>OV050032.1:157499948-158895622 GCA_920105625.2 Clusia tigrina
GACTTTCCACACGTGGGGTGGCTTTCGCAGCCATGCCAACACAATCGTAGAGTCGGACCAACAAAACAAGTTGCCATCTGAAATATTTAATAGAGGTTTGAGAGGGAAAATCAGCTCTGCTAAAAGTGTTGCCCCACATAGTTCTAAACGTGGAAGAGAGATAGTTCTCAATGGGGCCACCCGCGATTTCGCCACTAGCAAATGGGTAGAGATGGAATTTTCACCTTTACACCGAACGTAAAGGGCTGCAGCATATGCTAGCTGAGAAGCATCACAGAAGGCGTGGAACTCAATATCGCGATCAGGTGCAGATCGTACCCAGCGAGGCACGCGTACTTGGGAGATTGCCTGATACTGCGATAAGAAGTGTGTCCACCTTGTTAAAGTGGTAGGAGTAAGTTGCTCGTCCCAACCTATTTGATCCAACCATATCTGTTGCATCAAGATCTTAGCGGAGATGACAATAGGAGCCAACCATCCCGCTGGGTCAAACAGCTGTGCGATGACCGACAGGACCTTACGTTTGGTGTATACGGCAACGATTGGCAAAGCTGCCACGTGGAAATAAAACCAATCCCCCCGCGCATTCCATCGAATACCCAAAGTGCGAGTGGTGCTGGTCTCCTCGAATTGGAGAAAATCTTCCCTAAGCAGATGCCCTGGAGGCAAACCGGATAAAATTTTTGTAGAATTTGCTGCCCACTTTCGCATTGAGAACCCGGCTGAATCCAAGCTCTCAATCAGCTCATCCCTAGTGCGAATGGCAGTAGCAATATCATGTGTACCCACTAGAGCGTCATCCACGTACATCGAATTACGTAGCACCTGAGAAGCCAATGGGAACCTGCTCTCCATGTCGTCTGCCAATTGCAAAAGTGTCCTTATTGCAAGATAAGGAGCACAATTCACCCCGAAGGTGACCGTTTTAAATTCATAGTCAGAGATATCGCTGTCGGGAGATTCCCTAAACACAATTCTCTGGTATTGGCTTGGCTCCACCAGAATCTGACGATACATCTTTTGTATGTCCCCGTTCAGGACATAGCGAAACATACGCCACTGGATTATTAGCCGGGTCAGATCGGCTTGTAACACTGGCCCTGTGTGTAACACGTCATTCAAGCTGACCGTGTTGGAAGTCGCCTGTGAGGCATTGAACACCACGCGAAGTTTGGTGGTTGTACTCTCTGGCTTAATTACTGCATGATGTGGCAAGTAATAATGAGGCACAGGAGTTACTGACGGCGGTGGAACCTTGCGCATGTGATTTAACGTCACGTATTCAAGTACCACCGCGTCGTATTGTCGCTTATCGGCCGGGCTCTTTACCAGCCGGGACTCATTGCGCTCAAATTGCCGAAGGGCAATATAGCGCGACGCTCCTAGAGACTTCTCCGGAACAAACCCTTGTTTGAACGGCAGAGAGACTATGTATCGCCCCGTAGCATCCCGACGAGTAGTCTGGGAGTACAAATTAAGGCAGTCTTGATCAGTCTGGGACAGCTTTCGATCTTGCGGAGGCTGTTCCATTTCCCAGAACTGTCGTAGAAGGTGGTCGAGCGAAGCAGTTTCAGACACTTGCACGCGAGTTGTGAAAGTGGATATCCGTTTATCCGGCAGAGGCCCTGTAAGGATCCAGCCGAATACCGTTTCTTGGGCAATTAGTGACCCCACCAGGTTGCGCCGCAACCCATCAAGCAAGACCTGAGGGTAAAGATCCCCTCCGATTAACAAATCGACTTGGGTGGAGTGTGAAGTGCTTGAATCGGCTAACCTGAAATGTCTCAGTTTGTATTGCTCTCCTTTACTCAATAGGAGCGGCGGCAGTTCACCTGTCAGGGTAGGCAACACCAAAGCCGATACTTGGAGACACACAGTGGCATCGTACCGCGACCCGATGGTGATATGACATGCTTTAGTAACGGTGCCAGCAAGGGTATTGCTGACCCCCGATACCTGGGCATGTACTGAGTGCGCCGGCAGCTTAAGGCGCTTTTGGAGGCGGTCCGAAATAAAGGACCCCTCAGAACCAGAATCTATCAGAGCCCGGGCTGTGTACCATACTCCTTGATGTTTTATCGTGACTAAGGCCGTACCCAAGATAACACGATTGGAGAGGCGGCCACTTGGATGACTTGGACTCGGCCCCGCCCTATCTGCCGGACGCGATACCTGCGCAGTGTGGTAAGAAGACTTGGGTACGGGTGGATGGACCAGGGAGGAGCGTCCATTTGAATTGGAGCGTCCCCTCCCCGATGTGGATGATGGGTTTGGCGTCGCAGCGGTTGGACGACCCCGTGGCGAGTCCGTATGCAGCAGAGTGTGGTGCCGCTCTCGACAGGTGGAGCACGAAAAGGAGCTGGGGCAATTTGCCACTCTATGTGAAGCTGACAAGCAATTCACACACAACCCGTGTTTGCGCACCAAGCCCCACCGAGCTGATACGGTGGCGGCCTGGAACGCAGGACAATTTCGCACCGAGTGTGTAGACCGCCTGCACACTTTGCACCTTTCCGGGGTAACACTTACTGGATGGGTTTGCACCCGTGCTGTTCGCGGTTGATTCGGCTGAACCCTTATTTGTGATGAACTAGAGCCTTGCGACCGGAGATCCGAAATCGCCTCGAGTGTATGAAACCGCAATGACAATAAGTCTTCCATCGCCTTCCATTCTGGAATATCTGCGCGGCCCCCCATGGTTTGTTCCCACAGGGACAGTGTGAGCTCAGAAAGCCGCATGGAGCACAAGTATACTAAAATGGCATCCCAACTCGCAACGTCGATGCCGTAAGATGTCAGTGCAGCGATACAGTTACCGATGTCACGCTATAGGCGTTTAATTTCCCCACCATCTTCTCTTCTAACCGGGTCAAGACCCAACAGTGTCTTCAATTGGTTGTTGATCTGGATGCGCTTGTTGTCGTAGCGCTCCAGTAAGTTTTCCCACACTTGCTGAAAACCCGCCTCAGTAATTGGAATTTTGGAGACAATTTCATGTGGTTCCCCCCGGGTCTTAAGGGACAAATGGTAGAATTTCTCCGCATTAGACAGCCGCGTGTTGTTAATGAATAGTGGTGTAAACATGTCACGGAACGTTGGCCATGCAGCATAACTCCCTTCAAAGGCAGGGATATCACAAGGGGGTACGTGGATGCTGTGAGCCAATGATAAAAATGGCTCCCCTGTAGTAGGAACGGGAGTTGCCTGCTCTAAACGTTGTCTCACTTCCGCGATCAAAATACGACCCCGCTTAAAAGTATCAAAACTTGACTCGAACCGCTGTCCGATTGACTCTAACAGTGATTCACCGTCTTTCATGACCCGCGCCTCGGACATGGCAGTTATTTTTGCCGTTTTAAGCGAAGCCCACCGAGCATCCAATTCTGCTTCATCAAGTTGAAGTGATATAATGAAGTGACTTTCCGGCGAGCACCGTTCAAAACGACTTATGAACATCAGAAGTTCATCTGCCGCCGAAATATACGAGTCCACCATTTTGCGGAACTTATGCGCCTGCGAACGCAGCTCAATATTGGCTTATATGCACCTCCGAACGCAACCGCACTGAAACCACGCCCAACACTTATCGTTTAAACGCACTGCGACAGAAGGGCCCACAATGTTCAGGAAACCAATTGCTACCCGTAACCGACCCTGCTTCACAAAAGAAATAGAGACAGCAGCTGATCGCACGAGCCACTGACCTACTTTTCTTATTCTGCTTTCTGCATTAGCCACCAGTACCTAAAAACGGCGATAATGCAGCGAAGACAACAACAGCGCAATGGTTTCAATAGTCAGCAGCGCCGACAGAGCACAAACACCCGAACGCACCCAACCGAAACACAAAAAATAATCAATTTGTGTATAATCAAATTTAAATTATTATTAATTTATAATAATAATATTTTTAATTCGATTAAAACAATAGACACTTACCAAAAACCGGATTCTTATCCGGCTCGAAGGACCAAAATGTTGTACTCAGATAGAACTATTTATTTTTAAGACATATAACATATACTCGTATAACGTATTTTAAATATAATTATTGGGCGCCGATCCACACTTGCCGCAACTCCAGAACTGACTGACCACCGCGCAAAGAGAGCAGCTGCCGCTGCTTCGTAGCCCCGCGCCAAAATATGCCAGCAGATAAAGATGGCTTCCGCACAAATACGATATGCACCTGCCTCGACTGTTCTCTCGCTCTCCACCGCACAAAGTTGGTGTAGAAACTTCTACGCCATTCTCGTACTTTCTAGAATTTTCGATCCATTTCGACAGAAGTCGAGAATATTCTTTTTGATATTACCGACAGATGGTTCTTGAATAAGCTTTTAATCGAATAGTTCGCATCTTGACTCACAGGGGGCACTCATTCTCCAGATGGGATCCTAAAGGTATGCAATCCCTTTTCACTGAGCTATCACGTTTCACTGCCCTCCGCTTAAACTTGTTCGTCCCGAACAAGGATAGTATTGCAACCTTTATAAGGAGATAGCCTCTCTAAATGAACGACTTTAATTTTCTACAGATATTTCTCGTCGACTGGATGCGGTATCTAACATCGTTGATCCGTTTTATCACCTTATAAGGTCCTTCCCGGTGTGTTTGCAGTTTTGGCGATAATCCACTTTTCCTTTGCGGATTATGAAGCATAACTAGTTGCCCTTCCTGAAATCCCTTAGAGTTTACTCGTACATCATATCTGGCTTTCCTCTTATCACCCATCAATTGTGTACGATTTCTGCTGTTTCTATCAATTTTATTCATCTGTTCTCGTGTTTTAGGTATACAACTGCTGCATGGAAGTTCTATAGACAACTCTTTAGTCCATTCTTCGTCTGTTTATCTACTACTTCTCCTCGCTTGCCACACTGTCAGCAATTAGGCCGCTGACTTTCCGTGGGATCTGAGAAACGAGGATTCTGGGGCTGCATGTTGTGGGAGTCAGGTCATGCCCCTCGAGACTGACTCCATTTAGTTTGTCGACAGCTGGACAACATCATCCAATTCCCTGCCTTAGCGGTCCCACATGCGAGTCTGATGGAGAACGTTTGCGTTTTGTCCGACAACTACGAGCCGTGTATGCAACCTCACCGCAGGCAAGGCACTTGCCCATGCAACCCTGTCCACTTTCAACTTGTATCTGACAGGCTCTGCATACTGGCTGGAACACCACGGCCACGATCTCCAACGGTAAAACACCAGACACTGTGTCCATACTTGTAGCTTTTAGATTTGTTATCACTGAACAGACCATTTCTACATCGAGAATACCACATACGAAAGTATCCATCATACTTCTCTCAGCAATCTCGCCTGGACAGGAAAGATGGGAGAACCGCTCCACCTCCGCCACATCCTGTTGTAGAGACTCATCACTCCCCTGAATGGCATTCATCACGTTTTCATAACAGTCTCTCTCACCCTCTGCGATGGTCGGCAGTACATCAGCACCTTTCAATGACATAGCCAACGGTGCCAGTACTTCCCGATTACTCCAACCATTTGTGCTAGCGGTAGCTTGAATTTCGTTCTGCTTTTCCTCTTTCGCATTGGATTTCTGTTCCACAAATCCTTCTAACGACTCCTGTCGTGTCCCAACCTCACAAAACCTTCCTGTCCACCATCTCGGACATTTCATTCTTCTGCTGTGAGTTCTGTCCCGCTAGTTGAGTAAATCGCTTTTAACTCTGCTGTAACTGTTCCTTGACATCGTCTTTGACTGCTGGAGCATGTAGCTGTAATCGCTGGTGTATATCCTCATCGTATTGCTGGAAGTGCTTCTGCATAATAGCATCAAGTATTTGAGCATGTTGTTGTAATCGTTGCTGCATCCTCTCTTCGGCTGCTTGAGCATGTTGTTGTAACTGCATCTGTATTACCTTGAAAAGCGCACTCATGTCAAAGTTACCCGTGTTAGTTTCTTGCGGTGTTTCTTCGTGTCGAGATGTCGTTGGCTCTTCACATTGGAATTCATACTAATCGACATCCATACCCTGCTTCTCTAAAGCGCTTCTTAATCGTACCTGTAGCTCCGCTTTAAGCCCTTGTGTTTGCAAATTTAAACGCTCAAGCTCCTTCTTGAGCTGCTCTAATCTCAGCTTTTCAAGTTTAACCATTGTTTATTACAGATACACAATCCCACTTCTGACACCAATTGTTACGAAATTGCCCTCTTGACAATTTACTCTGTTACAAAATTGCCCTCTTGACAATTTACTCTGTTATAAAATTGCCCTCCTGACAATTTCTCTAACTCTCTGTACTCGGACTCGTACCACTGGATTGTGTAGTAATCAAACAATCGCTGGTTAAATTTAAATAATTAGCTTTATTTAATTATTGCTATTTACACATTTAATATTAGGCTTAAAATTTACTTAGTTATTATTTGCACTTTATTTCACAAACCATTAGTCACTTTATTTACTAATGAATTTCATCACTTTACACAATTACAAATACTGCTGCTTTAATTATAATGCTAGCTGTACACACTGTTACGGTCTCTGATCTACTGCATTCGACTTTGAACAGTCTTGTCGCTTTTATAGTTTCCGAATGGTTGGTGTAGAAACTTCTACGCCATTCTCGTACTTTCTAGAATTTTCGATCCATTTCGACAGAAGTCGAGAATATTCTTTTTGATATTACCGACAGATGGTTCTTGAATAAGCTTTTAATCGAATAGTTCGCATCTTGACTCACAGGGGGCACTCATTCTCCAGATGGGATCCTAAAGGTATGCAATCCCTTTTCACTGAGCTATCACGTTTCACTGCCCTCCGCTTAAACTTGTTCGTCCCGAACAAGGATAGTATTGCAACCTTTATAAGGAGATAGCCTCTCTAAATGAACGACTTTAATTTTCTCCAGATATTTCTCGTCGACTGGATGCGGTATCTAACATCGTTGATCCGTTTTATCACCTTATAAGGTCCTTCCCGGTGTGTTTGCAGTTTTGGCGATAATCCACTTTTCCTTTGCGGATTATGAAGCATAACTAGTTGCCCTTCCTGAAATCCCTTAGAGTTTACTCGTACATCATATCTGGCTTTCCTCTTATCACCCATCAATTGTGTACGATTTCTGCTGTTTCTATCAATTTTATTCATCTGTTCTCGTGTTTTAGGTATACAACTGCTGCATGGAAGTTCTATAGACAACTCTTTAGTCCATTCTTCGTCTGTTTATCTACTACTTCTCCTCGCTTACCACACTGTCAGCAATTAGGCCGCTGACTTTCCGTGGGATCTGAGAAACGAGGATTCTGGGGCTGCATGTTGTGGGAGTCAGGTCATGCCCCTCGAGACTGACTCCATTTAGTTTGTCGACAGCTGGACAACATCATCCAATTCCCTGCCTTAGCGGTCCCACATGCGAGTCTGATGGAGAACGTTTGCGTTTTGTCCGACAACTACGAGCCGTGTATGCAACCTCACCGCAGGCAAGGCACTTGCCCATGCAACCCTGTCCACTTTCAACTTGTATCTGACAGGCTCTGCATACTGGCTGGAACACCACGGCCATGATCTCCAACGGTAAAACACCAGACACTGTGTCCATACTTGTAGCTTTTAGATTTGTTATCACTGAACAGTCCATTTCTACATCGAGAATACCACATACGAAAGTATCCATCATACTTCTCTCAGCAATCTCGCCTGGACAGGAAAGATGGGAGAACCGCTCCACCTCCGCCACATCCTGTTGTAGAGACTCAACTCACAAATCCTTCTAACGACTCCTGTCGTGTCCCAACCTCACAAACCTTCCTGTCCACCATCTCGGACATTTCATTCTTCTGCTGTGAGTTCTGTTCCGCTAGTTGAGTAAATCGCTTTTCACTCTGCTGTAACTGTTCCTTGACATCGTCTTTGACTGCTGGAGCATGTAGCTGTAATCGCTGGTGTATATCCTCATCGTATTGCTGGAAGTGCTTCTGCATAATAGCATCAAGTATTTGAGCATGTTGTTGTAATCGTTGCTGCATCCTCTCTTCGGCTGCTTGAGCATGTTGTTGTAACTGCATCTGTATTACCTTGAAAAGCGCACTCATGTCAAAGTTACCCGTGTTAGTTTCTTGCGGTGTTTCTTCGTGTCGAGATGTCGTTGGCTCTTCACATTGGAAATCATACTCATCGACATCCATACCCTGCTTCTCTAAAGCGCTTCTTAATCGTACCTGTAACTCCGCTTTAAGCCCTTGTGTTTGCATATTTAAATGCTCAAGCTCCTTCTAGAGCTGCTCTAATCTCAGCTTTTCAAATTTAACCATTGTTTATTACAGATACACAATCCCACTTCTGACACCAATTGTTACGAAATTACCCTCTTGACAATTTACTCTGTTACAAAATTGCCCTCTTGACAATTTACTCTGTTATAAAATTGCCCTCCTGACAATTTCTCTAACTCTCTGTACTCGGACTCGTACCACTGGATTGTGTAGTAATCAAACAATCGCTGGTTAAATTTAAATAATTACCTTTATTTAATTATTGCTATTTACACATTTAATATTAGGCTTAAAGTTTACTTAGTTATTATTTGCACTTTATTTCACAAAATATTAGTCACTTTATTTACTAATGAATTTCATCACTTTACACAATTACAAATACTGCTGCTTTAATTATAATGCTAGCTGTACACACTGTTACGGTCTCTGATCTACTGCATTCGACTTTGAACAGTCTTGTCGCTTTTATAGTTTCCGAATGGTTGGTGTAGAAACTTCTACGCCATTCTCGTACTTTCTAGAATTTTCGATCCATTTCGACAGAAGTCGAGAATATTCTTTTTGATATTACCGACAGATGGTTCTTGAATAAGCTTTTAATCGAATAGTTCGCATCTTGACTCACAGGGGGCACTCATTCTCCAGATGGGATCCTAAAGGTATGCAATCCCTTTTCACTGAGCTATCACGTTTCACTGCCCTCCGCTTAAACTTGTTCGTCCCGAACAAGGATAGTATTGCAACCTTTATAAGGAGATAGCCTCTCTAAATGAACGACTTTAATTTTCTCCAGATATTTCTCGTCGACTGGATGCGGTATCTAACATCGTTGATCCGTTTTATCACCTTATAAGGTCCTTCCCGGTGTGTTTGCAGTTTTGGCGATAATCCACTTTTCCTTTGCGGATTATGAAGCATAACTAGTTGCCCTTCCTGAAATCCCTTAGAGTTTACTCGTACATCATATCTGGCTTTCCTCTTATCACCCATCAATTGTGTACGATTTCTGCTGTTTCTATAAATTTTATTCATCTGTTCTCGTGTTTTAGGTATACAACTGCTGCATGGAAGTTCTGTAGACAACTCTTTAGTCCATTCTTCGTCTGTTTATCTACTACTTCTCCTCGCTTACCACACTGTCAGCAATTAGGCCGCTGACTTTCCGTGGGATCTGAGAAACGAGGATTCTGGGGCTGCATGTTGTGGGAGTCAGGTCATGCCCCTCGAGACTGACTCCATTTAGTTTGTCGACAGCTGGACAACATCATCCAATTCCCTGCCTTAGCGGTCCCACATGCGAGTCTGATGGAGAACGTTTGCGTTTTGTCCGACAACTACGAGCCGTGTATGCAACCTCACCGCAGGCAAGGCACTTGCCCATGCAACCCTGTCCACTTTCAACTTGTATCTGACAGGCTCTGCATACTGGCTGGAACACCACGGCCACGATCTCCAACGGTAAAACACCAGACACTGTGTCCATACTTGTAGCTTTTAGATTTGTTATCACTGAAGAGTCCATTTCTACATCGAGAATACCACATACGAAAGTATCCATCATACTTCTCTCAGCAATCTCGCCTGGACAGGAAAGATGGGAGAACCGCTCCACCTCCGCCACATCCTGTTGTAGAGACTCATCACTCCCCTGAATGGCATTCATCACGTTTTCATAACAGTCTCTCTCACCCTCTGCGATGGTCGGCAGTACATCAGCACCTTTCAATGACATAGCCAACGGTGCCAGTACTTCCCGATTACTCCAACCATTTGTGCTAGCGGTAGCTTGAATTTCGTTCTGCTTTTCCTCTTTCGCATTGGATTTCTGTTCCACAAATCCTTCTAACGACTCCTGTCGTGTCCCAACCTCACAAACCTTCCTGTCCACCATCTCGGACATTTCATTCTTCTGCTGTGAGTTCTGTTCCGCTAGTTGAGTAAATCGCTTTTCACTCTGCTGTAACTGTTCCTTGACATCGTCTTTGACTGCTGGAGCATGTAGCTGTAATCGCTGGTGTATATCCTCATCGTATTGCTGGAAGTGCTTCTGCATAATAGCATCAAGTATTTGAGCATGTTGTTGTAATCGTTGCTGCATCCTCTCTTCGGCTGCTTGAGCATGTTGTTGTAACTGCATCTGTATTACCTTGAAAAGCGCACTCATGTCAAAGTTACCCGTGTTAGTTTCTTGCGGTGTTTCTTCGTGTCGAGATGTCGTTGGCTCTTCACATTGGAATTCATACTCATCGACATCCATACCCTGCTTCTCTAAAGCGCTTCTTAATCGTACCTGTAGCTCCGCTTTAAGCCCTTGTGTTTGCAAATTTAAATGCTCAAGCTCCTTCTTGAGCTGCTCTAATCTCAGCTTTTCAAATTTAACCATTGTTTATTACAGATACACAATCCCACTTCTGACACCAATTGTTACGAAATTACCCTCTTGACAATTTACTCTGTTACAAAATTGCCCTCTTGACAATTTACTCTGTTATAAAATTGCCCTCCTGACAATTTCTCTAACTCTCTGTACTCGGACTCGTACCACTGGATTGTGTAGTAATCAAACAATCGCTGGTTAAATTTAAATAATTACCTTTATTTAATTATTGCTATTTACACATTTAATATTAGGCTTAAAGTTTACTTGCACTTTATTTCACAAAATATTAGTCACTTTATTTACTAATGAATTTCATCACTTTACACAATTACAAATACTGCTGCTTTAATTATAATGCTAGCTGTACACACTGTTACGGTCTCTGATCTACTGCATTCGACTTTGAACAGTCTTGTCGCTTTTATAGTTTCCGAATGGTTGGTGTAGAAACTTCTACGCCATTCTCGTACTTTCTAGAATTTTCGATCCATTTCGACAGAAGTCGAGAATATTCTTTTTGATATTACCGACAGATGGTTCTTGAATAAGCTTTTAATCGAATAGTTCGCATCTTGACTCACAGGGGGCACTCATTCTCCAGATGGGATCCTAAAGGTATGCAATCCCTTTTCACTGAGCTATCACGTTTCACTGCCCTCCGCTTAAACTTGTTCGTCCCGAACAAGGATAGTATTGCAACCTTTATAAGGAGATAGCCTCTCTAAATGAACGACTTTAATTTTCTCCAGATATTTCTCGTCGACTGGATGCGGTATCTAACATCGTTGATCCGTTTTATCACCTTATAAGGTCCTTCCCGGTGTGTTTGCAGTTTTGGCGATAATCCACTTTTCCTTTGCGGATTATAAAGCATAACTAGTTGCCCTTCCTGAAATCCCTTAGAGTTTACTCGTACATCATATCTGGCTTTCCTCTTATCACCCATCAATTGTGTACGATTTCTGCTGTTTCTATCAATTTTATTCATCTGTTCTCGTGTTTTAGGTATACAACTGCTGCATGGAAGTTCTATAGACAACTCTTTAGTCCATTCTTCGTCTGTTTATCTACTACTTCTCCTCGCTTACCACACTGTCAGCAATTAGGCCGCTGACTTTCCGTGGGATCTGAGAAACGAGGATTCTGGGGCTGCATGTTGTGGGAGTCAGGTCATGCCCCTCGAGACTGACTCCATTTAGTTTGTCGACAGCTGGACAACATCATCCAATTCCCTGCCTTAACGGTGCCACATGCGAGTCTGATGGAGAACGTTTGCGTTTTGTCCGACAACTACGAGCCGTGTATGCAACCTCACCGCAGGCAAGGCACTTGCCCATGCAACCCTGTCCACTTTCAACTTGTATCTGACAGGCTCTGCATACTGGCTGGAACACCACGGCCACGATCTCCAACGGTAAAACACCAGACACTGTGTCCATACTTGTAGCTTTTAGATTTGTTATCACTGAACAGTCCATTTCTACATCGAGAATACCACATACGAAAGTATCCATCATACTTCTCTCAGCAATCTCGCCTGGACAGGAAAGATGGGAGAACCGCTGCACCTCCGCCACATCCTGTTGTAGAGACTCATCACTCCCCTGAATGGCATTCATCACGTTTTCATAACAGTCTCTCTCACCCTCTGCGATGGTCGGCAGTACATCAGCACCTTTCAATGACATAGCCAACGGTGCCAGTACTTCCCGATTACTCCAACCATTTGTGCTAGCGGTAGCTTGAATTTCGTTCTGCTTTTCCTCTTTCGCATTGGATTTCTGTTCCACAAATCCTTCTAACGACTCCTGTCGTGTCCCAAAATCACAAACCTTCCTTTCCACCATCTCGGACATTTCATTCTTCTGCTGTGAGTTCTGTTCCGCTAGTTGAGTAAATCGCTTTTCACTCTGCTGTAACTGTTCCTTGACATCGTCTTTGACTGCTGGAGCATGTAGCTGTAATCGCTGGTGTATATCCTCATCGTATTGCTGGAAGTGCTTCTGCATAATAGCATCAAGTATTTGAGCATGTTGTTGTAATCGTTGCTGCATCCTCTCTTCGGCTGCTTGAGCATGTTGTTGTAACTGCATCTGTATTACCTTGAAAAGCGCACTCATGTCAAAGTTACCCGTGTTAGTTTCTTGCGGTGTTTCTTCGTGTCGAGATGTCGTTGGCTCTTCACATTGGAATTCATACTCATCGACATCCATACCCTGCTTCTCTAAAGCGCTTCTTAATCGTACCTGTAGCTCCGCTTTAAGCCCTTGTGTTTGCAAATTTAAATGCTCAAGCTCCTTCTTGAGCTGCTCTAATCTCAGCTTTTCAAATTTAACCATTGTTTATTACAGATACACAATCCCACTTCTGACACCAATTGTTACGAAATTACCCTCTTGACAATTTACTCTGTTACAAAATTGCCCTCTTGACAATTTACTCTGTTATAAAATTGCCCTCCTGACAATTTCTCTAACTCTCTGTACTCGGACTCGTACCACTGGATTGTGTAGTAATCAAACAATCGCTGGTTAAATTTAAATAATTACCTTTATTTAATTATTGCTATTTACACATTTAATATTAGGCTTAAAGTTTACTTGCACTTTATTTCACAAAATATTAGTCACTTTATTTACTAATGAATTTCATCACTTTACACAATTACAAATACTGCTGCTTTAATTATAATGCTAGCTGTACACACTGTTACGGTCTCTGATCTACTGCATTCGACTTTGAACAGTCTTGTCGCTTTTATAGTTTCCGAATGGTTGGTGTAGAAACTTCTACGCCATTCTCGTACTTTCTAGAATTTTCGATCCATTTCGACAGAAGTCGAGAATATTCTTTTTGATATTACCGACAGATGGTTCTTGAATAAGCTTTTAATCGAATAGTTCGCATCTTGACTCACAGGGGGCACTCATTCTCCAGATGGGATCCTAAAGGTATGCAATCCCTTTTCACTGAGCTATCACGTTTCACTGCCCTCCGCTTAAACTTGTTCGTCCCGAACAAGGATAGTATTGCAACCTTTATAAGGAGATAGCCTCTCTAAATGAACGACTTTAATTTTCTCCAGATATTTCTCGTCGACTGGATGCGGTATCTAACATCGTTGATCCGTTTTATCACCTTATAAGGTCCTTCCCGGTGTGTTTGCAGTTTTGGCGATAATCCACTTTTCCTTTGCGGATTATGAAGCATAACTAGTTGCCCTTCCTGAAATCCCTTAGAGTTTACTCGTACATCATATCTGGCTTTCCTCTTATCACCCATCAATTGTGTACGATTTCTGCTGTTTCTATCAATTTTATTCATCTGTTCTCGTGTTTTAGGTATACAACTGCTGCATGGAAGTTCTATAGACAACTCTTTAGTCCATTCTTCGTCTGTTTATCTACTACTTCTCCTCGCTTACCACACTGTCAGCAATTAGGCCGCTGACTTTCCGTGGGATCTGAGAAACGAGGATTCTGGGGCTGCATGTTGTGGGAGTCAGGTCATGCCCCTCGAGACTGACTCCATTTAGTTTGTCGACAGCTGGACAACATCATCCAATTCCCTGCCTTAGCGGTCCCACATGCGAGTCTGATGGAGAACGTTTGCGTTTTGTCCGACAACTACGAGCCGTGTATGCAACCTCACCGCAGGCAAGGCACTTGCCCATGCAACCCTGTCCACTTTCAACTTGTATCTGACAGGCTCTGCATACTGGCTGGAACACCACGGCCACGATCTCCAACGGTAAAACACCAGACACTGTGTCCATACTTGTAGCTTTTAGATTTGTTATCACTGAACAGTCCATTTCTACATCGAGAATACCACATACGAAAGTATCCATCATACTTCTCTCAGCAATCTCGCCTGGACAGGAAAGATGGGAGAACCGCTCCACCTCCGCCACATCCTGTTGTAGAGACTCATCACTCCCCTGAATGGCATTCATCACGTTTTCATAACAGTCTCTCTCAACCTCTGCGATGGTCGGCAGTACATCAGCACCTTTCAATGACATAGCCAACGGTGCCAGTACTTCCCGATTACTCCAACCATTTGTGCTAGCGGTAGCTTGAATTTCGTTCTGCTTTTCCTCTTTCGCATTGGATTTCTGTTCCACAAATCCTTCTAACGACTCCTGTCGTGTCCCAACCTCACAAACCTTCCTGTCCACCATCTCGGACATTTCATTCTTCTGCTGTGAGTTCTGTTCCGCTAGTTGAGTAAATCGCTTTTCACTCTGCTGTAACTGTTCCTTGACATCGTCTTTGACTGCTGGAGCATGTAGCTGTAATCGCTGGTGTATATCCTCATTGTATTGCTGGAAGTGCTTCTGCATAATAGCATCAAGTATTTGAGCATGTTGTTGTAATCGTTGCTGCATCCTCTCTTCGGCTGCTTGAGCATGTTGTTGTAACTGCATCTGTATTACCTTGAAAAGCGCACTCATGTCAAAGTTACCCGTGTTAGTTTCTTGCGGTGTTTCTTCGTGTCGAGATGTCGTTGGCTCTTCACATTGGAATTCATACTCATCGACATCCATACCCTGCTTCTCTAAAGCGCTTCTTAATCGTACCTGTAGCTCCGCTTTAAGCCCTTGTGTTTGCAAATTTAAATGCTCAAGCTCCTTCTTGAGCTGCTCTAATCTCAGCTTTTCAAATTTAACCATTGTTTATTACAGATACACAATCCCACTTCTGACACCAATTGTTACGAAATTACCCTCTTGACAATTTACTCTGTTACAAAATTGCCCTCTTGACAATTTACTCTGTTATAAAATTGCCCTCCTGACAATTTTTCTAACTCTCTGTACTCGGACTCGTACCACTGGATTGTGTAGTAATCAAACAATCGCTGGTTAAATTTAAATAATTACCTTTATTTAATTATTGCTATTTACACATTTAATATTAGGCTTAAAGTTTACTTAGTTATTATTTGCACTTTATTTCACAAACTATTAGTCACTTTATTTACTAATGAATTTCATCACTTTACACAATTACAAATACTGCTGCTTTAATTATAATGCTAGCTGTACACACTGTTACGGTCTCTGATCTACTGCATTCGACTTTGAACAGTCTTGTCGCTTTTATAGTTTCCGAATGGTTGGTGTAGAAACTTCTACACCATTCTCGTACTTTCTAGAATTTTCGATCCATTTCGACAGAAGTCGAGAATATTCTTTTTGATATTACCGACAGATGGTTCTTGAATAAGCTTTTAATCGAATAGTTCGCATCTTGACTCACAGGGGGCACTCATTCTCCAGATGGGATCCTAAAGGTATGCAATCCCTTTTCACTGAGCTATCACGTTTCACTGCCCTCCGCTTAAACTTGTTCGTCCCGAACAAGGATAGTATTGCAACCTTTATAAGGAGATAGCCTCTCTAAATGAACGACTTTAATTTTCTCCAGATATTTCTCGTCGACTGGATGCGGTATCTAACATCGTTGATCCGTTTTATCACCTTATAAGGTCCTTCCCGGTGTGTTTGCAGTTTTGGCGATAATCCACTTTTCCTTTGCGGATTATGAAGCATAACTAGTTGCCCTTCCTGAAATCCCTTAGAGTTTACTCGTACATCATATCTGGCTTTCCTCTTATCACCCATCAATTGTGTACGATTTCTGCTGTTTCTATCAATTTTATTCATCTGTTCTCGTGTTTTAGGTATACAACTGCTGCATGGAAGTTCTATAGACAACTCTTTAGTCCATTCTTCGTCTGTTTATCTACTACTTCTCCTCGCTTACCACACTGTCAGCAATTAGGCCGCTGACTTTCCGTGGGATCTGAGAAACGAGGATTCTGGGGCTGCATGTTGTGGGAGTCAGGTCATGCCCCTCGAGACTGACTCCATTTAGTTTGTCGACAGCTGGACAACATCATCCAATTCCCTGCCTTAGCGGTCCCACATGCGAGTCTGATGGAGAACGTTTGCGTTTTGTCCGACAACTACGAGCCGTGTATGCAACCTCACCGCAGGCAAGGCACTTGCCCATGCAACCCTGTCCACTTTCAACTTGTATCTGACAGGCTCTGCATACTGGCTGGAACACCACGGCCACGATCTCCAACGGTAAAACACCAGACACTGTGTCCATACTTGTAGCTTTTAGATTTGTTATCACTGAAGAGTCCATTTCTACATCGAGAATACCACATACGAAAGTATCCATCATACTTCTCTCAGCAATCTCGCCTGGACAGGAAAGATGGGAGAACCGCTCCACCTCCGCCACATCCTGTTGTAGAGACTCATCACTCCCCTGAATGGCATTCATCACGTTTTCATAACAGTCTCTCTCAACCTCTGCGATGGTCGGCAGTACATCAGCACCTTTCAATGACATAGCCAACGGTGCCAGTACTTCCCGATTACTCCAACCATTTGTGCTAGCGGTAGCTTGAATTTCGTTCTGCTTTTCCTCTTTCGCATTGGATTTCTGTTCCACAAATCCTTCTAACGACTCCTGTCGTGTCCCAACCTCACAAACCTTCCTGTCCACCATCTCGGACATTTCATTCTTCTGCTGTGAGTTCTGTTCCGCTAGTTGAGTAAATCGCTTTTCACTCTGCTGTAACTGTTCCTTGACATCGTCTTTGACTGCTGGAGCATGTAGCTGTAATCGCTGGTGTATATCCTCATCGTATTGCTGGAAGTGCTTCTGCATAATAGCATCAAGTATTTGAGCATGTTGTTGTAATCGTTGCTGCATCCTCTCTTCGGCTGCTTGAGCATGTTGTTGTAACTGCATCTGTATTACCTTGAAAAGCGCACTCATGTCAAAGTTACCCGTGTTAGTTTCTTGCGGTGTTTCTTCGTGTCGAGATGTCGTTGGCTCTTCACATTGGAATTCATACTCATCGACATCCATACCCTGCTTCTCTAAAGCGCTTCTTAATCGTACCTGTAGCTCCGCTTTAAGCCCTTGTGTTTGCAAATTTAAACGCTCAAGCTCCTTCTTGAGCTGCTCTAATCTCAGCTTTTCAAGTTTAACCATTGTTTATTACAGATACACAATCCCACTTCTGACACCAATTGTTACGAAATTGCCCTCTTGACAATTTACTCTGTTACAAAATTGCCCTCTTGACAATTTACTCTGTTATAAAATTGCCCTCCTGACAATTTCTCTAATTCTCTGTACTCGGACTCGTACCACTGGATTGTGTAGTAATCAAACAATCGCTGGTTAAATTTAAATAATTAGCTTTATTTAATTATTGCTATTTACACATTTAATATTAGGCTTAAAATTTACTTAGTTATTATTTGCACTTTATTTCACAAACCATTAGTCACTTTATTTACTAATGAATTTCATCACTTTACACAATTACAAATACTGCTGCTTTAATTATAATGCTAGCTGTACACACTGTTACGGTCTCTGATCTACTGCATTCGACTTTGAACAGTCTTGTCGCTTTTATAGTTTCCGAATGGTTGGTGTAGAAACTTATACGCCATTCTCGTACTTTCTAGAATTTTCGATCCATTTCGACAGAAGTCGAGAATATTCTTTTTGATATTACCGACAGATGGTTCTTGAATAAGCTTTTAATCGAATAGTTCGCATCTTGACTCACAGGGGGCACTCATTCTCCAGATGGGATCCTAAAGCAATCCCTTTTCACTGAGCTATCACGTTTCACTGCCCTCCGCTTAAACTTGTTCGTCCCAAACAAGGATAGTATTGCAACCTTTATAAGGAGATAGCCTCTCTAAATGAACGACTTTAATTTTCTCCAGATATTTCTCGTCGACTGGATGCGGTATCTAACATCGTTGATCCGTTTTATCACCTTATAAGGTCCTTCCCGGTGTGTTTGCAGTTTTGGCGATAATCCACTTTTCCTTTGCGGATTATGAAGCATAACTAGTTGCCCTTCCTGAAATCCCTTAGAGTTTACTCGTACATCATATCTGGCTTTCCTCTTATCACCCATCAATTGTGTACGATTTCTGCTGTTTCTATAAATTTTATTCATCTGTTCTCGTGTTTTAGGTATACAACTGCTGCATGGAAGTTCTGTAGACAACTCTTTAGTCCATTCTTCGTCTGTTTATCTACTACTTCTCCTCGCTTACCACACTGTCAGCAATTAGGCCGCTGACTTTCCGTGGGATCTGAGAAACGAGGATTCTGGGGCTGCATGTTGTGGGAGTCAGGTCATGCCCCTCGAGACTGACTCCATTTAGTTTGTCGACAGCTGGACAACATCATCCAATTCCCTGCCTTAGCGCTCCCACATGCGAGTCTGATGGAGAACGTTTGCGTTTTGTCCGACAACTACGAGCCGTGTATGCAACCTCACCGCAGGCAAGGCACTTGCCCATGCAACCCTGTCCACTTTCAACTTGTATCTGACAGGCTCTGCATACTGGCTGGAACACCACGGCCACGATCTCCAACGGTAAAACACCAGACACTGTGTCCATACTTGTAGCTTTTAGATTTGTTATCACTGAACAGTCCATTTCTACATCGAGAATACCACATACGAAAGTATCCATCATACTTCTCTCAGCAATCTCGCCTGGACAGGAAAGATGGGAGAACCGCTCCACCTCCGCCACATCCTGTTGTAGAGACTCATCACTCCCCTGAATGGCATTCATCACGTTTTCATAACAGTCTCTCTCAACCTCTGCGATGGTCGGCAGTACATCAGCACCTTTCAATGACATAGCCAACGGTGCCAGTACTTCCCGATTACTCCAACCATTTGTGCTAGCGGTAGCTTGAATTTCGTTCTGCTTTTCCTCTTTCGCATTGGATTTCTGTTCCACAAATCCTTCTAACGACTCCTGTCGTGTCCCAACCTCACAAACCTTCCTGTCCACCATCTCGGACATTTCATTCTTCTGCTGTGAGTTCTGTTCCGCTAGTTGAGTAAATCGCTTTTCACTCTGCTGTAACTGTTCCTTGACATCGTCTTTGACTGCTGGAGCATGTAGCTGTAATCGCTGGTGTATATCCTCATTGTATTGCTGGAAGTGCTTCTGCATAATAGCATCAAGTATTTGAGCATGTTGTTGTAATCGTTGCTGCATCCTCTCTTCGGCTGCTTGAGCATGTTGTTGTAACTGCATCTGTATTACCTTGAAAAGCGCACTCATGTCAAAGTTACCCGTGTTAGTTTCTTGCGGTGTTTCTTCGTGTCGAGATGTCGTTGGCTCTTCACATTGGAATTCATACTCATCGACATCCATACCCTGCTTCTCTAAAGCGCTTCTTAATCGTACCTGTAGCTCCGCTTTAAGCCCTTGTGTTTGCAAATTTAAATGCTCAAGCTCCTTCTTGAGCTGCTCTAATCTCAGCTTTTCAAATTTAACCATTGTTTATTACAGATACACAATCCCACTTCTGACACCAATTGTTACGAAATTACCCTCTTGACAATTTACTCTGTTACAAAATTGCCCTCTTGACAATTTACTCTGTTATAAAATTGCCCTCCTGACAATTTCTCTAACTCTCTGTACTCGGACTCGTACCACTGGATTGTGTAGTAATCAAACAATCGCTGGTTAAATTTAAATAATTACCTTTATTTAATTATTGCTATTTACACATTTAATATTAGGCTTAAAGTTTACTTAGTTATTATTTGCACTTTATTTCACAAACTATTAGTCACTTTATTTACTAATGAATTTCATCACTTTACACAATTACAAATACTGCTGCTTTAATTATAATGCTAGCTGTACACACTGTTACGGTCTCTGATCTACTGCATTCGACTTTGAACAGTCTTGTCGCTTTTATAGTTTCCGAATGGTTGGTGTAGAAACTTCTACGCCATTCTCGTACTTTCTAGAATTTTCGATCCATTTCGACAGAAGTCGAGAATATTCTTTTTGATATTACCGACAGATGGTTCTTGAATAAGCTTTTAATCGAATAGTTCGCATCTTGACTCACAGGGGGCACTCATTCTCCAGATGGGATCCTAAAGGTATGCAATCCCTTTTCACTGAGCTATCACGTTTCACTGCCCTCCGCTTAAACTTGTTCGTCCCGAACAAGGATAGTATTGCAACCTTTATAAGGAGATAGCCTCTCTAAATGAACGACTTTAATTTTCTCCAGATATTTCTCGTCGACTGGATGCGGTATCTAACATCGTTGATCCGTTTTATCACCTTATAAGGTCCTTCCCGGCGTGTTTGCAGTTTTGGCGATAATCCACTTTTCCTTTCCGGATTATGAAGCATAACTAGTTGCCCTTCCTGAAATCCCTTAGAGTTTACTCGTACATCATATCTGGCTTTCCTCTTATCACCCATCAATTGTGTACGATTTCTGCTGTTTCTATCAATTTTATTCATCTGTTCTCGTGTTTTAGGTATACAACTGCTGCATGGAAGTTCTATAGACAACTCTTTAGTCCATTCTTCGTCTGTTTATCTACTACTTCTCCTCGCTTACCACACTGTCAGCAATTAGGCCGCTGACTTTCCGTGGGATCTGAGAAACGAGGATTCTGGGGCTGCATGTTGTGGGAGTCAGGTCATGCCCCTCGAGACTGACTCCATTTAGTTTGTCGACAGCTGGACAACATCATCCAATTCCCTGCCTTAGCGGTCCCACATGCGAGTCTGATGGAGAACGTTTGCGTTTTGTCCGACAACTACGAGCCGTGTATGCAACCTCACCGCAGGCAAGGCACTTGCCCATGCAACCCTGTCCACTTTCAACTTGTATCTGACAGGCTCTGCATACTGGCTGGAACACCACGGCCACGATCTCCAACGGTAAAACACCAGACACTGTGTCCATACTTGTAGCTTTTAGATTTGTTATCACTGAACAGTCCATTTCTACATCGAGAATACCACATACGAAAGTATCCATCATACTTCTCTCAGCAATCTCGCCTGGACAGGAAAGATGGGAGAACCGCTCCACCTCCGCCACATCCTGTTGTAGAGACTCATCACTCCCCTGAATGGCATTCATCACGTTTTCATAACAGTCTCTCTCAACCTCTGCGATGGTCGGCAGTACATCAGCACCTTTCAATGACATAGCCAACGGTGCCAGTACTTCCCGATTACTCCAACCATTTGTGCTAGCGGTAGCTTGAATTTCGTTCTGCTTTTCCTCTTTCGCATTGGATTTCTGTTCCACAAATCCTTCTAACGACTCCTGTCGTGTCCCAACCTCACAAACCTTCCTGTCCACCATCTCGGACATTTCATTCTTCTGCTGTGAGTTCTGTTCCGCTAGTTGAGTAAATCGCTTTTCACTCTGCTGTAACTGTTCCTTGACATCGTCTTTGACTGCTGGAGCATGTAGCTGTAATCGCTGGTGTATATCCTCATTGTATTGCTGGAAGTGCTTCTGCATAATAGCATCAAGTATTTGAGCATGTTGTTGTAATCGTTGCTGCATCCTCTCTTCGGCTGCTTGAGCATGTTGTTGTAACTGCATCTGTATTACCTTGAAAAGCGCACTCATGTCAAAGTTACCCGTGTTAGTTTCTTGCGGTGTTTCTTCGTGTCGAGATGTCGTTGGCTCTTCACATTGGAATTCATACTCATCGACATCCATACCCTGCTTCTCTAAAGCGCTTCTTAATCGTACCTGTAGCTCCGCTTTAAGCCCTTGTGTTTGCAAATTTAAACGCTCAAGCTCCTTCTTGAGCTGCTCTAATCTCAGCTTTTCAAGTTTAACCATTGTTTATTACAGATACACAATCCCACTTCTGACACCAATTGTTACGAAATTGCCCTCTTGACAATTTACTCTGTTACAAAATTGCCCTCTTGACAATTTACTCTGTTATAAAATTGCCCTCCTGACAATTTCTCTAATTCTCTGTACTCGGACTCGTACCACTGGATTGTGTAGTAATCAAACAATCGCTGGTTAAATTTAAATAATTAGCTTTATTTAATTATTGCTATTTACACATTTAATATTAGGCTTAAAATTTACTTAGTTATTATTTGCACTTTATTTCACAAACCATTAGTCACTTTATTTACTAATGAATTTCATCACTTTACACAATTACAAATACTGCTGCTTTAATTATAATGCTAGCTGTACACACTGTTACGGTCTCTGATCTACTGCATTCGACTTTGAACAGTCTTGTCGCTTTTATAGTTTCCGAATGGTTGGTGTAGAAACTTATACGCCATTCCCGTACTTTCTAGAATTTTCGATCCATTTCGACAGAAGTCGAGAATATTCTTTTTGATATTACCGACAGATGGTTCTTGAATAAGCTTTTAATCGAATAGTTCGCATCTTGACTCACAGGGGGCACTCATTCTCCAGATGGGATCCTAAAGCAATCCCTTTTCACTGAGCTATCACGTTTCACTGCCCTCCGCTTAAACTTGTTCGTCCCGAACAAGGATAGTATTGCAACCTTTATAAGGAGATAGCCTCTCTAAATGAACGACTTTAATTTTCTCCAGATATTTCTCGTCGACTGGATGCGGTATCTAACATCGTTGATCCGTTTTATCACCTTATAAGGTCCTTCCCGGTGTGTTTGCAGTTTTGGCGATAATCCACTTTTCCTTTGCGGATTATGAAGCATAACTAGTTGCCCTTCCTGAAATCCCTTAGAGTTTACTCGTACATCATATCTGGCTTTCCTCTTATCACCCATCAATTGTGTACGATTTCTGCTGTTTCTATAAATTTTATTCATCTGTTCTCGTGTTTTAGGTATACAACTGCTGCATGGAAGTTCTGTAGACAACTCTTTAGTCCATTCTTCGTCTGTTTATCTACTACTTCTCCTCGCTTACCACACTGTCAGCAATTAGGCCGCTGACTTTCCGTGGGATCTGAGAAACGAGGATTCTGGGGCTGCATGTTGTGGGAGTCAGGTCATGCCCCTCGAGACTGACTCCATTTAGTTTGTCGACAGCTGGACAACATCATCCAATTCCCTGCCTTAGCGGTCCCACATGCGAGTCTGATGGAGAACGTTTGCGTTTTGTCCGACAACTACGAGCCGTGTATGCAACCTCACCGCAGGCAAGGCAATTGCCCATGCAACCCTGTCCACTTTCAACTTGTATCTGACAGGCTCTGCATACTGGCTGGAACACCACGGCCACGATCTCCAACGGTAAAACACCAGACACTGTGTCCATACTTGTAGCTTTTAGATTTGTTATCACTGAACAGTCCATTTCTACATCGAGAATACCACATACGAAAGTATCCATCATACTTCTCTCAGCAATCTCGCCTGGACAGGAAAGATGGGAGAACCGCTCCACCTCCGCCACATCCTGTTGTAGAGACTCACCACTCCCCTGAATGGCATTCATCACGTTTTCATAACAGTCTCTCTCACCCTCTGCGATGGTCGGCAGTACATCAGCACCTTTCAATGACATAGCCAACGGTGCCAGTACTTCCCGATTACTCCAACCATTTGTGCTAGCGGTAGCTTGAATTTCGTTCTGCTTTTCCTCTTTCGCATTGGATTTTTGTTCCACAAATCCTTCTAACGACTCCTGTCGTGTCCCAACCTCACAAACCTTCCTGTCCACCATCTCGGACATTTCATTCTTCTGCTGTGAGTTCTGTTCCGCTAGTTGAGTAAATCGCTTTTCACTCTGCTGTAACTGTTCCTTGACATCGTCTTTGACTGCTGGAGCATGTAGCTGTAATCGCTGGTGTATATCCTCATCGTATTGCTGGAAGTGCTTCTGCATAATAGCATCAAGTATTTGAGCATGTTGTTGTAATCGTTGCTGCATCCTCTCTTCGGCTGCTTGAGCATGTTGTTGTAACTGCATCTGTATTACCTTGAAAAGCGCACTCATGTCAAAGTTACCCGTGTTAGTTTCTTGCGGTGTTTCTTCGTGTCGAGATGTCGTTGGCTCTTCACATTGGAATTCATACTCATCGACATCCATACCCTGCTTCTCTAAAGCGCTTCTTAATCGTACCTGTAGCTCCGCTTTAAGCCCTTGTGTTTGCAAATTTAAACGCTCAAGCTCCTTCTTGAGCTGCTCTAATCTCAGCTTTTCAAGTTTAACCATTGTTTATTACAGATACACAATCCCACTTCTGACACCAATTGTTACGAAATTGCCCTCTTGACAATTTACTCTGTTACAAAATTGCCCTCTTGACAATTTACTCTGTTATAAAATTGCCCTCCTGACAATTTCTCTAACTCTCTGTACTCGGACTCGTACCACTGGATTGTGTAGTAATCAAACAATCGCTGGTTAAATTTAAATAATTAGCTTTATTTAATTATTGCTATTTACACATTTCATATTAGGCTTAAAATTTACTTAGTTATTATTTGCACTTTATTTCACAAACCATTAGTCACTTTATTTACTAATGAATTTCATCACTTTACACAATTACAAATACTGCTGCTTTAATTATAATGCTAGCTGTACACACTGTTACGGTCTCTGATCTACTGCATTCGACTTTGAACAGTCTTGTCGCTTTTGTAGTTTCCGAATGGTTGGTGTAGAAACTTATACGCCATTCTCGTACTTTCTAGAATTTTCGATCCATTTCGACAGAAGTCGAGAATATTCTTTTTGATATTACCGACAGATGGTTCTTGAATAAGCTTTTAATCGAATAGTTCGCATCTTGACTCACAGGGGGCACTCATTCTCCAGATGGGATCCTAAAGCAATCCCTTTTCACTGAGCTATCACGTTTCACTGCCCTCCGCTTAAACTTGTTCGTCCCGAACAAGGATAGTATTGCAACCTTTATAAGGAGATAGCCTCTCTAAATGAACGACTTTAATTTTCTCCAGATATTTCTCGTCGACTGGATGCGGTATCTAACATCGTTGATCCGTTTTATCACCTTATAAGGTCCTTCCCGGTGTGTTTGCAGTTTTGGCGATAATCCACTTTTCCTTTGCGGATTATGAAGCATAACTAGTTGCCCTTCCTGAAATCCCTTAGAGTTTACTCGTACATCATATCTGGCTTTCCTCTTATCACCCATCAATTGTGTACGATTTCTGCTGTTTCTATAAATTTTATTCATCTGTTCTCGTGTTTTAGGTATACAACTGCTGCATGGAAGTTCTGTAGACAACTCTTTAGTCCATTCTTCGTCTGTTTATCTACTACTTCTCCTCGCTTACCACACTGTCAGCAATTAGGCCGCTGACTTTCCGTGGGATCTGAGAAACGAGGATTCTGGGGCTGCATGTTGTGGGAGTCAGGTCATGCCCCTCGAGACTGACTCCATTTAGTTTGTCGACAGCTGGACAACATCATCCAATTCCCTGCCTTAGCGGTCCCACATGCGAGTCTGATGGAGAACGTTTGCGTTTTGTCCGACAACTACGAGCCGTGTATGCAACCTCACCGCAGGCAAGGCAATTGCCCATGCAACCCTGTCCACTTTCAACTTGTATCTGACAGGCTCTGCATACTGGCTGGAACACCACGGCCACGATCTCCAACGGTAAAACACCAGACACTGTGTCCATACTTGTAGCTTTTAGATTTGTTATCACTGAACAGTCCATTTCTACATCGAGAATACCACATACGAAAGTATCCATCATACTTCTCTCAGCAATCTCGCCTGGACAGGAAAGATGGGAGAACCGCTCCACCTCCGCCACATCCTGTTGTAGAGACTCACCACTCCCCTGAATGGCATTCATCACGTTTTCATAACAGTCTCTCTCACCCTCTGCGATGGTCGGCAGTACATCAGCACCTTTCAATGACATAGCCAACGGTGCCAGTACTTCCCGATTACTCCAACCATTTGTGCTAGCGGTAGCTTGAATTTCGTTCTGCTTTTCCTCTTTCGCATTGGATTTTTGTTCCACAAATCCTTCTAACGACTCCTGTCGTGTCCCAACCTCACAAACCTTCCTGTCCACCATCTCGGACATTTCATTCTTCTGCTGTGAGTTCTGTTCCGCTAGTTGAGTAAATCGCTTTTCACTCTGCTGTAACTGTTCCTTGACATCGTCTTTGACTGCTGGAGCATGTAGCTGTAATCGCTGGTGTTTATCCTCATCGTATTGCTGGAAGTGCTTCTGCATAATAGCATCAAGTATTTGAGCATGTTGTTGTAATCGTTGCTGCATCCTCTCTTCGGCTGCTTGAGCATGTTGTTGTAACTGCATCTGTATTACCTTGAAAAGCGCACTCATGTCAAAGTTACCCGTGTTAGTTTCTTGCGGTGTTTCTTCGTGTCGAGATGTCGTTGGCTCTTCACATTGGAATTCATACTCATCGACATCCATACCCTGCTTCTCTAAAGCGCTTCTTAATCGTACCTGTAGCTCCGCTTTAAGCCCTTGTGTTTGCAAATTTAAACGCTCAAGCTCCTTCTTGAGCTGCTCTAATCTCAGCTTTTCAAGTTTAACCATTGTTTATTACAGATACACAATCCCACTTCTGACACCAATTGTTACGAAATTGCCCTCTTGACAATTTACTCTGTTACAAAATTGCCCTCTTGACAATTTACTCTGTTATAAAATTGCCCTCCTGACAATTTCTCTAACTCTCTGTACTCGGACTCGTACCACTGGATTGTGTAGTAATCAAACAATCGCTGGTTAAATTTAAATAATTAGCTTTATTTAATTATTGCTATTTACACATTTCATATTAGGCTTAAAATTTACTTAGTTATTATTTGCACTTTATTTCACAAACCATTAGTCACTTTATTTACTAATGAATTTCATCACTTTACACAATTACAAATACTGCTGCTTTAATTATAATGCTAGCTGTACACACTGTTACGGTCTCTGATCTACTGCATTCGACTTTGAACAGTCTTGTCGCTTTTGTAGTTTCCGAATGGTTGGTGTAGAAACTTATACGCCATTCTCGTACTTTCTAGAATTTTCGATCCATTTCGACAGAAGTCGAGAATATTCTTTTTGATATTACCGACAGATGGTTCTTGAATAAGCTTTTAATCGAATAGTTCGCATCTTAACTCACAGGGGGCACTCATTCTCCAGATGGGATCCTAAAGCAATCCCTTTTTACTGAGCTATCACGTTTCACTGCCCTCCGCTTAAACTTGTTCGTCCCGAACAAGGATAGTATTGCAACCTTTATAAGGAGATAGCCTCTCTAAATGAACGACTTTAATTTTCTCCAGATATTTCTCGTCGACTGGATGCGGTATCTAACATCGTTGATCCGTTTTATCACCTTATAAGGTCCTTCCCGGTGTGTTTGCAGTTTTGGCGATAATCCACTTTTCCTTTGCGGATTATGAAGCATAACTAGTTGCCCTTCCTGAAATCCCTTAGAGTTTACTCGTACATCATATCTGGCTTTCCTCTTATCACCCATCAATTGTGTACGATTTCTGCTGTTTCTATAAATTTTATTCATCTGTTCTCGTGTTTTAGGTATACAACTGCTGCATGGAAGTTCTGTAGACAACTCTTTAGTCCATTCTTCGTCTGTTTATCTACTACTTCTCCTCGCTTACCACACTGTCAGCAATTAGGCCGCTGACTTTCCGTGGGATCTGAGAAACGAGGATTCTGGGGCTGCATGTTGTGGGAGTCAGGTCATGCCCCTCGAGACTGACTCCATTTAGTTTGTCGACAGCTGGACAACATCATCCAATTCCCTGCCTTAGTGGTCCCACATGCGAGTCTGATGGAGAACGTTTGCGTTTTGTCCGACAACTACGAGCCGTGTATGCAACCTCACCGCAGGCAAGGCACTTGCCCATGCAACCCTGTCCACTTTCAACTTGTATCTGACAGGCTCTGCATACTGGCTGGAACACCACGGCCACGATCTCCAACGGTAAAACACCAGACACTGTGTCCATACTTGTAGCTTTTAGATTTGTTATCACTGAACAGTCCATTTCTACATCGAGAATACCACATACGAAAGTATCCATCATACTTCTCTCAGCAATCTCGCCTGGACAGGAAAGATGGGAGAACCGCTCCACCTCCGCCACATCCTGTTGTAGAGACTCATCACTCCCCTGAATGGCATTCATCACGTTTTCATAACAGTCTCTCTCACCCTCTGCGATGGTCGGCAGTACATCAGCACCTTTCAATGACATAGCCAACGGTGCCAGTACTTCCCGATTACTCCAACCATTTGTGCTAGCGGTAGCTTGAATTTCGTTCTGCTTTTCCTCTTTCGCATTGGATTTTTGTTCCACAAATCCTTCTAACGACTCCTGTCGTGTCCCAACCTCACAAACCTTCCTGTCCACCATCTCGGACATTTCATTCTTCTGCTGTGAGTTCTGTTCCGCTAGTTGAGTAAATCGCTTTTCACTCTGCTGTAACTGTTCCTTGACATCGTATTTGACTGCTGGAGCATGTAGCTGTAATCGCTGGTGTATATCCTCATCGTATTGCTGGAAGTGCTTCTGCATAATAGCATCAAGTATTTGAGCATGTTGTTGTAATCGTTGCTGCATCCTCTCTTCGGCTGCTTGAGCATGTTGTTGTAACTGCATCTGTATTACCTTGAAAAGCGCACTCATGTCAAAGTTACCCGTGTTAGTTTCTTGCGGTGTTTCTTCGTGTCGAGATGTCGTTGGCTCTTCACATTGGAATTCATACTCATCGACATCCATACCCTGCTTCTCTAAAGCGCTTCTTAATCGTACCTGTAGCTCCGCTTTAAGCCCTTGTGTTTGCAAATTTAAACGCTCAAGCTCCTTCTTGAGCTGCTCTAATCTCAGCTTTTCAAGTTTAACCATTGTTTATTACAGATACACAATCCCACTTCTGACACCAATTGTTACGAAATTGCCCTCTTGACAATTTACTCTGTTACAAAATTACCCTCTTGACAATTTACTCTGTTATAAAATTGCCCTCCTGACAATTTCTCTAACTCTCTGTACTCGGACTCGTACCACTGGATTGTGTAGTAATCAAACAATCGCTGGTTAAATTTAAATAATTAGCTTTATTTAATTATTGCTATTTACACATTTAATATTAGGCTTAAAGTTTACTTAGTTATTATTTGCACTTTATTTCACAAACCATTAGTCACTTTATTTACTAATGAATTTCATCACTTTACACAATTACAAATACTGCTGCTTTAATTATAATGCTAGCTGTACACACTGTTACGGTCTCTGATCTACTGCATTCGACTTTGAACAGTCTTGTCGCTTTTATAGTTTCCGAATGGTTGGTGTAGAAACTTCTCCGCCATTCTCGTACTTTCTAGAATTTTCGATCCATTTCGACAAAAGTCGAGAATATTCTTTTTGATATTACCGACAGATGGTTCTTGAATAAGCTTTTAATCGAATAGTTCGCATCTTGACTCACAGGGGGCACTCATTCTCCAGATGGGATCCTAAAGCAATCCCTTTTCACTGAGCTATCACGTTTCACTGCCCTCCGCTTAAACTTGTTCGTCCCGAACAAGGATAGTATTGCAACCTTTATAAGGAGATAGCCTCTCTAAATGAACGACTTTAATTTTCTCCAGATATTTCTCGTCGACTGGATGCGGTATCTAACATCGTTGATCCGTTTTATCACCTTCTAAGGTCCTTCCCGGTGTGTTTGCAGTTTTGGCGATAATCCACTTTTCCTTTGCGGATTATGAAGCATAACTAGTTGCCCTTCCTGAAATCCCTTAGAGTTTACTCGTACATCATATCTGGCTTTCCTCTTATCACCCATCAATTGTGTACGATTTCTGCTGTTTCTATAAATTTTATTCATCTGTTCTCGTGTTTTAGGTATACAACTGCTGCATGGAAGTTCTGTAGACAACTCTTTAGTCCATTCTTCGTCTGTTTATCTACTACTTCTCCTCGCTTACCACACTGTCAGCAATTAGGCCGCTGACTTTCCGTGGGATCTGAGAAACGAGGATTCTGGGGCTGCATGTTGTGGGAGTCAGGTCATGCCCCTCGAGACTGACTCCATTTAGTTTGTCGACAGCTGGACAACATCATCCAATTCCCTGCCTTAGCGGTCCCACATGCGAGTCTGATGGAGAACGTTTGCGTTTTGTCCGACAACTACGAGCCGTGTATCCAACCTCACCGCAGGCAAGGCACTTGCCCATGCAACCCTGTCCACTTTCAACTTGTATCTGACAGGCTCTGCATACTGGCTGGAACACCACGGCCACGATCTCCAACGGTAAAACACCAGACACTGTGTCCATACTTGTAGCTTTTAGATTTGTTATCACTGAACAGTCCATTTCTACATCGAGAATACCACATACGAAAGTATCCATCATACTTCTCTCAGCAATCTCGCCTGGACAGGAAAGATGGGAGAACCGCTCCACCTCCGCCACATCCTGTTGTAGAGACTCATCACTCCCCTGAATGGCATTCATCACGTTTTCATAACAGTCTCTCTCACCCTCTGCGATGGTCGGCAGTACATCAGCACCTTTCAATGACATAGCCAACGGTGCCAGTACTTCCCGATTACTCCAACCATTTGTGCTAGCGGTAGCTTGAATTTCGTTCTGCTTTTCCTCTTTCGCATTGGATTTCTGTTCCACAAATCCTTCTAACGACTCCTGTCGTGTCCCAACCTCACAAACCTTCCTGTCCACCATCTCGGACATTTCATTCTTCTGCTGTGAGTTCTGTTCCGCTAGTTGAGTAAATCGCTTTTCACTCTGCTGTAACTGTTCCTTGACATCGTCTTTGACTGCTGGAGCATGTAGCTGTAATCGCTGGTGTATATCCTCATCGTATTGCTGGAAGTGCTTCTGCATAATAGCATCAAGTATTTGAGCATGTTGTTGTAATCGTTGCTGCATCCTCTCTTCGGCTGCTTGAGCATGTTGTTGTAACTGCATCTGTATTACCTTGAAAAGCGCACTGATGTCAAAGTTACCCGTGTTAGTTTCTTGCGGTGTTTCTTCGTGTCGAGATGTCGTTGGCTCTTCACATTGGAATTCATACTCATCGACATCCATACCCTGCTTCTCTAAAGCGCTTCTTAATCGTACCTGTAGCTCTGCTTTAAGCCCTTGTGTTTGCAAATTTAAACGCTCAAGCTCCTTCTTGAGCTGCTCTAATCTCAGCTTTTCAAGTTTAACCATTGTTTATTACAGATACACAATCCCACTTCTGACACCAATTGTTACGAAATTGCCCTCTTGACAATTTACTCTGTTACAAAATTGCCCTCTTGACAATTTACTCTGTTATAAAATTGCCCTCCTGACAATTTCTCTAACTCTCTGTACTCGGACTCGTACCACTGGATTGTGTAGTAATCAAACAATCGCTGGTTAAATTTAAATAATTAGCTTTATTTAATTATTGCTATTTACACATTTAATATTAGGCTTAAAGTTTACTTAGTTATTATTTGCACTTGATTTCACAAACCATTAGTCACTTTATTTACTAATGAATTTCATCACTTTACACAATTACAAATACTGCTGCTTTAATTATAATGCTAGCTGTACACACTGTTACGGTCTCTGATCTACTGCATTCGACTTTGAACAGTCTTGTCGCTTTTATAGTTTCCGAATGGTTGGTGTAGAAACTTCTCCGCCATTCTCGTACTTTCTAGAATTTTCGATCCATTTCGACAGAAGTCGAGAATATTCTTTTTGATATTACCGACAGATGGTTCTTGAACAAGCTTTTAATCGAATAGTTCGCATCTTGACTCACAGGGGGCACTCATTCTCCAGATGGGATCCTAAAGCAATCCCTTTTCACTGAGCTATCACGTTTCACTGCCCTCCGCTTAAACTTGTTCGTCCCGAACAAGGATAGTATTGCAACCTTTATAAGGAGATAGCCTCTCTAAATGAACGACTTTAATTTTCTCCAGATATTTCTCGTCGACTGGATGCGGTATCTAACATCGTTGATCCGTTTTATCACCTTCTAAGGTCCTTCCCGGTGTGTTTGCAGTTTTGGCGATAATCCACTTTTCCTTTGCGGATTATGAAGCATAACTAGTTGCCCTTCCTGAAATCCCTTAGAGTTTACTCGTACATCATATCTGGCTTTCCTCTTATCACCCATCAATTGTGTACGATTTCTGCTGTTTCTATCAATTTTATTCATCTGTTCTCGTGTTTTAGGTATACAACTGCTGCATGGAAGTTCTGTAGACAACTCTTTAGTCCATTCTTCGTCTGTTTATCTACTACTTCTCCTCGCTTACCACACTGTCAGCAATTAGGCCGCTGACTTTCCGTGGGATCTGAGAAACGAGGATTCTGGGGCTGCATGTTGTGGGAGTCAGGTCATGCCCCTCGAGACTGACTCCATTTAGTTTGTCGACAGCTGGACAACATCATCCAATTCCCTGCCTTAGTGGTCCCACATGCGAGTCTGATGGAGAACGTTTGCGTTTTGTCCGACAACTACGAGCCGTGTATCCAACCTCACCGCAGGCAAGGCACTTGCCCATGCAACCCTGTCCACTTTCAACTTGTATCTGACAGGCTCTGCATACTGGCTGGAACACCACGGCCACGATCTCCAACGGTAAAACACCAGACACTGTGTCCATACTTGTAGCTTTTAGATTTGTTATCACTGAACAGTCCATTTCTACATCGAGAATACCACATACGAAAGTATCCATTATACTTCTCTCAGCAATCTCGCCTGGACAGGAAAGATGGGAGAACCGCTCCACCTCCGCCACATCCTGTTGTAGAGACTCATCACTCCCCTGAATGGCATTCATCACGTTTTCATAACAGTCTCTCTCACCCTCTGCGATGGTCGGCAGTACATCAGCACCTTTCAATGACATAGCCAACGGTGCCAGTACTTCCCGATTACTCCAACCATTTGTGCTAGCGGTAGCTTGAATTTCGTTCTGCTTTTCCTCTTTCGCATTGGATTTCTGTTCCACAAATCCTTCTAACGACTCCTGTCGTGTCCCAACCTCACAAACCTTCCTGTCCACCATCTCGGACATTTCATTCTTCTGCTGTGAGTTCTGTTCCGCTAGTTGAGTAAATCGCTTTTCACTCTGCTGTAACTGTTCCTTGACATCGTCTTTGACTGCTGGAGCATGTAGCTGTAATCGCTGGTGTATATCCTCATCGTATTGCTGGAAGTGCTTCTGCATAATAGCATCAAGTATTTGAGCATGTTGTAATCGTTGCTGCATCCTCTCTTCGGCTGCTTGAGCATGTTGTTGTAACTGCATCTGTATTACCTTGAAAAGCGCACTCATGTCAAAGTTACCCGTGTTAGTTTCTTGCGGTGTTTCTTCGTGTCGAGATGTCGTTGGCTCTTCACATTGGAATTCATACTCATCGACATCCATACCCTGCTTCTCTAAAGCGCTTCTTAATCGTACCTGTAGCTCTGCTTTAAGCCCTTGTGTTTGCAAATTTAAACGCTCAAGCTCCTTCTTGAGCTGCTCTAATCTCAGCTTTTCAAGTTTAACCATTGTTTATTACAGATACACAATCCCACTTCTGACACCAATTGTTACGAAATTGCCCTCTTGACAATTTACTCTGTTACAAAATTGCCCTCTTGACAATTTACTCTGTTATAAAATTGCCCTCCTGACAATTTCTCTAACTCTCTGTACTCGGACTCGTACCACTGGATTGTGTAGTAATCAAACAATCGCTGGTTAAATTTAAATAATTACCTTTATTTAATTATTGCTATTTACACATTTAATATTAGGCTTAAAGTTTACTTAGTTATTATTTGCACTTTATTTCACAAACCATTAGTCACTTTATTTACTAATGAATTTCATCACTTTACACAATTACAAATACTGCTGTTTTAATTATAATGCTAGCTGTACACACTGTTACGGTCTCTGATCTACTGCATTCGACTTTGAACAGTCTTGTCGCTTTTATAGTTTCCGAATGGTTGGTGTAGAAACTTCTCCGCCATTCTCGTACTTTCTAGAATTTTCGATCCATTTCGACAAAAGTCGAGAATATTCTTTTTGATATTACCGACAGATGGTTCTTGAATAAGCTTTTAATCGAATAGTTCGCATCTTGACTCACAGGGGGCACTCATTCTCCAGATGGGATCCTAAAGCAATCCCTTTTCACTGAGCTATCACGTTTCACTGCCCTCCGCTCAAACTTGTTCGTCCCGAACAAGGATAGTATTGCAACCTTTATAAGGAGATAGCCTCTCTAAATGAACGACTTTAATTTTCTCCAGATATTTCTCGTCGACTGGATGCGGTATCTAACATCGTTGATCCGTTTTATCACCTTCTAAGGTCCTTCCCGGTGTGTTTGCAGTTTTGGCGATAATCCACTTTTCCTTTGCGGATTATGAAGCATAACTAGTTGTCCTTCCTGAAATCCCTTAGAGTTTACTCGTACATCATATCTGGCTTTCCTCTTATCACCCATCAATTGTGTACGATTTCTGCTGTTTCTATCAATTTTATTCATCTGTTCTCGTGTTTTAGGTATACAACTGCTGCATGGAAGTTCTGTAGACAACTCTTTAGTCCATTCTTCGTCTGTTTATCTACTACTTCTCCTCGCTTACCACACTGTCAGCAATTAGGCCGCTGACTTTCCGTGGGATCTGAGAAACGAGGATTCTGGGGCTGCATGTTGTGGGAGTCAGGTCATGCCCCTCGAGACTGACTCCATTTAGTTTGTCGACAGCTGGACAACATCATCCAATTCCCTGCCTTAGTGGTCCCACATGCGAGTCTGATGGAGAACGTTTGCGTTTTGTCCGACAACTACGAGCCGTGTATCCAACCTCACCGCAGGCAAGGCACTTGCCCATGCAACCCTGTCCACTTTCAACTTGTATCTGACAGGCTCTGCATACTGGCTGGAACACCACGGCCACGATCTCCAACGGTAAAACCCCAGACACTGTGTCCATACTTGTAGCTTTTAGATTTGTTATCACTGAACAGTCCATTTCTACATCGAGAATACCACATACGAAAGTATCCATCATACTTCTCTCAGCAATCTCGCCTGGACAGGAAAGATGGGAGAACCGCTCCACCTCCGCCACATCCTGTTGTAGAGACTCACCACTCCCCTGAATGGCATTCATCACGTTTTCATAACAGTCTATCTCACCCTCTGCGATGGTCGGCAGTACATCAGCACCTTTCAGTGACATAGCCAACGGTGCCAGTACTTCCCGATTACTCCAACCATTTGTGCTAGCGGTAGCTTGAATTTCGTTCTGCTTTTCCTCTTTCGCATTGGATTTCTGTTCCACAAATCCTTCTAACGACTCCTGTCGTGTCCCAACCTCACAAACCTTCCTGTCCACCATCTCGGACATTTCATTCTTCTGCTGTGAGTTCTGTTCCGCTAGTTGAGTAATTCGCTTTTCACTCTGCTGTAACTGTTCCTTGACATCGTCTTTGACTGCTGGAGCATGTAGCTGTAATCGCTGGTGTATATCCTCATCGTATTGCTGGAAGTGCTTCTGCATAATAGCATCAAGTATTTGAGCATGTTGTTGTAATCGTTGCTGCATCCTCTCTTCGGCTGCTTGAGCATGTTGTTGTAACTGCATCTGTATTACCTTGAAAAGCGCACTCATGTCAAAGTTACCCGTGTTAGTTTCTTGCGGTGTTTCTTCGTGTCGAGATGTCGTTGGCTCTTCACATTCGAATTCATACTCATCGACATCCATACCCTGCTTCTCTAAAGCGCTTCTTAATCGTACCTGTAGCTCCGCTTTAAGCCCTTGTGTTTGCAAATTTAAACGCTCAAGCTCCTTCTTGAGCTGCTCTAATCTCAGCTTTTCAAGTTTAACCATTGTTTATTACAGACACACAATCCCACTTCTGACACCAATTGTTACGAAATTGCCCTCTTGACAATTTACTCTGTTACAAAATTGCCCTCTTGACAATTTACTCTGTTATAAAATTGGCTTCCTGACAATTTCTCTAACTCTCTGTACTCGGACTCGTACCACTGGATTGTGTAGTAATCAAACAATGGCTGGTTAAATTTAAATAATTAGCTTTATTTAATTATTGCTATTTACACATTTAATATTAGGCTTAAAGTTTACTTAGTTATTATTTGCACTTTATTTCACAAACCATTAGTCACTTTATTTACTAATGAATTTCATCACTTTACACAATTACAAATACTGCTGCTTTAATTATAATGCTAGCTGTACACACTGTTACGGTCTCTGATCTACTGCATTCGACTTTGAACAGTCTTGTCGCTTTTATAGTTTCCGAATGGTTGGTGTAGAAACTTCTCCGCCATTCTCGTACTTTCTAGAATTTTCGATCCATTTCGACAGAAGTCGAGAATATTCTTTTTGATATTACCGACAGATGGTTCTTGAATAAGCTTTTAATCGAATAGTTCGCATCTTGACTCACAGGGGGCACTCATTCTCCAGATGGGATCCTAAAGCAATCCTTTTTCACTGAGCTATCACGTTTCACTGCCCTCCGCTTAAACTTGTTCGTCCCGAACAAGGATAGTATTGCAACCTTTATAAGGAGATAGCCTCTCTAAATGAACGACTTTAATTTTCTCCAGATATTTCTCGTCGACTGGATGCGGTATCTAACATCGTTGATCCGTTTTATCACCTTATAAGGTCCTTCCCAGTGTGTTTGCAGTTTTGGCGATAATCCACTTTTCCTTTGCGGATTATGAAGCATAACTAGTTGCCCTTCCTGAAATCCCTTAGAGTTTACTCGTACATCATATCTGGCTTTCCTCTTATCACCCATCAATTGTGTACGATTTCTGCTGTTTCTATCAATTTTATTCATCTGTTCTCGTGTTTTAGGTATACAACTGCTGCATGGAAGTTCTGTAGACAACTCTTTAGTCCATTCTTCGTCTGTTTATCTACTACTTCTCCTCGCTTACCACACTGTCAGCAATTAGGCCGCTGACTTTCCGTGGGATCTGAGAAACGAGGATTCTGGGGCTGCATGTTGTGGGAGTCAGGTCATGCCCCTCGAGACTGACTCCATTTAGTTTGTCGACAGCTGGACAACATCATCCAATTCCCTGCCTTAGTGGTCCCACATGCGAGTCTGATGGAGAACGTTTGCGTTTTGTCCGACAACTACGAGCCGTGTATCCAACCTCACCACAGGCAAGGCACTTGCCCATGCAACCCTGTCCACTTTCAACTTGTATCTGACAGGCTCTGCATACTGGCTGGAACACCACGGCCACGATCTCCAACGGTAAAACACCAGACACTGTGTCCATACTTGTAGCTTTTAGATTTGTTATCACTGAACAGTCCATTTCTACATCGAGAATACCACATACGAAAGTATCCATCATACTTCTCTCAGCAATCTCGCCTGGACAGGAAAGATGGGAGAACCGCTCCACCTCCGCCACATCCTGTTGTAGAGACTCATCACTCCCCTGAATGGCATTCATCACGTTTTCATAACAGTCTCTCTCACCCTCTGCGATGGTCGGCAGTACATCAGCACCTTTCAATGACATAGCCAACGGTGCCAGTACTTCCCGATTACTCCAACCATTTGTGCTAGCGGTAGCTTGAATTTCGTTCTGCTTTTCCTCTTTCGCATTGGATTTCTGTTCCACAAATCCTTCTAACGACTCCTGTCGTGTCCCAACCTCACAAACCTTCCTGTCCACCATCTCGGACATTTCATTCTTCTGCTGTGAGTTCTGTTCCGCTAGTTGAGTAATTCGCTTTTCACTCTGCTGTAACTGTTCCTTGACATCGTCTTTGACTGCTGGAGCATGTAGCTGTAATCGCTGGTGTATATCCTCATCGTATTGCTGGAAGTGCTTCTGCATAATAGCATCAAGTATTTGAGCATGTTGTTGTAATCGTTGCTGCATCCTCTCTTCGGCTGCTTGAGCATGTTGTTGTAACTGCATCTGTATTACCTTGAAAAGCGCACTCATGTCAAAGTTACCCGTGTTAGTTTCTTGCGGTGTTTCTTCGTGTCGAGATGTCGTTGGCTCTTCACATTCGAATTCATACTCATCGACATCCATACCCTGCTTCTCTAAAGCGCTTCTTAATCGTACCTGTAGCTCCGCTTTAAGCCCTTGTGTTTGCAAATTTAAACGCTCAAGCTCCTTCTTGAGCTGCTCTAATCTCAGCTTTTCAAGTTTAACCATTGTTTATTACAGATACACAATCCCACTTCTGACACCAATTGTTACGAAATTGCCCTCTTGACAATTTACTCTGTTACAAAATTGCCCTCTTGACAATTTACTCTGTTATAAAATTGCCCTCCTGACAATTTCTCTAACTCTCTGTACTCGGACTCGTACCACTGGATTGTGTAGTAATCAAACAATCGCTGGTTAAATTTAAATAATTAGCTTTATTTAATTATTGCTATTTACACATTTAATATTAGGCTTAAAGTTTACTTAGTTATTATTTGCACTTTATTTCACAAACCATTAGTCACTTTATTTACTAATGAATTTCATCACTTTACACAATTACAAATACTGCTGCTTTAATTATAATGCTAGCTGTACACACTGTTACGGTCTCTGATCTACTGCATTCGACTTTGAACAGTCTTGTCGCTTTTATAGTTTCCGAATGGTTGGTGTAGAAACTTCTCCGCCATTCTCGTACTTTCTAGAATTTTCGATCCATTTCGACAGAAGTCGAGAATATTCTTTTTGATATTACCGACAGATGGTTCTTGAATAAGCTTTTAATCGAATAGTTCGCATCTTGACTCACAGGGGGCACTCATTCTCCAGATGGGATCCTAAAGCAATCCTTTTTCACTGAGCTATCACGTTTCACTGCCCTCCGCTTAAACTTGTTCGTCCCGAACAAGGATAGTATTGCAACCTTTATAAGGAGATAGCCTCTCTAAATGAACGACTTTAATTTTCTCCAGATATTTCTCGTCGACTGGATGCGGTATCTAACATCGTTGATCCGTTTTATCACCTTATAAGGTCCTTCCCAGTGTGTTTGCAGTTTTGGCGATAATCCACTTTTCCTTTGCGGATTATGAAGCATAACTAGTTGCCCTTCCTGAAATCCCTTAGAGTTTACTCGTACATCATATCTGGCTTTCCTCTTATCACCCATCAATTGTGTACGATTTCTGCTGTTTCTATCAATTTTATTCATCTGTTCTCGTGTTTTAGGTATACAACTGCTGCATGGAAGTTCTGTAGACAACTCTTTAGTCCATTCTTCGTCTGTTTATCTACTACTTCTCCTCGCTTACCACACTGTCAGCAATTAGGCCGCTGACTTTCCGTGGGATCTGAGAAACGAGGATTCTGGGGCTGCATGTTGTGGGAGTCAGGTCATGCCCCTCGAGACTGACTCCATTTAGTTTGTCGACAGCTGGACAACATCATCCAATTCCCTGCCTTAGCGGTCCCACATGCGAGTCTGATGGAGAACGTTTGCGTTTTGTCCGACAACTACGAGCCGCGTATGCAACCTCACCGCAGGCAAGGCACTTGCCCATGCAACCCTGTCCACTTTCAACTTGTATCTGACAGGCTCTGCATACTGGCTGGAACACCACGACCACGATCTCCAACGGTAAAACACCAGACACTGTGTCCATACTTGTAGCTTTTAGATTTGTTATCACTGAACAGTCCATTTCTACATCGAGAATACCACATACGAATGTATCCATCATACTTCTCTCAGCAATCTCGCCTGGACAGGAAAGATGGGAGAACCGCTCCACCTCCGCCACATCCTGTTGTAGAGACTCACCACTCCCCTGAATGGCATTCATCACGTTTTCATAACAGTCTATCTCACCCTCTGCGATGGTCGGCAGTACATCAGCACCTTTCAGTGACATAGCCAACGGTGCCAGTACTTCCCGATTACTCCAACCATTTGTGCTAGCGGTAGCTTGAATTTCGTTCTGCTTTTCCTCTTTCGCATTGGATTTTTGTTCCACAAATCCTTCTAACGACTCCTGTCGTGTCCCAACCTCACAAACCTTCCTGTCCACCATCTCACACATTTCACTCTTCTGCTGTGAGTTCTGTTCCGCTAGTTGAGTAAATCGCTTTTCACTCTGCTGTAACTGTTCCTTGACATCGTCTTTGACTGCTGGAGCATGTAGCTGTAATCGCTGGTGTATATCCTCATCGTATTGCTGGAAGTGCTTCTGCATAATAGCATCAAGTATTTGAGCATGTTGTTGTAATCGTTGCTGCATCCTCTCTTCGGCTGCTTGAGCATGTTGTTGTAACTGCATCTGTATTACCTTGAAAAGCGCACTCATGTCAAAGTTACCCGTGTTAGTTTCTTGCGGTGTTTCTTCGTGTCGAGATGTCGTTGGCTCTTCACATTGGAATTCATACTCATCGACATCCATACCCTGCTTCTCTAAAGCGCTTCTTAATCGTACCTGTAGCTCCGCTTTAAGCCCTTGTGTTTGCAAATTTAAACGCTCAAGCTCCTTCTTGAGCTGCTCTAATCTCAGCTTTTCAAATTTAACCATTGTTTATTACAGATACACAATCCCACTTCTGACACCAATTGTTACGAAATTGCCCTCTTGACAATTTACTCTGTTACAAAATTGCCCTCTTGACAATTTACTCTGTTATAAAATTGCCCTCCTGACAATTTCTCTAACTCTCTGTACTCGGACTCGTACCACTGGATTGTGTAGTAATCAAACAATCGCTGGTTAAATTTAAATAATTAGCTTTATTTAATTATTGCTATTTACACATTTAATATTAGGCTTAAAGTTTACTTAGTTATTATTTGCACTTTATTTCACAAACCATTAGTCACTTTATTTACTAATGAATTTCATCACTTTACACAATTACAAATACTGCTGCTTTAATTATAATGCTAGCTGTACACACTGTTACGGTCTCTGATCTACTGCATTCGACTTTGAACAGTCTTGTCGCTTTTATAGTTTCCGAATGGTTGGTGTAGAAACTTCTACGCCATTCTCGTACTTTCTAGAATTTTCGATCCATTTCGACAGAAGTCGAGAATATTCTTTTTGATATTACCGACAGATGGTTCTTGAATAAGCTTTTAAGTAATGGCGATACGGTGGCGGCAAGCATTGAGCTGCAAAATAGCAGTCTCTGGGTAGCCTCCGCATATATGCCTCACGACAAGGTCGCTCCACCAGAGGAGGTTCGGACATTGGTCATGGAGGCAGCCGCAGCCAAAAGGAACTTGGTTGTCTCCAGTGACGTAAACGCACACAACACTTTGTGGGGAAGCTCAAACACTAACGCAAGAGGTGAGTCAGTTTTAGACTTCATTATAGAGAATAAGCTTAGTGTGGTAAATTTAGGCTCAGAGCCGACGTTTATAACACAAAATAGAAGGGAAGTGTTAGATATTACCCTGACCTTCGATAACTTCGCTAACAATATAAAAAGATGGAGAGTGTCGAATGAAAATTCCTACTCTGACCATCGCTATATAGAATACGAAGTGAACTTCCCACGAGCTCCAGTTAAGACCTTTAGAAATATACGGAGAACGGACTGGGGGAAGTATAGGAAAACTCTCAGGGCCTCGCTGCCAATAAATCCCCCTTCTGATCCCACAGACCCTGTGGAATTAGACGGGCTGATCAATCAGGTAACCACGGCCCTGAATAGTTCACTGACAGCCGGGTGCCCGGTTGTAAAACTGGATCTAGGCCTTCTCCGGAAGTCCAACAGGCGGCTATTTAACAGGGCTAAAACTTCGGGTCTGCCCGCGGACTGGGAAGCCTACAAGGCTGAGCTAAAAATATACAAGAAAGTAATCAGAATTGCGCAGCGACAGTCCTGGCAAAAATATTGTAGGGATATGGAAGAAACATCGGAAGCAGCTAGACTAAGAAGAATCCTAGCGAGGACACCACACAACCTGGGCTTCCTTAAAGGTCCGGGTGATATGTGGAGTGAATCGAGCGAGGAATCTTTGGCGCTTCTCTTAGATACGCATTTTCCAGGCAGTAGCACAGTGGAAGGTGATAACCCGACACCTAGGGGCAGGCAGTCTGAGATAGGGAATGCGATAGTTACAGTCGAGAAAGTTCAGTGGGCCATTAACACCTTTGGTCCATATAAATCTCCGGGTCCGGATGGAATCTATCCAGCTGAACTGCAACAATCACGGGACATAATTACGCCCTGGGTTGTGACTGCAATTAGAAGCTGTCTAAACATGGGCTATATTCCGCTGAGATGGAGAGAAACGAAGGTTTCCTTCATACCCAAGGCAGGCAGGTCCTCTCATGTAAATCCTAAAGACTTCAGACCAATCATTCTCACGTCTTTCCTCCTAAAAACACTGGAGAGAGTGATGGATGCACACTTACGGGAAGCTATACCAACTGGTAGAATCTGCTCGGCACAACATGCATACACGAAGGGCAAATCGACAGAGACGGCGTTACACGTACTTATTGGTATAGTGGAAAAAGCCATCCAGCAGAAAGATTTCGCACTAGCGGTGTTCATTGACATAGAAGGCGCTTTCAACAACATAAATGCGAACGCCATTACGGGAGCGTTAGAAGCTCTAGGCGTCGATCCTAATATGGTAGCGATGGTAGAAATGATACTCGTCAGTAGAAGGGTAACTGCCAGCTTAGGTTCCCACACCTTAAGCAGACAGGTCTGCAGAGGCACTCCTCAGGGAGGAGTCCTCTCCCCCCTGCTCTGGAATTTGGCAGTAAATTCATTACTGCTAGCCTTAGAGAGGGAGGGTTGCCATGTCGTCGCCACGCTGATGACTTGGCAATTGTGATCAGAGGGAAATATCCAAACACTCTTATGGATATTTTGCGCTCTAGCATGGCCACGCTTACTGGTTGGACGGGAAGAAGGGGATTAGGGTTAAACCCTGAGAAAATGGAATTAATCCTCTTTTCTAAGAAAAATAGATCTCCTGAGGTCTCCCCGCTAATATACAAAGGTGTGGAAATTCCGATGAAGGAGACAGTTAGATATTTGGGACTAGTACTAGATAGAAAACTTACCTGGAAACCCAATATTGAAGAAAGAGTCAGGAAGGCCAATATTGCTTTGTACACATGTAAAAAAGCGGTCGGAATCAGGTGGGGGCTATCCCCACGAATTATGCACTGGCTATACATTTCGGTGGTCAGACCCATATTGTTATATGGAATACTGGTATGGTGGCCAGCCACTCAGAAACAAAGCTATTTGAAGCTTCTGAGCAAGGTCCAAAGAACGGCTTTTTTATGTTTCTCTGGTGCCTTAAGGACCACGCCTACTAAAGCTTTAGAAGTAATACTCAACCTACCTACATTAGAGCTGGTAGGGAAACAAGTGGCCGCCACATCAGCACTAAGGCTCAAATGTGCGGCGTTATGGCATGATCGGCAGATTGGTCACTCGACTATTGCGCATACCTGGAGTAGTTCTGTCCAACACATTGACCACTCTATACCTAATCTCAACTTCGATATTCACTTCCAGACATATATTCCGTCTAGAAGAGAGTGGCAAACACCAATGCCATGGAGAAGGGGGGAACTTAATTTCTACACTGACGGATCCAAACTTGACGATAGAGTCGGTTTTGGAGTTTTCTCACAAGAATTGGGACTGGAACTTTCTTTCCGTCTCCCCGACCACTGCAGTGTTTATCAAGCAGAGGTCCTAGCCATAAAGGAGGTAGCCGTCTACTTAAATAGACATGCCGTAACAAGAAATATTATAAATATCTACTCGGATAGCCAGGCGGCCATCTTGTCAATGAATTCGGTGGCACTGAAATCAAAGGTTGCTCAGGACCGCCGAGCAGCCCTAAATGATATCAGTACCGCTTTCAAGGTACGCCTTATATGGGTTCCGGGGCATAGAGATATTGCGGGAAACTGTACCGCCCTCCTGGTACTGATGTGGCTCTTTGTGCTTTGCATCGAATCGAATTTTCCACTTTTCTCGATCCGTCGAAATATTCCCAATAGCTTCGTTTCTTCGGTCGCTTGGCGTCAGCTTGTCCTTATCGAAATTGTCCTCGTGAGTGGCAGATAGCAATTTATTAGCGCTGATGTCCTTCAATGGAAAATCATAGATGAGATCAATTGGTGAATACTTTGTCGTAGAATTTATTGTTGTGTTCAACTTCCACTGCACATTCCGCAATTCAGTGCCGCAATAATTTGAGTTGGTTGACGTTCTCAAGTATGACAATACAGACTGATTGATCCTTTCAGCAAAACCGTTGGCTCGCGGTGTACGTACAGCAACCTTTATATGCTGAATTTCATTCATATGGCAATATTCGCCGAATATTGTTGATGTAAATGCCGAACCTCTATCGGTGACGATCCTATTTGGCAAACCAAAATACAATGTGAGGTGGTCAAGTGCATCCAATACTGGTTTTGTTTTCGTTGACTTGACTGGGACTAAGATCGAATAACGTGTCTTTGCATCGAAGATCACGAGGATATATTCGTTACCCCGGCGACTTTTTATAAAAGGTCCCAGGTGATCCATATGAATCACATCAAAAGGCACTTGCGGGATCTCCATTCCATATAATTGACATTGTTTTCTAGATGGTTCACGACTATAGCAACATTCAACACATGATTTTATGTAGCCTTTCACATAGTTTCTGACTCTTCGGAACCAAAAATGCTGACCAATTTTTCTCACCGCTCCATCAATTCCTAGATGTCCAACCTCGTCATGGCAAAGTCTAGGTTAGGTTAGGTTAATGTGGCAGCCAGTTCAAGGACTAGCTCACTCAGACCACCATGAGTCCATTGTGATACAACCGCGCCACAACGCGCCTCCGATTCACTCGTCGAACCATTTTGAAGCCCTAATAAAGCGCAGGATTCGTTTTATCTTCGCGGTGTCTAGTAAGAGAGCTAAAAGCGTATTTGCCTAAAGAGCCCGCTCTGCTTCTGGCCAGAGCGGGGCAACTACAAAAGAGATGCTCCACAGTCTCCTCCTCCTCCTCATCCCCACAGCTTCTGCAGTATTCATGAGAGAATACTCCCAGCCTGAGAGCATGTCTGCCGAAAAGCCAGTGACCAGTAATACATGCCACGACCTTAGAGATATTCTCTCTCGGCAGGGCAAGCAAGTCTCTAGTTTTCCTACTATTAAGTTCCGGCCACATTAGCCTAGTCGTTAAGCAGGTGCCCTCTTGTGCCCAAGACCCATTGGTCTCACGCACGACCCATAGGTATTCCAATTTCACATCTGTCCATGCCTAAAGGAAGGTTGGTACCCCGTCTGGCTAAGTCATCAGCCCTACAGTTTCCCGCAATATCTCTATGCCCCGGAACCCATATAAGGCGTACCTTGAAAGCGGTACTGATATCATTTAGGGCTGCTCGGCGGTCCTGAGCAACCTTTGATTTCAGTGCCACCGAATTCATTGACAAGATGGCCGCCTGGCTATCCGAGTAGATATTTATAATATTTCTTGTTACGGCATGTCTATTTAAGTAGACGGCTACCTCCTTTATGGCTAGGACCTCTGCTTGATAAACACTGCAGTGGTCGGGGAGACGGAAAGAAAGTTCCAGTCCCAATTCTTGTGAGAAAACTCCAAAACCGACTCTATCGTCAAGTTTGGATCCGTCAGTGTAGAAATTAAGTTCCCCCCTTCTCCATGGCATTGGTGTTTGCCACTCTCTTCTAGACGGAATATATGTCTGGAAGTGAATATCGAAGTTGAGATTAGGTATAGAGTGGTCAATGTGTTGGACAGAACTACTCCAGGTATGCGCAATAGTCGAGTGACCAATCTGCCGATCATGCCATAACGCCGCACATTTCAGCCTTAGTGCTGATGTGGCGGCCACTTGTTTCCCTACCAGCTCTAATGTAGGTAGGTTGAGTATTACTTCTAAAGCTTTAGTAGGCGTGGTCCTTAAGGCACCAGAGAAACATAAAAAAGCCGTTCTTTGGACCTTGCTCAGAAGCTTCAAATAGCTTTGTTTCTGAGTGGCTGGCCACCATACCAGTATTCCATATAACAATATGGGTCTGACCACCGAAATGTATAGCCAGTGCATAATTCGTGGGGATAGCCCCCACCTGATTCCGACCGCTTTTTTACATGTGTACAAAGCAATATTGGCCTTCCTGACTCTTTCTTCAATATTGGGTTTCCAGGTAAGTTTTCTATCTAGTACTAGTCCCAAATATCTAACTGTCTCCTTCATCGGAATTTCCACACCTTTGTATATTAGCGGGGAGACCTCAGGAGATCTATTTTTCTTAGAAAAGAGGATTAATTCCATTTTCTCAGGGTTTAACCCTAATCCCCTTCTTCCCGTCCAACCAGTAAGCGTGGCCATGCTAGAGCGCAAAATATCCATAAGAGTGTTTGGATATTTCCCTCTGATCACAATTGCCAAGTCATCAGCGTGGCGACGACATGGCAACCCTCCCTCTCTAAGGCTAGCAGTAATGAATTTACTGCCAAATTCCAGAGCAGGGGGGAGAGGACTCCTCCCTGAGGAGTGCCTCTGCAGACCTGTCTGCTTAAGGTGTGGGAACCTAAGCTGGCAGTTACCCTTCTACTGACGAGTATCATTTCTACCATCGCTACCATATTAGGATCGACGCCTAGAGCTTCTAACGCTCCCGTAATGGCGTTCGCATTTATGTTGTTGAAAGCGCCTTCTATGTCAATGAACACCGCTAGTGCGAAATCTTTCTGCTGGATGGCTTTTTCCACTATACCAATAAGTACGTGTAGCGCTGTCTCTGTCGATTTGCCCTTCGTGTATGCATGTTGTGCCGAGCAGATTCTACCAGTTGGTATAGCTTCCCGTAAGTGTGCATCCATCACTCTCTCCAGTGTTTTTAGGAGGAAAGACGTGAGAATGATTGGTCTGAAGTCTTTAGGATTTACATGAGAGGACCTGCCTGCCTTGGGTATGAAGGAAACCTTCGTTTCTCTCCATCTCAGCGGAATATAGCCCATGTTTAGACAGCTTCTAATTGCAGTCACAACCCAGGGCGTAATTATGTCCCGTGATTGTTGCAGTTCAGCTGGATAGATTCCATCCGGACCCGGAGATTTATATGGACCAAAGGTGTTAATGGCCCACTGAACTTTCTCGACTGTAACTATCGCATTCCCTATCTCAGACTGCCTGCCCCTAGGTGTCGGGTTATCACCTTCCACTGTGCTACTGCCTGGAAAATGCGTATCTAAGAGAAGCGCCAAAGATTCCTCGCTCGATTCACTCCACATATCACCCGGACCTTTAAGGAAGCCCAGGTTGTGTGGTGTCCTCGCTAGGATTCTTCTTAGTCTAGCTGCTTCCGATGTTTCTTCCATATCCCTACAATATTTTTGCCAGGACTGTCGCTGCGCAATTCTGATTGCTTTCTTGTATATTTTTAGCTCAGCCTTGTAGGCTTCCCAGTCCGCGGGCAGACCCGAAGTTTTAGCCCTGTTAAATAGCCGCCTGTTGGACTTCCGGAGAAGGCCTAGATCCAGTTTTACAACCGGGCACCCGGCTGTCAGTGAACTATTCAGGGCCGTGGTTACCTGATTGATCAGCCCGTCTAATTCCACAGGGTCTGTGGGATCAGAAGGGGGATTTATTGGCAGCGAGGCCCTGAGAGTTTTCCTATACTTCCCCCAGTCCGTTCTCCGTATATTTCTAAAGGTCTTAACTGGAGCTCGTGGGAAGTTCACTTCGTATTCTATATAGCGATGGTCAGAGTAGGAATTTTCATTCGACACTCTCCATCTTTTTATATTGTTAGCGAAGTTATCGAAGGTCAGGGTAATATCTAACACTTCCCATCTATTTTGTGTTATAAACGTCGGCTCTGAGCCTAAATTTACCACACTAAGCTTATTCTCTATAATGAAGTCTAAAACTGACTCACCTCTTGCGTTAGTGTTTGAGCTTCCCCACAAAGTGTTGTGTGCGTTTACGTCACTGGAGACAACCAAGTTCCTTTTGGCTGCGGCTGCCTCCATGACCAATGTCCGAACCTCCTCTGGTGGAGCGACCTTGTCGTGAGGCATATATGCGGAGGCTACCCAGAGACTGCTATTTTGCAGCTCAATGCTTCCCGCCACCGTATCGCCATTACTTAACTGTGGGAGCAAAAAGATGTTAATGCTATCCTTTGCAACTATACAAGCACGAGGCTTACCTGTGCTCTGAGCGGCTATCATCTTGAAGCCTCTCATCTTCAAACCGCAGATTTTGTTGCCGCATATCCACGGCTCTTGGATGAGGGCCACGTCAAAACCACCGGAACCCAGGCGGACCATCAAGTTCGCAGAGGCGAGTTTACAATGGTGGAGGTTGATTTGGATCAGCTTCATAAGAATCTGTCCTTCTTGCCTCCACCATCGTAACGTACGCGTCCTCCTCTTCTTCGGTGTAGTCAAGCAGGTCGTCCTCCTCAAAGAGCTGCCCGACCCCGGTCAGCTGCTCTGAGTCGGTCGACCTTTGGCTGCTGGACAACCCTTCTTCACCACCGCCAGCCTCGCTAGCCTTGTCACCCTCTATCTCCTCCGGCTCCAAAACTTGCTCGTCACTGCGGTAGATCCGGACGGTCGCGTCAACGAACCCGAACCTGACTACCCCGTTTCTCTCTGCCAGTGGGGCAAGGGACTCAGCGTTAAGTATCAGCAACACCTGCCTCCTTCCTTCCACTGGCTCCTCGAGCTTCGCTACCTTCCAGTTATGGGTTGGCAGCTTCCTGTTGCACGATCTAAAGATCGCCTCTATTCTCTCCGGTTCAGCTGGCTTAGCCGGGATCCAGACCCGGGCTCTGGGTCTGCTGGGAACTTCTTCCCTGCTGACGGCTTCTAGCTTGGCTCCTGGCCAGATCTCGCCAACCTTGCTTACCGCGATCTTGTAAAAGTTGGCTGACCTGCTGTCATCGCATGCGATAAGTTTGGCCCTGCCCTGATACCAGCCCGCATCATGACAGAAAGGGGGGGGTCCAGGGTTTTCCTCTAAGACTTGGAGGTTGACTTCGGCAATCGCTTGCTCCACCCACCTCCACTTCTCTTTGGGTATGACCCCTTCCTCCTCCTTCCGGTCGATGATGGCCAGCATCTCACCCCCACCTTTGACAACGTCGCTGTAGGATGGGTATTTCTGGCCGCCGACTTTTTGTCTTTTAGCGACCTCACCCGCCTCTTCAGCCGAGCGTTGTCTCTTTGGGGCTGTACCCGCCGGTTTGCCCAAGCCGGATAGCACCCTCCTTGCCCACTCTACCGATTTGGCCTGCTCCTCAGTGAGCTGGTCTGTGGGTAGAGCCTCATGTTTGGCCATGACCCTCATGGCCGCTTTCCTATCATAATAGGCCTGCTTAGACGGACGGACGGGTTTAAACGCCCCCCCCTGGCCTACCCCAGCAACCTTCTTTGAGCTGCTGGGCCCCTCTACTATCTGCTGCCGAACGATCCCCGGAGTAGCCCCCCGCCCCTGACCGCAGTCAGCGTTTGGGTTTTTACCACCTCCTCCGGGTTTCTTCCTTCAGCACCCCTTTGAAAGAGACGAGAGACTGGTTTTCCCAAGCCTCCCCGTCCCCTAATACCAGCACTCGTGCTAGGACCAGCCCTAACGCTTAAGCCCCTTCTGCCTCCTGCTGCTATCGATCCGTCTGCCACCCTTATATTAGCGGTAGACAGGATCGCCTCTGTCGGTTTTTTCGGAGGACCGCCCTCCTTTGGTTTTGAAGTTTTAAATTGATTGAATGACATATGTGGTCCCACGAGTATCGGACAAGAGAGGTCCGCTCGCGCAGAGGTCCGTGTGCGCGAGTAAGGCTAGATAGAACCGGAGGACGCCAAGTATCCGGAGCACTCCGTTAGAGACTGGGCTATTTTTGTTTGACCTGGGCCCTCAGCCAGGCTAAGCATCGACACGGGTCGTATGACATCTTACTCCAACCCAGAGGTTTTTTATAGAGGTTTGCTCCTCCACACCCTGTATCCGGGGAGGTGTTTATTGACTCCTCAGTCTAGATCCGTAGTGTTCGGTTATAAATAGCAGGGTTACCTCGGGCAGGATGTGACTCTTCGCCACGCACTATCGGTCTAGATGGAATAGAGGCTAATGTTCCTAGAACTATAATCGCATATTCCCATCCTGCGAAAATTTACGTTTCAACGAAACTTACGCTTCAACGAAAACTGACGCTTCCACCCCTTATACAATCGGTGTGTTTTGATCACAAAGTCCTTCTCGTGCTGTTTAAGTTGAGATGATTCAGTTGCACCTTTCAATATGGCTACAATTTCGAGTAGTTCGGGATCTTGCTTCTGCATGCTAAAGATCCAATCGGCAGAGATTTCGATAGCCATAAGCTTTGATGTTATATCTTCCGGATTCGATTGTTTTTCCACTGGAGCGCGACTCATTGCATCGGCGTGAGACATTTGTTTCCCTGGACGGTGACATGCAGTATATTCGTACTCGAGCAACTTTAATAACCACAGTGACACTCGTGGAACCATAGGGGTTGTGGCTTTCATGCTCGAAATAGCTGCACAATTAGTATAAGCAAAGAAATGCTTGCCCAGTAGGAACATTCGAAACCGCTCGCACGCTTCGACTACCGCTTTCTAATTCGTACGCCATGTATGCCATGTTCGTCTAGTTCATGACCCAAAAATGTTACATTGTTTTTCATAAAGAAACATTTTGAGACTCTTAGTGTAAGACCTTCTCGCTGTATAATTTTTAAAAACTCTTCCAAATTGTTTAGGCCTTCTTCAAATGTATTCGACGCAACTATGACCTCATCGACGTAGCTCACGACTTTTCCCTTCAATGGTTCTACCATAGTCATCATCATTTTCTGGAACACGCATGGAGCATTTTTCAGCCCAAAAGGCATCCGATTGAATTCAAAATGACCGTTGTGGGTGATGAAGGCAGTAAACATTTTCGATCGCTCCTCAATCTCAATTTGGTAATAACCAGACATCATGTCGAGTGTCGTAAAATACTTTTTACCTGATAATGTTGATAGCACACCATCGACCGTAGGCATTGGCCATGGTTGTTTTTCAGTTACCGCATTTAACGCAACGCGAAAACCACACATAACCGGTCTTCACCGTTTGCCTTAGGTACAAGTACAATTGGCGATGCATATACTGATGAAGACGGACGTATAATATTCAAATCTAAAAGTTCATTCACGATTCGGTCAACCACTTGTTGTTTTGGGAACGGTATTGCGTATGCTTTCCTTGAAACTGGCTTAGGAGATGTGACCGAAATCTCCATTTTCATCGCGCTACATTTCCCGATTTCATTTAAATTTTCGCCAAAACAATTCGAGTGTTAACTTAGTAACCGAACAAGTTTATTCTTTTCGTCAGATTTTAGATTTTCACCATACTGTATATTATTGTCATTTATAGCGTGGACTTGGCATTTTCCATTTTCGATTACCACAAGACCATTTGACAAAATGTCTAGTCCAATTAAAACATCACATGTCATTATTTTATCATTAACAACAAATAGTTCGGAGTCATAGCACTGTTCATCGATTGTTACTTTAACGTTTATTTTTTCAACGCATTTATATTCACCTCCAGCAAAACCTTGTAATGATCTACAGCACTGTTCGACGTGGTAATTGAGTTTTTCAACAGCAGATTGTTTTACTAGAGACACGGCACTTCCCGAATCCACTAATGCTTCGAATTGTCCTTCATTAAGTTTGATACACTTTGTTATAATTTTCACATTATCAATAGCATTCATCGGTTCTCGAGGTTTTCGCTGGGGTTTTGGACAATTTCGGGATATATGTCCAATTTCCCGACAATTATAACATGTAATACCCGATAATGTCCTTTTCTTTTTTTCCATTATTTCTGTCTGTTTGAAAGTGTGTCTTACTTTGCACTCGCGGAGCGTACACATGCTCTCTAGAGCTTAGCATAATATTTTGTAACGATTTTAGAAAATCTGAACACTTTGCGAATAACATTGCAGATAGTGTTCTTCGCACACTTTCGTCAAATAATCCATTTATTTTATAATAGCATTGTCATCTAGTTGACCGCGACGACCGATTGCCAACATACTGTAGTAGTATTCCACCATAGTTTCACCTCTTTTCTGATGTGTTTGCATCATTTGAATATGAATATCGGCACTATTTAACACACACGGAAAATCGTCTTTAAACATAGTTTTTAAATATTGGTTGAGCGTCAACCCACATTCTTGCGGCACCTAAAAGTTTACCACGAATCGCGAATAAAACAATTCCGTCATTCCACCGATATGTGTTTTTTAATTCTTCAACCCTTTCAATAAATTGAACCGAAGTAATAACGTCATTATTAGGGTCGAATGTTGGCAAAACTTCAATAATTTCTCTCACACTAAAATTGTTATTTATACTGAATGGTGGTTGATTACTGTTCAAATTCGTTTTTAACTCATCACAAATTCTAAAAACACGCTCATGGGGCTCATATGACGTTGCTGTTGCATTCATAGAACTCATCGTAGGTCTAAACATCTTTTGCATATTTATTCCAACGGCTGGTGACGTCACTGTTGTTGCCTGCACAAGCAAGTCTGATCTTTGCCTCATATTAACACGACTGAGCTCCTCTGTTGTATACATTGGCACCGTACGTGATTGTTGCTCATATACATTAATGTCGAGCACATTCTCTTGCTGTGGCATATTAGTGTCTATCATAACATTGGACTCTCCTCGTCTGTTTGTTGCTACATGACGTTCACATACGTTACTGTTTGCTGTCGGCGCACCCTCAATGTTTGTTCTAGCAACAAGCACATCAAAATTAAAACATTTCAACAAATCATCAGCCTGTGAGATTTTTCTCTCCCTCTCATTTGCTTCGTTGCCGTTATTCAATGAGAATGGTGGTGGTTTTTGATGCTCCGATGCGACGGTTACATTTTTGAATATCTCTGCAACAGAGTTCTGCACTTGCGCGACGTTTGTACCCATCGTCGACGTCGTCGTTGAATAAGTTTGAAACTGATGAGTGAGCGATTCCATAGTCCGCTGAAGACGCTCAACGTCACCCCCAATTTCTCCATCATATTCCCTGCTGTCGTTGGCACTTGTTCGCTGCCTTGCTGCATATTCTGCTGTTGTTCTTCTTCTTCCATGTTGCACGATAAATTTACGTCGTTATGCACTCCTTGATGAATTCTCGCTTCCCGTAGCCGTTTAATAAGTTCTAGTTTGTTCCCCGACGTTTTCAAACCGATTTCACGTAACTTTTTCTTAAGCTGAACGATTGTCCACTTATCCATAGGACGCCCGCTTATTTAACAACTGTTTCTTTCTTTTCGCCTTAACACATACACTTTATTTTTTCTATTAATGTCGACGATTCTCTTATCCCACTTCTGAAAATTGTCACACGGATGGTCGAGTTGGATGGAGACGCGAAATTTTACCACGATTTGCCCTTGACATTAAAACCCATTCCCGAAAAGTTAATAAATGTTTATTTAGTAATTAAGATACAAAAGAGATATGTAAGAGTTAAATGTGTATGTGACGTATTGTTGAATTGTAGACAACGATCTGATCGGCTTGAATGCTAAACGAGAACTGAGCACTAATGATCGTGTGCTCTTTTATGGTAAAAAGGAAATGTCAAAATATGTGTAAACAAAAGAAGGAGTTGCCAGTTTATAATAAGTTCGAAAACATAGGAGCATAGAAATAAAATAAGATGACACTTGCGCGATGTGTAGCAGGAAAATAGACCGTATGTCCGATTACAGGCGCTTTTATAGCCACCTGTAGAACCTCTAGTTGTTGTTCCAGTCCCGCTGGCCGTTGCTCCGACTACCGCTTCCTGTTGCTAAGGCCAAGGCATTGTTGGTGTTTTCTTCTTGACTTTAGGCGACCCTCAGCGTTTCCCTGGTCAGTCCGACTGTTGTCAAGCGCGTAGTAGTTGCAGCGGCACGTTGTTGCTGTTGCACGTCCTGTTGTTGCTGTTGCACGCCCTGTTGTTGTTGTTGCACGCATGTTTTTTTTCTGCTGGTGGTTAATATTATTTAAATTATCCACCAGCGTTTGAACACTATTTCTGTGTTTCTCCTTTGTGTGATGTCCGCGCCACTTGTCTGCACAGCGATTGTTATGTCGTCGTCTCTTTTCTTTTCCTTCCTTCCTCGTATTGTTGTTGTACTATTTCCCGAGCTAACGCACTCTGCCGAGTCTTGTTGTTGTAATTAACGCACGATTAATTGTAGTCTGCCTGTAGTGTTTTTCTTGTTGTCGGCTGGCTTGAGTTCGCCAAGTCGTCGACGCATTCTTGTTGGTATAATCCACATGCAATTCATTTTCCTTGTCTTACGCAAGCGGCTGGCTTGGCTTTGCCAATGCTGTTGTTGACATTCCGCTTGCGTAGTTGTTGTTAAAATTTGCATGTGATTTATTGACCAACGTTTAATACTTCGTGCATTTCATTTGCTCCCGCCTTCGCCGTGGTTTGCATTGGTGCGAAGGTATTCTAATAATTAATATTAAGCGTTGATGGGGCCGCGCAAGCTGATTGGTTACGGCACTCACAATTCTTCCCACGCGAGTGATGCTGGCGGTCCATTTTCGCTGTGACTATTTGTTATTAATTGAATTATTATTTGAAATTCATATGTAGGTTATATTCATGTGAACGGGGCTTAATGCATTCGTTATTCATAAGTAAAAATGTATTGTATTTTTGTCTCGTTTGCACCTCAATGTAACTTAGTTTGTACTTTGACCTTTGGGACAGACGTTTTGCCGCCAAGTAAAGTAAATCCGTTTTGCTTAAACGGGTTTGCTTTATTAGGTAGTCAATCGAGCAAGTCGCCGGAGGTCAAAAAAGGAGTAAGTTAATTTGTCTTTATATTTTATATTTTCTATATATATATGTGTATGAATTTTTACGAATATAGAAAAATAAACAAAAGGATTTAGCAGTCATCGTGCCTGTGTTTGGAACTTATTTGAGGGTGACTGCAAGAGTTCAATTTTCTAGACCTCTACGCTCGGATCGTCGACAACTTTATTTTTTCCTTTTAGGAAATTTAGCCGTGCCATCAACAAGTATTAAGCCTCTACTGAAAAAGCTGTTGCCATACCTACTTGCCGTGAAACTCATATTTTCTTATGTGGAAAGTTGGCCGTACCGCCAATATATTCATCAAGTAAGTTTATAATATTAAAAAACATTTATTGCCACTGCTGCCACGCAAATTGCCGAAGCCTAAATATTAAGCCGATGCTGCAAACTACTCCACACGCTGATACAGTTGCCGCCGTTACAGTCACTGCCGCTACCAAAATTCTGCCGTTAACCGCAACTGCAAAAACTGAACAAGTAGAAGGGTCAGCCACTGATTTCTCTGTCGCCGTTGATGTCATCATTTCAACATCCAAACAGAAGCAGTAGTCGCGTAAATAAAGGAGTAGCACCTGTACGTTTTGACGCGACAAGAATGCCATTAAATAGAACGCCGCCAAATACGTCGTCGCAAGCGCTTAGTGCCGCTACGACGTCAGCAGAAAATGCAGCCGCGACGTCAGTAGCTACCGCAGTCGCGACGCCAATAACCAGCACCCTACCGTCGGCGAGCACCAGTACAAGCAGAATTGCAGAGCCGTCAGTACAAAAAGAAAACAGCAATGACGTGATAAATAATAAAAGTTATGGTGAAGTGATTTCGGAAAAAGTTGATAAACGATTAAGTGATATGAGAAATGAGTTCCAGAAACAGATGCAAGCCATACAGGCAATTCTGATAGCCAATAATGAGCGAATTCAATGTAGTGTACTCGAACTTAGAAGAGAGATGCAACAGTCATCGCAGTCGTCACAGCTGTCACCTGCAACAGAGCAGCCCTCCACCCCTGCTCAGCTTCAGCCACTTTTAACGCAACCGCGGGTTCAGTCGTTGCAGGAACCGATGCAAACACATACCGCTGCATCTGGAAGCAATATATATGATACCCAAAGGGCATTAGTACATCGTCAGAAGAAATTATATCCACTTCCACTCTTTTCAGGCTCTCCAGAAGAGTGGCAAATATTTTATGAAGATTTTATAAGTACCTCTAGAGAGTTTGAATATTCCGATTTGCATAATATAATGCGCTTGAGAGATGCATTAAAAGGCCAAGCTAAAGAAGCAGTTGAATCACTTTTGTCTAATGCGAGGAACGTACCTGCTATTATATCCACATTAACAGAAACCTTTGGACGGGCAGAACTTCTGATAAAAAGCCAGATAGAAAAGGTCCGCGCACTACCTCCTGTCAATGATAGTCGTCTGGAAGCATTGGTGAGTTTCGCAACAAAAGTTACAAATATGACCACTTTTTTGGGAAACGTTCAGGGCGAGCACCATTTAACTAATCCCATATTGTTAAGTGAGCTGGTGGCGAAGCTTTCAACGCCCAAGCAATTGCAATGGGCTGAGAAATGTCTCCAGCTGCAGCTGCCGCCAACACTAGTCGAATTCAGTTCATGGCTTAACAATTTACGAAGAATGGCCAACATGGTATCAGACGCCTTACCAAGTACTTCTACACGATCAGCTGAGAATTTAAATTTAAATAAAAGATTCAACTCTAAGCCAAATGAAAATCGTCGTATCGCATATGTAAGCGTAGCTGAAAAAAGATGTAAAATATGCGACGGCCAATGCAGTAACGTAAGTAACTGCCGTAAATTTGCACAACTGGTCTTAGAAGAGAAATGGAACAAGATCAAAGAATTAAAACTATGTTTCGCGTGCTTGAAGATGGGACATCAGATGAGTCGATGCTTTACACGTTAAAGATGTGGCATTAGTGGGTGTCAAAGAACGCATCATACACTGCTACATGGCGAGTCAAGGCAAATTGTACAGTCAAACATATCGGAGCCATCAGCATCAATAATAGCCACTTCACAACAGGAGAATAGAAATTGCCGTGCAGATTCCGAAAAAACTAGCGACGGGGTTCTATTCCAGATTATACCTGTGAAAATATATGGGAAGAATAAAATAATCAACACATATGCTTTCGTGGACGATGAAGCGAACGTTAGCATGATCGAAAGGAGCCTGGCGGAAGAACTAGATATACATGGTCGGGAGGACACCCTAGACCTGCATTGGTTAAATAATGAAACAATAAGCGAAAAAACTGAAATAGTAGACATTGTCATTAGTGGAGTGGCGGAGGACTCTATAAAATACCAGATAAGCAAAGTGTTCACCTCATCAAGTCTATCATTGCCTACCCAAAGATTCAAAGCCAGTGAAGTGATAAAAGAGAATCCGTACCTAAGCAATTTGCCGATCGAAAGCTATAATGGTCAGCCAAAAATCATTATCAGTCTCATACACTCATTTTTAAAAGCACCAATAGAGACCCCATATAGCCAACAGAGTCCTGGGCCTATTGCCGTTAAAACCAGATTGGGTTGGATGGTGTATGGGCCAGTTAACACCAATGATAAGCCATGCATTAAGCGGTCATTCCATATACAAAAAAATTACTCTTATGCTGAAATTGATGCAGTCAAAGAGATGAATGATAGGATGAAACAATATTTCGACATGGAAACATTTGGAATAAAACCAGACACGAAATTGATGCAATCCAAAGATGAAAAGAGGGCACTTGAAATATTACAAAAAACAACAAAAAGGAAGGGCGATCGATATGAGGCGGGGTTGTTGTGGAAAGAGGATTCTTTTTCATTCCCTAACAGTCTGGCGATGGCAATGAAAAGATTAGAAAGTGTTGAAAGAAAGATGAGGCAGGACTTAGAATATGCAACTGAATACAGAAAGAAAATAAACCATTATATAGAAGATGGATATGCAAGAAGACTTAAACCGGGAGAAGAAAAAATCTGTCCATCAAAATCATTTTATCTACCACCTGTTAGAAATCCAAATAAAAATGGTATAAGAATCGTATTTGATGCCGCAGCTGAAATAAATAATATCTCTTTAAATAAAGCTTTATTATCCGGCCCAGACTTAAACCAACCATTGATAGCTATTCTCTTTAAATTCAGAGAAGCACCGATTGCTGTATGTGGCGATATAAAAGAGATGTTTCATCAGGTGTTAATAAATGAAAGAGACCAACAATATCAGCGATTTCTATGGAGAGATGGAAACCCCACAAAACCCGTGGAAGTGTTTGTGATGGAGAGGATGATATTTGGTGCTACGTGTTCTCCGACAATTGCTCAATATATAAAAAACAAAAATGCTGAAGACTATTCCAGTGAGATGCCACGAGCCGTCGAAGGCATAATAAAACGACACTACGTTGATGATTATGTAGATTGCTTTGAGACAGAAGAAATGGCAATCCGGGTCGTCGGCGAAGTCATACGTATTCACAACGCTGGAGGATTCGAGCGGAGAAATATAATTTCAAATTCCCGAAAGTTGAAAGAGCGTTTGGTAGCACGAACACTGCCATAAAAGAAGATGTAGCTATTGACGGCCGCGTGGACCGTATACTGGGCATGTTTTGGCGTTCAAAGGCCGATGAACTGGTGTTCGTATTCCAATTGGATAAGGTGCCACAACAAATAGTAAACTTCCATAGGAAACCACCCAAGCGTGAAGTACTTAGCGTCGTAATGTCCATCTTTGATCCACTTGGATTTCTGGGAAACTTTACGGTGACAGGAAAATTATTTATGCAAGCGATATGGAGGAGGGGCATAGGATGGGATGATCCAATACCCGACGAACTGTTTGAGCGATGGAAGGCCTGGCTGGTGGAGTTAAAACAAGTGGAAAACTTTCGGATTCAACGCTGTTACCTGACAAATTTCGACAATATTGCCCTGGGACTGCACGTTTTCGTAGACGCAAGTGAGGAGGCATGTGCAGTCGTAGCGTATGTGAGAGCACAAACGCCTACAGGTATAGAGCTTGCATTCGTAGCAGCAAAGAATAGTTGTGCTCCGACACGATACCATTCAGTCCCGAAGTTGGAACTGCAAGCAGCCGTTATGGGCGTACGACTGAAGGATAGCGTAGTAAAATGCCATTCAATACAGTTTAATAAAATTTATTTTTGGAGCGATTCGCACACTGTAATAAGATGGATCAGAGCTGATCATCGGGTTTACAAACAATACGTTGCAAATAGGGTCGCCGAGATATTGGAAAGCAGTCAAGTGGAAGATTGGTTTTGGTGCCCAGGGGAACTAAACCCAGCAGATGAAGCAACGCGTGCATCATTTACAAGGCGAAGCAAGGCAACAGGTAGATGGAAAAATGGCCCGGAATTTTTGCTAAAAAGTAAAGAAGAATGGCTGAGTCAACTACTTATGAAAATTACTATGGACAGAAGCGAAGATGAATTGTGAGCCAACCATATCTTATTGATAGCCAGGCAAGTAAAAACAATTGTACCAAGTATTAATCGATTTTCAAATTATAGACGTTTGAAGAGAACTATGGCGTGGATATTTTGCTACGTCCACAACTTAAAAGCAAAGGCTACCCAACGAGTACTACAGAAGGGTGAACTCATCGCCGAAGAAGAGTTGGCAGCTGAAAATCATCTCTGTAAAGTTGCTCAAATAAAAATATTTGCTGATGAGCATGCTAGTCTATATCAAAAAGGCGTGGTTCAAGTAACGAGCCAAATTAAAGCGTTAAACCCGTTTGTTGCTGAAGATGGTCTGTTACGAGTTGGAGGAAGGATCGAAAGAGCCACTTGGATACACGTCGACGCCAGGCACCCGATAATACTTCCAAAGGAGCATCCGCTCACACGTTTGATAGTTGACTACTATCATCGGAAGTTTAATCACATTAACGTCTCAACGGTTATCAATGAAATAAGACAACGCTTCTGGATTCCGTCGATAAGACGAGTAGTGAATGGAGTCCAAGCCCATTGTATGTTATGTAGATTGCGAAAAGCCCGCCCGCAACAGCCGCAAATGGGTAATTTGCCGATAGACAGAATAACACCCTACGTACGTCCATTCTCTTACACCGGAGTGGATTTCTTTGGCCCCTTAAACGTAACTGTTCGTCGACAAAAAGAGAAGCGTTGGGTCGCTTTATTTACGTGCTTAACCTGTCGTGCAATACATTTGGAGCTTGCCACTGATTTATCAAGTGATGCCTGTCTGATCTGCATACGCAATTTTATTAACCGCAGAGGAGTACCAGTGCAAATTCGCAGCGACAACGGCACCAATTTTGTGGGCCTATCAAAGGAGCTGCAACTTGCGAGGAAAGCCCTAGATGAAGATGCCATTAAGTTACACATAGCGCCAATGGGAATTAAGTGGATATTTAATACTCCAGCCAATCCTAGTGAAGGAGGTGCATGGGGGCGACTGGTTCAGTCAGTCAAAAAGACGCTGAACATTATACTGAAAGAACATGCGCCGCGAATAGACACATTATATAGTGTCTTAATTGAAGCCGAAAACATTATTAACTCTAGACCATTAACTCATCTGCGTGGCAGAGTTGTGCAACTGTTTCATGGGTCTGATGGAATTGCGCGATCAGCTGAAGTCAAAACGGATTCTGGTGCCCTGAGGAGACCCGTGTCAAAGCTTGCTTTTTTGGACGTCGAGGTTGGTGGTAAAGCTTCCCTATAGTGGTCACTTTACGGAGGAGGGGATGTTATTAATTGAATTATTATTTGAAATTCATATGTAGGTTATATTCATGTGAACGGGGCTTAATGCATTCGTTAATCATAAGTAAAAATGTATTGTATTTTTGCCTCGTTTGCACCTCAATGTAACTAAGTTTGTACTTTGACCTTTGGGACAGACGTTTTGCCGCCAAGTAAAGTAAATCCGTTTTGCTTAAACGGGTTTGCTTTATTAGGTAGTCAATCGAGCAAGTCGCCGGAGGTCAAAAAAGGAGTAAGTTAATTTGTCTTTATATTTTATATTTTCTATATATATATGTGTATGAATTTTTACGAATATAGAAAAATAAACAAAAGGAGTTAGCAGTCATCGTGCCTGTGTTTGGAACTTATTTGAGGGTGACTGCAAGAGTTCAATTTTCTAGACCTCTACGCTCGGATCGTCGACAACTTTATTTTTTCCTTTTAGGAAATTTAGCCGTGCCATCAACAAGTATTAAGCCTCTACTGAAAAAGCTGTTGCCATACCTACTTGCCGTGAAACTCATATTTTCTTATGTGGAAAGTTGGCCGTACCGCCAATATATTCATCAAGTAAGTTTATAATATTAAAAAACATTTATTGCCACTGCTGCCACGCAAATTGCCGAAGCCTAAATATTAAGCCGATGCTGCAAACTACTCCACACGCTGATACAGTTGCCGCCGTTACAGTCACTGCCGCTACCAAAATTCTGCCGTTAACCGCAACTGCAAAAACTGAACAAGTAGAAGGGTCAGCCACTGATTTCTCTGTCGCCGTTGATGTCATCATTTCAACATCCAAACAGAAGCAGTAGTCGCGTAAATAAAGGAGTAGCACCTGTACGTTTTGACGCGACAAGAATGCCATTAAATAGAACGCCGCCAAATACGTCGTCGCAAGCGTTTAGTGCCGCTACGACGTCAGCAGAAAATGCAGCCGCGACGTCAGTAGCTACCGCAGTCGCGACGCCAATAACCAGCACCCTACCGTCGGCGAGCACCAGTACAAGCAGAATTGCAGAGCCGTCAGTACAAAAAGAAAACAGCAATGACGTGATAAATAATAAAAGTTATGGTGAAGTGATTTCGGAACAAGTTGATAAACGATTAAGTGATATGAGAAATGAGTTCCAGAAACAGATGCAAGCCATACAGGCAATTCTGATAGCCAATAATGAGCGAATTCAATGTAGTGTACTCGAACTTAGAAGAGAGATGCAACAGTCATCGCAGTCGTCACAGCTGTCACCTGCAACAGAGCAGCCCTCCACCCCTGCTCAGCTTCAGCCACTTTTAACGCAACCGCGGGTTCAGTCGTTGCAGGAACCGATGCAAACACATACCGCTGCATCTGGAAGCAATATATATGATACCCAAAGGGCATTAGTACATCGTCAGAAGAAATTATATCCACTTCCACTCTTTTCAGGCTCTCCAGAAGAGTGGCAAATATTTTATGAAGATTTTATAAGTACCTCTAGAGAGTTTGAATATTCCGATTTGCATAATATAATGCGCTTGAGAGATGCATTAAAAGGCCAAGCTAAAGAAGCAGTTGAATCACTTTTGTCTAATGCGAGGAACGTACCTGCTATTATATCCACATTAACAGAAACCTTTGGACGGGCAGAACTTCTGATAAAAAGCCAGATAGAAAAGGTCCGCGCACTACCTCCTGTCAATGATAGTCGTCTGGAAGCATTGGTGAGTTTCGCAACAAAAGTTACAAATATGACCACTTTTTTGGGAAACGTTCAGGGCGAGCACCATTTAACTAATCCCATATTGTTAAGTGAGCTGGTGGCGAAGCTTTCAACGCCCAAGCAATTGCAATGGGCTGAGAAATGTCTCCAGCTGCAGCTGCCGCCAACACTAGTCGAATTCAGTTCATGGCTTAACAATTTACGAAGAATGGCCAACATGGTATCAGACGCCTTACCAAGTACTTCTACACGATCAGCTGAGAATTTAAATTTAAATAAAAGATTCAACTCTAAGCCAAATGAAAATCGTCGTATCGCATATGTAAGCGTAGCTGAAAAAAGATGTAAAATATGCGACGGCCAATGCAGTAACGTAAGTAACTGCCGTAAATTTGCACAACTGGTCTTAGAAGAGAAATGGAACAAGATCAAAGAATTAAAACTATGTTTCGCGTGCTTGAAGATGGGACATCAGATGAGTCGATGCTTTACACGTTAAAGATGTGGCATTAGTGGGTGTCAAAGAACGCATCATACACTGCTACATGGCGAGTCAAGGCAAATTGTACAGTCAAACATATCGGAGCCATCAGCATCAATAATAGCCACTTCACAACAGGAGAATAGAAATTGCCGTGCAGATTCCGAAAAAACTAGCGACGGGGTTCTATTCCAGATTATACCTGTGAAAATATATGGGAAGAATAAAATAATCAACACATATGCTTTCGTGGACGATGAAGCGAACGTTAGCATGATCGAAAGGAGCCTGGCGGAAGAACTAGATATACATGGTCGGGAGGACACCCTAGACCTGCATTGGTTAAATAATGAAACAATAAGCGAAAAAACTGAAATAGTAGACATTGTCATTAGTGGAGTGGCGGAGGACTCTATAAAATACCAGATAAGCAAAGTGTTCACCTCATCAAGTCTATCATTGCCTACCCAAAGATTCAAAGCCAGTGAAGTGATAAAAGAGAATCCGTACCTAAGCAATTTGCCGATCGAAAGCTATAATGGTCAGCCAAAAATCATTATCAGTCTCATACACTCATTTTTAACAGCACCAATAGAGACCCCATATAGCCAACAGAGTCCTGGGCCTATTGCCGTTAAAACCAGATTGGGTTGGATGGTGTATGGGCCAGTTAACACCAATGATGGCTGCCTCAGCAGCCCTGATCCTCCACCTGACTCAAAAAGGAGAGGAACTCATACTGGTCCAAGAACCTTGGGTCGTAAATGATCAGGTTCGCGGACTCACTACAAGCGGATACCGCACAGTATTCGTGCAGGATCGAGGTAAACCCAGAGCCTGTATTCTCGTTAAGAACAATATTAACGCTCTTCTTCTTCACAGGTTTAGCGACAAGGATAATGTAGCCATGGTTATTTCCACCAACACCATGGCTATATGGATCGTCAGCAGCTACATGGCGCATGACCACGGGCTGACGCCGCCTCCGGATGCCGTAAGGCTACTGGTAGAGCAGGCTAATAGAAAGCACATCCCGGTAGTCATCGGGGCCGATGCCAATGCCCATCACGAGGTGTGGGGCAGCACGGATGCCAACGAGCGGGGTGAGTCACTCTTTGATTTTATTATTACTAACGACTTAGTAATTACTAACAGGGGGAGAGAGCCAACCTTCATTGCATCAAATAGAAGGGAGGTTCTCGATCTAACTCTTGGTAATAATCACTCGTCTCACCTTATTTCGAGCTGGCGCGTTCTGCAGGAGTGCTCCTTCTCGGACCACTGTTACATCTGTTTTAGAATTGCGATCTCAGATACGTTAGATACGGCTGAGCGCAAAAGACACACTAACAGGAAAAGAACTGACTGGACACGATTCCAGACCATTATGGAGTCGGGCCTGCAGTCGACTCCTCCCACGATCAACAATCACCTCGATATAGATCGAGCGGTTGAAACCATTACAGCACTATTTAACTCTGCTGCCAAATCAGCCTGCAACTTCCCGAAACCAAGAGGAAAAACAAAACCCCCTTGGTGGAATTCGGAAATTGCCGAGCTACGAAAAGTATGTCGCAAGCTCTTCAACAGAGCCAAAGCCACTAATGACTGGCTCCCTTTCAAAGACAAACAAAGGGAACTCAAGTATATGGTTAGGAGATCCAAACGAGCGTCTTGGCGTGACTTCTGTGGCAACATAGAAAGCTCGTCCGAGACAAGCAGACTCCGGAGGATTCTCAATACCACCCCTCGGGCTCTGGAATGCATTCAGAGATCGGACGGTACCTGGACCGACTCTGAAACCGACACTTTGGACGCCCTAATAGAAACACACTTCCCGGGGAATGAAATCTTTGTGGATTGCAGGTCTTTTAACACCAACCACTCTTTAAGTCACTCAACCCAATTTCAATTGACCAACACGCATATCCAGTGGGCCATCAACAGCTTTAAGCCTTTTAAATCTCCCGGGCCTGATGGTATCATTCCCGCGGACATTCAGCACACTGCAAGTGCGGTTGCGCCCTGGCTACTGCATATTTACAATGCATGCCTAAGATGGTCATACATTCCCATAAGCTGGAGAGAAGCTCGAGTAGTTTTCATCTCTAAAGCGGGAAAGTCGACCCACACCAAGCCTAAGGACTATAGGCCAATTAGCCTGTCCTCCTTTCTTTTGAAAACACTGGAAAGAGTCCTTGATATACATATCAGGAGCTCTATCAATTCCACGTGCCTTTCCAAATCACAACATGCCTACACTAAAGGCAAGTCTGTAGAAACAGTGCTTCACGTGCTCATTGAGCAAGTAGAGAAATCTCTTGCCAACAAAGAATATACCCTTGCAGTATTTCTCGATATAGAAGGGGCATTCAACAATATTTGTCCCTCCGCCATCACGAAATCCTTGGTAAACCTGAACCTGGACCCCAGCTTGGTTAGGTTCATCGAACAGCTACTGAAAACACGCGTCATTAGCTCCTCAATAGGAAACGTACATGCTAAAAGGACTGTCAAGAGAGGTACTCCACAAGGCGGTGTGCTCTCACCCCTCATATGGAACTTGACGGTGAACACACTACTTAGGAGATTAGATCAGACCGGCTGCAACACTATAGCTTATGCGGACGACATTGCTATCTCTGTTTCCGGTAAATATCTGTCAACACTATCAGAAAAGCTAAACTACACTCTTAGCATTCTGTCCCAATGGTGTCTCGAAGTTGGCCTAGATGTCAACCCTTCCAAAACTGAGGTCATGCTCTTCACCAGGAAGCACAAAATACCAAGTTTTGACCTACCCAAACTTAATGGGAACACGCTTAGCCTAAGCAATAGCGTCAAGTATCTAGGTTTGATCCTGGACCCTAAGCTCTATTGGAAAGCAAATTGGGCGGAGTGGGTACGTAAAGCCACGTGTGCTCTGTACTGCTGCAAGAGGGCCGTGGGTACAACATGGGGCGTCCAACCTCGAACCATGTCCTGGCTCTATGCGGCGGTGGTTGAGCCGTACTTTCTCTACGGCGCTGTCTTCTGGTGGCCCGCAACCGACAAGGCGGCGAACCTAAAACCTCTTGACAAGGTTAGAAGAACAGCAGCGGTTATGATAACAGGGGCTCTGCGTACCACCTCCACCAAAGCTCTATTTGCATTCCTACATTGGTTGCCCACTAGGCTTCTGGTTAGGCAACAAGCAAAATGCTCGGCAACCAGACTCAATTCTATATCGCGTTGGACTAGACTGAATCTGGGCCACGCCAATATTCTGATGCAAGACACGCCCGTACAGGCGGACGTTGACTATACGTGCTCTACACTTAATCTAAACCACGGGTTCGACACTTACATTCCTAGTAGAGAGGAATGGTCTAACAATTTAGTGGTCACTGGCAGTTCCATTGACATATATACGGATGGCTCCAAACTAGAGAATAAGGTCGGTTGCGGAATCTTCTCCAGAAAACTTGGCATCAAGCTCTCCTATCGTCTCCCTGACCATTGCAGCGTCTTTCAGGCGGAAGTAATGGCAATATTCCAAGCGTCCAAGTGGCTTATTCGAAATGAAGTATGCGATGTGTTGATACGCATATTCACGGACAGTCAGGCGGCAGTCAAGTCACTGGCTGGTGTTTTCACTACCTCTAAGCTTGTACTCGACTGCCGCTCCTCCCTGAACGTCGTTTCAGGTAACTCACAAGTTCACATATGCTGGGTGCCTGGACATAGCGACATTCCAGGAAACTGCGAGGCCGATGAATTGGCCAAAATAGGTACGCTACTCCCTGACATCTCCCCCTCCTTTGATGTAGGTGTCCCACTGGCCACGGTCAAATGGGCCATAAAACATGACTACCTTGAGGCAGCTAAAAAAGCCTGGGTAAATGAACATACCTGTAGTGTTGCCAGACAAACCTGGAGCACTATCGACATTAGGCGTACTAGTCAGCTACTCAATATCAGCAGGAACTCCATCGGCACTATAATAAATGTGCTCACGGGACACTGCCTGATCGGGAAACACGCTGAAAGATTAGCACTGCCCCACAATGACTTCTGTCGCAGCTGTGGCTCTGAGGAGGAGGAAGAAACAGTACTTCATCTCATGTGTCAGTGCCCAGCTCTGGCCAGGCGTAGATTAAAATTCCTAGGCTCATCTTTCTTCACTTCCTTAACCGAACTATCTTCCATCAACATCAAGGACATAGCCAGGTTCATTTCGGAATCACTGTGGTTCCCAAAATTCTAGACGGGGGAGTCGCGTCGTCACAGTGTGGTACCACAACGAGCCATTCTATGTGCTTAAGTGTGCTTTTTTGCGACAAAGGCTGCCACTTCTACCTACCTACCTACCTAACACCAATGATAAGCCATGCATTAAGCGGTCATTCCATATACAAAAAAATTACTCTTATGCTGAAATTGATGCAGTCAAAGAGATGAATGATAGGATGAAACAATATTTCGACATGGAAACATTTGGAATAAAACCAGACACGAAATTGATGCAATCCAAAGATGAAAAGAGGGCACTTGAAATATTACAAAAAACAACAAAAAGGAAGGGCGATCGATATGAGGCGGGGTTGTTGTGGAAAGAGGATTCTTTTTCATTCCCTAACAGTCTGGCGATGGCAATGAAAAGATTAGAAAGTGTTGAAAGAAAGATGAGGCAGGACTTAGAATATGCAACTGAATACAGAAAGAAAATAAACCACTATATAGAAGATGGATATGCAAGAAGACTTAAACCGGGAGAAGAAAAAATCTGTCCATCAAAATCATTTTATCTACCACCTGTTAGAAATCCAAATAAAAATGGTATAAGAATCGTATTTGATGCCGCAGCTGAAATAAATAATATCTCTTTAAATAAAGCTTTATTATCCGGCCCAGACTTAAACCAACCATTGATAGCTATTCTCTTTAAATTCAGAGAAGCACCGATTGCTGTATGTGGCGATATAAAAGAGATGTTTCATCAGGTGTTAATAAATGAAAGAGACCAACAATATCAGCGATTTCTATGGAGAGATGGAAACCCCACAAAACCCGTGGAAGTGTTTGTGATGGAGAGGATGATATTTGGTGCTACGTGTTCTCCGACAATTGCTCAATATATAAAAAACAAAAATGCTGAAGACTATTCCAGTGAGATACCACGAGCCGTCGAAGGCATAATAAAACGACACTACGTTGATGATTATGTAGATTGCTTTGAGACAGAAGAAATGGCAATCCGGGTCGTCGGCGAAGTCATACGTATTCACAACGCTGGAGGATTCGAGCGGAGAAATATAATTTAAAATTCCCGAAAGTTGAAAGAGCGTTTGGTAGCACGAACACTGCCATAAAAGAAGATGTAGCTATTGACGGCCGCGTGGACCGTATACTGGGCATGTTTTGGCGTTCAAAGGCCGATGAACTGGTGTTCGTATTCCAATTGGATAAGGTGCCACAACAAATAGTAAACTTCCATAGGAAACCAACCAAGCGTGAAGTACTTAGCGTCGTAATGTCCATCTTTGATCCACTTGGATTTCTGGGAAACTTTACGGTGACAGGAAAATTATTTATGCAAGCGATATGGAGGAGGGGCATAGGATGGGATGATCCAATACCCGACGAACTGTTTGAGCGATGGAAGGCCTGGCTGGTGGAGTTAAAACAAGTGGAAAACTTTCGGATTCAACGCTGTTACCTGACAAATTTCGACAATATTGCCCTGGACTTGCACGTTTTCGTAGACGCAAGTGAGGAGGCATGTGCAGTCGTAGCGTATGTGAGAGCACAAACGCCTACAGGTATAGAGCTTGCATTCGTAGCAGCAAAGAATAGTTGTGCTCCGACACGATACCATTCAGTCCCGAAGTTGGAACTGCAAGCAGCCGTTATGGGCGTACGACTGAAGGATAGCGTAGTAAAATGCCATTCAATACAGTTTAATAAAATTTATTTTTGGAGCGATTCGCACACTGTAATAAGATGGATCAGAGCTGATCATCGGGTTTACAAACAATACGTTGCAAATAGGGTCGCCGAGATATTGGAAAGCAGTCAAGTGGAAGATTGGTTTTGGTGCCCAGGGGAACTAAACCCAGCAGATGAAGCAACGCGTGCATCATTTACAAGGCGAAGCAAGGCAACAGGTAGATGGAAAAATGGCCCGGAATTTTTGCTAAAAAGTAAAGAAGAATGGCTGAGTCAACTACTTATGAAAATTACTATGGACAGAAGCGAAGATGAATTGCGAGCCAACCATATCTTATTGATAGCCAGGCAAGTAAAAACAATTGTACCAAGTATTAATCGATTTTCAAATTATAGACGTTTGAAGAGAACTATGGCGTGGATATTTCGCTACGTCCACAACTTAAAAGCAAAGGCTACCCAACGAGTACTACAGAAGGGTGAACTCATCGCCGAAGAAGAGTTGGCAGCTGAAAATCATCTCTGTAAAGTTGCTCAAATAAAAATATTTGCTGATGAGCATGCTAGTCTATATCAAAAAGGCGTGGTTCAAGTAACGAGCCAAATTAAAGCGTTAAACCCGTTTGTTGCTGAAGATGGTCTGTTACGAGTTGGAGGAAGGATCGAAAGAGCCACTTGGATACACGTCGACGCCAGGCACCCGATAATACTTCCAAAGGAGCATCCGCTCACACGTTTGATAGTTGACTACTATCATCGGAAGTTTAATCACATTAACGTCTCAACGGTTATCAATGAAATAAGACAACGCTTCTGGATTCCGTCGATAAGACGAGTAGTGAATGGAGTCCAAGCCCATTGTATGTTATGTAGATTGCGAAAAGCCCGCCCGCAACAGCCGCAAATGGGTAATTTGCCGATAGACAGAATAACACCCTACGTACGTCCATTCTCTTACACCGGAGTGGATTTCTTTGGCCCCTTAAACGTAACTGTTCGTCGACAAAAAGAGAAGCGTTGGGTCGCTTTATTTACGTGCTTAACCTGTCGTGCAATACATTTGGAGCTTGCCACTGATTTATCAAGTGATGCCTGTCTGATCTGCATACGCAATTTTATTAACCGCAGAGGAGTACCAGTGCAAATTCGCAGCGACAACGGCACCAATTTTGTGGGCCTATCAAAGGAGCTGCAACTTGCGAGGAAAGCCCTAGATGAAGATGCCATTAAGTTACACATAGCGCCAATGGGAATTAAGTGGATATTTAATACTCCAGCCAATCCTAGTGAAGGAGGTGCATGGGGGCGACTGGTTCAGTCAGTCAAAAAGACGCTGAACATTATACTGAAAGAACATGCGCCGCGAATAGACACATTATATAGTGTCTTAATTGAAGCCGAAAACATTATTAACTCTAGACCATTAACTCATCTGCGTGGCAGAGTTGTGCAACTGTTTCATGGGTCTGATGGAATTGCGCGATCAGCTGAAGTCAAAACGGATTCTGGTGCCCTGAGGAGACCCGTGTCAAAGCTTGCTTTTTTGGACGTCGAGGTTGGTGGTAAAGCTTCCCTATAGTGGTCACTTTACGGAGGAGGGGATGTTATTAATTGAATTATTATTTGAAATTCATATGTAGGTTATATTCATGTGAACGGGGCTTAATGCATTCGTTAATCATAAGTAAAAATGTATTGTATTTTTGCCTCGTTTGCACCTCAATGTAACTTAGTTTGTACTTTGACCTTTGGGACAGACGTTTTGCCGCCAAGTAAAGTAAATCCGTTTTGCTTAAACGGGTTTGCTTTATTAGGTAGTCAATCGAGCAAGTCGCCGGAGGTCAAAAAAGGAGTAAGTTAATTTGTCTTTATATTTTATATTTTCTATATATATATGTGTATGAATTTTTACGAATATAGAAAAATAAACAAAAGGATTTAGCAGTCATCGTGCCTGTGTTTGGAACTTATTTGAGGGTGACTGCAAGAGTTCAATTTTCTAGACCTCTACGCTCGGATCGTCGACACTATTGCTTTGGGGAACATTTATTGTGTGAGCAAAATAAATCAATAATTTTGCTCGTCACAATATATCGTTAGCTTAGTATGGATATCATAATATCTGAAACGATACGTATTTAAAAATATTTTAAATGCAATTCACATTAAAAACACCGACAAATTTTTTGTTTTCTAAAATCCTTTTTTTATTTTTTATTTTTTTCATGGGATTTTGTTATTTAGGACTTTTTGAGATGAACTTTTTTGCAAAAAATGTGAGTTAGGGCTTTTTACACTAAATTCAAAATAAGACATAAAATATAGGTTATCCAATACAATATCCAAAAAAAACAAGTATAGAAAGAGATTAATGTTGTATACAAGGAAAAAAATGTTTAACGAAAATGTTTACATTTAATGAGGTAAGTTATCATAATAACTGTGGTGTCTACAGGTAACAAATTCTTCAGACCCTGCAAATGGTCCCACTTCTTTTTAGAGATTGCTATTTTCTCTATATAGAGACACCAGGGTTGATATCCTTCATAATAGTCTTGGATCTCTGCGGTAAGTCCATATAATCGTGAGTTATATTTGTTTTAAAATATATTAAGCCTGAAGGGTCATATCGCTTATTGACAGTTTGATCGCCAGTGCCTCTCCCTAAAACTTACATCAAATATTTTTTATATGTTGTTGTTGAAAAATATGTTTTAGCTGGTCGAAACGACTTGCATCGCTTTTGAATACTTTCAAATTCCAAGAAATAAGCGTAATTCTACTTGTGCGCTTGTAGAGGTGATGGAGTTTTTCGTTCCTCCCTGAAAAGTTGCTCAAATTGAGACGGCAAGTGGATTTGTTTACTCTTGATTTTTCTCTTGATTTTTCTCTTGATTTTTCTCTTGATTTTTCTCTCAATGAGGGAGTGTGTTTCGCATTCCATTTGTGTAAGTCCACTTATTAAATACTTCTGCTCAAACGTTAAATTCGTTTCATTGCAAAATGCCAACAAGGCATTGCACTAAATAACATTTAGATTTTGGTAAAAACAGCCATCCGAGTAAATTATTATGTGATGAATTTCTGGAGTTTGAGCATGGAAATTTTTCAAGTGATTAATAATAGTTACATGTAACAAAAACTGATGCCACGAGATTTGCATCTGTTGCATCCCAAACATAATTATCAGATTCATGTGTGACATTATCAGACGTGTGTAGATTGTGAAATTATGAACTTGCAATTTCATTTTTAATATGCGGCATTAGCATTTAGTTGGGGGACTAATTTTACAGCTTGCATATCCATACAGAATACAGCACATAGTCCGGACTTGGCATTTTTTATGTCATTATATTTTTCTTCTCTCATCTTTTCTGTTTCTACTCTATGTTCTTCATAACTCTCACCGGGTTTCGTATTATTTTTATGTGCTACGGAAATATTTCATAAATCATTTTTAAGCTTAAAAATTTAATATTTAGTCTTCTTAAGTATTTCTGCGAAAATTGGATATGATAACTCCATGTTTCCATTTTCTTTGTTGTTCTTTAATTTACATTCATCGACATAAAATTTATAAATTTCTTGATATGTAGACAAGTCCGCTTCAAAATATAGCTTTTAAGTATTTTTTCTTGAAAACAGCATTGGCCTTATGGAAGCGATTAAAGTTGAAGTGGATCTAAGAAGTTTATAACTTTGTCAGAGGACTTGTTTTCCTCTTCTAAGCCGATTTAGTTCACTATTCCACCAAGGAACAGTAGCTTTCACCAGAAATGGTTTGGTCTCAGGAATGGAAAGGTGAGCTGCGAACCGAATCTCTTTATGCAACTTAGCTGCTTCACAGTTAATGTTGCTGGAGACATGAAATCGAGAGGTGTAATTAAGGCAACCATTCTGAAATAACGCCCAATCGTCGAGATCGGTTTCGAACTTTGGTTTGGGTTTAACTTTTTGGAAATTTAAATATGTTGTTAGTTCAATAATTATCGGATAATAGTCGCTGCCATGAAGATTCTCAAGAATTTTCCATTAACAACGGGGTGTTAAATGGGCAGAACATATTGTCAGATCGTTATGGGTGAACGTTTCATGGGATGATAAGTTAGTTGACGATCCGCCCTTTAACATAATTAGGTTTTTATTGGATTGCCTTGAGTCCCAAAGAGGGCTCCAAGCATTGAAGTAGCTCATAAGGAAACAAGGCCCATTGATCGAACGTAGAATAACTGATAGATCTCGGGCTGTGAAGTTTTGTGAGGGGTTATGTAGCTATTTATTATATTGAAAGAGGGATTAAGGTTAACCTGTAGAGCTATTGTGGATATGGGAGAGGTTAAGGGTATACACTTATGTGGTAAAAGCTTTTTGATGAGAAGTCCGACACTTTGTTTAGCTAATGTATTGGCTGTAAGATTGTGGAAATATCCACAGAAATTATTTGTGGACGGTAGATGCGTCTCTTGAATTGATGTAATGCCTGATGAGAAATCATTTATTAGTAATGGTAATTAATTGTAATTATTGTTATAACCATTCATATTCCACTGCATTATTTTAATGGACATATGCAAAAATCAGAAAATGTAAAGATGTAAAATTTACGAGTGTAGGGTGCGGGAAGAGGCGGGAGTCGGGGCTTGAATTTTTATTATTTTCTATAGGCTGCATTCTTTATATTGTAGAATCGTTGTCTGGCGAAATATGTGAAAAGTTGGAGAAAGGGGTTTTCTTGTGGAAGGGAGGTGTGTGAACTGAATTTAGATTTTAGTTGCATTTATTAAAGTTTTCAGAGAGCTCCGATGTGGAGGGATCAGTGGGAGTTTGCGGAAAACTGTGATTGTGAGTGAAATGGGAGAGCGAGGTGTAATTGGAGTGTGTGTGTGTACATGAGTTTGCGAGATCAGGAGACGGCAGTTCAGAGTTTAAGTGATAGGTGGTAAGGTTGTTAGTGGAATCGGGAGAGTGTGTGTCAGAGTTTGTGTGTATAGGATTTTCAGTTGAAGAGAGTAGATCGGTTGGAAATTTATTTTTGATGAAGTGGCGGTGGGGCCAGAGAGGCATAGTTTCTGAATATATTTTGTTGTTGTTCTGTGTAGAATTTTTATATAGGTTTTTTGCTTGCGTTGATTTGATTAGCTTGTGCAGCGATTGAAGAGTAGGATATTGGTGAAGTGGTTGAAGGAGAGGGAGGGAGTTGGTATTTGAATTTATTTATGGCCTCACGCATTGTGCATTTGTTTATGGTTTTAATTCTTACTATTTCTCTTGCCTGTTGCAATTTTGAACATTCTGCTGAGGAGGCGGAGTGCTGGTCTGAACAGCTAGCACAGTGTGTCCGTGTACAATCTGAGGGGTAATAGGGAGGTAGGTTGCAATTGATACATGAGGGTGCCCATTTACAGAACTTTTGCGTATGTCGAAGTAATTGGCAATTTTGGCAGCGCATAGGGTTAGGAATGTACTGTCTTACTTGAATCTTTCTCGAAGCGATGTCAATTTTTTCCGGAAGGTGATACAAATCGAATGTAATCAATACAACTCCGGTAGGCTGCACCTTACCATCAATGTTCCTCGTAAATTTGTACAAATCTGTAACACCTTGGGGGCCCAATTCCTCAATTATTTCCTTTTCAGATATTAGAAAGGGGGCGAAAATGGTGCCTTTGACGAAATTCAAACTGTTGTGATATTTGGCTGATATGGGGCAGATTCCGTGAAATTGCTTTGCAGCAATGAGTTTTTGGGCAACATTTTTATCTTTCAATAATAAGAGCAAATTACCATCACGAAGCTTGGAACTGGTGAGTATATCTTTGCTTATGAGATTCAGCGATTTCTGGACTTGAAAGCATGAATACTGTGATAGTGATTTATCGGTATCAGTGGAGCTAACCACTACAAATTTTGGGTTCTGTTGTTGGAGTTTAGCTAGGGTAGGAAAAAATTCAATGGATTTATTTTTAGTTGTCTTTCGTTTTTTTACTGGGGAGACGGATAGCAAGGCGATCCGATTCGCCTCAATGTCCGGCGGCCCTGGAGCCATCGGTACCTAACTAAACTTAAACAGAAAAGTTTTTTTTTTTAAGCACTACAAAAACAATAATTGAGAGAGTAATAACGGCAAGTAGACATGAAAGAAGGAAAACGCGAACAATAGGCGCAGAAAATGAGCAAGCACTGTCGGAAAAAGCAAACATGTCTTCTCATGAATCAACAGATCTACATCCGTCCACATAGAGTCCAAGGTAACAACCAACCACCGTGGCTCATAAAAGAGTCCTAATTCATTTTAAATCTACATAGCCTACCTAGACGATCAACTAATTTATCGACAAAGTTTTAATGAGCTTGCGAACTTACTAAACCAATGGACATTCATTTACACTGACGGATCGAAAACAGATAGCAGCACAACTTTCGCCATGGTTCAACATAATGGCCAATTAATTACTGCCGGGTCTATCGGACGTCACTGTTCCGTTTTTACTGCAGAAGCCCTAGCCGTAAAGATTGCTTCCGAACATGCCGCAAAAACGAAAGTTTATTATTTGCAACGACAGGTACAGTACAATCGAAGCTATTAAAAATATTGGCCATTATAGTGTTCTAATTGGGGATATTAGAAAGATATGCATTAAACATCCAAATAAGATCAGACTAATGTGGGTCCCTAGTCATGAGGGCCTACCTGGAAATGAGTTTGCTGTTGATGCTGCAAATGAAGCCATCCGTTCACCTTACTTTTTGTTTCACTCCTCCAAAGAGAAAGACCTTTTGAGGTTCATCCACAGTCATCTAAAGTTAATTTGATCCGTTGAGTGGTATAACTATAGCCACCGCTACAAAAACTTTTACTCCAACTGCCAGTCATCTACACAGCCACCGCATCCCGCCAGCAAACAAAAATCTCCTCCCGTCTTCGATTGGGGCACACAAAGCTTACCCACCAACATTTGCTGTGTAGAGCCCCTGTTCCTACTTGCCCGTTTTGCACTCTTCCAGCATCCAACTCCGCGTTATCAGAAAAAATGTATTCGGTGGCTCTAATCCTATTCAGACTCTCAAAACTGTTAACTTGGAAAACATTATGAAAGTCGAGAAATACCTCCAAGAATGTAAAATAATTAATCTTATATTAATCTATTTATATTAATCTGTAAATTTTTAAATATATTCATATTATTATATACTCCAAACTTATAATTATTCGAGCCGAAAGCCCTGGCAGCTAACGCTCCTTTTTCTTCTTAATCATAATAATTTATTATTGTGATTACTATAATAAATAAGTAAATAAATAAGTATTTTTTCTACAATAATGAGACTTCATTTATGGGAACTCAGCAAGCCATTTTTGTAGAAACGCGCGTCTTTGTTGGTAGTGCTGACCAGCTTCTGAAGATCGACATGCGTTTATGCACAGACTTAAGGATTTGTCTGGACTGAGTTGTACGCCATGTTTTCCGCCCTTGCTTATCCAATTTCGAAACATTTTTCCTTTAATCCCAAAGTCGAGAGAAACATTTGGCGACACACTTGCAATCGCCCGATATTATGTTTCATAAATATGTGATGGCACCCGCCTCAAGTTTTCTGAACAATTAATTTTTTCGATTAAGGCTCGTAATATAAAGTTGCTTTTTCTCCCAAGACATATCCCAAAACAAATTCACTCCAATTCTCAATAACTTTACGCAGTGAATTTTTTTTCACTTTCCGCTTATTCTAAACAAAATCCGCAGGCGATTTTTCACATTTCAATTTAAAAAAAAAAATCGCAGAAAACTTGCAATCCACGGTATTCTAAAGAACATAAATTAGCGGAAATTTTTCACATTTCACTTTATTTTGTTCGCCAACATTTTTGGTGTGAAATTAATAGAATCTTGTGAGTATTTAATTAAAACTTGTTAAAAATGCAATTCTTTTAATAAAATGGGGTTATAAATGAAGTTGATGAATTAAAATATATTTACTGTGAATTTTATTTAGGAAAATTTAAAAAAAATCTTTTTTAAAAATTTTGAGCTTTTTTGCGGACAAGCACAACAAAAATGTAAGTTTTAAATGCACAAGATATGTTATATTTGCAAATTGTGAATGCATTTGTAAGGACGAGGAAAACCAACAAGCTCTGGAAAGTCTATTGGAAACAATGATTGCAAACCGCGTCATTGCCAGTGGCTTCCACAAGAGGTCGAAGGAAGAAGTATACAAGTTCTGGGAGGAAGAAATCCGGAAATTAAATAGGGTTGGTCCGCCCCTTAAATCAGTGGGCGAATGGGCAAAGTAACTATATTAATTAATTAGAACATAAAAAACTAACCTATTTTATTAAATAAAATCTAGGTGTGGGCTGACTAAAAGCGATATAGTCGTCAGAAGATTGCGTCTAATGTAGAAAATAGGAATGGAACTGGTGGTGGCCCCAACAGAGAGCTAAAATTAATTCCCAACAAGAAATTCTGGCTACTCTTATTAATTCAAAGGATGCAATTGAGGGTAGTTGCAAGAAAAAATTCGGCTACGACAGTGCACCACGAAATGAGACGAGTGATATAGATAAAGAAAACCACGAATCTTTTGTTGAACATTTAAGAACAACTTCTCCACTTTTAACTTTGGTAGAGGACAGTTTCGATAGCAATCAAGAGCTCCCAACCAGAATTTCAAAAAAGAGGAGAAATCCAACCCCCATATTGCCAACAAAACAAGTTAATGCTTCGCAAATTCTTGAAAAAGAGCTCTGTATGTAAGAGGAAATGAGCAGGAATTGAGCGAGGCGACCACTAAAATATATATGGTAGCAGTAGAGCTTAAAGAAATGTGTACCACCCCCAAAAAAAATGTATAGAAGCCTTAATCGCTTGTACAATGAACCTAAGCGCCACAATTTGGAGATGGAGAAGTTGCGGAAACGGTCTAGTGGAAGCCAATATAGAGAGCAATTGTCGACTAACTGAAGAAGAATTAAAGTTTCAAATTGCCCAGAATAAAGTAAATAATACTAAAGAAATAAAGTAGTACATAGTATATATATTTGAGAAATGGTTATATATTATTTGAGAAATGGTTATATATATAAATAACTCCTTGACCTTAGTTTATAAAACAAAAATTAAAAATAAGAACTTTAGATGTCAACTGATGTCAGCTTTTCATATACAATTAGAAATTTTAAGATTGTTTGAAATGCCATACTTTTGTAAGGATTGAATGAATTTTTACTTTCAATTATAATCATGTAATAATAATAAAGAATCTTTATATACTTTGTATATACAATGGATTCAATATAACGCATTTCCAATAGCAATTGCAAAATCTTCTTGCTCTGTTGCAAAGCAATATAGGAAAGCGTCCTTATTACTCTGTAGTATTTATTAATTTACAATTACAGTGATGCAGTTAATTCCAGAGGGTTGGAACTGTCCCCCAAATTTCTACTTCTAAATGTTACAACTGCTTCTGCATCCTGCTGCCTCTGCAACCAATCTAAATGCAATACTATGCATATTTATTATTAATAACAATAATATAACAATCCACTGAAGCACAGAAATTTTTAACCACCTTATGATTTTTCAATTTTTTGCGAGCTAATTATAAAACCAAATCACATAAGAAACTTAGCTATTTGTAAGTTCGAAGTGTGGTTTGAAATTTCACTACGAAATCCGAATGCGCATAAATTGAGAATGAGGAAAAAATCCACTCGGAAAATAAAATCCGCGTGAAAAAGAATCCGCTTGCATATTTAGAATTTTGGTGATTAAAAATATGTTTCCTCATAGACTCGTCAAACGCTGAGCAATTTCTGAATGCACTACCTTTGCACAAGACTCTCCTAGTTGTCTAGGGGGTTTTGGCAAAGGCCGTTTTGATACACTCGAATACTGTTGAACTTTCATTCTTTTTTCCTTATTCAAATTTGCCCTCCTTTCGCATGGGTGCGCAAAACTGGTTCTCTTGCGAACATTATCATTTTCCGTATCAGTATCATTGTTCCCAACACAATCTATATCAGATCTTTCAATACTATAACTTAAACCCACTGACATTACGTTGTAAGCCGTACACAAAAATCGAACACAGACTGAGCAACGCAACGCAAAACTTATCCAGAGCAAATTAGGGGAAGTCCCTTTCTCTTTCGAGTAGTGCATAAAATGGATGCGGGGAACTACCTTTCTCTTCACTTTAATGCGATAGCAAGAGGATTAATGAATAAGAGCTTGCAATTCCCTCACCAAAAATTTTCAGTTCTAAAACCACGGGAAGTTTAGTAGGTATCCAACCATTTGTTCGATTCAAACCCACAGACTAAGTTCGTAAACGATTAATTCTATAGAGATGTTGCTTTGGCTTCGAACAAATATGCGTTAGTCAAACATTTCATTCTTGTTGTTGTTGTCTGGTTGGCTGCTACTGGCATCTATTTCAAAATTTTAGATTTTGTGTTTTTCTGAGTTTTGTTGATTATGATTCGATAATAATAAATTAATAAACAGAACAAATTGCATGCATTGCTTAAATTGTTTTATTATAGATTTCAATTTATACATAAATACATACACATGTACTCGTATAAACTACGTTACACGGAAAATTAAGTAATTTACTTAAACCAAACACATTTTTTCTCAAATCAAAAAACTATAAAAAATACGGATCAATTTTCATGGTATTAATAAATTTTTAATAAATTTCCAGTTTTAAATTATAAAAATATAATATTTTGAGCCCAGGGCAGTACTTCTTAATTCAAAAAGTCTTTCTAAAGTTGCCACATATGTATGTGGCTATGCCCTCAAATAAGGGTTTTCGTTTTTTTGTTTCAGGCTTCTTTTTGTTGAAGACTTCAATTGGTGTCTAATTTTTTTTAAATAAGGCGCTTGTTCCAATTCTTTTTTTCATATTTTAAGATACATTGTTCTACTACTGTTTTAGCGTATTTGGTTTATATTGGGTGTGCTATTACAAATTTTGTCTGTTCGCACTGTATTGTGAGTATGTGTCTGAATCTGTCAGACATTCTTAGTAGTCCAACTGTGTCTATTTCAAGTACTTCAAAACTAGTGTTTGGTGTGTCTCTTATTGTTTCTTTTTCGTGTATATGTTTAGTTATTTTGTTCTGTGCGCATTTGTAAGTTTTTTATAAAATCTTTCACCATTCGACTCATATTTTTCCACACATATCTTTGTTTTATTTTTAAAGTTGTTTTTCTTATACCAAGGTGTCTTCTTATACATATGTTGAGTTGTGATATTCATTTATTAATTTATATTTAATTATTTCGTTTTCAATTCCTTTAGGGGGTTCATATATAATAATCGTGTTTGCGAGACGATTTTCTTTAATTTGCTGTTCCTGCAGCTTGTTAAATATATTTTAAAATTCTTCTTTTTGTATACCTTCAAAAGTTATATCTTTATTCGATAGCGCTAAAATGTCGACTTTAAATTTTTTTATTTCAGATGCTAGCTTCTCCATAATCGAAACATATTTCGTATAGTTATCACTAGATCTACTATGCATAGTTTTTGTATTAAGAGGTGACAACTTCTCCAGAATCGAAACGGATTTCGGTGGATTATCGTTGTACCTTACGCGCAATATATTCTTATCTTTTTCATAGATTAATTGAGTACTCTTCATATTTATATCGTTCGCTTTTTCAAATTTCAATTTTGTAATGTATCTGATGTCAGTGATTGATGTACAGTCCCAGATATGAAGTTGATCAGACTTCTCTTGGGTTTTGTATTTTACTTGTTTTTGTTGGTCTGCATGTTTTTTGGCAGCCATTCCCCTTGTTATAAGTAATGTTCTTTTAGCTTTTTCATCGGTTTCTTTAGGAATCATTTGTTTTAAAGTTTCTGAATCAATTTTGATTCTGGAAAGTACGTCTGCGTTGGTATTTGATTTTCCTCTTTTTTATAATATGTGAAAATCAAAATGGTAGTATGTAAAAATCAAAATTGTATTCTTGTCATTGTAAAAAGTGATACTAATAGTTAGTGGCAAGTGTAAATTTTTTGACTATATAAAAATGCTAAAATTTCTTTTCAATTACTGGTTTAACTACACATATTTTCTTTTCAAAAATTAAATGTAAAATTTTGTTTTTGTGAATTTACTATTAAAATTTAAGCCCAAAATTTATTTCATTTTAATCTGAGATTTTACATAACAAAATTTTGTTGTTGTTTCTGCAACATTTTTCTTGGTTTCCTAATGCTTTTGTTTAATGTTTCTTTCTTTCCATTACATATGTGTGTATATGAATTACCAATTAGTTTCTGATGCGTATTAATATATTTATAATAAGAATATTTATATTATATATGGTCTTTAATTAAATTAAAATTATAGGTATATAAAAATATTAAAAATTATTAACTAATATTTAAATGTATTAAGTTGCTTAAATATAATATTAAAATAAATTATGTGTAAGAAGTTTCGCTTACTCTGTTTCTAAAGACAAAAATTTGCAAAGCTAAAACTATAACCATTTCCTTTGTTATACATATATATATATATATATATATATATATATATATATATATATATATATATATATATATATATATATATATATATATATATATATATATATATATATATATATATATATATATATATATATATATATATATATATATATATATATATATATATATATATATATATATATATATATATATATATATATATATATATATATATATATATATATATATATATATATATATATATATATATATATATATATATATATATATATATATATATATATATATATATATATATATATATATATATATATATATATATATATATATATATATATATATATATATATATATATATATATATATATATATATATATATATATATGTATAACAAAGGAAATGGTTATAGTTTTAGCTTTGCAAATTTTTGTCTTTAGAAACAGAGTAAGCGAAACTTCTTACACATAATTTATTTTAATATTATATTTAAGCAACTTAATACATTTAAATATTAGTTAATAATTTTTAATATTTTTATATACCTATACTTTTAATTTAATTAAAGACCATATATAATATAAATATTCTTATTATAAATATATTAATACGCATCAGAAACTAATTGGTAATTCATATTCACACATATGTAATGGAAAGAAAGAAACATTAAACAAAAGCATTAGGAAACCAAGAAAAATGTTGCAGAAACAACAACAAAATTTTGTTATGTAAAATCTCAGATTAAAATGAAATAAATTTTGGGCTTAAATTTTAATAGTAAATTCACAAAAACAAAATTTTACATTTAATTTTTGAAAAGAAAATATGTGTAGTTAAACCAGTAATTGAAAAGAAATTTTAGCATTTTTATATAGTCAAAAAATTTACACTTGCCACTAACTATTAGTATCACTTTTTACAATGACAAGAATACAATTTTGATTTTTACATACTACCATTTTGATTTTCACATATTATAAAAAAGAGGAAAATCAAATACCAACGCAGACGTACTTTCCAGAATCAAAATTGATTCAGAAACTTTAAAACAAATGATTCCTAAAGAAACCGATGAAAAAGCTAAAAGAACATTACTTATAACAAGGGGAATGGCTGCCAAAAAACATGCAGACCAACAAAAACAAGTAAAATACAAAACCCAAGAGAAGTCTGATCAACTTCATATCTGGGACTGTACATCAATCACTGACATCAGATACATTACAAAATTGAAATTTGAAAAAGCGAACGATATAAATATGAAGAGTACTCAATTAATCTATGAAAAAGATAAGAATATATTGCGCGTAAGGTACAACGATAATCCACCGAAATCCGTTTCGATTCTGGAGAAGTTGTCACCTCTTAATACAAAAACTATGCATAGTAGATCTAGTGATAACTATACGAAATATGTTTCGATTATGGAGAAGCTAGCATCTGAAATAAAAAAATTTAAAGTCGACATTTTAGCGCTATCGAATAAAGATATAACTTTTGAAGGTATACAAAAAGAAGAATTTTAAAATATATTTAACAAGCTGCAGGAACAGCAAATTAAAGAAAATCGTCTCGCAAACACGATTATTATATATGAACCCCCTAAAGGAATTGAAAACGAAATAATTAAATATAAATTAATAAATGAATATCACAACTCAACATATGTATAAGAAGACACCTTGGTATAAGAAAAACAACTTTAAAAATAAAACAAAGATATGTGTGGAAAAATATGAGTCGAATGGTGAAAGATTTTATAAAAAACTTACAAATGCGCACAGAACAAAATAACTAAACATATACACGAAAAAGAAACAATAAGAGACACACCAAACACTAGTTTTGAAGTACTTGAAATAGACACAGTTGGACTACTAAGAATGTCTGACAGATTCAGACACATACTCACAATACAGTGCGAACAGACAAAATTTGTAATAGCACACCCAATATAAACCAAATACGCTAAAACAGTAGTAGAACAATGTATCTTAAAATATGAAAAAAAGAATTGGAACAAGCGCCTTATTTAAAAAAAATTAGACACCAATTGAAGTCTTCAACAAAAAGAAGCCTGAAACAAAAAAACGAAAACCCTTATTTGAGGGCATAGCCACATACATATGTGGCAACTTTAGAAAGACTTTTTGAATTAAGAAGTACTGCCCTGGGCTCAAAATATTATATTTTTATAATTTAAAACTGGAAATTTATTAAAAATTTATTAATACCATGAAAATTGATCCGTATTTTTTATAGTTTTTTGATTTGAGAAAAAATGTGTTTGGTTTAAGTAAATTACTTAATTTTCCGTGTAACGTAGTTTATACGAGTACATGTGTATGTATTTATGTATAAATTGAAATCTATAATAAAACAATTTAAGCAATGCATGCAATTTGTTCTGTTTATTAATTTATTATTATCGAATCATAATCAACAAAACTCAGAAAAACACAAAATCTAAAATTTTGAAATAGATGCCAGTAGCAGCCAACCAGACAACAACAACAAGAATGAAATGTTTGACTAACGCATATTTGTTCGAAGCCAAAGCAACATCTCTATAGAATTAATCGTTTACGAACTTAGTCTGTGGGTTTGAATCGAACAAATGGTTGGATACCTACTAAACTTCCCGTGGTTTTAGAACTGAAAATTTTTGGTGAGGGAATTGCAAGCTCTTATTCATTAATCCTCTTTGCTATCGCATTAAAGTGAAGAGAAAGGTAGTTCCCCGCATCCATTTTATGCACTACTCGAAAGAGAAAGGGACTTCCCCTAATTTGCTCTGGATAAGTTTTGCGTTGCGTTGCTCAGTCTGTGTTCGATTTTTGTGTACGGCTTACAACGTAATGTCAGTGGGTTTAAGTTATAGTATTGAAAGATCTGATATAGATTGTGTTGGGAACAATGATACTGATACGGAAAATGATAATGTTCGCAAGAGAACCAGTTTTGCGCACCCATGCGAAAGGAGGGCAAATTTGAATAAGGAAAAAAGAATGAAAGTTCAACAGTATTCGAGTGTATCAAAACGGCCTTTACCAAAACCCCCTAGACAACTAGGAGAGTCTTGTGCAAAGGTAGTGCATTCAGAAATTGCTCAGCGTTTGACGAGTCTATGAGGAAACATATTTTTAATCACCAAAATTCTAAATATGCAAGCGGATTCTTTTTCACGCGGATTTTATTTTCCGAGTGGATTTTTTCCTCATTCTCAATTTATGCGCATTCGGATTTCGTAGTGAAATTTCAAACCACACTTCGAACTTACAAATAGCTAAGTTTCTTATGTGATTTGGTTTTATAATTAGCTCGCAAAAAATTGAAAAAATCATAAGGTGGTTAAAAATTTCTGTGCTTCAGTGGATTGTTATATTATTGTTATTAATAATAAATATGCATAGTATTGCATTTAGATTGGTTGCAGAGGTAGCAGGATGCAGAAGCAGTTGTAACATTTAGAAGTAGAAATTTGGGGGACAGTTCCAACCCTCTGGAATTAACTGCATCACTGTAATTGTAAATTAATAAATACTACAGAGTAATAAGGACGCTTTCCTATATTGCTTTGCAACAGAGCAAGAAGATTTTGCAATTGCTATTGGAAATGCGTTATATTGAATCCATTGTATATACAAAGTATATAAAGATTCTTTATTATTATTACATGATTATAATTGAAAGTAAAAATTCATTCAATCCTTACAAAAGTATGGCATTTCAAACAATCTTAAAATTTCTAATTGTATATGAAAAGCTGACATCAGTTGACATCTAAAGTTCTTATTTTTAATTTTTGTTTTATAAACTAAGGTCAAGGAGTTATTTATATATATAACCATTTCTCAAATATATATACTATGTACTACTTTATTTCTTTAGTATTATTTACTTTATTCTGGGCAATTTGAAACTTTAATTCTTCTTCAGTTAGTCGACAATTGCTCTCTATATTGGCTTCCACTAGACCGTTTCCGCAACTTCTCCATCTCCAAATTGTGGCGCTTAGGTTCATTGTACAAGCGATTAAGGCTTCTATACATTTTTTTTTGGGGGTGGTACACATTTCTTTAAGCTCTACTGCTACCATATATATTTTAGTGGTCGCCTCGCTCAATTCCTGCTCATTTCCTCTTACATACAGAGCTCTTTTTCAAGAATTTGCGAAGCATTAACTTGTTTTGTTGGCAATATGGGGGTTGGATTTCTCCTCTTTTTTGGAATTCTGGTTGGGAGCTCTTGATTGCTATCGAAACTGTCCTCTACCAAAGTTAAAAGTGGAGAAGTTGTTCTTAAATGTTCAACAAAAGATTCGTGGTTTTCTTTATCTATATCACTCGTCTCATTTCGTGGTGCACTGTCGTAGCCGAATTTTTTCTTGCAACTACCCTCAATTGCATCCTTTGAATTAATAAGAGTAGCCAGAATTTCTTGTTGGGAATTAATTTTAGCTCTCTGTTGGGGCCACCACCAGTTCCATTCCTATTTTCTACATTAGACGCAATCTTCTGACGACTATATCGCTTTTAGTCAGCCCACACCTAGATTTTATTTAATAATATAGGTTAGTTTTTTATGTTCTAATTAATTAATATAGTTACTTTGCCCATTCGCCCACTGATTTAAGGGGCGGACCAACCCTATTTAATTTCCGGATTTCTTCCTCCCAGAACTTGTATACTTCTTCCTTCGACCTCTTGTGGAAGCCACTGGCAATGACGCGGTTTGCAATCATTGTTTCCAATAGACTTTCCAGAGCTTGTTGGTTTTCCTCGTCCTTACAAATGCATTCACAATTTGCAAATATAACATATCTTGTGCATTTAAAACTTACATTTTTGTTGTGCTTGTCCGCAAAAAAGCTCAAAATTTTTAAAAAAGATTTTTTTTAAATTTTCCTAAATAAAATTCACAGTAAATATATTTTAATTCATCAACTTCATTTATAACCCCATTTTATTAAAAGAATTGCATTTTTAACAAGTTTTAATTAAATACTCACAAGATTCTATTAATTTCACACCAAAAATGTTGGCGAACAAAATAAAGTGAAATGTGAAAAATTTCCGCTAATTTATGTTCTTTAGAATACCGTGGATTGCAAGTTTTCTGCGATTTTTTTTTTTAAATTGAAATGTGAAAAATCGCCTGCGGATTTTGTTTAGAATAAGCGGAAAGTGAAAAAAAATTCACTGCGTAAAGTTATTGAGAATTGGAGTGAATTTGTTTTGGGATATGTCTTGGGAGAAAAAGCAACTTTATATTACGAGCCTTAATCGAAAAAATTAATTGTTCAGAAAACTTGAGGCGGGTGCCATCACATATTTATGAAACATAATATCGGGCGATTGCAAGTGTGTCGCCAAATGTTTCTCTCGACTTTGGGATTAAAGGAAAAATGTTTCGAAATTGGATAAGCAAGGGCGGAAAACATGGCGTACAACTCAGTCCAGACAAATCCTTAAGTCTGTGCATAAAAGCATGTCGATCTTCAGAAGCTGGTCAGCACTACCAACAAAGACGCGCGTTTCTACAAAAATGGCTTGCTGAGTTCCCATAAATGAAGTCTCATTATTGTAGAAAAAATACTTATTTATTTACTTATTTATTATAGTAATCACAATAATAAATTATTATGATTAAGAAGAAAAAGGAGCGTTAGCTGCCAGGGCTTTCGGCTCGAATAATTATAAGTTTGGAGTATATAATAATATGAATATATTTAAAAATTTACAGATTAATATAAATAGATTAATATAAGATTAATTATTTTACATTCTTGGAGGTATTTCTCGACTTTCATAATGTTTTCCAAGTTAACAGTTTTGAGAGTCTGAATAGGATTAGAGCCACCGAATACATTTTTTCTGATAACGCGGAGTTGGATGCTGGAAGAGTGCAAAACGGGCAAGTAGGAACAGGGGCTCTACACAGCAAATGTTGGTGGGTAAGCTTTGTGTGCCCCAATCGAAGACGGGAGGAGATTTTTGTTTGCTGGCGGGATGCGGTGGCTGTGTAGATGACTGGCAGTTGGAGTAAAAGTTTTTGTAGCGGTGGCTATAGTTATACCACTCAACGGATCAAATTAACTTTAGATGACTGTGGATGAACCTCAAAAGGTCTTTCTCTTTGGAGGAGTGAAACAAAAAGTAAGGTGAACGGATGGCTTCATTTGCAGCATCAACAGCAAACTCATTTCCAGGTAGGCCCTCATGACTAGGGACCCACATTAGTCTGATCTTATTTGGATGTTTAATGCATATCTTTCTAATATCCCCAATTAGAACACTATAATGGCCAATATTTTTAATAGCTTCGATTGTACTGTACCTGTCGTTGCAAATAATAAACTTTCGTTTTTGCGGCATGTTCGGAAGCAATCTTTACGGCTAGGGCTTCTGCAGTAAAAACGGAACAGTGACGTCCGATAGACCCGGCAGTAATTAATTGGCCATTATGTTGAACCATGGCGAAAGTTGTGCTGCTATCTGTTTTCGATCCGTCAGTGTAAATGAATGTCCATTGGTTTAGTAAGTTCGCAAGCTCATTAAAACTTTGTCGATAAATTAGTTGATCGTCTAGGTAGGCTATGTAGATTTAAAATGAATTAGGACTCTTTTATGAGCCACGGTGGTTGGTTGTTACCTTGGACTCTATGTGGACGGATGTAGATCTGTTGATTCATGAGAAGACATGTTTGCTTTTTCCGACAGTGCTTGCTCATTTTCTGCGCCTATTGTTCGCGTTTTCCTTCTTTCATGTCTACTTGCCGTTATTACTCTCTCAATTATTGTTTTTGTAGTGCTTAAAAAAAAAAACTTTTCTGTTTAAGTTTAGTTAGGTACCGATGGCTCCAGGGCCGCCGGACATTGAGGCGAATCGGATCGCCTTGCTATCCGTCTCCCCAGTAAAAAAACGAAAGACAACTAAAAATAAATCCATTGAATTTTTTCCTACCCTAGCTAAACTCCAACAACAGAACCCAAAATTTGTAGTGGTTAGCTCCACTGATACCGATAAATCACTATCACAGTATTCATGCTTTCAAGTCCAGAAATCGCTGAATCTCATAAGCAAAGATATACTCACCAGTTCCAAGCTTCGTGATGGTAATTTGCTCTTATTATTGAAAGATAAAAATGTTGCCCAAAAACTCATTGCTGCAAAGCAATTTCACGGAATCTGCCCCATATCAGCCAAATATCACAACAGTTTGAATTTCGTCAAAGGCACCATTTTCGCCCCCTTTCTAATATCTGAAAAGGAAATAATTGAGGAATTGGGCCCCCAAGGTGTTACAGATTTGTACAAATTTACGAGGAACATTGATGGTAAGGTGCAGCCTACCGGAGTTGTATTGATTACATTCGATTTGTATCACCTTCCGGAAAAAATTGACATCGCTTCGAGAAAGATTCAAGTAAGACAGTACATTCCTAACCCTATGCGCTGCCAAAATTGCCAATTACTTCGACATACGCAAAAGTTCTGTAAATGGGCACCCTCATGTATCAATTGCAACCTACCTCCCTATTACCCCTCAGATTGTACACGGACACACTGTGCTAGCTGTTCAGACCAGCACTCCGCCTCCTCAGCAGAATGTTCAAAATTGCAACAGGCAAGAGAAATAGTAAGAATTAAAACCATAAACAAATGCACAATGCGTGAGGCCATAAATAAATTCAAATACCAACTCCCTCCCTCTCCTTCAACCACTTCACCAATATCCTACTCTTCAATCGCTGCACAAGCTAATCAAATCAACGCAAGCAAAAAACCTATATAAAAATTCTACACAGAACAACAACAAAATATATTCAGAAACTATGCCTCTCTGGCCCCACCGCCACTTCATCAAAAATAAATTTCCAACCGATCTACTCTCTTCAACTGAAAATCCTATACACACAAACTCTGACACACACTCTCCCGATTCCACTAACAACCTTACCACCTATCACTTAAACTCTGAACTGCCCTCTCCTGATCTCGCAAACTCATCTACACACACACACTCCAATTACACCTCGCTCTCCCATTTCACTCACAATCACAGTTTTCCGCAAACTCCCACTGATCCCTCCACATCGGAGCTCTCTGAAAACTTTAATAAATGCAACTAAAATCTAAATTCAGTTCACACACCTCCCTTCCACAAGAAAACCCCTTTCTCCAACTTTTCACATATTTCGCCAGACAACGATTCTACAATATAAAGAATGCAGCCTATAGAAAATAATAAAAATTCAAGCCCCGACTCCCGCCTCTTCCCGCACCCTACACTCGTAAATTTTACATCTACAGGTTAACCTTAATCCCTCTTTCAATATAATAAATAGCTACATAACCCCTCACAAAACTTCACAGTCCGAGATCTATCAGTTATTCTACGTTCGATCAATGGGCCTTGTTTCCTTATGAGCTACTTCAATGCTTGGAGCCCTCTTTGGGACTCAAGGCAATCCAATAAAAACCTAATTATGTTAAAGGGCGGATCGTCAACTAACTTATCATCCCATGAAACGTTCACCCATAACGATCTGACAATGTGTTCTGCCCATTTAACACCCCGTTGTTAATGGAAAATTCTTGAGAATCTTCATGGCAGCGACTATTATCCGATAATTATTGAACTAACAACATATTTAAATTTCCAAAAAGTTAAACCCAAACCAAAGTTCGAAACCGATCTCGACGTTTGGGCGTTATTTCAGAATGGTTGCCTTAATTACACCTCTCGATTTCATGTCTCCAGCAACATTAACTGTGAAGCAGCTAAGTTGCATAAAGAGATTCGGTTCGCAGCTCACCTTTCCATTCCTGAGACCAAACCATTTCTGGTGAAAGCTACTGTTCCTTGGTGGAATAGTGAACTAAATCGGCTTAGAAGAGGAAAACAAGTCCTCTGACAAAGTTATAAACTTCTTAGATCCACTTCAACTTTAATCGCTTCCATAAGGCCAATGCTGTTTTCAAGAAAAAATACTTAAAAGCTATATTTTGAAGCGGACTTGTCTACATATCAAGAAATTTATAAATTTTATGTCGATGAATGTAAATTAAAGAACAACAAAGAAAATGGAAACATGGAGTTATCATATCCAATTTTCGCAGAAATACTTAAGAAGACTAAATATTAAATTTTTAAGCTTAAAAATGATTTATGAAATATTTCCGTAGCACATAAAAATAATACGAAACCCGGTGAGAGTTATGAAGAACATAGAGTAGAAACAGAAAAGATGAGAGAAGAAAAATATAATGACATAAAAAATGCCAAGTCCGGACTATGTGCTGTATTCTGTATGGATATGCAAGCTGTAAAATTAGTCCCCCAACTAAATGCTAATGCCGCATATTAAAAATGAAATTGCAAGTTCATAATTTCACAATCTACACACGTCTGATAATGTCACACATGAATCTGATAATTATGTTTGGGATGCAACAGATGCAAATCTCGTGGCATCAGTTTTTGTTACATGTAACTATTATTAATCACTTGAAAAATTTCCATGCTCAAACTCCAGAAATTCATCACATAATAATTTACTCGGATGGCTGTTTTTACCAAAATCTAAATGTTATTTAGTGCAATGCCTTGTTGGCATTTTGCAATGAAACGAATTTAACGTTTGAGCAGAAGTATTTAATAAGTGGACTTACACAAATGGAATGCGAAACACACTCCCTCATTGAGAGAAAAATCAAGAGAAAAATCAAGAGAAAAATCAAGAGTAAACAAATCCACTTGCCGTCTCAATTTGAGCAACTTTTCAGGGAGGAACGAAAAACTCCATCACCTCTACAAGCGCACAAGTAGAATTACGCTTATTTCTTGGAATTTGAAAGTATTCAAAAGCGATGCAAGTCGTTTCGACCAGCTAAAACATATTTTTCAACAACAACATATAAAAAATATTTGATGTAAGTTTTAGGGAGAGGCACTGGCGATCAAACTGTCAATAAGCGATATGACCCTTCAGGCTTAATATATTTTAAAACAAATATAACTCACGATTATATGGATTTACCGCAGAGATCCAAGACTATTATGAAGGATATCAACCCTGGTGTCTCTATATAGAGAAAATAGCAATCTCTAAAAAGAAGTGGGACCATTTGCAGGGTCTGAAGAATTTGTTACCTGTAGACACCACAGTTATTATGATAACTTACCTCATTAAATGTAAACATTTTCGTTAAACATTTTTTTCCTTGTATACAACATTAATCTCTTTCTATACTTGTTTTTTTTGGATATTGTATTGGATAACCTATATTTTATGTCTTATTTTGAATTTAGTGTAAAAAGCCCTAACTCACATTTTTTGCAAAAAAGTTCATCTCAAAAAGTCCTAAATAACAAAATCCCATGAAAAAAATAAAAAATAAAAAAAGGATTTTAGAAAACAAAAAATTTGTCGGTGTTTTTAATGTGAATTGCATTTAAAATATTTTTAAATACGTATCGTTTCAGATATTATGATATCCATACTAAGCTAACGATATATTGTGACGAGCAAAATTATTGATTTATTTTGCTCACACAATAAATGTTCCCCAAAGCAATAGTGTCGACGATCCGAGCGTAGAGGTCTAGAAAATTGAACTCTTGCAGTCACCCTCAAATAAGTTCCAAACACAGGCACGATGACTGCTAAATCCTTTTGTTTATTTTTCTATATTCGTAAAAATTCATACACATATATATATAGAAAATATAAAATATAAAGACAAATTAACTTACTCCTTTTTTGACCTCCGGCGACTTGCTCGATTGACTACCTAATAAAGCAAACCCGTTTAAGCAAAACGGATTTACTTTACTTGGCGGCAAAACGTCTGTCCCAAAGGTCAAAGTACAAACTAAGTTACATTGAGGTGCAAACGAGGCAAAAATACAATACATTTTTACTTATGATTAACGAATGCATTAAGCCCCGTTCACATGAATATAACCTACATATGAATTTCAAATAATAATTCAATTAATAACATCCCCTCCTCCGTAAAGTGACCACTATAGGGAAGCTTTACCACCAACCTCGACGTCCAAAAAAGCAAGCTTTGACACGGGTCTCCTCAGGGCACCAGAATCCGTTTTGACTTCAGCTGATCGCGCAATTCCATCAGACCCATGAAACAGTTGCACAACTCTGCCACGCAGATGAGTTAATGGTCTAGAGTTAATAATGTTTTCGGCTTCAATTAAGACACTATATAATGTGTCTATTCGCGGCGCATGTTCTTTCAGTATAATGTTCAGCGTCTTTTTGACTGACTGAACCAGTCGCCCCCATGCACCTCCTTCACTAGGATTGGCTGGAGTATTAAATATCCACTTAATTCCCATTGGCGCTATGTGTAACTTAATGGCATCTTCATCTAGGGCTTTCCTCGCAAGTTGCAGCTCCTTTGATAGGCCCACAAAATTGGTGCCGTTGTCGCTGCGAATTTGCACTGGTACTCCTCTGCGGTTAATAAAATTGCGTATGCAGATCAGACAGGCATCACTTGATAAATCAGTGGCAAGCTCCAAATGTATTGCACGACAGGTTAAGCACGTAAATAAAGCGACCCAACGCTTCTCTTTTTGTCGACGAACAGTTACGTTTAAGGGGCCAAAGAAATCCACTCCGGTGTAAGAGAATGGACGTACGTAGGGTGTTATTCTGTGTATCGGCAAATTACCCATTTGCGGCTGTTGCGGGCGGGCTTTTCGCAATCTACATAACATACAATGGGCTTGGACTCCATTCACTACTCGTCTTATCGACGGAATCCAGAAGCGTTGTCTTATTTCATTGATAACCGTTAAGACGTTAATGTGATTAAACTTCCGATGATAGTAGTCAACTATCAAACGTGTGAGCGGATGCTCCTTTGGAAGTATTATCGGGTGCCTGGCGTCGACGTGTATCCAAGTGGCTCTTTCGATCCTTCCTCCAACTCGTAACAGACCATCTTCAGCAACAAACGGGTTTAACGCTTTAATTTGGCTCGTTACTTGAACCACGCCTTTTTGATATAGACTAGCATGCTCATCAGCAAATATTTTTATTTGAGCAACTTTACAGAGATGATTTTCAGCTGCCAACTCTTCTTCGGCGATGAGTTCACCCTTCTGTAGTACTCGTTGGGTAGCCTTTGCTTTTAAGTTGTGGACGTAGCGAAATATCCACGCCATAGTTCTCTTCAAACGTCTATAATTTGAAAATCGATTAATACTTGGTACAATTGTTTTTACTTGCCTGGCTATCAATAAGATATGGTTGGCTCGCAATTCATCTTCGCTTCTGTCCATAGTAGTTTTCATAAGTAGTTGACTCAGCCATTCTTCTTTACTTTTTAGCAAAAATTCCGGGCCATTTTTCCATCTACCTGTTGCCTTGCTTCGCCTTGTAAATGATGCACGCGTTGCTTCATCTGCTGGGTTTAGTTCCCCTGGGCACCAAAACCAATCTTCCACTTGACTGCTTTCCAATATCTCGGCGACCCTATTTGCAACGTATTGTTTGTAAACCCGATGATCAGCTCTGATCCATCTTATTACAGTGTGCGAATCGCTCCAAAAATAAATTTTATTAAACTGTATTGAATGGCATTTTACTACGCTATCCTTCAGTCGTACGCCCATAACGGCTGCTTGCAGTTCCAACTTCGGGACTGAATGGTATCGTGTCGGAGCACAACTATTCTTTGCTGCTACGAATGCAAGCTCTATACCTGTAGGCGTTTGTGCTCTCACATACGCTACGACTTACTTGCGTCTACGAAAACGTGCAGGTCCAGGGCAATATTGTCGAAATTTGTCAGGTAACAGCGTTGAATCCGAAAGTTTTCCACTTGTTTTAACTCCACCAGCCAGGCCTTCCATCGCTCAAACAGTTCGTCGGGTATTGGATCATCCCATCCTATGCCCCTCCTCCATATCGCTTGCATAAATAATTTTCCTGTCACCGTAAAGTTTCCCAGAAATCCAAGTGGATCAAAGATGGACATTACGACGCTAAGTACTTCACGCTTGGTTGGTTTCCTATGGAAGTTTACTATTTGTTGTGGCACCTTATCCAATTGGAATACGAACACCAGTTCATCGGCCTTTGAACGCCAAAACATGCCCAGTATACGGTCCACGCGGCCGTCAATAGCTACATCTTCTTTTATGGCAGTGTTCGTGCTACCAAACGCTCTTTCAACTTTCGGGAATTTGAAATTATATTTCTCCGCTCGAATCCTCCAGCGTTGTGAATACGTATGACTTCGCCGACGACCCGGATTGCCATTTCTTCTGTCTCAAAGCAATCTACATAATCATCAACGTAGTGTCGTTTTATTATGCCTTCGACGGCTCGTGGTATCTCACTGGAATAGTCTTCAGCATTTTTGTTTTTTATATATTGAGCAATTGTCGGAGAACACGTAGCACCAAATATCATCCTCTCCATCACAAACACTTCCACGGGTTTTGTGGGGTTTCCATCTCTCCATAGAAATCGCTGATATTGTTGGTCTCTTTCATTTATTAACACCTGATGAAACATCTCTTTTATATCGCCACATACAGCAATCGGTGCTTCTCTGAATTTAAAGAGAATAGCTATCAATGGTTGGTTTAAGTCTGGGCCGGATAATAAAGCTTTATTTAAAGAGATATTATTTATTTCAGCTGCGGCATCAAATACGATTCTTATACCATTTTTATTTGGATTTCTAACAGGTGGTAGATAAAATGATTTTGATGGACAGATTTTTTCTTCTCCCGGTTTAAGTCTTCTTGCATATCCATCTTCTATATAATGGTTTATTTTCTTTCTGTATTCAGTTGCATATTCTAAGTCCTGCCTCATCTTTCTTTCAACACTTTCTAATCTTTTCATTGCCATCGCCAGACTGTTAGGGAATGAAAAAGAATCCTCTTTCCACAACAACCCCGCCTCATATCGATCGCCCTTCCTTTTTGTTGTTTTTTGTAATATTTCAAGTGCCCTCTTTTCATCTTTGGATTGCATCAATTTCGTGTCTGGTTTTATTCCAAATGTTTCCATGTCGAAATATTGTTTCATCCTATCATTCATCTCTTTGACTGCATCAATTTCAGCATAAGAGTAATTTTTTTGTATATGGAATGACCGCTTAATGCATGGCTTATCATTGGTGTTAGGTAGGTAGGTAGGTAGAAGTGGCAGCCTTTGTCGCAAAAAAGCACACTTAAGCACATAGAATGGCTCGTTGTGGTACCACACTGTGACGACGCGACTCCCCCGTCTAGAATTTTGGGAACCACAGTGATTCCGAAATGAACCTGGCTATGTCCTTGATGTTGATGGAAGATAGTTCGGTTAAGGAAGTGAAGAAAGATGAGCCTAGGAATTTTAATCTACGCCTGGCCAGAGCTGGGCACTGACACATGAGATGAAGTACTGTTTCTTCCTCCTCCTCAGAGCCACAGCTGCGACAGAAGTCATTGTGGGGCAGTGCTAATCTTTCAGCGTGTTTCCCGATCAGGCAGTGTCCCGTGAGCACATTTATTATAGTGCCGATGGAGTTCCTGCTGATATTGAGTAGCTGACTAGTACGCCTAATGTCGATAGTGCTCCAGGTTTGTCTGGCAACACTACAGGTATGTTCATTTACCCAGGCTTTTTTAGCTGCCTCAAGGTAGTCATGTTTTATGGCCCATTTGACCGTGGCCAGTGGGACACCTACATCAAAGGAGGGGGAGATGTCAGGGAGTAGCGTACCTATTTTGGCCAATTCATCGGCCTCGCAGTTTCCTGGAATGTCGCTATGTCCAGGCACCCAGCATATGTGAACTTGTGAGTTACCTGAAACGACGTTCAGGGAGGAGCGGCAGTCGAGTACAAGCTTAGAGGTAGTGAAAACACCAGCCAGTGACTTGACTGCCGCCTGACTGTCCGTGAATATGCGTATCAACACATCGCATACTTCATTTCGAATAAGCCACTTGGACGCTTGGAATATTGCCATTACTTCCGCCTGAAAGACGCTGCAATGGTCAGGGAGACGATAGGAGAGCTTGATGCCAAGTTTTCTGGAGAAGATTCCGCAACCGACCTTATTCTCCAGTTTGGAGCCATCCGTATATGTCAATGGAACTGCCAGTGACCACTAAATTGTTAGACCATTCCTCTCTACTAGGAATGTAAGTGTCGAACCCGTGGTTTAGATTAAGTGTAGAGCACGTATAGTCAACGTCCGCCTGTACGGGCGTGTCTTGCATCAGAATATTGGCGTGGCCCAGATTCAGTCTAGTCCAACGCGATATAGAATTGAGTCTGGTTGCCGAGCATTTTGCTTGTTGCCTAACCAGAAGCCTAGTGGGCAACCAATGTAGGAATGCAAATAGAGCTTTGGTGGAGGTGGTACGCAGAGCCCCTGTTATCATAACCGCTGCTGTTCTTCTAACCTTGTCAAGAGGTTTTAGGTTCGCCGCCTTGTCGGTTGCGGGCCACCAGAAGACAGCGCCGTAGAGAAAGTACGGCTCAACCACCGCCGCATAGAGCCAGGACATGGTTCGAGGTTGGACGCCCCATGTTGTACCCACGGCCCTCTTGCAGCAGTACAGAGCACACGTGGCTTTACGTACCCTCTCCGCCAAATTTGCTTTCCAATAGAGCTTAGGGTCCAGGATCAAACCTAGATACTTGACGCTATTGCTTAGGCTAAGCGTGTTCCCATTAAGTTTGGGTAGGTCAAAACTTGGTATTTTGTGCTTCCTGGTGAAGAGCATGACCTCAGTTTTGGAAGGGTTGACATCTAGGCCAACTTCGAGACACCATTGGGACAGAATGCTAAGAGTGTAGTTTAGCTTTTCTGATAGTGTTGACAGATATTTACCGGAAACAGAGATAGCAATGTCGTCCGCATAAGCTATAGTGTTGCAGCCGGTCTGATCTAATCTCCTAAGTAGTGTGTTCACCGTCAAGTTCCATATGAGGGGTGAGAGCACACCGCCTTGTGGAGTACCTCTCTTGACAGTCCTTTTAGCATGTACGTTTCCTATTGAGGAGCTAATGACGCGTGTTTTCAGTAGCTGTTCGATGAACCTAACCAAGCTGGGGTCCAGGTTCAGGTTTACCAAGGATTTCGTGATGGCGGAGGGACAAATATTGTTGAATGCCCCTTCTATATCGAGAAATACTGCAAGGGTATATTCTTTGTTGGCAAGAGATTTCTCTACTTGCTCAATGAGCACGTGAAGCGCTGTTTCTACAGACTTGCCTTTAGTGTAGGCATGTTGTGATTTGGAAAGGCACGTGGAATTGATAGAGCTCCTGATATGTATATCAAGGACTCTTTCCAGTGTTTTCAAAAGAAAGGAGGACAGGCTAATTGGCCTATAGTCCTTAGGCTTGGTGTGGGTCGACTTTCCCGCTTTAGAGATGAAAACTACTCGAGCTTCTCTCCAGCTTATGGGAATGTACGACCATCTTAGGCATGCATTGTAAATATGCAGTAGCCAGGGCGCAACCGCACTTGCAGTGTGCTGAATGTCCGCGGGAATGATACCATCAGGCCCGGGAGATTTAAAAGGCTTAAAGCTGTTGATGGCCCACTGGATATGCGTGTTGGTCAATTGAAATTGGGTTGAGTGACTTAAAGAGTGGTTGGTGTTAAAAGACCTGCAATCCACAAAGATTTCATTCCCCGGGAAGTGTGTTTCTATTAGGGCGTCCAAAGTGTCGGTTTCAGAGTCGGTCCAGGTGCCGTCCGATCTCTGAATGCATTCCAGAGCCCGAGGGGTGGTATTGAGAATCCTCCGGAGTCTACTTGTCTCGGACGAGCTTTCTATGTTGCCACAGAAGTCACGCCAAGACGCTCGTTTGGATCTCCTAACCATATACTTGAGTTCCCTTTGTTTGTCTTTGAAAGGGAGCCAGTCATTAGTGGCTTTGGCTCTGTTGAAGAGCTTGCGACATACTTTTCGTAGCTCGGCAATTTCCGAATTCCACCAAGGGGGTTTTGTTTTTCCTCTTGGTTTCGGGAAGTTGCAGGCTGATTTGGCAGCAGAGTTAAATAGTGCTGTAATGGTTTCAACCGCTCGATCTATATCGAGGTGATTGTTGATCGTGGGAGGAGTCGACTGCAGGCCCGACTCCATAATGGTCTGGAATCGTGTCCAGTCAGTTCTTTTCCTGTTAGTGTGTCTTTTGCGCTCAGCCGTATCTAACGTATCTGAGATCGCAATTCTAAAACAGATGTAACAGTGGTCCGAGAAGGAGCATTCCTGCAGAACGCGCCAGCTCGAAATAAGGTGAGACGAGTGATTATTACCAAGAGTTAGATCGAGAACCTCCCTTCTATTTGATGCAATGAAGGTTGGCTCTCTCCCCCTGTTAGTAATTACTAAGTCGTTAGTAATAATAAAATCAAAGAGTGACTCACCCCGCTCGTTGGTATCCGTGCTGCCCCACACCTCGTGATGGGCATTGGCATCGGCCCCGATGACTACCGGGATGTGCTTTCTATTAGCCTCCTCTACCAGTAGCCTTACAGCATCCGGAGGCGGCGTCAGCCCGTGGTCATGCGCCATGTAGCTGCTGACGATCCATATAGCCATGGCGTTGGTGGAAATAACCATGGCTACATTATCCTTGTCGCTAAACCTGTGAAGAAGAAGAGCGTTAATATTGTTCTTAACGAGAATACAGGCTCTGGGTTTACCTCGATCCTGCACGAATACTGTGCGGTATCCGCTTGTAGTGAGTCCGCGAACCTGATCATTTACGACCCAAGGTTCTTGGACCAGTATGAGTTCCTCTCCTTTTTGAGTCAGGTGGAGGATCAGGGCTGCTGAGGCAGCCATGGAATGGTGAAGGTTAATCTGTAATACCCTCACCATTCCCGGAGGTGGCCATCATCGTCACGTTGGCTACCTCCTCTTCTGACAGAGGAGAATCACCAACGTCGTCGATATTGGTTATCGGACGTCCGCAGAAACTGCCTACCGATTCTGAGGCCGAAGCGTAACTCTCTCCATCATCGAAGGTGAGATCCGGTTCGGCCTGAATGGGGGGCTTGTATGCACCCTGGTTGTCGCTCCTATAGACCTTGAGCGAGATCGAACTAAAACCATAGTTGATCTCTCCCTTTTTGGCATTAATAGGAGCTAGAGAGTCCTCATTAAGAATAATGATTATCTCACGAGAGTTACCCTTGGGCTCGCTTATTTTAGCAACCTTCCAGTCATCCGTGGGGAGGTCGTAATTGCTGAGCCTCAGCAACTCCAGAATTTCTTCCGGCGAGGAGTGCTCTGCCGGTACCCAGGCCCTAGAACGCGGGCGGTTTGGGATCTGGTCTCTGGGAACAGCTGAGAGCTTGGCCCCCGGCCAGATTTCGCCAACCATTGAGATGGCCATCTTATAAAGCTCAGCCGAGCGCTCATCTGAGCACGCGATGAGCTTCACGTGCCCCTGATACCATCCCGCGTCCCGGCATACAGGTGATGGGCCAGGATTGGCCCTCAGGATCTCCCTGTAGATAATGAAAAGGGCCTTCTCCACCATTTTCCAGTTCGCTGGGGAAATGGTACCGTCACTGTTTCCAGTGTCAACGATAGCCCAGATGAGGCCCTCTTTGGCTACCTCATTAAATGGCCGGGTAAGTCTCGGCCTGGAAGCCAGTCGTGGGCGCTTGGTTTGCCGCACGACTGATTGGGAGGGGTGCTCAGCCGACCGTTGCCGTTTCTGAGCACCTTCAGGGGGTGGCTGCGGACGAGCACCAACATTTTGGTGAGCCCATGCCAGCGCTCCCTTGTCTTTATCAGACATTGAAGCGGGGTCGGCAGACTCCAACCTTTGCAGAATCCTGAAGGCGGAGCTCCGGGTTCTGTACGCCCGTGTAGACGCATTCACATACGTGCGAGCACCTGAAGGGAGATTGGTGCTGGGGCCCGTGCTGGAGGAGGTCGGCTTATTTGCCGAAGCTCTCCCTGCACCAGTCCGAGGAGCGGACGGAGGGGCGACCCTAACACCCGGCCTAGCAGCCCTGGTGCTGGGGTGGTCCGAAGCGTGGTATTTGTGACCCTGTGAGGATGCGCTTGTGGCTGGGAGCGGGGCTGGCCTTTTATATGGGGTATAGACCATTTAGCGCTATCCAGAGTGCACCACGAGGAGGCGATCTACATTACACTCCATATATATATATATATATATATATATATATATATATATATATATATATATATATAATATATATATAATATAATATATATATATATATATATATATATATATATATATATATATATATATATATATATATATATATATATATATATATATATATATATATATATATTTACAGACTGACATGATATGAGATATTCTTATGTCATCTGCATCCATATCTAAAATTTCATCGTTGTCTACCTCGATGGCCTCGCCTAGTGGATCAAAGAGTTTCTGCACTTCTCCAAAGCCAGTCTCTTTCGTATTACACTCATCTAATGGAAACCATATTTGGCGGTTAGGAACTTCTCCTGTCGTTTCTTAACTTCGCAACTTCTCTCATTAAAATTGACGCGTAAATTTTGTTGGTTCGGTAAACGCTCACAAATATTCATTTTTGTGGGACCGCACTGCGTTTTGAAAACAACTTTGGTCGATTTTATGTTGTCTTATTACTGCCTTTTTTTGAAGTGGGTGTGAGATTGTAGCTTGGAGTCTTCCTTCTGGATGTGTTGCTCTGCCAGTTGTTGAAATTTTTCGAATAGTCGGTGGAAATCGGTATTCATCTTCTTATTGCAGTTTTATTTTTGGGTTTTTAATAAAGTGCCAGTTTGGCAGGATTGATAAAAGTTGCCAGTTTGGCAGGATCGCCATGTAAAGATGGGCTCAATTAATTAATTTGGCGGCGCGAGAGCTAGCGCACAATTTCAATCGGTGACTACTAGAGTACAGCCAAATATTTGTGTATGAAGCGAAATATATGATCGCTATGTACAGATGGGCTCAAAGTATTAAGCTGAGATCACACAATCGGTCATCTGTACAGATTTTTGTCAATTTTTATGTACAGATCGTGTGAATGACAGAAAAAATCTGGCAAAAGGCAGATGGTACAATTTTTGTGACTGATATACAGATAAAATCTGTGTCTGTTGTACCGATCGTGTGAACGCTACATTGACCGATGCAGACAGAAAAAATTGTTTAACGTACCGATAATTTGTTCTGCCACTTGCAGCCCGATCATAGTGCCCGATCAAGACCGATATTTCAATATTTTTTTTGGTTTTGTATAAAAATATGATTTTTTTTAATATCTAGTTAATAATTATTATGCACGTTGCTCATTTTCGCAAAGTGTATGTTGTTATAATTTTGAAATTTGGCAGCACCAATTAGTTAATAATTATTATCAACACTGCTGTTTTTCGCAAACTGTATCTTGCTATAATTCTGAAATTTGGCAGCACTAATTTGCTGTAAACAAATGTAAACACGTGTTTTTCAAATTAGTGCATTAATTATAACGCAATTGCATATTTTGGTAAGTAGTTGTATTTATTATATAAATAGTATATAAATAATGTTTGTTAATTTTTTCAGATCATGGACACTGATGAGGAAAATATGTTTAATAATTTGTCTGCTGCAGTGTGTGCAGATGCCGGGGGTCTGACTGAAAGAGCAACATCAACGCCACAAAAACATAAGAGGAAACGGCCTCATATAACAACGACATGGTCTACGGAAGATATTATGAGTTTGATAACCTTAATTGAAAAACATTCGTGCCTATGGGAGTATTCTTCCGTAGATTATAAAAACCGCCAAAAAAGAGAAAATGCATGGCGAGATGTTGCGACGAAATGTCTTGGGCATGACGTAGACGAACGCAAGGCCAAATGGGCGAATGTCAAAAGTGCCTACAACAACACAAAAAAAAAATTATGGCAAAGTCGGGTCAAGGCGCATCGAGCTCGATACCTCATTGGCCTTTTTGGACTGCCATGCAATTTTACCACAACCATGCTCGTGAAAAAACAACATCATCGGTGTCATCTCTTGACTTTGAGTGTGAGAGCAGAGATACATGCAACAACTCGCCTTTTCAGCAAAATATATCACAATGTTCAGCAGTAGCTGATGTACAAAAAACAACTCCAGAGAGGGCTTTGCAACAAGCACTAGCGCTATTACAAAATGATAAAGAGGACAAGTGGCATAACTTTGGCATGTATTTAGCGTCACAGATGCGTGAAATAGAAGAGAAAAATAAAAATGTTGCCAAAAATTTGCATATTACTATTATGAAAAATACTATGGATGCCCTTTTGGAGTTGGAAGACGATTAACTTGTTTTTACTTCATATTACTTCACTTTATTTGACTTTGTATTTAATAAAATTTCGTAAATATGTTATACATTTGTTTAATTTAACATAGTACTTTATATTGAAAAGGTACTTCACCAGCGGCCGACATAAAGTATTGCTCGAATTCCTGGCGAATTTCTTTCGCTTCGTTGCTTATGTACGTAGTAGGTGTCTGTTCCTTGTTGGCGTGTTTGAAGAAATGTTTGGGTACAATCTCCAGAAACTAGGTTGCCTTGCTCATCGTACCTATCCATTGAAAATCCTTCCATATAATTTGAACTTTTATGTATTAAAAAATTGTGCAAGGCACAGCAGGCCAGTGTTACCAGGGTTGTTTTACGCTCGTTCAGCTGAATCGGACGATATAGTATTTGAAATCTCTTTGTCATTATTCCAAATGCATTTTCAACGACACGTCTGGCTCGTGACAATCGGTAATTGAATATGCGTTCTCCAGCACTCAAATTTCTGCCTGGATATGGTTTTAAAATATGTTTTTGCATACGGAAAGCATCGTCCGGAACTAAAAGGTATGGAACATCCACTTCACGGCCTGTCAAACATTTTGGTGGAGGTAGTCCAAGAGTATTATTGTCTAAAGCATTCTGAAATGTAGACTTTCCAAAAACTCCGCCGTCCGAAACTCTTCCATTGCATCCGACATCAACGTAAAGGAATTTGTAGTCCGCGTCAGCAATTGCCATGAGTACTATGCTATGAGTACCTTTGTAATTGTAATAGGTACTTCCAGACCGCGGTGGAGCTTTCATCACAATATGTTTGCCATTAACTGCACCTATACAATTGGGGAAATTCCATCTATCATTGAATTTTTGGGCAATGTTAATCCATAACTGTTCGCTGTTTGGGGTCTAGCAAATGCATAATGTGATATTAACTTTTATATTTTAAATATTATTATATGTACCTTTAAATATTCATTTTTCAATGCTTTGTAAATTGCATCACAAATCTCAGGCACAAATATAGATATAGTATTCGGCGCAATATGGAAAACAACAGACAAACTTTTGAAGCTGTCTCCAGAGGCAAGGAAACGAAGTGTAACCGCCAAGCGTTCATTAGCTGGTATTGCTTTGCGCATGTCGGTGTCATTTTTTTTAATGTTTGGATAAACTAATTGAAGATGCTCATTGAAAGTGCCTTCATTCATGCGCAAATAGTTTTTGAATAAAAATTTTTGGTTGTCCACTTCCCGAAACTCGCACAGAGTTTTTGCATATGCGCCGTCCGTACTTCTCTTTTGAAGCCAATCCCGCACCCAAACACTTCGCTTACTTATTTTTTTTTTGCTTTAATTTTGTTTTTCTTAATTAAATGTGCACAAATGCATATTATTGCTGCTAATTTCTTTTTTCTTCGTATGGAAATAATTTTTTTTTTTTTGCACGAAAATTACCAAATTGCGATTCACTGTAGGAGAAATTGACAAAATACTGTTAACACAAGAGTGCCCTCGCGACATTGGTGGTTGTGCGGAATAAAGACCGATCGTGTGACAGGGTTGTACCGATATCTGCCACTTGCTTGTAGTGGCCGTATAAGCGCAGAAAATATCTGGCTAAAACGCCACATCGTGTGAACGCTGAAAAAGTGATCGGTACATTAAAAGTTTTCTGCCCATAGGTGTACAGATAAAATCTGGCTGAAATGTGTACAGATGACCGATCGTGTGATCTCAGCTTTATTTAGCGGCGCGAGAGCTAGCGCACAATTTCAATCGGCGACTACTAGAGTACATCCAAATATTTGATGAGAAACGAACGGTTTGGTTTCCAGATCGAATCTGATTTATTGATAAAATCTTATTGCTATTTATACTTTTAATTTCTTATGTGTTAAGACTTAGTATATAATATGGTTCTTAATACATAAAGAGGGCTTTTGCAATGTCAGCGGAAAGTATCACGGTCAATGCCAGCGTACATTGAAGGCATTGAACATTAGAATGCAGCGTAATCGAAAACGTGCGCGCTGTTCGCGCTTCATAACGTGGACATTCTTATATGAGAGTTCGATGTACTTACGTTTGATCTCCGCTCACATTGCATGTGCCTACGCTGCGTATGGGTTTGTGTGTATATACATTAGGGGGGGTCAATTTGTATGGATCGAAAAAAAGTCACCAAGCGGTTGTCAAAATCGTAATCTACGAGAAATTCTAAGAAAGTTTACCTAAGAAACCATGGGTCTAAAATCAAAACGGAGCTTCCGATTTTTAACGAGAAAGTTTTATTTTATTTTTTTTATTTTTTTAAATTATTTATTTATTTGGATTTGATGATCCAAAAATTGGAAGGCCTTGTATTTTAAGTTATGTTACCTGTCCCCTCATTAAAATTAAAATAAACAATTTTGCGATGTTTTGAAAATATCACACTTTTTATTTCAACATTACTTATTTTTAAAGTCTTTCTTGCTATCAATCCTAGGTGTTACGTTTCGACTTTTAACTGTGACTGCCATAACACCATCGCGATTTTTTTCAATAGTTCGACGTGAGACTCTAGTCAGTAGTTGCACAAACCGCTCGGTTCCTTGAATGTGTAGAGGAATTTGTGGATCCGGAAGCGGTGGATTGTCCAATTCTATGTAATTGAGCAAGTGTTCATAGGGTATGCTTGCAGTGAATGGGGGCTCGGATAAAATGCCATCGTTATCTAAGTTTATCATGTCGAAGTAATTAGTCTAAGCGACTAAGACGCCTACAGAGACGCTGACAGAGGCTGCGACGCCGACTGAGACCCCGACTGAGGCAGAGAGGGGTAGATATTGGCATAGAGAAGGCAGCAGACCCCCTCAATCGACAGCGGAAGCGACTGAGACGCCTACAGAGACGCTGACAAAGGCTGCGACGCCGACTGAGGCAGATAGGGGTAGACATAGGCATAAAGAAAGCAGAAGACCTCCAATCAACAGCGGCAGCGACTGAGACGCCTACAGAGACGCTAACAGAGGCTGCGCAGCCGACTGAGACGTCGATTGAGGTAGATAGGGTTAGATGTAGGCATAGAGAAGGCAGCAGACTTGTCCATTATAATAGCTTCTCCATTTTCGTCTTTGAAACCTATATCTTTAAAAAGTGCAGTAGCTAAACACGCAGCCACTCTGTCCGACACACCAAATCTGTCGCACATCATAGCATAATTAGGAGTATCAAACCTTCTTGTATACGGACCGCGATTAAGAACAATTGCATTTTCCAAATTTGGTGTTCTGAATATGGAATCTTCATCAACTTCCATATACGATGTCAAAGGACGGTAAGACGAATCTCCATCGGATTCCAAATCAACAACATCTGTCAGAACTTGTGGAATTGTTAGCTTTCTTACGGAGTGCTGATCAGTCAAAAATTCGTGTAAGTGATCAGGCGTCAAACCACATGAACAACGATTACTTTGTAAAGTACACTTGCAATTTCCGATATAAAATAAGGTATTCATTGCTTCCACAAATGCGTTGTATTTTTCAGATGTAGATTTGGCTTTTGTTGCTTTGGAATATTTATTAAGCAAGCTTTTTAGTTTGCTAATAACAGTTTTCTTCGTCATTATGGCAATATTCAACTTGCTCCAAATTTCAATAAGTTTATCGGCTACTTGTGGAATAAAAGATGTATATGAAAACATTCTATTTTCATTTTTAGACCGATCACTGAGAAAAAAAAATATTTTAAAACATCGCGGCAACTGGGCAAATTTAGTTCGTGTAAATCACTTGCCAACCCAAAAGCACTAAAATTCGGAATTGGCATATGTATTAAATTTGATTCCGTATGAACTGATAATGTAATATCATTATCAGTAGAAGAACCAATTGATATATTAGAGTCCATAATTAGTCAATTACAAATAATAGATAGCAAAACAGAATCTGGGTTTCAAAGTTGAAATCGTGAAATTAAAAAACACGTGGACAATAACTGCATATCAATCGAATGCATTCTCTTATGATTGACTTTCTCTGAGAAACTGTTATAATCGTAGCAAAACAGCAAAAGGAAAAACAATAAAATTCAAATGGAAACAAAAACAATTTCATGGCAAGCTGTGTTTTTTTTTATTATATTTAAATAGCTGAAGTTCACTTTGTTCATTAGAGTGGGTCATTTTTTTCTGATTTCTAATTATCTCTTTTTCTACACATAAAACGAGAACTTTTTTAATACAAAATTTTCATAAATATTTAAATTAGTTTTAAAGATCACAACGATCTTTAATTTTTTCGTGTACCATTTAATGATTAAAAGCTTTTTTAAAATTAATCTAAACATCTAAATTGTTAAGTTATCTAAACAGCTTTCAAAAGGTCATGAAATTTCCTTTCGAAAAAGCCCAAACATAATTACTTTTGTTAAGTTTTTTAGAAGACTTGATAAAATTTTAACATATTTAGAACGAAATAAGTATATGTAAACAAAACTTTCTATTTAAAAATCGGAAGCTCGATTTTAATTTTAGACACATGGTTTCTTTGGAAAATTTTCTTAGAATTCGTCGTAGATTACGATTTGGACAACCGCTTTGTCGAGAAAAAAATTGACCCACTCTAATATACATACATTATGCTTTTCATACACTACAACATCCACCTAGCTTTTTTTCTTAATAATGTTAGAATGAAAGTATTAGGGACTGCCATTCTGTGTTCTAAGCAAGTCTCTGTTTTGCTGAACCAATTTGGATATACATCTGTCGTAATTAATATTTGATGAATTATTATATCCTTTATACCAATTTGGTGGCAACTCTTATCGAAAATTTCACTGAAGGCTTTAAAGTGGAGCTGGCATATAGAAAAGAATTCGTCTGATGAAATATGTAGATTAAGTTTGGATTCACTGTAGTTTTTCAATTTAATGAAAATCTCAAAATCTAATGTTAGCTCATCCAGTTTTGCCATTATGTATTTATACTTATCGCAACTGTTTCTTTGGAAACTAGCCATAATACCATACCCAAAATAACTGCGAGCTGCGGCTATCTCAGGTTCGAAATCTGCCTCATTTGGAATGTTTGTTAGAGAGCATGACTGCTACTCATCAAGAATAGATGATTGCTCTTCAATTGTAGGATACGAATTCTCATCAAAATCTAATTGCAAATCCAAATTAAAGTCTTCATCATTTTCACAATTTTTGTTTTTGATAAAATTTTGAGTTATAAACTTCATTGACATTAATTTGCTAGTTAAATTTTGTACCTCTCTAACAGACGGGTTGGTATTATTACCTAGCTTAGATCGAAATGCTGCGAACAAATTTTCTAAACTGTCTTGATTTGAACGACCTAAGCACAAACATTTTATTTCCTCGCTTTCATTAAACAGATCGGACAAGGCATTTAAAGTAAGCTTCAAACCTTCTATGCAAGATCTGCGGAAAAGTGGCAGAGATTTGAAAGAACTGGTGTAATTCAGAAAAGATTGAATTTCCTCAAACTTCTCACCGTTTCTCGTCAAAGGATGCTTCATTTTATTTTTATTCGAGAAACTTTTTAAGCACAAATGTCGAAACCGTTATTAAAAGCATTATTGTATATAACCTATAGGTCTTGTGTCACGATTTTTTGTAGTTTTCACCTGAGTAATAAGAAATTATGAATTAATTAATATAATACATGAAAGCTCCTACCAGTCATCGAGTTCTTTGAAAAGTAGAAACTGAAGATATATTTCCATGTATCGAAAATACCTTTTATCATAAAGAAAAGGAATTTCGATGCCACATCCTTGCTTCTGTCCCCATTTCCATAATCGGTGGACCCATCTATTCGGTCTGTAGCTGCATTGTACTCCAGCTCTCTTCTACCACCAAACTCGTCCATCAGTAATACACAACACTTTTGCCTTTCAGACATCGCTGACACAACACTTTTTAAATTTATAACGATAACTTCATTTATGCCCGCTGTAAATTTAGTGATTGGGCTCGATCTGTACAATGTTGACTGACAAGGTTAGATTAAATTTAAGGCTTTCTCTCAAAAAATTGTATGTCTTGATCAATTGGTGATTTACTGATGAGCGCAATTATTTTTGGTACTCAGAATATTTCTTCGGATATGAACTAACATTTAGTTGTGCAAATTCTACAGTTTTTTTTTTAGTAGCATCACCTATTTCGATGTGTTTCTCAAATTAACTCTTTTTTCAGCATTTTATTTACATTCCTGTCAATCATCTCTTTCTTGTTTTATTTTTGCCGTTAATTCCTTCAAATCTCTTTCAAGCTTACTGCATTTGCATTGATATAAACTTTGTAGCCTACAGAATTTTTCACAAACCGTTTCTATAGCATCGATCTGAACTACAACGTTCATTGCAGCTAATGAATTGATTTGTGAATGAAGATTTAGGCAAGGAAATGCAGTTTTTTGTGATTTTTTATTTAGCATTTCCGGCTCGAAATGCTGTTCACAAATGTAAACGTGCTGAATGTTGCAACTCTCTTCCACAATGCCGAAAATTTCAGACCAATCCCTCCTTTTTCTTCAGGTAATTCGAAAAGCAAATTAGGCGGCGAACTGTATAAATTAATTCTTCACTCGGGAGACTGTCTGGCCTATACTATGTATCGTACGCAGATAGTTCTCAACCGTGTAAAATCGCCTTTGTGTGGCTCTTACCTTTTTTCCACCGTTCGCCAAATTAAAGTCCAGTTATGTTTTAGTTTCAGTTGGTAGATAACTTATTTATTATTTCATAAATCACAATCTCGGTATTCAATATTAGTGTTTAATTTTGGTTGGAAGATAACTTATTTATTATTTAATGCAAAATTTAAGTTTCCCGATCGCGACCGTGCCGTCTTCTCTCTAATTTTTGACGCTCGCCTTCTGGCTTGAAAATTCGCTTGCACTCGTTCAGAAACCCCAACTCGAACTAACTAAACTAAACCTATCCTCTCCCCAAGTTAGCTGGCCTGGTGCAACTTGACAAACTTTGCACACGCCACTTCTGTTGCCTCAAACCCCATAGCCCTATTCGATCGTCCACATATGCTGTTCTTGCACTTTCCCAAACTTCCCGGCCAAAAGCCTTCACACGGTGCTCAAGCTTGCCGCAACCCAATGCTCCCGTGAGTTCGGACGCGCGTGCAGACAGTTTCCGTTTGCGAATCGCCGAAACTGTCGATGCAGCGTAAATTCGGGTTATCGTACTGTTGCGACGAGGGCACACGGTGTTTAAATGCATTACCAAGAAAAGTATTACATCAAGCGAAATGGACTCAACGCATTGGAGATGTGTGGCAACCGACGTGTCGACTTGTGATATGCAGCGTAGCCCAGTTTTTCCGCATATCACAACCTACCGTGCTAACTCCTCCCCCTCTTAAAATCAGCCGTCCTCGGCTGCAGAAGTGGTTTTGGGTTGGTTTGAAGTCGCCCGGTTCCTGATTCTATCTAAGATTCGTAACCTGCCTAATTCTTCTCTCCTTTCTTGAAGACGACTTCTTATCATACAAATGATTACTGTCACTAGTGCTACTGATAGGGCCAGAAGAGTGATTATTAGGGCCATACCTGACTTTTCGTCGATATTACTGCGAATGGCCGTTATGTGATCAAGGTTTTGAGAGTTTAGTTCTTTAAGGTAAGGCAATGATAATATGGGCACGTAGTTCGTAAAGTTTATGGTATGAACTATTGGGACTCTGGGAACGAGCGTTTGGCTCATCTGGGGATTCTGGAATAACGTTCCATTAATGCGTGCCTCAAGGTCGAATGTAATCAAGGTTGTACCATTTACCCATATGGGTGGCTTATTTTTGATTTCTACCAGTGCGCGTTGATTGTTCACTAAGATTGTTCCGTCATCAATTACCTGAAGTGGTGGAATGCCTGAAGTGGCAGGGATTGACTCACAGCTTGCAGAAAAGTTGTTCGCTAACTGACTGACAGAGGACTCCAAAACGGACTTTTCGCAGAACCACATTTTTCTAGAAGCTCGTTCGCATTTAGTCACTGTCAGATATGTTCCATTACAGTTGGCCAAAGCGGATAATCCAAGTGAGAATACATACCCACTATCCCTTATCACCGGGTACACTTGAGTTTTTTCACAAACTCCTAGTACTAAAGGGTATTTAATGAGGAATACCAACACGTCTTCGCTTTGATACAGGGTAACATTTGACACTTGTATTATATCCATCACACTAACATCGCTAAAGCGTGCCGCTCTAACTATTGTTTCGACGTCTTGGCTATCCAGAAGAGTAGGATTTACAAGCCCAGCCTTCCCCATTGCGATAGAGTTCAACAGATTATTTAACTCAGTGATTACCGCTCTGTTTCGGCTCGTGATTAGGAAGAATAGACTGGCGGATTGCAGTTTATCTTTCTTTGATGTTTCCGTGAGGATATTCACGTATTTTGTAAGTTGTCGAATTTGTTCCTGAGTTTCGGTGTTTATTCGGATTTGTAGTTCGTGTGCGTCTACAAGCTGACCCTGGACCTTCGATATTGTAGCAAAGTTATCAGCATCTGGCGTGCCTGCTATAATTTTTAGCATCGTTCCAATTGCATCAATGCTTCGGGCATGCCTATGATGGATTTGCAGTATCTTTAGTGTTCTTGCGATTTGTTCCACGTCAGCCTCGATTAACTTCCTCATATGCGACTGCGGAAAATATCCCAGAACTTTGTCCATCTCCTCAGTAATCAGGCGGTATTCAGATAAGTTGGTGGCGTGTGAAAGGTATCCCCGGTCTGCGTATGTTGCCACTAATTCTCCGGTGATGGGGATGTAGTAGGAATGAGTGTAATCGTGAATGCTGCAGCTCGCCGCATGAAGAAAGGTGAGTAACCTAGAATAATGTTTGCATTAGTCCAGAGAGGTAAGAAGATAGGACGTGAGGAGAAGAGGAAGAAATGAAAAAAAGGAAAATTATTATTGAAGTGGATTTTCAGACACCGCATAGCATTCAATCCTTTAGCGCAGGTTGTCTTTATGAACAATCCGTCCCTTGATCATGACATTAGAACCTTCATCTCTTTCGACGGTTGCTTGTTCATAGACCTTGGATAATTTATTACCTAATCTCCTGTTGCCTTTCACGAATACTTGGTCCCCAGTAGTAAATTTCCTTTTCCACCTGGATTTGTTAAGAGACTCAAGTACAGATGTTTGGGCTGATTTTAGCTTACCGTGTATCTCCTCTCTCATGTCGTCGGGAATACGATGGATTATATCAACCGGCCTGTGTCCAGTTACGGAGTGGATCGTCCGGTTATACCTTGATACGCCTAGTAACATCAACTCTTTGACATCGGAGGAATGCCCCGCTAACTTGAGACACCTTGCTATTTCAGTTAACGTGCTGTGGAAGCGTTCCACTTGGCCGTTGGCAGTGCTGTGTAATGGTGGGACAGCGTGAATGTCAGTCTCAAAATGGTCTCTAAGTAATGATTTCACTGTGAAAGAGTTCAGGGATTTTTCATTATCCCACACTGTTTTGGTATCACTGAAGAGATTTAGGGCTTCCATCAACGGACCCTTGATATCTACTATGGCTCTCAACTGGATAGGCTTGACAATTGCAAACTTGGAAAATTTGTCGAGGCAAGTCAAGAAGTGAGATCCTGCGGTCGAGAAAATGTCCACATGGAGAATCTGTCCAGGTTGAGTGGGAATTGGGGTTTTCCCTATTTCCTGGATTTTGGGTCGCCTATTGTAATTGCCTTCTTTACAAATACGACATTTTGAAGTTTGTTCCTTGAGACGGGCACGAATGCCTGGGAAGTAAGCGTTGCGCAGAATCTGTTTTGCATTTTCCTGTGCTGAGCGATGGGCCCTGTCATGCTCTTTCGCTATGATTTCCAATTGTTCACTGCTGTCTGTGATGTCCTTTACCTTTCGTTCGCAGTAACGAAATCTTGCCGAGGGAAACGAATCGGGCAGCAGATTACTGAAGTGTTGTAGTACCTCTTGGTCACAATGAATACCATTCACCACATTCATATTAACGGTTTCCTTTAATAGTTTGAGCAGATCCTCTACGTTTTCGTTGGATAATTCGTGCCTCATTTGTTTCCGAAATAGAATGTCTTACTTCTAGATTGTTCATCAGCATGGATGATTAATTGGTTTGTGAAGCAATTTATAGGGTTAACTACAGCAGGTATTTGGGCGTCCGGAAGCTTGTCATAGTCCTCCACATTCTCCTCAATTTCGTGATTCAGTGCATTCACGTACTGATGCGAGAGAGCATCCGCCACTACATTTAATCTCCCGGGCTTGTAGTGAAATTTGGGCGAGAACTCCTCAATGTAAGATCGCCAACGCTTCAACTTGGAATTAGCATTTTTCTCCGATAGTGCGAACGTTAAGGGTTGATGATCTGTAAAGATATTCAGATTCCTAACACCATACAAATAGTTGCGAAGTTTTTGCAGTGCCCAGACAATAGCAAGGAGCTCGCGCTCGTTTGTTGCATAGTTCTCCCCAGTAGTTGTAAGTGTCCTTGAGATAATTGTTATTGGACGGCCCCCTTGGAAGAGTACCGCTCCTAACGCATGCGACGAAGCATCAGTTTGTTAAATCGAAGGCTTTCTCAAAGTCTGGGTAGAGGAGTAGAACGTCCTCGGAGGCAAGTATGGACTTTACACGTCCGAAGGCATCGAGTGCCTCCTCATCTAGTTCAATTAGAGTGTTTTTCGAACGGGAGGCTCCCACCTGACCATTTTCTCCTCGGAGATACCGGGTAAGTGGTTTCGTTAAACTTGCGTAGTCCTTAATGAATCGTCTGTAGTATCCCGCCAAGCCGAGGAAGGATCGAAGATTACATTACAACTACAAATCCCAAAAATTCCACGTCCTTCTGGTAAAACTTTGAGTTCTCCCTGCTTGCTCTCATGTTTGCCTGGTAAAGTTTGCCAAGTACCCTACGAAGATCTGCGAGATGTGTTTCCGCATCGGGTGAAAATATTATTACATCATCAATGTAAACGTAGCAACAACTCCCAATTTCCTCACGCAGTACATCATCAATGGCTCGCTGAAAGATGCTGGGAGCGTTCTTCAAACCCATGGGCATTCGACAATACTCGTATTTCCCATTATTCACAGAGAAGGCAGTATTTTCCCGGTCTTCCTCAGCGAGGGCTATCTGGTAAAATCCGTTTTTTAAATCCACGGTGGAGAAATAGGAGGACTTTCCCAGATTTGAGAGTATCACTGAAGTATCAGGGATGGAATACTTATCTCTGATCGTCTTATCATTTAACTTTTTGAAGTCTAAGACGATACGCAGTTTCTTTCTACCATTTTCATCAACCCCCTTTTTCGGCACTACCCAAGGAGGATTATTGTATGGGGATCTCGACTGACGAATTATGCCTTCAGCTAACATGTCGGCTATTTCCTTATTGACGAAATCTGTAGCCACCATGGGGTAAGGGTAAGATCTAGCATAAACGGGTTCCCTATCTACTGTGCGAATTGTGGCTAGAATATGAGAATTGAAGGGAAGCCCTTCCTTCGGATCAGCAAATACCCCATCGAGTTCCTCCATCATTTGGGTAAAGGTAGCAGATATCTCAGGTGGTATGGGTCCGAAGGTTTTAGAGGGTTCGTGGTCCTCTGATCCTGCTATGACGTTTACTTCCCCGCACTTATGGAATCGAAGCAATTGCTCACCATGTTTGTGTCAGAGCATGCCAATCTTAGGTCTAAATGAGCCTGTGTGTCTGTCAAGAAATCAAATCCAATAATGGCATCGAAAGTACTGAGAGTAGGGAGCACATAAAATGTGGTGTGTTCACCAAGTATACTGATTGCACATTTATTTGCAATAGTACTGACGCCATTAACAGTTTTGATTTCAAATTCTCGGGTTACCGGTTTGACCCCTTTTAGGGAGTCAAGAGACTTTATGTAGTTTTTCGCGGCACCGGTATCCACCAAAAACTTTACCGGCTGCTCATTAAATTTTACCTTAAGGTACGGCAGGAGGGATCGCCCACCTCTAAAAAATTAACTTCGTCCTGCACCTCGCCATCGACCTGTCTTTTATCAGTAGGGGAACAGTTGCTGCCTCTCCTCCTAAACTGGCGGCGGCGTCGATCCTGGTTGTTATTGCGCTGTGAAGGTGGTGCACCGTCATCTTGAGCTCCATTCTCCGGTGCTTCCCATAAGTGGTTTATCCTTTGGAACTTCGGAACTTGGGACGATTCCGTAGAAGATGGCCTCTTGAACGCTGAGAAACCTCCCCCCTGTCGATGTACCTGCCCGCCGTCGAGTCTCTGAAGTTGGGAGGGCATTTGCGGACCGCTGTTGCGACCTCCGGAGAACGGAAGTCTCTGAGCATTCGCAGAAGGCGCCTCCAGGGCAGCTCGAGAGGTGGATGGACCATCCCAGCGTGGAGGTGTCCTTGGTCTAGGGTGCGTTGTTTGCTCATAATGGGAAGGCATGGGAGCCCATGTCCTTTGTTGGAAATTTCTATAGGGTACTCGGGGAGAATAATTGAGTGAAGGATGTGACTCAATTTGATTCCATCCTCTTTCCCCTTGTGCCCGTTGTGAATTTGCTTCCAACCCGAGCGCCAATGCTAATGAAGAAGACATATCTGGAGGATTTGCGCACAGTACGGAGGAACTCATTGGCTCGTTTAAGCCAGATATAAAGGCACTTCGGGCTAGGTTCCAGTCACCAGAATTACTTACATCACTCTGGTTAACGAGCAAAGTGAGTTTTTTCTGAATCTCGTCGTAAAACCTTGAAACAGTAAGCCTTCCCTGCCTCAAGGATAGCATTTCCTGTTGTACCAAGTGCGAGGGCCTTCTGTCCGCATAGGTAAAATCTAAGCGGGCCATAATGGCATCGAAGTTATTCGGCGTGTTAAAGGATGTTAGATGGGTGTCCGCGTTACCCACGATTTTCCCCCTAATCAAATGAACGGCATGGTAGTGACGCGTTGTTACCTCGCGCGATCTGAAGGTCTCGTATGCGCTAAGCGCTGCTCTACGCCAGGAACCGTACTGTGAACGTTCACCCCCAAATTCACGAAGGGCTTGGATTAGAATAAACGACTCTTCACCCTCCCCCTGACGGTTAAAGGTAACGTCCTCGTAAGTCACCACAGGTGCGGAGGGTTTTGCAAGGGTCTGTAACTCGCGCCTGAGGGATTCGATTTCCAATCGGCTCTCGGCAAACCGTCGGTTACTTTCTTCCGCAGCAGCGGAAAAAGCGGCATTAATTAATGCCTCATAGATGGCTATCTCTCCACCATGGTTCCCAGCTGGGACTCGACGTTCATCATTATTTGCCATACCGAGAATATCTGGAACACCTCTGAACTATTATACCCGAACCCCTGTGAAAAAGTAATTTATCTAGCCTAGGCGAGCGTTTATTTTTTTAGCGGACGTGGTTTGTAATATGACAGTTTAGAAAGATCAATACAATATTCGACCTCTGATAGGTTACACAATTTCAGGAGGTTGGATTCTTAATAAAATTGACATTTAAATGGTTATATAATTATAAATATTTTAAAGATAATAAATTTTCTCTTACATAAGAAACAGCATTACGTTGCGTAGTAGTTCACGGCAGGCTCAGTAGTTGGATCAAATTTTGATTTATTATTTATTTTAAAAAATTTTTTATATTACTATCGATTCACCGACAGGAGGTGCACCGCCTTTTTCGGTTGCACAAACAATTTTTTTAATACCGTGCGAGTGGTAAATTACGCTGCGCACCGGCTTTTTCGGTTGCGCTGATTTTTTGTTTCTTTTTCAAAAATTTTTTTATGAGGTCTAGAATCTGGAGGGTCCCGTAGGAATCGCAGATCCTCCCTGATATTTTTAATTTACTCAACTCAACTACCGGTCAAGGTAGGATTTATTCACCCCGCTAGGTGTGAGTTCTTCCCGGCTAGCTCAGTCGGTAGAGCATGAGACTCTTAATCTCGGGGCCGTGGGTTCGAGCCCCACGCTGGGCGCCAATTAATTCTTCACTCGGGAGACTGTCTGGCCTATACTATGTATCGTACGCAGATAGTTCTCAACCGTGTAAAATCGCCTTTGTGTGACTCTTACCTTTTTTCCACCGTTCGCCAAATTAAAGTCCAGTTATGTTTTAGTTTCAGCTGCCAGATAACTTATTTATTATTTCATGAATCACAATCTCGGTATTCAATATTAGTGTTTAATTTTAGTTGGAAGATAACTTATTTATTATTTCATGGATCACAACCTCGGCATTCAATACTAGTGTTTAATTTTAGTTGGAAGATAACTTATTTATTATTTCATGGATCACAATCTCGGTATTCAATACTAGTGTTTAATTTTAGTTGGCAAATAACTTATTTATTATTTAATGCAAAAGTTAAGTTTCCCGATCGCGACCGTGCCGTCTTCTCTCTAATTTTTGACGCTCGCCTTCTGGCTTGATAATTCGCTTGCACTCGTTCAGAAACCCCAACTCGAACTAACTAAACTAAACCTATCCTCTCCCCAAGTTAGCTGGCCTGGTGCAACTTGACAAACTTTGCACACGCATTTCTGTTGCCTCAAACCCCATAGCCCTATTCGATCGTCCACATATGCTGTTCTTGCACTTTCCCAAACTTCCCGGCCAAAAGCCTTCACACGGTGCTCAAGCTTGCCGCAACCTAATGCTCCCGTGAGTTCGGACGCGCGTGCAGACAGTTTCCGTTTGCGAATCGCCGAAACTGTCGATGCAGCGTAAATTCGGGTTATCGTACTGTTGCGACGAGGGCACACGGTGTTTAAATTCATTACCAAGAAAAGTATTACATCAAGCGAAATGGACTCAACGCATTGGAGATGTGTGGCAACCGACGTGTCGACTTGTGATATGCAGCGTAGCCCAGTGTTTCCGCATATCACACCCTACCGTGCTAACTTATATGCAACGGAGGACCTTGCACCTTTGTTTTATAAAAGGTTCATTTCCAACAAAGTTTGGGTAAACTATGTATATCGTTCTCATCATGCCCTAGTGCAAATATGCCATAAGTGCGAATAATTTATAAATTAAACTAGGAAAAAAAATTTCTCGTTCGTAACGAAGTAAAGTTACCCAACCCCATTTGTAGATTAACTTTATCAGTCCCGATCATGCCCATTTCGTATGAAGGTTGAAATAAAAAATTTGCTGTCAAGAAAGTGTTTTTACAAATCAGAACTTAAAATTAATGAAAGATAGGAAAATTACTACTATAAAGCGGTTTGCTATTTTGTATGGCCCCCTTTAGCATCTATAACGACTTGCAGTATTCTCCTCATGGAATAAACTGACTTCTGCATTCGATTGGAATTTTCTTTCATTCCTCTACTATTGCAGTTTTGAGCTCTACTCCACCTTTTCGATGCCTCTCGGCCGCCCCTTTTTTGTTAAAAGTTCCCACAAATTTTCAATGGAGTTCAAGTGTGGACTCTGGGCTGCCGTAACGAACACTTTTTTTTAATTATAAAGAACCCACATCCTTACCATATGCGCCTTATGCTTCGGGTCATTACCTTGGTAAAAATTGAATTGCCGATTGCTATCAATATTGAACCCACAATGATCTGCGCTTTTTACCAAATAGGGTTTGAAAATATCCAAATATAGTTTGCATCCATTTAATTCTCTATGGAAGCTAGTGCTCCTACTCCTTCTCTGGATATGTACCCTCATACCATGACAGAAAGTTTGCCGAATTTAAATATTGGAATATAATATATTTCGATTTTCCAATGCATTTAACGGTCAAAATCTATTAGACCCACCATTATCGTAAATAATGATTTAGGTATCATCGCAAAATATAGCGTCATCCCAATAGTCATTCGGTTTGACAAAGTACATCCTAGCGAAAGACAATCACTTTTCAATGTATTGTATTGAAGGTATTGGTTTTTTTCGTGCAACTTTGGGCATATACTGGTACTTTATCAGGAGCTGCCTTACTGTTTCGTTGGTAAACGCAAGGTCACATTCCTTATTGAGTTGAAAGAGTTCTCGTAGAAAGATTTTGGTACCAGACTATCTTCCTCTTTTAGGCGATTTAAAATATTATAAATAGTTAGTTGGTCAAAGGGAACAGCTCGGACAATTCGTGGACACTTTTTCAGATGCGGTGGCTATAGTAAACCAGCTGAGTTATATCAAATGACGTTCTTTTACCAGGCATCTTAAATTCACAATAATTTTGCTAAAAATGCTGCATTCGATGAACTATGTTTGATTAATTCGCGTCGAAAATGCACGCAAAGCAAAGTGAAACATGAATATCATAACGGTAAATGCATTGCGCAGCTATATTATTTCCAAAGAGAATTGTAATATCACTTTCTTGACAGCAATTTTGTTGACTACTTTTGTTTTTTATGTTTTTTGTTTCTTAATTTTAATATTACTTTTTTTTGTTTGTTAGTAAATACATTAATTAAATGAAATGAATAAAAAAAAATTATCATAACAATAAGGCAGTACTATATTATGTAGGGGAGAAATTCAATTCACGAATTTTTTACCTTGTCAAAACACCTTCTTGACAATCTGTAATTGTATGTATGTATGTACAAGGTGGTAGTTTTTGCATGTTACATTTTTCAATTAACAAAATCAACTTTCACCCATACAATGCATATAATGCATAAAATTTGTTTTTACCTAGTAAAAGGGTTGGTATGGCACCAAACTTCAAATATTTTTTTCCAATACATGTTCGGTAGAAGTGGCTACGCGTATTACTTTTTAAATTGTCTGGTTCAATTTTTGTATTTTGGCACCAAGCCCTCAGAAGAATGGCATTACAATCGGGATACCGGAAAAGTTGAATTCCGGAAATGGAATTTCTCCCAACAAAATTCGGCATTATGCATTCTTGCAAATGCTTATAAAGTTTGCTTGCCATTCTCCCTTAACAAAACAAAATCAAAAACGAAAACTTTTTGCGCACTTCAAAAATTCGACTAAGCAACAATTATCACACTTGTATATTAAACCTTGTTCTATATCCTACGCTAGATCAACCAAGTTGTTATCATGTACATCCAAATGCAAATATGAAGTATAATGGTGCCCATAGACGATACATCATGATCATACTCATATATAATAGTATGTGTGAAAAAGAGAGAAAATATGCATGTATGTGTCACACAGACATGATCGCGCTGTGATCACTGACTGATCGTCGAAAATCTAAATCATTTTGATTTTGAGGGGAAATTTTATTACGATGTTGATCGTCGTTTGTGGGCAATTTACATGCAAATTTTGCTCATTTGAGTTTGACTGCCAACGTGTGAAAATGTGTGCTGATAAAAATAAAAAAGGTGTTTCTGCTGGAGTCCCTTGAATGCTATTGTACTATTTTTTTTGTGCCTTTCTTTCATCCCAAATCGTTTTTTTTCATTTTTTTTACAATTTTTCCTTGCACAGTACAAGCGCTAGCGCACACAAAACTTCGCCATCCTACAGAGACATGACAACCTCAGTCAACGACGACTACGAAAAAATGATGATCTTCGATTTTGGTCACTCATCTGTGGCGGAGCTTCATTCAACACGTCCACGAATGAGTTTGATCATGATGTATCGTCTATGGGCCGCATAAGTAGCATAATACCCAAATATTTCTCATGAATTATACAATTAATGTTTGAATGGAGCTTCATTGGTGTGATGCTATGACTATGTTCGGTTGAAACCTGCCTGCTACGCTCAAACTTATATTAAAGTTGGAATCAATCGTGGTTTTATATCTGTGCATTTTTGGCGAGGAATTGCAAGCTCTTATTCATTAATCTTCTTTGGCGGTAGTTATAAATAAAACGGAAGATTAATCAAATGGCACCTTTAGTGAGTTAGAGCATTTTATTTCAAAACATGTTTGTTACGACTTAGGGCTTTTTTTAAATTAGCTATAACTTCGTGATTTTCGATCATGGCATATCCAATTTTTTCAGGAGGGTGTATTTGACAGTATACAACCAGGAAATGCAAACCCGATTTTCGTTTTATATATTTATATACGTAGGTAGTCACCTTGTCGCGGTGTAGGGGCTTGATATGTGCTGGAACATGTTACATGGAAGACTGGGATGTGGTCCAGCATATAAACAAAGAACTACCACCAACGCACAGGTTGAAAGTAGATAACTACAATTCCTGGTCAGACGTTGAGGGGCTAGCTAGGTTGCCCGCTTGGCGCTGGCTAATTGGTCAGCCCTTCGGGGAAGTGCGGCTATCTTTCAGACCAATGGCTCATTTTCAGTACGGTCATGTCTCTGCTGAAATTGAGCCGCCGATATCCGGGCGGGGAGAAGGAAAACTCCCTGGGGCAAGGGTCCTCCAGCGCTCTGGATCTCCAGTCTGGAGCGCGGACGGGCCTATTGACCCAAACAAACCCCCTAAACCCACAGTGGCACAGCTATGCTGGTGAGCTTGCTTGACGGGGCAGAGTCAAGCTTAATAGCGAACTTGGGGTGCCCAGGCAAGGCCCCATTTCAATCCATGCCTTACCGCGCTACCGGGGCACTGGCGTAGTGGACCGATATTTCCCCTTTACTCGTGGGAACAAAATGAACACAGACAAACAAAAACCGAATGGCGAGAGCAGCCACAATAGCTCACACAAAGAGGCCACAGCACCTCAGCAAAGTGAGGCAGAGCAGCCCTCGATTGGCGCGAGCCAAAACGCCGACCACCAAAATCCGATAGGCACGGAATCAAGTGCTGAAAAGCCTAAAAAACTCAGCGGTGCTGGCAGCAAAAAGAGGTTCAGTTACTTCCTCAAGAAAGGGTTCAGCAGAGAAGAGGCATACGCCAAAGCTATGGTCCCTATGCCCACAAACAAGGTCGAAGGCAAAAAACCAGGCCCTAAAAGGCAGAGGTCGGCCGAACAAACACCTCCAGAGGCCAGATATAAAAAGCGGCTAAGGGATGATCAACCCTCCACCTCCAAGGCCGCAGCAGGAGCAGCAGCACCGGCTATTAAAACAGCACAAGCAGCAACATCTGCAGAAGACGCACCAAATTTGATTGAAAATACATCCAAGAACAGGCAGCCCACTGCCTCCTACAAGGATGTGGTGACAGGCATCAAAATGGCAGTACTCGCAAGGGACTATCCCAATACGCCCCTAACAACGGAGCAAATGGACTCCATCCAGAAACTCATCCTGGATAAAATCATAGCCGGGAAACAACAGGCTACAAAACCAGCGTTCCTGGGCGCTATCTACAAAGCAGGATACATGGTTCTGCACTGTAAAGATAGCGCGTCAACAGACTGGCTAAAGGCGGCCATCACCAACGCGTCGCCTTGGGAGGGTGCTTCACTGTGGGTCACAGAGGAGTCCAAGATACCTCACTCGCGGATCGCTGTGGGGTACTTTCCCAACTCCCAGTCCCTGGAGACCGCTAGGATCCTGGACTTTTTGCAGGGGCAGAACAAAGGCCTCCACGTCGAGTCGTGGCGCACACTACGAAGAGCTGAAAGAGGCTCTAACGTAACTCTGGTCCTAGCAGTAGACCAGAAATCAGCAGCCAGCCTTGTGGAATCCGGTGATAAGGTCCACTTTAGATTTGGCCAAGTGAGTCTCAGGCTAAAGGCTGCATCCCCCAATGCTGATGAGCTGGCGGATAAAATGGATGCTGTGGAGTTGGAAGAAGAGGACGAAAGTACTCCATCCAATCCCAACTCAGTAGCACCAACATGAAGTGCATCCAGGCAAATCTTCACCATGCTAAGGCTGCAACGGCCGAACTTAGCAGAAGGTTTGCCTGTGGAAGCACCAACATAGGACTTATCCAGGAGCCCTGGATACATAGAGGCAAGATAGTAGGCTTCAAGACACCAAACTCACAGGTAATCTATGACGTGGGTGCAGTCAAACCAAGGGCTGCACTTATCATTGATACCAACATTAAATATCTGGCATTTTTAGAGTTTATGAATGGCGACACAGCAGCAGTACTCGTCGAAGTGGATGCAAATGGGAAGAAAATAGAGGCTGTCATAGCCTCAGCTTACTTTCCAGGAGACACCAACGAAGCACCACCACCGAATATCATAGGTGTAGTGAACTACTGTAAGACACACAACAAGACGTTAATCATTGGTTGCAATGCAAATGCGCACAATACAATCTGGGGCAGTACAGATACAAACACAAGAGGTGAGTCGCTCCTAGAATTTTTACTACAAACTAACATAGCTATTGCAAACAGGAGCAATAAACCCACCTTTGAAAATGCCATACGACAAGAGGTTCTTGACTTAACACTCATAACAAAGAATTCACTTGATATGATCACGAACTGGAGAGTCTCTGATGAGGACTCAATGTCTGATCATAAACATATTCTCTTTGAAATCATGGGGTTAAATAAGAGCGTAATGATCTATAGAAGCCCTAAATCAACAAACTGGGATAAATACTCAGAGTGCTTAGAAACTAAGCTAACCAGAAGCATGCTTCACATAAGATCGACAGAGGAATTGGATGCATCAGTTGAAGCTCTGACCTGACTCCATTATATCCTCATATCACGAATGTTGTCCACTCAAGACAAAAACCTCAACGAAGAGGGTCCCTTGGTGGAACAAAGATCTAGCTAATTTGCGTCAAATAGCAAGGTCTAAATTCAATGACGCAAAGAAATACAAAACATGGGACGAATATCAAAAATCCCTGACACTATACAACAAGGAACTGAGGAAATCAACAAGGAACTCATGGAAAAACTTCTGTGACGAACTTAATGATGTCCCAACGACAGCCAGAATACAAAAATCACTGTCCAAGGGGGTAATTAATCCAATTGGCACTCTAAAGGCACCGGATTGTACTTTCACAAACACTTTTAATGATACACTAGAGCTTCTTCTGAAAACTCATTTCCCTGATTGCCGGCCTAACACAACCAGCGACAACGATCATGGGGTGTCAGCGTACAATCGCTACAGGGCAAGAAACTCTACTATTTTCAGAAAAGTAAAATTTGAAAGGGTTGAATGGGCAATCAACTCGTTTAAACCCTACAAATCACCTGGACCTGATGGTATATTTCCAGCCCTACTTTCAAAAGGGACCAGGAGATTAATACAAATTTTGGTTCAAATCTTTAGATCTACTTTAATATTGGGATATGTTCCTAAGGTTTGGCGGGAGGTTAAGGCTATATTCCTACCAAAGGGTGGAAATAAACCCCCCGAATCTCCCAAATCCTACAGGCCAATCAGTCTAACGCCCTTCATGTTAAAAACCATGGAAAAGATATTGGACTGCTACCTAAGAGAGGAGGTAATCTCTAATACTCCACTACATAAGCTACAATTTGCTTATCAAAGAGGGAAATCTACAGTCACAGCACTGCACACAATAGTTCGTGATATTGAAAAGGCACTAGGCCTAAAGGAGGTAGCCCTCTGTGGATTCATGGACATTGAGGGTGCTTTCGACAATGCGAACTTTCAAGCAATAGAACTGGGACTCTCCAACAGGGGAGCAGATCCAGCAATAGTAAAATGGGTAAGCAATATGCTAAACCAAAGAATAATCACAGCCTCTTTAGGGCAAGTTAACATGAGTGTTACAGCGGTAAAGGGATGTCCGCAGGGGGGAGTACTATCACCACTGCTATGGTCCATACTAGTTGATAACCTAATACAGATCCTTAATAATAAAGGATACAAAACAATTGAATATGCAGATGACATATCTATAATAATCCAAGGCAATCATGAAAGGACTATTGGAGACCTGATGCAAGATGCCTTAGACACAACATGGGAGTGGTGCAGGAAAGAGGGGCTATCAATCAACCCCACCAAAACCACTATTGTCCCCTTCACCAGGAAAAGGACATTTGATACCCCAACATTAAAAATAAATGGAATAGAGGTACCCTTACATGAAGAGGTAAAATATCTAGGTATCATCCTGGATAAAAAACTCACCTGGGAGGCACACCTTAACTCGGTAATAAAAAAAGCCACGAAAAACCTTTGGACTACAAAACAACTTCTGGGAAAATCCTGGGGTCTGAGCCCCAAAATGACCTTCTGGATATTCACCCAAATGGTTAAACCCATCATACTATATGGGGCATTGGTATAGTGGGGAAAAACAAAACAAACAACAGCCAAATTAAAACTGTGCAAATTACAAAGGCTGGCATGCCTAAGCATCACAGGGGCTATGAGAACTACCCCAACTGCTGGCATGGAAGCGCTGTTAAATTTACCACCGCTACACCTAGCAATACAAGAGGAAGCTGCAAGGCAAGCACTCTCAATCCATACAAATGAAAAATTCAAACCAGCAAATCTCACTGGACACCTAGAAATTCTAAATTTGGTCAAAGATGCTACGCATACTCGTATGAACCAGGCAAGTCACCACACAGACTTAGTACTCAATTTCACCAAGAGGTACAATGTCATATTCCTATTGCCCAACATGGCTACACGATGATTCGCAAAAATGGTATACAGATGGATCCAAAACGCTCCAGGGGGTAGGAGCAGGAATAGTGGGACCTAGAGCACACAAATCAATAACGGTTTGAAAATAAACAAATTTTAAATTTTTTTACACGATTTTATTCCATTTTGGGCTTAAATTTTTTTTTTATTAAATTTAATTTTTTCGAAATATGTTCGTATCACAAATTTAGGGGAATTCCTTTGTGGATACAAGCAAATTTACTGGTCAGAGCAATTGTAAATATCACAAATTTAGGGGAATTCCCTTTTAGTGCATACAATCAAATTTATTTGTGACAGCAACTAGAATGTGTTAATATTTTCTGAACTATCCATGCAATCAGACGTAAAAACACATTATATATGTGATTTAATAAAATAAACCTGAATAGTTGTTCTTAAAAAATTCTGCTTTTTCACTAATTTCAATAAGTTTTAGAGATAAGGAACCAATCACCTATTTTGCATACGATCAATGTCTTTTTTTACACGGGTTTTCCTGGAACCAATTACCGTGTAAAAACAGAATTAGGTGTATATATATATCATTAGATGTATATATTATATATATATATATATATATATATATATATATATATATATATATATACATATATATTTATATATATATATATATATATATATATATATATATATATATATATATATATATATATATATATATATATATCAATATGCTTACAGTGCCACTAATAACGAATTGAACCCCCTTCATAATTCACAACACCTCACAATTGGCTGTTTATGGTTACGGCGAGAAAATTAAAATTTTAAAAACCTACGGTTACGGTAATGTCACAACTAATTGCACATTTAGTCCTTCACGAAAAATTTAACATAATTCCAATGAGTTTGAAATAAAGTTGGTTAACAACCGACAAAATTATTATTATATAAATACTTATTGTAGATTTTTTACAAAATACAAGGACAGCAATAAACATATCCTGTACAGGGCTTCGAGAATTATAAGGCATGTGTCGACTGCCTGCAACGACATCCCCATGAAGGAATTCGGGAGAGAACAATACTATAAAATACAAAATATATAGATATTTCTCACAATATATATTTAATTGTGGTATACGATTCTTGAGACCTTGTCTGCACTAAAAGGAACCAGTAAAGTATAGAACTGAAGGAATTTATGTGTTTAAACTGGAAGCTAACCAGAGTACTTTAAGAGCTACACTACACCTCCCTCGGTAATGCGAACAGAACAGCTTTCGCCGGTGGGACTGTAGCAGCTTTTTATAACTTTAATTATTCGTGATGTACCATCCATATTATATTCATCCATTTGTAGAGATAATCGGATCTTAGGCATCCTGCTCCAATGTCTGCCAAGTGCTGGTATTAGCTCTTCTTTTAATTCCACATTCACAGTCTCATCGTTAATACAGTGCAAAGCTACACAAAAAATTATTTTATTTTAAATGTTAAAATAAGAAAATTTAAATTTACCAATATGCTTTGGCGGGTTTTTCACAGGTATTAATAAATTTACAAGAATACAAGGTATGGAGTGCTTTGAAGCTAATTTATAAATCAAATGTGTAAATTTTATTAATAAACATTTTCCTAAAATTTAAACGATATTAATGGCATATTTGTATTATTAACGATTACTTACCCTCCAAGTTGTCAGCATAGGTACTAAAAAGGAACCACATGGCCGGCAGAGAGTCGATTATAATAAGTCTTATGGCACTAACTTCCACATTTCCACACTCAAGTTGCATGATCAGTTGTTCTAATATATTGTTAACATCCTTCGGAAAAAAAGCACGCTCCACTATTATCTGGTGCATAGACCAAACAATTGCCTTTTTAGGCACATTGCGATGCAGAAGCATTCTTTCCATGCGTGTACCAATACAGTCACCCTTTGTGGCAATAAATAGCACCTCATGTTGGTATTCAGATACAAAGTTGATAGCAATTGTGTAAACAAACTGCGTTTTGCCTATACCCGGCAGGCTACAAATTTCCCATACGCTACTTGTGTTAATAGCTCCTTCACCAAGCATTTTATCTAAGCTATAGGAAATTTAACTTTTACATATTAATCAAAAATACGTAAGTATTAGTTATCCTATTTACTCGTACCTTTCAATACCGGTGTGGTAAGCGATTGTATTCAATTTAAGCTGATGAGATAATCGAACTTTTTGCGGTCCATAACAACTTCGCAGCTGTTTCTTAATTTCCACTACTTTGGTTACAAATAAATTAGTAGCTCTACTAAGCTTATGTATATCCCCATCCAAAAATTGGCGCACAGTACATAAATTGTGTTTTCGCAATAATGAAATAACGTATTCGGATAATTCGGTTCCGGGAAGAGGCTTTAGGTGCATCATTGTAAATCAAGTAAATATATAATAGTAATGCAAAGAACAAATAGAATAGACACCCGATATAAATTTATTTGGGCGAGTTTTTGTCATACGGGTGTAACTTAAACCTAAAATTTTTTACCGTATGAAAAAAAACATATCTTTCTTGCAGTGTATGTAAATTCAGTGAATGTTTGTACCCAAAATTCCATTGTACGAAATTGGAGTAGGAAAAGCAAAAAGGAAAATCAGAATAAAAGAGTTTATAACTTTATACTATTTATTATAGCTGGAACAAGGTGAATTTACTTACATGGTGGCTGCAAGAACAAATTTGTTTGAACCAACTTTCCCTCAGTAGCTGTCAAAATTGAATGTATAGAAAAATGCGATCAAAACAAATATGCAAACAATTGCATGTAGAGTTTTGATTTGAGTGGAATAAGAGTTTCTTAATTGTTATTTTTGTAAAGTTTGAACAATATGAGTCTATTTAACTATTAAATATATTTTATATAAATTATGTACCACTTTAAGCAGCACTTATGTATTCCTCCATTCCTGTCAATTTCGTTTATTTTGATCACACATTGCTTATGTTTGACAATTCCGGAGGTACGAAATTCACCTTGCAGCCATAATGTAAGTAAATTCATCTTGACCTGGGAGAATGTAAATTATTCTATTTTTATAAATTCATATCTTCAAGCGAAAAAGCAGTTAAACTAAGTATAAAATCGATTATTGTTTAAAAATTTCCAGTTATTAGTTTCAGATACCTAGATGTGGTAATTAAAGATTAAATTGCTGTTTTGAAGAAGTTCTGTGCACTGGTGGCACTGTGTGAATGCGATGTCCGAGATCTTTGAAAGTTGTCGATGCAGCTACGTTGCTTAGGAAAACATTGCGATAACGAGTTTATTTAAATTAAGCACATCAAAGATGGAAGAGTTTATATATACGGTAAAACTATAAATATAAATTTTTATAACAGTGTTGCTTTTTGTTCAGTGACATGTCTGATATAAAGGAATAAGCTCGTTTGGAAAACTTGGTGGAACTAGTGAATGCAAATGAATGTAGTAGCATGTGTAGTTTAGAATATTCCTCAGTATTCTCAGATAATGTAATTTGTGGATCTACAAGAATATAAATGATATATCTATAAAATATTTGTTGCGATTTGAAAAGTGATCATATTTATATACATACATATAAATATTTATATTAAATAATATAGGATTTATAATAATTGTAATAATTGTGTATATAGAAAAAGACTTTTGATGTGTTAGATAATATTAAATAAATATAGCTTTATTGGCAAAGAACGTCTTATCTCTTGAGCTTTACAAAAACGGAAGGTTTATGTTCCTATTGACATTACAAAAATATGACAGTTTGATGGCAATGATATAGAAACGTCAAAAACATAAACATATGAATGATGATGTTGCCATATCTTTAGAATGCATATGTAAATGATATTTCAATAGTGTAGCTTTTCACCGATTTTCTATGTCACCCTCTACAATACATTATTTATATTTAAAGTTTAAAATATTTTTATTAAGTAACGTTATATAGTTCAAATAAACCAAAATAAATCTTAAAACATTTAATTAAATAAATTAATAACCAATAATAAAAAATTCAGATCAGTAATAAATAAATAATAAAAAGTTGTATAAAATTTAGTTAAAGAGATCAACTTAAATCGTATGTAGATTATTTGGTGTTGTTAGTATATTATCACATTATTGCTATAAAAAAACCAATGAGTGTTCGAACTCACGGGCGATGTGTTAACACCTTTTTGTTACGCGGTACCTGGTCGATTTCTATGAACACATTAGTAAATGTTACATTGGATAATAAAAAAAATAGTTTATTGATTTAAATTTTATTTTTTTGCATAGAATTTCCTAATACTTCTTTTTAACACAGAATATACCGGACAGGTTTTGCTATTTGCTCGTGCCGATGTCTGTGAAGGAAATATTTCTCATGAATTTGTTGTTGCGCTCGCTGATTCGAATCAATTCCAGACTTGATTCATAATATCTTGATTCGCAGAAAATCTTCGTTTTCGCAGTCGCAGAAAATCTTCGTTTTCGCAGTCGCAGAAAATCTTCGTTTTCGCAGTCGCAGAAAAAATGACTCTGTGTGTTGTTTGCATGTATTGACTTTGTAGATTTAGTCCCTACACGCCGCTATAGATGTTAACACATCAATAAATAATAGTTTGTAAATATATAATTAATATTGAACATATCTGTTTTGTTCCTAATTTTGATTCCTATACAGGCACTTTATATAGTGTCTCGACTAGCTATAATTCATGGCAATGTTCATATCTTAACATCAAAAAGTTACGTGGAGACCCTTGAGGTTAATGTCATACCAAAACATTAAACATTATGTCAAGACAGCAGTGCTGCTAGAAACCCAGATACACATTTGAAATTTCAATCGATATTAAACTTTTTCAATAAAAAATGTCTCAAATTAAATTTAATAGAAGCGTAGCAATTAATTTATTAAATATTTATCGAGAATTTGAGTGACTATTCAATTTCTGATAGCATTTTTTTTAACATAGTGTCTCGACTAGCTATAATTCATGGCAACGTTCATGTCTTACCCTACGTCTCCACGGGCAATTTTTGATGGCATAACATCTGTCAAATTTGATTGCAATGGTTGGCAATATTTTAATGGTGGGCATTGCGATGTTATGCCATTGTCATTTTGAAAATGCCGTCAAGCAATCTAGTTCGCTGTGCCCACACTTGAAAAAATTTTTATTTATACGATGAAGAGGAAAAAATAAGAAAACCGCAATTGTGGGTGAATCCTTTATTACAAACAATGCAAATGCACAGTCTCCATTCATTTTAGCGTTTTTATTAATTTAATAGATGCGGTAAAACGAATATGTCCGACGATGCTTCCACTGTGAGCGTCACGAAAAAATGAAAAATGGCTGTCAAACAAACAAAATGACAACTGATTGCAACACAGCACGTTGGCAATTTATGGCATAACATATTTCATAACATAAATTGCCAACATGAAGCAATTTGGAGTCTCCATTGGCAATTTGCTTGAAATTGCCCGTGGAGACGTAGGGTTAACATCAAAATGTTAAGTGGACACATCATATGTTAATGTCATACCAAAAAATAAATGTCAAGACAGCAGTGCTGCTAGAAACCCTGACATAAATTTGAAGTTTGAGTCGATTTTAAGGTTTGTCTATTTAAAAATGGCACAAATTAAATTTAATAGAAGGGAAATCAAATTCTCGATAAAATTCAGTAAATATTTATCGAGAATTTGAGTATTTGAAGAACAACAAACTCTTCAATGTCACTATGTTAACGTGGATAGGAGGTAGGAAATAGAATTATTTGTTACAAGCACTTGAACTTGAACAGCTTGCTGAGGGATGAAATAAACTTCAGCTTGGTTATAATTCACGATTTTTTATTTTTTTTGCCAGTTATGGCCTTAAACCAACTACAATTAATTACAATAACAAAAACTTAAGTGGTACGGTAAAAATGAATACACAACAAAATATTGAAAAATGCAAATGCAGCAAAGTAACGAACTCAGTTTGACTCAAGGCCAATGCAACGTTATATTTTTGTCGATATGTTTGGGTGCATGATAATTTCTGCTGACTCGCCATCATACGGGTTTTTCACCTACTGCTACCAAAGTTAGTTAACTTGGCGCGTGCTGTTATGTAGCGGATGACGATATTGTAATTAATTTTCGTACAATATCCATATTGCACCCACTGAGTGATTTGCACTAAAAATTATCTATTACATGCTAATATATCCATAAGTGTGAAATACAAAGAATCTTATTTTTAAAATTAGGTTCAGCTGCGTCTCTTTTAAAAAATTTTAGAGCAAGGTAAATTCTAATTCTAATAAAAAAAAGCTAACATGAGAGTGGTTGTGCAATTTTTGCAACAAAGAAAGGGTTCAATGTCTAACATTTTCTCAAAAACTAATTGTCTAGCTCCATTTCTATGGCAAACCTCATTAAAATGTGTGGGAAATTGTTCCTCTAATTTATCTTTGTATGCAATGAATGCTGGTGGAGGCTTCACAAGGTTACAATTACCAATTGGCTTTCTAATGGGAAGCGGAAGTCGTCTGAAACTTCTTCATCTCCAAAATAAGGTAGGGTCTAAACAATTGTGGGATAACTATTATTTTTCTTAATTGGTTGCTAAGAAGCTACATGGTATTGGTTATAATTTAGCTAATTGGGTGATTCTGAAAATAATTCTCAATAATAACAAATAAGATAACGTAATTATAAAAACTATCAACTTTATTTAGATGCCAATTAGTAATTAAAATAATACTGAATATATTGTTATATGTACACAAGCTTTCGGAGGAGCATTGTATATACATTTTCATTCACAAAATTCCACATAATTCATACACATTTAAATACTGCTCTCTGCTTTGGAGTTCAATAATTTGAGTAATACATTGTAATTAGTCTGTAATATATTTTGTAATCATTAAATTAGATGTAGCTATGAGTTGAAATCAAAATGCCCTCAAAACCAAATACCTTTATAACATTTATTTAATTAAATATAGGTACAGAAATGAGCTGATTTTTTCTGTTTTATATTTATTACTAAACATTTAAAGTTTCAGAGTTTAACTACACAGTTTAATGATAAGAGATGAATAATTTCTTTTAATAGATAAATATTTTCTTTAATTTTATGTGCTTTTGTTGGCATTAATTTCATTAAAAAGAATAACCAAGCCAAAATAATTATAAATTAATATACATAGGTATTAACTAATAGCTGTTATGTCCCCATAGTCATCATACCTGGCACAGACACCCTGGTTAGCTCTCCCCCTTTTTTTTCTTTGGTGGGTCCCCAACCCTCTGTGCCAGATAGTGGGGCAAACATGAAGTTATACTCTGCCTTACTCTAAACCTATTCTAACATTCATCATTCATTTTTGGTACCACTCACCGGCTTCCTCCATCCTGATCAACCTCTCCTCATCCTCCCCATCCTGTTTCCATTTTAGCCTACCATAATTTATACTTCTTTTTATATAAACACTCTGCTAGCAGCTTTAAATTACTCTACACATTCTACTTAATATTACGTGCTAAAAATAAATAAAAACTTAATTCCCTAACTCCAGCAAAGACAAAGTAACTTAAATAAATATGTATTTATATACTTATACTTAGCAATTTATATTGTATAGGTGGGACTTATCTTTCTGACTCTCGGGGTAGGATGAGTCTGGTCTTCGGCGGTTGCTCCAAAATCCATCCACCTCTTAAGCTATATCACTACACCTTTTTATTTTTTATTTGTCAAAGCCACTTTTTTTACTTGTTTACTTCTTTTTAGTGTTAATTTTAAGCATTAACTTCACTCTCGACCATGCAGAATCTAACTTTTACTTTCCTTTTTCTTTTTTGCTCAATTGCTCACACTTCCACAGTACTTTTAATTATCGCTTGCTGCTGCTCTCAACTAAAAAAAAAACATGTCATTCGCCCAAATATCGAACACCGATTATCTATCAAAAATTTTTCGCCTTCACAACCGACTTCCAAAATCCCTATCCTCCGGTACTTCAAGTCCCAGCTCTCTCACTCTGACGCACTACTTTCTTCTATCCTTTTCACCACCTGTCCGTCTGTCTTTGTCCCACCCACTAAGTATATCCCATGGCAACAGCTGTGATTTGTGGGTCAACCAACCATTTCAAGGACAGCTACTAACCTTTCTACTCTTTTCCTTTTCTACTCTTTTCCCCTACCAACTCGCATTCACATATACTCGTATACACATATGCATCAAGACACGGACAGAGAGTTTGTGAAGAGCGAAGTGACGGTTGCAATTTTTTTGGTGCGGAATTTATTTCTGAAAATCTACCAAATATTAAATTGTGCGAAAATTGTGAAAAGGGTAGCCGAATAGCTAACCCAGGTGATAAGTGCTAAGTGTAGATTCGCAATCGTAAAATAAATAAGGTATTTGATTTGTATTTTCTGCACTGAGTTGCGGCAGTTTTGCCTCTGTTTCGCTTATCCGCACGGCAGAGCGTAAACTGCAGCGACCTCCGCCTACATAGTGCAAGCTGAGCAGTGGTCTGGCGAAAATACCAGCACCCGTGCAGCGAAGCGTCATGTGGAGGAACACTGCAGATACGGCAATTTCTGTGCCTAGGCGAATATAAGATTATTTCTTTAAACTTAATTAATTCGCGACTTATGCAAGTTCCCGCCTCTCATTGGTTTATCCGCAAAATTGAGAGAGCGTTGGAGGCTGTGCACTTAGTGTAGTGTAGGAGTGCAACGCGCTCATCTGAGCAAAGAGAGAGAGACGCTAAAAAAAAATAAAAAATTAAAAAGTGTTGCCAACGCAGTTGGTTGCAAGCTAAGTATTGTATTTAGTGTGTTTTACTTTTATTACTTTTTCCCCTTTTCCCCCTTTTTGCCCTTTCTTAAATTTTTTAAAGGGTAAAAAGAGAAAATAACATTACCTATAATTATATATATTTATTAATACCATTTTTACTTATAATTTTTAGTTTTTTGGATAGGAAAATGAGTGCTCAGCTATCGTCTCCCGGGGGTCGAAAAATAATGTTAGGTACTAGTTGGCTAGTCGCAAGAGTAAATGCTGCAGGGAGCGGCGGATGCGGTTCTCCAGGGGAGGATAGCGTAGAGCGCGCTACGGCCGACCCATGTGGCGAAGAGGTAATAACACCCACAACAAATATGGATCCTAGCGACACTCTGGCAAAAATGGGGAATAAAATAGAGGTGCTGAGCATCATTATGGACAGCCAAAGAAGTATAAATGAGGCAATAAGGGCCCTACTGGGTGATATCAGCACTCTGCAGAAGGCAGCGGTAGAAGAGAGAGGCAACAGAAATCTGGGGGAGGCTATGGTGAAGGCAACCCAAACCTCACCGTTGATCGGCTCTAGAGCGCACGCTAAGAGAGCGAGAACAGCCATTCAACCCGATGGGATGGCAGAGGTTTCACCGCTACCAAACAAAGAGCGTACACGGGTGGTCTCACCAAAACTAAAGGCGAGTTAATATTGGAACTGAAGCGAACGGTAGAGAGCAGAACGACGAGCCACTAAGCTGCGATCGCTGATGTGTTGAAGGAGACAGCAACGGTGGCGGCAAAGATGCAAATGCTCACCCTGCAGTGCAGAGATCTAGATGAGATCACCATCCCAGCTGAGATCTGTGTAGCCTTGCATGAACAATGCGGAATAACGAGACCACACGAGGCAGCTATAAGAAGTTTGCGTAATGGCTACAATGGCACTCAAACCGCCTATATTAGCTTGCCAGTCGAGGACGCAAAAAAGGTCCTGAACGCCCAACGTGTTCGTATTGGATGGGTCTCCTGCAGAGTACGGGAATCGGTGACTCTCAAGCGCTGTTTCAAATGTTGGGGATACGCTCACGTGGCTCAACAGTGCAAAGAAGTGGTTGAGCGAACCGATATGTGTAGGAAGTGCGGAGAGAGGGGCCACATGTCAGCAACGTGCACTAATAAAGAAAAATGCGCCCTATGTCAAGGCGATCATACGGCGGGCAACTATAAGTGCCCAGTATACCAACAGGCGAAGAGAAATAGCGGCCTATGAGAATAGTGCAACTTAATCTTAACCACTGTGCCGCAGCCCAAGACCTATTGTTGCAAACGGTGTCTGAGCAGAAATTCGACCTGGCTCTACTGTGCGAACAGTATAAGAACATCGACGGTCACGAATGGATGGCGGATGCCAGCAGTAAGGCAGCTATCTGGGCTCTAAATGGCAGGTGCTTTCAGCAAAAAATGGCAGGCAGAGATAACGGCTACACCTGGGTGAAACTCGATGGCGTATACTTCTTCTCCTGTTATGCTTCACCTAGCATGAGTATAGACGACTTCGAACGCATGCTCACAAATATGGTGGAAAAGGCTCGGGGAAAATTTCCAGTGGTTTTTGGTGGGGAGTTTAATGCTTAGTCCACGACTTGGGGAATCATTCGTACAAACCAGCGCGGTAGGAGACTCTTGGGGTGTCTGGCGCCCTTGAACCTCGTCTTTCTCAACCAAGGTGGTCAACACACATTCGACACCGGCAGGGGTAGATCCGTAATTGACCTGACTTTCGCCCACAATACCGTTGCACGCATCGCACGATGGTCCATCAGCAGCATCTACACGCACAGCGACCACTTAGCGATAGTTATCGAAGTGGACGACGCTGCACAACGGAATACAAAACGGGCGCAGAAGGCGCAGACGAAAGGCTGGAAAACGCGATCTTTTGATGCGGAGATGTTTGAGCTGGTTTGGAGAGAAGAGTGTATCAACACGGATACTGCCACGAACATGACAGAACATGTCACCAACGGGCTCAGCAAAGCCTGTGACGAGGCAATGCCAAGGGTGGTACACCGGCACTTCAGAAAGCCAGTTTACTGGTGGAATGAAGAGATCGCAGCAGCAAGAAGGGCGTGCATCCAGGCCCGCCGGAAGGCACAGAGGGCACGAAATCGTCCAACATGGGAGACTTTCCGAGCGAACTACAGAAATTGCAGGAAAGCACTGAAGGTGGCCATCCGGAGTAGCAAAAATGAGTGCTTTAAGTCGCTGTGTGCGAAAGCGGATTTGGACCCATGCATGGGGAATAGCATATAAAGTGGTCATGGGCAAGTTAAAGGGGCCTAGGCCCCCACAGCCGACTGATGTCACTCTAATGAGCGCTATTGTAGCCACCCTATTTCCCAAACAGGCAGATAGAATACACCACCAGGGACAGGTCCCAAATAACGACATACCAGCGGTTACCACCAGCGACTTACTAGTTGCATTGCGAAAAATCGTTGACAAAAAGGCTCCCGGTCTGGACGGCATCCCGAACGTGGCTCTAAAAACGGCAATAAAGACGAGGCCAGAAGTCTTTATGAATATGTACAACGCTTGCATTAGGGAAGGGGTATTCCAGGCTAGATGGAAACGGCAGCGACTGGTGTTACTGCTCAAGCCGGGGAAACAACCAGACCAACCGTCAGCATATCGTCCGTTGTGTATGTTAGACACTATGGGCAAAGTCTTGGGAAGAATTATCTGCGAACGACTGCAGGAAGTGCTCGAAAAAAAGGGCGGGCCCTCCAAGCGTCAATATGGTTTCCGAAAGGGACGTTCACCTGTAGACGCAATCCAAGCCGTAATGGATATAGCCCAAGAAGCAACGAGTGGCTAACGATGGCGTTGCGGCACGAAAAAATACTGCGCGGTGATTACGTTGAACATAAAAAATGCGTTCAACTCAGCGAGCTGGCCCCTGATTATGGATGCGTTATACAATATCGGCGTTCCAGTATATCTACAACGGCTGATATCTAGCTACTTAAAGAGCAGAGTGTTACTCTATGATACGGATGCAGGAGTTGGGCGCTATGAAATCACGGGTGGCATCCCACAAGGATCGATACTAGTCCCTACTCTCTGGAATGTCATGTACGATGGCGTACTACGATTGGACCTACCAATGGATGTAACACTCATCGGGTACGCAGACGATATCGCTATGGTGGCGGTGGCAAAACACATCCACACGCTGCAGACGAAATGCAACGATTCAATTGCGCGTGTGAGTGAATGGCTCAGCAGGGCAAAGCTAGAACTGGCAGTTCAAAAAACAGAGGCAGTGCTAGTGAGTACGAGGAAGTTAAGCGAGACTTTAACAATCACAGTTGTTGTGAGCTAGAATCAAGCTGCCTGCGCGTAGTGTCTCACAGCATCGACTCCTAACAGATGCCACACATTCTGTGTGATTAGCATGTGTTAAAGTTACTTAAGAAAGCACATATTTTTATGGTGCGAGTATTTAGAATTAATATTACCTATGTAATATTTATTATGTAAACTTTTAGGGTGCTACAGTTTTGCAGTCGAGCCACCGAAGGGCATTCAAAGTTAGAATGCACCATCAACATTTCAGATTGGCGTAGGTCAGTTGGCTTGACCAACTGACACCAATTAACAGGTGCGAAACTGGAACACCAGAAAGGTCAGTTTTTGTATTGTAATTGTGAATTGCAAATAGTATATAAGAGTTAGTATTCTAAGAAATAAAGGCTTGTGATTTTAAAACTAAAAGTGTAATGTAGTGATTTTTAGAAAGAGTGATTTAGGCTTTTCAGATACACGCGCGTAGCAGAAGGACGTCCCCCGTCAAACAAGGACAATACCCCAACATTTTGGCGCAGCCGGTAGGATGTTGAGAATGTTGAGGTATTGTCCTTGTTTGACGGGGGACGTCCTTCTGCTGTGCGCGTGTATCTGAAAGGCCTAAATCACTCTTTCTAAAAATCACTACATTACACTTTTAGTTTTAAAATCACAAGCCTTTATTTCTTAGAATACTAACTCTTATATACTATTTGCAATTCACAATTACAATACAAAAACTGACCTTTCTGGTGTTCCAGTTTCGCACCTGTTAATTGGTGTCAGTTGGTCAAGCCAACTGACCTACGCCAATCTGAAATGTTGATGGTGCATTCTAACTTTGAATGCCCTTCGGTGGCTCGACTGCGAAACTGTAGCACCCTAAAAGTTTACATAATAAATATTACATAGGTAATATTAATTCTAAGTACTCGCACCCTAAAAATATGTGCTTTCTTAAGTAACTTTAACACATGCTAATCACACAGAATGTGTGGCATCTGTTAGGAGTCGATGCTGTGAGACACTACGCGCAGGCAGCTTGATTCTAGCTCACAACATCCCTCCCCTCTTTCTAAAAGAAGTTAGTGCAACTAACTTCTAATGAATCTTACAGTATTTTTCTCTTTTCTGCACTTTAAACAATCTGCATTTTCTTAATCCTATAGTACATATGTATAGTTTTTCTTTTTTCAAATTCGCCTTATTTGGGTTCAATTATTGTATTCTGTTCTTTTTACTTTTGTGTGCTTTTCTTTTCCTCTTTTGTTTTATTTTGTTATTCTATTTCTATTTTTTTTCTTCTTTTTTTCCTTTTGTTTTATTTTGTACTTTTATTTCCATCTTTTCTTTTTATATTCCCCTTTTTATATTTGGTCTCTCATCGACTCTTTTCTCACTGGCGTATTTACAATTTTCAACAAATAGCGATAATACAATTAATCCTATACTTAAGATCTTATATTCTACTATGATATTTATATCTAAAATATTACGTTATACTTCTGCTAACTGCTGATCCGGTTGACGGCTGCCGTTGACGGAGTGAAATCCCTCGATGAACTCTGCATGCCCCTCCCTTCTTTCTGGATCGGTACGTACAAAGATGTTATAGGTTGGCGATTTGGTTTGCCATTAAAACCTTGCTTTTAGTGGCCTTCTTCTTTCCATTTATATAGTGTGCCCCACGGCTGTAAGTGGTGCTGCCTCTGCTTATAGTATTCAACTTGTAAAAAACATTTGGAATACATGAGAGATTACAATACACTTTCTTCCTTTGCAGCAATGCGTTTTATGGTGGAAATGTTTCTCTTGAGCTTCCTCATAATGGTATTTGACATCGTTTGGCTTTGATGCGGAGACAATTGGTATTTCTCTGAGACACACATTTAATGACGTAATTTCGGTAACCAGTCTCTGTGTCCTCTTGTATTAACTCATATTTCATACATATGTAAATAACATTTCATATGTTCATACTCTAGATTGGACATATACTTCAATGAAGCAATTAACTTCCGTGAGCCAAATTTCTTCTGCTTATTATATTTGGTGGTGGTTTCAGTCACTCACCTTAAGCTTTTACCCATCTTCAACTTATCCAAAATCGATTCTGTTGAGATTGTGATACTCTGGGTGGACATTGTACTATAATTGTCCAATTCAAAACATGACTCCGCAAGGAAACTTGTTAATTTTTCGTTGCTTGTCAATAACTCATCCACAACGCGTTCAAATGCTGCGGCCATATGCCGTTTCGCAAAATTAAAATTACATCCGTCGCCATTCATCCCCAATCTAATATGTTGGCATCCTTGGGGTCACAAACCTTAGATTACTGCCAAAAATCTCTGTTTTTCAAAAACGCATCTTTCCGAATACTACGTTGGTCTTTTAGTCCGCACCGCCTTCCGATATCCGCTGTTCCCGGAACTTCCTGCTTCGCCTCACATCATCAGAGCTATATAGAGAACACCTATAATAATTTTCTTAATTTTCTAGTATACATTTTAGTTTGATATTTCTTCTATGTTTAATTTTTGTCGAACATTTCATAAGTCAATTTAATAAATGAATTTCAATATTATATAATATTTAAATCAATACACTATATGTACTATATATACTCTTGGGTATAATTTTCCAATTTAGTATGATTTTTGTTTTTTTTTATTATAACACTTATTTCATTACAAATTTATATTTTAAATAATTAATTTTTGTAACTCTAATTATGTTTTAAACTACCTTTAATTTTAATCTGAACTTTTACACAGATTATAATTTTTTTTAATCTTTTCTTAAATATACGCTATTCCTGAATATATAAATAAAAAACAATATTTCTATAATATGCTTTTTCTATAATTGAATGCTATATCATTCAATTTGCGTCCACTCGTCTTTTCCCCTTACATTATCGGATTCGCTACCGTATCCTGGAGGAAAAGAGGACTGGACTATGTGTTTTCATAGCCATATAGGGCATCAGTTTTGCTCTGATTAATTTTTCGTGCTCTTTTTTAACACGTGAGCTACCACTCATTTCAGTTTTGAACCAATTCATTGGTCCTCCGACTAAAACCAGATTATATAAAATAATCCCGTTTGTGTCAAAACTTTGTCCATTGCATGACAATATCTTTCATCGCATACACTTACTTTTTATTTAAATTTACTTCTAGCCTGATATGTATATATCCATTAACGATTCTATTTTCCATCCTGTAATTAGCTCGTATATGGCTACATACATACATTCGAGGCGCTTTAAATTACCTAGATTTATTTGCTAACGTTATTTTCCCCAATTAACTATACTTTTTTTTTATATCCCAACATATACATTTATTCAAATTTCCATACGCTAATTTCCTAATCAATAAACAGTTAAAGCCTATGTATATCTACATATAGCCTGCTGCAGTATCTGCAAATTCCCAATTCCTAATCATATGTCCCTACATACTTACTTATATGGCCATACCCATTCCTATAACTAGAATACTTACTTTTTTTTTTCTAGATATACATTCGTACTTTCATTCTTTATCCCATACACATATGTATATACACATATATACTTACTTCACCAGCAGTTCCGTTGCTTGGCGTTAACGCTCAAGCGTCAAAATTCAGTGCATACACCGCCGTATGTATGTACGTACATATTCGAAGTTTTATATTACTTACCCACGAATGTATTATTATTTTATTTTATTTTAAAAATACGTGCAATGAACCCGTTTATTATTATTTACTACGTACAACAAAAAATATTCTTCTCTACTGCCTTCATTCGGCAATAGTGCTTACTAAACAGATTTTCATTACGTCAATTACTTGCCCGAATTTAGGTGGCACACTTTTACTGGCATTGACTCTGAAAATCGGTGCTGTGTGTGTTATTGGATACACACACGTACTTGTTCATGTTATTATTCTTGTGTTTACACTTGTAAAACACTATTAACACATGAATTTAGGTGTGTGGTCTAACGTGGAATAATTTCAACAAATTATTATGTAGCTTTTTATTCTTGCCCTTAATCGTTACGACTGTTGTAACTGGGCTTCGGATCTCTGCTACCATATACGGACCTATCCACACAGGTGAGAATTTGTTTCTCCTAGCCGGATTCCTCATGAGTACCTGATCACCCACGTTCAAAACGACTGGGTTTAGTACCTTGTTATAGGCCTCCCTGGCTACTCGTTTAGCACCATCCTGGTTTTCTCTAACCAACTCGTGCGCTCGCTGTAGCTGATACTTTTGTACTTTATTCGGGTCATCAGCATTGTACACTGGCGCACACTTGCGCTTCAGATTTGCTGGCATATTAAAATCAAACCCGTAGAGCGTCCTGAACGGAGTCTGCTTCGTTGATACATGTACCGTATTATTGTGCACATGCATTGCAGTGGTTGACCATTGATCCCAATTCGAGCCGTCTTCCTTGGCAAAACTGCGCAAGTACTCGGCCAGAGGTCGATGACTACGTTCCAGTGAGCCATTCGCCTGTGGATGATATGGTGTTATGTGCAACTTCTTGATTCCCAGCATTTTACATGTTTCCGAGAACAGTTTCGATACAAAATTAGAACCATTGTCGGTTATCAAAACCTTAGGTATGTTGTATCGTGCTATTATTTCATCAAAGAATGCCTTGGCCACCGTACCTGCTTCAGCATCGGGTATAGCCACGCACGCCATATACTTTGAGAAATCATCTTGGAACGTCAAAATGTATTTATTTCCCGAAACTGTCTCAGGTAAAATACCTACAATATCCATATGAACTTTATCAAATGGCTGTTTTGGTGTGTCAGTTAACACCATTGGCATCTTTGTCAGCCTTGAACTTTTGTTGGCCTGACATTTTGGACAACTCTTTATGTATTTTTTAATATCCTTGAGCATACCTTTCCATCCGTATACTCGCCTAATTCTGTCATGAGTGTTCCAGAATCCCTGGTGTCCACCTAGAGGTGAATCATGGAAACCCTTTAACACAGCCTGGATATCCTTTATATCCTCCAGCCATTCCACACTACTGGCTCTTCGTTCATTAGCAGCGTCACCTGCATTGCTAACATTTCTTGTTGCATCAAATCTATCCTCTTGAATTCTCTCGGCCTTCTCCTTATCTGACCGAGCTTTGGCCCTCGTTTGCACTACTGATACCTTCTGTGCCTGAGGTACTCTGCTGAGTGCATCCGCATTCAGATTCTTTTTCCCAGGTTTGTATATGATTTCAAAATCATACTCAGACAATTTATGTCTGAACCTGGCTAGCCTAGACGTTTGGTCTTTCAAATTGGCTATGCCTCTCAACGGCTGGTGATCAGTATATATCTTAAATGGGCGTCCTAGCAGATATGCCCTAAAATTCTTCGTAGCCCATACTATGGCTAGAAATTCCTTTTCTATTGTGGAGTATCTCTTCTCCGTGTCGCTAAGCGCTCGGCTTGCGAATGCTATTGGTCGGTCATTACCGACTTCCCCTTGTGACAATACTGCCCCTAATGCTTCATCAGTGGTCAACAAAAAAGTTTGCTCAAAGTCGGGGTATGCCAAAATCGGTGGCGAGCTAATTATTTCTTTTAGCTACTCGAATGCTTGCTGACATCTCTCTGTCCATTCGAACTTTTCGTAGCAACTTGTTAATTGGCAACGCAATTCCGGCTAGTCCTTCCACGATCTTTCTATAATAGTTCACTAGTCCTAGGAATGCTTGCACTTCCTTTCTGTTTCTCGGAATCGCTAGATTTTTAACGCATTCCACCTTCTACGGGTCAGGCAGTGCTCCTGCCTCTGAGCAACGATGGCCTAAATAAACCACCTCTCTTCGCAAAAATTGACACTTCTCCGTGTTCAATTTCAAATTGTGTTCTCGTAATTTCTGGAGCACCTTGCACAAGCGTTGCGAATGCTGCTGCAAGTTCTTCCCATAAATTACAATATCATCGAGGTACACAAAACAATCTAACCCTTGTAAGCCTGTTAGCACATGGTTCATTAGCCGTGGGAAGGTAGCCGGTGCTCCTGTTAATCCAAACGGCATTCTATTAAATTCATAATGCCCCAAACCGGTGCTGAACGCGGTTTTCTGCTTATCTTGGGTATCCACCAGAACTTGGTGGTAGCCACTCGCTAAATCAAGTGTAGAAAAATATCTACTGTGTCCCAATTGATCCAGTATCTCTTCTATCCTTGGTATCGGGAACACCAGCTTGATACTGGCGTCGTTCAATTTCCTAAAATCAACGACCATTCTCCACTTCTTCTGACCCTGCGCACCTCCCTTCTTTGGCACCAAAATTATTGGTGAGTTCCAAGGCGAGATACTCGGTGAAATTATGTTATCCTTTAACATTCCTTCCACTTGCCTATTTACCTCATCTTTGTGAGCTTGTGGCAATCTGTATTGCTTCTGGTTAATTGGTGCTTGATCCAACCTAGCTCTACCTCTGGTGTATATGTTAACTGGTCTCCTTCCAGCAAAAATATGTCATGGAATGACGCACAAATGGCTTCTATTGATGCCTTCTCTTCTGAATTCACGCTTGGGTCCAACTTCAAGAATTCTAGCACCCTCTCCATTCTTTTTCTTATATCTACCTGCTTAATCTGATTCACCGATCTATAATTCGGTTCCTTAAAATTATCATAACTAATGTACTTGGGGCTAAAATCCTCCTCCATCAGGTAGTCCTTTTCCGATGCGTTGAGTACGCAAACGTACACCTTACCCTTGTTTGTTATGGTCTCCCCCATATATACGCCGTCCGCTAGCTGCTGCTTGTGCAACGCAAGAGTCCTAAGTTTCGTGTTTACACGCATAGTAACTACTCTGGTTGACCTTGCCTTCACTACCTCTATACAATTCTTAACCCTATTCACGGTTCCTTCCTGCCAAGACTTTAATGGGAGAGTAAGGATTCTATTCTTATAATCATCATAAAATGATAGCTGTTTTTCTAGCGCATCCAGTATGGTGCGGCCCCAGAGATTATCGCGGCTAATTATCCCATCGGCCGGGATACCTTCCCTAGCCAATTCGACTGCGTGCACTCTAAAACTCATGCCCTTAACTTTACTGTGCCCTATTTTGAGTGACCCCAGTGTTCTGATGCAACCTCCGAACGCTCCATTAAGCGTTCTTACATCTTTTGGGTTAACAACTAGTCCTTTCCGTAAAACACTAGATTTTACGAGGCTAGTATCCGCCCCTGAATCTACCAAAAGCACTAGCTTTCCACTAGCTGCCTCCTTGCAGGGTATCTCGATGAAAGCATCTCCTACCCTGCTCACCACGAAATAACGCCCTTTTGACTCCAAAATGGACGTGTATCCACTCCCTAACTCTTCGTGATACTGGAGAGCCTCTTGCTCCTCCTTCTCCTGTACTGTAGTTCCTACATTACTAGTCCCACTTACTTCCGGCCTAATTATTACTCTATTTCTTTTGGCTTTCCAGTCTATTGGCTTCGACTGGGCCGCTGGAAGTTTCCCTGGTTCCTTTGTTGGGATTGTCTATCCCTGCATTCCGCTGCCCGATGTCCCATCTGTCACATGAGAAGCATCTCAACCCCTGTTTGGTGTTGCTTATCCTTTGTTCACTTCTGGAATCCCAGTTTGGTCGCTGCTGACCACTTCCAGTTTTGAAAGGAATTCTTCCTTGGTTAATTCCTTCTGTTGAATTAACTCGGGGACTACTGAAGTTACCCCTGCTGTCCCTCAAGGGTGTATCCGGGCGCCTCGTAGCTGGCTGCCTTTTACTTTGATCCCGTTTTGTGTCTACTTGGCACCGTCTACTTGCCTCATGACCGTAAGTTTGGCACTCCAAACAGTAGGGCGTGTTTTTGCGTGTAACGCATTCATCCCTTGTATGCCCTGGCTTATGGCAGAATGAGCAAATGGGTTTCCTTGGCTGAAAATCTTGATCTCTTTGTTGCGGAAATTGACCCATCAATCTACCAATTCCACATCTGTTTTGCTGCTGTACTGTTCCTACCTCTGCAGGAGCATTCGTCCAGCAGATTCCACCTGTTGTCGTTCGCTGTTGTATTGCTGCTTCAGCTAAAGAGACCGCTTCCACTAGTTCTGTCATGCTCCTCGGCGTGAGAGTAAGAGTATAATTAGCTAAGTCCCTATTTATCAGGCCTGCCTTGAAGACAGAAATCATAGTCCGTTCTACTTGAGCCTTGTATGCTGCAACATTTTCTGGAAGCTGCCTGTTGGCTTCCGTCTCAGCAGCGTTCCCTAGAGACTGGAGTCTTCGTCCCCAGGCTCTCAATTCCTCCCCCGGTGTCTGAGTTGATTCCTGTATTTCCCCGTACAAGACAGTCGTACGACTTTTGTTTCAAATATGTCCTATCCAAAAGTGCATATAATTCTGCCAGGGTGCTTACTGAGCTATGCGCTAGTAAATCAAACGCATCACCTGTGGTTCTTTGCCTAATACACTTTATTAAGTGTTCCCCGTCCGCTTCCGGAACACTCTGTTGTGCTAGCTCACAACCTTCTTTGAAGCGCCGGATCTCAGTTCTCAGATCATACAACTCGACTCCTGAGAACATGGGCACCAACTTCTCCACCGCATGAGCAACTTCCAGAATGCCCTTTTTATTCCTTTGTGTTTTCTCAATTGCTGGTAAAACCTTAGCTTTATTACTCTCTTTGGTAGTTTCCAAATTCACTTCTCCCGGATCTGAGAGGTAATTGGCCAGTGACGGACTCAAACTAATTAGTCTTCGATCGTTTGTTCGTACTGGCGAAATATTGTCCCCAGTATCGAGACTTTGCTGCACTGTTACTGCTTCCGGCTCCTCTGGCGGATATCCCTGATTTTCGTTATTTATCGGGCTTCCCGGAGAAAAAGGCTCGACACCGACTTCAGATGCGCCAAACAAAAATTCCGCTTGCTTTTCTTCATTAAGTACTAATTTTGGCTTCACCATGCGGCTTATCCCTTCTGGTGTTAAATATTCCGGCCAACGTACTTCCGGAGGCAATGTCAATACTGTCTGCGTAAATCCAGCTGATGCTGATTTCGATCTCTCCCTATTCAGTGAGGTCCTATTGGTCGCCCGTCCTCTTTTCAATTCCGCACACTCCTTTTCCAACAGCGTTGCTGCTTCCTCTGTTTCCGTCAATCTCTGAGAAAGTTCCTTTACCTTTTTCTCAAAATACTCTTTTTGTGATCTCAAATCTTCTGTTTTCTTATGAAAACTGAATAACTTTTCTTCTGTTCTTCTTTGGATTGCCGTAAAGGCTTGATCCGCTACTTCTAATGGTGACACAGCTCCTCCGGTATTCGCCTGCTTCCACAATTCCTGAGCTTCTTCCCTACTCGCTTCGAACTGGTCAACTATTTTCCCAGTAAACAGTTCCACCTCTGACTGCATTGATTTCAACCTGTTCCTTACTTCCTCGTCTGGTGAAACCAAACTCACAGTTTGTTGTCCTAATTCCTCTAATTCAGAACTAAATGTATCTGCCCATTCGTTGACCAGACTATTTATGTAGTCTGCGTAATTTTCCGCAAAATATTTTCCCTTGCCGTACTCAACAGCGTGAGGCAACAGCAGTCGGTGATTATTGTTGAACTCTCTCCCCAGATTTTGCAACTGTGTTATTCGCTTGCGGTAATACACGTCGTCCTTACGTAACCTGCCGTCTTTCTTAAAATTACGGACCAATTTTTCAATCGCTTCTCCAATTTGCTCCTGCATCAGCAGTAATCCTTGCGCTTCCTTCGTCATATCCCAAATGCCAGACCAGATGGCGTATCCCAATTACAAATAAAAATCCAATAATTGTTAAAACTTGTTACAATATTTTATTCTGTCTTACTTAATTATAAATACAAGTTTATTTAAAAAAAACATTCCACCGTAAATTCTATCTTAATATTCTTTTAACTTCCATCATAAGTTCTATGTTCGCTGTCTACCGGCGTCCATTAAGTCCTTCCTTCAGTGCAAATTGGCCCTTGACTTCCTCACCAATACTCCTTGTTTTCCTCTCACCATCTTTAATAAATCCATAGAAAAGGCCATATGTTTGTAAAAACCGAAATTTGATTTACCGGCAAAAGTGTCTTGATTCATTCCCGGAAATTTGAATCCATATTTAAAAATAAACCCGTAACGTATGCGCCACATAATAATATCATTTAAATGTTTTCTTCAACATTGCTACGCAAATCGTAGTTTCCGAACTTCAAAAACTTTGATGCAACAACACGTGTTGTCTGCACCTCTTCACCTAATACCCTAAACTCAAAATGCCAAATATTTAGATCAATCTTTATTTTGATTTCAAAACAATATAAATTGAATCGTATAAATGTCCCTACCGACAAACAAACACAAATCCCCTATCATAACTGTACGAACCCTATACCGTGGCACGTTCCTTCCGAACCAAACCAACCGGTATACACAAGTTCGCAATTCAATAACGCAAAATCCGTGAATAAACAGACACTTTCCACATCCCCCGAGAATGCTGAAACAAAATGTATTAAAAAGTATGAGCCTAATCTCAGTGGAACAACCCTATACAACCTGACCGTAAGTAGAAAGTTTTCTTATTAGATCGACCTATTGTCACCTAACCGCAGCGGCTAATCAGCCCCAATGCTGCTTCTTCTGCATGACCGGCGCAAAAGCGCCCACACGGCCACCGAAGAATCGTCGGCAAAATTTTCTTAAATACTAAGATGTCCTACTATAGACATACTCACCATTATTTTTCCCGATGACATCCTGGTCCTTTAAATTTTGTAGTAAGATGTCCTTTGATTTTGTTGCAGGATTCTTTCCTGCTACAGGGTACCTTGCCCTGGGATTCCTCCTGGAGGGTCTTAAGACCGGCTGCGCCAAAATGTTGGGGTATTGTCCTTGTTTGACGGGGGACGTCCTTCTGCTGCGCGCGTGCATCTGAAAAGCCTAAATCACTCTTTGTAAAAATCACTACATTACACTTTTAGTTTTAAAATCACAAGCCTTTATTTCTTAGAATACTAACTCTTATATACTATTTGCAATTCACAATTACAATACAAAAACTGACCTTTCTGGTGTTCCAGTTTCGCACCTGTTAATTGGTGTCAGTTGGTCAAGCCAACTGACCTACGCCAATCTGAAATGTTGATGGTGCATTCTAACTTTGAATGCCCTTCGGTGGCTCGACTGCAAAACTGTAGCACCCTAAAAGTTTACATAATAAATATTACATAGGTAATATTAATTCTAAACACTCGCACCATAAAAATATGTGCTTTCTTAAGTAACTTTAACATATGCTAATCACACAGAATGTGTGGCATCTGTTAGGAGTCGATGCTGTGAGACACTACGCGCAGGCAGCTTGATTCTAGCTCACAACAGATTGGAGGAATCCCAGGGCAAGGAACCCTGATGCAGAGAGGCATCCTGCAACGAATTCGAAGGACCTCAACTAAGGACACTAAGATGTCATCGAAAAAAAATTGGGTGAGTAGAGTGTATAATAGCGTAATCTAAGTAGATACTTCTGCGACCCTGAAGGCGCCGTAGCGCTGGTCAAAGAAGTTGCAACCTACAGGCGCGTTTGCGCTGTTGCACGCAGCTTTGAATGGCAACCATAAACCGTCAGTATGATCGCACGGTCTATGTATGTTCATCCTAGCTGTGAGGATTTTTTTTTTAGGGGATTTGAATTTGTTTGTCCTGAGGGACATTTATATTGTTTATAAGGCCATGTGGTCTATGTTGAGAAATTTAAATTGTTTTTTTTTATTGTTTAAATTCTGAAGTTCTGAATTTTTGTTGTTTGATTTAAATGATTGGCTTTTGAGCTTAGGGTATTAGGGAAAAATATTTCAAGAAGTGTTTACAACACGTGTTGTTGCATCAAAGTTTTTTGTAGTTCGGAAACTACGATTTGCGTAGCAATGTTGAAGAAAACATTTAAATGCTATTATTATGTGGCGCATACGTTACGGGTTTATTTTTAAATATGGATTCAAATTTCCGGGAATGAATCAAGACACTTTTGCCGGTAAATCAAATTTCGGTTTTTACAAACATATGGCCTTTTCTATGGATTTATTAAAGATGGTGAGAGGAAAACAAGGAGTATTGGTGAAGAAGTCAAGGACCAATTTGCACTGAAGGAAGGACTTAATGGACGCCGGTAGACAGCGAACATAGAACTTATGATGGAAGTTAAAAGAATATTAAGATAGAATTTACGGTGGAATGTTTTTTTAAAATAAACTTGTATTTATAATTAAGTAAGACAGAATAAAATATTGTAACAAGTTTTAATAATTATTGGATTTTTATTTGTAATTGGGATACGCCATATGTTCTGGCATTTGGGATATGACGAAGGAAGCGCAAGGATTACTGCTGATGCAGGAGCAAATTGGAGGAGCGATTGAAAAAATTGGTCCGTAATTTTAAGAAAGACGGCAGGTTACGTAAGGACGACGTGTATTACCGCAAGCGAATAACACAGTTGCAAAATCTGGGGAGAGAGTTCAACAATAATCACCGACTGCTGTTGCCTCACGCTGTTGAGTACGGCAAGGGAAAATATTTTGCGGAAAATTACGCAGACTACATAAATAGTCTGGTCAACGAATGGGCAGATACATTTAGTTCTGAATTAGAGGAATTAGGACAACAAACTGTGAGTTTGGTTTCACCAGACGAGGAAGTAAGGAACAGGTTGAAATCAATGCAGTCAGAGGTGGAACTGTTTACTGGGAAAATAGTTGACCAGTTCGAAGCGAGTACGAGCAGGGAAGAAGCTCAGGAATTGTGGAAGCAGGCGAATACCGGAGGAGCTGTGTCACCATTAGAAGTAGCGGATCAAGCCTTTACGGCAATCCAAAGAAGAACAGAAGAAAAGTTATTCAGTTTTCACAAAAAGAGTATTTTGAGAAAAAGGTAAAGGAACTTTCTCAGAGATTGACGGAAACAGAGGAAGCAGCAACGCTGTTGGAAAAGGAGTGTGCGGAATTGAAAAGAGGACGGGCGACCAATAGGACCTCACTGAATAGGGAGAGATCGAAATCAGCATCAGCTGGATTTACGCAGACAGTATTGACATTGCCTCCGGAAGTACGTTGGCCGGAATATTTAACACCAGAAGGGATAAGCCGCATGGTGAAGCCAAAATTAGTACTTAATGAAGAAAAGCAAGCGGAATTTTTGTTTGGCGCATCTGAAGTCGGTGTCGAGCCTTTTTCTCCGGGAAGCCCGATAAATAACGAAAATCAGGGATATCCGCCAGAGGAGCCGGAAGCAGTAACAGTGCAGCAAAGTCTCGATACTGGGGACAATATTTCGCCAGTACGAACAAACGATCGAAGACTAATTAGTTTGAGTCCGTCACTGGCCAATTACCTCTCAGATCCGGGAGAAGTGAATTTGGAAACTACCAAAGAGAGTAATAAAGCTAAGGTTTTACCAGCAATTGAGAAAACACAAAGGAATAAAAAGGGCATTCTGGAAGTTGCTCATGCGGTGGAGAAGTTGGTGCCCATGTCAGGAGTCGAGTTGTATGATCTGAGAACTGAGATCCGGCGCTTCAAAGAAGGTTGTGAGCTAGCGCAACAGAGTGTTCCGGAAGCGGACGGGGAACACTTAATAAAGTGTATTAAGCAGAGAACCACAGGTGATGCCAAGTAGACACTAAATGGGGTCAAAGTAGAAGGCAGCCAGCTACGAGGCGCCCGGTTCCACTCTTGAGGGACAGCAGGGGTAACTTCAGTAGTCCCCGAGTTAATTCAACAGAAGGAATTAACCAAGGAAGAAATCCTTTCAAAACTGGGAGTGGTCAGCAGCGACCAAGTTGGGATTCTGGAAGTGAACCAAGGATAGGCAATTACATACAGGGATTGAGATGCTTCTCATGTGGACGAATGGGACATCGGGCAGAGGAATGCAGGGATAGACAATCCCAACAAAGGAACCAGGGAAACTTCCAGCGGCCCAGTCGAGGCCAGTAGACTGGAAAGCCAAAAGAAAGGAAGTAATAATAAGGCCGGAAGTACGTGGGACTAGTAATGTAGAAACTACAGTCCAGGAGAAGGAGGAGCAAGAGGCTTTTTAATATCGCGAAGAGTTAGGAAGTGAATACGCGTCCATGTTGGGAACAGAATGACATTGCTTCGCTATGAGCAGGATAGGTGATGCCTTCATCGAGATACCCTGCAAGGAATCAGCTAGTGGAAAGCTAGTGCTATTAGTAGATTCAGGGGCGGACACTAGCCTCGTAAAATCTAGTGTTTTACGAAAGGGGCTAGACATTAATCAAATGGACGTAAGAACGCTTAACGGAGCGTTTGGAGGGTGCATTAGGACATTGGGGTCGCTCAGAATAGGGCACAGTGGAGTTAAGGGTATGAGTTTTAGAGTGCACGCAGTGGAAGTGGATAGGAAAGGTATCCCGGCTGATGGGATAATTGGCCGCGATAATCTTTGGGGCCGCACCATACTGGATGCGCTCGATAAGCAGTTATCATTCTATGATAACAATAAGCATAGAATCCTTACTTTTCCATTAATGTCATGGCAGGAAGGAACCGTGACTAGGGTTAAGAAGTGTGGTATGGAGGTAGTAAACGGAAGGTCAACCAGAGTAGTTACTATGCATGTAAGTACGAAACTTAGGACTGTTGTTTTACATAAGCAGCAGTTAGCGGAGGGCGTATATATGGGGGAGACCATAACGCACGTTGACAAGGGTAAGGTGCACGCTTGCGTACTCAAAGCATCGGAAAAGGACTACTTGATGGAGGAGGATTTTAGGCCTAAGTTCACTAGTTATGATAATTTTAAGGAACCGAATTATAGATCGGTAGATCAGATTAAACAAGTTGATATAAGAAAAAGATTGGAGAGAGTGCTAGAATCCTTGAAGTTAGACCCAAGCGTGAATTCAGAAGAGAAGGCATCAATAGACGCCATTTGTGCGTCATTCCATGACATATTTTTGCTGGAAGGAGACCAGTTGTCATATACACCAGAGGTAGAGCAGGAAATACCTACTAGAGTGGATCAAGCACCAATAAACCAGAAACAGTACAGATTACCGCAAGCTCACAAAGATGAGGTAAATAGGCAAGTGGAAGGAATGTTAAAGGATAACACAATTTCACCGAGTATCTCGCCTTGGAATTCACCAATAATTTTGGTGCCAAAGAAGGGAGGTGCTCAGGGTCAGAAGAAGTGGAGAATGGTCGTCGATTTTAGGAAATTGAACGACGCCACTATCAAGCAAGTGTTCCCAATTCCAAGGATAGAGGAAATTCTGGATCAAATGGGGCATAGTAGATATTTTTCTACACTTGATTTAGCGAGTGGCTACCACCAAGTTCTGGTGGATACCAAAGATAAGCAGAAAACCGCGTTCAGCACCGGTTTGGGGCATTATGAGTTTAATAGAATGCAGTTTGGATTAACAGGAGCACCGGCTACCTTCCAACGGCTAATGAACCATGTGCTAACAGGCTTACAAGGGTTAGATTGTTTTGTGTGCCTCGATGATATTGTAATTTATGGGAAGAACTTGCAGCAGCATTCGCAACGCTTGTGCAAGGTGCTCCAGAAATTACGAGAACACAATTTGAAATTGAACACGGAGAAGTGTCAATTTTTGCGAAGAGAGGTGGTTTATTTAGGCCATCGTTGCTCAGAAGCAAGAGCACTGCCTGACCCGCACAAGGTGGAATGCGTTAAAAATCTAGCGATTCCGAGAAACAGAAAGGAAGTGCAAGCATTCCTAGGACTAGTGAACTATTATAGAAAGTTCGTGGAAGGACTAGCCGGAATTGCGTTGCCAATTAACAAGTTGCTACGAAAAGTTCGCATGGACAGAGAGATGTCAGCAAGCATTCGAGAGGCTAAAGGAGATAATTAGCTCGCCACCAATTTTGGCGTACTCCGACTTTGAGCAAACTTTTTTGTTGACCACTGATGCTAGCAATGAAGCATTAGGGGCAGTATTGTCACAAGGGGAAGTCGGTAATGACCGACCAATAGCATTCGCAAGCCGAGCGCTTAGCGACACGGAGAAGAGATACTCCACAATAGAAAAGGAATTTCTAGCCATAGTATGGGCTACGAAGAATTTTAGGGCATATCTGCTAGGACGCCCATTTAAGATATATACTGATCACCAGCCGTTGAGAGGCATAGCCAATTTGAAAGACCAAAAAATCTAGGCTAGCCAGGTTCAGACATAAATTGTCTGAGTATGATTTTGAAATCATATACAAACCTGGGAAAAAGAATCTGAATGCGGATGCACTCAGCAGAGTACCTCAGGCACAGAAGGTATCAGTAGTGCAAACGAGGGCCAAAGCTCGGTCAGATAAGGAGAAGGCCGAGAGAATTCAAGAGGATAGATTTGATGCAACAAGAAATGTTAGCAATGCAGGTGACGCTGCTAATGAACGAAGAGCCAGTAGTGTGGAATGGCTGGAGGATATAAAGGATATCCAGGCTGTGTTAAAGGGTTTCCATGATTCACCTCTAGGTGGACACCAGGGATTCTGGAACACTCATGACAGAATTAGGCGAGTATACGGATGGAAAGGTATGCTCCAGGATATTAAAAAATACATAAAGAGTTGTCCAAAATGTCAGGCCAACAAAAGTTCAAGGCTGACAAAGATGCCAATGGTGTTAACTGACACACCAAAACAGCCATTTGATAAAGTTCATATGGATATTGTAGGTATTTTACCTGAGACAGTTTCGGGAAATAAATACATTTTGACGTTCCAAGATGATTTCTCAAAGTATATGGCGTGCGTGGCTATACCCGATGCTGAAGCAGGTACGGTGGCTAAGGCATTCTTTGATGAAATAATAGCACGATACAACATACCTAAGGTTTTGATAACCGACAATGGTTCTAATTTTGTATCGAAACTGTTCTCGGAAACATGTAAAATGCTGGGAATCAAGAAGTTGCACATAACACCATATCATCCACAGGCGAATGGCTCACTGGAACGTAGTCATCGACCTCTGGCCGAGTACTTGCGCAGTTTTGCCAAGGAAGACGGCTCGAATTGGGATCAATGGTCAACCACTGCAATGCATGTGCACAATAATACGGTACATGTATCAACGAAGCAGACTCCGTTCAGGACGCTCTACGGGTTTGATTTTAATATGCCAGCAAATCTGAAGCGCAAGTGTGCGCCAGTGTTCAATGCTGATGACCCGAATAAAGTACAAAAGTATCAGCTACAGCGAGCGCACGAGTTGGTCAGAGAAAACCAGGATGGTGCTAAACGAGTAGCCAGGGAGGCCTATAACAAGGTACTAAACCCAGTCGTTTTGAACGTGGGTGATCAGGTACTCATGAGGAATCCGGCTAGGAGAAACAAATTCTCACCTGTGTGGATAGGTCCGTATATGGTAGCAGAGATCCGAAGCCCAGTTACAACAGTCGTAACGATTAAGGGCAAGAATAAAAAGCTACATAATAATTTGTTGAAATTATTCCACGTTAGACCACACACCTAAATTCATGTGTTAATAGTGTTTTACAAGTGTAAACACAAGAATAATAACATGAACAAGTACGTGTGTGTATCCAATAACACACACAGCACCGATTTTCAGAGTCAATGCCAGTAAAAGTGTGCCACCTAAATTCGGGCAAGTAATTGACGTAATGAAAATCTGTTTAGTAAGCACTATTGCCGAATGAAGGCAGTAGAGAAGAATATTTTTTGTTGTACGTAGTAAATAATAATAAACGGGTTCATTGCACGTATTTTTAAAATAAAATAAAATAATAATACATTCGTGGGTAAGTAATATAAAACTTCGAATATGTACGTACATACATACGGCGGTGTATGCACTGAATTTTGACGCTTGAGCGTTAACGCCAAGCAACGGAACTGCTGGTGAAGTAAGTATATATGTGTATATACATATGTGTATGGGATAAAGAATGAAAGTACGAATGTATATCTAGAAAAAAAAGTAAGTATTCTAGTTATAGGAATGGGTATGGCCATATAAGTAAGTATGTAGGGACATATGATTAGGAATTGGGAATTTGCAGATACTGCAGCAGGCTATATGTAGATATACATAGGCTTTAACTGTTTATTGATTAGGAAATTAGCGTATGGAAATTTGAATAAATGTATATGTTGGGATATAAAAAAAAAGTATAGTTAATTGGGGAAAATAACGTTAGCAAATAAATCTAGGTAATTTAAAGCGCCTCGAATGTATGTATGTAGCCATATACGAGCTAATTACAGGATGGAAAATAGAATCGTTAATGGATATATACATATCAGGCTAGAAGTAAATTTAAATAAAAAGTAAGTGTATGCGATGAAAGATATTGTCATGCAATGGACAAAGTTTTGACACAAACGGGATTATTTTATATAATCTGGTTTTAGTCGGAGGACCAATGAATTGGTTCAAAACTGAAATGAGTGGTAGCTCACGTGTTAAAAAAGAGCACGAAAAATTAATCAGAGCAAAACTGATGCCCTATATGGCTATGAAAACACATAGTCCAGTCCTCTTTTCCTCCAGGATACGGTAGCGAATCCGATAATGTAAGGGGAAAAGACGAGTGGCCGCAAATTGAATGATATAGCATTCAATTATAGAAAAAGCATATTATAGAAATATTGTTTTTTATTTATATATTCAGGAATAGCGTATATTTAAGAAAAGTTAAAGATTAAAAAAAATTATAATCTGTGTAAAAGTTCAGATTAAAATTAAAGGTAGTTTAAAACATAATTAGTTACAAAAATTAATTATTTAAAATATAAATTTGTAATGAAATAAGTGTTATAATAAAAAAAAACAAAAATCATACTAAATTGGAAAATTATACCCAAGAGTATATATAGTACATATAGTGTATTGATTTAAATATTATATAATATTGAAATTCATTTATTAAATTGACTTATGAAATGTTCGACAAAAATTAAACATAGAAGAAATATCAAACTAAAATGTATAGTAGAAAATTAAGAAAATTATTATAGGTGTTCTCTATATAGCTCTGATGATGTGAGGCGAAGCAGGAAGTTCCGGGAACAGCGGATATCGGAAGGCGGTGCGGACTAAAAGACCAACGTAGTATTCGGAAAGATGCGTTTTTGAAAAACAGAGATTTTTGGCAGTAATCTAAGGTTTGTGACCCCAAGGAGGCCAACATATTAGATTGGGGATGAATGGCGACGGATGTAATTTTAATTTTGCGAAACGGGATATGGCCGCAGCATTTGAACGCGTTGTGGATGAGTTATTGACTAGCAACGAAAAATAAACAAGTTGCCTTGCAGAGTCATGTTTTGAATTGGACAATTTTATAGTACAATGTCCACCCAGTGTATCACAATATCAACAGAATCGATTTTGGATAAGTTGAAGATGGGTAAAAGCTTAAGGTGGGTGACTGAAACCACCACCAAATAAAATAAGCAGAGGAGATTTGGCTCGCGGAAGTTAATTGCTTCATTGAAGTATATGTCCAATCTAGGGTATGAGCATATGAAATGTGATTTACATATGATTTAATACAAGAGGACACAGAGACTGGTGACCGACCAGAGTACACAAATTACATCATTAAACGTGTATATCAGAAAAATACCGATTGTCTCCACATCAAAGCCAAACGATGTCAAATACCATTATGAGGAAGCTCAAGAGAAACACTTCCACCATAAAACGCATTGCTGCAAAGGAAGAAGGTGTATTGTAATCTCTCATGTATTCCAAATGTTTTTTACAAGTTGAATACTATAAGCAGAGGCAGTACCACTTACAGCCGTGGGGCACACTATATAAATGGAAAGAAGAAGGCCACTAAAAGCAAAGTTTTAATGGCAAACCAAATCGCCAACCTATAACATCTTTGTACGTACCGATCCAGAAAGAAGGGAGGGGCATGCAGAGTTCATCGAGGGATTTCACTCTCGCAGGACGGACGTTACCAGGACCAACAATTGCAGAGGAGCCTATTTATAAGAAGCGTATCTAAATATGTAATTAGTTTGTAATTTTGTTTGTATATACGCCAGTGAGAAAAGAGTCGATGAAAGACCAAATATAAAAAGGGGAATATAACTAAAAAGATAGAAGTAAAAGAACAATAAAACAAAAGGAAAAAAAAGAAAAAAAAGATAGAAATAAAGGAACAAAATAAAACAAAAGAGGAAAAAAGAAAAATAACACAAAAGTAAAAAGAACAGAATACAACAATCAAACCCAAATAAGGCGAATTTGAAAAAAGAAAAACTATACATATGTACTATAGGATTAAGAAAATGCACAGATTGTTTAAAGTGCAGAAAAGAGAAAAATACTGTAAGATTCATTAGAAGTTAGTTCCACTAACTTCTTTTAGAAATAGGGGAGGTATGTTGTGAGCTAGAATCAAGCTGCCTGCGCGTAGTGTCTCACAGCATCGACTCCTAACAGATGCCACACATTCTGTGTGATTAGCATGTGTTAAAGTTACTTAAGAAAGCACATATTTTTATGGTGCGAGTATTTATAATTAATATTACCTATGTAATATTTATTATGTGAACTTTTAGGGTGCTACAGTTTTGCAGTCGAGCCACCGAAGGGCATTCAAAGTTAGAATGCACCATCAACATTTCAGATTGGCGTAGGTCAGTTGGCTTGACCAACTGACACCAATTAACAGGTGCGAAACTGGAACACCAGAAAGGTCAGTTTTTGTATTGTAATTGTGAATTGCAAATAGTATATAAGAGTTAGTATTCTAAGAAATAAAGGCTTGTGATTTTAAAACTAAAAGTGTAATGTAGTGATTTTTAGAAAGAGTGATTTAGGCTTTTCAGATACACGCGCGCAGCAGAAGGACGTCCCCCGTCAAACAAGGACAATACCCCAACACAGTGGGGAACCATCAAATTATATCCCAACCACAGCTCCGGTTCCTAGGAGTACTGATTGATTCCAGGCTCACGTTCAAAGCAGATTATTAAAACAGTCTGTGAAAAAGCTACCCGAGTAAGTGGGGCACTCACACGCCTGATGCCGAATATAGGCGGCCCACGGTCAAGCCAACGGAGGCTGCTGTCAACGGTAATGAGCTCCATCATACTGTATGCCGCCCCAATATGGGTGGAGGCCACTAGGGTGAAAGCATGCACCAAATGCATACAGTCAGCATATAGACTCAGCGCGCTAAGGGTGGCTAGTGCTTTCCGCACTGTATCGGACGAAGCAATTGGCGTCATAACGTGTAAGCCGGCCATTGACTTGCTGGCGAAGGAGATGCACCGCCTCTACAAACAGAGAGCGAGACCCACAAACGTCGACAAAGCAGTGGAAAGAGCCAATACCATAGCGGATTGGCAACACAGATGGGAACAAACGGACAAAGGTAGATGGACCTTCAGGCTGATCCCATGCATAACAACATGGGTAACAAGAAAGCATGGAGAGCTAAACCACTATGTAACACAGCTACTAAGTGGCCACGGATGCTTTAAGCAGCACCTATTTGAGCGGAAGTTTGAGGAGGACCCATACTGCCCGCACTGCCCGGGGATGCACGAGAACGCACAGCACGTGTTTTTCGACTGCCAGGAATTTAAGGTCGTTCGGGGATACTGGGTGTTGTCCTAGAGGAACCCCCAACAATGGACAGGCTCTGTGAGCACATGTGCGATACGCTCACTAAGTGGGAAGCAGTATGCTCGGCAGCGGCCACCATTATGATTGCCCTGCGAAAAGCAGAACGAGCGCGCTATGATGAACGCAATCGCCAGCGTCATGTGGAACTCGAGGAACATAGGACTGACACATAGACAGACCTAATACTAACGTGTCAGCAGTAAATGCTCTTACGGCCTCCCGACGTAAAACCTAATCGGTGTCCCCGGGGGGAAACACCGTGATGACGAGAGGAGGTTTTTGGCGGAGTTAGAGTCCCGCACTGACTGGGTTATGACTTTAGATGTTTTCCTTCTCGTTAAATATAAAAAAAAACATATGCATAAAGAGGGAGCACCATCCGGAGTATGCAGATGACAAACAGAACAGCCATAGGGTGCTCTATCTAAGGTAGAATCCAGCTGATCGTAACATAGTTTTAATAAATTTATCTGATTATGTACCGAATATAAGTAATTATCAAAATTATTAATCCGAAAATTTATTGACGATATTGAATTTGGTACTTTTGGAGTGAGAATAGTATTAAAATCTTAATGAACGACAACCTTAAATAGTCCTTTTACCAAAGCTGACCAGTTTGTTTATGGCCAGTGGAGAATGAAAGATATTTTTGTTTCAAGTTGAATTTACTTACATGGTGGCTGCAAAGGTAAATTTCGTACTTCCGGAATTGAAAATAAACGAAGTTGAGAGGAATGGAGAAATGCATAAGAGCTGCTTAAAGTGGTACATAATATATAAAATATATTTAATAGTTAAAAAGGCTCATAATTTCTTCATAATGTTTAAATTTCACAAAACTAATAATTAAAAAATTCTTATTCCCTCAAATCAAAATTCTATTTGCAATAGATTGCATATTTGTTTTCATCGAATTTTTTCAAAATTTCAATTTTGACAGCTGCTGAGGGAAAATTGGTTCAAAAAAGTTTGTTCTTGCAGCCACCATGGAAGTAAATTCACCTTGGTTTGTTTACGGTGGAGAAAAATTGCCAACAATGCAACTGTCAGAGTATACAGAGTAAAGAAACTTAAACGTCAAACTGTGAATGCGTAAGTAAGTTTCATTTCTCATTTTCTCTGGTCTCTGCTAGTGTGACAATGTTTTAAGATTGATTTATATAGTTGTAAAAACACAGTGAACCTCATTTAACTCTGGCCATCGTAATTCCTCAATACACTTCACTTCTCAAAATAACTAAAATGAACACAAAATTTTGTTGATTTTTCATGGTCAATGAACTCTCAAGATCCACAAGTTTTAATATTGCAGTTGCGTTTCAATAAAAAAATTAATTCGTCAAACTAAAGTATTTCTTTTCAATATTATTGAAGAAAGAAACACTACCTCGGTGAATTAAAAGCATAAAGCGGTTAACTTAGTTCGGTTAGCTTAATTTTTGACCCATTTTGAAGATTTTTCTGAGTGTATTGAAACTGTTGTTATTTGGGGCATACTGTAAAAAAGTTATGTCCCTTATGAACAAAAATTTCTTTAGTTTCGATTCCCTATGTTCCTAAGTTTCGTGTCCTTATGCTCCTACGTTCGTCCATGACCATAGTCAAATATGCACGTAGAAGGCAGTTACTGGGGCACTCGGACCCCATTTTAATATAAATTAATTTTTAGTAGTATAATATTATGCCAAAAAACCAAACTTTTATGATTCATCAACTAATGAACAAACGCGAAAATTGGATCAGATTTTATATTAAGAATAGTTATAATACATATATTAAATGAATTTGTTAGTATTTGACTTTTCAACTCCAAATTAAATATTATAATTTTTTTGGACTAATTATCACCTTTTTTTAAAAGTTTCGTAGTTCGTTTTAAAATACAAATGATGTGACCCCCTAAAAGTTTAATTTAAACGTACATAGCCCTGATTTCTTCTGATTTTTTTTCTTCGAATATTCGCCATTTTCCACAAACATAGACAGCATCCCAGCAGTGAAACTACCCAGTCGGAAATAAAAGTACTTCCGAATACATGAATTCATTGCTTTTTCGGATCCCGAACTACTTACTAGCATTTACACCAGTTTGGCTTACTTTTCTACTTGAATGGCATTGGCCGTATGGACTTTCTATCTCGTTTACAATTTCATGAGTTGGAAAATATACACTTAAAGCCTCGCTTACAATTTCCTATGCTACGAAGTACTTAATTTCTATCTATAATTTCCTGTATTTCGAAGGACTTTCTGCTAAATTCAGATTCCTTCGAATGGAAGTACTCTCTTTTTACTTACTATATCATGTGCAGCGAAGTGCCTAATTTTTCCTGCATTTCTTGCATGTCCCCTACTATTCCATTCACTCGGAAGTGATACCTGTTCCTAAAGGCCCGAATACAATAATGCGAGAGACAGAGACGAGAGCGAGACCGAGTCTCGGCCGAGATCTCGTTTTGAACTGTCTCGCATTCTAATATACAATCAACAAAGTGCGAGCCATATTTACACTTAAAAGACTATTAAAAACTAAATGTTTTGAAATTTTTTAATTAATAAAATAAACGCGGAGCCACAAACAGCAAAACAGAAATAAACAAATGCGTATTACAAAACAATTGATTACTTTGACAAATTGTCTCGGACGAGAGTGCGAGGAATTTCTAATTTTTTAGAAATGCCTCGTCTCGCCGTATCGCATCACGCATTATTGTATATTGCCACATACAATCCTTTGGTACAAATTCTTTTTGACATCTCGACCGAGACTCGGTTTCGCTTTCGTCTTGGTCTCTCGCATTATTGTATTCGGGCCTTAAGCAACGTGGTATTTAATGTAATAAATTGTACTCTTTTTATTTAGTTGTTTTATTCACTTTTAATGTTTTATTTTATGTTGTAGACATTTTTTTATTTTTTTTATTTTCAATGTTTAATTTTTGTTTTCTTAATCATACCTTTTGCTTAATATTTGTAACTTAAAGTATTTTAATAAAAAAAAACTGACTAAATATTATTATCCATGTTATTTAATCCATGGAATTGCTTAAAGGACTGCTTTCCAAGTATGTATTCCGTCATAGTTGTTCTCAATGATGAGGGAACAATCCAAAATTTCATAAATTTCGCCTAAGTAAACCAATATACAAATTGATTATTATGCCTAAAAATGTTAAAACCAAAAGAAAAAACTCACAATTCTCACTGCTTACAGTTGAATGGCCTTCGTACATATTTATGTGCACAGTAATTGAAGACGATGATGCAGATGCCTCATTGTTTGTTGGGGCCGTTGATCTTAAACGAATTGCGTTCGTTTCTTTTGGTGCTAAACGCTTTAAATGACGCTTGCTAAATCCTCTCTGTATAGCTGAATAGTTTTACCAAACAAAAAATAGTTCTTAGCCACCCTCTGTGGTCTAGTGGTACGCATGCTAGACTCGCACCCCGAGGGTCGCAGGTTCAAATCCTGCCACGGGCTTGGTCTCCAAAATGCTTCTTTCTATAAAAAAAAATGTTTTTCTCTTCGAGTCGAAAGCCTCTATAGCTGGTACTCATTTCCCCAACACCTTGCACTCATAAATTATTATGGTGTAAGATATAATAATCATAATATTAAAAAATAGTTCTTAGTTTAAGCAATTTAGTAAATGTTCTTCAATTAATTAAATAAAAATAAAATATAGAACTTAACGTAATAGTTTTCTTCTTTTTTAAATATATTTAATGTTCAAATATGGCACTGCTTATCCCATTAAACGTTGCGCAACGAATGAGCAAAAAAAGAAAAAAACAATATACTAGCCGATAATGCCGACGGCTGAACACTTGTAACTGTATCGCTCCGAAAAGGGTTCCCTTTTACGAAGGCATAAAAAACGAAATAAACAAATTAACACAAAAATCCTCCGATGAATATAGAATAAAAAATTAGGCGAAAGCGCGAGTGCAAAGATAACAACGAATGGACATCTAGTTGTCAGGAATCGCTTGAGGCACTCGTTAATACGCACTTTCTTGGCTGCAAAGATACATGTAATCTCGAACCCCCAAGAAGCGAGGTGGGAAGTTTACCACGGGACTTGATTACAACGGAAGGGATACAATGGGCAATAAACTCAGTTACCCCCTACTACAAGTCACCAGGGCTTGACGGAATATTCCCAGCCATGCTGCAAAAAACTCTGCATCTGGTAACACCCTGGCTTAGGCAAATATACAAAGGATGCTTGACGTATATCTAGGTTCCGGTGAGCTGGAGAGAAGCGAGAGTTGTATCTTTACCCAAGGCATGTAAAAGCTATCATCTCTACTCAAAGGACTACCGACCAATTAGTTTAACGTCATTTCTCCTAAAAACGCTTGAAAAAATACTAGATGCCGAAAGGAGGAACTCTATAGGTCCGGATGGCATGTCAAAGGCACAGCATGCATACACCAAAGCCAGGTCCACGGGCACTGGAGTATAAAGAATACGCCTTAGGAGTATTTCTCGATGAAGGCACCCTTCAACAACTTATCAACGGCTGCCATCTTAGAGGGTATCAGAACCACAAACATTAATGATGCAGCTTATCAATGGATTCGAAGCCTATTGAGCGGTAGAAAGATAAGGGCAATGTGGAACGGCGCTGAATCGATAAATGAGACGTGCAGAGGAACTCCATACGGAGGGGTCCTATCTCAACTACTCTAGTCACTCGTTGTCAACAAAATACTGGAAAAGTTTGACGGTAAAGCTCCAAAATTGGTGGCATATGCTGATGATATAGCCATAATTATAACAGGGAAATGCCTGTCGACTCTCAGTGACCTAATGATCGATACTCTAAAAACCTTATGTAGATGGGCGACAGAAGCAGGCCTAAGCGTGAACGCGGAAAAAACGGACCTGATACTTTTCAGTAGAAGGTATAAGATCCCGCCATGGAGACCACCAAAACTGAACAGTAGGGTTCTCAATATAAAAAGCCACACCAAATGCTTAGGGGTAATAGTAGACAATAAGCTTTCATGGAAGCTCAATGTGGAGGAAAGGGTAAAGAAAGCCACCAACGCTCTCGATGCTTGTAGATTCTTGGATGCATTTGGGGCCTTTCTCCTTCTCTGATGCATTGGTGCTACACAGCCATAGTAAGGCCTATTTTACTCTACGGTATTTTGGTGTGGTGGACAACTGAAAACTTATTGCATACCTATGGAAAGAGTCCAAAGATTTGCGGCACTGTGTGTGACGGGGGTCTTAAGGACAACACCAGCGGCTCCTCTAACACCTTTCTCAATTTACCCCCAATCGACCTCTTTACGGAAAGCCTTGCAGCAAAATCTGCGGGAAGGTTGATGGCCACTAAACAATTATCTCTCCTCCCCTTCGGTCATAGCTAGGTAGGTCGAAGTCTCACGGTCAACACTGACTATGTGACTCCTATTCTTAGCCTGCGGAAACAAATAAAAACAGCTATTGAAATGGAGGGAAGGCATAGGGGCATGAATGTTAAATGCAAAACCTTCAACCTATTCACGGACGGCGCGAAGATGGAGGACGGGGTTGGAACAGGCCTCTACTGCCCCGAACTAGATATCAAACAGCCGTTCAGACCACCAAACTCCTGCAGCATCTTTCAAGCTGAAGTTTTTGCAGCATGGAAAGCCGCAGAGCTCGCCTGCATAGGAGACACTACGAACTCCACAATGAACTTCTACATAGGCTACTACAAAGGCCAGGCTACGATCAAAGCTATAACTTCATGCTGTGCATCTTCCAGAAATGTTCTGCAATGCAAGGCAGCAATGGATGGACTAGCCACCTACAGGAAGCTACATGTCTAGTGGGTGCCAGGGCATAAGAATATAGAACGAAATGAGAGTGCGGATGCCATTGCAAAAAGCGGAATTTTACTACCAAACGAGCAAGTAAGTAACGTACTAATGCCTCTAAGAATTATCAACAGCCGTATTGAAGTTTATATGATGAGAAAGGTGAAAGAACGATGGAGTATTGCCACATGTAAGATCGCAAAGCTCATGTGCAAACCGTACGGCACTCACACCAAATCGATATTGGCACTTCCGAGGAAGGATTGCAGAACGGTAGTATTACTCTAAGGTATTCTGGTGTGTTGAACTGAATTTTAGGAGACAATGTACTGTAGACCTATGAAAAGAGTCCAACGGCTTGCGCCAATGTGTATAACCAACGATACCACAATTAATCCTTCTGCGGAAAGCCCTCGAGAAGGATGTTGGTCACCAAACAATTCTCTCTCTGATCCTTCGATCGTAGAACTGCACTTCGGAGTCTCACTGTCAACGCGGACTATCTGACCCCTGTCCTCGGCTTCTGAAAGCGGATATCAGTAACTATTGAGAAAGAACGTTGGCACAGAGGCCTGAGTGCTAAATGCAGAACCTTCCGCTTATTAATAATTGTAATTACATATCATTTACAGTACTTTATTTTTTCTGCAATTGTAAACGAAATGCTTAACTTTAATTGTGTATATACGTAATAAAATGGAATTACTAAGAAGCGTTGCTCTATATAGCAACAGGTCACGTTTAATTAGGCTGATTTATATAACACTACAACAACTGATTTATTTCTCAAAACAAAATTTTGTACTTAAGAAAAATCTATTCAGTTGACGTATAATTTTGTCATTCATAAAACTGAAATGAACTAAAAAAAATAAAATAAAGGTTCGAATTTGCAGAAACGAAAACAAAGGCACGAAACGTCAAAAACTCCACAGAACATTGGAAAAAAAAATGTTTAACTTAGTACATACTCGTATACGCACATCATCTCATAGCAATGCATAGCTATTTAATGCAAGTAACTATATTAACCCTTTATCAAGGAAATAACGCATATTTTCATAAAATCTTATGCTTTGCTTGTAAAAAATTAAAAATTATATATTAAAGTATTTTATTTGACTAATTTAACTAATCCGATAGTGATATAAAATTTTACAAAAAACGAGGTTTTTATTGAGAAAATAAAAGCCATTTCGCGTAAGCGTAAAAGTACAAAATTTACTGCGTCGAAAAAGTGTCGAATGCAGTGATTCCGAGAAGTACTCGTACTAACTTAAAATTCTTAACTTTTTAATGAAAGTGTAAAAACAAAAAAAATATATATAAAAATAAAAACAACAAATAATTATAAAGTGATAAACAACAAATAAGCACAAAGTGAGACAACCGAAAAATAGCTCTTTTATTATACGATTATGTATGTACATAGGTAGGTAGGAGTGGCCGCCCAGTTTGCCAAAAGCACACTTGAGCACACATAATGGCCCATTGTGATACCACGGTGTGGCGCCGTTCAAGCACTGACTAAAAAGGTTCCCATACTTGGGATGGTGATAATCAGCGCAAGGACAGCGCATGGAAAGGCACGACTCCCCCGTCATGTTTCAGGAAACCATCCTGGTACTTTGATGAACCTGGCTATGTCCCTAATATTAATGGATGACAGCTCTGTCAGGCTTGTAAGAAATGGGGCACCAAAGGTGCGAATTCTTCTTCTGCTCAAGGATGGGCAGTGGCATAAGAGGTGGAAAACCATCTCGTCCTCCTCCTCGGAGCCACAGCCTCGGCACAAATCACTTGAGGGTAGGACCAGTCTTTCTGCGTGCTGTCCCATTATGCAGTGGCCGGTCAGAACCGACACAGTTGTCGACAGTGATACGCGATCAAGTCGAAGAAGTTGATTGGTTCTGTTTTTGTCCATTCTTGCCCAAGTTAGTCTAGCCGTGTGGCAGGATTCCTCGTTAGCCCAGGATTTGTAGGCGTTAGCCAGATACTTCCGTTTGATTTCGAGCTTGGCAGTTGCCAGTGAAATGCCGATGTTTACGGAGGGGTGAATGTCCTGCATTAGCGTGCCTGCCTTGGCAAGCTCGTCCGCCTCGCAGTTTCCCGGGATTTCGCTATGTCCGGGAACCCAGACTAGGTGCACCCGAGAGTAACTTGCGAACTCATTTAAAGATGTACGACATTCATGAACTAGTCTTGATGTGGCCGTGGAGCCAAAAAGAGATTTAATGGCGGCCTGGGTGTCTGAGAAGATAGATACGTCAACTGCGCCGATATAACTACTCAGCATCCATTTGGCTGCGTGGTAAATGGCCATGACCGCAGCTTGAAAAACGCTGCAATGGTCTGGGAGACGTAGGAAGATGTTTAAGTCCAGCTTGTCGGAATAAATACCGCTGCCGACTCTACCTCCAAGCTTGGAACCGTCGGTGTAGATTTCGATTGTTTCACCGACGATTAGGTTTTCTGAAGTCCAGTCGCTTCGACTTGGAATAGTGAGGTCGAATTCCCTGAATCCCGAATCGGGGTAGACCGACATATAATCGATAAAGTTGGGGACAGGTGGATCCTGATTCAGAATTGAAGCATGGCCTGTCAGGGTTTTGCACCAGTGCGAAAGAGCGTTAAGTCTAATCGCTGTCAGCTTGGCTTGTTGCTTAACCAGGATCCCCGAAGGGAGCCAGTGCAGCATGGCAAAAAGGGCTTTCGTAGGTGTGCTACGAAGAGCGCCAGTGATCAGTAGAACAATGGATCTTCTGATTTTATCGAGGGGTTTGATATTACAGGCTTTTTCGAGAGCTTGCCACCAGAAGACCGACCCGTATAACAGGTTTGGTTCAACGATGGCCGTGTAGAGCCAGAGCACGACTCGAGGACGAAGTCCCCATCGTGCACCAACTGCTCTTTTACAGCAGTATATAGCGAATGTTGCCTTACGTGCCCTCTCAGCTAGATTGGCTTTCCAATTAAGCTTTGGGTCGAGAATCAGGCCTAAATACTTAACGTGTGTGCCCAAAGTGAGCGGAGTGCCGTTTAGACTAGGCATTGTAAACTTTGGAATCTTGTACTTCCTATTGAAAAGCATAGTATCGGTTTTGGATGGGTTAACCCCAAGTTCGAATTCGCGACACCAGTTTGACACAATAGAGAGTGAATATTTAAGTTTTTCGGAAAGTGTTGCTAAGCATGACCCCAGTTTAAGCCGGAAAAGAGGCCAGTTCGTGTTTTTTCTATTGACTGGTGGATTCTGTATTGCCTGTAGTCTCCCTCAAGTCAATGTCAAAGGTGATATAGCAGTGGTCCGAAAAGGAGCATTCCTGTGAGACGAACCAATTGCTTATCATGTTGGAGTAGTTATCGCTGACGAGGGTGATCTCAAGCACTTCCTGACGGATGTAAGGAAGGTCGGCTCATTTCCCCGGTTAGCAATGCCTAAGTTATTTGAAATGATAAAGTCGAAAAGACACTCACCTCGATCATTTGTGCCGGAGCTGCCCCATATTTCGTGATGGGCCTTGGCATCGGCACCGATAATTCCCGGAATCTGTTTCTGGTGGGCTACAGCAACCATTTGCTTCAGTATGTCTGGTGGCGGGGAGTCGCCATAGTCATGAGCCATGTAGTTCGAGGAGATCCAGAAGGTCCGTGGATCCATTTCAATGACCATGGCAACATTGTCTTTGTCACTGAATCTTGGTTTACCTTGATCCTCGATATATACCATACGATATCCGTATGCATTGAGTCCAGAAACCCGGTCATTTATGACCCAAGGTTCTTGGACGAGAATGAGCTCCTCCCCTATAGCCGAGAGGCGGAGAAGCAGGGCTGCCGAGGCAGTTTTCGAATGCTGAAGGTTAATCTGTAGTACCTTCAGCATTGTCTGGAAGAGCGATTATTGTGGAATTCAACTCCTCCTCTTCGGACATTGGAGAGATGTATCCACTAGCCGCCTCCGTGTCCATGTGGTCGAAGAATTCTCCGACCAGTTCGGAAGTTGAGAAGCGGCTGCTTCTGGTTGTAACGGAGCACATACTCTCATTGTCACTACACGACAAAGGGGTGAGAGCTGGGCCCGAGCAGCTAGGCTCTTTGGCAGTGGCTTGTGGGACAGCACCAGCTGGGGGAGGCTGTTGGGGGGCTTGGGCATGGCACTTGTAGATGCGGAGAGTGATGGCTCCAAAGCCATAATTAATCACCCCTCGCGGGAGTTGATGGGAACAAGGGATTGCTCGTTCAAAATGATGGTGACCTCACGCAAAGTGCCTTTGGGGTCACCAACTTTCGCGACCTTCCAGCCATCGGTGGGAAGATCGGTGTTGCTGAGCTTGAGGATCTTTAAGATTGCCTCGGGCTCAGAGGGCTCGGCAGGAAGCCATGTTTTGGAGCGAGGGCGTTGGGGAACCTGGTCCAAAGGTACAGCGTTGAGCTGTGCACCCGGCCATATCTCACCTACCCTATTGATCGCTACCTTGTATAGATCCGCCGAGCGTTGGTCCGAGCAAGATACGATCTTAATATGTCCTTGATACCACCCTGCGTCACGGCAGCTGGGTGAAGGACCAGGGTTGAGGGACATAACCTCAACGAATATTGGTAACAGTGCCATTTCGACCTGTCTCCAATTGGCAGCAGTAATGGTCCCATCGGCATTGGCAGAGTCTGTACATATATACATTAAAATATAAGCGGCCTAGCAAGTATCTAGTGTAGAGTCGCCAAAGAACATTTGAAACAAAAAAATATATATATTATAATTAAGAAAAAAATGGGTATAGACTGTACCCCACCTAGCGAAAGTCAACAACAACAAGAACAACAACAACAGAAACATCAGCAACATCAGCAACTACAACAACAGCAGCAGCAGCAGTAACACCAAGAAATACAACAACAGCATCAATATCTGCAAATACAAAAGAAATACCTTCTTCCAAATCCGCTCCAAAATTCCTGGAGTTCTCAATGCCCCTCGCCCCAATTACGCTCGTCCTACCATAATAAAAACAGTTCACAACAAACTGTCCAACAATAAATTGAATAAATTCAGCGAAACTAAAGCGAAACTTGATAGCTAGGTGATTCGAAGGAAACCGAAAATCGATTTTCGTCCCCAGAAGAAATTGAAGAATGCGACCAAAACACAGAAGAAAAATTGTCTAACCCCGCCAATATTTGTTGATAGAGTTACCAATATCGCTCCTTTAATTAAACTATTATCTGAAGCTGCTCCAAATTCATACGAATTAAAGTTCATAAACAATGAGCAAGTTAAAATCTAGGCACTTTCTCCAGAAGCCTACAAGACAATAGTTAACCAGCTTTAGCTAAAAAAAACACCGAATTTTTCACCTATAAGCCAAGACAAGAAAGAGGATTCAAAGAAGTACTCAAGAATATGCACCCATCTATAGGCACAGATGAAATAACCCACGCCATGCAAACCTCGGTCACTCTGACAAGAATAATTGGAACATAATGCAAAGAAACACAAAAAAACCACTGCCAATGTTTATCATTGAACTTAAAAGCCAAATATTACAGAAATTTATGAAGTCAAATACCTGTTTCATACAAAAATTGTATTTGAGCCCCCCGTCCGACTCGCGATATTTCCCAATGTGCTAACAATCAGCAGTATGGGCATACAAGAACGTACTGCCGCAGAAAACCAACGTGTATTAAATGCGCCGGAAGCCACACGCCTTGAGGTTGTGTACGTAAAAACAGATCAGAAGAAGCCAAATGCGCCTTGTGTGAAGGTAATGACCCAGGAAATTACAAAGGTTGTGTAGTTTTTAAAAGTCTGCAGAAAATTAAATACCCAAAATTAAGGAAAAACGACAATTTACCCATGAATCCTACCCAACAGCAGGAAGTTCCGGTAAAATCCAGTACATGAAAAGAAAATCAAAATATACTTTCATACGCTCAAGTACTAAAACACAAAACACAAGCAATTAATGAAAACACAACGGTCGTACCCATACTGCTACTGCAGAAACCCAAGCTCCGAACGAAATGAGAGAAATGATAATGCTACTCCGGCAAATCATGCAACAAATCATGACAATGATGAACTTATTAGTGACCCTCACGACTAAGAATTGCTCATCCTCAAACCCATAAAAATCATAATATGGAACGCTAATGGGCTGTCAAAACGTTTACTAGAAATTCAAAAATTCCTTAAAACATACGAAATAGATATACTCCTAATTTCTGAAACCCATTTCACCGACAAAAGCCATTTTCAGATTCCGCACCCAGATAATATGGCTCATGCAGGTACAGCAATATTATAAAACGCTGTGAGAGCACATCTTATCGCACAGAAGCTATACAAGCCACGAATATAACAGTTGATGACTGGAAAGGGCCAATTAAAATTTCCGCAGTCTACAGCCCACCTAAACAAGCAATAAAAATAGAGAAGTATTTAAAATTCTTTAAGACCCTTGGCAATAGATTCCTAGCTGGAGGAGACTATAACGCACAGCACACATACTGGGGTTCGCGTCTCACTACACCAAAAGGCCGACAGCTTTCTGCGGCCTTTGGAAAATTAAATTTTCTCCCCGTCTCTTCAAGTACACCAACATGCTGGCCAACAGAAAAATTCCCGACTTGATTGACTTATGTGTGATGAAAGGTATCATGCTTAGTGATATAAAAGTGATGTAGTTAGCTAAAAGTGACTTGGCTAAAAGTGACTTTGAAAGAGCAGACACATTTGCCCAACACTTAAAAAGAGTATTTACCCCACACGAAATCGAGCCCCCAGTCTGTGTAACAGAAGAAGTGCAAACTGTTCCGAGTAATTGTTAAAATAAAAACACGTTTTTACTTATCGTGTGCCAAAGAAGAAGTGAAGTTTTTATTCTCGCATAAGAACAAAGAGAGAGAATAATTGAAAATTGCTTGACATTTGTAAAGTAGGGATGATAAAGTACAATTCTGGAGTTATGAGTAAGTTAGTACATATATGTACATATTTATAACACCCTCGCTTGTTGGATCTTTAATTAATTTAATTCATTATATAAAACTAATGACAAAAATAAATTAAAATTCAACATAAACCCATATGCTGCGAACAGAAATGATTCTTTTCTTTGGTCACTGCCTTCGTCAAACTATCTGCAACCATTTCAGATGTAGGCTCGTACCTAATAGAAACAATCCCTTTTCCAACTGTCTCTCGCAAATGGTGATATTTTATGTCTATGTGTTTGGATCTCGGTCGAAATCCATCAGATTCTGCTAATTTGCCTTGGTTGTCGCAGTGTAAATTAATGGATGATGTATCACTGCAATCTAGTTCATCTGACAGCTGCTTCAACCATATTGCTTCCTGGATAGCTGACGACATGGCCATATACTCGGCCTCGGTGCTAGATAAGGCAATGGTAGGTTGACGTTTAATTGCCCAAGTAATTGCTGCATTTGACATTTTAAACACATACCCTGTGCACGAACGACGCTTATCGATGTCGGATCCCCAATCAGCATCAGAATATCCATGCAGTTGTGACGAACCATCTGATGAATACTTCAATTTAAAGTTGATTGTGCCGTTGAGATAACGCATGATTCGCTTAACAGCCTTCCAATGAGCGACATTGTAATTTGTATTGAATCTGCTTACATCGTTAACTGCAAAAGCAATATCTGGCCGCGTGCATTGTGCGAGATATAGCAAACTGCCCACCGCTTCTTGATAAGGAATCTTTGCCAGCTCACTCTCTTCGACGCTTTCTGACATCATGCTAATCGAAAGTTTTTGGTTAGAGTCACTCGGAGTTGCAATTGGTTTACAATCTTCCATATTGAAACGCAATAAAATATCGTTAATATATTTACTCTGGTCTAGTTCGACACCATCAGCATTTTGTGTGATTCGAATACCAATGCAACTTTTTATCGGCCCCATATCTTTCATTTTGAATGATCCACTGAGTGTCTCTTTGATTTGTTTTAACACCTTCGGATCCTTCCAAAACAGAAGTATGTCATCTACGTAGATAGCCAATATAAGTGAACTATTCTCATTAAAATGCACACATGGATCTAGTTGCGACTTTGCCAACCCAAATGACTTCAGCACTGCTTCTAGCTTCAATTTCCACTGTCTTCCTGCTTGTTTTAGCCCATACATTGCTCGATTCAATTTGCACACTAAATTAGAGCCATCGTGGAATCCTTCTGGTTGAACAATATATATTTCTTCTTCGAGTTCTCCTTGCAGAAATGCTGTCACCGCATCCATCTGGTCAATTTTAAGTTTATTTTTCACAGCCAATGCAATCAAGAAACGAATAGTTGAGTACCTTACCACGGGTGAAAATGTTTCTTTGCAGTCCATTCCATAGACTTGGCTACAGTCCTTTGCGACTAACCGAGCTTTGTGTTTTATTATATTGTTGTCCATGTCACGTTTTGTGGTAAAAACCCATTTTGACTTGATAACTTTTCATCCCTTTGGAAATTCCATTAGATCCCATGTATTATTCTCCTTCAACGAATTCATTTCGCTTTCCATTGCATCTTTCCATTTGACAGCATCAGCTTTACTCATGGCTTCTTCAACTGTAATAGAATCTAAATCGTTAGCTTTATAAGTTAGATAGCTCACATACTCATCACGTAGAACCGGTTTTGGTATTCTGGCTGTTCGTCGATGAAGTCCATGTTGTTCAACCATTACTGACTCATCAGGAACATATGTTGGATCATTGACATCAGACTCTTCACACAACTCCTCTTCACTGTTGCTCTGCTGATGCTGGAATGTTGTTACTGGCGATGGTTTCATAGGCTCTATTTCGCTCTGTTGGTCAATTGCCCTCACTTGATTTGGTATTTCTTCTTCAAAATCAACATTGATTACTGCTGGCTCCATTTTCTCGTGAAAAATGACGTCACGGCTTACTACTAACTTTTTAGTACTGGGATCGATGCAACGAATGCCTTTTTTATTTGCATCATATCCGACGAAAATCATCTTCTTAGCTTTTCGGTCCAGCTTCTTGCGACGTTGTTTCGGAATGTGAACCATAATTGGGGATCCAAAAACTCTAAGATGTCCAACATCAACTTTGGTGCCAGTCCATGCCTCCTCCGGTGTCTTATCTTTTAATGCTGAGCAAGCTGATCGATTTATTAAATATGACACCATGTTAACTGCTTCGGCCCAATATTCATCACTAAGCCCAGCATCAAATAACATGCATTTTGCGCGTTTAATAATAGTGCGATTCAAGCGTTCTGCTGTGCCATTTTGTTCCGGGGTGTACACATTCGTTAGTTGGTGTTGAATGCCCTTGGCACGACAAAATCTATCAAATTGGCGCGACCAATACTCACTGCCATTGTCAGTGCGAAAGATTTTAATTGGCTTGCCTGTTTGCTTTTCAACAAAGGCTTGAAATTCCATAAAAATATCCAAGATGGAAGATTTTTCTTTTAAAAAGTAGACAAACACCTTTTTTGAGTAATCATCAATAAATATCAACAGATATTTTGCGCCCCCAATCGATTTCGTCTCCATCGGTCCAACTAAATCGGAATGTATAAGTTCCAGCAACTCCTTTGTGTAACTCTGGCTTGGTTTAAATATCTCCCGAGATTGCTTTCCTTCAGCACATACCTCACAGTTCTGCAATCCAATTTTCTGATTTGAAAAATTCATCCCAGTCACAATTCCATCACGCATCCTGCATAAGCTGCCATAATTCAGATGACCAAATCTTCGATGCCATGTAATTGCGTCGCTTTCTTCTTTTCGGGATAACATACACGCACCACCAGATGTTTTCAGCTTGTAAATTCCATTTTCTGGCCACTTCAATTAAATTTTGATCATAGATTGAGCACCCACTTTTATTAAAAACCAGCGTATTGCCTTTTTGTACTGTTTTAAAAACTGACAATAAATTCGCCGACAATTCAGGTACATGCAATACGTTTGAGACATCTACTTCGTCATCGCCCAACAACAATTTTGATCTGCCTTCACAAGTCACTTTAATTTTTGCATCATTTGCCGTCGAAATCTCTTTAACACTTGAAGCACTGCGAGCAAAGAGCAATTTTTCATTTGGCGTCATATGACTCGACGCGCCACTGTCTATATACCATTCGTCTGTGTGTGTATTTGTTGCCGCTCTCACTGTAAATGCTCTGTTAGCAAATTCGGACTTGTTTTTTGTTGCCTTGCGTTTTTCTATGTTCTTTATGCTCCTTTTTCTTGCATTCTGCACTCACATGACCCCGGCCCCCGCATGAGTAACATTTGATAGAACGACGGTTATTTGGTTTTCTTGTGTTTTGCTTATTCCCTCTCTTCCCAAGAAACGCACTTTTGTTTTTGTTGTCACAAGAGTACTGTGTGTCTAACAGTTTCATCTTTATGTCATCAGCATTAATTTTTTCACTTGCTTCGAAGCTCAGAATTAACGGCTTGTATTCTTCCGTTAATCCTGCAAGCATAATGGCTGCTAGCCAATCATCATCAATATTAAAACCGATGCAATTTAGTTTACTAGCCGTTGTCATAATTTGATCGATGTATGTTTGCATACTTTCACTTTCTTCAAGACGAATTGAAATTAAAGTGCGCAGCAACCCAATTTTTCTCATCAACCCGCGATCTTCATAAATGCTTTGAAGTTTAGTCCAAATTTCAAATGCCGTTTTACATGTTCTTATGTGAACAAACAACCCCGGCTCTACACTCAGCGCTAACATGTTTTTTGCTGTGCTTAATTTGTCCGGCAACTTCTCTTTGCAAACGCGTGGATCGTCAGAAGATGGCAGAATGCAATCACCTAATTTCTTTAACTCCAAGAAATTTTCCATTGCAAATGCCCAGTTGTGAAAATTTTCACCACCTTTCAGCTTCTCAATCCCAAAGTCCGATTTCGTTGCATTATCCATTGTTTGTTGTTCTCTATGTATGTATGCAAGAAAAACGAATTTAATGACCGCGACAAACACAATTAATACGACAAACGTAATTAATATGACTAGCGCGCAACAAATCCACTAATGCAAAAAAAAACTATTAAAATTTAATTAAGATTATGGCCTGGGCCCATAACCTGTTAAAATAAAACACGTTGCTACTTATCGTGTGCCAAAGAAGAAGTGAAGTTTTTATTCTCGCATAAGAACAAAGAGAGAGAATAATTGACAATTGCTTGACATTTGTAAAGTAGGGATGATAAAGTACAGTTCTGGAGTTATGAGTAAGTTAGTATATGTACATATTTACAACAGTAATACCCATCAGATGGACCTACCCATAAGTAAATTTTCCAAATCCGAAGTGAAAGCAGCTATTGATAAGTTAAATATTAAAAAAGCCCCTGGGTACGACATTATCAATGGAAAAATAGTAAAACAACTTCCAGAAGAAGGAGTTACATATCTAACTTACTTATTTAACGCGGTAGTAACATCAGGCTTTATACCTCCCCAATGGAAAGTCTCACAAGTCAAAATGATTCCCAAACTCGGAAAAAGCGCTGATAAAGTTACTGATTACTTCTAAACTGATGGAAACCCTTTTCCTGAAAAGACTACTCCCAATTATAGAAGAGCGAGAGCTAATTCCAAATCATCAATTTGGATTCAGGAAAAAACACAGCACAATCGAACAGGATCATAGGATTGTTGAGTATATACACACTGCATTCGAAGAGAAAAAATATTGTACAGCGGCGATTCTTGACATCTCGCGAGAATTTGATTGCGTTTGGCACGATGGCTTGCTTTACAAAATAAATAGTACACTCCCTATTAAGTTCTACGTGTTAATCATGTCCTATCTTACACACAGATATTTTTTCGTAAAGCAAGGTGAAGAACAATCTGAGCTCCATGAAAGCTCAGCAGGTGTACCCCAAGGTAGTGCCATGGGCCCAATACTTTATCTACTTCACACGTACGACTTACCATAGCTGAAGAAGTCACCATAGGTACCTATGGAGATCACACTGCTGTCTTAGCTGTTGACACTCTCCCACATTTAGCTTCCTCTAAAATCCAAAGTGGGCTAGTCAAAATGACTGGCTGGCTAAAAAAATGGACAGTCAAGTTGCATGAAACAAAGTCAGTCCAGATTACATTCACTATCAAACGAGACACCTGCCCACCCATTAAACTCAACGACATAAATATACGCCAATGTGAGGCTAGATACCTGTGAATGCACCTCGATTGAAGATTAACTTGGAAAACACATATATTTACAAAACGAAAAGCACTCGGTATAAAGCTCAGAAATCTACACTGGCTCTTGAATCGAAACTCAGTCGATAGCAAATTGCTCTTGTACGAGTACTCAGCAATTTTAAAACCAGTTGGACATACGGTATTCAGCTGTGGGGCACTGCGGCAACTTCCAATGTTGAAATACTGCAAAGATTCCAGTCAAAGACCCTAAGAATGATTGTAAATGCAAGTTATTATGCCATAAACAACCAAAGTCAGTGTGACCACAAAGTAACCACAGTCGCTCTACGAATAAAAAAGCATTCTACTTCGCACAATCTGAGACTCCAAGTCCACCCAAACTCACTAATATTGGAACTGACTTCCAACCCTTTCACTTTCACCCGACTGAAGAGAAAATCCACAACAGTCCTCCTGTGCTAATAGGCAATGGCTGTATCACTGGGTGTAGTCCATAAAAGACAGTAAATTCAAAAATTTGTTTTAAGTTATTAAATAGAGGTGGGGTAATGAGTCATAGTGAGTAGACGTGTTTTTGGTGCTAACGAGTGGAGAGCGGTTTTTATAATATTTGCCAGATATATTGATCTGTTAATTCGCCTACTAAAGATTGAAGTTGTGACTGAGTGTCGGTGTTTGTGCTGAGTTTTTTCTTTCTGTATAGTCGACATTAAATAAAGAAACCTGTTTTTGCAAAAATGTCATTGGCAACAAGACAGGCAGCGCAAAGAAGAGAGAAACAAAATTTGGCGCCAAGTTTGCACTCAACACCAAATGCGAACAAAGCAACTGCAGATAGGCTCTCTGACTCTGGTTTGCTGGCTGCATGGGATGAGCGGTTGGTTAGGCTCGAAGAGAGCATTGTCACAAAGCTTAACGGGTCTGTGAAGCTGCTTGAGGATCGTGTTATGCAGAAAATGAGTGACAAATTTGAAGGTGGACAAATTTGAAGGTGATGCTGTCTCAACGGATATTTTAATTAATGGAATACCTGAGACCGAGAGTGAGAGATTGGGTGATACATTTAATAAAATCTCTCAATCGGTCAAAAGTGACTCGCCGCGGGTTCGGGAAGTATTCCGTCTGCGCTCGAATCGTAGCCAATCTCAAAATGGGGCTGCTGCGGTTTTGGTGAGACTGCAAACGGCACAACAAAGGAGTAATCTCTTTCGGGCTATTGCTGGGTTCTGCAAGGAGAAGAAGAGATCCATCTTACTCTCTGATATCGGTGTCGGCGGACAAACTCCCGTATTTGTACATGAGAGTCTAACTAAGAGCAATCGGGTAATTATGCAGTATGCATCGAGGCTTAGGCGGCAGCGGCTGTTGAGTTCTGCATTCTCCATGCGAGGCATGGTATATGTTCGAGTGAACCGAGATTCTGAAGCGAAACTGGTTACGAGCAAAGAGGCCGTGGATTCGCTCGTTGGCGCACCAGCAGCTACGAAATTACAATAATGTTGTCTTTTCCATCTTTCCTTATGTTTATTTCAAACTTAGCTATAAGTTTTCTTCTTGTTATTACTTTATTCTTTTATATATTTTTAACTCTTTACATTTCAGATAGGTATATCTATTCTTCCACTTCTTTCTATACATTTTGTTTGTTTTGTTTTTTGTTTTTTCTTTTATTCTTTTTGTATGCTCTCTCTGATTCTTTCTTAGCTCTTCTTTCTATTATTTTTATGTGCATTATGTATTTTGTAAAGGTATATGGTTATTGGTTAATTTTTATAATTTTTTTTATAAACCTTATGGCTATGGTTTACTATTTAATGTTTGAACTTGCAGTCCTAAGCCTGGCTTCCACTTGTTGTGGGTGACAGTGCGGATGGTGTTAATGAGAATCATGAAGTTCTCATTGATATATTGTGCAGGCAGCGTAGGGGCCTCAATATTGTGCATCTTAATGCTAGGAGTCTGAATTCAGAGAAATTAGATTACTTGAGATATATTTTTGAGGGCTCTTTAGTGGATGTTGAATTTTTGAATGTTAAAAGTTGTAGTGGAGGTACAAAAATGTTTCTATCTTGTGTATATAACCCTAATAGAGCATATCAACTTGAACCTTATTTTTCTGAGCTGTCCAATAATTTGGCTGATTATGATCGCTTTGTGATTTGTGGCGATTTCAATGTGAATCTGCTGTGTGATAGTAGTGCTAGGAATAAATTATATGAGCTTGTAGCAACTGCTGGATTATCTGTCGTAAACTCGGGTGTACCTACTCGTTATGGAAATAATGTCAACCCTAGTTTGCTTGATTTCTTTCTGGTATCTGATGTCTCATTGATTAGTTTTTTTGATCAAATCTCTTTTATTTCCGATCATTATTTAATTTTTTGTACCTTACACTGTGCCGTGATGCTCTGCCGGATTTTTTTTCATATCGTGACTTTAATGCTATTGATTACGAATCACTATTCTGTGAGATGAGTCGGGTGCATTGGGATGAATGCTGGTGTCAAACCTCTGTGGATGATAAGTTGGACTCTTTGTAGGTTGCATTGACAGGATTTTTAATCAATATGTCCCCATTCGTTCAGTGGCAATTCAGACTGTTTCTTGTCCATGGTACTCTAAGCAAGTTAAATTGGCCATTAGGAATCTAAATAAATTGCATGCTAAATGGAAAAAAAGCCTACTGTGGATAATTGGAATCAATTTAGGATTACTCGAAATAACAGTGTATTTATTGTTCGTCAATCCAAAAGAAATTTTTACAATTCCGAGTTGAAAAGTTGCCTTCCTACCAAGCTACTTTGGAGGAATTTGAGGAACCTTGGAGTGCGTAGTAGTAATAATACTATCTGCAAGTTGGATCCCAGCATTATGTGTGATGCCTTTGCTTCTCCGGGATCATGTGGCTCGGTTTCTCAGCCTGCTCTTGGAATATTTTGTTCTGCCACGTCTACTTTTCAGTTCTGCTGTGTCCGTGAGGCTGATGTGGGGCGATGTCTGATGAGGGTTAAGTCAAATGCAATTGGTGAGGATGGCTTGCCGGTTAAGTTTCTTAAGATTATATTACCATTTATTCTTAGTCCCTTGACCCACATTATTAATCATTGCTTTACGACTTCGTGCTTTCCTAGTGCTTGGAAAGTTGGTATCGCTATTCCAGTAGCTAAGAAATCCGCTGTATTGGAGCCAGGTGATTTTAGACCTATTAGTATTTTACCTTCTCTATCAAAGGTTTGTGAATCACTCATGGCTGAGCAAATTTCAGGTTACAATCTTTTCTCTCCTTTGGTTTTAGATCGGGGCACAGTTGTGCGACTGCTATGCTTAAGGTTATGGATGATGTTCGGGAAATGTATGACTAAAGTCTTCTTACTTTTCTATGTCTCCTGGATTTCTCCAAGGCTTTTGATAGCGTTAACCATTCGTTGCTTTGTTTAAAATTAAAGCGGTACTATGGGTTTTGTGACAGTGCAGTTGGCCTTATAAATAGTTATTTAACAATGAGAATGCAGCGAGTAAAGGTGGGCAATATCTATTCTGATTATAGGCATGTTTTTTCGGGCGTTCCACAGGGATCGATTCTTGGCCCACTCCTGTTTACTATATTTTCAAATGACATATTCTCGGTGTGTAAATACGTAAATATACATGCATATGCTGATGACCTACAGATTTATCTTTCTCGGCGCATGGAGTAAATTGATGACTTGAGTCTTAAAATGAACGAAGATCTACATTCTATATTTGATTGGTCAAAAAGAAATGGACTCTTCCTAAATCCGTTAAAATCCTACGTTTTACCAATCTCGAAGAAGAAAGCAGAATTGGACAAACTTCCTTTTATATATATTGGTGGCGCTCAGCTGAAATTCGTTGAGAGATCATGTAGTTTGGGCTTTCATATTAATTCTTCTTTCACTTGCACTGATCAAGTAAATAGTATTGTGAAAAAAGTTTTTTTTGTGCTGAGACAGTTACGGATGTCAGCAGAGTTTACTCCTGTCGAGACTAGGAGAATGTTGGTTAAGCAGCTGGTTGTACCCATAATTTGCTATTCAGAGCTTGTATATAGTAAGTTGGATTCAAACTCCCTACATAAAATACAAGTTGTGTTTAACTATGCCACACGATATGTGTTTGGATTACGTAGGTTAGACCATATAACTTCCTGGAAGACAAGTGTTCTTGGATGCAGTATTGAGAACTACTTGTGGATCAGAAATTGTATTTTTCTTCACAAGCTGATTATCACGAGAACTCCTAATTATCTCTTTGAGAAACTTCAGCAGAGCCAATCAAAAAGAAGTCGGTGCATGATAATACCTGTGGGAGCTCCACATCACGTCACTACGCAACTCCACTAATCAATCCAAAAACTCCTCACTACTTATGAAGTCAGTTTGGTACCTTCCAACCCTGACAAGCTGTCAACGACAGCATTGTAAATATTGTACATATTTTCTCAGTTCCTTTTAGACTAATAAAACGACTACACGTATGAGCAGAAGCTTTTACAAAGAACGAGCACGAGTGTTTCTTTTTATTTAAAATAATTAGACGGCATCGCAGAGAGTCGCTAAATACCTAAGTTTGCCTATTCTAATTCAACTCGATACTTTTTCATTAATGCCATCAGGATCTGGAATTCGCTGCCTCCAGCTGTGAGAGGCGTGGCAGGGATTAGTGAGTTTAAGCATTTAGTGTTCCAGTACTTTTGTCGAGAGCTACCATAGAGCTCTCTAAATGTTTACCCTTGAAAATAACCAAATATCTCTTTTATTATTCTTTTCTGTCTGTATTCTTTTATTTATTATTGCATTAATTTATTTATTTATTTATTTATTATTCATTATTTATTTATTACTTATTTACTTATTCATTTTTTAATTTTTTTATTTATCTATTTAATTAGTTGCTAATTTAATTTAATATATATATATTAATAACTGATATATAGTTATATATTAAAAGACTTTGTCTTATGTTATAACTTTAAACAATAAATTGAAATTGAAATTGAAATTGAATAATGCTGAATGTTAAGCAACAGATTGCAATAAAAATTGGATTAAAAATATAATTTTTCTTTTGTGTAACAAAGACGGTAAACGGACAATATTCTCCAAAGAGAGCATTGAACATATATTATGCTAACTATGCAACACAAAAGCAATCTCAATCCAACATATTAAGAGGAATGCCATACCATAAAAAAAACGTGGCAACCTATGAACGATATATGCTGAATCTTACTTAATCTCTAATTTCACAAAGAAAACATGTACATTCTTATGAACATCTTAAAATGATGCGACATGATATACTCGTACCATACTCGTATATATATATATTTGAGTTAAAGTATATATTTGAGTTAAAGTTAGGCCGTAGCCTATAGTAGCTTAGTCTTAAGCATAGTTTTCGAATTTGCTTATTTAATAAACTATTAAAAATAACAATAGTTGATTTTTAGTTTGGTTTAAGGTGTTGCAAGAAACTTGTAAATAATGTAAAACTATTGTTAATATTCAGTTTGAAATCCACTCTAATGCAACAATGAAAATTTTTTCCGTAATGGTGAATTCCATGACGATTTTTAAATACACACGCAGAGGGATATTACTGGGGCACTCGGACCCCATTTTAATATAAATTAATTTTGTTAATTATTTTAGTGATTAGTAGTATAACATTATGCCAAAAAACCAAAAAATTGTGATTCTACAATTTATGATTACCAAGGTGCATTTACAGTGAACAAAAGTAAAAATGGAAAGCAATTGGATCATTATAAAATATTAAATGATCTTGTTAACATTCGAGTTTTCAACGCCAAATTAAATATTATATTTTTATTGGATTAATTAGCACCATTTTTTAGCAGTTTCGTAGTTCGGTTTAAAATACAAATGAGGTGATTGAATGAATGATATATAATATTATTTCATCAAATATTCACCATTTTACACAACATAGACAACTCACATATGGAATACGTAAGCAAAGTAGTGTGACCAAAAAAAAAAAATCGTTGAAACAGTAAAAAAATAACGAGGGAATCGAATGTCTTTTCTTATTCATCTTTGGTGTTAATGTGATATGAAAATTTATTGGTGCCACGTATAGAATGTAAATAAGGTGACCAATTAATTATGAGAATATATAGGGTGACAAGTGGTTGTTCTAGATATTGATATTAATGCATACTAGTATACCCCGCGCTCGAAATTCGAGCGTATCCTAAATACATACATTTGTACAAAAATGGAATAGAGCAAATGAAAAGTTCAATATGGTTCAGGGCAGAGCCGCTCACCCCATAAACAGGCGAGCACGACTTGTAATTGTTTTACACTTAGCTTAGGACCACTCACGTAGGGCCTGCAACCAATTTGCGCACCGCCATAAGTACGCTTATTAGGATAGGCATCTTGCGAACGTCCTTATGGCGTTTCGAAGGCATATGGTGTATGCATTGCAATAACAACGATTAGAAGAAAATTTAAGTCAAACTAAGAACAATTTTTATTAGATATTGAAAATGTGATTAAAAAAAGCAAATGAAGATCTGATCAATTCAAAACCAATTACGAGTATATGTAAATTTAAAAAAAAACATTTTTTTTCATGTTGGTAAAGATATTATAACTAAAAGCTTTCATCGATTTAAGAACAGCACTGTTTGGATTATGCTTTGCAAAATTTTTTTTCAGTGCAATAATAAATTTCGCTTGAATGTGGTGATAAAGCACGCCGATCTCAAAATTGTGAGCGGCCCTGGTTTAAAGTTACATACATATGTAACTTTAGCTATTTGCACCTTTGGTTGTGTTGCCAATAATATACGAAAATAAACTAAAATTAAATTAAATTCAGTTTAATGAAAAGTAAACCAAATCTTAAATGAGTTAACAAAGAAAGATCGATTGAGTTAAAAAAAAATCGGATAGGGTTTTGGGGACGTCCGTACAGCTCCAGGGGAGTAGTCAGAAGAGGCAGAATGAACGGGCCGGAAACATGATATACGCCATTCGGCAGCCAACAAACAGGCTAGTTCCTCTCGCCATGAACATGAACTGCAGCAGCGATAGCACGTCAATAGATAGCGCGCAGAACTAGCACCTGCTTGCGACGCCGCACCCGACAACTAGATGGCGGTAGCAATGTCGCCACTGTGGGTACTTGAGGTTGCTTGCTACGCCATCTGTTTGGGGAAAGCTGCCAACTATGAGGGTATCTGCTACCAACGTAACTTTTTAATATTCGTTCTTCGAAATAAAAATTCGGTGTGACATTTTCTGGGATTTTGGACTAGCAGCCATTTTAGTTTTTTGTTCTGTATAAGTTTAATTTTAAATTTAATAAATAAATTAATTAACTCTATTGATACGATATCTTTATGTTTATTAGTAGCTCATACAAGTCGCCACGAGGTGATCGGCGTATCATACGAAAAGGGTGCTTTCGAGTAAATTTTATATTTGTATTTTTGCTCGTCATTCTAACCACAAATTTTGCTTTTCTTTTAAACATGACTTTGCAACATTCTCCTGTTAAAGACTGTGGTACTTCGGCCCTGAGAGAAAACAGTGATGAAATTGCGAGCAAACTTTCGACTTCCATGTTTGCCCATTCTGGCGTGACAGCCCAAGCCGATATTGCACTGTTGCTGAAATGAAATTTGAAATGCACCATATTGTTTCTGATGAATCAAAGTACCGGCATATTGCTACGCATCTCGATGCCGACCTTCTGGACATTCTGGGGGACATTATCTACAATCCACCAGCTCTTGGAAAATCTGATGCGCTCAAACAATGCATAGTAAACAGCCTGTCAGAGTCCCAGAAACTAAAACTTCGCCGGCTGCTTCGTGGACAACCTTTGGGCGATGAAAAGCCTTCACTGCTCTTGCAGCGCCTCCGAAATTTATCCGCAGGCTGGTGCAATGAAAGTGTGTTGCGAAGCCTCTTTTTCGAGCCGGTTCCTGAGAGAGTCCGTGGAGTGCTAGCTATACGAGTAAGTGAGTCAACAAACTTGCTGAGTAGGCTGACTGCATCATGGAGTTTATTCGCCCACATCTGTCCATTATTTGCCGGGGCAACATAAGTTCCATTCGCCACGACACAAACACTTTTACCGCTGAGGCAGTCAACGAAATTAGTCAGCTTATGGCTGCGATTGACAACCTGTCTAAGCAAGTAAGCCAGATTGCTCATAATCACCAATTTCGTGGCTGTGTGCTGTTTCGCCTGCTCCTGAGGCCAGTAAAGGTGACGGGTTTTGTTTTTACCATCAAAGTGCTGTACATAAGCGTAAACAAACTATTTGCAGCAAACGTTCGTGCATCGACATTTTCGCCACTAAAAGTTTGACACTCGACCTAGGACTTCGTCGTGAGTTTCCTTGGGCGTTCATCATGGCAAATGTATCGTTACCAATTCTGGGCGCGGACTACTTCTATCACTATGGACTTGTTGTTAGTCTCAAACAAAAACGGATCGAGGATCCCGTCACACACATTCACGCTTGTTTACAGCCAGATAACTCTAATCAACCACCTGTTTATATCGTTCATGAGACACGTCGGTACGGCCATATCTTACAAGAGTTCCCGTCAATAACTACAGCAGCAAACCACAGCATTGCTGAGCACTCCGTGTAATATCACATCATTACGAGGGGTCATCCAGTAGCTGAACGTGCACGCAGGCTAGCAGGTGACAAGCTCCAAGCGGCTCGCGATGAGTTTAAATTTATGGTGCAGCAGGGTATTTGTCAGCAATCAAAAAGCGAATGGGCTTCAGTGCTCCATAGGGTGGAAAAGAGTTCAGGTGGCTGGCATCCTTGTGGTGACTACTGCCGCCTCAATGCGAGCACAGTGCCCGGCAGGCACTCAATTCCGCACCTGCATGATGGTACAGACCGGTTAACTGGATGCATAGTATTCACTGTGCTCGATTTGCGGCGCACCTACCACCAAATTCCTTTGGCACCTGAGGACTGACCAAAAGCAGCAGTAGTGACACCTTTCGATCTGTTCGAATTTAATGTGATGACTTTCGGCTTGTGCAGCGCCGCACAAAGCATGCAACGTTTCATGGATATGGTTCTCCACGGATTTGATCTTTGTCATTGCTACATAGATGACATTCTTATTGCATCGCTAGATCATAACGAACACAATTAGCATCTGCGATTGGTACTCGAAAAACTCAACAAATTCGGACTTGTGTTCAATATCGCAAAATGTGTCTTCTGTGTTCCCCATGCCGCGCAACTGCAAGCGCCACTCATCGAACTTACTTTAGGAACTAAAAAGAGGGACAAAAGGCCTGTGCAATGGACTAAGGTTTCTAACAAGGCATTTGAGGAATGTAAAAATATTCTGGAAGAATCTGTTCAACTTGCTCACCGTTGAGCTGATCTACTCCTAGTGTTGTGCTGTGATGCGTCAGATACTGCTATCGGTGCCGCATTGAACCAACGATCTGACAATGGACAATTGGGTTTCTTTTGGCAAAAACTTAATGAGCGTGAAAGGAGATATAAAGTGTACGACAGGGAGCTTTTGGCCATTTACAGAGCGGTTCGTCACTTTAAACATGTTATCGATGGCCACGAGCTCATTGTCTTGACAGATCATAAGCCCTTAGTTTCTGCATTCGCTCAAAAATCCAGCCATGCGTGTGAAAGTGTGGCAAGACAGCTTGAGGAAATTGGTCAATTTTCCACAAATATCCGACATATTGCTGGTAAGGATAATGTGGTGGCCGATGCTCTCTCCAGAATCCATACAATCGACATTCCTGTTATCGTCAGCACGTAGGAGCTAAGCGCTGCACATGAATCGGGATATATTATAGGCTGGGCGCGCTCATGCTTTGCGTGCCAACGAAGCAAAGTGGGCCGTCACGTAAAAAACACTCCACTCCATATGGCGATGCCAGGCGAGCGCTTTCGACATGTACACATTGACATCATCGTCATGCAACACTGCAATGGTTACAGGTACGTACTCAACCATCATTGACCATTTTTCATGCTGGCCAGAAGCAGTGTACTTTTATACTTCCTGGGTGGCACGCTTTGTTGCGCCGACCACAATAACGTCTGATAGAGGTTCCCAATTTGAGTCTCAGTTCTTCGACGAGCTTGCGAAATTAATCCACAGCAACAGGATACGCATAACGGCATATTATCCGGCTGCAAATGGGATGGTTGAAGAAAGGGAACCGTTCACTTGAGGCAGACATCAGGTGTCTTAATTCGCCAACCTGGGTGGACATTTTTCCTACTGTTCTTTTTGGGCTACGGGTGAGTCATAAGGAAGACATTAACGCCTCCGCAGCAGAGCTTGTCTATGGAACCACACTCCGTATACCAGGTGAGTTTTTCATAGAGGAAGAGGTTTCACCAGAGCCTAGATACTTCGTGGAAAAGCTTCGAGAGCAGATGCGACAAATTCGATCGGCAACTTCGGCGCACTACAACAAACACAAGGTTTTTACGCATAAAACGCTTTACATATGCTCTCATGTTTTTGTTCGAGTAGATGCTGTTAAAAAGCATGCGAACGGCCTTATGATGGGCAGTAAGAAGTCGTTGAGCGCATCTCAACCATGTCTTCGAAGTCAATGTTGATGGGACACCAACAACAATTTTGACGGAACAATTAAAACCTGCATTTTTCAAGTGTAGCGACTCAATTCCATCTGCCAGATATTCGAACTGATCGCTATCACAAACATCAACTTCGGCATCTACAGATCGCTTAAGGACAGCAACGCGAAGGGTACATTTCGCAACTCACTCAGCTTCGTCCCTCGGAGGGGAGTACTGTGGGCACTTCAGGTAGCTTGCTACGCCATCTGTTTGTGAAAAGCTGCCAACTATGAGGGTATCTGCCATCAACTTAACTTTTTCATATTCTTTCTTAGATAACAAAAATTCAGTGTGACATTTGTGGAATTTTGGACTGGTCGCTTCTCAGCGGGATACACATTCACATTGTTATATATAATTTTGATTAAGGTATCCACATGGTCCATGAATCAGCTGGGGTTTAACCATTTGATAGAGTTTTGGATAACTGTGTGTCTGGTATTTCAGCAGAAACCAATTTGTCAATGTTAATGACTCCTTCCATCATATTATTTTTACTGAACCAAATTTAACTTCTAAATATTTGAAGATTCCAATTAAAATAAAACACATTTAAAGCAATGCTCTTTTAATGTTTTCCGCTTACGCAAAATTTCCCGAATTAGAAAAAAAATCAAGCCACATTGAAAAGCACTGTAGTAATTATTGAGCTTGACATGTACCCCATTCTTTGCAAATTATGTACATGATATTTAGTGAAATTATCGATAACATCTTTTGGTTATAGATTGTTTTACTTTTGATTAATTTATACATTAACATTTTCCAATGATATTAATATCCACATTTTCAGACATACGAGGTGTGATCAAAAAAGAACCGTTATTGTGTGATCAAAAAATTAAGTATTTATTTATTCATCAACAACTATCTTGTCCCCTTCAAAGTAATTCCCCTCAGATATAATACACTTATGCCAGCGTTTTTTCCAATCCTCGAAGCACTTCTGAAACGCTTTTTTTGGTATCGCCAACAGCTCCTGTTTCGATTTTTCTTTTATCTCCTCAATCGTAGCAAAACGCTTTCCTTTCATCGGTGTCTTCAGTATTGGAAAGAGGAAAAAGTCAGCGGGGGCCAAGTCCGGTGAATACGGTGGTTGAGGCATGATAACGGTTTTGTTTTTAATTTAGTTATTTTTACTAGGGTCGCCCAGTGGTCGAGATTCGATAAATAAACCGTTATTTTTAAATTAGTAAAATTGAAACTAAAAGCCTGTGCGAGGCTTAGAATATATATGACGTTATATTGTAAATTGAATAATTTGCCAACACTTCGGTATAAACAATATTTTTTGTAAATATATTTACATATAAGTTCAAGTTCATCTTTTGCTAAATATCCTTGTTCACAAATATTAAACTTGAGCGCATTAAATGACCTAACTCTGCTTGCAGCTATGTACGTGTAAGTGCACATGCGTGAATACTGGATTTCTCAACATAGTGCCATCTTCATCGAATGTTGACCTTGCGATTTATTACCATAAAGTCCGTTGGAAATCGCCAGTAAACTTCCAGAATAAGTAAAGTAAATGCGGGATATAAGAATACTTCGTATTATCCTCACAATCGGCAGCATTATTATGCAATATACTTGATACGCATTCTTGCATCATGAATCAAAGCTTCCTTTGCATTTAAATTTCTTATCAAGAGAACAATGCATTTGACTTTCAATGCAATTTATGTTATGGTAGACCACTGAGATTCAAGGAATTTAAAAATTCCACTGGCTAATTATTAATTTCCGCTTCATTATTGCAAATTATTTTGTCGTAGCTATAATACATTTTTTCTTCCCCCGGCATTCGTTTTAGAACATCTCGGTTTGTGAAAGGACAATCTTCTTGTTGGTGCTAAAACAACAGATCTCTGATAAAATACTTTCCGCAAAAGTCCCAAATACATCATCAATTACATTACTTTCATTTTCAACGAAGTGTTGTATTTCGATCACATCGAAGAAAACATACTATACTTTTAAAGGGATCTTTGGGAAAAAATGGGGATTGCCACCATACATTGTGTTTGGGGTGTACACCACAATTTTAGACCAATTATCACCTACGGGTCCATCGTCTGGTGGAAGGCGTTGGGGAGGAAACATAATTAAAATCGTATTGGAAAATTACACAGACTTGCTAGCCTGGGAATCTCAGGAGGTGTAAGTAGCGCGTCTCAAGAAGGCTTAATTATATTATTTCACCTCTTACCACTAGGTGTGTTCATTCAGTGTTGTGCCGCCAAGTATGCTCTCAGACTAAGGGAGTGCAACACTGTTGTGAGTCAATCTCACAATGTCCGCTAAACCCAAGCAGCTATTAGATTTTTTTTTAAATAAAATAATAAACGTGCATAGCCCCAGGCAGACGTATAATGTAATGAAACTAAGTAAACTCCATTGCATGCTTTTAGGTGCGCGCATTTGACTATTAAACTGCAATGAACTTTCACTACTGACTGGTCAACACATTACCAAAAGTGTACCACACGATGATTGCATTGGTCGACAATTGCAGAATGTGCAAACCAAAGTGTAGGGCAAAAAATCTAGACAAGCACACCACATACCGCCCTAACACCAAACATAATTGGCGCAGCCGGTATAAGGACATGTGAAAGTGGAAGTAATGCCCAAGGTGTCCTCTATCTCACGATATGTCACGTGACGATCTTGCATTATCAGTTCACGCACTGCATCGATGTTTTGTGGCACAACAACCGATTTTGGACGACCTTCACGGGGTTCGTCAGCGACCGAACTACGACCACGATTGAATTCACTATACCAGCGATATACTGTGGTTTTTGATGGTGCTTTATCGCCATACAAAGAACTGAGTTCATCGACACATTCTTGTTGAGATAATCCACGTCGAAAGTTGTGAAAAATAATCCAACGAAAATCTTCTTTTGAAATTTCCATTTTTTGCCAAATCGATTTTCTTAACTTACTGTAAACAAAACAAATGGCACTACATCAACACGTTGTGAGTACGTTTATGCTAAAAAATGTGAAACTTTATTATGGTGTTGCCAGATTTTACGTATTGAAATTAGTGTTGCCAGTTCCCTAAATATAAATAGTACCCCTCTTATGTTACAGAGTAAGCTTAGGGTATTAGGCAAGAATACTTCAAGAGGTGCATACAACACTGGTTGTTGCATCAAAGTTTGTGTAGTTCCAAAACTACAATTTGCGCAAACATGTTTAATTTATATTTTGCATGGAAATGCAAAATAAAGAAACTGAAAATTATGCAGAAAATGCCGACTTATTGGTAGTGCTGTAATCATTCTTTGTATTTGCAAATTTTGTTTGATTTCATTTTTATACTTTCGTTATTTGAGTAATTTTGTTTTCTCTACGGCATTACGCCACAGTTGTCTTACTATGTTGAGTAATGTTTGTTTTACTAAATAATAAAACTGAAAATTTGTTGTATACTGTTACGCGTTTTAGTTTAGAAAATCAACCTTATTGCCTTCAAGTGAAGCTAGGTCAATGAAAAATAATATTAGCGGAAACAAGAAAACGAAATCGGGTTAAATGAGAAATCAATTTTAACAAAGTGATTTTATGGGGTTTATCATGTGGCGCATTTCAGTTGGAATACATTGAAGTCTATATTGAGCAATATATTGCTCCATCAATTATACCTGAAAGAGTTCTATTTTAAAACTCTGTTTTTCTTTTGTCTTAAGGACGACAAGTTTGAGAAGTGAACTTGGTAAAAATGATCAACATAGAGACGTTACTAATGGTTGGAAAACTTTTTGGAATAAGGTGAAGAGGAGGAGAACAGACACTTGAACGGAAGCGATTGGCATATCTAACAGAAGTATTAAAGGAGCAAAAAAAGGCAAATAAGTTGTGGCAAGAGGTGTGCCAATTGGAGGAGCAGCAACTCGAGAGACGTCGGAGACTATGTCAGCAGCCAGTGGAAACTGGCAATCGAATATAAGAATGATATCGGTTTATCGAATTAATTTGTAACACAGTTTAGCTTATGTATCATCACTAAATTGGAAACAGAGTTATATATATGTTTAATAAAGTTTAAGAAACCAATACAAAGCTAAGGTGTAGCATTTATTTTTTTTTTTTAAGTCACGGGATCGTAAATAAGAATTAATTCGGTCTATGGAAGTACCAAAAGAAGCTAAAAGATTGCTGGAAGCGCAAAAGCGGCAAAGCGAGGCAATCCAGAAGAAATCAGGAATTTTAGAAAGGACAATAAGCACGAAAGAATAGCGAGTACTACCGCAAGCGCATAGCGGAGCTAGAAGCCTTGTTGGAGACATTTAACCATAATAAAGAGGAACTGTTACGTTTTAAGGAGTGTTGAGGTGACAAGGAGTACTTTGCCAAGGATTATCAGGTATATGTCAATGGTTTAATACGGGACTAAGTTCAGATTACATCTAGAGGAGCTGGAAGCACGAGTAGATAGTCCTAGTTCACCGGAGGACAAGGCACAAGGCAAGTTAAGGTCTTTACAAACGGAAGTAAAGTTATTTACAGAAAAACTGTGTGAACAATTGGAAGCAGCAACGAGCAAAAGTGAAGCCCAGGTGCTCTGGAGATTAGCGAGGGACAGTGGGAACTTGTAAACTTTGGAAGCAGCAGACCAAGCATTATCGACTATTCAGAGTCGAACAGAGGAGAAATATTTTCAAATTTTCAAAGATACAGAAGAGTTGAAGGCGAATACCGGATTTCTCGAGAATGAAACTAGAGAACTTTCTAGGCAACTCCGAGAGACCGAGGAAGCCTTATCATATTTGGAGAGGAAAAATCTAGAGCTCGAGATAATCAGGGCAACTGCTAAGGCAGGGACAGCAAGAGTAAGATCGGCATCAAATTCTCCAATACATACACAATCAGTACTAGCTTTGACACTAGACAACTGTTAAGCCAGTGCGCTGGCCGGAGAACTTGCCACCCGAAGGAACCAATCGGGTTACTAAGCCGAAAATTGTAGTGTGTGATAATCATCAACCAGATTTTTGGTCTTGGACTACTGAAGACGGTGTCGTGCTTTTATCACCAGAAGGTCAGGAATTTGAGCAGAAGTCTACTGCTCCATCATTTGTCACGAGCCTTCTAGATCCGAAGGAAATAGAGGTTGAAGCAGCCCCAGGAATTAACGACACTCAGTTAGTAACACAGGATAACATAATCACAGCTTGTACGATGGGTATACTGGAGGTTGCTCATGTGGTGGAGAGGTGAGTGCCCATGTTCCCAGGGGTCGAGCTGTATGATATGAGAACTGAGATCAGGCGCTTCAAAGAATGCTGTGAGTTAACTCAGCAGAGTATCGCAGGGGCAGTCGGGGAACACTTAATAAAGTGAGTGGCAAAGGACCACAGGTGATGCGTTTGATTTACGAGCGCATAGCTCAGTAAGCACCCTGTTGGATTTGTTTGTACTTTTGACAGAACGTATCTGAAACAGTAATCTTATGACACGCTCATAAGGGAGATCCAGGAGACAACACAGAAACCCGGTGAGGACCTGAGAGCTTGGGGACGAAGGCTTACATCTTTGGGGAACGCTGCTGAGGTGGAAGCCAAGAGGCAGCTTCCATGAAACATTGCAGCATACAAGGCTCAATTAGAACTGGCTATGATTTCTGTATTCAAAGCAGACCTAATAAATAGGGATTTAGCAAATTGCATACTTAATATAACGCAGAGGAGTATGGCAGAGTTAGTTGAAACGGTCTCTTCCGCTGAAGCAGCAATCCAACAGCGAACGACAATAGGTAGAATCTGCTGAACTAACACGCCTGCAGAGGCAGGTGTGGTACAACAACGGAACACTCGAGATGTCGGTAGATCCGTGGACCAATTTCTGCAGCAAAGAGACCAAGCATTCTCGGTCGAGAGGTTCCAGCGATTCTGACGTAAGCCAGGTCATACAAGGGATGAATACTTTACACGCAAAAACACACCTTACTGTATGGAATGCCAAGCAAATGGTCATGAGGCAAATCGATAGTACCAGAGCCAGTCAGAGACGCGGCGCGGTCCCAAAAAAGGCACCAGGGAAACTTCCAGCGGCCCAATCGAGGCCAATAGACTGGAAAGCCACGAAGCAAAAATCAAATAGTAGGCCGAAAGTAGCAAGGAGAGTGAATCGCGTGTCAAGCGATATAGGGGTGATTACCCAAGAAAGAGAGAGGAGCATGAGGGACTCCAAAATATTCTTCTTGATTGCGTTTCGATTTGGTTTACATTTTTTGATAAAATTAGGAAATATAGACTGGTAGCAGTAAAAGCGGTATGGGAGTACAAGGATAAGATCTTGGTATATAAGGAATGACTACAACTCTTGGTAGGAGAGTATTAGAGAGTCAGGGAATAGGTACGCATCCATTTTGGGAACAAGAAGGCGTTTTTCGTGGTTAATAGAACAGCCGATGCGTTCATCGAGATACCCTGCAATGAGGCAGCTAGTGGAAAACTATTGCTTTTGGTAGACTCAGGAGCGGAAACAAGCCTTGTTAAATCTAGTGTTCTACGAAAAGGACTGGTAATTGATGAAACTTAACGGTGCCTTTGGGTTGTTTTGCACAAGCAGCAGCTAGAGGATGGCGTATATATGGGAGAGGCCATAACGCACGTTGACAAGGGTAAAGTGTACGCTTGCCTACTAAATGCATCACAAGAGGACTATTAGGCCTAAGTTCACTAGTTACGATAATTTTAAAGAACCAAAATATGGATCGGTTTAACCAGACTATGCAGATAGATATAAGAAAAAGGATGGAAAGAGTACTAGAATCACTGAAGTTAGACTCAAGCGTAAACTCGGAAGAGAAGGTATATATAGAAGACATTTGTACGTCATTTCATGACATATTTCTGCTGGAAGGAGACCAGCTAACATATACACCGGAAGTAGAGCATGAAATACCTACTAGAATTGATCAACCACCGATAAACCAAAAGCAGTATAGACTGCCACAAGCTCACAAATATGAGGTAAACAGGCAATTTGAAGGAATGTTAAATTATAACATAATTTAACCGAGTATTTCGCCTTGGAACTCACCAATAATTTTGATACAAATGAGGGGTGTACTCAGGATCAGAAAAAGTGCAGAATGGTCGTTTATTTTAGCAAATTGAACGACGCCTTTATCGAGTAGGTCTTCCCGATACCAAGGATAGAAGAAATCCTGGACCAGTTAGGACATAGTAGATATTTTTAAACGCTTGATTTAGCAAGTGGCTACCATCAGCTTCTGGTGGATACCCAAGATAAGCAGAAAACCGCGTTCAGTATCGGTTTGGGGCACTATGATTTCAATAGAATGCCGTTTGAACAGGGGCACCGGCTACCTTCCAGCGGCTAATGAACCATGTGCTAACAGGCTTACAAAGGTTAGATTATTTTGTGTATCTAGATGATATTGTAATCTATGGGAAGAACTTGCAGCAGCATTCGCAACGCTTGTGCAAAGTGCTCCAGAAATTGCGAGAAAACAATTTGAAATTGAACACAGAGAAGTGTCAATTCTTACAAAGAGAGGTGGTTTATCTAGGCCTTCGTTGTTCAGAGACAGGAGCACTGCCGGACCCTCAAAAGGTGGAATGTGTAAAGAATTTGGAATTCAAAGATACAGAAAAGAAGTGCAAACATTCCTAGGACTAGTGAACTATTATAGAAAGTGCGTAGAAGGACCAGCCGGAATTGCGTTGCCAATTAATAAGTTACTACGTAAAGAAGGAAAGTTCGAATGGACAGAGAGCTGTCAGCAAGCATTCGAGAGACTAAAAGAAATAATTTGCCTGCCAACGATTTTGGCGTACCCCGACTTTGAGCAAACTTTTTTGTTGACCACCGATGCTAGCAATGAAGCATTGGGGGCAGTGTTGTCACAAGGGAAAGTCGGTAATGACCGACCAATAGCATTCGCAAGCAGGGCGCTTGGCGATATGGAGATGAGATACTCCGCAATACAGTAAGAATTTCTAGCTATTCTGTAGGCTACGAAGAATTTTAGGGTATATCTGCTAGGCCGCCCATTCAAAATTTATACCGACCTTCAACCGCTGAGAGGCATTGCGAATCTTAAAGATCAAACCTCTCGGTTGGCACTTTTTCGGCACAAATTGTCTGAGTATGATTTTGAAATCATATACAAGTCTGGAAAGGAAAATCTAAATGCAGATGCACTTAGCAGAGTGCCACAAAAGCAGAAGATATCGGTAGTTCAAACTAGAGCAAAGGCAGAGACCGACAAAGAGAAGATCAATGTTAAACGGTCAGTAGTTGCCACAGAAACAGCAGAAATAAAAGAAACGGATGATGAAAGAGACAAACAGCTAGCCAGCAGGGTAGAGTGGCTCGAGAATGACAAAGATATTCAGGAGGTACTCAAGTGTTTCCATGATTCACGTCTAGGTGGACACTAGGGATCTTCCAAAATCTACGAGAGAATCAGACGGGTATACGCCTGGAAAGTATGCTCAGAGACATAAAAATATATGTAAAGAGTTGCGGAAAATGTCAGGCCAACAAGAGTTCGAGGCTAACAAAGATGCCAATGGTGTTAACTGACACACCGAAACAACCATTTGATAAAGTTGACATGGATATTGTAGGTATTTTACCTGATACAGTTTCGGGAAATAAGTACATCTTGACGTTCCAAGATGATTGTTCAAAGTATATGGCATGCTACGGGTTTGATTTCAACAGGCCAGCAAATTTCAGAAAACCAAGATCGTGGTAAACGGGTATCCAGAGAACCCTACAACAAGGTACTAAGCCCCGCAGTCTTTCATGTGTGTGACCGAGTACTAATGAAGAACCAGACTAGGAAAAATACATTTTCTCCTGTGTGGTTAGGGCCATAAACGTGTCGGAAATCCGTAGCGCAGTTACCACGGTGGTAACGATTAAAGGTAAACCCAAAAAACTCCACAAGAACTTACTAAAGTTATTCCATTTCCGAACTCACAACTAAATAACATGTGTTTGTAGTGTACTACACTCATAGGCACTCAGATTCCTCATTTGATGAGCAACTGAAATCAGCATTTTATTAACAAGCATAAAATACTGTCAGTTCTATTTTCAAATTCAAGGCCAGCGTGAAATTGAACCATCCTGACTAAGGTCGTTAATAAATTATATAATATGAATATGCAAGCAAACACTGCAGCTAAAATGCAGTAAGAACAAGAATGAGAAGAGAGAGAATGATTGAAAAATATTAAGTAATGAGAAAATGTGAGATAGAAAAAAAACACAGATGCGGGAAACAAAATTCAACGGAAGAAAATGATGATTCCCAAATCTTTCTTTCCGTAAATTTTTGTGAGGGTAGTACTACCTATCTTGTATTGAAAATCAATCAAATCGTTACGACTACTTAAAGATATGTACTGAGTAGCATTAAGGGGTAAAGAAATAGCATCACACCATGTTTGCAATCTTGATAAGTCCTCTTGAAGTTTAATGCAGTCAGATACGTTCCTTACACCATTGTATATTTTCAAGTCAGCTGCGTACATCAGCCAACGCGATGTCAAGAAAACGTCCGGTATATCATTAACAAAGATCAAGAAAAGATCGCGGCTCAAGGTGGCTGCCTTGAGGTACACTTGAGGTAACCTTTATGATATCTGATTTAGTATTATTTATGCGAACGAATTGAGTTCTATCAGTGAGGTAAGATGCAAATCACTTAAGTATGCTTGAATGAAACCCAATTGATTCCAGATTTTCAAGTAGAATTTTGTGACTAACCCTTTCAAAAGATTTTGAAAAGTCGGTGAATACGACATCGCATTGTTGGCCGGTTTCAAACTGTTTTAAGACAAAATTTGAAATTAAGGCCAAGTTGGTAGAAGTGGATTTACCCTTTATGAAGCCGTTCTGATACGGCGGCATGGTTCTGAAATATGGGAAAGTATTCTATCATGAACCAGTTTTTCGAAGAGTTTAATTTTGGACGTTTGACTTACTTCCAGACTTATGAATAGGTATTATGAAACATTTTTCCAATAATGTAAAAATTCCCCAAAAGTTAGGGATTTGTTGAAGATCATTGACAATGGAAGGGCTAACGCTGGAGCACAACTTTTTGTAGAATAGGACGGAATCCATCTTCACCTGGAACTGGGTCATTCGGCAAGCCCGAAAGTCCATCTAGTACTTCTTCAACTGTATGCTGTGGAACTTTAATGACAAGCATGCTGTTATGTATGCCCTATGCTCCGACTAGGAGCGATATTTGAATCTTTTTTTATTACGTCTTTTAGTTAACTTTGTTAGCATAAGTATAGTTTTATTGTGTCAAATGTCATGGAATTAATAATAATTTGCTGTTATGTATGCTATTGTCTATTCCGGTTTCAGATTGTGGAACATAAACAGAGCGGAAAAAGCTTGCAATCAAGTTGCAAATTATTTGAATAACCGACGAAGATTCTGCCAAATAATGCATCATATCAGGAATTCCGGTGTTTATACCCTTTACCTTTAAAAGAGGTAAATAGGGTATACTAACTTTGTGCTTTTGAGAGGGGTTGCAATTTCCAGAAGGAGGCGTGGTAGGTATGGACATATATATATACAGATATGATCAGAATCACTTTCTAAGCAATTTTTATTTTGTCCGTCCGTCTGTCCGTCTGTCCGTCTGTGGCCACTTGTTTTCTACAGCGTTAGAGCTATCTTAATGAAACTTTGCAAAAGTATAGTCTGGACAAAGATACAGAACTAGATTGTTGAAATATCATTTACATATGCATTCTAAAGATATGGCAACATCATCAATCATATGTTTATGTTTTGCCGTTTCTATATCATTGCCATCAAACTGTCATATTTTTGTAATGTCAATTTTATGTCCCTTCCGTTTTTGTAAAGCTCAAGAGATAAGACGTTCTTTGCCAATAAAGCTATATTTATTTAATATTATCTAACACATCAAAAGTCTTTTTCTATAGGTTATGGGCCCAGACTGTCGCATAACTAATAAGGTTTAAAAGGTTTAAAGTATTTTTTGTGTTGGACTATTAAAATGGCAACAGACATAAAGTTATCGGTGGCAAAACTAAATGCAGAAAACTACTTTACATGGAAGTTTAAATTGGAAATGCTGCTCATCAAGGAAGGGAGCTGGGATGTCTTGACTCAAGCAAAGCCAGCGGAAAATCCACAAAATTGGGTAAAAATGGATAACAATGCTAGAGCAACCATTTCTTTGTCGGTTGAAGATGACCAGTTACACCTCATTAGACAATGTACAACAGCAACTGAAATGTGGACAAGCCTGCAAAATTACCACGAAAGGAAATCCTTAAGCAACAAGGTCAGTGTAATAAGAAACATTTGCAGCTTAAGTTTAAATGAAGATGGTGATGCTCAATTGCACATTGGAGTTATGAGGGACCTGTTTTTAAAATTAAAAAATTTAGGCGAAGATGCATTTAGCGAAAACTGGAATATTGCCATGCTTTTAAGTAGCCTGCCACAAAGTTTCAACAATTTAATTACAGCCCTGGAATCTCGAACTGAAGATGAGCTTACTATAACGTACGTAGAAGCAAAAATTATTGAGGAGTACACAAGAAGAAAAAATGGTGACAGTGGTGTCTCGCAGAAAGCTATGGTTGCAGCAAAACGTGATTTCAACAGATCGAGCAATAATTTTGAGTGTTTTTTTTGCCGCAGAAAAGGTCACATAAAAAAGGATTGTGGCAAGTATAAAGACTGGAAGAGGAAGCATGATAGGCAGAAGGTAATTATGGTTTCAAACGAGTTCTGTCTGATAACCACAAATGGGTCTGAAAGCTGGATAATAGACTCAGGTGCATCGTGTCATATCTGTAATGATCGGCAAGTATTTACGGAGCTAAATAAAAAATTGAAAAAAGAAATAGTTTTGGCAAATGGTCAAAAAATGCTATCATGTGCTGAAGGAACTGTAAAAATTAAATTCAAGAAAAGCGAAACAAATTTTAACATCATAAATCTTTCAAAAGTTTTATACGTTCCCACCATAAGCCTCAACATATTATCCGTAAAACAGCTGACAGAAAATGGCTGTCAATTAATTTTCCAAAAAAGCAGATGCATCGTAAAAAAGAACAACGAAGTTGTTATGTCAGCTGAAATAAAATCTGGTTTGTATTCTTGCGATGAAAACGAACATCTGAATCTCGTATCATGTAGAAAAAAGTGTATTCATCATTGGCATAAAGTATTGGGTCATCGGCATATGGAAGCTATAAAGGTAATGGAAAAAAGTAATTTGGCCAAAGGTATTCACATTGAAAAATGCAACAAAAATGAGAACTGTGAAATATGTCCACTTGGTAAGTCTGCACGTTTACCATTTCCAAAAAAGTCAGGATTAACCTCAAAAGCAATATTTGACTTGGTCCATACCGACCTGTGCGGTCCTATGGAGATGCCTACTAAAAGTGAAAATAAGTACATACTTACTTTCATAGACGACTACAGTCGTTATTGCCAAATATATCTTTTAAAGAACAAAACTGATGTATGTATGTATGATGTAATTTTCAGAAAAAGCCAAAGATATTCCGATCAGACAGAGGCAAGGAGTATGTAAACAAAGACGTAGTGGAATATTTAAATAAAGAAGGTATACACATGCAATACACAGCTGGATACAGTCCCGAACAAAATGGCGTAGCAGAACGCAAAAACCGTTCCCTCATTGAGATGGTCAGATGCATGCTAGCTGAATCAAAGTTACCAAGAGAGTTATGGGGAGAAGCGGTATGTACAGCAAATTATCTTCAAATTCGAATTATTACCAGAGTTACAGGAGTTACACCGTACGAGAAAATGTTTGGTAAGATCCCAGATTTGTGTCACGTTCGTTTATTTGGTGAAACAGGTTTTGTACACATCCCAAAAGTAAAGCGGAGAAAGCTGTGTGAAAAGTCAACAAAAATGGTTTTTGTCGGATATGACTTAAATTCAAAGGCCTATAGAATGTGTGACAAAGACAGAAAAATTCACATATCCCGTGATGTAACATTTACTGGTAAGCTCACAAACATTGAAGAAGAAGAAATTACTGTCAACTCTAAATTGGATAAAGAAGAGGCTACTGAAGTAGTATTCAAAGAAAGCTGTAAAACTGAAGCTGCTGATGAAACCGTAAACGAGTCTGAAGAAGAAAAAGAAGACTACAATTCTATTAGCAATCCAGAAAGCGATGAAAATGAAGATTTAAATGGTCTGGAACAAAATGGAAATGTTCATCAAAATGAAACACCTGTAAGGAAATCAGATCGTTTAACAAAAGGTAAAACTCCAAACAGATTTTTATGTACTGCAGTTGAAAATACGCCATAAAGTTTGTTACCGCACCACTAGAATGATGCAGTGTGGTGGCCACGGCTAGCTCACAGCAATGGTCGTGGTCCTTAACCCGCCACACTGCATCGGGTGGGACAACACTACAAAAAAAAACTTCAACTCACCATTTTTCCTAGCATCCTCCTCTACGACGACAAGCGAGCCCGCCCCATATTGTCCGCCGTAGCCTAATATTTTTAACATAAAATTAAACATACTAAACATTCTACTTGCACTTAAATAAATAACATACATATACGCGTATACTTAATAATACATACATACATACACGCGTATACTTAATAATACATACATACACGCGTATACTTAATAAATATATACTTATCTCTAGGGGGCGGGCGGCAGCCTCCTTTTTCCTCCGATTCTCGAATGGGATGGGCCGGAAACAATCAGTTATCCCTCTTATGGGATGGGCCGGAAACAAGCGGTTATGGATCTATTCAGCTCACTCAATAATCAAGGTAAACTTTCTAACGCCAACTCTTTAAACTAAACTAACACTTTAAATTGATTCAAAATTTTAACGTTTATTTTCTAGACATGTACATTGTACTTGAATTCAAAAACATTTTTGGAATCTTTCACACTTTAAATATATCCGAATAAATAACAAGACCACGGACGAGACGAGAGACTATCCACACAAAATCCAACACGAATGCAAATAATAAAATCTTTTTTTTCTCGCTCCAAAAAAAATCCTCCACAGTAAAACACAAAATTTAAACGCGCGCGGCAACCAAAAATTTTCGACACAACTTTCTTCCTAAACACTTAACACCTTATCGTCCCGTTTTTTCTCTACCACTGCCTTATATGATTTTTTTTTCTTCTCTCCTGAAACCGTATCTTTTCCATTTCCTCGGCCTCTTCCGCTATTCCATCAGTGACCGCTCTAGCGGTCGAGCCGGTCAGTCACCCTTCTTTGGAATTTCTACTATTCTGAGGCAGCGCCATCTGTACCTCAGAATCGTCTGGTAGGTTCTAGCCTGGCCGCATTCACTAGTAAAGCGGACAAGTGGAAGGAACAAAAGAAGGAGAGAAGCAAAACAAACATATAGACGGCAGACGCCAAAAACAACGATCGCAACAAGTTAGGAAGAAGCCATTAAAAATAAATAAATTGCTAATTGGATAAAAGCTATGAGAAGTGAAATACAGTCGATGAAAAATAGCGATGTGTGGGAGCTTGTGAACAGACCGAAGGGACGTAATGTCATTGGTTCAAGGTGGGTGTTTAAGCAAAAACAAGGCCAAAGTGGTGTAGAGTATAAAGCCAGGCTTGTTGCACAAGGTTTTACGCAACAATACGGAGTTGATTACGAAAACGTTTTTGCACCAGTCGTATCCCATACTACATTGAGGACTTTGTTCGCTATTTGCGGTAAACATAAATATTTGGTTCATCATATAGATTGCAAAACAGCTTTTCTAAACAGTAAATTGTCGGAAGAAATTTACATGGAGCAACCAAAAGGTTTCGAAGAAGGTAAAAATCAAAAAAAGGTATGTCGATTGAAAAAATCTATATATGGGCTAAAGCAGTCAGCACGATCGTGGAATCAAACCTTACACAATGTATTGGTCAACTATAAATTTCAACAAAGCAGTGTACCATGCCTTCATATATATCTTCAGAAGGGGTAGCAGTTACTTTCATTTTAATTTACGTTGATGACATACTGATTGGTTCCGGTAATGCAGCGGAAATAAATAAAAAAAAAAATATTTTGGGAAATTCGTTCAAAATTCGAGATTTGGGTCCAATTAAAAATTTTCTTGGATTACAAATAGAGCGCGCAACAGAAGGTTTCTATTCTAAAGGTTCTACAGGAAACCGGTGTTGAAAATGCAAAACCGTCAGCTGTTCCAATTGAGATGTCGTATGGAAAATCATCAACAACTTTTAATTTGCTAAATAACAACAAGAATTTTTCAGAAATTGATTGGATGTTTATTATATATACCACTTAATTCTAGACCTGACATCACAGCAGCAGTCAACATTCTTAGTCAGAAGACAAGCAATCCGAATGAAGAAGATTGGGCAGAGCTCAAAAGAGTTGCAAAATATTTAAAAGGTAGCATTAACATAAAATTAAATATCATTCCAGATGATGAGACAATTCTAATCGGCTATTCGGATGCCAACTGAGGCGAAGACAGAAACCACAGAAAGTCTAATAGCGGTTATATCTTCAAGGTTTATGGCGCTATAATTTCATGGGCTTGCCGTAAACAAACATGTGTGGCTTTGTCTTCAACAGAATCCGAACTTATCGCGCTTGCTGAATCCGCTAAGGAAGCTTTATGGTTAAAGCAAATTCTTCAGGATTTTGGAGAAAATGTCACTGGTCCAATTATCATAAATGAGGACAACCAAAGCTGTATCAAAATTGTCGAGGGTTCTAAATTAAATAATAGGACGAAGCACATCGACATAAAATACCATTTCATCAAGAATTACATCTCCAAAGGCATCATTAAATGCAAATATTTACCAACGGATGAAATGGAAGCAGATCTTTTAACAAAACCGCTTCCAGCATCAAAAATCAACAACATTCGAGAGAAGGGGTGTTGAAATATCATTTACATATGCATTCTAAAGATATGGCAACATCATCAATCATATGTTTATGTTTTGCCGTTTCTATATCATTGCCATCAAACTGTCATATTTTTGTAATGTCAATTTTATTTCTTTTTACATCGTTCTTTCCGTTTTGTAAAGCTCAAGAGATAAGACATTCTTTGCCAATAAAGCTATATTCATTTAATATTATCTAACACATCAAAAGTCTTTTTCTATAATTTGGCACGCAAATGGATGCTTATGACAAATATGGGGCACTTTGGAAAAAATGGACTATTTTCATTTCAAAGAGGTATTTCAATTGATAATTGTTTCATATTTCAAACAACATAAAGGAGTATATCCATGTATTTAGTTTTAGGAAAAATATGCAGTCAAATAAAGCGGTCAGTTTATTGCAAGCTTTCAGAGACGAATAAATGCCAAGTGAATTCTGTCGAGGTTGATGATGCCCCTGACTTCGAAGTATGTCAGCCTACTCTTAAAGGTATTTGAAAATATTCTGCTTTTGATACAATGTATATAAAAAATGATATCACTATTTATACAGGTGCTATATTTATACCCATGAAAGTTACTTCTGAGGACATTGCACACAGGGGGTTTATATACCGATTAGTTGGTTTAATACTCTGTTGCCGATTCCTTGGGTGCAATACCTAAGGATCGTGATGATAACTTCAAGTGCAATACTTGAAGTCTGATGTCTCTTTGGGTACAGTACCGAAAGAGTGCTATGGCTAATCAAGTAGTATTCTTGAAGTAACCTTGTGGTTGATATTGCCGACAAAGGAAAACACTGTTGATTGTTTGACTTCAAAAGTATATCTCAATTTTAATATTTTATTTATTTATTTTTTTAATTTTTTTTTTATTTACATTAGTAACTTTATTCAAAATTGCGTTGATTGAATTTATATAATAATTTTGCTTAATCTACAGAATTACATATAACGGGTCCGACATCTAACGTTTTTTTTGTCAACTAGTGCTTATTTCGTGAATGGTAACACTTAGCTCATGCCTGATTTGACAGATAATTAGTTTTATCCATCCGCTGAACGAATATGGTTGTGTATACGCTTGAACAATGCTGGGAAATATTGCGACATTACTTTGAAAATCATGGTAATGTTGCAGAATGCCAAAAAAATCATTTGCCAAAAAAATCATCTTTTCAGATGAAGCTCATTTTGATCTTTGCGGGTATGTAAACAAGCAAAATTGTCGCATTTGGGGCACAGAAAACCCGCACGCATATATTGAAAAGCCGATGCACCCAAAACGAGTCACTGTTTGGTGCGGATTTTGGTCCAGAGGCATAATTGGGCCATTTTTCTTCGAAAATGAGCAAGGAGTGGCCGTTACAGTCAATGGCGATCGTTATCGGGCCATGTTGAACGAAGTTTTGTTCACAAAAATTGAAGAGAAGGATATTGGCAACATTTGGTTTCAACAGGACGGCGCTACGTGCCACACAGCCGAAGCTACACTCGATGTTTTGCGCCCTGCTTTTGAAGATTGCATTATCAGCCGCAGAGCTGATGCCGTTTGGCCACCTCGGAGCTGCGATTTGACACCGTTGGACTATTATTTGTGGGGTGCCCCCAAAGATAAGTGTTACGCCGACAAGCCAGAGACAATTGACGCTTTAAAGGACAATATTCGTGAAGCCATTGGTGAAATACAGCTGCACACAATCGATAATGTGCTTAAAAATTGGACCGATCGTGTAGGCTGCTGCATGGCCAGCCGAGGCAGCCATTTGAATGAAATTATTTTCCATTATTAGCCGGAAGGACTGTACTTTCAAATAAAAAAAGAAATTTGAGGAAATATCCAGTAGTTTTTTTTATAGAATTTTAAAAAAAAAGGTATTTGGCGGACCCGTTATATGTAAAGTATCATATTCTAAACGAAAAAGTTTTTTTTTAGAAGGAAGCATTTTTGAGACCATTCCCGATACAGGATTTATACCTGCGACCCTCTGAGAGTGAGTCTAGCAAGCTTACCACTAGACCACAGAGGGTCCTTGTATAGAATATACATTTGATTGATATACATAACATATATTAGTAACCATAAACTATATTAGAATAACGATTCAAAGCTAACTCTATGTACCTAGTGTATATTTGCGTATCCAGTGGCCTTGGATGGTCTTAAAGACATTTACCAAAGAGTACTATTTTGTATTTTATTATTAGAAACTCACAATTTTAAATAGTTCAGAAGCATAAACACTAAAAATACAATGCAACCCTTTTTTAATTTCGATTTTAACCACAATACACGCCATTTGACAGTATCTTATGACAGTTCTGTGGGTTTCTAGTACCTGTATTATAATTTGATCACGTATTGTATGTAGGTTCAATTGGCAAATCATCTGCTCGTATTAATTTCAATAAATCACATTCAAATAGTAGGCGACTCTGCAAAAGTAGCCAAATCAAAACGAATTAAAAAAAAATTGGTGTAACAAAGAAATTATTTTTAATCTGTGTATAAATAAATAAAAAAATAAAAATAATCAAAAATTTGTTAGACTGCACTTAACTTTTTATTTTTAATGGCTGGTAAGTCTGTTTGTTATTTACGTTATGAAAAGTTTCGCGTTGGTAGACACTTTCTGCAGGATGTTCTAGAATGATGTCTTTTCGTTACGATCGATGATTAAAAATTGCAAGTTTCACCTAAATTTATTTTCCTTATTTGTTGTGCTTAAGAGGATTTCTGGAAAATGCAAATTTTGCCGGTTGTTGTCCTTGATGAGCGCATTTATTCATACCCAAATATGCATGTGTGTGTGTGAAATAACTTTTTCCAATTGATTTGATATTTTATATAGTGTGTTTATTCCATAACTTCACTCAATTTATTTAATTTAATTATTTATTACTTTGCTTAGTGGTATAGGCGAACTTCTCTTTGTGAGTCAAAAGTAGTTTATATGTACATCTGGAGCCATTGCGCACATACACCAAACCATTCCATTTGATTTTGTTGAGAGTTGTACAACAACAGATATTCGTTCAGTTGGGAGTTTCAGTATAATTAGTCAATAACTTGTGTACCTAATCCCTGTGTTACTGAAGAAGAACTAATAAAATCTCGTTCAAGACGGAAGATATGGAAATTGATTCAACTAATGTGCCACCACCACAACAATATTCTGACACATCTAGCACTCCTCAAACAGATTCTTCTATGAACTTCGACTACTTGCAAGCCTTGAACACAACTCATCCAGACGCAGATATGGATTCTTCCGCCAGTTCGTCATCTTATAATAATGTGTCGCGAAAGTTCAGTGGTTTGGTTGAAAATAATCCTGTTTCTGCAGTCTCTTGCGGTCAGGTCGATTATAGTAAAGTCATTGACAGGTAATTATTTGCTAAATTGTTGCAACCAACTATTATTACAATTAAACTTCTATTAATAATTATGCTTTTTTATCTTATTTTATACTTACACGAAACTAATTATTTGCACCTCTACATACTACTGAATAATAAACTAAACCATATGAAGACCATTTAATTTAAATGAGAGGTAAAGAGCTTGTGAACTTTATTAATAATAAGAAAAAATGTGTTGGAAATCTTTTTTTCTAGGTTTGTAACAGTATTGGATCAGTTGGATGCACGTGTAGAGAAGTTTCGAAAGGATGCACTCGGATTACAAGAGAAAAAGGATTATCTACTCATGTCAATTGATCTCATTAAGAGTAATGATTTGCTCCACAATATGCATGAATGTATGTACACAACTGAAATCGAATAACATCATTCCCAATTATTTTAAAAGTATTTCTATTAGGACTTTTTTGTTTCCTTGTATATTTTATATGTATATATCTTAAGTTTTTACAAGTCTTAATTTTGTCAGTGAAAGGGATCGGAGATTCGATAGTATGACAAATGCATATTAATCATATGACTAAGTAATTCGTAAACTATTCGCCACAAGTGTCTATACTTGTTAATAACTATATGTTTTGTTCTCTTCGTATAATGTAGAAGGTTACTTTCAGTTCGTTTTGTGCACTTTCAATTTCTTTGCGACCACAACGGAATAGTTGCAGAAACGGAAAAAACAAAAATGAACTAAATTGCGTTAATATAATTTTGCCCCTTAATATAAAATTGCTGGGATAACTTGTGTAGTCATCGGGTTTGTTTTATGTGCAGATCTCAATTAGTACGTAAATGGCTGCGGCTAGATGCAATAATCAGGAGTGATGTAATTCGACTGAAACTGAAGTAGCTAGTTACATCAAAAAGTGCAGATTATTCTTGAAAAAACATAACCAATAAAACATTTAAAAAATGAAGCTTGTTTTTAAAAACGTATTCTACTAAGCTGTGCGTGAGCTTTCAAAACTGAGAAATCGTGTTGATGCAATCGAAGGGGAGTATAACGGCATCAAAGCACATGTTAATTGCAAACTTGTAAATTTGATATAAAGCAATAATTCTGTTAGAAGTGATTCGTGTAAAGCTGAAGCCCCGAATTATGATTACACAATAAGGTTTAACATCTTTAAGCTTCATTTTGAAACAACAGTTGGTAAAAACCTATAAATTATGTTGAAATCATATTAGACCTTCGAGATTGTTTTTAACGTAAAACAAGGCCATAGAAGTGAAGTGGGCGTGCGAGTTAAACCAAAGAACATCAACATAATAAGAAGTCTTATCTGGAAGAACAAAATATTTGATTTTATCTTTCACTTTACGAGTTAAATGGGCGACACTACAAATCATGGTCTGTGGGAAACTACATAATTTTTTTTTAAATTGTACACACGGGCATATGCATGTTTGTATACTCATAAGCAAAAAAAAATAAAACAAAAAAAAGAACCACGTGTGTATTCACATACATTTATACATATATAATTCTGGTAGGTAGTGACTTCCGAAGGGTGGGAAACGCGATTTGCACGTTGTTGAATTTACGTATCAATTTGAAATTAAAGAATAATTTGATAATGTGAAGTGTGATTCTGTCTTCGATTTCTGTTCGCCTGGTATGATCGGCCAACATACTCAATAGAAGGGAATCTGTTTTATTTATATATTATATTATTATTATAATTACAACACAACTTTCAAAGCCAGTAAAAACTGGAGTACCAATAATTCCATTTTTACAAAAAATGTTAATTTTATGAAATCAAAGAAATTTTAAATTTCATTCATGTTTGTACGTATGAAATTGTGAGTGTATTCGATTTCATAATATAGAGTGTGTTTTTGAAACAAAATAAGACATTTTCGCAAAAATTGTCAATCTTCAAAATAATAAAAATTTATAAAATCAAACTATTCAATTTTCAAGATTTCAGTTGAGAAGTCAAAAAATCTGTTGGTATTCACCAAGTAGTTCCTTTAGTTAATCTGCTTATAAATCAGAAAAAGGATTAGTATACCTTCTTTGGTCGTGGTTGTAAGGGTGTCAATCTTGATGCATTCGGACCTGGGTTCAAATCGCGAAACAGCTCCTTTTATTGCCGTAGAACTTTTTTTTAAATTTGTTCTCCAAAAAATTCATGATTTTTTAAATTTCAAATTGATATCTAAATTTGAAAAAAGGCTTCTCTGCTCTTATTTCTCAAACATTTCGGAAAGTGCTGCATAAAATTTCACGGAATGAACACTCATTGTACGAAACCAATAGAACAATTAAAAAAGATATTTTAGCCCCTTCCATTCAAGTAAAACACCTTAAACGTTTGCAGTGAGTGAAATATCAATCAGGAGAAGAAAATTGTTTTTTTTTTGTAGGAGGTAGTCTTCGTGATATGAGGGAGAAACACTGTCAACTGATGATCCGATCCTTCTAAAGATATGCTTAGCAAAATAGTAGTATCATGCTGTCCCTCTGACTGAGGAAACTGATAAATATCGAGGATTTCTTGTCAATATTTGATGTTGCAGCTTTAGTTTTTCTACAATCCGGAGTGATTTTTCACTGTACCTATGTTGGGTAAAAAAACATTGACGGATGCAAAATTTTACTGATGTCTCCAACAGACCAAGGAGCGGTTAGGGCGCTATCAATTGCTCTACCGAACACTGCCTAGCAAGTTCATCTACTTACTCATTCTGGAATAACCTAGAATCGGTTCCGCTTGTCCGAACCACTGGTTCTTGGGTGGTATTGATACCTCTAACATTCTTGTGTACTAAATTTTCTATATACAGGAATCATCGGAAGGCATACCTAAACCCTGTAAGCGACACAATATAACAAGGGCGTACGCGGAAACTTAGGTTGGGCGGAAACTATATGTTTTTCATAAAACCACTAGCTTATCATATTTCCACATTTCCCTTGCCAATCGGGCGAATTTCTGTCATATTAGTCCTCAACCATATTTTAACTCTTCTTAAAGTGCTGAAGGGTTACTGTTGTACATGGCAAAATGACAACCGCTTTCTTAATTGCTAGAAAAAAATTCCTCTAATTGTAAGCCAATTATGAAACCAAAGTTTTAGTTAATTTTCAATGCCTTTCAAATTGTAAAAACAACCTAGATCCCAAATTTGAGCCTTCAGATCATCCAAACTAATGCGTTTGATTTGCATTGAATTTAGTGCTGTTTGGAAGCTGCATTGTTTTCTTCTGCAAATCTTTGTTTAATTGAAAATATTACCGAATCAATATAGGGCAGAAAAATCGCTCGTCGAAAGTTTTCCGACACCGTTGTACATGGAAGATTTGTTCTATTTGTTTGCTTTTCTGCAGCTCTTTAGGTATACAAATATCGAAGGAAGCATCTCGTGCTAATTCGTAGCACTTTAAAAATACCATTAAATACAATGATGATCTATGCTTTTCAATTACACCCAAAATTTACGTATGTGGTCACATACCGGTTTAAGAAGACCGTAATATTTTGCAATAATGCACATTCAAATTATAAAAACGCTTCTACCAACAGCACTACGTAGCTGAAATTGAAGTTTACTTGTGGCAGCTTTTCTAAGCCTGCAACTATTTCACAGTATTTTTTTGAAATTCACTTGTACCTTGGTACTTTTCTGACCAACGAATTTCACGAAATTAATGTATATTTGGAGCCTATTGCCTGCGAACAACGGATTCTTTAAAAAAAAAATTTATAAAATCCCTAATAGTTGCAAACTATTCCGTAATTCGGGGTCTGCATCCAAGTCGTTGACCACCAGATTTAGTCTATGACTGGCATAATGTAAAAATATAAACTTTTTTTACATGGTTCTTTTAGTATTTTTTGCACACCACCAGTCTCGTCGCACATCCGTCGAAACCTAGTCCAACACATTTGGCCGGATCCAAATTGATTTCTGTCACAAAATCTTTGAGATTTGCAGCTTTTGTTTCTATATCCATTGAAATCAAACCCAACAAACTTCACGAATTATTTGTTTATTTTGGGAAAAAATCTGAAACGGGTGGACAGTTGTTCTTCGCCAGCTATATCGACAGTCTCATCTGCTAAAATAATGTACGCAGATAAGCTTTTCTCACATTTTTACAAATGTATTCTTTTATAACTTTTCCTGCAATACTCAATAAATCATTTTAAATTCGTGGAGACATATACTCGTATCTAGCATTTTTTTCTTTCTTCAATGTTTTTTCTTAGGGTCTCATCCCTAGCTTATATTTTCAACATAATTAAATCATGAAAAATAATGCACACGTTACTAATAATTCAAATTTTTGCTTTCTTTTAAAGTATCATAATATCACCTCTAAAACCCCTCTACCCCTAAAGTATCATAATATTACCTCTATTTCCATTGTGTAACGAATCTCCTGTAAGGCCGGGGTTACGCTCGTCGGATTGCCAGGGTTCGTAACAGAATTAGTGAATTTAAAATATTTTATTTGTTATATTTCATTATCCAACTTTGTCGTCCTTTTTACTTCTGGTATTGTATTAGATTCCTTTTGACTGAATTCTTCCAGCGACTGAATTCTTCCTATGATTGAATTCTTCTGGCCACTGAATTCCTCCTGAGACTTGACTTCTTCCTGTGATTGAACTTCTGCTGCTATTGAATTCTTCCTGTGACTGGACTTGTGCTGCAATTGAATTCTTCCTGTGACTGAACTTCTCCAATTTTGTAGAATCAATGGACGCTGTATTTGCCGCGTTTGTATCTTGGTTTCCTTAACTACTCCTCTCTTCGAACAGTTCATACAGTTTTATTTATGTAGCATATGAAGTTACTTGCTTTGAACTCTTGTTTCAACTTCGAACGCTTGTTTTTCCAGACCGAACGTTTGTTATTCCACACTCTGAAAGATTCTCAATCACTATTTAACCTACTAAAAGTTTAACGTGATTGAGAATTCGTTTCATACAAAAAGAACGAAACAAACGAAGCCAAAGTCTAACTCGCCTACTTCGAGTTTTATATTTTGAAACAAAAGTTTTTGTGTGGTGAAATTTTCAGTGGACAAATTTCATCTTCACAACTGAGGGGGAGGTCATTATTATTAATTCCATGACATTTGACACAATAAAACTATACTCATGCTAACAAAGTTAACTAAAAGACATAATTAAAAAAAGAGCCAAATATCGCTCCTAGTCGGAGCATAGGGCGGACGGGGAGGGGAAGGCCATGGGTTCCACAAAATACTTCCTTCTTTTTCTTAGTTGGAAATGCAGCATCCAGACCAATGGCGTAGGTATGAACGCAGAGGCCCCCAACAAAAATCACACTGGGGCCCCTTTGTAGTTCATCAATATATTATTATTATATCTTACACCATAATTAATTATGAGTGCAAGGTGTAGGGGAATGAGTACTAGCTACAGAAGCCTTCGACTCGAAGAGAAAAGGACTTTGTAGAAAGAAGCATTTTGGAGACCAAGCCCGTGGCAGGATTTGAACCTGCGACCCTCGAGGTGTGTAGTTCATCAATATAATTTTTTTCTAATGCTAACGAAACTCTGACATATGGCGTTGTTGACGTACTTTTCTGACAATATCGGGGTTTTGATGATTCGCTTAAACGTAATTGATGAAGTTTCTGTACCACTAAGTCTACACATTTTTTTTTTTATAAAATAAGGAATGATCAACAAAGAAATTAAAACGATCTATTTATAAGAGATAATTTTTTTTTGTATGATGGGGAAATCTTGGAAAATACTTGGGGAACACGCGCTCTCCAGTGTGTTAGATTTGTACTCACTAAAACCACCTCTCTAATCTAAGAGGATCGCTAAGCACACGGCTTTATAGCGATGAGGCAAGTACTATGAAGAGAAACAGGTAGTTGCGTCTGCAAAAGAGTAGCGTTACCTTAGATTTGAGGTGTTGTACGGATTCGTTTTTACTGATGACCTCCGAAACCGTATTAAAGTCACAACATGCAATGTTACTCGGACGGAGGTAAAGAGGCATGAAGTATGTTGTTCTTTTCCTAAGCAAGAACTCGTCTTTTATAACACCAGTCAGCAGTTTGAAAATGATGATTTAAGCATCAGTCTGCGATCCGCTAGTGACGGAAGACGAATAAACCGCAATCAACTGTGGTATGAAGGCAGATGATATTCACAATCCTAGAGAAGAGAACGCAAGCAAAACAACATGAACTGCTTTTGAACTGACTATGTCGTCAGAAAAGCAGTTACATTGAGGGCACCAGACCATGCTGTCATATTCCAAAATCTTCTCTAGCAAATTAATATTAATAAAGTAAAGCGTGAAACTTTCTACAGCCGAAAACAAAAATATTTTTGCCCAAAGAAACAATGAAGAGACACGTTTACATTAATTAAAATAAAATTACTTTCTTAGGTGTTACGGAATCTTTCTGAGTGTTTGGCATTTTTAGTTGCGAACTCTTCTATGAGTAGACTGATATTAAGTTCTCAAGCTCTTTCGCATTCTATGGATAACATAGCTAAATCGCACTTGTGTCATTATGCTGCGTAAATAGTTTTTAATTATTTTTAGCTTAGAAAAAGGTCGCTCTGCTGAGGTTACTGTAACAGGCAACGTCATGTACAGCTTTAAAGCCAATAATACATCTGTAATGTTGCTAAAAAACGATTAATGTTTATTTATCAAATATTTACACAAATCATGCTTTGAAATGTTATCTGAAACACTTTTTTTATCAAGTTTCGATCGATAAAATCTGATGGGAAAAATCACTGAATAGCTCTTCCGAATAGACGCTTATCAGTTCTTGTGATGCTCTAAGCAGCTTATCATCTTTCACACTTATCAGATTTATTAAAAAAGAGCGAAATCGCTGGCTTATTGCTCTCACTCCTTCTAATCGAGAGTTAAGTTGGGCAATTATAATATCTAGATGAGAGTTGAAAATATTTACTTCATAAAAATGTTTCGTATCAGTAATTATTTCATGTGTCGATAACTCATCGAAAAAGGATTTCGTACGTTTAGGTCGTTTTTTTTGAGCTCTACGTCTATTCCCCAATCTCCAGCTAAAACTTTAGCTTCTTTAACAGCGCTTTCAAAATTATTTCTTGAATCCTTGACATCTTCAAGTGCAGTTTTTAAGAACTCGAAAGCATATAACAAGCCAATATTCTTTGACTACAATTGTTTTGCCATCTCTAATACATTACACTCCATGACTAGCAAAATTATGAATTCCAATATATTGTTACGAAATTGCCCTCTTGACAATTTACTCTGTTACAAAATTGCCCTCCTGACAATTCCTCTAACTCTCTGTACTCGGACTCGTACCACTGGATTGTGTAGTAATCAAACAATCGCTGGTTAAATTAAAATAATCAGCTTTATTTAATTATTGCTATTTACACATTTAATATTAGGCTTAAAGTTTACTTAGTTATTATTTGCACTTTATTTCACAAACCATTAGTCACTTTATTTACTAATGAATTTCATCACTTTACACAATTACAAATACTGCTGCTTTAATTATAATGCTAGCTGTACACACTGTTACGGTCTCTGATCTACTGTCTTCGACTTTGAACAGTCTTGTCGCTTTTATAGTTTTCGAATGGTTGGTGTAGAAACTTCTACGCCATTCTCGTACTTTCTAGAATTTTCGATCCATTTCGACAGAAGTCGATAATATTCTTTTTGATATTACCGACAGATGGTTCTTGAATAAGCTTTTATTCGAATAGTTCGCATCTTGACTCACAGGGGGCACTCATTCTCTAGATGGGATCCTAAAAGTATGCAATCCCTTTTCACTGAGCTATCACGTTTCAATATTCATATGTTTATAAAGTTTCTCCACATCACTTCTTGTTTCTTATTTATTTATTTATTAATAATCTAATTGCAATTAAAATTATAATTAAACAAAAGCACTAGCTGCCAGGGCAATTCTTGTTTCTTTTTCTTTTATCAAACTTATTTTTAATAAAGAATTCATTATTTGTCTAAATCCTGACCGACAAGCGTAGATGGCATTGTGTTTAGATGACCATCTTGTTTCACATAGCTCCTTTAACACAGTATATTTTAGGGAATCTACGGATACCCTTTCGAGTAGTATTTCCCAACGTTTTATGCTGACAGTAAAGAATGTGTACAGCTTTTCAAGAATTTCGTAGTAGGTTTGCATTTGTACTAAAGATTTAACAGAGTCTTCTAAAACTAAATTTAAGTTGTGTTCAAAGCAGTTTATGAAAAGTGCCTTTGGTTGTATATTTTTAATGCGCTTCTGAAGGCCAGAATAAATACCGCTCATTACATTCGCTCCATCATACCCCTGACCACGACAATTTTCGATTTATATATTGCTATCCTCGCGCCGTGTCGCTCGCACTGCTTGGTGAGTTCGGATTTCTAATCCCTCTATTTTTTCCACAAAATGAAGCCACCCCACTGCCACCTATGATTCGTGGAAAGATCTACATAAGAATGCATGTGTCGTCGCAACTGTGACGAATTTAATACGTACAGCTTTTAGACCGTATTGACGGCAGCATACTTAAAGCTAACATTTTAAGTATTTTAATTAGCAGTTACAAACTTTTTATTTCTTTTTAAAATACTTTAATTTTACTTTGCGTACAAATTAGTTTAATTACAAAATAAATAATGGCAATTATGTAAATGTTATAGAAGTGTTTTGCTCGCATTTTACATGAATACAAATACACTTGCGTCACTTTAGATGGGATTGATTCTTTTGTGTTTAAAAATTGTTTTTCTGCTGCACATTTAGTTTAAATAATATCGCAGAGGTCTTGCGTAACATGGATTTTACCTGTTTGTTTTTAAAAATGTATGTACATGTGTAGCCATTACCCGTTGACACCCGTGTTAAATGAATTTTAATTGCCTTCGCTAAAAGCATTGGGGCTTATACTAAATTTTAAAAATTTTGTGGTGATCCTAAGGGTGAGTGGGGCCCCCTCGAAGCTCAGGACCCTTTACTACGCCAGGTCCAGATAGGTCCTCCTGAACTTGGTCTTTCCATCTTAGTGGTGGTCTTCCCCTTCTGCGTCGCCCACCTTGGAGCATCCAATCGAAGACTTTCCTAGTTGGAGCAGTTTCATCCATCCGCAAGACGTGACATAGGCAGCGTAGCCGCTGGGTTTTGATTCACTCGACTATGTTAATATCAGGGTATAGCTGGTATAACTCCTCGTTCCACCTAATCCGATAAACGCCGCGAACGCATATAGGTCCAAAGATTTTACGCATAATTTTTATTCCAAACGCACCTAACACCTGCTCGTCACTGTTTGTCATCGTCCAGCTCTCTGCTCCATATAGTAGGACGGGAATGATGAGGGACTTGTACAGAGTTACTTTGTTCGTCGAGAATGGGTTTTACTCTTTAGCTGCCTACTAAGCCCAAAGTGGCACCTGCTGGCTAGAGTAATTCTCCGTTTAATTTCCAAATTGATGTCGCTGGTGGTGTTGATACTGGTCCCTAGGTAGACAAAATCCTTTACAACTTCAAAGTGACAGTCGCCAACAGAAACGTAATTCCAGACACGATGGGACTCCTTATATGCTGCCACCGTGTATTTTGTTCACTTTTAGACCCACTCGCTTTGCTTTTTTTCCTGGCTGGTGTACGCAGCACTCACCGCTCGAGCGCTATGGGCAATGATGTCAATATCATCAGCATACGCCAAAAGTATGACACTCTTATTAAATATAGTGCAATTGTGATTCAATTCCGCTGCGCGGAAGATTTTTTCCAGCATAAGATTGAAGAACTCGCACGACAGGGCATCACCCTGTCTGAAGCCTCGCTTTGTGTGAAAAGGGTCGGGGGCTCTTTTTCAATTTTTACTGAGCTGTAGGCTGCGTTTAGTGTCATCCTGCACAGCCTGATTAGCTATGCACGGACGCCAAAGTCAGACAAAGCGGCGTATAGTTGCCCCCTTATCGTGCTACCGAAAGCGGCCTTGAAATCGACAAAAAGATGGTGGCTGTCAATTTGTTTCTCAATTTGTGTCTCCAAGATTTGACGTATTGCGAAGATTTGGTCGATGGTACCTTTACCAGGCCTAAAACCGCACTGATACGAGTCCAATCAGCTCGTTAACGATTTGTTTCAGTCTTTCGCAGAGTGCGTCAGATAGGATTTTGTATGCGATGTTAAGAAGACTAATTCCGCGGTAGTTACTGCACATCGCATGATCACCCTTATTCTGGACTGGTTAGAGCACACTCAGGTCCCAGTTGCTGGGCATGCATTCTTCCGACCATATTATGCACACGCTTCGCAAGCTCTTCGCCTCTAGCGTTAAATAGCTCCGCCGGTAATCCATCGGCTCCAGCAGACTTGTTTTTCAGTCGCCTAATGGCTGTTAATACTTCAATATAATCGGTTGGCGATATTTAAATTTCATCATCAGCAACCGGTTGCTCGTATTCAGCCTTGTCGTTAGCGTCACTGCTGTCGCCATTAAGTAGTTTCCCGAAGTGTTCTCGCCATAACCTGAGTATACCCTGGGCGTCTGTTACCAGATTTCCTTTTTCGTCTTTACAGGAATTGGCTCCAGTCTTGGCCCTTCACCTTTTGAAAAATTTTCGAGCCATATTCCTACTGCCAAACATCTCGACCTACTCGCACTCTCTTAGTTCCGCTTCTCGTTTTTAACATCGAAAAATGCGTTTTTCATACCTTCTCTTCTCTCTGTATCGCTCGTTGAAAGCTAGCGTAACACACGACCGCAGGGTGGCTCGGTATGCTTCGATGTTTTGTTTTTTGCAGCAGCGTTGCGATACTTCGTCATACCAGCTGTTCTTTTTTGGTCGGTGGTAGCCAACGCACATCTAATACTCTGGACGCGTGTCTTCCATCTATCTCAACGTGATCAATCTGGTTTCGCGTTTTCTGATCAGGGGAGAGTGCTGTCTTGTGGATATCGAGATGCTTGAACCTAGTGCTTTGCTTGAAACTAGACTACCATATTCCGGGCCGCGGCGAAATCAATCCATTGTCGGATGATTCGCCATGCAGGCTGAAATTTCCGACCGTTGGGCCAAAGGTTCCCTCTCTACCCACCTTAGCGTTAAAGTCTCCGAGCATGATTTTTACACCGTGACGGGGGCAGCGGTCGTAAGCTTCTTCAAGGCAATCGTAGAAGGCGTCCTTGGTCACTGCAGCATTCTCTTCCGTCGGAGCGTGGGCGCAGATGAGACTGATATGAAAATATCTGGCCTTGATCCGGATCGTGACCAGCCTATCGTCTATAGGCGTAAACTGCAATACGTCTTTTCGCAGCTGTCTGTCGACCACGAAGCCCACGCCGATTTCACGTTTCGTCACATGGCAGCTGTAGTAGACGGCACAAGTAATTTGCTTGAAGCATCCTTGTCCCGTCCATCGCATTTTTTGGGGAGCGATGACGTCTGTCTTGTATTGGTTCAAGACGTCGACCAGATGGATAGTTGCACCTGGCCTGTTCAACGTGTGAACATTCCAGGTGCACATTCTCAAATCGTGATCCTTAAATCGTTTGTGTGGGGTTCGTCACAAGTTAAGGGGTATATCATCCGATCTTATAGTTTTTCATTGGGAATTGATTTTTCCGTGCCGGGTCCCAAACCCTGGGCACAGCCCTGTTTGTGTCAGGGAACACTCGCTGCACACATTAGCTCACTATCCAGCGGATGCTCAGATAGCTATCCAGGTGCCGCTACGTGGAGGCTGTGTGTCAACTTGCTAATGATTGAAACAGAGATCGCTCTGGCCATCACCAAGTTGAAGGCACTCTGAAGCTTTACTCTGCTTAAATAAAAGCTTGGCCCTCGCAAATTACTGCAGTGGAAATAACTGATTTTTAAAAATTTTGTTTTTTTGCAACAATTTTTTCATGTCTGCTTTGCAGCGTTCCCTCTAAAAACAGTTTTGCAGGCTGCGTAGCCTCTTTGTGCAAATTTGAAAACGCATGAGATTTGCAGTATTCATTTTCATTTTTAAATGAGGTGAATGAACCCACAACAAACATTTTTTATTTAAAAGGATTAATCACAATAATAAATTATTATAGCTAATTTAAGAGGAGAGTCATAGCTACCAGGGCCTTCAACTCGATTTTAATATATTAATTTACATATTTACTTATTTAGGTATTTAAATATAATTTTGGATGTGGCATTCTTTTAAGAATTTATTAATCCTTGTTTTGTTATTCTTTGATGTATCTTTTAGGGAATCACTTGGAATCTGGTTATGGAAATATAATCTTACGGGTTGTTTGGAAGTTGGGGCAGTTATTTAGCAGGTGTAACGAGGATATTGATTCCCCACAGAATTTACAGTTAGGTAACGGTTCCCCACGTAGCAAATGCTCGTTTGAGCATTTCGTGTGTCCGATGCGGAGTCGTACAAAGTTTTTTGTTTGTTGGCGAGAGCAAGTTACAGGATAATGTGGTTTCATTCCGTCTGTGTTGAAGGTGGTGTAAAAGTGTTTATATTTTTTCAAAGTGCAATAGTTCATGGTAGCATGGAGAAATTTTATATGTTTCTGTGACTTGGAAGACGTAGTTTGGAGCCGTAATTGACTCTGCACCAGCTATATCTGCAGGTTCATTACCTGGTCTCCCCGAATGTCCTGGGACCCACATAATTTTTATTTTCTTGGAGTATTTAATACACGAGTTACGGATATTATTTATGGTCCTGTTGCTATCATTATTGAAGTTTCGAATGGCTTCAATAGTCGATTTGCTGTCTGTACATATGAGGAAGTTTCCTGTATTATTGTGAGGAAAGTCGATGGCAACAAAAGCTTCGGCAGTAAATACAGAGCTAAATGGAGGAAGACATCCTGACTTAATTAAATTTCCGTTGTGGTGGACTACAGCAAAGTATGTGCCAGGAGTTACTTTTGATCCGTCTGTATAGAGTAGGCTTCATTTTTTGTTTATATATTCACTTGCCGTTTCTGTAAAAAGTTGTCTATAAACTTTGGGATCGGTGACTGTTTTTGGATATTCGAGTAAATTCAATGCAAAGGAGCTATCTTTTATATTCCAAGGTGGTTCACTTTGTCGCTTAGTTTGACAGACTTTTATATACCAGTCAAGGTTTTTGGAGAATTTGACACATCTACGAATTATGGATTTAATTTTATATTGTCGTTTGTACTTGACAACCTCCATTATGTCTTTGTGGAGTACTCTATTGTTAGTAATGAAAAGTTTAGGGATTAGTTTTGATGTTGACAACGATAATTTCTGTAGAATAGATGGTAGCCCAGCTTCAGCGAATATATTTTTAAATGTAAGGGGCTTCCAAAGATTTTAGGTTTTTTTGAGAACACCATCCATAAATTGGCAATGCGTAATCTATTTTTGAAAGTATGATAGATCTGATGATGTTAATTAATGTTGAAATGTGTATTAAACTGTGTTTGGATGTTAGGTATTTAATAATGTTGAGGCGGGTAGCTAGACTTTTTCTTAACTGTAAACAATGCTCCTGAAAATTCAACTTGTTATCAAAAATAACACCAAGAATTCTCAGATGTTTTACAAGTTCAATATTTACATTATCATATTTAAGGCTAAAACAATTACATTTGGTTTTCTTACATATACAAGTATGTAGTATTTTACATTTACTAACAGTATTTTTGTGAAAGTAGATTTGATAGTATCGAGATCTTTTGTTTTAGAAAATATAATGGCGTCGTCTGCATAAATTGTGTGTTGAATATTTTTGTATCTATCGAGTAATTTACTGAATTGGTCGAATGCAATAATAAATATAAACACCGATAGGGGGAATCCTGCGGAATGCCATTGACGAGGGGGTATGTATTTGATAGTTCTGTGTTAGCTCTAACTCTTATTTTTCGGTTTGATAAGAAAGCTCTGACGATATTAAAAATTTTCTTTCCTATACCCTAAGTCGCCAGTTGTTGAAGTACAACATGTATTCCTATGCGGTCAAAGGCTCTATAAAAATCAGTAGCTAAAATGGTAACATGGTTTTTGGTGGAAAGTGAAGTTGTAACGTAATGTTCAAAGTGAAGGAGTGCATCAATTGTGCTTTGTTTTCGCTTGAAAGCTAATTGGTTATGACTCGTTAAATTGTTTTTTGATATAAAACACATTATTCTGTTAGCTATTATTCTCTCGAGTATTTTTCCGGTGCAAGGTAATAGGGATATAGGTCTGAAACCAGTAAACTCATACTTGCTTTTATTGGGTTTTGGGATGGGAACAACCTCAGCTGTTCGTCAATTTTGGGGGTAAATGCCTTGTTCAAGGATATTATTGTATAAGTTTATGATTTTAATTTTTGCGGGTTTGGGTAGGTGTTTCAGCATTTGGTACGATATACGGTCAAAACCAGGAGTTTTGCTCTTAGCATTGCATAGGGCGTTTAACTACGTTTCCTTTAGACTGGGGTATTGCTACATTTGCGGCACTACGGATGATGTTTTGTATTTTTGCAGAATCTTTATTCACATTACTGGATTGAACGCAGGTTTGAAACTGTTTCTCACAGATTGAGTTAAAAAGTGTCCAGTCGGCTAGGTCTATTTTAAATTTTGATTTTATTTTACTTTTTTCTATATTGAATTTATAATTTATTTCTATGAAGATCGGGAAATGATCACTTCCGGGCAAATATTCAGAAATTTTCCAAGAACAATTTGTGAGGAGCATATGCTGAGATCTATGTGTGAAAAAGTTTTATGAGTAGAAAAATGCGTAGGCGACTAATCATTTAAGACTATTAAATTTTCACATAAAATAAAATCCTCCAAGATTCTTCCTCGTTGGTTGGAATTTCTTGATCCCCGTAGCGGACTCCATGAATTAAAGTCACCTACTATAATGTAGGGTGTATTTATGGAGCGTGTAATTGTATGTAAATTTTGCGAAGAGAAGTTTTGACATGGGGGATATACATATTGATGATATTGAAAATTATGCCAATATTGATTTCGATTATGTGTGTTCCTAGAAGAGAATTAACTGAAACCAGTTTGTGAGGGATGTGTTTTTTTATGAGCCAACCTATGCCTTGTTTAGAAGTAGTGTTGGTTGTCAAGTTATGAAAGTACCCTACATATTGTTTTGGTACTATTGTATTATTTGTTGAAAACGGGATGTGTGTTTCTTGTAGCGCAATTATGTCCGGGTTAAAGTCTTTTATTAACAATTGTAATTCGTGGTAGTTGTTTACGAATCCTTTTATGTTCCACTGTAAGAGGTTAAGGTTCATTTATTGTGTACCAAATGGAGAATATAAAAACAAAATGCGTTGTTTATTTTATTCTTCTTCTACGTCAGACGAAAAAAGATTTTTGTGTGTTGTTTTGGATGATATCTATATTTCGAAGAGAATTAAAAATGGGTGGTGTATTATTGGTTTTGGATTCAAGAGAAGAATTTGTAAAATGGTTAAGAGATGGTTTTTTAATAAGAGAGGAAGTGTTAGAAGTAGAGGTGTTGGAAGCGTTGTCATTTTCTGTTTCTTTGTGTGTTAAGAAACTGCTAAAACTGGTTTGTTTATTGCTGTTGTTGGATTCGAGAGAGAAGCTGGTTGAAGTAGTTGTTTTTTTACTAGTAGCGGTTAGTTCTGTTGTGGGAGTAATTTTTACTTTATTTATTCATTTTTAAATTAGGTGAATGAGCGCACAACAAAAAATAACCATAAATTTAGTCAAAGAATGGCAAAAACTCACTAATATACTCGTACATACACTTAGCAGAAAAAGTGTGCGTACAAGAAGTAAACATTTCTTCCCTGCACTAAATACCAATAAGGAAACAACTTTTTCTAAAAGATTTTATTTTTTACTGAAACGCTAGTGCATTATGTTTACTTTTAAGTCTAAATACATTAATGCGGCACATTGTATAATATCCAAAGCTTCGCATTATGGGCAGTATGCTTTGGGCTATTGTCCTGCTGGAAATACCAGTCGGAACCCTGGCCTAGATTTTCAGCACTCTGCTTCAAATTTTCTTTTAGAAAACCTAATTGCCGACCCCTTTGGCAGCCATACATCCCCACACCATAACACTACCTCCACCATGTTTAACTGTACCCACAAGATTTTGAGGATCAAAGGCAGTATATGGTTTCCACCACACCAGCTGACGTCCTTTAATCCCAAACAGGCAAAACTTGCTCTCATCTGAGAATAACACCTTCTCCCAGGACGTTTGCGGCTTATTTATATATTGTTTTGCAATCGCAATTCGTTTTTTTTTTGTCTGTTTTTTAGTGAAACAAACGGCTTCCTGCGCGCTACACGGCTATGGTAGTTAGCTTTTTTTTTAATTCTGCGCACTGTATCACTGCATATTGTTTTGTTCAACTGTTCCTTAACATTTTCCAAAGTTTTCATAGCGGCAAATCGAGGATTGTCATCAACAACCCGCATAACAAACCATCTTTCTCGTTGAACTAGCATAAAAGGTCGCCCTGAACGCGTTTGAGACACGAAAGTACCAGTTTTTTTGAAATAATTTACTACCTTTTGAATTGAGGAGTGTGCTCTCCCAACAGTTTTAGCAGTTTCACGAAAAATGTGGCCTTCTTTCCATAATTTAATTATAATTTTCCTTTCGTCAACTCCAATTTCCTGTCTTTTTAGAATTCATATTTATTAAACTTCTTGAAACAGATTAATCTACCCTCACAATCGAACCGCGATACGTATTTAATGTAGAACTTATGAAATTCAGTTTTTGCTGGGACGCGTGATCGAGCAAATAAGAGGGGATGTCCCATTTTCTTTTTGGTGTGTAGACTTTTTCTGCTCTATTTAGTGTTGATTTGGGATTCTTTTATTTTTCATATTTTTAATGTAAATTATAATTTAATGTATTTAGACTTAAAGTAAACATAATACACTAACGTTTCAATAAAAAATAATATCTTTTGGAAAAAGTTGTTTCCTTATTGGTATTTAGTGCAGGGAAGAAATGTTTACTTCTTGTACGTACACTTTTTTTCTGCTAAGTGTATATGAATTTCGAAGCTTCATTGGACTGAATTTTCTTAGTCATTGAAAAATCGAAATACACGTGAAAGCAGAGACCATATGTTCAAACACTATAATATTCTAAAGGATATATAATCTAGCGGTCTTGGGTGGATGGCCAATCTGTGACCATAACACGGCAGATATAAAAAGCAAGATATTGACACAGTAGATCACTCTTGCGTTATAGATGCTTTAGTGAAGAGCTTCAAACAAGTGAGAAGTGGTATCGCATATCTACCAAGGCCAATCATTTATGTCGTGGAGGTAGCGGAAAGCTACGACAATGTGAAAGGTATTCTTAGCTTAACCCTCTAATGCTTAAGCGTGCCTTAAGGCACTGTTCACAAAAGTCGCACTGATGGCAAATGTAATAGCTTTTTTAGAAAGGAAGCTTTTTTTCACAGTTGCTACCAGATGGAGCAAAATGATGGAAAAGCTTTTCAAGCTGTTAAAAGCTCCATTCTACCACATTCGTTTCGTGTTTTTCAAGGCACGTGGATTTGGAAACAAAAAAATTGCGCAGGTGCATGCTGTGGTATCAAATACCAATTTCAGTGTTTTTGAGTTTCTCGATCGATCTCATAATTATTTTTCTATTAGATAAACTTATGTTTTATTATTTGGAAGTTTAATTTTTGTGAATGAAGGTAAGTTACATTTTGGAGTAGTGTTTTATTGATGAGTGCCTTGAGGCACTCTTGGGCATTAAAGAGAAAATTTTTCTGCCGGTTTTGTTCCTCATTTGGCACAATCTTCCTTGTTTTCTTTTGTTTTGATTCGATTTTTTTATATAAACGTATACAGAAATGGGAGACCGAGTGCATAAACGTTTTAAATTATCTGATTTAAGCGATGAACAGTTAGAGAAACTGTTTGAGGAGGTTGAATCAGGTGAAGAGTTAAGTAGTGAATCCAGTGAAAATGGTGACCCCGACATAGACTTCGTTGAATCAGAAAATGCAGCAGTGGATATAGTAGGCAGTAGTGAAATAAATCGTGATGTTCCAGCCACAACATCGAATAAACGGTTGAAAAGACCTCCATCGCCCTTGCCAATGACTGAAACGTCTGGACCCAAATTTGTTCCTTCGTCTGGGGGCTTCAATGGTTGTACACTACGAAACTGTTTTTTCGATTAAAAAAAAAATTGTGTTTGAGGTATTAGTTCCATAACGAAAGATAGCAAAGAGGTTTCAAGAATGAGTTGGCGCCCACAATCAATGCAATTGCACGTAAATGAAGTAGCATTTCAAGGAGATACTTCACTGCCAGCTGAAATATTAGACCTTCAGACTCCAATGCAAATATTTCGTTATTTCTTTACGATGGACTTAATTGAAGTGATTATGGCAGAAACCAATTGCGCAGCTGTTGTAGAAAACATCAACAAACAATTCAAGATAGACGTTGATGACATTTACCACTATATTGGAATACATATATACATGTCTATATATCGGTATCCAAATCTGAGGAGTTACTGGGGTAAACATGCATTTGCACCAATTACGAATTGCATGACCCGAACAAAATTCGAAACAATAAAACAATATTTATCACTACGTGATGAAAACGAACGAGTGAAAAAAGGTCAACCAGGCTACGACCCTTTGTTTCGCATAAGGAACTTTGCTAACGATTTGAACAAAATATTCGATTCAGTGCCAAAACAACCTCGCCTTTGCGTCGATGAACAAATGTGTGGCACAAAATTGAAACATCACCTTCGGCAATATTGCCAAATAAGCCACACAAATGGGGTGTTAAATTGTTCGTGCTATGCGATTCTTTTGGATATGCCTACAGATTCGAAATTTATAGTGGGGCAGGAGATAATGTAATTTTGCCTGGACACCCAGATATTGGCTCCTGTGCTAATGTTGTTCTCCGTCTATCCGAAACAGTAAACAACTTTATTAACCACATTATCTATTTCGATAATTTTTATACGACGGTTCCATTGTTGGTGTGCTTGCGTGCTAAAGGTATTTATAGTCTAGGAACAGTGCGCGCAAACCGAATTCCTAACTGCAAGTTGCCATTGGACAATAATATCAAACATGAACCAAGAGGATTTGTAACAGAATATGTGGGATCCGCATATGGTGTACAAATAAGCAATGTCTTATGGAAAGACAATAAGGCCGTGCGTTTCTTATCCACATACGTTGGAGCTACGCCATTTATAAAAGAGAATTTTACTGAACAAATCCCAAAGGTACCACGCTACGATAGAAAATCAAAACAGTAACTGGAAGTCGATTGCCCACAAAATATACGAGAATATAACTGCCATATGGGTGGCGTCGATTTAATGGACAGACTCAAGGGCCGTTACCATATCAGAGCAGAAACCAGAGATGCGACGATTCGGTTATTTTACCATTTAATTGATATGACGGTCACAAATGCCTATCTATTGCATAGACGTATTGAAAGACATACACTGAATGACTCCAACACGCTTTTAGCAAATAATGAGAAAAAGTTGATTGAATTACCAGAATTTCGGGAAGACATCGCTGCAGGCCTAGTTGCCTATCAAGCAAAACAGACAGCTGGTCGGCCCAGAGGTGAATTGTATCGAACATCCACACCCAACGCTCTACAACCAAGTACATCAAAAATTGGCAGCAAAACTATTCATCCTGTTGCAGATATCCGATATGACAACATCAATCATTATCCTGTCTGGCAAGATAGGGAGGGTGGCAAAAAATGGTGCAAGCATTGCAAAAAATCTCAAACGCAATGTTTTTGTTCCAAATGTAAGCTTCATTTATGCTATTCGAATCATAAAAATTGTTTTTTTGACTATCATAACCGAAAATAAATAATGTTTTTCTCAATTCTCATATGAACTTGTAATTAATTTCAATTGTTTTTAATAAAACCCAACATACAGTAGTCACTAAAAATTGACTGTGTTTTTACCGCTAAAGCCCCAAGAGTGCCTCAAGGCACTTATTTAAATTTTGCCGCATAGAATGTAAACGATTGCCTGTACTGACTTGAAAAACATTTTTTTGAAATCAGAGGCCTAAATTTACCCAAAAAAAAATTATTCTCATAATTTTTGCTCATTATTTTAGAATCCAGCATTAGAGGGTTAATAAATTGCGACCTACATGGCTAGTTGATTTGTTGCTACTTACAAATTGGAATTCTTACGGGTCCGAAAAAGAGCTTTTCAAAACATAAATAGTACGTACATTTTAGTTAAGATTAAATTTTCGGTCGAAAAAAAAGTACTAAATTTACTATTGTGGATGGAAACTTTTTCACATTAAACCTAGAATAATAAAATTTAAGAATTTCCTCAAGGATGTTAAAAGATTACATTTTTAAAGGAGATTATTGACATATTTTTGTCTTTGTAAATAAAAGGAAATCTTTTTTCCAATTGTAGAAATTATTCTCTTTCATATGATACCCATATTTGCATCATTGTATATGTATACATATGTACATTCATATACACATTTTTTTTTTACTCTAAACTCCTTTAAAAATAGGCAACGAAGTACGCAGGGATACGATCTCTAATTTCACATTCATACCGATTTTTCAATGTGTAAAAAGTACAATCGCACCATTTTATCGACGTTTTGTTTCTGAATTTGGAAGTATTACATACAGCTTTCATGACGTGACGTGGAAACCTTTCAAGACGTTTTGTTATTTGAAAGAATTGCTCTGCTTAGCATCACCAGAAGCCGGGATGAAATGCACTTGTTTCCCGTAGGTGCACCATTTGAGCGGATTCTTATGGACGAAATTGAACTAACGTTATTTACACTGAGAAGTGGTGCCCATTCGTCGATGACTACTACAGTTAGTGGACAGAAGTGTACGTTATTCCTAAAGAAAGCCAAGCAAATTGCTAATGTATTCGCAGAAAATTATATTTCAAGTGTTGTAGTTCCTTCAGACCTATTTGGTACACATGTTCCTGATGGCTTACATAACAGCTACACATGATACGACAGAAATGGTATTATTTGTGTCACTTTGATACTCCCAGTACCTTTGCGGTTTGGTATCACACGATCGGAACAGTTACTTGTAGATGAGGACGTTAAAGGTGGAAATACGCGCTGAAGCTTGCGGCTGAGGCTGACTATGAAGCGAAATAAAAAATGAAGCGCTGCAAAAGAAAATTACGACAGAATGATGATGATGCAGCTGCAGCTACCGTTGTTACCACATATTTGAAATATTTATCGTGAAAGAATTTAAAATAAATATGCATAAATTCGTGTACAATACCATGTTATGAATTTAACTTATATGAGATGAATAAAAAGTTTTATTTAATGATAATGTAACATTTTCCTTTTTTCCCAATAAGTTTACCTTTTTTAAGAAGCATGTCTGGTAACGTCGGTTTTGTCATCCATTTTTTAAATTTGATAATCAGCTCTCTTCTCTTTTGCATCGCCGCAAAGTAGAAAATTTTAAAACTTGCGCTTCAGTCTCAACTTCAGCGTCAGCTTCAGCTTCTCATTGTGTGCCCTTCCATTTAAGAAGCCGTGCTGTATTTTTGACAGCGCCTCAGGCTCCAGCCTCAGCCGCACATTGTGTTTCAGCACTAAGTGTAAGGGTAGAGAATTCAATGAAATTCATAAAATGGTAAGAAACCGTTATTTTGATGAAAACTGATACGATGAAATCTGTATATGATAATAATCGTCAATATTCTAATAAAGGCGAACTGATGTCAGACCATGTAGACATGATGTAGACGCTACAACGTAAGAAACGTTTATCTTCTAAGCTTGGGAACTGGGAAAAATCATACAAACGTATCAAACGAATTACTGACCTGGTCCAGGAAATCATGGCAGTCTAAAAGTAGTGCACTAAGCATAAATGCTTATCTGGGACGTAGAAGCTTAGTGAACTGCAGTGGAACTATATCGCTAAATCCAACAATTAAATTTCAATTTATGAATATTACGTTCATATTATGTCTAAAATATTTTGAATTCATTTCTGTTGCTTCGTTTTACCTAATTCTATATCGAGCCTTAACCGCAAACAAGATGTCAGAAACTTAGTTTCAGTTTTTTGTTTTTGGAGGATCGATCATTTGCGATCATACTTACCCACCGCTATGAATTTACAGCGGAAAAATGTTGACTTAAGTGCACATTCGCACTTGATCACATTTTTCGTCACTTCTATTTATTGCTTACGTTAAAATTAGAAAGTGTGAATGCAATGTAAAACGTTATATACCATTATTTTATATTAGCGGTTTAAAACTTTTAATGATTATGGTATTTTTTCAACAAGATGTTTTCTTTTGCGTATTTAGAAATAGTTCTAAATATATATTACAAGTTATTTCCCATTGTTTGCTGGTGTGCAGAACTTTATATTTTACTTTTCAACTGAAAGTGCACTCATTCCTAACAATGACAGCGATTCTGAAGATAAAATGTTGGAGCTCGAAGAGGGTCTTTGTACCAAAAAAATTATTTTGGAAATGTGTGTGGAGAAAAGAAAGATGTCACCAAAAAGAATTCGCCATTTGTGAAATGTATAATAAAATTGGAAAATGTAAATAAATTTGTGTTTTCACCTACTGTAAAATACCAGCAACATATTAGATATAGAGAGAATTGCAAAGAAATAGTTTTGTAGTACAAGAAAGAAATCAAAGTTGATTCATAGATTTCATGCGCTAGTGCTGAAGAAACTTCTAAATACAAACTTCTGAATACACCTCACGGACCTCTATCAGTCTGTACTGTGGCTGTTATGCTGGTCAAAGTCCAAACAGAGTTATGCTGCTTGCTACCTTGGCAACTTTTTTTTAAACTTGACTCTGATTTAAAATATAAAAATAACATATTTATTACCTGGATACACTATTAAGTCTATTTATTTGCAATAGAAATGAATGGGCTCCCAGTGGTACTCTTTACTTCGCTATGCAAGAGAATACGCTCTGATCATTTTAATGAGTAACTATAATTTCAAAGACTGACAAGCAGATGCGCAACCAATATTTGCCGCATCTCCAGAAATTATATTTCTGTTCTGCTATATTTGATAGAAAAATGTTTGGGAATGGATATTTTGAGAATTCCGAATAGGGTATAATGTGATCTTGAATCCCTATTCTGCCGAGACTTATAAGCTCACCTCATTCACTAATAGTGAATATTTGACAAATAGTAAGTATTCGGTATTCTGACAGAAAAGTTCTTTCATTTCCTATTTAGTAAATGGCGTGAAAGGTATTGACAGCGAGTGAAGTACAATTTATGCGGGTGTTAACAGAAAAACTAGGGGTCCTATTAACCAAAGAGGAAAAGTCGGAGAGAAAAATTGAAAAGACGCCGTATATTAAAAAGTATGGCAGACCGCAGTGATCCCTTTTCACTCAGTTCAGGAAGAGGTACTCTCGAGTAATTACCGCCTCAGCCGATCGCCGTGACGCAGAATAATTGAGTAGTTGGAGACGCACGATATGTAAGCAACTTCATTGCCTTTCGCAGTACAGTTCTTGGCGGCATCATATTTTTTGGACATGGCTCATATCAGAAATGTGTGGGTAATAATGACATCAATGCTATGAGCCAGCCGTCCATCTCTAGAAGTTTACACGCCATAATTGAAGTGCTATAAAAGTGGACTAAAAACTCATTTGTGCTTAGAAGTGCGTACATTTCATTAAACTCATTTTCAGTTTTTATAAAAACTACAACTCCAATCGACTGCACCCACGTGGCCATAGGGTCGCCCTTAATGAATGATGTCGAAACACCGCTGTCGCTGTACATGAATAGAATGGGCTACTGCAGCATCAACGTGGAGGCGTTTCATTTCATTTTTATATATATTTATATTATTTATATATATTATTAATATTATTTATATATATATTATTGATATTATTTATATATATTATTGATTTTATTAATATATATTGAAACAAAAATGATTGCATACTTTTAAGATCCCATTTAAAGTTTAAGAAATTTAAGTCAAGACACGATCTATTCGAAAAAAAGCTTACTCAAGAACGCTTTTGAAACTTATTTTATTGTGTAGATAATATTCGATTAGTGTAGATAAGATTCGAGAATGTTCCAGAAACTTTTTTTTATAGTGTAGGGAATATTCTAGAATGCTCTACTTCAACCATTCGAAGTAAATAAGCTACCAGCAATAAAAAGTCGACGCAGTTGAATTTTAATCGTAACAATCGGTGTCAGAAGTGGGATTGTGTATCTGTAATAAACAGTGGTTAAATTTAAAGAAGTAAAATTGGAGCAGCTTAATAAGGAGCTTGAGCGCTTAAATTTGCAAACACAAGGGCTTAAAGCGAAGCTGCAGGTGCGGTTAAGAAGCGCTTTGGAGGACCAGGGTATAGACGTCGATGAGTATGAATTCCAATGTGAAGAGCCAACGACATCTCGACACGAAGAAATACCGCAAGAAACTAACACGGGTAACTTTGACATGAGTGCACTTAGCGGGGCAATACATATGCAGCTACAGCAATGCGATGTGAATATGCAGCAGCGGTTACAACAATATGCTGAATCCGAGGAAAAGAGTGTTGCATCCGTCAAACAGGACGTCAGAGAACACTTACAGCAATACGTTGAGGATATACGGCATCGATTACAACAATTTGCTTCAGTAGTCAAAGAGGATGCCAAAGAACCGTTACAGCAGAGTGAAACACGACCTACTAAACTATCATAACTCACAGCAGAAGTCCTAGGTGATGGACAGGAAGGTTTTTGAGTTTGGGACACGGCAGGAGTCGTTGGAAGGATTTGTGGAACAAAGATTCAATGCGAACGAGCAAAGGCAGAACAAAATTGAACTTGAAATGGAACAAAGCATGCACCGACTATAGGAGGGTTCATTGCCTATGCTAGCTTTATCCTCAATAGAACTGAGACCTCCAGCCCATGGTGGAACGGTTTGCCTATCTTGCCTGTCCAAGCGAGATTGCTGAGAGAAGTATGATGGATACTTTCGTATGTGGTATTCTCGAAATGGATTGTTCAGCGATGACAAAACCAAAAGCTACATGTATAGAGACAGTGGCTGGTGCTTTGACGCTGGAGATCGCGACCTTGGTGTACCAGCCAGTATGCCGAGCCCGTCGGGTGCAAATCGAAAGCGGACAGGGTTTCACGGGCAAGTACCTTGCTTGCGGTGAGGTTCCGTGATTATCGGTCGAGACGCAAAACTCTCTATCATACTCGCATGTGGGACCTCCAAGACAGGGAATTGGATGATGTTATTAAGCAGTCGACAAACTAAATGGTCAGTCTTGAAGGGCCATGACTCCCACAACATGCAGCCCCAGAATCCTCGTTTCTCAGATCCCACGGAAAGTCAGATGTAACTCCGCTTACGCCCCGAAGGCATCAGGAAGCAACAGAAGCGAAAGATGACTTTTAATCAGGAAAACTTCAAAAACCCTGCAATGCTCCAACTTTACCAGGACACACTGTCTACTACCATTGCACTCTACGAACATGGACCGTCCTGGCAGCAAATGCAAAAAGCTGCGGAAGAAACAGTTATCCTCCAACACCGCAAAAGAAAGCCATGTATAAGCAACACCACCTGGCAATATATCGAAGAACGTAGAAGGATGAAAAACAAAGTAAACACTGCTTCATTATCCGACCGCAACAGCTTTCTCAGCGCATACAATGCTATGCATCGGCATGTCAAAAATGCTGTAAGGACCGATAAAAGGGAATATGTGGAGGGAATTGCTGGTGAAGCAGAGCAAACTGTAACAACTTGCGGGGCGTATATGCAGCCATAAAAAAAAAAAATTGACTAATACGTAACCTAACATACCGCCTATCAAGGCTAGTGACGGTAGCATCCTAACCTCTGACGAAGATCAACTCGCGCGCTGGAGAGAATTTTTCGCAGACAACAGCGTAGAAGCGGAAGACAACACTGCACCCTTCTTTGCTGAACAGCGAAGAAGAAACCCCAAAAGAAACATCCCTGCCGACCCGCCCACCACAGAAGAAATCAGCCTAGCAATCCATAAGCTAAAATTCAACAAAGCTGCTGGACCTGACGAACTTCCTGCTGAACTCTTGAAGTATGGCGCTAATATAATCTCTCACGCACTCTACCCTATCATGCATAACATCTGGGCGACTAACACCATCCCCACTGACTGGAAAGAGGGAATCATAATCACTATTCCAAAAAAAGGAGATCTCAGCCAATGTAAAAATTGGAGGGGCATAACCCTTCTCAACTCCATCCTGAAAATCCTAGCTCTTATCATCTTAGATAGTGTCAGGTATACTCAACAGCCAGTTACGGCGTGAACAAAATGGGTTCAGACCAAACCGATCTTGCGTGGACCACATCAACACTTTACGCATAATTGTAGAGCAATCTGTCGAATGGAGATCGCCACTATTTCTCCTTTTCGTGGACTTCGAACGTGCGTTTGACACGGTTAACAGAGACGCAATATGGCGCTCTCTACAAAATTGCGGAGTTCCGGACAAGATCATCGAACTCATTAAGGCCCTATATAAAGACGCGAACCTTAGTGTGCGTTATAAAGGTAAAAATAGTGCCAACTTTAATATAAAAAGAGGCGTTAGGCAGGGGTGCGTTCTGTCACCACTGTTGTTTATAGTGGTCTTGGATGATGTCCTTAGGCGTACTAATGCAGAGACAGAGGAGGGGCTGCACTGGAGATTAAACCAAATGCTCAGCGATTTGGACTACGCTGATGACATCTTTTACATGACGCACACGTTAGCAGGCGCCTCGCCAAGAATACGCCAACTAGCCGTAAACGCTCATGCAGCTGGCCTCAAAATTAACTTCTCCAAAACACAACTTTTGCGACTGCAAACTGCAAATTTATCCCCACTCACTGTACTGACAAATGACAACTCCACCATCAACATTGAGGACGTTGGCAGCTTCTGCTACCTTAGTAGCTACATAACAAAATATGGGGGTGCAACATCTGATGTGGCAGCACGCATAAACAAAGCACGGTCTGCGTTCCGAAATTTAAATCGAATTTGGCGTTCTCGTGTGATATCGCTGCGCACAAAAATACGAATATTTAACACCAGCATAAAACCTGCTTTGTTATATGGGTCTGAAACATGGTTGGTATCAGAACAAATAACTCGACAACTTCAAACTTTTGTCAACAAATGTTGTGTCCGCCCTATGCTCCGACTAGGAGCGATATTTGACTCTTTTTTATTATGTATTTTAGTTAACTTTGTTAGCATAAGTATAGTTTTATTGTGTCAATGGAATTAATAATAATAAAATTAAAAATATATATATATATATACTCGTATACTATATACTATATACTGTGTATACTATATACTGCTATATGCTGCTGTGATGCAGAGCTGGAAGAGAAAAAATAGCCTTAATTGTTGGATACTTAACTAAACAAGTCAAAGAAGGATCGGGATCATTAAGTTACATTTCCAGTTCTCTCCGAAAGTCCTTACTATTCGCATTAGCCTGCGGTGCTGTAATAAAATTGCAATAACAAATATAAACCAAATGACTGCTTTTGGGTAAAAAATGGCAACGTACTCTCAGAATTTTCAAATAGCAAAAATTGATCATCAGGGGAGAAAATACAGCTGCTTTCTCTGGGCCATTGTTAGCCACAAATGGCTCGCAAAAGTGCACAAACATTTGCGAAGATGACATTTTCTGTATAATTGTGAGGAATCGCAATTTTATGTTAGGACAAGAAATTGCCGCCACGATCGAACCTTCAACACTTTCAGATATTTCAAAATATGTTTTGAAACGTTGTTCGAGCGCCGCCCCCAAATTTTTCACAAGCGAACGTTAACTGATTGACACTAGGACATATTTGTAGTTACTGAAGTTTCAATTGTTGGGACAAATATCCAAAAAAACATTCGTTATTCAGATTGGAGGAAATCGTGAGTAGTTGCAATAATTGTCCGACAATTATTCGTTGGATTTTACTCCGTATTTTCAGAAATTCTTCTACATTGTTAGGTGTTCCCGTGTGTCCAATGATTTTATTCTTCCTTCATTAATGGAATTTAATTAAATGTAATTAAATTCTCCGATATTAAGAAAATTTCAGTGAACGAAATATCATGGTGCATCTTTGGCAACAAGTTAAAACATACCGTGAAATTGGCGCAGTTGTGGACCGGGCCCGTTCTTCTATACAAACAGTTATTAATAACTTTAAAAATACGGGTAAATTAACTTCAAAACCACGCTCTGGTCGTCCATCACTACTAAGTACCAGGGTAACCCAGGGTCTTATAGGGCAAAGAAAAGTCAATCCACGACTAACGGCAGCAGAACTGGCAAAGGATGTTGAGGATAAGCACATAAACAAATTATGTGCCGATATTGTACTAAAAATTAAAAAAAACCCCACTAACATGGCCGTATCGCTCGCAAGAATAGTATGTTTCAATAGTTAATAGACTAAAACGACAAGAATTTGCCAAAAAATATTTAAATGAAGGTGAAAACTTCTGGAAGCAGTTAATGTTTTCTGACGAAAGCAAATTTTGCATTTTTTGCTTTAAAGGACCTAAGATAGTCTGGCGGAGACCCGGTGCAGCCTTCCAAAAAAATCACAGTTAAACACAGCGGTAGAAGAGTGTTGATCTGGGATGCATGGCACCTTCCGGAATGGGCGAATTGGAGTTTATTGAGAATAAAATAGACTACCTAAATATCTTCCAACAGAAGATGAAGACCAGCGCAAAAAATTTTTCCTTAGATCCATCATTTTACCTCCTGCACAACAATGACACAAAGCATACAGCAGAGGTAGTGAAGCTTTCTCTCCTTTATAATGCATCCCATCAGTTGGCACGCCCCCAAAATCACCCGCCTTAAATCTGATTGAACATTTATAGGGTTTACTAGAACGGCGCATTCGAAACCACCATATTTCCTAGAAGACTATGCTCAAGGACCTAATTCGGGCGGAGTGGGTAAACATTAGTACCACAGAGACCGAAAAGTTAGTCTAATCAATGCCGAAATGTTTAGCAGAGGTGGTTAAGAGAAAGAGTTACCCAACCAGTTATTAAATATTATTTTGTTTATAGTAATTTTTAAAATTATTGTTATTTTTTCATTTCATTTATATTTTGTACGTAGACTTTTTCTGCATTGAATTTCGCTCTTTTTGGATTTAAGTTCAGTTGTTTTTTGTTTGTTGTTGTTTTTGCCAACTTTTTTTTTGCAAAAATACAGTAAACCTAAACGACTATGATACAGCATCAACAAAATTTTAAAAAATCATCCCGAAATTGAATAAATACCTTCAAAGTGTTATTTTCATATGTTGTACGTAGACTTTTTCTGCTAAGTGTATACATATGTCAATAGCAACTCAAGAGTTAGTGGTTTGCTGGAAGATACCACTATGCCCCATAATTTAATGAAAACAACATTTTAGTCACTATACATAACGCAGAGCCAATAAACGAAGTTACTTTATAATAAATAAAGTAAAATTAGAATTCATGCATAACGATCTCGCCAATACAAAACAGCGACAACGGGATCACAGAATCTACTTAAAAAGGTATAGCTCAGACATCACTAAAATCCATACGCGAAATACATATTACACTAACAAATATACAAGCTGCTATGATTGGTTGCTGTTAAAACACAAATTGTTGTTGAACAGTCGTTGGCGCAATCAGACGGGCCGTTTGCGTAAGATTACAACAAGTTGCAGTATTGATTAGACTCTAATCATTAGAGCAAAAGTTCGACAATTTTACATTAGGCGCATTCGATTCGCCACTCTGTCCAAGATAGGACATACTTTTGTATGGAAAAAGTTATCGAGTAAATTATACTCGGATGAAACGAGTGAATTTTTCTATCCTCGATAAGTGCTTCCAAATTGAAAATTGCTTGAAAACCATCGAGATTAAAAATTACCCATAGAAATTACCTTGGATTGTTTTATATTTTAGCTAATTAAATTTAAAGAAAAAATATTATCTTGGATTTTGTGTTTTGATTTTTAATATTATTATTGTGTTGATTTAAATTATATTCAAATGATGAGTTTGTATAAAAAATATAAAAAAGTAAATATTTAAAAAAACAGTTGAAACAGTGCTGCCAAGTATTCCACTTACTCGTTTGCTGTTTTATTCGCACAACTCGATAAGAGCTCGATACAAGTTACGAATCGGATGCGCTTATTAACGGCTATGCTGAACCAATTGAACGAATGCATAGCTCAGCCGATCGTTCAGCACGCGAGAACAAAGCACAAAGCCACAGTACAAGAAATGAAAGAAACAACAAAACCCAGCAATGATTACAATAATAAAAACCACACTAAACAATTACAAAAACAACACTGGCATCAAAGGAACACCACAGTAGACAAAGTTGAACTTCTATTCAACAATCCTAATACACATTACAACAACATTGTAACACTTTACAACAACATCGTCGCATATTACAATAACACTATAAAACGACAGCAGACAGGCTGGCAAGTTCCGGCTACGCCTCCAGGGAGACCCAGGGTCAAAACATTGACAACAATCAGAACCTTACAAACAACCGGCGAAAAAATACCTAGGAAAACCGTCAAAGGGACATGCGAAACGGTGGCAGCATAACTCGGGGAAATGTATAAAAGCGGCAGCTACCGGGCACATCGGACTGGCTTCTAGTTCCTGTTTGACACACAACGCTGACAGTTCTAGACAAGGCACCTACTGACGATATGCAAATTTGAGATTTCTCAGTTGCCACCAAAAATAGTTTCGATGTACCACTAACTGGACATCACCAGCGGGGGCTTTGTTGGTTTTAATCGATCTCGACAATAGGCATACATATATCAATTCTTCTAGCGTTCAATCTCGTCTCAGCGAATTTATGGTGTTAACCGATTTTCTCTGAGGCAGTCAATGCAAATCACCATAACAGTTGGGCCTACTAACGACAGAACTTATAATAATCATTTAGCTATAAGGAATAGAACTGTAAACCTAGTGATGAGTAAGTTACTTTTTCACAAATTGATTGAAATTGTGCAAATTGTGAAAGTAGATACGAATATTATAAATTTCTGTACGACTCCTGGACATTTCTGAGCATAGCCTGACCTCTGAGCATACCTCGGATTTGAGTTGCTACAATATATTGTGGTTCGTATTTAACATCTTATGTGCAGAACAACCTTTTTGATTTATAGAAAGTGAAATCTAGAATTTGAAATCCCACATTTTTAGTATAGAAGGAATTTAATGTTTTTACAGCTTTTTTTTAGCTGCATATTCGAGTATCGGAATATTTTCGTCACAGTAACATAAATACCTAATATTCGGTACTACCACCGACTGTATCAATTTTGTATCCATTTCCTATAATCTATATTCACTTTTGAATATATGTCTGTACATAATTAATTGCTTTTTTATCTTTGAAGCCGAACGAGAGGAAATCCATTACTACATTCAACGCGTGAACGCACGTCTTGCCACAGTTGACCTTAATGTACGTACTGTGCGTGATTGTGCCCAAGAGGATTCACTAAGTCAAATAAATGCTTTGATTGATATGATGATAACTATGGGTGATCCAGTGATTTCGCGCCAACGTTGCCAACAGTATTTAAATGCCTGCTGTAGTTCAGCTGAAGCTAGCGGCAGCAGCCATGTGATTTCATTTGCTCAATCATACCAAGGAATTGATATGGATGCAGGACCAGTAGATAAAAAATTTGAAAGCGTTTTATTAGGATGTACTTTGGATGACCAAAAAAATATCAAAAAACGTCTGCAAGCGCTAATGGACTACCTTAACAAACAGACCGTACGTAATTAAATGCAACAACGCACCGATTCTTGGGACATTTATATATTTGAAGAATAATTTTTAATAACACAGAATAGAAAAAATAATGAATTTTAATTAATGAATGCTCTGCAAGCATATAATAATTTCCACTTAAATTTGTTTTTCTAATTAGTGTAATGCTTATTTTAGAACTAATTCAAAATTCTCATAAATCTAAATTCCCAGTGCTATATATATACTGTTCATCCATGAACTAAATAATTATTAATTTACTAAAAATCGATACGATTTTATTTGAAATATGTAAAATAATGAAAATTAAAAACTATTAATGTTAAACATAAATTAGTTGTCTGTGCTTTAGTTTCTGTTTTTGAGGATTACATTTAGAATACTATTTCCAATGGACTCTCGAAAACTTGCCCGCATGATCTTGGACTGCAATTCGACACTCGTAACAGTTTTCACAAACCGGAAAAACAGTGATCCTGCGGCTTCAGTAAACGGTCCGTCAGTAACCAAACGGAACCTGCAGTACCGAAAAATATTTGCTGAATATTTTTCGAGGTCATATAAATTATTTCGTTACTTTCAGTGGTCAGATTTTTAGTGTTTTCGCAACGCACTACTGCACCAAACTTCGGTACCACATAAAAGAGCGCACCGACATGATCAACCATCATACTCCTGGTTGGTCCTATCAGGCATCCCAGCAATTCCATTTCAATGCTATCATCTTCACCAGGAAGCTGCGGTGCAATTGCGTTAGCATCCTTTATTAGTAGCGAATTTTGAGTACTGTATAGGCAACCGTCCACATCAGAAATAAGAAGCTCATGTTCCTTTCCGAAAGCAACATCCATGGGTTTTACAGGAAATGTTTCAGTAACGTTCTTGTATTTTTTACTAATCAGTTTCCGACGTTGCCAAGTTTGTTCTAGTATATCATACGCCAAAATATGGTGGCAATCGGACAAGACAAAGTAAATGAAACGCTCTACCTCACAGCATGAGTAGGTCGTAGGACCCAGTTTAACAACTATCAAATTTGTATCATTCGGTTGTATATATTTGCCGCAATCGATGCGAAGTACCTGGACCAAGTATCGAAAAGAGCTAATTTAGTATCAACTTTTGCGGTTTCTACACTTACCATACCTCTGCATTATTTCGAATTAGGTCAAATACCAGCAGCTTTGGTGAGCACTCCACTTCGGCGTTCTTCCAGCCCATATCCATTACCCACAAGCGACTTAAACCGTCGACCTGTGTCCAGATGGCCTGATGTATACGTGAGCAGTCATTATGATCGTTTCTAGCATGCATAGATCTATGCGGCGGGTAGATCATGGTACGCATGGGTAGGTATGTTTCTGGCCATTGCGCTTCAATTAATGTTGGAAAACCCTCACTTTCGACAGTGATACATAAGAATACGCGGGAGAAATGTGTCGTCAAGTGTTTGACGCGATATGATTCGTTTAGACCTATTTGAGCCAAAAGCCAAGCATTGGACTGGAAAGGACGAAACAAAATTACTGCTAAAATTGCAATACACCACAAATACAATAAGTTATTAAACAATCTGTACATATCTAGTAGCTCAGATAACGATTCAAAGGTGCGAATGCAGAGTTAGCACACAGACTTGTGCAATGAACTATTTGGGTATGAATTGGTTTCAACGCTTTCAGACCAGAGAGCTTGTCATATACTAACAGACACATGTGCCTCTGTATGTGGAAATATTGTACATATGTACATATGTATATTTTTGCATATTGTGGATTTTTAATTGGACATTGCTGAGCTCCGCATAAAGTTAGCTTTAGTTGGTTCAAGTACTGAAGTACGTTAATAATCCTGACCGATTTTATATACATAAGTACTATCTGCTGCTCGTTCTTTGCGAAAAGACAAAATGAACAGATATATCATATATATACATATATATATATATATATATATATATATATATATATATATATATATATATATATATATATATATATATATATATATATATATATATATATATATATATATATACATATATATATATATATATATATATATATATATATATATATATATATATATTTATATATATATCGGAATTAATATTACTATACATACATTTTTCTTAACTACATAGATATACATATGTATGTATGTACATACATATTTATACACATATATGTACTACAAGACCTGCAGTGATAAATTTGTAATTGCATAAAATTAATCAAAAAACTTTACGTAGACATACATACATATGTACCTATGTATGCGATTATTACCTAAGAATCGTTTCAAAGTAAATACAAATTTTAATAGTGTGAGTTTTAATTAAAATAATAACATTTAACGCATTGCCCAAAAAGGTGATTAAAAATATTTATTATTTATTTATTTGAAAATACATTACTTTATAATTACAAATTAAACCTAACAAAGAAAAAGGGGGGAACCATGGCAGTTAAGGCCTTTAGTTCAATTGCGTTAGGTGGTAGTTGTTAGTTTGTTTAAGGCAATTTATTAATAATGTAATGTTAGTAGAGTTTGGGTTAGCAATCGTGGATAGTGTTTGGGTTAGCAATCGTAGTGCGGGCATTTTCGGGCATGTCATGAGGTGATGCATGGTTATGCTGCGGTTTACAGAGGTAGAGTGATGCACTGATATTGTTCATCAAGTGTCCATGGGAGAATTCGTATGTCCAAGTCGGATGCGCTCTAGTTTTATGTACTTGAGAAAATAATGACTCACTCTCCCACCAAAATCAAAAATGAAAGCGAATAGCATACATTAGGCGGTCCATTACATCTCTTTTAAAGAGAACATGTTCTCTTTTTGTGTTCGTATCTTTTTGTTCACTCTCTTTTTTTGGTGACGTATTTTTATGTCCAACAGTGCTCTTTATGTACTCTATTTCAAAAAAATTATTAATTATTAACGATATTATTAATTATTAACGATAAAAAATACTTAGCCCTAATAAGTAGCTCAAAAAAGTATAATTCCGATTCATCAGAATCAGAATCAGATATTGATCTCAATTAATTTTAATATTTTAATTTATTTTTTTATTGTAAACTCTTTTTTAGTTAAAATGTTCTCTTTTTTTAAAGCGAAAGTTCTCTTTTGAAAATTATCCATATGGAAACCCTAGCATACATATATGTATGTATGTGAAATTGTGCGTATATTTCAGGCTTACAATAAAAAACAATACCAAACACATAAGTCCACACTTGCATTCATGTCAACGTAAACGGGCGATAAGGCCAATCAAAAATATTTCCATTGAGTTGCATATTAACTACAAATTTCAACGCTAACATTAGAGAATGGCAAAAAACAACAAATTATGTGAAATGCTATCGTTAAATTAAGTTCAAATAAATTAATTAATTTATATTAATAATATATTATATTATAATAATATGTATACACACTTTTGTGACCATCGCTAGCATGCGATCCTACTGTACATAAATTGCCAAATTGCAGACACAAACATTTTTGTTTTTTCTTCGTGTTGCGCATGCACAAATTTGCTGGTCGCAATTGATATGTGGGTGAAGTGGAGTCGGAACTTCGGGGTAAAGGGCGAGGTACGCTCAATCCTAGAATGATAAAATAGAAGATTGCGCCAATGCTGGTACGAAAATTTCCTCTCTCTGCGCAACTCGTCATAAGGCGAAATGAGAGAACAGCCAAAATGCATACATTATTGTGTGAGAAATGTTATCATTTGTGTTTAATGTTAAATATTTTAATATTTATCGCATTTTATGATAATATTTATATAAATAAATGTGAACTAATGTATTTTAATTGATTTGGCATTAATATTTTTGTTCTATTCAATAATTTATTGGTTAAATTTGTGTCGTGACAGTTGTTATTTACTGTTTTGGTGCGATAATGGGAATATAAAATTGAATAATTATGGGAAATGAATTTCTAATATACATATGTATATTTATCAAATATATGTATACGAGGTGTGATCAAAAAATAAAGTATTTATTTATTCATCAACAACTATCTTGTCCCTTTTAAAGTAATTCCCCTCAGAAATAATACACTTATGCCAGCGTTTTTTCCAATCCTCGAAACGCTTTTTTTGGTATCGCCAACAGCTCCTGTTTCGATTTTTCTTTTGTCTCCTCAATCGTAGCAAAACGCTTTCCTTTCATTGGTGTCTTCAGTTTTGGAAAGAGGAAAAAGTCAGCGGGGGCCAAGTCCGGTGAATACGGTGGTTGAGGCATGATAACGGTTTTGTTTTTGGCCAAAAACAGCTCCTGAGCGATGTCCATGCGACGTTGTTTTTGCTCAAAATTTAGCAATTTTGGAACAATCTTCGCTGCCGCACGTTTCATGCCTAAAACATCCGTAAAAATTGCTTGGCATGAGCCGAACGATATGCCAACATCATCAGCAACCTCTCTGATAGTGATTCGACGATTATCCAAAATCATTTTCTTCACTGCGTCAATGTTTTCATCGGTTGTTGACGTGCTCGGGCGACCAGGACGAGCATCGTCATTGACATCTTCTCGGCCTTCCTTAAACCGGTTATACCACAATTGAACTTGTGCTCTGCTCATAGTAGACTCGCCAAAGGCCACAGTCAACATTTCAAATGTCCTTGCGCATTTAATTTAATTTTTAATAATTAATTTTTATATATATGTTGGTGCTATCATATCTCCGGACATGGCTGCTGTGAAAGACGCAAAAGCATCAAACTATTCTTCGCACTAAAACAATTTTCAAATTGTAGTGATTGCCAATGGTAAAATAAAGCACAAAAAGGTGAATCCATTCTGTTGAGCTGTCGAGCCTTTTCGTAGAAAATGCGCAGGTGTAAGGACTTCTTGATCGGCTGGGTTTTCTGATGGTCGAGAGTTAATGATTGCCGCAATGTGGTAGATTAGCGTTCGCAGCCCGTCAAAATCAAGCAAAGAAGAGCCAGCACAGCAACGAAGGTGATGTTTCGCTGTCTTAACCGCCACCTCCCATAGACTGCTGAAATGCGGATAACGAGGAGGAATGAAATGCCAATCAATAGAGCCAGCAAGACAATTCCCGCACAGCCTTCAGGTGCTCGTCACTCTGGAACAGACGAGTTAACTCAGCCAATTCGTTCCTTGCGCCAACGAAATTTGTCGCTTTATCTGACCAAATCCTAGAAGGTCTACAGAACGTCATGATGAATGGCTTTAGCGCGTGGAGAAAGGCGGCTGTAGACAAATCCTTGATCAGTCCCATGTGTATAACCTTCGTAGCGAAGCATATAAAAATGCTAATGGAGCACTTCGTAGGCGGCTTGTTGAGCATTTCGTTTCTGTAAAAGAATGGTCCACAAAAGTCCACGCCCGTAACCATAAATGCATGTGACGATTTAACCCGATCCTCCGGCAAGTCGGCTATAAAATCCTCAACCGATCATGGCTTGGCGCGAAAACATATGGTGCATTTGTTCACAGCACTTGAGACAGTCTTACGACCGCCAATGGACCAGTACTGCAGTCGAATGCGCGAGAGAAGCAAGCTAGCTCATGAATGTAAATTACGTTCGTGGAAATGTGTGATAATTGCGTGAGTAACGGGATATCGCCTTGGTAGTGTAATCGGATGTCGGGCTTCAAAATCGAGTGCGGAACTTTTCAACTGCGCGCCGAAGCGTTGCAGTCCAAAGTCGTCAATAAATGGTGTAAGAGAGGCGGTACAACTGGAAGACTTGACATACTGTCCGGCCTGCAGAACTTTGTAGTCGTCCCAAAGTTGAGCTCACTGGATTGAGCGTAACAAAATTTTCGTACAGTAAGGAATTCCAGGAATTCTTAGGTGTTGTATAAAGTTGTAGATGTAAGCAAAAACGCGCTGTAGGTTTGCAAATGAGTTGGTATATTTGCAAACCACTGAGACGACGACATGTGGCGATGACCCAATAAGCACTTTCTTGAGTATCTCAGGTGGCATCTGGATGGGGAAGCAAGACACGGGCCATTCGCCGCTTTAGTCACGAAATTTCGACCAAAACTTTACAATGCTGACTGAACGAGCTCACTAGGCAGCGCTCCTCTAGACAGTATGTCAGCGGGGTTGCTATCGGTGGACACATAGTGCCATTTCATTCCAGAAGTCAATTCTTGGATCACCGCCACACGATTCAACACAAAGATCTGGAATCGTGAAAGCTCACTGCGGGTCCACGCTAATGCTACAGTTGAGTCGGACCAGGAGTAGTATTGACAAGCGAAGAGATTCATCTGAATGATTCATCTCATTAATGAATAGGGCCAACAATACCGCTCCACATAGCTCCAACCGTGGCACCGTAAGCGTTTTCAGGGGCGCCACACGAGATTAGGAACATAGCAATTGAACTTGTAATCTGCCATGTTCTGCAGAAACAATATAAACGCATGCTCCTTAGGCATCTATACTAGCGTCGCAGATTCCATGAATTCCAACAACACCGTTCATTATAAGCGCCATTCGAGGGAAACCTAACTGCTGCGCACAGCGGAAATCATCTAATAAATTGAACCACGCTATGGATAAGGATTTCGTCCCAATGGAGATTCTCTTTCCAAAGTACCTGCAGAAATATTGTAGATTTGGTTATTACAGGACAAATAAGACCAAGTGGATCATAGAAACGAGTGATAGTTGACGACAAAGAGTGCTTGCAAGGCTTTGCGGAAGTTTGTACAGGTGTAAATGAGAATAGGAAACAATCTGATGCCGGATCCCATTCAAGGCCAAGAGTTTTGGTAATTTCACTACCATCATCGAACTTGAGGAATGTCTCCTTGTCCTCATCGGGAATTTCTCGCAGAACAGCAGGTTCATTGGAGTACCATTTTCTCAGTTTGAAGTTCCCTTTCGCCAATAGACTCGATGTTTGACGCATGATCTCGATAGCTTCCTGAGCAGAGTTGCCACCAGTGATGAGAACGTCGACATAAAAATCATGCTGCAACACTCTAGAACCAATGGGAAATGACGCCTGCTCATCCTCGGCCAATTGGTACATTGAGCGAAACGAAACAAACGATGCTAGTTTTGTGCTTGTTTGAACACCTACACCTGTTGCTGAGGGGAGTCTCGCCATAGAATACACTGCAGGTAACAGTCAGGAGTTGACACTTGAACGCAACGATACATCTTGCAAATGTCTCCCGTCAGAGCAACAGCGAGGGTGCGAAAACGAAGCAATGTGTTGAAAAGTTTTGGTTGTATGGTGGGCCCTGCCATGAGCACTTCATTCAAAGAATATCCAGCAAAGAATGGCAGCCGAGCCGTCAAACACGACCCTGAGCTTGGTCATTGTACTGTCCTCTTTCAAAACGAAGTGGTGAGGCAGGAAGTTTTTGCAATGGCTCAGCGAGTTTGAGTCGACAAGCGACATATGATTTAAATCCAAATACTCCTTGATGAATGCAGCATACTGAACCTTAAGATGCGAATTGCGTTCCAATTTTTGCTCTAGGTTTAAGAAGCGATGATATGCCTGCGAATATGATTCACCGAGTAAATCTAATCTGAACTTTCCGGGAAGACGAACAGCATATTGGCCAGTTGGCAAGCGAACAAAGTTAGCCCTAAAATTCGCCTCGCAATCAAATTCCTCCTTAATAAATTGGACAGTGCGCTCCAACGCAGCTGTCAAGCTCCCAGAAGCGACGAACGAGCTCATCGATTCGAGGATTCGATTCTGCAGCTGGATTTGAGAAGGTAGCAGAAAACGATACTGATTTGCGTGGCTGCAAAATGCCGCCTGTTACTACCCATCCAAGTCGAGTTTTCTGGAGCAACGGCAGGCCGGCCGCCAACTTGATCTGACCAAGCAGGATTAAGCAGGTCAATCTGCCATGATTTACAAAATTCAGGATTGGCTAAGCGAACATGGGAGGGTATATTCCAATGAGAAGCATTGATATTAAAATTTGGCTGGGTCGCCCTCTGTGGTATAGTGGTAAGCATGCTAGACTAACACCCCGAGGGTCGCAGGCTCAAATCCTGCCACGGGATTGGAATCCAAAACTGCTTCTTCCTATAAAATCATTTTCTCTTCGAGTCGAAAACCTCTGTAGCTAGTACTCATTCCCCCAAAACCATGGTCTCATAATTATGTATGGTGTAAGATATAATAATCATACTAATAATAATAATAAAACTTGGTTGATTCTCTGTGATGGTAGGGGCAACCAAAGCTGTGATGTTGGCAGAATATTCCAAAGTTTGAGCCCGTTTGGTAATGTTGACAGTGTAACCATCAGGAGCGAAAGTTGAATCACCAATGCCAGATACCGAGTCTGACGATCTGGTTTTGCGCAGCGGAAGTTTCTGAGCGAGACGTGACGTGATAATGTGCAACTGTGACACGGAGTTAAGCAGCGCGTGGCATAGAACAAGAGTGCTAGCGCGATTTTTGACATTTATCACTGCTGTTGCCAGGAACACAATATTTGAACTGAGATTCTGGGCAGCCAAAGCTGCAGAATACGAATTTGCATTTTCAGTCAGAGCGCTATTCGAAGACGATGATTTTGTTTGAGCAACAGATAGCAGAGCAGAAGAATGCTCTAAGAAAGCAGCGGCTTGCGAATTGGAACCGCTTAAATGCAATAGGCTGTGATGCTTGAAACCACACACCCTGCATGAGCCAGAGCCGCATGCGTTTTGCTGGTGGACTCTTTTGAGGCAGTTCAAACATAACGCCAACTTCTTGGCCTCCTTGAGGCGAAGTGAGGGTATCAAGTTGCCAAATCGAGTGCAATTATATACAACATGGGTTGTGTTGTCGCAAAATACGCAGTCACTAGCGCGTGAATTAGTAGTGATGAAAGATTTTTCCACTATTTGCAAAATTTCCAACCTGAGAGCTAGGAGTGTATGCAGCCGTAGCGTGCTCCACATTTTCCAACTTCTGACAGCACCTTTTCAAAACGTCATAAACTGCTCGCAAGAGGGTATAATATTCACCGGTGCCGATTCCTCTCATTCCACCTGCGTTGCACGGTCCACCTTCTGCAGAAGTGTATGTACGCTGATGCAACCGGCTATTTGCTTTGCAGTGCTCATGGTCTGCAGCGCGCGCATATTGACTTTTATTTTATCTGAAAGCTCTCGAAGTTTTACAGCTGACGACGATGCAACCCTCTTTCGCCCCAGAATCTCTGTGATGTGTGCCTGAAAAATAAGACGCTTATTATTAAAACGTTCGTCAAGAAGCTCCAAAGCAACGATATAGTTAGCGTCAATATATACAGGTTGCCAATTTCAAAATAAAGTTGGGCATAGATCACAAAAAGGTCTGTTGAGCTGTCGAGACTTTTCGTAGGAAATGCGCAGGTGTCAGGACCTCTAGATCGGCTGGGTTTTCTGAAAGTGGAAATAACAGTCGAGACTTAATGATTGCCGCAATGTGGCAGATTAGCGTTCTCAGTCAAAATCAAGCAAAGAAGAGCCAGCATAGCGACGAAGGTGATGCTTCGCTGTCTTAAGCGCCACCTCCCATAGACTACCGAAAAGCTGAGAACGAGGAGGAATGAAATGCCAGTCAATAGATCAGCGAGGCAAAATTCCCGCACAGCCTTCAGGTGCTCGTCACTCAGGAACAGCCGCCTTAACTCGGGCAATTCGTTCTTTGCGCCAACGAAATTTGTCGCATTATCTGACCAAATCCGAGAAGGTCTACAGCGTGAGAAGGTCTACAGCCGTAGACAAATCCTTGACCAGTTCCATTCGTAGCGAAGCATATAAAAATGCTAATGTAGCACTTCGTAGGTGGCTTGTTGGGCACTTCGCTTTTGTGAAAGAATGGTCCACAAAAGTCCACACCCGTAACCATAAATGCATGCGATGATTTGACCCGCTCCTCCGGCAAGTCGGCTATAAGATGCTCAACCGAGCGTGGCTTGGCGCGAAAACATATGGTGCATTTGTTCACAGCACTTGAGACAGTCTTACGACCCCCAATGGACCAGTACTGCAGTGGAATGCGCGAGAGAAGCGAGCGAGATAATGAATGTAAATTACGTTCGTGGAAATGTGTGATAATTGCGTGAGTATTCGGATGTCGGGCTTCAAAATCGATTGCGGAATTTTTCAACTGCGCGCCGAAGCGTAGCAGTCCAAAGTCGTCAATAAATGGTGTAAGAGAGGCGGTACAACTGGAAGACTTGACATACTGTCCGGCCTGCAGAACTTTGTAGTCGTCCCAAAGTTGAGCTCACTGGATTGAGCGTAACAAAATTTTCGTACAGTAAGGAATTCCAGGAATTCTTAGGTGTTGTATAAAGTTGTAGATGTAAGCAAAAACGCGCTGTAGGTTTGCAAATGAGTTGGTATATTTGCAAACCACTGAGACGACGACATGTGGCGATGACCCAATAAGCACTTTCTTGAGTATCTCAGGTGGCATCTGGATGGGGAAGCAAGACACGGGCCATTCGCCGCTTTAGTCACGAAATTTCGACCAAAACTTTACAATGCTGACTGAACGAGCTCACTAGGCAGCGCTCCTCTAGACAGTATGTCAGCGGGGTTGCTATCGGTGGACACATAGTGCCATTTCATTCCAGAAGTCAATTCTTGGATCACCGCCACACGATTCAACACAAAGATCTGGAATCGTGAAAGCTCACTGCGGGTCCACGCTAATGCTACAGTTGAGTCGGACCAGGAGTAGTATTGACAAGCGAAGAGATTCATCTGAATGATTCATCTCATTAATGAATAGGGCCAACAATACCGCTCCACATAGCTCCAACCGTGGCACCGTAAGCGTTTTCAGGGGCGCCACACGAGATTAGGAACATAGCAATTGAACTTGTAATCTGCCATGTTCTGCAGAAACAATATAAACGCATGCTCCTTAGGCATCTATACTAGCGTCGCAGATTCCATGAATTCCAACAACACCGTTCATTATAAGCGCCATTCGAGGGAAACCTAACTGCTGCGCACAGCGGAAATCATCTAATAAATTGAACCACGCTATGGATAAGGATTTCGTCCCAATGGAGATTCTCTTTCCAAAGTACCTGCAGAAATATTGTAGATTTGGTTATTACAGGACAAATAAGACCAAGTGGATCATAGAAACGAGTGATAGTTGACGACAAAGAGTGCTTGCAAGGCTTTGCGGAAGTTTGTACAGGTGTAAATGAGAATAGGAAACAATCTGATGCCGGATCCCATTCAAGGCCAAGAGTTTTGGTAATTTCACTACCATCATCGAACTTGAGGAATGTCTCCTTGTCCTCATCGGGAATTTCTCGCAGAACAGCAGGTTCATTGGAGTACCATTTTCTCAGTTTGAAGTTCCCTTTCGCCAATAGACTCGATGTTTGACGCATGATCTCGATAGCTTCCTGAGCAGAGTTGCCACCAGTGATGAGAACGTCGACATAAAAATCATGCTGCAACACTCTAGAACCAATGGGAAATGACGCCTGCTCATCCTCGGCCAATTGGTACATTGAGCGAAACGAAACAAACGATGCTAGTTTTGTGCTTGTTTGAACACCTACACCTGTTGCTGAGGGGAGTCTCGCCATAGAATACACTGCAGGTAACAGTCAGGAGTTGACACTTGAACGCAACGATACATCTTGCAAATGTCTCCCGTCAGAGCAACAGCGAGGGTGCGAAAACGAAGCAATGTGTTGAAAAGTTTTGGTTGTATGGTGGGCCCTGCCATGAGCACTTCATTCAAAGAATATCCAGCAAAGAATGGCAGCCGAGCCGTCAAACACGACCCTGAGCTTGGTCATTGTACTGTCCTCTTTCAAAACGAAGTGGTGAGGCAGGAAGTTTTTGCAATGGCTCAGCGAGTTTGAGTCGACAAGCGACATATGATTTAAATCCAAATACTCCTTGATGAATGCAGCATACTGAACCTTAAGATGCGAATTGCGTTCCAATTTTTGCTCTAGGTTTAAGAAGCGATGATATGCCTGCGAATATGATTCACCGAGTAAATCTAATCTGAACTTTCCGGGAAGACGAACAGCATATTGGCCAGTTGGCAAGCGAACAAAGTTAGCCCTAAAATTCGCCTCGCAATCAAATTCCTCCTTAATAAATTGGACAGTGCGCTCCAACGCAGCTGTCAAGCTCCCAGAAGCGACGAACGAGCTCATCGATTCGAGGATTCGATTCTGCAGCTGGATTTGAGAAGGTAGCAGAAAACGATACTGATTTGCGTGGCTGCAAAATGCCGCCTGTTACTACCCATCCAAGTCGAGTTTTCTGGAGCAACGGCAGGCCGGCCGCCAACTTGATCTGACCAAGCAGGATTAAGCAGGTCAATCTGCCATGATTTACAAAATTCAGGATTGGCTAAGCGAACATGGGAGGGTATATTCCAATGAGAAGCATTGATATTAAAATTTGGCTGGGTCGCCCTCTGTGGTATAGTGGTAAGCATGCTAGACTAACACCCCGAGGGTCGCAGGCTCAAATCCTGCCACGGGATTGGAATCCAAAACTGCTTCTTCCTATAAAATCATTTTCTCTTCGAGTCGAAAACCTCTGTAGCTAGTACTCATTCCCCCAAAACCATGGTCTCATAATTATGTATGGTGTAAGATATAATAATCATACTAATAATAATAATAAAACTTGGTTGATTCTCTGTGATGGTAGGGGCAACCAAAGCTGTGATGTTGGCAGAATATTCCAAAGTTTGAGCCCGTTTGGTAATGTTGACAGTGTAACCATCAGGAGCGAAAGTTGAATCACCAATGCCAGATACCGAGTCTGACGATCTGGTTTTGCGCAGCGGAAGTTTCTGAGCGAGACGTGACGTGATAATGTGCAACTGTGACACGGAGTTAAGCAGCGCGTGGCATAGAACAAGAGTGCTAGCGCGATTTTTGACATTTATCACTGCTGTTGCCAGGAACACAATATTTGAACTGAGATTCTGGGCAGCCAAAGCTGCAGAATACGAATTTGCATTTTCAGTCAGAGCGCTATTCGAAGACGATGATTTTGTTTGAGCAACAGATAGCAGAGCAGAAGAATGCTCTAAGAAAGCAGCGGCTTGCGAATTGGAACCGCTTAAATGCAATAGGCTGTGATGCTTGAAACCACACACCCTGCATGAGCCAGAGCCGCATGCGTTTTGCTGGTGGACTCTTTTGAGGCAGTTCAAACATAACGCCAACTTCTTGGCCTCCTTGAGGCGAAGTGAGGGTATCAAGTTGCCAAATCGAGTGCAATTATATACAACATGGGTTGTGTTGTCGCAAAATACGCAGTCACTAGCGCGTGAATTAGTAGTGATGAAAGATTTTTCCACTATTTGCAAAATTTCCAACCTGAGAGCTAGGAGTGTATGCAGCCGTAGCGTGCTCCACATTTTCCAACTTCTGACAGCACCTTTTCAAAACGTCATAAACTGCTCGCAAGAGGGTATAATATTCACCGGTGCCGATTCCTCTCATTCCACCTGCGTTGCACGGTCCACCTTCTGCAGAAGTGTATGTACGCTGATGCAACCGGCTATTTGCTTTGCAGTGCTCATGGTCTGCAGCGCGCGCATATTGACTTTTATTTTATCTGAAAGCTCTCGAAGTTTTACAGCTGACGACGATGCAACCCTCTTTCGCCCCAGAATCTCTGTGATGTGTGCCTGAAAAATAAGACGCTTATTATTAAAACGTTCGTCAAGAAGCTCCAAAGCAACGATATAGTTAGCGTCAATATATACAGGTTGCCAATTTCAAAATAAAGTTGGGCATAGATCACAAAAAGGTCTGTTGAGCTGTCGAGACTTTTCGTAGGAAATGCGCAGGTGTCAGGACCTCTAGATCGGCTGGGTTTTCTGAAAGTGGAAATAACAGTCGAGACTTAATGATTGCCGCAATGTGGCAGATTAGCGTTCTCAGTCAAAATCAAGCAAAGAAGAGCCAGCATAGCGACGAAGGTGATGCTTCGCTGTCTTAAGCGCCACCTCCCATAGACTACCGAAAAGCTGAGAACGAGGAGGAATGAAATGCCAGTCAATAGATCAGCGAGGCAAAATTCCCGCACAGCCTTCAGGTGCTCGTCACTCAGGAACAGCCGCCTTAACTCGGGCAATTCGTTCTTTGCGCCAACGAAATTTGTCGCATTATCTGACCAAATCCGAGAAGGTCTACAGCGTGAGAAGGTCTACAGCCGTAGACAAATCCTTGACCAGTTCCATTCGTAGCGAAGCATATAAAAATGCTAATGTAGCACTTCGTAGGTGGCTTGTTGGGCACTTCGCTTTTGTGAAAGAATGGTCCACAAAAGTCCACACCCGTAACCATAAATGCATGCGATGATTTGACCCGCTCCTCCGGCAAGTCGGCTATAAGATGCTCAACCGAGCGTGGCTTGGCGCGAAAACATATGGTGCATTTGTTCACAGCACTTGAGACAGTCTTACGACCCCCAATGGACCAGTACTGCAGTGGAATGCGCGAGAGAAGCGAGCGAGATAATGAATGTAAATTACGTTCGTGGAAATGTGTGATAATTGCGTGAGTATTCGGATGTCGGGCTTCAAAATCGATTGCGGAATTTTTCAACTGCGCGCCGAAGCGTAGCAGTCCAAAGTCGTCAATAAATGGTGTAAGAGAGGCGGTACAACTGGAAGACTTGACATACTGTCCGGCCTGCAGAACTTTGTAGTCGTCCCAAAGATGAGCTCGCTGGATTGAGCGTAACAAAATTTTCGTACCGTAAGAAATTCCAGGAATTCTTAGGTGTTGTATAAAGTTGTAGATGTAAGGAAAAACGCGCTGTAGCTTTGCAAATGAGTTGGTATATTTGCAAACCACTGAGACGACGACATGTGGCGATGACCCAATAAGCACTTTCTTGAGTATCTCAGGTGGCATCTGGATGGGGAAGCAAGACACGGGCCATTCGCCGCTTTAGTCAAGAAATTTCGACCAAAACTCCACAATGCTGACTGAACGAGCTCACTAGGCAGCGCTCCTGTAGACAGTATGTCAGCGGGGTTGCTATCGGTGGGCACATAGTGCCATTTCATTCCAGAAGTCAATTCTTCGATCACCGCCACACGATTCGACACAAAGATCTGGAATCGTGAAAGCTCACTGTGGGTCCACGCTAATGCTACAGTTGAGTCGGACCAGGAGTAGTATTGACAAGCGAAGAGATTCATCTGAATGATTCATCTCATTAATGAATTGAGCCAACAATACAGCTCCACATAGCTCCAACCGTGGCACCGTAAGCATCTTCAGAGGCGCCACACGAGATTAGGAACATAGCAATTGAACGTGTAATCTGCCATGTTCTGCGGGAGCAATGTAAACGGATGCTCCGTAGGCATTTATGCTAGCGTCGCAGATACCATGAATTCCAACAACCGCATTCATTGTAAGCGCCATTCGAGGGAAACCTAACTGCTGCGCACGGCGGAAATCATCTAATAATTTGAGCCAGGCTATAGATAAGGATTTCGTCCCAAAGAAGATTCTCTTTCCAAAGTACCTGCACAAATATTGTAGATTTGGTTATTACAGGACAAATATGACCAAGTGGATCATAGAAACGAGTGATAGTTGACAACAAAGAGCGCTTGCAAGGCTTTGCGGAAGATTGTACAGGTGTAAATGAGAATAGGAAACAATCTGATGCCGGATCCCTTTCAAGGCCAAGAGTTTTGTTAATTTCACTACCATTTTCGAACTTGAGGAATGTCTCGTTGTCCTCATCGGGAATTTCTCGCAGGACAGCAGTATCATTGGAGTACCATTTTCTCAGTTTGAAGTTCCCTTTCGCCCATAGACTCGATGTTTGACGCATGATCTCGATAGGTTCCTGAGCAGAGTTGCCACCAGTGATGAGATCGTCGATATAAAAATCATGCTGCAACACTCTAGAACCAATGGGAAATGACGCCTGCTCATCCACGGCCAATTGGTGCATTGCGCGAACCGAAACAAACGAAGCTAGTTTTGTGCCATAGGTGACAGTATCGAGTTTGAACACCTACACCTGTTGCTGAGGGGAGTCTCGCCATAGAATACACTGCAGGTAACAGTCAGGAGTTGACACTTGAACGCAACGATGCATCTTGCAAATGTCTCCCGTCAGAGCAACAGCGAGGGTGCGAAAACGAAGCAATGTGTTGAAAAGTTTTGGTAGTATGGTGGGCCCTGCCATGAGCACTTCATTCAAAGAATATCCAGCCGATCTGGCAGCCGAGCCGTCAAACACGACCCTGAGCTTGTAAGGAGCATAAATCTCAATGATTTATCCTTCAGTTACCCGACACTGGTGAGTCACTTCACCATATTCATCACGCCACTGCCTCTCAACAAACCCACGCGGTGGAGAACACGTGGAAGAAACCCACGCGGTGGGGGACCACGAGGCAGCTACCAAAAATAAGAAGAAGACAAACTGAAACATATGGCAGCTATTGGGAAGGAGAAGAAGAAGAAGAGCAAACCACGCCATTCTGATAGCCAATGAGAGCACGCCACGCATTGTGTTCGAGCTGCCAGTGTGCCATATAAGGAGCAGTATCGCATTTCACAGTCTCTTTTTCCCTCGAACAACGGCGCAGGCAAGACCTCTTGATCAGCGAAGAACAACACAAGCAAGAACTCTCTTTTTCCATCAAACAACGGCGGAGGCAACAACAGTGCAAGTGACCTGACGCTTCTGACGACCTGAGCGAGCTAGTCACTCGCGCCGGACAAACTAACGCCTACCTGAGCGAGTTAGTCACTCGCGCCGGACTTCTACGAAATTGGAACGCGCGACACAAAACCCATGCGATTCGCCAACTGAAGGCGAAAACATATAAATGTACTCATAAGAAAAAAATTGTAAATAACTAAGACAATAAAGTATCCACGGAGTTAACCACAATCTAGGACTTATTTTCTTGCTAACGAAACCTGGACACCGCTGAGTCTACCTCAGCTGTAAAATTTTAAAGAGACCCAGCGTGTCGTTAAAAGTGGCACCCGAGCAGGGACCCGAAAGGGAATTTATAAGGTGAACTAACAGGGTTACAAAATGGTACGCACCACGTGGGTGTACACACTACGGAAGGAAGAGCTAGTGGTAATTGCGGAGAAGTTTAACCCCGATGCTGCTGGTACAGTCGAGGAGTTGCGTCGCCGAGTGGCGTCTTTTATGCAAAAGGCGGAAATGCAGCAGAGATTACGAGAGCTAGAGGTCGCATATTCGAGAAGCCCCTCTCCCATAGCTATTCCCGGCATCTCTGGATCTGCATTTTTGGATGTAGCAGCACAGCCAGCAAACACAGCTCCAACGCTAAGGCACCCTCAGGCGTGTGAGGCGGTCGTACCATCATACGCTACAATTATGGACCAAGTACGAAAATGGTCAGTACGGTATGATGGAGGAAAGGACCCACTGGTATTCATAGAACGTTTGGAGGAATTAGCGGAAGCATACGCTATTCCAAAGAACTCGTTGCCAAAAACTATGCCCGAATTTTTGCGAGACAAGAACCTAATGTGGTTTAGAAATAACAACCGGCAATGGCAGACGTGGGAAGCGTTCAAAAACGACTTCTTACTATTTTTCTTACCTCAAAGCTTTTATGAGCGATTGGGCGACGAAATCAGGCAACGATACCAAAAGCCTAGAAAATTCAAGGACTACGTAACTACCTTACAGAGTCTGATGAGGCACACCAGATACTCGATGGAGGAGAAGCTAGAACGAATATTTCGCAACAGTGCCCCAGAGTACCAACTATACATAAAACGAAGAGACTTCCGAGACTTAGATGAGTTGGTAGGACTGATATACGGCCAAAGACCACTGAACCTCCAACGATACCACTACAACGAGGGCGGGACGAGCGTCACCATATGGTGACTGCACCTATAGCTGTGCAAATAAATCCGGCGATAGCCTGTAGGCGCTGTGGGCAGGATGGGCATTATGCCGCCAATTGTAGAAATGAACCAGTAATGTTCTGCTGGGACTGCGGTCGACGCGGAGTCCTGACGAAGTTGTGCTGCCGGTCGGGAAAGCACGACAACCCCGCGGGAACCGAGGGCCGGCGGTTTCGTAGTTTCCTGAACAGTAGATCTGCACAACGCTGTAACCTGCGTAAAGTCAACCCAATCGATGTTACCATAAGATTAGCGGATGGTACCATGAGAATAGTACAGGAGGTTCCGGAAATATCTATCCAGCTCGGAGAAGAACAACTCAACATGCCGTTCCTGATACTACCAGAGGCAACTGATGAAGTTATTCTAGGAATGGATTTCTTAGCGAGGTGTACGGCTACTCTGACATGTGGAGGTATTACCACAGAAATACGTAATAATGCACCAGGATCCACGACGAGAAGAACCGTTGGCCTCATTTCGGAAAACCCTGACTGCGGAGGTACTATGGATAGTCAAACCTTCTTGGCCACAGAGCTGAAACGATTTGAAGAACTGCAGGGTCCTACGTCTATCGCGAAACACAGCATAGTGATGAGGGACGAAGCCCCCATTAAACAGCGATACTTCGCAAGGAATCCTGCAATGCAAGCTATCATCTATAAGGAAGTCGACGAATTAATTGACAAAGGGTGCATTGAACCATCCAAAAGACCACACAGTGCCCTAATCGTGCTAGTTAAAAAGAAGACAGTGTCGTGGAGATTATGCGTGGACTATAGGCAGCTGAATGCGAAATCGATACCAGACGCCTATCCCCCACCACGCATCCAGTACATATTGGACCGACTGCGAGAAGCCAAATGTATCAGTAGCCTAGACCTTAAGAACGGCTACTCGCAAATACCCATGGAACCTCAAAGAAAACAGAATACCGCCTTTACTGTGCCTGGACGCGGACTGTATCAGTGGAAGCTCATGCCTTTTGGACTCCACTCAGCTCCCGCGACGTTCCAGGGAGCACTAGACACAGTAATCGGACCGGATATGGAACTCCGATAAAATAGCCGCGATTCAACAGCTAGTACCGAAAACAAACCTGAAGGAATTACGTCGCCAACCTTACGCTTACCAACCTCTAACGCTTCTACTTAAGAAGGGCAGACATTGGTACTGGACCACTGGACAACAGGATGCCTTTGAGCTACTTAAGCAACGGTTGACCAAAGAACCCATACTTGCTTGTCCAGACTTTACGGAAAATTTCACGTTACAAACGGATGCCATCGACTATGGCCTAGGAGCAGTGTTAACTCAGGAATTGGAAGGGAAGGAACGCATTATTGCTTATGCCAGTCGACACTTGAATGGAGCTGAAAGGAATTATTATCTCACGGAGAAAGAATGTTTAGCAATTGTGTGGGGCATCAGGAAGATGCGAGCGTACCTAGAAGGGTATACTTTTACTGTGATAACCGATCACCTAGCGCTCAAATGGCTCAACTCTATCGAAAGTCCCTCTGGTCGCATTGCGAGGTGGGCTTTAGAATTACAGCAATACTCTTTCGATATACGGTACCGCAAAGTCAAATTAAATGTACTGGCAGATGCGCTATCACGACAACCGATAATGAATGCCGCTACTGTGACTACGCTGGAATCCGATGCAACGGCATGTCCATGGATACAGAAGAAGGTGGCCGAAGTCCAAATGGAACCATGCAAATTTCCTGACTTCACCATCGAGAATGGCCAATTATATAGGCGCATACCATCCCAATGCACTGACGAAGATTGCCTCGCATGGAAATTATGTGTACCTTCTCCGTCACGTACCCGTGTTTTGGCAGAGAATCACGATAGTCCAAGCGCCGGACACGTAGGTATCCGGAAGACTATCGCACGTATCTGTAATCGGTATTACTGGCCAGGCATGACACGTGATAGCACACGCTACGTGCGAGCATGTACATCATGCCAAAAATTCAAGCCTGATCAACAGAAGCCCGCCGGGAAAATGCTCTCCCAAATTGCAGAGGAACCAATGGAAATCGTAAGTGCTGATTTCGTAGGGCCCTTACCACGGTCCAAGCAGGGAAACACGATGCTGCTCGTGTTTCATGACAAAATATCTAAATGGGTAGAGTTAATACCATTGAGGCAAGCCACATCAGCAGGGGTACAAGAAACATTTCAGAGAGCGCATTCTGGCCCACTACGGCACTCCAAAAGTACTCATAACTGATAATGGTACTCAATTTACAAGTAGAGCTTTCAGAAAGTTCCTGCAGGAAATGGGACCCTACGAAACGATCCAACAGGACGATAAAAAGAATGATCGCCCAGTGTGCCAGCCAACACAATGAATGGGACGTGTATATACCGGAGATAACGTTGGCAATAAATTCCAGCATCGCGGAAACCACTGGCTACAGTCCGGCCTTCTTAACGCAAGGTCGTGGGCTAAGTTTACCGAATGCTTTGTTCGATGAGCATGCACTTGGTACGGTACAGAGTTCCCCATCACCCACCGAAAGAGCGGAGAAACTAGCGGAAATATTTACAATTGTACGTAGGAGACTAGAGAAAGCGGTCCAGGACCAGGCGCGTCACTAAAATCTACGCAGGAGGGCCTGGAAACCAGGAGTGGGTGAATACGTCCTAGTCAAAGCCCACCACCTCTCTAATGCATCAGATGGATTTGCAGCAAAACTGGCACCAAGATACGAGGGGCCCTACCTCGTAACTGGTTTTCGATCGTCAGTGATCGCACAGCCTAAACGGCGAGCAGATAACCGGCCTCGCACAGCACACGTGAGTGAAACGAAAGTGTTTCATGACCCCAAAGACTAGCACGACGAGGGGTTTCCATCGTTCCCGAAGAGGGGAGGAGATGTAAGGAGCATACATCTCAATGATTTATCCTCCTACATAACATATTGGCACCACTCGCAAAATGAGGAGATCACCAGTTACCCGACACTGGTGAGTCACTTCACCATATTCCTCACGCCACTGCCTCTCAACAAACCCACGCGGTGGACAACACGTGGAGAAAACCCACGCGGTGGAGGACCACGAGGCAGCTACCAAAAATAAGAAGAAGACAAACTGAAACATATGGCAGCTATTGGGAAGGAGAAGAAGAAGAATAATAGCAAACCACGCCATTCTGATAGCCAATGAGAGCACGCCACGCTTTGTGTGCGAGCAGCCAGTGCTATATAAATATAAGGAACAATTTCGCAGTACTGAGTCTCTTTTTCCATCGAACAGCAGCGCAGGCAAGACCTTTTGATCATCGAAGAACAACGCAAGCAACAACTCTCTTTTCCATCGAATAGCGGCGCAGGCAAGACCTCTTGATGATCGAAGAACAACGCAAGCAAGAACTCTCTTTTCCATCGAACAGCGGCGCAGGCAAGACCTCTTGATCATCGAAGACATTGGAACGCGCGACACAAAACTCCCCCACCATGCGATTCGCCAACTGAAGGCGAGAACATATAAATGTACTCATAAGAAAAAAATTGTAAATAACTAAGACAATAAAGTATCCACGGAGTTAACCACAATCTAAGACTTATTTTCTTGCTAACGAACCCTGGACACCGCTGAGTCTACCTCAGCTGCAAAATTTTGCGTTGTTGACAAAAACTCCAATATATATTACATCAGCGAAGGCATTGCACTGGATGAAACATGATATCAAGTGCAATACGCTGAGAAACTCAATTCAAGGCCAGCTTGCAAATTTGTCAATAATGCACATTTCATGGTTATGCTGTCAATTCAATAATACCTAATATGTATAGCCAAACTATATGTAATATATGTATATAGAAAAATGAATAAATACCCACGATTGGCACATCCAAAAGTCAGTCATTCAGTAAGAGTTAACTGTGAGTCTTTTCATTTTAACTTAACATTGATTGATTCTCCTTCTCCGACATCAAGGTTTATGTGCCTGTTGTCAAACCCACCATCAACTCGGTACAAGCACCGCTGTTAACATTAGGTCCTTTTTCAACGATACCAAGGTTTACGTGCCTGGTATCAACTTTATAATCAACTCGGTACAAGAACCGTTGTTGAAATTCAGCTGTTAATTTTAGTTTAACATTTTGGTGACCCCGACGTTTGCAACCTTCTGAGTATCAGACGGAAAGGATAACTGGTTCAAGTGCCAAGTATCCATCGATCCACTGCTCATTGAAACATCCGTCAGTAGGCAGCAAACAGCTACCAACGTAGTATCCACATTCATCAATCAAGTCCTAAGCTAGTAACCTGCAGAAGACTTCAGACATCATATACATCATCAAGCTATCAAGTGTCCTGTAACCAGCAGACGACAACAACCAAGTCAGCATTAGCCGGTAACCAGCAGACGACAACAACGAATCCTGCACATAGCATTCAAAAACACGATACGTCAGCATCATGGGAATGGATGAACTATCATTGAGGCAAGATGAACTTGCACTGGCTCTACAAAAAGCTATAGCCAATTACAAGAAGGCGCCACAAGAGCGCAGAACAATAGATGTCATAACAACAAAAGCCAAGGAGCTGGATGAATTGTGGGTACAGTTTGACAAACTCGACAATACCATCCGCGACCAACATGGCAAGGAAGTCGACCACCCATATTTCGTGAAGGATTTACACACTGCCATTCGCACGAAATACCGAGAAGCACGCGATGAGATGGACAGAGCAGTACAGGCCATCAAACGTCTCCAGGCAGCATCAACCTCAAAGGCTGCACCGGAGGTACTCAAAACAGTACGGTCGCCGCAGCCAGCCACCAGACAAAGCGAATCAAGCACCGTGATAGCTGCCCCCAGAAGTCCGTCAAGTCAGCTATGCTCACTAATTGACAAACAAAAGAAGTCAATAGACACAGCTAGCAAACTACTTAGCCAAGTGCTTAATAGTGTGACACAACAAACGTCGCACTATTATGCAATGCAGGCGAAGACAGTAGAAACGCATTAGAAATCTGCCCAGGACCTGCACTAAAGGATCTGGTTATCTGATGAGCCCAGCTCATACGACTACGAGGGTTTTGCCCAGATTGAGCAAGCAATCACTGCACAGATTGTGCAGCTTCAAGATATGGCCCGAGAATCAGCGGCATCAATTATGCAAGCCTCTCCAACAGCAGTCAACAGGCAAACAGCCAATATGACGACATCAGGTCTAAAACTTCCCAAGGTTGAACTACCAAAATTCGATGGCAGCTACCACAAGTGGAGGCAGTTCCACGATCTATTTATGGAGTTGGTCGACAAACAACCAATTCCAGCTTGCCAAAAGATGTGGTTCTTGAAGTCCAGTTTATCCGGTCAGGCGGAAGGACTAATTCGACACTTCACAGCATCGGCAAATGATTACGAGGCTGCATGGGCAGTGGTCAAGGATCGATATGAAAACCCTCGGCTGCTGATAAACGCAACGTTAAGCAGACTGCTCTCCCAACCGACAATCAACAACGATCAGGCATCAGCGATTAAGTTCCTCCACGACACTACCAAGGAGTGCATCATGACTCTACAAGGTCTAGGAGTGAGCACCGACAGCTGGGACTCCATTCTGCTGTACATATTAACCCAAAACCTGCACAAAACCACTCACGCATTATGGGAGCAATCCTTAAAACAGCCGAAGGAGATACCATCTCTAAACGAATTCCTGAAATTCCTTGAACTTAGATTCCAGTCATTGGAAGCTTTAGGAGGAAGACTCAACAAGGATGCGGCAGAACAAGGGCGACCAAGGGCCTACCAGGCGTTAAGTGTTTCAGTGCCAACAGGTCCAGCATGCATCACATGCAACCAACATCATGCGCTATTTCAATGTCAAGATTTTCTCAAAATGACGCCAAGTCAGCGGTTAAACACAGTCCAAAAAGCAAACTACTGTGTAAACTGTCTGAAAGGTGGGCACAATGCCAAATCTTGCTTGTCAGGCAACTGCACCAAATGCAATAGAAAACACAACACGTTGTTGCATCTAGAAGCACGGGAGCAGACCACAAGAGGAAGCCAATCAACAGCAATCAATTTAAAATCAACTACAACTCTGTCCAATGCCGCAGTGGCATCAGCAGCCACCGACATCATGCATACACATCGAAGCTGTTATGTCTTGTTGGGAACAGCTAAAATCAGAATAACAGCTGCGAATGGACGATCGGGTGAATTCAGAGCCATTCTCGACTCAGGATCACAAATCAACATCGTCTCCGAGCGTGTCATTAAAAGACTAGGCATATATCCAATCGAGGCTTCGTTGTGCATTGAAGGTATTGGGAATGCCCAAAGAAGAGCTACGCACCGCGCTAACATGAAACTGGAATCTCGAACAAGCAACTTTGCAGCCGACTTCGAGGCATTTGTGCTGCCAAGCATTGTTCCAACTCAACCAGCTCAGCAGCTAAACGTTACAAAATGGCCGATTCCTAAGGGTCTCCAACTGGCTGATCCGGACTTTCATCAACCAGGAAAAATCGATGTTCTCTTGGGCGCAGAGCTGTATTACGACCTCATAGAAATGGGCCAAATCAAACTTTCCTCTGAGCTCCCAGTCATGCAAAACACAACGCTTGGTTGGGTGATAAGTGGAAAAATTGGCCAAAGCTCAACAAGAACAGCAACATGTGCAGTCTACACTAGTCAGGAGAATGGTTCCCTCAACGACACTCTTGAAAAATTCTGGCAACTTGAAGGATGTGATTCACCGAGCTGTAAGTTTACAACCGCCGAGCGTCGCTGTGAAGAACATTTTCTGCAAAATTATCAACGTGATATCAATGGGCGCTTCATAGTGAAATTGCCGTTCCAAACCACTCCAAACCAACTGGGAGAATCACAGAAGTTAGCTCTGCAACGGTTCATGAGCCGAAAAATGATAAAGATTCCTGAATTCAAGGCCCAAAATGTAGCCTTCATGCGAGAATACGAGAAGCTTGGTCATATGGAAGAGATTGATATAACTAGCATCAAGAGTTCCCACTACTTTCTTCCACATCATGCCGTTTTGAAGCCAGACAGCTCAACGACAAAGCTAAGAGTCGTATTCGATGCTTCAGCCAAAACATCAACAAATGTCTCTTTAAACAATCTTCTGGCAACAGGACCAACTATCCAGGAAGATGTGTTCACTATTCTTTTGCGTTTCCGGCTCCCTCGATTTGTCTTTACAGCCGATATTGAAAAGATGTATCGACAAGTGCGAGTAGATAAAGACGATCAAAAGTTCCAACTTATCTGGTGGAGAGAGGATCCCTCACATCCCATGAAGTGTTATCAGCTCACGACAGTCACCTACGGTACAACATCTGCACCGTATTTGGCTATCCGCACACTTCAGGCTCTGGCTGACGATCAAGCCAACAAATATCAACTAGGAGCAGAAGTCGTAAAATCCAATTTTTATGTCGATGATGTGTTGAGCGGATCTGATCATCTCCACTGCATGTGAAATACAGCGGCAACTTCGACTCATGCTTAGCTCCGCGGGTTTCAATTTACGGAAATGGTGCGCGAATCACCCAAGGTTACTAGAAGAAATTCCAGTCACGGACCGTGAAGTAAATATGGAATTCGGTGACACACTGGACGACAACATCAAAACAATGGGATTGATTTGGAGCCCTTCTAATGATGACTTTAAGGTCAAGGTTGGTGTAGTAGAATCCGGTACGATAACAAAGCGTTCAGCCTTAGCAGATATTTCACGTATTTTCGATCCCCTTGGCTTCGTCGCGCCAGTTACGACCACAGCAAAAGTATTCCTTCAACAACTATGGAAACTTAAAATAGACTGGGATACAGAACTTCCAGCACCACTTCACAAAACATGGTTAACCTTCAAAAAGGACTTGCAGAAGTTAGAAACCATCAGCGTGCCACGCCACGTCTTCGGTCGCACAGTACCCAAGGACCCCAAGTACACATTTTCGCTGACGCATCAGAACGTGCCTATGGAGCGGTAGCATACATGCGAACACAAGATTCCCAAAACCAGATAATCGTTCGCTTCCTATGCGCGAAATCACGAGTAGCTCCAACAAAGCAAGTAACATTACCAAGACTGGAATTGTGCGCTGCTAAGGTCGCCGTGGAATTGATGCAGAAGCTCCATGAAAGCCCATTCTTCAAAAGCGTTACAACGCATTTTTGGTCTGATTCCACAGCGGTGCTGGGATGGATAAATGCAGAATCAGCACACTACCACACATTCGTGGCCAACCGAATTTCGGCTATTCAGCAAGCAACTAATCCACAAAAATGGCGCCACGTGCCGTCCCAAGACAATCCCGCAGATCTGGTGTCAAGAGGCGTGACAGCAGCTAAATTGGTAGACAACCTGTTTTGGCTATATGGACCTAAGTTCCTGCACGGATCTATGACAATTTGGCCACTTCAACCTCCACGAGAACAATGTGCCTTGGAACTCAGGCGGCAGACGAGTGCAGCTCTAACACTCAATTCGAAAGAGACAACAACTTTCTGGGAAGAAATCAATCACAGGAACTCATTTCGACGCCTGCAAAGAATTGTAGCATATGTAATTCGGTAAGTGAAAGTATTAAGAAACAAGGTGTCCCACCCTACAATAGCACCAACAGCTGAAGAAATCATTGACATTGATTGTCAAGGGTACCCAAGGAAGAGCCTTTTACGATGACATTAAAAACTTAGAGCGTCACTCAACTGTCAATAACACTAGCGATATCAGTAATTTGTCACCGTTTATTGATGACCAAGGTATCCTAAGAGTTGGAGGACGGCTAGAAGCATCTAACTTGAGCTATGACGCAAAACATCCCATGTTGCTGCCATACAATGACCATATCTCCAGAATGATTCTCGTCATGATGCATGAGAATAATTTGCATTGTGGTCCACAAGGTTTGCTATCAGCGTCAAGGCAACGATTTTGGATAATAAAAGGAAAAATAATGGCCCGAAACGTTGTGCAAAATTGCGTGCGCTGCACCAGATCCAAGCCTAAGTTATTCACTCAAGTGATGGGAAATTTGCCAGCAACCAGAGTCACTCCAGCTCGCCCGTTTGTCCATAGTGGAGTGGATTATTGCGGACCATTTTGGGTGCACTATAAAATTCGTGGAAAAAAGCCACACAAGGCTTACATCGCAGTATTTTCCTGTTTCGCAACAAAGGCAGTTCACCTAGAGGTTGTAACCGAATTGACGACCGAAGCATTTATCGGAGCGCTGAAACGCTTCACGTCTCGCCGCGGACGGTGTGACACTATCTATTGTGACAACGCAACCAATTTCGTCGGCGCAAGTAACAATCTGAAGGAGCTAAACGATGTCATCTTCTCAAACACCTCACGAGAAAATATCACGAGATCATGCAGCGACCGTGGAATAAACTTCAAATTTATTCCTCCTAGAGCTCCACATTTTGGAGGCTTATGGGAAGCAGCTGTTAAATCCGCCAAGCATTTGCTACTACGAAGTGTATCGACGGCATCACTGACCTACGAAGAACTCGAAACCATCGTCGTGGAGATCGAGGGAATTTTGAATTCTCGACCGCTTACCCCAATGTCAACAGATCCAGATGACCTAACAGCGCTAACTTCTTACAGCCCTAACAGCGGGACACTTCTTGATAGGCGAACCGTTAACTTCACATATAGATAGGAACATGTCAGAATCCAAGGTATCCCTACAAACTAGATGGAAATTGGTGACACACCTTAAATACGAGTTCTGGAAACGTTGGTCACACGAGTACCTTCACCAACTTCAGCAACGACACAAATGGAAGGGTCCAACTAGCACCATAGAGCCAAATACTATGGTAATCGTCAAAGAAGATAACTTACCAGTGCTCCAATGGCCTCTAGGGCGAATTGTTAAGGTGTACAAGGGTGACGATGGCTTAGTAAGAGTGTGCGACGTAAAAACACAAAGGGGCATATTTAAAAGAGCAATTCAAAGACTGGCACCATTATTCTCGGCAGATCATGACGACATCGAAGTAGATCCAGAAGAGCAACCAGTGCCAAAAAGGAGAAGAATAATACCAGCAATCACTAATGGTTTGGCATTGCTAGTCACAATAATGATGTTACCAATAATATTGGGATCTCCAGTGCAAGTTAATCGTTTTGGTTCAAAACTTGGCATCCACTTCGAAAATATAGGATCAGTTGCTATTTCATCTACGGAATGGAACTTGCTCGTATACTACGATCTGAAACCATATTGGACAGAAGCATCAACGCTGTTCAACGGTACCAGCACCCTACGTCAACTTTGCCGAAAGATTAAACAAAACTACACTTGTAGTCATCTAAGTGACACCTTCGATCGACTCGAAGGAGAATTGCGTGTAGATAATAATCTGTTAAGAAGCAGTCCCAACAGGAGAGGGGCAGTAAATCTCGTTGGAAACCTTGCACATACACTATTTGGCGTGTTAGATTCAGAGTATTCCAAAAAGATGTCAAAGACAATATTGAACGTCAAAGAAAACGAGTCCAATCAGCTACATCTGCTGAAGAATCAAACATCCATCATTGATTCCACCGTCAACATCATAAAGCAGGATCAGATAGCGGTTAAGACAAAATTTGATGAATTTGACCAACAAGTGAATCAAATGTGGAATCAATTGCAGAAAGAAGACGAAGAGCTGCAACAATCAAAATTGTTGGAACTATTCAACGCTCTGTCAATTCAACTAACTCTAATCGCAACCGATTTACAACGTACACAGTCAGCTATACTGGATGTTCTCACAGGCACTCACCATGGTAAATTCAATCCGCTACTTTTAACTCCCGAGCAATTGCACACCGAAGTTGACAAAATTAAACTCCACCTGCCATCATCATTAGAACTAAATGCAAATCAAGAGGACTTAATACAACTGTATAGGATAATGAAGGTCAAGGGAGGACTCACTCAGGACCATGTTGTGTTTAAGATTACATTACCGTTGGTGGAACATGACCGATTTGAACTCTTTCTGCTCATTTCGGTACCAAATTGGATCAACAACACTATGGTGGCAATTGATACATGCACCACCTTTCTGGCCACAAATGCTGCTCGCGATCAATACCTCCGAATTAGCTCTGACGACTTTGCATCATGTGAGCGAATCAATCAAAATGAATACCTATGTTCAAATGTGCCAATCCGGTACAGCTATGAGGCTGAGATGTGTTCCTGCGAAATCAATTTGTTTAACAACAACACTCAACCAAATTGTAAACTAAAACCTGTGGCCAATAACATTACGTGGCTACCATTGAAGAAAAAAAATCAATGGATTTATGCAATTCCGTCAACTTCACGAGCCACTGCAGTCTGCGGCAAGGAAATCATCCCGTTGACACTGAAAGGCTCAGGACTACTGACACTTCAGTCAGAATGCGTGCTGAAACACAATGCAATCTCAATACAAGGGCAAGAATCCGTGTCCAGTGCGTTAACAGCATCACGCACAAGCCTAGGAAAAATTACAGAATTATCTAATAGTGAACAAATAACCCCACTATTGCAGAAAATCAACGCGATCACTTACACAACACAACTGAAGAATCTCACAGAATTACACAATGCTCTGGCCAAGGAAAAACTGATGACACTGCACAAAATTCAACCACCAGACTATTACCACCATGCGGTCAGTTATACCGCACTGTTCCTGTCCGTGATACTTTTAATTACTGGGCTCATATGGAAAATACGAAGTCAACGTGGCGTCAATGTACCAGAAATCATCACGTTAACAGATACGGTGCCTCAGCCTCGCCCTCGCCACCAACCAATAGAGAATCTTATATAGGTTGAGCTGTGCTCAACGCGCGGGAGAAATGTTAATTGCATTAACAGTTGATGTGCAAACCTCATTGGGAGGTATGTAACATTCAAAATTTTAATGCATAACGTCTTCTTTTGCATACAATTAGGCTTGTGTTAAGCAAACCTTGCCAGCTTAACGACGGAATTTGCATTGTTGACAAAAACTCCAATATATACTACATCAGCGAAGGCATTGCACTGGATGAAACATGATATCAAGTGCAATACGCTGAGAAACTCAATTCAAGGCCAGCTTGCAAATTTGTCAATAATGCACATTTCATGGTTATGCTGTCAATTCAATAATACCTAATATGTATAGCCAAATTATATATTATATATGTATATAGAAAAATGAATAAATACCCACGATTGGCACATCCAAAAGTCAGTCATTCAGTAAGAGTTAACTGTGAGTCTTTTCATTTTAACTTAACATTGATTGATTCTCCTTCTCCGACACCAAGGTTTATGTGCCTGTTGTCAAACCCACCATCAACTCGGTACAAGCACCGCTGTTGACATTAGGTCCTTTTTCAACGATACCAAGGTTTACGTGCCTGGTATCAACTTTATAATCAACTCGGTACAAGAACCGTTGTTGAAATTCAGCTGTTAATTTTAGTTTAACAGCATGCTAGACTAACACCCCGAGGGTCGCAGGCTCAAATCCTGCCACGGGATTGGAATCCAAAACTGCTTCTTCCTATAAAATCATTTTCTCTTCGAGTCGAAAACCTCTGTAGCTAGTACTCATTCCCCCAAAACCATGGTCTCATAATTATGTATGGTGTAAGATATAATAATCATACTAATAATAATAATAAAACTTGGTTGATTCTCTGTGATGGTAGGGGCAACCAAAGCTGTGATGTTGGCAGAATATTCCAAAGTTTGAGCCCGTTTGGTAATGTTGACAGTGTCACCATCAGGGGCGAAAGTTGAATCACCAATGCCAGATGTCGAGTCTGACAATCTGGTTTTGCGCAGCGGAAGTTTCTGAGCGAGACGTGACGTGATAATGTGCAACTGTGACATGGATTTAAGCAGCGAGCGGCATGGAACAAGAGTGCTAGCGCGATCCTTGACATTTAACACTGCTGTTGCCAAGAACACAACATTTGAACTCAGATTCTGGTCGGCCAAAACTGCAGAATACGAATTTGCATTTTCAGTCAGAGTGCTATTCGAAGACGATGATTTTGTTTGAGCAACAGATAGCAGAGCAGAAGAATGCTCTAAGAAAGCAGCGGCTTGCGAATTGGAACCGCTTAAATGCAATAGGCTGTGATGCTTGTAACCACACACCCTGCATGAGCCAGAGCCGCATGCGTTTTGCTGGTGGACTCTTTTGAGGCAGTTCAAACATAACGCCAACTTCTTGGCCTCCTTGAGGCGAAGTGAGGGTATCAAGTTGCCAAATCGATTGCAAGCATATACAACGTGGATTGTGTTGTCGCAAAATACGCAGCCATTAGCGCGGGAATTAGTAGTGACGAACGATTTTCTACTATTAGCAAAATTTCCAACCTGAGAGCTAGGAGTGTACGCAGCCGTAGCGTGCTCCACATTTTCCAACTTCTGACAGCACCTTTTCAAAACGTCATAAACTGCTCGCAAGAAGGTATAATATTCACCGGTGCCGATTCCTCTCTTTTCACCTGCGTTGCACGGTCCACCTTCTGCAGAAGTGTATGCAAGTTGATGCAACCGGCTATTTGCTTTGCAGTGCCTTTGGTCTGCATCGCGCGCATATTGACTTTTATTTTATCTGACAGCTCTCGAAGTTTTACAGCTGACGACGATTCAACCCTCTTTCGCCCCAGAATCCCTGTGATGTGTGCCTGGAAAATAAGACGCTTATTATTAAAACGTTCGTCAAGAAGCTCCAAAGCAACGATATAGTTAGCGCCAATATATACAGGTTGCCAATTTCAAAATAAAGTTGGGCATAGATCACAAAAAGGTGAATCCACTCTGTTGAGCTGTCGAGACTTTTCGTAGGAAATGCGCAGGTGTCAGGACCTCTAGATCGGCTGGGTTTTCTGAAAGTGGAAATAACAGTCGAGACTTAATGATTGCCGCAATGTGGTAGATTAGCGTTCTCAGCCCGTCAAAATCAAGCAGAGAAGAGCCAGCACAGCGACGAAGGTGATGCTTCGCTGTCTTAACCGCCACCTCCCATAGACTACTGAAATGCGGAAAACGAGGAGGAATGAAATGCCAGTCAATAGAGTCAGCAAGGCAAAATTCCCGCACAGCCTTCAGGTGCTCCTCACTCAGGAACAGCCGCCTTAACTCGGCCAATTCGTTCTTTGCGCCAACGAAATTTGTCGCATTATCTGACCAAATCCGAGAAGGTCTACAGCGTGAGAAGGTCTACAGCCGTAGACAAATCCTTGACCAGTTCCATTCGTAGCGAAGCATATAAAAATGCTAATGTAGCACTTCGTAGGTGGCTTGTTGGGCACTTCGCTTTTGTAAAAGAATGGTCCACAAAAGTCCACACCCGTAACCATAAATGCATGCGACGATTTGACCCGCTCCTCCGGCAAGTCGGCTATAAGATGCTCAACCGAGCATGGCTTGGCGCGAAAACATATGGTGCATTTGTTCACAGCACTTGAGACAGTCTTACGACCCCCAATGTACCAGTACTGCAGTGGAATGCGCGAGAGAAGCGAGCGAGATAATGAATGTAAATTACGTTCGTGGAAATGTGTGATAATTGCGTGAGTATTCGGATGTCGGGCTTCAAAATCGAGTGCGGAATTTTTCAACTGCGCGCCGAAGCGTAGCAGTCCAAAGTCGTCAATAAATGGTGTAAGAGAGGCGGTACAACTGGAAGACTTGACATACTGTCCGGCCTGCAGAACTTTGTAGTCGTCCCAAAGATGAGCCCGCTGGATTGAGCGTAACAAAATTTTCGTACCGTAAGGAATTCCAGGAATTCTTAGGTGTTGTATAAAGTTGTAGATGTAAGGAAAAACGCGCTGTAGCTTTGCAAATGAGTTGGCATATCTGCAACCCACTGAGACGTCGACATGTGGCGATGATCCAATAAGCACTTTCTTGAGTATCTCAGGTGGCATCTGGATGGGGAAGCAAGATACGCTTTAGTCAAGAAATTTCGACCAAAACTCCACAATGCTGACTGAACGAGGTCACTAGGCAGCGCACCTCTAGACAGTATGTCAGCGGGGTTGCTATCGGTGGACACATAATGCCATTTCATTCCAGAAGTCAATTCTTGGATCACCGCCACGCGATTCGACAAAAAGATCTGGAATCGGGAAGGCTCACTGCGGGTCCACGCTAATGCTATAGTTGAGTCGGACCAGGAGTAGTATTGACAAGCGAAGAGATTCATCTGAATGATTCATCTCATTAATGAATTGAGCCAACAATACAGCTCCACATAGCTCCAACCGTGGCACCGTAAGCGTCTTCAGGGGCGCCACACGAGATTAGGAGCATAGCAATTGAACGTGTAATCTGCCATGTTCTGCAGAAACAATGTAAACGCATGCTCCGTATGCATTGATGCTAGCATCGCCGATTCCATGAATTCCAACAACCGCGTTCATTGTAAGCGCCATTCGAGGGAAACCTATCTGCTGCGCACGGCGGAAATCATCTAATAATTTGAACCAGGCTATAGATAAGGATTTCGTCCCAATGGAGATTCTCTTTCCAAAGTACCTGCAGAAATATTGTAGATTTGGTTATTACAGGACAAATAAGACCAAGTGGATCTTAGAAACGAGTTATAGTTGACAACAGAGAGTGCTTGCAAGCCTTTGCGGAAGATTGTACAGGTGTAAATGAGAATAGGAAACAATCCTGTGCCGGATCCCATTCAAGGCCAAGAGTTTTGGTAATTTCACTACCATCATCGAACTTAAGGAATGTTTCCTTGTCCTCATCGGGAATTTCTCACAGGACAGCCGGATCATTGGAGTACCATTTTCTCAGTTTGAAGTTCCCTTTCGCCAATAGACTCGATGTTTGACGCATGATCTCGATAGCTTCCTGAGCAGAGTTGCCACCAGTGATGAGAACGTCGACATAAAAATCATGCTGCAACACTCTAGAACCAATGGGAAATGACGCCTGCTCATCCTCGGCCAATTGGTGCATTGAGCGAAACGAAACAAACGATGCTAGTTTTGTGCTTGTTTGAACACCTACACCTGTTGCTGAGGGGAGTCTCGCCATAGAATACACTGCAGGTAACAGTCAGGAGTTGACACTTGAACGCAACGATACATCTTGCAAATGTCTCCCGTCAGAGCAACAGCGAGGGTGCGAAAACGAAGCAATGTGTTGAAAAGTTTTGGTAGTATGGTGGGCCCTGCCATGAGCACTTCATTCAGAGAATATCCAGCAAAGAATGGCAGCCGAGCCGTCAAACACGACCCTGAGCTTGGTCATTGTACTGTCCTCTTTCAAAACGAAGTGGTGAGGCAGGAATTTTTTGCAATGGCTCAGCGAGTTTGAGTCGACAAGCGACATATGACTTAAATCCAAATACTCCTTGATGAATGCAGCATACTGAACCTTAAGATGCGAATTGCGTTCCAATTTTTGCTCTAGGTTTAAGAAGCAATGATATGCCTGCGAATATGATTCACCGGGTAAATCTAATCTGAACTTTCCGGGAAGACGAACAGCATATTGGCCAGTTGGCAAGCGAACAAAGTTAGCCCTAAAATTCGCCTCGCAATCAAATTCCTCCTTAATAAATTGGACAGTGCGCTCCACCGCAACTGTCAAGCTCCCAGAAGCGACGAACGAGCTCATCGATTCGAGGATTCGATTCTGCAGCTGGATTTGAGAAGGAAGCAGAAAACGAAACTGATTTGCGTGGCTGCAAACTGCCGCCTGTTACTACCCATCCAAGTCGAGTTTTCTGGAGCAACGGCAGGCCGGCCGCCAACTTGATCTGGCCAACGCACAGCAAATCATAAAATAGACTAGCTCCAATAAGCAGGTCAATCTGCCGCGATTTACAAAATTCAGGATCGGCTAAGCGAACATTGGTAGGTATTTTCCAATGAGAAGCATTGATATTAAAATTTAGCTGATTCTCCGTGATGGTAGGGGCAACCAAAGCTGTGATGTTGGCAGAATATTCCGAAGTTTGAGCCCGTTTGGTAATGTTTACAGTGTAACCATCAGAGGTGAAAGTTGAATCACCAATGCCAGATACCGAGTCTGACGATCTGGTTTTGCGCAGCAGAAGTTTCTGCACAAGACGTGACGTGGTAATGTGCAACTGCGACACGGAGTTAAGCAGCGCGTGGCATAGAACAAGAGTGCTAGCGCGATTCTTGACATTTATCATTGCTGTTGCCAGGAACACAATATTTGAACTAAGATTCTGGGCAGCCAAAGCTGCAGAAGACGAATTTGCATTTTCAGTCAGAGCGCTATTCGAAGACGATGATTTTGTTTGAGCAACAGATAGCAGAGCAGAAGAATGCTCTACGAAAGCAGCGGCTTGCGAATTGGAACCGCTTAAATGCAATAGACTGTGATGCTTGCAATCACACACCCTGCATGAGCCAGAACCGCATGCGTTTAGCTGGTGGACTCTTTTGAGGCAGTTCAAGCATAACGCCAACTTCTTGGCCTCCTTCTCAAGGGTCTCAAGTTGCCAAATCGATTGCAATTATATACAACATGGGTTGTGTTGTCGCAAAATACGCAGCCATTAGCGCGGGAATTAGTAGTGACGAACGATTTTCTACTATTAGCAAAATTTCCAACCTGAGAGCTAGGAGTGTACGCAGCCGTAGCGTGCTCCACATTTTCCAACTTCTGACAGCACCTTTTCAAAACGTCATAAACTGCTCGCAAGAAGGTATAATATTCACCGGTGCCGATTCCTCTCTTTTCACCTGCGTTGCACGGTCCACCTTCTGCAGAAGTGTATGCAAGTTGATGCAACCGGCTATTTGCTTTGCAGTGCCTTTGGTCTGCATCGCGCGCATATTGACTTTTATTTTATCTGACAGCTCTCGAAGTTTTACAGCTGACGACGATTCAACCCTCTTTCGCCCCAGAATCCCTGTGATGTGTGCCTGGAAAATAAGACGCTTATTATTAAAACGTTCGTCAAGAAGCTCCAAAGCAACGATATAGTTAGCGCCAATATATACAGGTTGCCAATTTCAAAATAAAGTTGGGCATAGATCACAAAAAGGTGAATCCACTCTGTTGAGCTGTCGAGACTTTTCGTAGGAAATGCGCAGGTGTCAGGACCTCTAGATCGGCTGGGTTTTCTGAAAGTGGAAATAACAGTCGAGACTTAATGATTGCCGCAATGTGGTAGATTAGCGTTCTCAGCCCGTCAAAATCAAGCAGAGAAGAGCCAGCACAGCGACGAAGGTGATGCTTCGCTGTCTTAACCGCCACCTCCCATAGACTACTGAAATGCGGAAAACGAGGAGGAATGAAATGCCAGTCAATAGAGTCAGCAAGGCAAAATTCCCGCACAGCCTTCAGGTGCTCCTCACTCAGGAACAGCCGCCTTAACTCGGCCAATTCGTTCTTTGCGCCAACGAAATTTGTCGCATTATCTGACCAAATCCGAGAAGGTCTACAGCGTGAGAAGGTCTACAGCCGTAGACAAATCCTTGACCAGTTCCATTCGTAGCGAAGCATATAAAAATGCTAATGTAGCACTTCGTAGGTGGCTTGTTGGGCACTTCGCTTTTGTAAAAGAATGGTCCACAAAAGTCCACACCCGTAACCATAAATGCATGCGACGATTTGACCCGCTCCTCCGGCAAGTCGGCTATAAGATGCTCAACCGAGCGTGGCTTGGCGCGAAAACATATGGTGCATTTGTTCACAGCACTTGAGACAGTCTTACGACCCCCAATGTACCAGTACTGCAGTGGAATGCGCGAGAGAAGCGAGCGAGATAATGAATGTAAATTACGTTCGTGGAAATGTGTGATAATTGCGTGAGTATTCGGATGTCGGGCTTCAAAATCGAGTGCGGAATTTTTCAACTGCGCGCCGAAGCGTAGCAGTCCAAAGTCGTCAATAAATGGTGTAAGAGAGGCGGTACAACTGGAAGACTTGACATACTGTCCGGCCTGCAGAACTTTGTAGTCGTCCCAAAGATGAGCTCGCTGGATTGAGCGTAACAAAATTTTCGTACCGTAAGGAATTCCAGGAATTCTTAGGTGTTGTATAAAGTTGTAGATGTAAGGAAAAACGCGCTGTAGCTTTGCAAATGAGTTGGCATATCTGCAACCCACTGAGATGTCGACATGTGGCGATGATCCAATAAGCACTTTCTTGAGTATCTCAGGTGGCATCTGGATGGGGAAGCAAGATACGCTTTAGTCAAGAAATTTCGACCAAAACTCCACAATGCTGACTGAACGAGGTCACTAGGCAGCGCACCTCTAGACAGTATGTCAGCGGGGTTGCTATCGGTGGACACATAATGCCATTTCATTCCAGAAGTCAATTCTTGGATCACCGCCACGCGATTCGACAAAAAGATCTGGAATCGGGAAGGCTCACTGCGGGTCCACGCTAATGCTACAGTTGAGTCGGACCAGGAGTAGTATTGACAAGCGAAGAGATTCATCTGAATGATTCATCTCATTAATGAATTTAGCCAACAATACAGCTCCACATAGCTCCAACCGTGGCACCGTAAGCGTCTTCAGGGGCGCCACACGAGATTAGGAGCATAGCAATTGAACGTGTAATCTGCCATGTTCTGCAGAAACAATGTAAACGCATGCTCCGTATGCATTGATGCTAGCATCGCCGATTCCATGAATTCCAACAACCGCGTTCATTGTAAGCGCCATTCGAGGGAAACCTATCTGCTGCGCACGGCGGAAATCATCTAATAATTTGAACCAGGCTATAGATAAGGATTTCGTCCCAATGGAGATTCTCTTTCCAAAGTACCTTCAGAAATATTGTAGATTTGGTTATTACAGGACAAATAAGACCAAGTGGATCTTAGAAACGAGTTATAGTTGACAACAGAGAGTGCTTGCAAGCCTTTGCGGAAGATTGTACAGGTGTAAATGAGAATAGGAAACAATCCTGTGCCGGATCCCATTCAAGGCCAAGAGTTTTGGTAATTTCACTACCATCATCGAACTTAAGGAATGTTTCCTTGTCCTCATCGGGAATTTCTCACAGGACAGCAGGATCATTGGAGTACCATTTTCTCAGTTTGAAGTTCCCTTTCGCCAATAGACTCGATGTTTGACGCATGATCTCGATAGCTTCCTGAGCAGAGTTGCCACCAGTGATGAGAACGTCGACATAAAAATCATGCTGCAACACTCTAGAACCAATGGGAAATGACGCCTGCTCATCCTCGGCCAATTGGTGCATTGAGCGAAACGAAACAAACGATGCTAGTTTTGTGCTTGTTTGAACACCTACACCTGTTGCTGAGGGGAGTCTCGCCATAGAATACACTGCAGGTAACAGTCAGGAGTTGACACTTGAACGCAACGATACATCTTGCAAATGTCTCCCGTCAGAGCAACAGCGAGGGTGCGAAAACGAAGCAATGTGTTGAAAAGTTTTGGTTGTATGGTGGGCCCTGCCATGAGCACTTCATTCAAAGAATATCCAGCAAAGAATGGCAGCCGAGCCGTCAAACACGACCCTGAGCTTGGTCATTGTACTGTCCTCTTTCAAAACGAAGTGGTGAGGCAGGAAGTTTTTGCAATGGCTCAGCGAGTTTGAGTCGACAAGCGACATATGATTTAAATCCAAATACTCCTTGATGAATGCAGCATACTGAACCTTAAGATGCGAATTGCGTTCCAATTTTTGCTCTAGGTTTAAGAAGCGATGATATGCCTGCGAATATGATTCACCGGGTAAATCTAATCTGAACTTTCCGGGAAGACGAACAGCATATTGGCCAGTTGGCAAGCGAACAAAGTTAGCCCTAAAATTCGCCTCGCAATCAAATTCCTCCTTAATAAATTGGACAGTGCGCTCCACCGCAACTGTCAAGCTCCCAGAAGCGACGAACGAGCTCATCGATTCGAGGATTCGATTCTGCAGCTGGATTTGAGAAGGAAGCAGAAAACGAAACTGATTTGCGTGGCTGCAAACTGCCGCCTGTTACTACCCATCCAAGTCGAGTTTTCTGGAGCAACGGCAGGCCGGCCGCCAACTTGATCTGGCCAACGCACAGCAAATCATAAAATAGACTAGCTCCAATAAGCAGGTCAATCTGCCGCGATTTACAAAATTCAGGATCGGCTAAGCGAACATTGGTAGGTATTTTCCAATGAGAAGCATTGATATTAAAATTTAGCTGATTCTCCGTGATGGTAGGGGCAACCAAAGCTGTGATGTTGGCAGAATATTCCGAAGTTTGAGCCCGTTTGGTAATGTTTACAGTGTAACCATCAGAGGTGAAAGTTGAATCACCAATGCCAGATACCGAGTCTGACGATCTGGTTTTGCGCAGCAGAAGTTTCTGCACAAGACGTGACGTGGTAATGTGCAACTGCGACACGGAGTTAAGCAGCGCGTGGCATAGAACAAGAGTGCTAGCGCGATTCTTGACATTTATCATTGCTGTTGCCAGGAACACAATATTTGAACTAAGATTCTGGGCAGCCAAAGCTGCAGAAGACGAATTTGCATTTTCAGTCAGAGCGCTATTCGAAGACGATGATTTTGTTTGAGCAACAGATAGCAGAGCAGAAGAATGCTCTACGAAAGCAGCGGCTTGCGAATTGGAACCGCTTAAATGCAATAGACTGTGATGCTTGCAATCACACACCCTGCATGAGCCAGAACCGCATGCGTTTAGCTGGTGGACTCTTTTGAGGCAGTTCAAACATAACGCCAACTTCTTGGCCTCCTTCTCAAGGGTCTCAAGTTGCCAAATCGATTGCAATTATATACAACATGGGTTGTGTTGTCGCAAAATACGCAGCCATTAGCGCGGGAATTAGTAGTGACGAACGATTTTCTACTATTAGCAAAATTTCCAACCTGAGAGCTAGGAGTGTACGCAGCCGTAGCGTGCTCCACATTTTCCAACTTCTGACAGCACCTTTTCAAAACGTCATAAACTGCTCGCAAGAAGGTATAATATTCACCGGTGCCGATTCCTCTCTTTTCACCTGCGTTGCACGGTCCACCTTCTGCAGAAGTGTATGCAAGTTGATGCAACCGGCTATTTGCTTTGCAGTGCCTTTGGTCTGCATCGCGCGCATATTGACTTTTATTTTATCTGACAGCTCTCGAAGTTTTACAGCTGACGACGATTCAACCCTCTTTCGCCCCAGAATCCCTGTGATGTGTGCCTGGAAAATAAGACGCTTATTATTAAAACGTTCGTCAAGAAGCTCCAAAGCAACGATATAGTTAGCGCCAATATATACAGGTTGCCAATTTCAAAATAAAGTTGGGCATAGATCACAAAAAGGTGAATCCACTCTGTTGAGCTGTCGAGACTTTTCGTAGGAAATGCGCAGGTGTCAGGACCTCTAGATCGGCTGGGTTTTCTGAAAGTGGAAATAACAGTCGAGACTTAATGATTGCCGCAATGTGGTAGATTAGCGTTCTCAGCCCGTCAAAATCAAGCAGAGAAGAGCCAGCACAGCGACGAAGGTGATGCTTCGCTGTCTTAACCGCCACCTCCCATAGACTACTGAAATGCGGAAAACGAGGAGGAATGAAATGCCAGTCAATAGAGTCAGCAAGGCAAAATTCCCGCACAGCCTTCAGGTGCTCCTCACTCAGGAACAGCCGCCTTAACTCGGCCAATTCGTTCTTTGCGCCAACGAAATTTGTCGCATTATCTGACCAAATCCGAGAAGGTCTACAGCGTGAGAAGGTCTACAGCCGTAGACAAATCCTTGACCAGTTCCATTCGTAGCGAAGCATATAAAAATGCTAATGTAGCACTTCGTAGGTGGCTTGTTGGGCACTTCGCTTTTGTAAAAGAATGGTCCACAAAAGTCCACACCCGTAACCATAAATGCATGCGACGATTTGACCCGCTCCTCCGGCAAGTCGGCTATAAGATGCTCAACCGAGCGTGGCTTGGCGCGAAAACATATGGTGCATTTGTTCACAGCACTTGAGACAGTCTTACGACCCCCAATGTACCAGTACTGCAGTGGAATGCGCGAGAGAAGCGAGCGAGATAATGAATGTAAATTACGTTCGTGGAAATGTGTGATAATTGCGTGAGTATTCGGATGTCGGGCTTCAAAATCGAGTGCGGAATTTTTCAACTGCGCGCCGAAGCGTAGCAGTCCAAAGTCGTCAATAAATGGTGTAAGAGAGGCGGTACAACTGGAAGACTTGACATACTGTCCGGCCTGCAGAACTTTGTAGTCGTCCCAAAGATGAGCTCGCTGGATTGAGCGTAACAAAATTTTCGTACCGTAAGGAATTCCAGGAATTCTTAGGTGTTGTATAAAGTTGTAGATGTAAGGAAAAACGCGCTGTAGCTTTGCAAATGAGTTGGCATATCTGCAACCCACTGAGACGTCGACATGTGGCGATGATCCAATAAGCACTTTCTTGAGTATCTCAGGTGGCATCTGGATGGGGAAGCAAGATACGCTTTAGTCAAGAAATTTCGACCAAAACTCCACAATGCTGACTGAACGAGGTCACTAGGCAGCGCACCTCTAGACAGTATGTCAGCGGGGTTGCTATCGGTGGACACATAATGCCATTTCATTCCAGAAGTCAATTCTTGGATCACCGCCACGCGATTCGACAAAAAGATCTGGAATCGGGAAGGCTCACTGCGGGTCCACGCTAATGCTACAGTTGAGTCGGACCAGGAGTAGTATTGACAAGCGAAGAGATTCATCTGAATGATTCATCTCATTAATGAATTGAGCCAACAATACAGCTCCACATAGCTCCAACCGTGGCACCGTAAGCGTCTTCAGGGGCGCCACACGAGATTAGGAGCATAGCAATTGAACGTGTAATCTGCCATGTTCTGCAGAAACAATGTAAACGCATGCTCCGTATGCATTGATGCTAGCATCGCCGATTCCATGAATTCCAACAACCGCGTTCATTGTAAGCGCCATTCGAGGGAAACCTATCTGCTGCGCACGGCGGAAATCATCTAATAATTTGAACCAGGCTATAGATAAGGATTTCGTCCCAATGGAGATTCTCTTTCCAAAGTACCTGCAGAAATATTGTAGATTTGGTTATTACAGGACAAATAAGACCAAGTGGATCTTAGAAACGAGTTATAGTTGACAACAGAGAGTGCTTGCAAGCCTTTGCGGAAGATTGTACAGGTGTAAATGAGAATAGGAAACAATCCTGTGCCGGATCCCATTCAAGGCCAAGAGTTTTGGGAATTTCACTACCATCATCGAACTTAAGGAATGTTTCCTTGTCCTCATCGGGAATTTCTCACAGGACAGCAGGATCATTGGAGTACCATTTTCTCAGTTTGAAGTTCCCTTTCGCCAATAGACTCGATGTTTGACGCATGATCTCGATAGCTTCCTGAGCAGAGTTGCCACCAGTGATGAGAACGTCGACATAAAAATCATGCTGCAACACTCTAGAACCAATGGGAAATGACGCCTGCTCATCCTCGGCCAATTGGTGCATTGAGCGAAACGAAACAAACGATGCTAGTTTTGTGCTTGTTTGAACACCTACACCTGTTGCTGAGGGGAGTCTCGCCATAGAATACACTGCAGGTAACAGTCAGGAGTTGACACTTGAACGCAACGATACATCTTGCAAATGTCTCCCGTCAGAGCAACAGCGAGGGTGCGAAAACGAAGCAATGTGTTGAAAAGTTTTGGTTGTATGGTGGGCCCTGCCATGAGCACTTCATTCAAAGAATATCCAGCAAAGAATGGCAGCCGAGCCGTCAAACACGACCCTGAGCTTGGTCATTGTACTGTCCTCTTTCAAAACGAAGTGGTGAGGCAGGAAGTTTTTGCAATGGCTCAGCGAGTTTGAGTCGACAAGCGACATATGATTTAAATCCAAATACTCCTTGATGAATGCAGCATACTGAACCTTAAGATGCGAATTGCGTTCCAATTTTTGCTCTAGGTTTAAGAAGCGATGATATGCCTGCGAATATGATTCACCGGGTAAATCTAATCTGAACTTTCCGGGAAGACGAACAGCATATTGGCCAGTTGGCAAGCGAACAAAGTTAGCCCTAAAATTCGCCTCGCAATCAAATTCCTCCTTAATAAATTGGACAGTGCGCTCCACCGCAACTGTCAAGCTCCCAGAAGCGACGAACGAGCTCATCGATTCGAGGATTCGATTCTGCAGCTGGATTTGAGAAGGAAGCAGAAAACGAAACTGATTTGCGTGGCTGCAAACTGCCGCCTGTTACTACCCATCCAAGTCGAGTTTTCTGGAGCAACGGCAGGCCGGCCGCCAACTTGATCTGGCCAACGCACAGCAAATCATAAAATAGACTAGCTCCAATAAGCAGGTCAATCTGCCGCGATTTACAAAATTCAGGATCGGCTAAGCGAACATTGGTAGGTATTTTCCAATGAGAAGCATTGATATTAAAATTTGGCTGATTCTCCGTGATGGTAGGGGCAACCAAAGCTGTGATGTTGGCAGAATATTCCGAAGTTTGAGCCCGTTTGGTAATGTTTACAGTGTAACCATCAGAGGTGAAAGTTGAATCACCAATGCCAGATACCGAGTCTGACGATCTGGTTTTGCGCAGCAGAAGTTTCTGCACAAGACGTGACGTGGTAATGTGCAACTGCGACACGGAGTTAAGCAGCGCGTGGCATAGAACAAGAGTGCTAGCGCGATTCTTGACATTTATCATTGCTGTTGCCAGGAACACAATATTTGAACTAAGATTCTGGGCAGCCAAAGCTGCAGAAGACGAATTTGCATTTTCAGTCAGAGCGCTATTCGAAGACGATGATTTTGTTTGAGCAACAGATAGCAGAGCAGAAGAATGCTCTACGAAAGCAGCGGCTTGCGAATTGGAACCGCTTAAATGCAATAGACTGTGATGCTTGCAATCACACACCCTGCATGAGCCAGAACCGCATGCGTTTAGCTGGTGGACTCTTTTGAGGCAGTTCAAACATAACGCCAACTTCTTGGCCTCCTTCTCAAGGGTCTCAAGTTGCCAAATCGATTGCAATTATATACAACATGGGTTGTGTTGTCGCAAAATACGCAGCCATTAGCGCGGGAATTAGTAGTGACGAACGATTTTCTACTATTAGCAAAATTTCCAACCTGAGAGCTAGGAGTGTACGCAGCCGTAGCGTGCTCCACATTTTCCAACTTCTGACAGCACCTTTTCAAAACGTCATAAACTGCTCGCAAGAAGGTATAATATTCACCGGTGCCGATTCCTCTCTTTTCACCTGCGTTGCACGGTCCACCTTCTGCAGAAGTGTATGCAAGTTGATGCAACCGGCTATTTGCTTTGCAGTGCCTTTGGTCTGCATCGCGCGCATATTGACTTTTATTTTATCTGACAGCTCTCGAAGTTTTACAGCTGACGACGATTCAACCCTCTTTCGCCCCAGAATCCCCAGGAACAGCCGCCTTAACTCGGCCAATTCGTTCTTTGCGCCAACGAAATTTGTCGCATTATCTGACCAAATCCGAGAAGGTCTACAGCGTGAGAAGGTCTACAGCCGTAGACAAATCCTTGACCAGTTCCATTCGTAGCGAAGCATATAAAAATGCTAATGTAGCACTTCGTAGGTGGCTTGTTGGGCACTTCGCTTTTGTAAAAGAATGGTCCACAAAAGTCCACACCCGTAACCATAAATGCATGCGACGATTTGACCCGCTCCTCCGGCAAGTCGGCTATAAGATGCTCAACCGAGCGTGGCTTGGCACGAAAACATATGGTGCATTTGTTCACAGCACTTGAGACAGTCTTACGACCCCCAATATACCAGTACTGCAGTGGAATGCGCGAGAGAAGCGAGCGAGATAATGAATGTAAATTACGTTCGTGGAAATGTGTGATAATTGCGTGAGTATTCGGATGTCGGGCTTCAAAATCGAGTGCGGAATTTTTCAACTGCGCGCCGAAGCGTAGCAGTCCAAAGTCGTCAATAAATGGTGTAAGAGAGGCGGTACAACTGGAAGACTTGACATACTGTCCGGCCTGCAGAACTTTGTAGTCGTCCCAAAGATGAGCTCGCTGGATTGAGCGTAACAAAATTTTCGTACCGTAAGGAATTCCAGGAATTCTTAGGTGTTGTATAAAGTTGTAGATGTAAGGAAAAACGCGCTGTAGCTTTGCAAATGAGTTGGCATATCTGCAACCCACTGAGACGTCGACATGTGGCGATGATCCAATAAGCACTTTCTTGAGTATCTCAGGTGGCATCTGGATGGGGAAGCAAGATACGCTTTAGTCAAGAAATTTCGACCAAAACTCCACAATGCTGACTGAACGAGGTCACTAGGCAGTGCACCTCTAGACAGTATGTCAGCGGGGTTGCTATCGGTGGACACATAATGCCATTTCATTCCAGAAGTCAATTCTTGGATCACCGCCACGCGATTCGACAAAAAGATCTGGAATCGGGAAGGCTCACTGCGGGTCCACGCTAATGCTACAGTTGAGTCGGACCAGGAGTAGTATTGACAAGCGAAGAGATTCGTCTGAATGATTCATCTCATTAATGAATTGAGCCAACAATACAGCTCCACATAGCTCCAACCGTGGCACCGTAAGCGTCTTCAGGGGCGCCACACGAGATTAGGAGCATAGCAATTGAACGTGTAATCTGCCATGGTCTGCAGAAACAATGTAAACGCATGCTCCGTATGCATTGATGCTAGCATCGCCGATTCCATGAATTCCAACAACCGCGTTCATTGTAAGCGCCATTCGAGGGAAACCTATCTGCTGCGCACGGCGGAAATCATCTAATAATTTGAACCAGGCTATAGATAAGGATTTCGTCCCAATGGAGATTCTCTTTCCAAAGTACCTGCAGAAATATTGTAAATTTGGTTATTACAGGACAAATAAGACCAAGTGGATCTTAGAAACGAGTTATAGTTGACAACAGAGAGTGCTTGCAAGCCTTTGCGGAAGATTGTACAGGTGTAAATGAGAATTGGAAACAATCCTGTGCCGGATCCCATTCAAGGCCAAGAGTTTTGGTAATTTCACTACCATCATCGAACTTAAGGAATGTTTCCTTGTCCTCATCGGGAATTTCTCACAGGACAGCAGGATCATTGGAGTACCATTTTCTCAGTTTGAAGTTCCCTTTCGCCAATAGACTCGATGTTTGACGCATGATCTCGATAGCTTCCTGAGCAGAGTTGCCACCAGTGATGAGAACGTCGACATAAAAATCATGCTGCAACACTCTAGAACCAATGGGAAATGACGCCTGCTCATCCTCGGCCAATTGGTGCATTGAGCGAAACGAAACAAACGATGCTAGTTTTGTGCCATAGGTGACAGTATCGAGTTTGAACACCTACACCTGTTGCTGAGGGGAGTCTCGCCATAGAATACACTGCAGGTAACAGTCAGGAGTTGACACTTGAACGCAACGATACATCTTGCAAATGTCTCCCGTCAGAGCAACAGCGAGGGTGCGAAAACGAAGCAATGTGTTGAAAAGTTTTGGTTGTATGGTGGGCCCTGCCATGAGCACTTCATTCAAAGAATATCCAGCAAAGAATGGCAGCCGAGCCGTCAAACACGACCCTGAGCTTGGTCATTGTACTGTCCTCTTTCAAAACGAAGTGGTGAGGCAGGAAGTTTTTGCAATGGCTCAGCGAGTTTGAGTCGACAAGCGACATATGATTTAAATCCAAATACTCCTTGATGAATGCAGCATACTGAACCTTAAGATGCGAATTGCGTTCCAATTTTTGCTCTAGGTTTAAGAAGCGATGATATGCCTGCGAATATGATTCACCGAGTAAATCTAATCTGAAGTTTCCGGGAAGACGAACAGCATATTGGCCAGTTGGCAAGCGAACAAAGTTAGCCCTAAAATTCGCCTCGCAATCAAATTCCTCCTTAATAAATTGGACAGTGCGCTCCACCGCAACTGTCAAGCTCCCAGAAGCGACGAATGAGCTCATCGATTCGAGGATTCGATTCTGCAGCTGGATTTGAGAAGGAAGCAGAAAACGAAACTGATTTGCGTGGCTGCAAACTGCCGCCTGTTACTACCCATCCAAGTCGAGTTTTCTGGAGCAACGGCAGGCCGGCCGCCAACTTGATCTGGCCAACGCACAGCAAATCATAAAATAGACTAGCTCCAATAAGCAGGTCAATCTGCCGCGATTTACAAAATTCAGGATCGGCTAAGCGAACATTGGTAGGTATTTTCCAATGAGAAGCATTGATATTAAAATTTGGCTGATTCTCCGTGATGGTAGGGGCAACCAAAGCTGTGATGTTGGCAGAATATTCCGAAGTTTGAGCCCGTTTGGTAATGTTTACAGTGTAACCATCAGAGGTGAAAGTTGAATCACCAATGCCAGATACCGAGTCTGACGATCTGGTTTTGCGCAGCAGAAGTTTCTGCACAAGACGTGACGTGGTAATGTGCAACTGCGACACGGAGTTAAGCAGCGCGTGGCATAGAACAAGAGTGCTAGCGCGATTCTTGACATTTATCATTGCTGTTGCCAGGAACACAATATTTGAACTAAGATTCTGGGCAGCCAAAGCTGCAGAAGACGAATTTGCATTTTCAGTCAGAGCGCTATTCGAAGACGATGATTTTGTTTGAGCAACAGATAGCAGAGCAGAAGAATGCTCTACGAAAGCAGCGGCTTGCGAATTGGAACCGCTTAAATGCAATAGACTGTGATGCTTGCAATCACACACCCTGCATGAGCCAGAACCGCATGCGTTTAGCTGGTGGACTCTTTTGAGGCAGTTCAAACATAACGCCAACTTCTTGGCCTCCTTCTCAAGGGTCTCAAGTTGCCAAATCGATTGCAATTATATACAACATGGGTTGTGTTGTCGCAAAATACGCAGCCATTAGCGCGGGAATTAGTAGTGACGAACGACTTTCTACTATTAGCAAAATTTCCAACCTGAGAGCTAGGAGTGTACGCAGCCGTAGCGTGCTCCACATTTTCCAACTTCTGACAGCACCTTTTCAAAACGTCATAAACTGCTCGCAAGAAGGTATAATATTCACCGGTGCCGATTCCTCTCTTTTCACCTGCGTTGCACGGTCCACCTTCTGCAGAAGTGTATGCAAGTTGATGCAACCGGCTATTTGCTTTGCAGTGCCTTTGGTCTGCATCGCGCGCATATTGACTTTTATTTTTTCTGACAGCTCTCGAAGTTTTACAGCTGACGACGATTCAACCCTCTTTCGCCCCAGAATCCCTGTGATGTGTGCCTGGAAAATAAGACGCTTATTATTAAAACGTTCGTCAAGAAGCTCCAAAGCAACGATATAGTTAGCGCCAATATATACAGGTTGCCAATTTCAAAATAAAGTTGGGCATAGATCACAAAAAGGTGAATCCACTCTGTTGAGCTGTCGAGACTTTTCGTAGGAAATGCGCAGGTGTCAGGACCTCTAGATCGGCTGGGTTTTCTGAAAGTGGAAATAACAGTCGAGACTTAACGATTGCCGCAATGTGGTAGATTAGCGTTCTCAGCCCGTCAAAATCAAGCAGAGAAGAGCCAGCACAGCGACGAAGGTGATGCTTCGCTGTCTTAACCGCCACCTCCCATAGACTACTGAAATGCGGAAAACGAGGAGGAATGAAATGCCAGTCAATAGAGTCAGCAAGGCAAAATTCCCGCACAGCCTTCAGGTGCTCCTCACTCAGGAACAGCCGCCTTAACTCGGCCAATTCGTTCTTTGCGCCAACGAAATTTGTCGCATTATCTGACCAAATCCGAGAAGGTCTACAGCGTGAGAAGGTCTACAGCCGTAGACAAATCCTTGACCAGTTCCATTCGTAGCGAAGCATATAAAAATGCTAATGTAGCACTTCGTAGGTGGCTTGTTGGGCACTTCGCTTTTGTAAAAGAATGGTCCACAAAAGTCCACACCCGTAACCATAAATGCATGCGACGATTTGACCCGCTCCTCCGGCAAGTCGGCTATAAGATGCTCAACCGAGCGTGGCTTGGCGCGAAAACATATGGTGCATTTGTTCACAGCACTTGAGACAGTCTTACGACCCCCAATGTACCAGTACTGCAGTGGAATGCGCGAGAGAAGCGAGCGAGATAATGAATGTAAATTACGTTCGTGGAAATGTGTGATAATTGCGTGAGTATTCGGATGTCGGGCTTCAAAATCGAGTGCGGAATTTTTCAACTGCGCGCCGAAGCGTAGCAGTCCAAAGTCGTCAATAAATGGTGTAAGAGAGGCGGTACAACTGGAAGACTTGACATACTGTCCGGCCTGCAGAACTTTGTAGTCGTCCCAAAGATGAGCTCGCTGGATTGAGCGTAACAAAATTTTCGTACCGTAAGGAATTCCAGGAATTCTTAGGTGTTGTATAAAGTTGTAGATGTAAGGAAAAACGCCCTGTAGCTTTGCAAATGAGTTGGCATATCTGCAACCCACTGAGACGTCGACATGTGGCGATGATCCAATAAGCACTTTCTTGAGTATCTCATGTGGCATCTGGATGGGGAAGCAAGATACGCTTTAGTCAAGAAATTTCGACCAAAACTCCACAATGCTGACTGAACGAGGTCACTAGGCAGCGCACCTCTAGACAGTATGTCAGCGGGGTTGCTATCGGTGGACACATAATGCCATTTCATTCCAGAAGTCAATTCTTGGATCACCGCCACGCGATTCGACAAAAAGATCTGGAATCGGGAAGGCTCACTGCGGGTCCACGCTAATGCTACAGTTGAGTCGGACCAGGAGTAGTATTGACAAGCGAAGAGATTCATCTGAATGATTCATCTCATTAATGAATTGAGCCAACAATACAGCTCCACATAGCTCCAACCGTGGCACCGTAAGCGTCTTCAGGGGCGCCACACGAGATTAGGAGCATAGCAATTGAACGTGTAATCTGCCATGTTCTGCAGAAACAATGTAAACGCATGCTCCGTATGCATTGATGCTAGCATCGCCGATTCCATGAATTCCAACAACCGCGTTCATTGTAAGCGCCATTCGAGGGAAACCTATCTGCTGCGCACGGCGGAAATCATCTAATAATTTGAACCAGGCTATAGATAAGGATTTCGTCCCAATGGAGATTCTCTTTCCAAAGTACCTGCAGAAATATTGTAGATTTGGTTATTACAGGACAAATAAGACCAAGTGGATCTTAGAAACGAGTTATAGTTGACAACAGAGAGTGCTTGCAAGCCTTTGCGGAAGATTGTACAGGTGTAAATGAGAATAGGAAACAATCCTGTGCCGGATCCCATTCAAGGCCAAGAGTTTTGGTAATTTCACTACCATCATCGAACTTAAGGAATGTTTCCTTGTCCTCATCGGGAATTTCTCACAGGACAGCAGGATCATTGGAGTACCATTTTCTCAGTTTGAAGTTCCCTTTCGCCAATAGACTCGATGTTTGACGCATGATCTCGATAGCTTCCTGAGCAGAGTTGCCACCAGTGATGAGAACGTCGACATAAAAATCATGCTGCAACACTCTAGAACCAATGGGAAATGACGCCTGCTCATCCTCGGCCAATTGGTGCATTGAGCGAAACGAAACAAACGATGCTAGTTTTGTGCCATAGGTGACAGTATCGAGTTTGAACACCTACACCTGTTGCTGAGGGGAGTCTCGCCATAGAATACACTGCAGGTAACAGTCAGGAGTTGACACTTGAACGCAACGATACATCTTGCAAATGTCTCCCGTCAGAGCAACAGCGAGGGTGCGAAAACGAAGCAATGTGTTGAAAAGTTTTGGTTGTATGGTGGGCCCTGCCATGAGCACTTCATTCAAAGAATATCCAGCAAACACGACCCTGAGCTTGGTCATTGTACTGTCCTCTTTCAAAACGAAGTGGTGAGGCAGGAAGTTTTTGCAATGGCTCAGCGAGTTTGAGTCGACAAGCGACATATGATTTAAATCCAAATACTCCTTTATGAATGCAGCATACTGAACCTTAAGATGCGAATTGCGTTCCAATTTTTGCTCTAGGTTTAAGAAGCGATGATATGCCTGCGAATATGATTCACCGAGTAAATCTAATCTGAAGTTTCCGGGAAGACGAACAGCATATTGGCCAGTTGGCAAGCGAACAAAGTTAGCCCTAAAATTCGCCTCGCAATCAAATTCCTCCTTAATAAATTGGACAGTGCGCTCCACCGCAACTGTCAAGCTCCCAGAAGCGACGAATGAGCTCATCGATTCGAGGATTCGATTCTGCAGCTGGATTTGAGAAGGAAGCAGAAAACGAAACTGATTTGCGTGGCTGCAAACTGCCGCCTGTTACTATCCATCCAAGTCGAGTTTTCTGGAGCAACGGCAGGCCGGCCGCCAACTTGATCTGGCCAACGCACAGCAAATCATAAAATAGACTAGCTCCAATAAGCAGGTCAATCTGCCGCGATTTACAAAATTCAGGATCGGCTAAGCGAACATTGGTAGGTATTTTCCAATGAGAAGCATTGATATTAAAATTTGGCTGATTCTCCGTGATGGTAGGGGCAACCAAAGCTGTGATGTTGGCAGAATATTCCGAAGTTTGAGCCCGTTTGGTAATGTTTACAGTGTAACCATCAGAGGTGAAAGTTGAATCACCAATGCCAGATACCGAGTCTGACGATCTGGTTTTGCGCAGCAGAAGTTTCTGCACAAGACGTGACGTGGTAATGTGCAACTGCGACACGGAGTTAAGCAGCGCGTGGCATAGAACAAGAGTGCTAGCGCGATTCTTGACATTTATCATTGCTGTTGCCAGGAACACAACATTTGAACTGAGATTCTGGGCAGCCAAAGCTGCAGAAGACGAATTTGCATTTTCAGTCAGAGCGCTATTCGAAGACGATGATTTTGTTTGAGCAACAGATAGCAGAGCAGAAGAATGCTCTACGAAAGCAGCGGCTTGCGAATTGGAACCGCTTAAATGCAATAGACTGTGACGCTTGCAATCACACACCCTGCATGAGCCAGAACCGCATGCGTTTAGCTGGTGGACTCTTTTGAGGCAGTTCAAACATAACGCCAACTTCTTGGCCTCCTTCTCAAGGGTCTCAAGTTGCCAAATCGATTGCAATTATATACAACATGGGTTGTGTTGTCGCAAAATACGCAGCCATTAGCGCGGGAATTAGTAGTGACGAACGATTTTCTACTATTAGCAAAATTTCCAACCTGAGAGCTAGGAGTGTACGCAGCCGTAGCGTGCTCCACATTTTCCAACTTCTGACAGCACCTTTTCAAAACGTCATAAACTGCTCGCAAGAAGGTATAATATTCACCGGTGCCGATTCCTCTCTTTTCACCTGCGTTGCACGGTCCACCTTCTGCAGAAGTGTATGCAAGTTGATGCAACCGGCTATTTGCTTTGCAGTGCCTTTGGTCTGCATCGCGCGCATATTGACTTTTATTTTATCTGACAGCTCTCGAAGTTTTACAGCTGACGACGATTCAACCCTCTTTCGCCCCAGAATCCCTGTGATGTGTGCCTGGAAAATAAGACGCTTATTATTAAAACGTTCGTCAAGAAGCTCCAAAGCAACGATATAGTTAGCGCCAATATATACAGGTTGCCAATTTCAAAATAAAGTTGGGCATAGATCACAAAAAGGTGAATCCACTCTGTTGAGCTGTCGAGACTTTTCGTAGGAAATGCGCAGGTGTCAGGACCTCTAGATCGGCTGGGTTTTCTGAAAGTGGAAATAACAGTCGAGACTTAATGATTGCCGCAATGTGGTAGATTAGCGTTCTCAGCCCGTCAAAATCAAGCAGAGAAGAGCCAGCACAGCGACGAAGGTGATGCTTCGCTGTCTTAACCGCCACCTCCCATAGACTACTGAAATGCGGAAAACGAGGAGGAATGAAATGCCAGTCAATAGAGTCAGCAAGGCAAAATTCCCGCACAACCTTCAGGTGCTCCTCACTCAGGAACAGCCGCCTTAACTCGGCCAATTCGTTCTTTGCGCCAACGAAATTTGTCGCATTATCTGACCAAATCCGAGAAGGTCTACAGCGTGAGAAGGTCTACAGCCGTAGACAAATCCTTGACCAGTTCCATTCGTAGCGAAGCATATAAAAATGCTAATGTAGCACTTCGTAGGTGGCTTGTTGGGCACTTCGCTTTTGTAAAAGAATGGTCCACAAAAGTCCACACCCGTAACCATAAATGCATGCGACGATTTGACCCGCTCCTCCGGCAAGTCGGCTATAAGATGCTCAACCGAGCGTGGCTTGGCGCGAAAACATATGGTGCATTTGTTCACAGCACTTGAGACAATCTTACGACCCCCAATGTACCAGTACTGCAGTGGAATGCGCGAGAGAAGCGAGCGAGATAATGAATGTAAATTACGTTCGTGGAAATGTGTGATAATTGCGTGAGTATTCGGATGTCGGGCTTCAAAATCGAGTGCGGAATTTTTCAACTGCGCGCCGAAGCGTAGCAGTCCAAAGTCGTCAATAAATGGTGTAAGAGAGGCGGTACAACTGGAAGACTTGACATACTGTCCGGCCTGCAGAACTTTGTAGTCGTCCCAAAGATGAGCTCGCTGGATTGAGCGTAACAAAATTTTCGTACCGTAAGGAATTCCAGGAATTCTTAGGTGTTGTATAAAGTTGTAGATGTAAGGAAAAACGCGCTGTAGCTTTGCAAATGAGTTGGCATATCTGCAACCCACTGAGACGTCGACATGTGGCGATGATCCAATAAGCACTTTCTTGAGTATCTCAGGTGGCATCTGGATGGGGAAGCAAGATACGCTTTAGTCAAGAAATTTCGACCAAAACTCCACAATGCTGACTGAACGAGGTCACTAGGCAGCGCACCTCTAGACAGTATGTCAGCGGGGTTGCTATCGGTGGACACATAATGCCATTTCATTCCAGAAGTCAATTCTTGGATCACCGCCACGCGATTCGACAAAAAGATCTGGAATCGGGAAGGCTCACTGCGGGTCCACGCTAATGCTACAGTTGAGTCGGACCAGGAGTAGTATTGACAAGCGAAGAGATTCATCTGAATGATTCATCTCATTAATGAATTGAGCCAACAATACAGCTCCACATAGCTCCAACCGTGGCACCGTAAGCGTCTTCAGGGGCGCCACACGAGATTAGGAGCATAGCAATTGAACGTGTAATCTGCCATGTTCTGCAGAAACAATGTAAACGCATGCTCCGTATGCATTGATGCTAGCATCGCCGATTCCATGAATTCCAACAACCGCGTTCATTGTAAGCGCCATTCGAGGGAAACCTATCTGCTGCGCACGGCGGAAATCATCTAATAATTTGAACCAGGCTATAGATAAGGATTTCGTCCCAATGGAGATTCTCTTTCCAAAGTACCTGCAGAAATATTGTAAATTTGGTTATTACAGGACAAATAAGACCAAGTGGATCTTAGAAACGAGTTATAGTTGACAACAGAGAGTGCTTGCAAGCCTTTGCGGAAGATTGTACAGGTGTAAATGAGAATAGGAAACAATCCTGTGCCGGATCCCATTCAAGGCCAAGAGTTTTGGTAATTTCACTACCATCATCGAACTTAAGGAATGTTTCCTTGTCCTCATCGGGAATTTCTCACAGGACAGCAGGATCATTGGAGTACCATTTTCTCAGTTTGAAGTTCCCTTTCGCCAATAGACTCGATGTTTGACGCATGATCTCGATAGCTTCCTGAGCAGAGTTGCCACCAGTGATGAGAACGTCGACATAAAAATCATGCTGCAACACTCTAGAACCAATGGGAAATGACGCCTGCTCATCCTCGGCCAATTGGTGCATTGAGCGAAACGAAACAAACGATGCTAGTTTTGTGCCATAGGTGACAGTATCGAGTTTGAACACCTACACCTGTTGCTGAGGGGAGTCTCGCCATAGAATACACTGCAGGTAACAGTCAGGAGTTGACACTTGAACGCAACGATACATCTTGCAAATGTCTCCCGTCAGAGCAACAGCGAGGGTGCGAAAACGAAGCAATGTGTTGAAAAGTTTTGGTTGTATGGTGGGCCCTGCCATGAGCACTTCATTCAAAGAATATCCAGCAAACACGACCCTGAGCTTGGTCATTGTACTGTCCTCTTTCAAAACGAAGTGGTGAGGCAGGAAGTTTTTGCAATGGCTCAGCGAGTTTGAGTCGACAAGCGACATATGATTTAAATCCAAATACTCCTTTATGAATGCAGCATACTGAACCTTAAGATGCGAATTGCGTTCCAATTTTTGCTCTAGGTTTAAGAAGCGATGATATGCCTGCGAATATGATTCACCGAGTAAATCTAATCTGAAGTTTCCGGGAAGACGAACAGCATATTGGCCAGTTGGCAAGCGAACAAAGTTAGCCCTAAAATTCGCCTCGCAATCAAATTCCTCCTTAATAAATTGGACAGTGCGCTCCACCGCAACTGTCAAGCTCCCAGAAGCGACGAATGAGCTCATCGATTCGAGGATTCGATTCTGCAGCTGGATTTGAGAAGGAAGCAGAAAACGAAACTGATTTGCGTGGCTGCAAACTGCCGCCTGTTACTATCCATCCAAGTCGAGTTTTCTGGAGCAACGGCAGGCCGGCCGCCAACTTGATCTGGCCAACGCACAGCAAATCATAAAATAGACTAGCTCCAATAAGCAGGTCAATCTGCCGCGATTTACAAAATTCAGGATCGGCTAAGCGAACATTGGTAGGTATTTTCCAATGAGAAGCATTGATATTAAAATTTGGCTGATTCTCCGTGATGGTAGGGGCAACCAAAGCTGTGATGTTGGCAGAATATTCCGAAGTTTGAGCCCGTTTGGTAATGTTTACAGTGTAACCATCAGAGGTGAAAGTTGAATCACCAATGCCAGATACCGAGTCTGACGATCTGGTTTTGCGCAGCAGAAGTTTCTGCACAAGACGTGACGTGGTAATGTGCAACTGCGACACGGAGTTAAGCAGCGCGTGGCATAGAACAAGAGTGCTAGCGCGATTCTTGACATTTATCATTGCTGTTGCCAGGAACACAACATTTGAACTGAGATTCTGGGCAGCCAAAGCTGCAGAAGACGAATTTGCATTTTCAGTCAGAGCGCTATTCGAAGACGATGATTTTGTTTGAGCAACAGATAGCAGAGCAGAAGAATGCTCTACGAAAGCAGCGGCTTGCGAATTGGAACCGCTTAAATGCAATAGACTGTGACGCTTGCAATCACACACCCTGCATGAGCCAGAACCGCATGCGTTTAGCTGGTGGACTCTTTTGAGGCAGTTCAAACATAACGCCAACTTCTTGGCCTCCTTCTCAAGGGTCTCAAGTTGCCAAATCGATTGCAATTATATACAACATGGGTTGTGTTGTCGCAAAATACGCAGCCATTAGCGCGGGAATTAGTAGTGACGAACGATTTTCTACTATTAGCAAAATTTCCAACCTGAGAGCTAGGAGTGTACGCAGCCGTAGCGTGCTCCACATTTTCCAACTTCTGACAGCACCTTTTCAAAACGTCATAAACTGCTCGCAAGAAGGTATAATATTCACCGGTGCCGATTCCTCTCTTTTCACCTGCGTTGCACGGTCCACCTTCTGCAGAAGTGTATGCAAGTTGATGCAACCGGCTATTTGCTTTGCAGTGCCTTTGGTCTGCATCGCGCGCATATTGACTTTTATTTTATCTGACAGCTCTCGAAGTTTTACAGCTGACGACGATTCAACCCTCTTTCGCCCCAGAATCCCTGTGATGTGTGCCTGGAAAATAAGACGCTTATTATTAAAACGTTCGTCAAGAAGCTCCAAAGCAACGATATAGTTAGCGCCAATATATACAGGTTGCCAATTTCAAAATAAAGTTGGGCATAGATCACAAAAAGGTGAATCCACTCTGTTGAGCTGTCGAGACTTTTCGTAGGAAATGCGCAGGTGTCAGGACCTCTAGATCGGCTGGGTTTTCTGAAAGTGGAAATAACAGTCGAGACTTAATGATTGCCGCAATGTGGTAGATTAGCGTTCTCAGCCCGTCAAAATCAAGCAGAGAAGAGCCAGCACAGCGACGAAGGTGATGCTTCGCTGTCTTAACCGCCACCTCCCATAGACTACTGAAATGCGGAAAACGAGGAGGAATGAAATGCCAGTCAATAGAGTCAGCAAGGCAAAATTCCCGCACAACCTTCAGGTGCTCCTCACTCAGGAACAGCCGCCTTAACTCGGCCAATTCGTTCTTTGCGCCAACGAAATTTGTCGCATTATCTGACCAAATCCGAGAAGGTCTACAGCGTGAGAAGGTCTACAGCCGTAGACAAATCCTTGACCAGTTCCATTCGTAGCGAAGCATATAAAAATGCTAATGTAGCACTTCGTAGGTGGCTTGTTGGGCACTTCGCTTTTGTAAAAGAATGGTCCACAAAAGTCCACACCCGTAACCATAAATGCATGCGACGATTTGACCCGCTCCTCCGGCAAGTCGGCTATAAGATGCTCAACCGAGCGTGGCTTGGCGCGAAAACATATGGTGCATTTGTTCACAGCACTTGAGACAATCTTACGACCCCCAATGTACCAGTACTGCAGTGGAATGCGCGAGAGAAGCGAGCGAGATAATGAATGTAAATTACGTTCGTGGAAATGTGTGATAATTGCGTGAGTATTCGGATGTCGGGCTTCAAAATCGAGTGCGGAATTTTTCAACTGCGCGCCGAAGCGTAGCAGTCCAAAGTCGTCAATAAATGGTGTAAGAGAGGCGGTACAACTGGAAGACTTGACATACTGTCCGGCCTGCAGAACTTTGTAGTCGTCCCAAAGATGAGCTCGCTGGATTGAGCGTAACAAAATTTTCGTACCGTAAGGAATTCCAGGAATTCTTAGGTGTTGTATAAAGTTGTAGATGTAAGGAAAAACGCGCTGTAGCTTTGCAAATGAGTTGGCATATCTGCAACCCACTGAGACGTCGACATGTGGCGATGATCCAATAAGCACTTTCTTGAGTATCTCAGGTGGCATCTGGATGGGGAAGCAAGATACGCTTTAGTCAAGAAATTTCGACCAAAACTCCACAATGCTGACTGAACGAGGTCACTAGGCAGCGCACCTCTAGACAGTATGTCAGCGGGGTTGCTATCGGTGGACACATAATGCCATTTCATTCCAGAAGTCAATTCTTGGATCACCGCCACGCGATTCGACAAAAAGATCTGGAATCGGGAAGGCTCACTGCGGGTCCACGCTAATGCTACAGTTGAGTCGGACCAGGAGTAGTATTGACAAGCGAAGAGATTCATCTGAATGATTCATCTCATTAATGAATTGAGCCAACAATACAGCTCCACATAGCTCCAACCGTGGCACCGTAAGCGTCTTCAGGGGCGCCACACGAGATTAGGAGCATAGCAATTGAACGTGTAATCTGCCATGTTCTGCAGAAACAATGTAAACGCATGCTCCGTATGCATTGATGCTAGCATCGCCGATTCCATGAATTCCAACAACCGCGTTCATTGTAAGCGCCATTCGAGGGAAACCTATCTGCTGCGCACGGCGGAAATCATCTAATAATTTGAACCAGGCTATAGATAAGGATTTCGTCCCAATGGAGATTCTCTTTCCAAAGTACCTGCAGAAATATTGTAAATTTGGTTATTACAGGACAAATAAGACCAAGTGGATCTTAGAAACGAGTTATAGTTGACAACAGAGAGTGCTTGCAAGCCTTTGCGGAAGATTGTACAGGTGTAAATGAGAATAGGAAACAATCCTGTGCCGGATCCCATTCAAGGCCAAGAGTTTTGGTAATTTCACTACCATCATCGAACTTAAGGAATGTTTCCTTGTCCTCATCGGGAATTTCTCACAGGACAGCAGGATCATTGGAGTACCATTTTCTCAGTTTGAAGTTCCCTTTCGCCAATAGACTCGATGTTTGACGCATGATCTCGATAGCTTCCTGAGCAGAGTTGCCACCAGTGATGAGAACGTCGACATAAAAATCATGCTGCAACACTCTAGAACCAATGGGAAATGACGCCTGCTCATCCTCGGCCAATTGGTGCATTGAGCGAAACGAAACAAACGATGCTAGTTTTGTGCTTGTTTGAACACCTACACCTGTTGCTGAGGGGAGTCTCGCCATAGAATACACTGCAGGTAACAGTCAGGAGTTGACACTTGAACGCAACGATACATCTTGCAAATGTCTCCCGTCAGAGCAACAGCGAGGGTGCGAAAACGAAGCAATGTGTTGAAAAGTTTTGGTTGTATGGTGGGCCCTGCCATGAGCACTTCATTCAAAGAATATCCAGCAAACACGACCCTGAGCTTGGTCATTGTACTGTCCTCTTTCAAAACGAAGTGGTGAGGCAGGAAGTTTTTGCAATGGCTCAGCGAGTTTGAGTCGACAAGCGACATATGATTTAAATCCAAATACTCCTTTATGAATGCAGCATACTGAACCTTAAGATGCGAATTGCGTTCCAATTTTTGCTCTAGGTTTAAGAAGCGATGATATGCCTGCGAATATGATTCACCGAGTAAATCTAATCTGAAGTTTCCGGGAAGACGAACAGCATATTGGCCAGTTGGCAAGCGAACAAAGTTAGCCCTAAAATTCGCCTCGCAATCAAATTCCTCCTTAATAAATTGGACAGTGCGCTCCACCGCAACTGTCAAGCTCCCAGAAGCGACGAATGAGCTCATCGATTCGAGGATTCGATTCTGCAGCTGGATTTGAGAAGGAAGCAGAAAACGAAACTGATTTGCGTGGCTGCAAACTGCCGCCTGTTACTATCCATCCAAGTCGAGTTTTCTGGAGCAACGGCAGGCCGGCCGCCAACTTGATCTGGCCAACGCACAGCAAATCATAAAATAGACTAGCTCCAATAAGCAGGTCAATCTGCCGCGATTTACAAAATTCAGGATCGGCTAAGCGAACATTGGTAGGTATTTTCCAATGAGAAGCATTGATATTAAAATTTGGCTGATTCTCCGTGATGGTAGGGGCAACCAAAGCTGTGATGTTGGCAGAATATTCCGAAGTTTGAGCCCGTTTGGTAATGTTTACAGTGTAACCATCAGAGGTGAAAGTTGAATCACCAATGCCAGATACCGAGTCTGACGATCTGGTTTTGCGCAGCAGAAGTTTCTGCACAAGACGTGACGTGGTAATGTGCAACTGCGACACGGAGTTAAGCAGCGCGTGGCATAGAACAAGAGTGCTAGCGCGATTCTTGACATTTATCATTGCTGTTGCCAGGAACACAACATTTGAACTGAGATTCTGGGCAGCCAAAGCTGCAGAAGACGAATTTGCATTTTCAGTCAGAGCGCTATTCGAAGACGATGATTTTGTTTGAGCAACAGATAGCAGAGCAGAAGAATGCTCTACGAAAGCAGCGGCTTGCGAATTGGAACCGCTTAAATGCAATAGACTGTGACGCTTGCAATCACACACCCTGCATGAGCCAGAACCGCATGCGTTTAGCTGGTGGACTCTTTTGAGGCAGTTCAAACATAACGCCAACTTCTTGGCCTCCTTCTCAAGGGTCTCAAGTTGCCAAATCGATTGCAATTATATACAACATGGGTTGTGTTGTCGCAAAATACGCAGCCATTAGCGCGGGAATTAGTAGTGACGAACGATTTTCTACTATTAGCAAAATTTCCAACCTGAGAGCTAGGAGTGTACGCAGCCGTAGCGTGCTCCACATTTTCCAACTTCTGACAGCACCTTTTCAAAACGTCATAAACTGCTCGCAAGAAGGTATAATATTCACCGGTGCCGATTCCTCTCTTTTCACCTGCGTTGCACGGTCCACCTTCTGCAGAAGTGTATGCAAGTTGATGCAACCGGCTATTTGCTTTGCAGTGCCTTTGGTCTGCATCGCGCGCATATTGACTTTTATTTTATCTGACAGCTCTCGAAGTTTTACAGCTGACGACGATTCAACCCTCTTTCGCCCCAGAATCCCTGTGATGTGTGCCTGGAAAATAAGACGCTTATTATTAAAACGTTCGTCAAGAAGCTCCAAAGCAACGATATAGTTAGCGCCAATATATACAGGTTGCCAATTTCAAAATAAAGTTGGGCATAGATCACAAAAAGGTGAATCCACTCTGTTGAGCTGTCGAGACTTTTCGTAGGAAATGCGCAGGTGTCAGGACCTCTAGATCGGCTGGGTTTTCTGAAAGTGGAAATAACAGTCGAGACTTAATGATTGCCGCAATGTGGTAGATTAGCGTTCTCAGCCCGTCAAAATCAAGCAGAGAAGAGCCAGCACAGCGACGAAGGTGATGCTTCGCTGTCTTAACCGCCACCTCCCATAGACTACTGAAATGCGGAAAACGAGGAGGAATGAAATGCCAGTCAATAGAGTCAGCAAGGCAAAATTCCCGCACAACCTTCAGGTGCTCCTCACTCAGGAACAGCCGCCTTAACTCGGCCAATTCGTTCTTTGCGCCAACGAAATTTGTCGCATTATCTGACCAAATCCGAGAAGGTCTACAGCGTGAGAAGGTCTACAGCCGTAGACAAATCCTTGACCAGTTCCATTCGTAGCGAAGCATATAAAAATGCTAATGTAGCACTTCGTAGGTGGCTTGTTGGGCACTTCGCTTTTGTAAAAGAATGGTCCACAAAAGTCCACACCCGTAACCATAAATGCATGCGACGATTTGACCCGCTCCTCCGGCAAGTCGGCTATAAGATGCTCAACCGAGCGTGGCTTGGCGCGAAAACATATGGTGCATTTGTTCACAGCACTTGAGACAATCTTACGACCCCCAATGTACCAGTACTGCAGTGGAATGCGCGAGAGAAGCGAGCGAGATAATGAATGTAAATTACGTTCGTGGAAATGTGTGATAATTGCGTGAGTATTCGGATGTCGGGCTTCAAAATCGAGTGCGGAATTTTTCAACTGCGCGCCGAAGCGTAGCAGTCCAAAGTCGTCAATAAATGGTGTAAGAGAGGCGGTACAACTGGAAGACTTGACATACTGTCCGGCCTGCAGAACTTTGTAGTCGTCCCAAAGATGAGCTCGCTGGATTGAGCGTAACAAAATTTTCGTACCGTAAGGAATTCCAGGAATTCTTAGGTGTTGTATAAAGTTGTAGATGTAAGGAAAAACGCGCTGTAGCTTTGCAAATGAGTTGGCATATCTGCAACCCACTGAGACGTCGACATGTGGCGATGATCCAATAAGCACTTTCTTGAGTATCTCAGGTGGCATCTGGATGGGGAAGCAAGATACGCTTTAGTCAAGAAATTTCGACCAAAACTCCACAATGCTGACTGAACGAGGTCACTAGGCAGCGCACCTCTAGACAGTATGTCAGCGGGGTTGCTATCGGTGGACACATAATGCCATTTCATTCCAGAAGTCAATTCTTGGATCACCGCCACGCGATTCGACAAAAAGATCTGGAATCGGGAAGGCTCACTGCGGGTCCACGCTAATGCTACAGTTGAGTCGGACCAGGAGTAGTATTGACAAGCGAAGAGATTCATCTGAATGATTCATCTCATTAATGAATTGAGCCAACAATACAGCTCCACATAGCTCCAACCGTGGCACCGTAAGCGTCTTCAGGGGCGCCACACGAGATTAGGAGCATAGCAATTGAACGTGTAATCTGCCATGTTCTGCAGAAACAATGTAAACGCATGCTCCGTATGCATTGATGCTAGCATCGCCGATTCCATGAATTCCAACAACCGCGTTCATTGTAAGCGCCATTCGAGGGAAACCTATCTGCTGCGCACGGCGGAAATCATCTAATAATTTGAACCAGGCTATAGATAAGGATTTCGTCCCAATGGAGATTCTCTTTCCAAAGTACCTGCAGAAATATTGTAAATTTGGTTATTACAGGACAAATAAGACCAAGTGGATCTTAGAAACGAGTTATAGTTGACAACAGAGAGTGCTTGCAAGCCTTTGCGGAAGATTGTACAGGTGTAAATGAGAATAGGAAACAATCCTGTGCCGGATCCCATTCAAGGCCAAGAGTTTTGGTAATTTCACTACCATCATCGAACTTAAGGAATGTTTCCTTGTCCTCATCGGGAATTTCTCACAGGACAGCAGGATCATTGGAGTACCATTTTCTCAGTTTGAAGTTCCCTTTCGCCAATAGACTCGATGTTTGACGCATGATCTCGATAGCTTCCTGAGCAGAGTTGCCACCAGTGATGAGAACGTCGACATAAAAATCATGCTGCAACACTCTAGAACCAATGGGAAATGACGCCTGCTCATCCTCGGCCAATTGGTGCATTGAGCGAAACGAAACAAACGATGCTAGTTTTGTGCTTGTTTGAACACCTACACCTGTTGCTGAGGGGAGTCTCGCCATAGAATACACTGCAGGTAACAGTCAGGAGTTGACACTTGAACGCAACGATACATCTTGCAAATGTCTCCCGTCAGAGCAACAGCGAGGGTGCGAAAACGAAGCAATGTGTTGAAAAGTTTTGGTTGTATGGTGGGCCCTGCCATGAGCACTTCATTCAAAGAATATCCAGCAAAGAATGGCAGCCGAGCCGTCAAACACGACCCTGAGCTTGGTCATTGTACTGTCCTCTTTCAAAACGAAGTGGTGAGGCAGGCAGTTTTTGCAATGGCTCAGCGAGTTTGAGTCGACAAGCGACATATGATTTAAATCCAAATACTCCTTGATGAATGCAGCATACTGAACCTTAAGATGTGAATTGCGTTCCAATTTTTGCTCTAGGTTTAAGAAGCGATGATATGCCTGCGAATATGATTCACCGAGTAAATCTAATCTGAAGTTTCCGGGAAGACGAACAGCATATTGGCCAGTTGGCAAGCGAACAAAGTTAGCCCTAAAATTCGCCTCGCAATCAAATTCCTCCTTAATAAATTGGACAGTGCGCTCCACCGCAACTGTCAAGCTCCCAGAAGCGACGAACGAGCTCATCGATTCGAGGATTCGATTCTGCAGCTGGATTTGAGAAGGAAGCAGAAAACGAAACTGATTTGCGTGGCTGCAAACTGCCGCCTGTTACTACCCATCCAAGTCGAGTTTTCTGGAGCAACGGCAGGCCGGCCGCCAACTTGATCTGGCCAACGCACAGCAAATCATAAAATAGACTAGCTCCAATAAGCAGGTCAATCTGCCGCGATTTACAAACTTCAGGATCGGCTAAGCGAACATTGGTAGGTATTTTCCAATGAGAAGCATTGATATTAAAATTTGGCTGATTCTCCGTGATGGTAGGGGCAACCAAAGCTGTGATGTTGGCAGAATATTCCGAAGTTTGAGCCCGTTTGGTAATGTTTACAGTGTAACCATCAGAGGTGAAAGTTGAATCACCAATGCCAGATACCGAGTCTGACGATCTGGTTTTGCGCAGCAGAAGTTTCTGCACAAGACGTGACGTGGTAATGTGCAACTGCGACACGGAGTTAAGCAGCGCGTGGCATAGAACAAGAGTGCTAGCGCGATTCTTGACATTTATCATTGCTGTTGCCAGGAACACAACATTTGAACTGAGATTCTGGGCAGCCAAAGCTGCAGAATACGAATTTGCATATTCAGTCAGAGCGCATTTCGAAGACGATGATTTTGTTTGAGCAACAGATAGCAGAGCAGAAGAATGCTCTACGAAAGCAGCGGCTTGCGAATTGGAACCGCTTAAATGCAATAGACTGTGATGCTTGTAACCAAACACCCTGCATGAGCCAGAACCGCATGCGTTTAGCTGGTGGACTCTTTTGAGTCAGTTCAAACATAACGCCAACTTCTTGGCCTCCTTCTCAAGGGTCTCAAGTTGCCAAATCGATTGCAATTATATACAACATGGGTTGTGTTGTCGCAAAATACGCAGCGATTAGCGCGGGAATTAGTAGTGACGAACGATTTTCTACTATTAGCAAAATTTCCAACCTGAGAGCTAGGAGTGTACGCAGCCGTAGCGTGCTCCACATTTTCCAACTTCTGACAGCACCTTTTCAAAACGTCATAAACTGCTCGCAAGAAGGTATAATATTCACCGGTGCCGATTCCTCTCTTTTCACCTGCGTTGCACGGTCCACCTTCTGCAGAAGTGTATGCAAGTTGATGCAACCGGCTATTTGCTTTGCAGTGCCTTTGGTCTGCATCGCGCGCATATTGACTTTTATTTTATCTGACAGCTCTCGAAGTTTTACAGCTGACGACGATTCTACCCTCTTTCGCCCCAGAATCCCTGTGATGTGTGCCTGGAAAATAAGACGCTTATTATTAAAACGTTCGTCAAGAAGCTCCAAAGCAACGATATAGTTAGCGCCAATATATACAGGTTGCCAATTTCAAAATAAAGTTGGGCATAGATGAATCCACTCTGTTGAGCTGTCGAGACTTTTCGTAGGAAATGCGCAGGTGTCAGGACCTCTAGATCGGCTGGGTTTTCTGAAAGTGGAAATAACAGTCGAGACTTAATGATTGCCGCAATGTGGTAGATTAGCGTTCTCAGCCCGTCAAAATCAAGCAGAGAAGAGCCAGCACAGCGACGAAGGTGATGCTTCGCTGTCTTAACCGCCACCTCCCATAGACTACTGAAATGCGGAAAACGAGGAGGAATGAAATGCCAGTCAATAGAGTCAGCAAGGCAAAATTCCCGCACAGCCTTCAGGTGCTCCTCACTCAGGAACAGCCGCCTTAACTCGGCCAATTCGTTCTTTGCGCCAACGAAATTTGTCGCATTATCTGACCAAATCCGAGAAGGTCTACAGCGTGAGAAGGTCTACAGCCGTAGACAAATCCTTGACCAGTTCCATTCGTAGCGAAGCATATAAAAATGCTAATGTAGCACTTCGTAGGTGGCTTGTTGGGCACTTCGCTTTTGTAAAAGAATGGTCCACAAAAGTCCACACCCGTAACCATAAATGCATGCGACGATTTGACCCGCTCCTCCGGCAAGTCGGCTATAAGATGCTCAACCGAGCGTGGCTTGGCGCGAAAACATATGGTGCATTTGTTCACAGCACTTGAGACAGTCTTACGACCCCCAATGTACCAGTACTGCAGTGGAATGCGCGAGAGAAGCGAGCGAGATAATGAATGTAAATTACGTTCGTGGAAATGTGTGATAATTGCGTGAGTATTCGGATGTCGGGCTTCAAAATCGAGTGCGGAATTTTTCAACTGCGCGCCGAAGCGTAGCAGTCCAAAGTCGTCAATAAATGGTGTAAGAGAGGCGGTACAACTGGAAGACTTGACATACTGTCCGGCCTGCAGAACTTTGTAGTCGTCCCAAAGATGAGCTCGCTGGATTGAGCGTAACAAAATTTTCGTACCGTAAGGAATTCCAGGAATTCTTAGGTGTTGTATAAAGTTGTAGATGTAAGGAAAAACGCGCTGTAGCTTTGCAAATGAGTTGGCATATCTGCAACCCACTGAGACGTCGACATGTGGCGATGATCCAATAAGCACTTTCTTGAGTATCTCAGGTGGCATCTGGATGGGGAAGCAAGATACGCTTTAGTCAAGAAATTTCGACCAAAACTCCACAATGCTGACTGAACGAGGTCACTAGGCAGCGCACCTCTAGACAGTATGTCAGCGGGGTTGCTATCGGTGGACACATAATGCCATTTCATTCCAGAAGTCAATTCTTGGATCACCGCCACGCGATTCGACAAAAAGATCTGGAATCGGGAAGGCTCACTGCGGGTCCACGCTAATGCTACAGTTGAGTCGGACCAGGAGTAGTATTGACAAGCGAAGAGATTCATCTGAATGATTCATCTCATTAATGAATTGAGCCAACAATACAGCTCCACATAGCTCCAACCGTGGCACCGTAAGCGTCTTCAGGGGCGCCACACGAGATTAGGAGCATAGCAATTGAACGTGTAATCTGCCATGTTCTGCAGAAACAATGTAAACGCATGCTCCGTATGCATTGATGCTAGCATCGCCGATTCCATGAATTCCAACAACCGCGTTCATTGTAAGCGCCATTCGAGGGAAACCTATCTGCTGCGCACGGCGGAAATCATCTAATAATTTGAACCAGGCTATAGATAAGGATTTCGTCCCAATGGAGATTCTCTTTCCAAAGTACCTGCAGAAATATTGTAGATTTGGTTATTACAGGACAAATAAGACCAAGTGGATCTTAGAAACGAGTTATAGTTGACAACAGAGAGTGCTTGCAAGCTTTTGCGGAAGATTGTACAGGTGTAAATGAGAATAGGAAACAATCCTATGCCGGATCCCATAAAAGGCCAAGAGTTTTGGTAATTTCACTACCATCATCGAACTTAAGGAATGTCTCCTTGTCCTCATCGGGAATTTCTCACAGGACAGCAGGATCATTGGAGTACCATTTTCTCAGTTTGAAGTTCCCTTTCGCCAATAGACTCGATGTTTGACGCATGATCTCGATAGCTTCCTGAGCAGAGTTGCCACCAGTGATGAGAACGTCGACATAAAAATCATGCTGCAACACTCTAGAACCAATGGGAAATGACGCCTGCTCATCCTCGGCCAATTGGTGCATTGAGCGAAACGAAACAAACGATGCTAGTTTTGTGCTTGTTTGAACACCTACACCTGTTGCTGAGGGGAGTCTCGCCATAGAATACACTGCAGGTAACAGTCAGGAGTTGACACTTGAACGCAACGATACATCTTGCAAATGTCTCCCGTCAGAGCAACAGCGAGGGTGCGAAAACGAAGCAATGTGTTGAAAAGTTTTGGTTGTATGGTGGGCCCTGCCATGAGCACTTCATTCAAAGAATATCCAGCAAACACGACCCTGAGCTTGGTCATTGTACTGTCCTCTTTCAAAACGAAGTGGTGAGGCAGGAAGTTTTTGCAATGGCTCAGCGAGTTTGAGTCGACAAGCGACATATGATTTAAATCCAAATACTCCTTGATGAATGCAGCATACTGAACTTTAAGATGCGAATTGCGTTCCAATTTTTGCTCTAGGTTTAAGAAGCGATGATATGCCTGCGAATATGATTCACCGAGTAAATCTAATCTGAAGTTTCCGGGAAGACGAACAGCATATTGGCCAGTTGGCAAGCGAACAAAGTTAGCCCTAAAATTCGCCTCGCAATCAAATTCCTCCTTAATAAATTGGACAGTGCGCTCCACCGCAACTGTCAAGCTCCCAGAAGCGACGAACGAGCTCATCGATTCGAGGATTCGATTCTGCAGCTGGATTTGAGAAGGAAGCAGAGAACGATACTGATTTGCGTGGCTGCAAACTGCCGCCTGTTACTACCCATCCAAGTCGAGTTTTCTGGAGCAACGGCAGGCCGGCGGCCAACTTGATCTGGCCAACGCACAGCAAATCATAAAATAGACTAGCTCCAATAAGCAGGTCAATCTGCCGCGATTTACAAAATTCAGGATCGGCTAAGCGAACATTGGTAGGTATTTTCCAATGAGAAGCATTGATATTAAAATTTGGCTGATTCTCCGTGATGGTAGGGCCAATCAAAGCTGTGATGTTGGCAGAATATTCCGAAGTTTGAGCCCGTTTGGTAATGTTGACAGTGTAACCATCAGAAGCGAAAGTTGAATCACCAATGCCAGATACCGAGTCTGACGATCTGGTTTTGCGCAGCAGAAGTTTCTGAACAAGACGTGACGTGGTAATGTGCAACTGCGACACGGAGTTAAGCAGCGCGTGGCATAGAACAAGAGTGCTAGCGCGACGCTTGACATTTATCATTGCTGTTGCCAGGAACACAACATTTGAACTGAGATTCTGGGCAGCCAAAGCTGCAGAATACGAATTTGTATATTCAGTCAGAGCGCATTTCGAAGACGATGATTTTGTTTGAGCAACAGATAGCAGAGCAGAAGAATGCTCTACGAAAGCAGCGGCTTGCGAATTGGAACCGCTTAAATGCAATAGACTGTGATGCTTGTAACCAAACACCCTGCATGAGCCAGAACCGCATGCGTTTAGCTGGTGGACTCTTTTGAGGCAGTTCAAACATAACGCCAACTTCTTGGCCTCCTTGAGGCGAAGTGAGGGTGTTAAGTTGCCAAATCAAGTGCAATTAACAGTGATGATCTACTATTAGTAAACATTCCCACCTGAGAGCTAGGCGTGTACGCAGCCGTAGCGTGCTCTACATTTTCCAACTTCTGACAGCACCTTTTCAAAAACGTCATAAACTGCTCGCAAGAGGGTATAATATTCACCGGTGCCGCTTCCTCTCATTTCACCTGCGTTGCACGGTCCACCTTCTGCAGAATTGTATGTGCGATGATGCAATCGGCTATTTTCTCTGTAGTGCCCATGGTCTACAGCTCTCGAAGTTTTACAGCTAACGACAATTCAACCATCTTGAGCCCCAGAATCTCAGTGATGTGTGCATGGAAAATAAGACTCTTATTATTAAAACGTTTATCAAGAAGCTCCAAAGCAACGATGTAGTTAGCGCTGGTAATCTCCAAATAGTGAACGGCATCCAACGCGGAACCCTAGAGGCAACAGCGGAAATGCTGCAGCTTCTCCACTTAAGTCAACTCGGAATCCCTCTCGATTATGTTCGAGAACATCGACAATAAATCGGCGTACTCAGTGTAGCCGCCACTGAAGGTCAGGCAGACGTGGGCTGCTTTGTATAACTATAGTAGGCGCATCCATGTCATTGTGAAACGTAGAGGATGGTGGAACCTCAGCCTGTCGCTTGCGAAGTTCGAATCGCATTAAGCCTTTAAACAAGCGATCAGCTCATCAAAATCGCTGCACAAAACACTGCCAATTTCACTCAGCCAATTTCGGTTTTCATGCACCGACTCGAAAGTTGCCTGAATTTTTTCGATAATTCAATACGCGCATGAAGCTCATCTTCTGGAAGCCCTCGCTACATATTGCCAGTGATGGTCTGATTGGAGAGCCGGGTGCTCTGTCATACGTTTCCTGTGCTTTGTTTTTATAAAGCAGCACCCTGTTTTCAGGCGGAACATTTTCGTAAATTGATGGCATGATTTTGCTTTCAAAGCAATTGGTAACACACGAGCAGTTGTATTTTATCGCTTTTTACAAGAACAAACGAAACGAAAACGAAAGTAATTTGGTGTAAAAAAAAATTAAAAAGCCAGCGAGAACAAAGAACACGCGTGACAAGTCTAACGGGTAACGGTTTGCTCGTAGACTTATTCACCGTATCACTTCGGGGTGACAAAGAAATGTTGAGCTATCGAGCCTTTTCGTACAGCAATTTATTTGTTTTATATAATAATGATAATGATTGGTAATTTCGTCAAAGATACTGATTTATTTGCCACACAGGGCTTTTATGTTTTGGTTACAAATTTGCGAAATTGAGTGAATTAAAATCAGTTGCCGCGCAGGGCTTTTACTGAAAAAGTTTGCAAACGATTTAATAACGGAAAAACTGATGCAGGCTTTTACGATTTAGTTTTATGATCGAATTATTTCCCGCGGAGCTCTTCGCGATTTGTTAAATTATTTAACTGAATTGAAACGCAGTTGCTGTTGCAAAACGAACAACCGCACACTATTGTAGTTTATAAAGGAAAGAAAAATAGCTTGGCCGCAGCGGCCGATCGTACCATTATGCAGAAAGCAGAGCAGCAAAAAGCAACCAGAGAAAAATGAGAATATTAACAAATGACGACAGTTAGCAATATTAAACAATGTTGTTGACGATGTCGGGGGCGCAGGCTGCAGAACCAAAAGCCACTCAAAATCGTGGTGAATCCCCTCAAAATCATGATGTGTCCGCTACAGACGCTGGCAGCGAAAGAGACTTTCTTTTTCATGTATTCTCTTGTACTAACAATCAGATAATATAGATAATAGAAACTTAAAGGTCAAACGGCAAAGCAGCGAAATAAAGCACACTGGCGTTTTACATGGGGAAATCATAGAACTAGCCCATCGTCAAGCCCACTTCGCCTCAAAGAAGACTCAACGAAAAATAATTATATATTCCAGGTATATTTTCGAAAGCTGATAAGATAGTTAAGAGTTGCGTAGAATGTATCATAAAGGATGCAAAACTGGGGAAAAAAAGGTATCTTGACCCCAATCGACAAAGCCAACGAACCTGTAGGGACTTACCATATTGATCATGTGGGACCGTTAACAGAGACGCATAAACGATACAACCATATTTTCGTTGTTATAGACCGGTTTACGAAATTCGTTTGGTTATACCCCACCGTATCCACTGGCACTGACGCAGTAATTGACAGGCTTAAAAAACAATCATCGAATTTGGCAACCCTAGACGTATAGTATCCGACAGAGGGAGCGCTTTCACTTCGCAGAAATTTAGAGAGTATTATGAGCAAGAGAACATACAGCATCTATTAATTGCGACTGGAGTGCCTCGGGGGAACGCTCAAGTAGAGAGGATACACAAGGTGATTATACCAATGCTTTAGAAACTATGTCACAATAATCCCTCGCTGTGGTATAAATATGTAAATAAAGTACAAAAAATCATAAATAATACTGCCCCGCGAAGTACCATAGCCGCACCTTTCAAAATTCTCACAGGATTAGACATGCGTATTCCTGATTTGCGTGAACTATCAGATGATATAGGATTAAACGAGTTAAATGCGGAGAAAGATGTAGCAAGGGATGATGCCCAGGAAAATATTCTCAAAATACAACAGGAAAATCGCAAAGCATTTAACCGCAAAAGAAAGCCAGACGTGAACTACAAGATGGCCTGGTTGCTATAAAAAGGAGCCAGTATGGGTTAGGAATGAAAGTAAAGCCAAAGTTCCTAGGCCCATATCGAGTAATTCATAAATTAAATCACTGAAGATATGAAGTCGAAAAGGTTGGACAGCAGGAGGATCACATTAGGATTTTTACATGAAACCCTGGACTCAATCGTTCGGGTCGAATGATGAGTCAGGTAGGCCGAATGTGGGATTGGGAACAGATGGTAGGAAGAGTAGGAAGAATACGAAAGCAGTGACAGATACACCAGCTCAAAGTTAATATGAGAACAACAATGCCGACGATGATAACGACTATAAAAGAAGAATAGACAAGCGACATCAGCGTCACATGAATTAATATTACAATTTGATTTAAGACGCCGGACAGTGCTCCGTTGCCATACAAAAGTTGGACAAAAATAGAAGTTGTTCGAATTTGATGAAACTTCGTTTCCTACAGGATTATGGCATGCTGATTTCAAAACTGAAATCGGTTTTTTGATACCGGTTTCGGTTTTCTCATAAAACTGGTCATGAGAAGTTTTTTTTTTGTAGACGCTTTAGTTGCTAGTACTCATCTCCCCAAACCCTAGCTGCCATAATTAATTATGATGTAAAGTTTAATAGTAACAATAAAATATCAGTGCAATTATTTTTTAAATATTGCCAATTAGGAACCTAAGCTCAATCGTTTCCTTCGGTTTTGGATAGAACGCAATTTAAAAGACAACGCTAACTCACATTCTTAATGTCTGCCTACTTTTATGTTAAGACTATTGAAAAGCAGGTTTTCTAATTAAGCATAGTTTTTATTCTGTAGAATCTGTTTCGAAGCTATACGAATTTTATGATGATGAAGAAGACGAACGACTTAATAAGGACGAAAACTCTTCTGCATTATCGTTCGTATTTTCATCTTGAACTATATATTGCCCCATACATTTATTGGAGCCCAATAAAAATGGATCCAAAGATAGCAACAAATGTATCATTAAGTCCTTCTAAGTATCTTCTCGCCCCGTTTTGTGGCGATCAGTTGTGAACTATAGTTAAGCAAAATATTATTGTTAGAATTAAGGCTAGAAATAATGAACATTATATAATAAATTGGACCGGAAGGCTCCACATAAATATATATACATATATTGTTACGATCAGCTGGCGGCTAAATTATTTGTTGCATCAGATGACTGTTCGGATTAGTGTCTGCATACTCCGGTTGGTGCTCTCTCTCTAAATATGTATATATTGTTACGAAATTGCCCTCTTGACAATTTACTCTGTTACAAAATTGCCCTCCTGACAATTTCTCTAACTCTCTGTACTAGGACTCGTACCACTGGATTGTGTAGTAATCAAACAATCGCTGGTTAAATTAAAATAACTAACTTTATTTAACTATTGCTATTTACACATTAACGTTAGGCTTAAAGTTTACTTATTTACAAATTATACTATATTTCACAATGAATTTCTTCACTTTGCACAATTACAAATACTGCTGCTTCGATTATAATGCTCGATGTACACACGTCACGATCTCTGTTCGAATGTCTTTTACTTTGCACAGTCTTGTGCTTTTATAGTTTCGAATCGTTGCGGTAGAAAATTCTACAATAGTGTAGAATTTTCTCGATGTTTCTAGAACTTTATACAGGAAGTTCTTTCTTTCGAGATATTTCTTTACACCACAATCTCTACAATGTAAGAAGCTTTTATTCGAATGGATTGTGTCTTGACTAATAACCACACAGGGTGGTGCACTCATTCTAAAACTCCAGATGGGATCCTAAAAGTATGCAATCCCGTTTCACTGATATGCAATCACGTTTCACTGCCCTCCGCTTAATCTTGTTCGTCACGAACAAGGATAGTACTGCAACCTTTATAAGGAGATAGCCTCTCTAAATGAACGACTTTCATTTTGCTCCTGTCATTTCTCGCCAACTGGATGCGGTATACTACATCGTTGAGCCGCTTTATCACCTTATAAGGACCTTCCCAGTGTGTTTGCAGTTTTGGCGATAATCCCTTTTTCCTTTGCGGATTATGAAGCATAACTAGCTGCCCTTCCTGAAATCCCTTAGAGTTTACTCGTACATAATATCTGGCTCTCATTTTATCACTCATCAGTTGTGTACGATTTCTGCAGGTATACAACTGCTGCATCGAAGTACTGTAGATGATTTTTTTTTTTTTAGTCCATTCTTCATCTGCTTATCTACTACTACTCCTCGCTTATCACACTGTCAGCAATTAGGCATCTGACTTTCCGTGCGATCTGAGAAACGAGGATTCCGGGGCTGCATGTTGTGGGAGTCAAATCTTGCCCCTCGAGACTGGCTCCATTTAGTCAGTCGACAGCTTAAAAACATCATCCAATTCCCTGCCTTTCCGGTCCCACATGCGAGTCTGATGGAGAACGTTTGCGTTTCGTCCGACAACCACGAGCCGCGTATCCAACCTCACCGCAGGCAAGGCACTTGCCCATGCAACCCTGTCCACTTTCAACTTGCACCTGACGGGCTCTGCATACTGGCTGGCACACCACGGCCGCGATCTCCAACGGTAACGCGCCAGCCACTGTCTCCATACATGTTGCTTTTGGATTTGTTATCACTGAACAGTCCATTTCCGCATCGAGAATACCACATACGAAAGTATCTATCATACTTCTCTCAGCAATTTCGCCTGGACAGGGAGGATGGGCAAACCGTTTCACCTCCGCCACAACCTGTTGTAGAGACTCACCACTCCTCTGCTGAACGGCATTCATCACGTTTTCATAACAGTCTCTCTCACCCTCTGCGATGGTCGGCAGGACATCAGCACCTTTCATTGACATAGCCAACGGTGCCAGTACTTCGCGATTACTCCAACCATCTGTATTGGCAGTAGCTTCAATTTCGTACTGCCTTTCCTCATTCGCATTGGATATTTCTTCCACAAATCCTTCGAACGACTCCTGTCGTGTCCTAACCTCACAAACCTTCCTGTCCACCATTTCGGACATTTCATTCTTCTGCTGTGAGTTCTGTTCCGCTAGTTGAGTAGATCGCGTTTCACTCTGCTGTAACTGTTCATTGACATCCGCTTTGACTGCTGGAGCATATTGTTTTAATCGCTGGTGTATATCATCATCGTATTGCTGGAAGCGCTTCTGTATAATCACATCAAGTGTTTGAGCATTTTGTTGTAATTGTTGCAGCATATCCTTTTTGAAGGATTGTATCACACAGATAAGTGCACTCATGTCAAAGTTACCCGTGTTAGTTTCTTGCGGTGTTTCTTCGTGTCGAGATGTCGTTGCCTCTTCACATTGGAATTCATGCTCATCGACATCTATACCCTGCTCCTCTAAAGCGCTTCTTAATCGCTCCTGCAGCTCCACTTTAAGCCCTTGTGTTTGCAAATTTAAGCGCTCAAGCTCCTTCTTGAGCTGCTCCAATCTCAGTTTTTCAAGTTTAACCATGTTTATTACAGATACACAATCCTACTTCTGACACCAATTGTTACGAAATTGCCCTCTTGACAATTTACTCTGTTACAAAATTGCCCTCCTGACAATTTCTCTAACTCTCTGTACTCGGACTCGTACCACTGGATTGTGTAGTAATCAAATAATCGCTAGTTAAATTAAAATAACTAACTTTATTTAACTATTGCTATTTACACATTTAACGTAAGGCTTAAAGTTCACTTATTTACAAATTGTACTTTATTTCACAATGAATTTCATCACTTTGCATAATTACAAATAGTGCTTATAATGCTCGATGTACACACGTCACGATCTCTGTTCGAATGTCTTTTACTTTGCACAGTCTTGTGCTTTTATAGTTTCGAATCGTTGCGGTAGAAAATTCTACAATAGTGTAGAATTTTCTCGATGTTTCTAGAACTTTATACAGGAAGTTCTTACTTTCGAGATATTTCTTTACACCACAATCTCTACAACGAAAGAAGCTTTTATTCGAATGGATTGTGTCTTGACTAATAACCACACAGGGTGGTGCACTCATTCTCAAACTCCAGATGGGATCCTAAAAGTATGCAATCCCGTTTCACTGATATGCAATCACGTTTCAATATATACGAGTATATATACGAGTATGTATGTATATGGGAGAGATTTTATATCATCACTTTTTGTTTATTTTTTTAGTGGCGAGGATTAGGCAGCTTTTGCGTTGAAATCTCAGGTTGAGTGGAGGGGAACTTTTAATACGCGAGAGCTGGTCTAATATGGGTGCATGTGTGGGTGGATCGAGTGTTAGTGTGGGGTAAATACGTGAGTACGAGTTGGTAAGGAAAAGGAGAAGAAAAAGAAAAGTGATGATGAAAGGTTAGTAGCTGCCCTTGAAATGGTTGGTTGACCCACAAAGCACAGCTGTTGCCAGGGGGAATGCTTAGTGGGTGGGACAGAGACGGACGGACAGGTTGTGGATAGAATAGTGAAAAGTAGGGTGTCAGAAGGAGAGAGCTGGGAGTTGAAGTACCGGAGGAAAGTGATTTTGGAAGTCAGTAAGTAATGCGGAAAATTTTTAGAAAAGAATCAGATTCTGGATGGCAAGAAAACAAGTGAAATTTACGGTCGTTGTCGTTCGAGTCGTCTATCTTCATCTAAATCAAGTGCAATTTTTTTTTTGTGAGTATTTCTGTGCTAGTGTCGTGTTGAAAGCGCAGGAATACGATATTTTAATCAATTAAATATATAGAATTATTAAATTAAAAAGAAATGGTATTGAAGTTGTTTAATGCTGCATAAAAAAAGGTAGTTTCGATTTCCTTTCATTGTCGACGAATTAGAAAAGGAAGTGAATGGATACGGATCGACCGCCGAAGACCAGACTCCTCCTACCCAGAGCGGCAAAAATAAAGATAAGTCCAGCGTGTTAAGATAAACATAAGTTCCGAAATATAAGTATTTATTTACGTGTTTATTTAAGTTTTCTTTTTGTTGGATGTAAAGCATAAAGTTTTTATTTGTACTGTTAATGAGAAGAATCTATGAATTAATTTAAGGCGTTAGGAAAGTGTGATATGGTCTCAACAGAGCGTAGCGGTGGCGCGCTCGGTAAGAATAGCCTACACTGGTCGAGGGAGCTCCTAAGAGTACATAGAGGTAGAGCGAAAGCGGGGTTTGAGTTAGGCCTTGTTGCCTGAATTAGGCAGCCTATACGCAGCTTAGTGGAGGCCGTAGTAATTGTCCGTGTATGTGTGTGTTTGTATAAAAAAATAAATAAATTATGGTAGGCTAAGGTGGCGACAGGAGGGCGAGGATGAGGAGAGGCTGATCGGCACGGAGGAATCCGGTGGAGAGGTTAGTGGTATCAAAAATAAATGATAAATGTAGAATAGGTTTAGAGTAGAAATTCATGTTTGCCCCACGATCTGGCACAGCGGGTTGGGAACCCACCAAAGAAGAAAAAAGGAGTGAGCTAGCCAGGGTGTCTGTGCCAGGTATGATGACCATGGGGACGTAATAGAATGGCGCCCAATATAAAAAAATTAGAAAGAAAATTTTTGTTTACAGATAAGTAGTGCATGGAAAAAAAAGAAAATGGCTGTCGTCAGGGGTTTACCGTTGTCTGGCTCATGGCGGCTTGGGGCAAGAGTGATTGAGCTCCAATAACGCGATGAGTAAGAGCAGGGGTAATTTGTGCTGTCGACAGGTATAGGTAGTGCTTCGTAATGATCGTTGGTAAAGATGGCTTGAGTAATTAAAGACATATCCAATAGCATCGGCACCAATGATCATTAAGAGGCACAGGCTTGGTATGAATGCGGACGGGTGGACTTGGTGATGGCGTTGCACCCACTCAATTGCACTTGCCGATTATGAGGTGTAGGAAGGGGAAGCAGTCCACAGGCAAACTGTTGGTGGCTTGTGACATGAAATTCATTCATAATAGCATCAAGAGGGGGCCTAGCGAGAGAGAAACTGAAAGAAAGTGTTGGTAGATAATTAATGTTTGTGAAATTTAGGATAAAACCACTCACCTACCACAATTCCAACGGGTGATAGTAAAGTACTGATTGGTCACCGATCTCAACAAATCCTTACCCTCCTCTTAAGATTAATTGAAAAGGAAAAATAATAATTATACTGGTATTTCGTTTTTGTTTATGTTTAATAATTGTTTCTTTTTATTGTTGTTATCGTTATAATAAGTATTATTATTAAGTCGTAAGTTTATTTTAGGTAAATAGGTAGTGGAAAAAGGAATGCAATTGAGAAGTGGAAAGAGAAACGAAAAGGAAGAAAACACAAAAAGTAGAGAGATGCCACTAGAACACTCACCCCCAATAGGGGAGGAAGAAGTGGCGGGAGGGCAACGAAGTAGAACTGGGGCAGTACCCAAGAGATCTGTGGAGGTAGAGGCGAAAGTGCAGAATGAGCTTCCAAGTGAATATAGGTCGGCTATAAATCTGATGCTCCTGGAGAGCCACAACACCTATAGAATGGCATTGGACGTCGAGTCCAGTAGAATAATGGAAACGGTTAGAGCCAATCACCTTGAGCTGATGAGAATGATAAATGAGATGGTGAGACCCCAGCAAAAGATGCAGGAACAAATAGGGGGGCCTCATACGAGAAGCCAAGCTTTGTCAGCGAATGACAGCCAGCCCGTAGAGAGAAGGGGTAGAGAGCCAATGTTGGGGATCTCGCGTCCTTGCTTGGCTGCGGACGTCCTGTCGCAGTTCGGGCGCGTGGCTGGAAAATCAAGAACCCTAACGTGGAATTCAAACACTACAACTTTTGATTTTCAGAACACGAGAGATTTATTATTACGAAACCTAATAATTATATACTATTGAAACGTGATAGCTCAGTGAAAAGGGATTGCATACTTTTAGGATCCCATCTGGAGAATGAGTGCCCCCTGTGAGTCAAGATGCGAACTATTCGAATAAAAGCTTATTCAAGAACCATCTGTCGGTAATATCAAAAAGAATATTCTCGACTTCTGTCGAAGAGGATAGAAGCTTCTAGAATATACGAGAATAGCGTGGAAGTTTCTACACCAACCATTCGAAAACTATAAAAGCGACAAGACTGTTCAAAGTCGAATACAGTAGATCAGAGACCGTAACAGTGTGCACATTTAGCATTATAATCAAAGCAGCAGTATTTGTGATTTACAAAGTGGTGAAATTCATTAGTAAATAAAGTGACTAATGGTTTCTGAAATAAAGTGCAAATAATAACTAAGTAAACTTTAAGCCTAATATTAAATGTGTAAATAGCAATAATTAAATAAAGCTAATTATTTTAATTTAACCAGCGATTGTTTGATTACTACACAATCCAGTGGTACGAGTCTGAGTACAGAGAGTTAGAGAAATTGTCAGGAGGGCAATTTTGTAACAGAGTAAATTGTCAAGAGGGCAATTTCGTAACACTATTTTTTAAACATTTATCTCAGTCTGTGAACTGACCTTTCCGGTGTTCCAGTTCTGCACCTGCTAATTGGTGTCAGTTGGTCAAGCCAACTGACCCACTTCAAAAGTGGCGATGGTGCATTACGCTGCCCTCGTCGACTCGACTGCGGAACTGTAATACCCTAAAAGCTTACATAATAATGTTGCACAGATCACATTAACTTAAAATACTTAGACCGTAGAAGTGTGCCTTATTATAACACTGTTTTAGCACATGCTAATTCAACATAGTGTGGCATCTATTAGGAGTCGGTGCTGTGAGTAAACTACACGTAGGTAGTCTGGTTCTAACTCACAACATCCCTCCCCTCTTTCTAAAAGAAGTTAGTGCAACTAACTTCTAATGAGAGTTTACATTTATTTCTGCACTTCAAACAGTCAGTGCATTTTCTTAAATCAATACATGTGTATAATGTTTCTTTTTTTTTCAATCCGCCTTATTTTATACTTTGGGTTCTTTTTATTTCCTTTCTTTTTTATTCCTTTCTTTATTTTTTTTTCTTTTTGTTTTTGAATCATGTTCTTTTTTTCTCTTTTTTTTATTATTTTTTTTTTGTTTTTTTTCTTTTCTTTTCTTTCTTTACTATGATTTTTTTTTATATAGTTCTTTTTTTTCTCTTTTGTTCTATTTTGCTCTTTTATACTTTCCCTTTTTTATTTTTGGTCTCTCATCGACTCTTTTCTCACTGGCGTACAATACATTTTATTCTCATATTTCGCTATGATATTTAAATCTAAAATCTTACGTTATAACCTCCGCTAACTGATGATCCGGTTGTCGGCTGCCGTTGTCGGTATGGTTGTTGTGCTGCACCGTTGGTGTGGTTGATTCGAGTCTTTGAAGGGCCGCTACTATCTTGCACCACTTCTTCGAAATGAGCGTCGTCACCATCATTATCACCAGGATGAGGCCAGCTATACTGACTACCCTTCCCTTCATCCAGGTGTGCACTATCTCACAGAAAGTGGTGAGGTGTGACACCCTTTCCGCATCTTCTGCCTCCTTTACCAACTCGTTGATTGCTCTGCTGTTTGTTGTAAGAGTTTTCCGTAGATCCTTGAAAGGCATGAGTCAGACCGTGTTCGGTGTTGTGCGCGTGTGGCCAGAATCACCCCGTTTATAATTTTCCAGCAGCTCCTGCAGTTTCGTCTTTAAACGGTTTGTTCCCATGACGGACGTTGAAAACTTATATCGTGACTCTTCTTGGCTTTTATGGACCAGCATTATCCCTTTGCCAATCACCCTGCAACCAGCTTCGATGGTCATAAACCCGGTGTTCACCAACTCCAACCGTGTGGTTTCGTCTGAGCACACCCCCGTGAAAATCACCTGGTCGTCAAAATGGTAGAGCCATCTGTTTACAGTCCTGGTAGCTACCAGAATTCCTCCCGTGGCTGGAATGGCTACGTGATCGCATTGGTCTTGCTCATGTTTCAATACTTCTATCTCGCAGTGATCGCTTGCCCGCGTAATTACTTTTCCGGGATGATAGCATAAACGTTTTGTTGTGCCCACCTCTCGACATTTCCCCTCGTCCTCTATTGATAGGCCAATGTAGTGTTCTTGAGCCTGGCTTGCCGCTATGTAATCATATCTTGTCTTCGGCAGCACGCACCAATCTGGGTTTAGTCTCTTGGGTATTGGGTACACTTTGTGCATTGTAAATACCTCCAATAACGGCACAGGAATCTTTATGGCTACCTTTAACCCGTTCTCCGCCTCTTCTGTTCGAACCTCGGCTAGTTCATAGAACCGCTCCAGTGCCTCGCTGTACCATGAAATTCCTTTCATTGACATTGGTGCTGCCTTGAGCAATTCATCAGACGTCAGGAACAATGGGTGTAGCTTGCCATGTAATAAATCATCGAGCACCACTATCTCCGTTTGCTGTTGGTCCTGGAACCTCATCATTTCTTCAGAAACAACTTTTCCCAACATGAAAGATTCTGCCAAGTTCACCTCTGCTTCCTCTTGTCTCTTTCCAATGCCTTCCAACGCCAAGTGCATCTCTTCCAGCTCTTGGAAAGTCTTATTCACTGCTTCGTGAAGACCCTGATAACCTGCTCTCATCACAGTCACCTCTTTTCCCAGCAATGACAATGTCTTTGATTGCTTCTTCTCAAGGTCCTGTAAGTGACCATAAATTCGATCTGAATCGTGGTGGTCCATCGTACCGATTGCCCATTTGAGCACTTCACCGCCAACATCTATTAGCGACCGGCGTTTCCTTCCTTTCAGAGACAATGTCTTTTCCTTCTCCAAGAATCTTCTCGTTATAGCTTCTATCTCCAAAATCGAAGAATCGCATCTTCGTTTCAGCTCGGTCCCGCTGGCCGCTGCATGCCTCTCACACAACCTTCTGGTTGTCTCCTGTATTCCTTTGAATTGTTTAACAATAATTTTCAACTCCGTTCGCGGAAACTCTGTTACAACTACCCAAAACTCCTTGGCGAACCATACATCTCCTGTTTTCTCCATTAATACATCTGTCTCCAGTAGTTTATCCAACCGCAACTCCGCATGTATCCTGTCGGTAACCGCCATCAACAGTACTAACATAATCTATAAAATGATAAAATTTTACACTAAATATACCATATCTCAGACTAAAAATACAATATTCTCTTCATAAATTGCTTAACCTACAATTGAATGCTACATCATTCTATTCTCCGTCCACTCGTCTTCTCCCCTTACATTCTCGGATTTGCTACCGCATCCCAGAGGAAAAGAGGACTGGACTATTTTACATTATTGCCATATAGTGCATTAGTTCCGTTTTGACCAATGCTCTTTTCAATACGTGAGTTAACACTCACTATAGTTTCGAACCAATTTATTGATCCTCTGACAAAATCATATTATAAAAATAATCCCATTTGTATCAAAACTTTGTCCATTGCATGACTATATCTTTCATTGCACATAACTATTCTTTATTTAAATTTACACTTACCCTGATATGTATATATCCATTAACGTCTGTCCCAGATCGAACATGGATACATACATACAATCAAGGCACTACGTTATTATCCTAAACTGCCCCTATACACTAAATTCTTAACTAATAAACAATACCTAGTACCTCATACCTTAAATCTGGTCGTAGGGTGCTCATCCTCCTATTAATCGAACCTGCTCACTACACTATGACCCAATTATCGCTGGCCGACTTGAGAATATGTCTCAGCACTTTAGCTCAGTTATTTTCGGTTAACTTTCTGAAATTATTTCCGCTGAAATATGCCATACTAGCATTTTTATATTTCGAGAATTGACCGCTTATCGGTCTACTATAAAACCATGTTTTGCACTAAATTGCAGCACAGTTAAGTTTTAACAATCAAAATGGATACCACCCTTGGACAACTGATGCTGAATTTCAAACAGGTGACCAGAAATCTGCTGGAGGAATCGGCAGCCCTGGTGCATCCTGCTTGCGCCGCCCTCAGCATCGAGGAGCACAGACGCCTAACAGATCTCCCCCGGGTATCATATACGCCGACCTACGTTACACTAAACAATCACCTCAGGGAAATCGACACCCAATGGGACTACCCGGAGGCAGTGGACGCATGTTGGAGGCTCCTCCTCACGTCCCGAATCAACCCGGACCAGCCAGGAGTTGAGAACGTGCTCGGACAGCTTCTAGTCGTGCTGCACCGGGCCCATGAGATGACTGTGCCCGGATTCCCACCCGGGAATCCAATTTTCATCACCAAATTTTTCCCTTAACCAAAATAAACTGAATTAATAAAAATAAAAATTATATATAAAAAAAAAAATTTAATGCTTGACTACTTATTTTGCAATTTCCATTCACCGTAAGTATGCCTTCTCTCCCCCGATGCCCTTATGCTCCATCGCCTGGTCACAATGTCTATACCTTAAACTGCCGTACGTGTGTATGTATCCAACATACATACATACCCATTGCTCATAAACAATATACTCACTCTTTTTAAATACACATTTGCCCCTACAAACATACTTACGTTTACCTTCATGCCCCTACCCCTACGACTTGATTTATATCGTACTGATAAAACAATTAAAATATTAATGCTAAACATATGCATGCAAACCACCATGGCTCATATTAAACCTACACGCTACACGCGCTCATACTTACTTATTGACATACATACATATGTACATGGCACATGCGCTTGTCATTATAGCGCATGCCAAAAATGTCAACGCATCATATTACCCGTGTACGTTATGAACAAAATTCTCTACTGCATTCATTCGGCAATAGTGTTTAATAAGCAGATTTTCATTACGTCAATCTACTTGCCCGAGTTTAAGTGGCACACTTTTACTGACATTGACTCTGAAAATCGGCGCTGTGTGTGTTATTTGATACACACCCGTACTTGTTTATGTAATTTTTCTTGTGTTTACACTTGTAAAACACTGTGAATGAATCTAGGTGTGTGGTCTAACGTGGAATAATTTAAACAAATTATTATGTAGCTTTTTATTCTTGCCCTTAATCGTTACGACTGTTGTAACTGGGCTTCGGACCTCTGCTACCATATACGGACCTATCCACACAGGTGAGAATTTGTTTCTCCTAGCTTGATTCCTCATGAGTACCTGATCACCCACGTTCAAAACGACTGGGTTGAGTACCTTGTTATAAGCCTCCCTGGCTACTCGTTTAGCACAATCCTGGTTTTCTCTGACCAACTCGTGCGCTCGCTGTAACTGATACTTTTGCACTTTATTCGGGTCATCAGCATTGTATACAGGCGCACATTTGCGCTTCAAATTTGCTGGCATGTTAAAATCAAACCCGTAGAGCGTCCTGAACGGAGTTTGCTTCGTAGATACATGTACCGTATTATTGTGTACATGCATTGCAGTGGTTAACCATTGATCCCAATTCGAGCCGTCTTCTTTGGCAAAACTGCGCAAGTACTCGGCCAGAGGTCGATGACTACGTTCCAATGAGCCATTCGCCTGTGGATGATATGGTGTTATGTGCAACTTCTTAACTCCCAGCATTTTACATGTTTAATAGAACAGCTTCGATACAAAATTAGAACCATTGTCGGTTATCAAAACCTTAGGTATGTTGTATCGTGCTATTATTTCATCAAAGAAAGCCTTGGCCACCGTACCTGCTTCAGCATCGGGTATAGCTACGCACGCCATATACTTTGAGAAATCATCTTGGAACGTCAAAATGTATTTTTTTCCCTAAACTGTCTCAGGTAAAATACCTACAATATCCATATGAACTTTATCAAATGGCTGTTTTGGTGTATCAGTTAACACCATTGGCATCTTTGTCAGCCTAGAACTTTTGTTGGCCTGACATTTTGGACAACTCTTTATATATTTCTTGATGTCCTTGAGCATACCCTTCCATCCGTATACTCGCCTAATTCTGTCTTGGGTTTTCCAGATTCCCTGGTGTCCACCTAGGGGTGAATCATGGAAACCCTTTAACACAGCCTGGATATCCTTTATATCCTCCAGCCATTCCACACTACTGGCTCTTTGTTCATTAGCAGCGTCACCTGCATTGCTAACATTACTTGTTGCATTCACTTTATCTCCTTGAATTCTCTCGGCCTTCTCCTTATCTGACCGTGCTTTGGCCCTCGTTTGCACTACTAATACTTTCTGCGCCTGCGGTACTCTGCTGAGTGCATCGGCATTCAGATTCTTTTTCCCAGGTTTGTATATGATTTCAAAATCATACTCAGACAATTTGTGTCTGAACCTGGCTAGCCAAGACGTTTGGTCTTTCAAATTGGCTATGCCTCTCAACGGCTGGTGATCAGAATATATCTTAAATGGGCGTCCTAGCAGATATGCCCTAAAATTCTTTGTAGCCCACACTATGGCTAGAAATTCCTTTTCTATTGTGGAGTATCTCTTCTCCGTGTCGCTAAGCGCTCTGCTTGCGAATGCTATTGGTCGGTCATTACCGACTTCCCCTTGTGACAATACTGCCCCTAATGCTTCATTGCTAGCATCAGTGGTCAACAAAAAAGTTTGCTCAAAGTCGGGGTACGCCAAAATCGGTGGCGTGCTAATTATTTCTTTTAGCCTCTCGAATACTTGCTGACATCTCTCTGTCCATTCGAACTTTGCCTCTTTTCGTAGCAACTTGTTAATTGGCAACGCAATTCCGGCTAGTCCTTCCACGAACTTTCTATAATAGTTCACTAGTCCTAGGAATGCTTGCACTTCCTTTCTGTTTCTCGGAATCGCTAGATTTTTAACGTATTCCACCTTCTGCGGGTCAGTCAGTGCTCCTGCCTCTGAGCAACGATGGCCTAAATAAACCACCTCTTTTCGCAAAAATTGACACTTCTCCGTGTTCAATTTCAAATTGTGTTCTCGTAATTTCTGGAGCACCTTGCACAAGCGTTGCGAATGCTGCTGCAAGTTCTTCCCATAAATCACAATATCATCGAGATACACAAAACAATCCAACCCTTGTAAGCCTGTTAGCACATGGTTCATTAGCCGTTGGAAAGTAGCCGGTGCTCCTGTTAATCCAAACGGCATTTTATTAAATTCATAATGCCCCAAACCGGTGCTGAACGCGGTTTTCTGCTTATCTTTGGTATCCACCAGAACTTGGTGGTAGCCACTCGCTAAATCAAGTGTAGAAAAATATCTACTGTGTCCCAATTGATCCAGAATCTCTTCTATCCTTGGTATCGGGAACACCAGCTTGATACTGGCGTCGTTCAATTTCCTAAAATCAACGACCATTCTCCACTTCTTCTGACCCTGCGCACCTCCCTTCTTTGGTCCCAAAATTATTGGTGAGTTCCAAGGCGAGATACTCGGTGAAATTATGTTATCCTTTAACATCCCTTCCACTTGCCTATTTACCTCATCTTTGTGAGCTTGTGGCAATCTGTACTGTTTCTGGTTAATTGGTGCTTGATCCACTCTAGTAGGTATTTCATGCTCTACCTCTAGTGTATATGTTAACTGGTCTCCTTCCAGCAAAAATATGTCATGGAATGACGCACAAATGGCTTCTATTGATGCCTTCTCTTCTGAATTCACGCTTGGGTCCAACTTCAAGAATTCGAGCACCCTCTCCATTCTTTTTCTGATATCTACCTGCTTAATCTGATTCACCGATCTATAATTCGGTTCCTTAAAATTATCATAACTAGTGAACTTGGGCCTAAAATCCTCCTCCATCAGGTAGTCCTTTTCCGATGCGTTGAGTACGCAAGCGTACACCTTACCCTTGTCAACGTGCGTTATGGTTTATCCCATATATACGCCCTCCGCTAGTTGCTGCTTGTGCAAAACAAGAGTCCTAAGTTTTGTGTTTACATGCATAGTAACTACTCTGGTTGACCTTGCATTCACTACCTCCATACAATTCTTAACCTTACTCACGGTTCCTTCCTGCCATGACATTAATGGAAAAGTAAGGATTCTATGCCTATTGTTATCATAGAATGATAACTGCTTGTCGAGCGCATCCAGTATGGTGTGTCCCCAAAGATTATCGCGGCCAATTATCCCATCAGCCGGGATACCTTTCCTATCGACTTCCACTGCGTGCATTCTAAAACTCATACCCTTAACTCCACTGTGCCCTATTCTGAGCGACCCCAATGTCCTAATGCACCCTCCAAACGCTCCGTTAAGCGTTCTTAAGTCCATTTGATGAATGTCTAGCCCCTTTCGTAAAACACTAGATTTTACGAGGCTAGTGTCCGCTCCTGAATCTACTAATAGCACTAGCTTTCCACTCGCTGCCTCCTCGCACGGTATCTCGATGAAGGCATCACCTATCCTGCTAATAGCGAAGCAACCTCCTTTTGTTCCCAATATGGACGTGTATCCACTCCCTAACTCTTCGTGATACTGGAGAGCCTCTTGCTCCTCCTTCTCCTGGACTGTAGTTCCTATATTACTAGTCCCACTTACTTCCGGCCTTACTATTACTTCCTTTCTTTTGGCTTTCCAGTCTATTGGCCTCGACTGGGCCGCTGGAAGTTTCCCTGGTTCCTTTGTTGGGATTGTCTATCCCTGCATTCCGCTGCCCGATGTCCCATTCGTCCACATGAGAAGCATCTCAATCCCTGTATGTTATTGCCTATCCTTGGTTCACTTCTAGAATCCCAACTTGGTCGCTGCTGACCACTCCCAGTTTTGAAAGGATTTCTTCCTTGGTTAATTCCTTCCGTTGACTTAACTCGGGGACTACTGAAGTTACCCTTGCTGTCCCTCAAGGGTGGAACCGGGCGCCTCTTAGCTGGCTGCCTTCTACTTTGACCCCATTTAGTGTCTACTTGGCACTGTCTACTTGCCTCATGACCGTAAGTTTGGCACTCCATACAGTAGGGCGTGTTTTTCCGTGTAACGCATTCATCCCTTGTGTGCCCTGGCTTATCACAGAATGAGCAAATGGGTTTCCTTGGCTGGAACCTCCCAACCAGGAATTCCTGGTCTCTTTATTGCGGAAATTGGCCCATCAATCTACCGACTCCACATCTGTTTTGCTGCTCTACTGTTCCTACCTCTGCAGGAGCATCAGTCCAGCAGATTCCACCTGTTGTCGTTCGCTGTTGTATTGCTGCTTCAGCTAAAGAGACCTCCTCCACTAACTCTGCCATACTCCTCGGCGTGAGAGTAAGAGTATAATTAGCTAAATCCCTATTTATCAGGCCTGCCTTGAACACAGAAATCATAGTCCGTTCTACTTGAGCCTTGTATGCTGCAACATTTTCTGGAAACTGCCTGTTGGCTTCCGTTTCAGCAGCGCTCCCCAGAGGCTGGAGCCTTCGTCCCCAGGCTCTCAATTCTTCCCCCGGTGTCTGAGTTGATTCCTGAATTTCCCGAACGAGATAGTCATACGACTTTTGTTTTAAATACGTCCTATCCAAAAGTACATATAATTCTGCCAGGGTGCTTACTGAGCTATGCACCAGTAAATCAAACGCATCACCTGTGGTTCTTTGCCTAATACACTTTATTAAGTGTTCCCCGTCCGCTTCCGGAACACTCTGTTGCGCTAGCTCACAACCTTCTTTGAAGCGCCGGATCTCAGTTCTCAGATCATACAACTCGACTCCTGAGAACATGGGCACCAACTTCTCCACCGCATGAGCAACTTCCAGCATGCCCATTTTATTCCTTTGTGCTTTCTCAATTGCTGGTAAAACCTGAGCTTTATTAATCTCTTTGGGAGTTTTCAAATTCTCTTCTCCCGGATCTGAGAGGTAATTGGCCAGTGACGGACTCAAACTAATTAGTCTTCGATCGTTTGTTCGTACTGGCGTAATATTGTCCCCAGTATCCCCAGTATCCCCAGACTTTGCTGCACTGTTACTGCTTCCGGCTCCTCTGGCGGATATCCCTGATTTTCGTTATTTCTCGGGCTTCCCGGAGAAAAAGGCTCGACACCGATTTCATATGCGCCAAACAAGAATTCCGCTTGCTTTTCTTCATTAAGTACTAATTTTGGCTTCACCATGCGGCTTATCCCTTCTGGTGTTAAATATTCCGACCAACGTACTTCTGGAGGCAATGTCAATACTGTCTGCGTAAATCCAGCTGATGCTGATTTTGATCTCTCCCTATTCAGTGAGGTCCTATTGGTCGCCCGTCCTCTTTTCAATTCCGCACACTCCTTTTCCAACAGCGCTGCTGCTGCCTCTGTTTCCGTCAATCTCTGAGAAAGTTCCTTTACCTTATTCTCGAGATACTTTTTTTGTGCTCTCAAATCTTCTGTTTTCTTATGAAAACTGAACAACTTTTCTTCTGTTCTTTTTTGGATTGCCGTTAAGGCTTGATCCGCTACTTCTAATGGTGACACAGCTCCTCCGGTATTCGCCTGCTTCCACAATTCCTGAGGTTCTTCCCTGCTCGTATTCGCTTCGAACTGGTCAATTATTTTCCCAGTAAACAGTTCCACCTCTGACTGCATTGATTTCAATCTGTTCCTTACTTCCTCGTCTGGTGAAACCAAACTCACAGTTTGTTGTCCTAATTCCTCTAATTCAGAACTAAATGTATCTGCCCATTCGTTGACCAGACTATTTATGTAGTCTGCGTAATTTTCCGCAAAATATTTTCCCTTGCCGTACTCAACTGCGTGAGGCAACAGCAGTCCGTGATTATTGTTGAACTCTCCCCCCAGATTTTGCAACTGTGTTATTCGCTTGCGGTAATACACGTCGTCCTTACGTAACCTGCCGTCTTTCTTAAAATTACGGACTAATTTTTCAACCGCTTCTCCAATTTGCTCCTGCATCAGCAGTAATTCTTGCGCTTCCTTCGTCATATCTCAAATGCCAGAACAGATGGCGTATTACAAATAAAAATCCAATAATTGTTAAAACTTGTTACAATATTTTATTCTGTCTTACTTAATTATAAATACAAATTTATTTAAAAAAAAAAAACATTCCACCGTAAATTCTATCTTAATATTCTTTTAACTTCCATCATAAGTTCTTCCAGTCTGAATCTTTCCTGCCATAATCTGTTAGCATCGCTCCAAGGCAGAGGCACTTCCAGATTTGCCTGTTCTGCCAGAAACTTCCTTAGAAAAGCCAGCCGCTTTCTCTCCCGTGCTGTTTTTCCACCACGTCTATGCCAATAGGGATGCGTGCGCGGCACTTCTGCAATTGGCCTCAGCTCAATCCTCCGACCTTCCGCACCCGTTACGTCTTTGGTACCCTGGTCATTTATTTCCTGATATTCAAAGAAAATAAATACCCAGTTTTACTAAATGACTTGAGATTTGAATTACCCTAACCGCAGCCACGAAACACGCTGCCAAACAAAATACACGCGATGCCCCAAAAAGTAAACCTAACTTCATTCCGGTACTTGACACGGACAGAAAAATCAAACGTTAATCCCACGAATGAACATAAGAAGCACCAACCACTATTATGAATGCGTAAGCTCTATACCGTGGCACGTTCTTTCCGAACCAAACCAACCGGTATGCACGAGTTCGCAACACAACAGGGATTAGAGAGGAACTTTGTTTCCTTTAAACAAAACTTCATATGTTTCACGCCCCCCGAGAATGCTGAAATAAACGGTTATTATAAAAAGAATGAACCTGATTTCAGTGAAACAACCCTATGCAACCTGACCGTAAGTAGAAAGTTTTCTTTTTAGATCGACCTATTGTCACCTAACCGCAGCGGCTAATCAGCCCCAATGCTGCTTCTTCTGCATGACCGGCGCAAAAGCACCCACACGGTCACCGAAGAATCGTCGGCAAAATTTTCTTAAATACTAAGATGTCCTACTATAGACATACTCACCATTATTTTTCCCGATGACATCCTTTTTTCCCACAGTGTCCTTAGATGAGGTCCTTCGAATATTACAGTAAGATGTCCAATCCTACCGGCTGCGCCAAAATGTTGGGGATCTCGCGTCCTTGCTTGGCTGGGGACGTCCTGTCGCAGTTCGGGCGCGTGGCTGGAAAATCAAGAACCCTAACGTGGAATTCAAACACTATAACTTTTCAGTTTCAGAACACGAGAGATTTATTATTACGAAACCTAATACTTATATACTATTTTTGAAACATTTATCTCAGTCTGTGAACTGACCTTTCCGGTGTTCCAGTTCTGCACCTGCTAATTGGTGTCAGTTGGTCAAGCCAACTGACCCACTTCAAAAGTGGCGACGGTGCATTACGCTGCCCTCGTCGACTCGACTGCGGAACTGTAATACCCTAAAAGCTTACATAATAATGTTGCACAGATCACATTAACTTAAAATACTTAGACCGTAGAAGTATGCCTTATTATAACACTGTTTTAGCACATGCTAATTCAACATAGTGTGGCATCTATTAGGAGTCGGTGCTGTGAGTAAACTACACGTAGGTAGTCTGGTTCTAACTCACAACACCAAGAACAAGGAGGGGCATATCAGACCCAGCATCTGCAGGAAACACGTTTCCAGGACGGGAGGATAGTAGAAGGGATTCGAATGGTCAAAGGGAGGTGACACAGAGAGAAATGAAGATAGATAAATGGGGCATAGTATTTGACGGTAATACCGAGGGGCTGTCAGTAGAGGAATTTATTTTTCGCCTGGAACATTTGCAAGCCCAGTTTGGAGTGCCTTGGTCAGCGGTTTTAAGAGATTTTTACCAGCTGCTAAGAGGATTAGCATTGGAATGGTACTGGTTGTGTGTGTGGACCATCGACGTAAGCGGTTGTCCGGCGTTAAGAAATGCGCTAATACGACAATTTCGGTCCCATCAAAGTGAGTTTGAACTGTTGCGAGAGTTGACGGAGCGGAAACAGCAGCCAGGAGAAAGCCTGGAGTTCTTCTTATTTGATGTGCTTAAGATGAGAAAACGGATCGGAACGGAACCGATTTCGGAGTTTGACGTCATTTAATTGCTAAAATGGAACATCCGGGATGCCGTTGGGAGAATTGTTTACCCTATAACCTGCTATAGCGTAGAGCAGCTGAAGTACGAGTGTCACGAGGCAGAACGATTCTTCCTGAAGAGAGAGATCAGAGTTGTGCAACCACTCGCCAGATATGGGGCGGGCCGAAGCGTGAACGAGTTTAACACAGCGAATGATGAAGAAGTCGGTGAGGTTAGTCGAGAGGTCCTACCGCGGCAAGGTGCTGGTACGAGTCATAAGGAAGAAGGACTGCCAAATAGGTCTCAGATGAGTTGCTGGAACTGCAAGCAGGCGGGCCACACCTTTAGAGAGTGTACCTCCAAGCAACGGAGGCTATTTTGCTACCGATGAGGGGCGGATAATGTGGTGACTCCAGAATGTCCGAAATGTAAGTTGGGAAACGGGGGAAGGAGCATGAGGCCAGCGGGAAGGTTGTGCTCCCGACAGGTTCCCGCGGAACAGTAGATAGTGATAAGTTAGATAGTAATAAGGGTGTAGGGGGAAATGTAGGATTAGTAGCAGATTTTGAGATAGCAGATAAGATGCGGGAACAGTGTGAAGTACAGGTGAAGGGTTTAAGAGAAGGCCAATTAAGAGGGATCTCTCGGAAAGTGGAAAAAGCTAGGTTAAGGTATAAGTTAAAAGTTCTTAAAAAACGGCAGGTAGTTGAGGCTGTGGGGCGCAGTATTCAGGAGGAGAGAAGACCGTTCGCCGAGATTGAAATTCAAGGTAGAAAGTTGCGGGGGTTACTGGATACTGGGGCGTCGGTTAGTGTCCTAGGGAAAAATTATAGGGAATTAGTTAGTGAATTGGGATTGGAAGTGCAAAAGTATTTCACGCTGGTAAGGACAGCTGGAGGGCATAAACAGAAAGTGCTTGGGCGAATCATAGTACCAGTGCGGTTCAAAGGAGAAGTAAAAAGTGTAGTATTTTACCTATGTCCCACATTGCAACAAGAGGTCTATTTAGGAGTTGATTTCTGGCAAGATTTTGGGTTAGCTCCGGAAATTTTTGGGGTATGTGAAGTGGGCACGGAGCCGGCAGAAAAGGACTCCAGTGATGAGGTTAATGTCGCTGGGCGCCATGATTTAACTGAGACTCAGCAGGAGCAACTCGAGAAAACGAAACAGGAATTCAGGGCGTACGAAGAGTGTGGGCTAGGCAGAACTTCTTTGGAGAAACACAGTACACGGTTGGTGCAAGGGACTGAGGCAATAAAAGATCGGTATTATCCCGTATCGCAGGAAGTGCAAGAGTTGTTGTATGCTGAGGTGGATCAGATGCTAGCGCTGGGTGTTATTGAACAAAGTGAGAGTCCCTGGAGCAGCCGAGTTACTTTAGTGAGGAAGCCAGGGAAGAATCGTTTGTGTTTAGATGCACGTAAATTGAATGAGCGCACGGTGAAGGACGTGTACCCTATACAGAATATTGAAGGTATATTGAGCCGTATAGACGAGGCCGTGTTCATCAGTAGCATAGATCTCAAATTCGCATTCTGGCAGATTGAGTTGGAGGAGGGTAGTAAAGCTTTTACAGCCTTTACTTAACCCGGAAGACCTCTGTACCAGTACAGGGTAATGCCATTTGGGCTATGTAATGCGGCACAGAGGCTATGCAGGCTGATGGATAAGGTTATTCCGCAGCGGCTCAGAGAAAATGTATTTGTGTATCTGGACGATTTGTTGATTATATCACCGGATTTCGAAACACATATGTATTTGCTGGGGGAAGTGGCGAAATGTCTCTCCAGCGCGAATCTTACAGTGGGGCTGAAGAAGTCAAAGTTTTGCTGTAAGGAGTTGAAATATCTGGGGTTTGTGATAGGTCATGGAGTGTTGAAGACGGATCCGGAGAAGATGTCAGCAATAAGAAGGATTCCGGTGCCGAAGACACCCAGACAGGTACGGAGCTTTTTGGGGACGGCCGGTTGGTATAGGCGATTCGTGGCCAATTTTGCTGATATGTCCGCGCCTTTGACGGACACACTTAAGAAAGGCGTGAAGTTTGTCATGACTCCGGAAGCAAGTGTCGCCTTTGTAAAGTTAAAGCAGGCTCTCACCACGACTCCGGTACTAGCGCACCCAGATTTTAAGAAGAGGTTTTATATTCAGTGCAATGCCTCCAATTATGCAGTCGGGGCGGTGCTGTTTCAGAAAGATGAAGCTGAGAACGAACGCCCAATAGCCTATTATTCATATAAAATGAACAGTTGTCAACTTAATTATAGTGTAACGGAGAAAGAGTGTTTAGCGGCTATTCTAGCGGTGAGAAGATTTAGGGCCTATATGGAGCTGATGCCTTTTACCGTGATCACGGATCACGCTAGCTTGAAGTGGATCATGTCATTAAAAGACTTGAGTGGTAGGTTAGCCATGTGGTCTCTTCAGCTTCAGGCATATGGCTTTCAAATTGAGCACCGAAAGGGGAGTGAAAATGTAGTAGCTGATACGCTATCCCGATTGATGGAGGAAGTGACTGTGAATATTCCTGATATGAACACCACTGAATACGATTCGCCCGAGTATGTTCAGCGAAAGCAGACTATTGAAGATAATGTAGGAAGGTTCCCGGATCTGCAAGTACGTGATGGGAAGATATATAAACGTACTATTGCTAATGAGGAAAAGGGCAGGGGTCCCTGTTGGAAGCTATGGGTGCCCGAAGCATTAACTTCGACAGTTGTAGCACAAGCCCATGAGCCTGAGTTGTCAGCTCACGGGGGAGTCGCTAATACATTGCACCGGGTACGACAATTTTATTATTGGCCTGGTATGGCGATGCAGGTGCGGAATTACGTGCGTGATTGTAGGGTCTGCAAGGAGACGAAGCATAGCAATCAGGTTTCTAGACCTTTTATGGGAAAGGAAGTCAGCACCGAACGGCCATTCCAACGGCTTTATATAGATTTTTTAGGAAAATATCCGCGCTCCAGGGCGGGTCATGCATACGTGTTTGTGGTAATGGACCATTTTACGAAATTTGTGTTCTTAAAAGCTATGGGTATGGCCACAGCGATGAATGTAGTAAGGTTTTTAATTGAAGAAATTTTTCATAAATTCGGTGTACCCGAAACGATACATTCAGATAATGGAAAGCAGTTTGAGAGTCAGGAATTTAGTAAAGTTATGGAGTCCAATGCTATTAAGCATGTGAAGACGGGGTTTTATGCCCCACAATCTAATGCAGCAGAACGTGTGAATCAGTCAGTTCTGGCAGCGATAAGGGCTTACCTGAAGGAGGACCACCGCGATTGGGATTTATTCGTGAGTGAGATCGAGTGTGCGTTGCGCAGTGCGGTACATCAAGCGATTGGGATTACGCCGTACTTTGCGTTGTTCGGTCAGCAGATGTTTACCAGTGGCGCGGACTATGCATTGGCGCGACAGCTCAAAGCGCTGGAGGATCGTGATTTGTACATCTTACCACCTGAGGACGGAGTTAGTCCGCGAGAGTATCAGGTCTCATATGCATAAAGCATATGAGAAAGGCGCCAGGTATTATAATCAACGGGCGAGGCTGATTAAATTTGTAATAGGGCAGGAAGTGTACAAACGGAACTTCGTACTTAGCGACTTTACGAAGAACATAAATGCAAAATTCTGTAAGAAATTTGTAGAATGTCGGGTGAGCAAAGTTTTGGGAGGTAATTTGTACGGGATAGAAGACTTGCGGGGTAAGGCGTTGGGGGTATTCCATGCGAAAGATTTGAAACAGTAAGAGCACCAGACTCGTAGTCTCGGGGTTGTGGGTGTAGCTCACGTTGGGCGCCAGTAAAGAGGTAAGCGATTGAAGGGCAAATGTTGGGAGCTGTACACTTACGGTGAAATTCTGCATCGCTGGGGCGTTGGTCCGCATAATGGTGAGAAGTGGATCTGAAAGAGTGAAAGAGATTAGCAAATTTTTAGGAGTATAATGTTTGTAGGTTAAGATACTTGGCCTAAGTATGGCCTAGAAAAAGGTCCGGGCGAGGAATTCGGCTGGCTCTGTCAAATGCTGGTTAGCTCCAGGGCTGTGGTTGTAAATATGGGCGTTTGATGGTGCAGCTGTCCGTTTTTCACGCGGATTAGTGTGGGATTTTGTTTGCTCTACCTTATTTGTTGCATCAGATGACTGTTCGGTTTAGTGACTGCATACTCCGGTTGGTGCTCTCTCTCTAAATATGTATATATATATATATATATATATATATATATATATATATATATATATATATATATATATATATATATATATATATATATATATATATATATATATATATATATATATATATATATATATATATATATATATATATATATATATATATATATATATATATATATATATATATGTATGTATGTATATGGGAGAGAGATTTTATATCATCACTTTTTGTTAATTTTTTTTGGTGTGAGAGGATTAGACAGCTTTTGCGTTGAAAGCTCAGGTTGAGTGGAGGGGAACTTTTAATACGCGAGAGCTGGTCTAATATGGGTGCATGTGTGGGTGGATCGAGTGTTAGTGTGGGGTAAATACGTGAGTGCGAGTTGGTAAGGAAAAGGAGAAGAAAAAGAAAAGTGATGATGAAAGGTTAGTAGCTGTCCTTGAAATGGTTGGTTGACCCACAAAGCACAGCTGTTGCCAGGGGGTATGCTTAGTGGGTGGGACAGAGACGGACGGACAGGTTGTGGATAGAATAGTGAAAAGTAGGGTGTCAGAGGGAGAGAGCTGGGAGTTGAAGTACCGGAGGAAAGTGATTTTGGAAGTCAGTAAGTAATGCGGAAAATTTTTAGAAAAGAGTCAGATTCTGGATGGCAAGAAAACAACGTTGGTCGTACGGTAGTTGTCGTTCGAGTCGTCTATCTTCATCTAAATCAAGTGCAATTTTTTTTTTGTGAGAATTTCTGTGCTAGTGTCGTGTTGACAACGCAGGAATACGATATTTTAATCAATTAAACATATAGAATTATTAAATTAAAAAGAAATGGTATTGAAGTTGTTTAATGCTGCATAAAAAAAAGGTAGTTTCGCTCTCCTTTCATTGTCGACGAATTAGAAAAGGAAGTGAATGGATACGGATCGACCGCCGAAGACCAGACTCCTCCTACCCAGAGCGGCAAAAATAAAGATAAGTCCAGCATGTTAAGATAAGCATAAGTTCCTAAATATAAGTATTTATTTACGTCTTTATTTAAGTTTTCTTTTTGTTGGATGTAAAGCATAAAGTTTTTATTGGTTCTGATAATGAGTAGAATCTATGAATAAATTTAAGGCGTTAGGAAAGTGTGATACGGTCTCAACAGAGCGTAGCGGTGGCGCGCTGTGTAAGAATAGCCTACACTGGTCGAGGGAGCTCCTAAGAGTAGATAGAGGTAGAGCGAAAGCGGAGTATGAGTTAGGCCTTGTTGCCTGAATTAGGCAGCCTATACGCAGCTTAGTGGAGGCCGTAGTAATTGTCCGTGTATGTGTGTGTTTGTATAAAAAAATAAATAAATTATGGTAGGCTAAGGTGGCGACAGGAGGACGAGGATGAGGAGAGGCTAATCGAGACGGAGGAATCCGGTGGAGAGGTGAGTGGTATCAAAAATAAATGATAAATGTAGAACAGGTTTAGAGTGGAACTTCATGTTTGCCCCACGATCTGGCACAGCGGGTTGGGAACCTACCAAAGAAAAATAAGGAGTGAGCTAGCCAGGTTGTCTGTGCCAGGTATGATGACCATGGGGACGTAACAATATATATATTATATATATATATATATATATATATATATATAGATATATATATATAAAAAAAAATATATATATAATATATATATATATATATATATATATATATATATAATATATATATATATATATATATATATATATATATATATATATATAATAAATTTCAGTAATCAGTAATATTTTACTGGTTACTGCAAAAAAATTCATTCAATATATATACCAGTATATATATACTCGGATATACTCATATATATATATATATATATATATATATATATATATATATATATATATATATATATATATATATATAAAGGGTTTTTCAAAAGAAACGCTACAAAAGTAAATCGATATTGACAGCAAACGACGCCATATTTTTTCCCGCTCTTTAGACATTTCTCTTCAGTAAGATTTGCCATTTCATCGTGCAAAGATATACGAGCCAACAACGAGTCGAAATTATTAAAATTTACTACCGAAATTCGGAGTCAGTCGCCTCAACTTTAAGAGCGCTACGTCCAATTTATGATGAGGCGCATTTCTGGCTGAATGGCTTCGTCAATAAGCAAAATATGCATTATTGGTTAGACAGCAATCCACACGTACTCCATGAGTCATCATTGCATCTCGAAAAAATTACGGTTTGGTGCGGTTTATGGGCCGGCGGCGTCATTGGGCCGTTCTTCTTAAGTGATGATCAAGACCGGCACATTACTGTGAATGCGAATCGCTACCGTTCAATGATAACCGAATATTTTTGGCCCCAATTGGATAATATGGACTTGGAGGACATGTGGTTCCAACAGGACGGCGCCACAAGCCACACAGCGAATGCCACAATCAATTTACTACAAACCAAGTTTGGTAAACGTGTTATCTCACGAAATTGCCCAGTCGATTGGCCGCCTCGGTCGTGCGATTTGACGCCGTTAGATTATTTTCTGTGGGGCTACGTCAAGTCTATGGTCCTACTGTCCTCTTGTTCGGCTCAAACTGGAATCATGCTTAGCAAAGACTCCCAACACTATCCACAAGAGTCTCGACATTGATCGGGTGGTCGACAATATGACCACAGCTTTTAAAAGAGACACTCTCTAGCATCACTATCGAACCACGGGGCAAACCTAGACCTCCGTGGTGGAACTCGGAAATTGCAAGCCTTCGCAAAGCTTGTAGAATGCTCTTTAACAACGGTAAAGTTTCAGCTGATTGGTTGCCTTTCAAAACTAAACAAAAAGAGTTTAAATACGACATTAGGCGAGGGAAACGAGCGTCATGGAGAGAATTTTGAATCGGCATCCGAGGCTAGCCGTCGTCTAAAAATTCTCCACTCCTCCAACAAAGCCCTTGACTGTATCCAAAAACCAGATAGCAGCTGGACTCACTCAAGCGCCGAAATCCTTGATATCCTGCTAGATACCCACTTCCCAGGGATTTTAGCCTCAGCCAGGTGGAACAGGTTTCCCATGATAGCCTCCCCACATTCCAAGTGACAAAAAGTCACCTTGAGTGGTCCATTCAAACCTTTAAGCCATACAGGTCCTCCGGGCCGGACGGCACCACTCCTGCCGATTTCCAAAATGGGGACGAGATTATCCTTCCATGGCTGCTACAAATATATATAATGCAAGCCTCAGATTGCAATATATTCCCTCACGCTGGCGCTCGGTTCGGGTCGTCTTCATCCCGAAAGTGGGGAAGGCCTCACATACAAAATCTAAGGATTACAGACCCATAAGTCTAACATCCTTTCTTCTCAAGGTTTTAGAAAGAGCTCTCGACCTACATATCAGGACATCGATCAACCCTTTCTTTCTCTCTGTATCTCAACACTCTAAAGGCAAATCGCTTGAAACAGCACTTCATTCTCTCATTTCTCATTTGCCATATTTCTGGACATCGAGGGAGCATTCAACAATATTTGCCCCAACGCTGTCATTTCCGCACACTGAATTCTGGTCTTCTTAAATTTATAGAGCTTCTACTAAAATCTAGAATCATCACTTCCACGATCGGCAGTGCCCAATCAAAGAGGGTGGTTAACAGGGGCACACGCAACAAGGGGGTGTTTATCACCCCTCCTCTGGAATCTGGCAGTTAACACACTACTGGTCAGATTGGAATCTACTGGATATAAAGTGATGGCATATGCGGACGACATAGCAATCGTGGAATCCGGCAAATTCCCCCAAACACTTTCCGAAAAACTTAAATATTCACTTTGTATTGTGTTGAACTGGTGTCGTGAATTCGAACTCGGGGTTAACCCATCCAAAACCGAGGCTATGCTTTTCACTAGGAAGTACAAAATTCCAAGCTTTACTACTATGCCTAGTCTAAATGGCACTCCGCTCTATTTGAGCACACACGTTAAGTACCTAGGCCTGATTCTCAACCCAAACTTAATTGGAAAGCCAATCTAGCTGAGAGGCCATGTAAAGCAATATGCGCTATATACTGTTGTAAAAGAGCAGTTGGTGCAAGATGGGGACTTCGTCCTCGAGTCGTGCTCTGGCTATACACGGTCATCGTTAAACCCAACCTGTTATACGGGTCCAACCTGTTATACGGGTCGGTCTTCTGGTGGCAATCTCTCGAAAAAGCCTGCAATATCAAACCCCTCGATAAAATCAGAAGATCAATTGCTCTACTGATCACTGGCGCTCTTCGTAGCACACCTACGAAAGCCCTTTTTGTCATGCTGCACTGGCTCCCCTCGGGGATCCTGATTAAGCAACAAACCAAGCTGACAGCGATTAGACTTAACGCTCTTTCGCACTGGCGCATAACCCTGACGAAGCCAAAATTGCAATGGGCTATCCATAGCTTCAAACCATTTAAAGCATCTGGCCCATTGAAATTCAGCTGTCAGAGAATCTTATAAGAGAGTGGCTGTTAAAGATCTATAATAGTTGTCTTGAATTAGCGTATATTCCAGACTCATGGAAGCATGTGAGGGTAATTTTTATACCCAAGGCCGGCAAAAGCTCGCACACAGCTCCAGGGGACTTAAGACCCATTAGTCTGTCCTCCTTCTGTCTAAAAATCCTGGAAAGGTTGTTAGATATTCATCTGAGGCTCACTATAGACAGACAGAAGCTGTCAGTCTCTCAGCATGCCTAGGTTAAGGGTAAATCGGTGGAGACCGCTTTACACTCCTTAGTCTCTAGGATTGAGAGCTCCCTGCACAACAAGGAGTTCTCCCTAGTGGCTTTCCTGGACATTGAGGGAGCTTTTAACAATATCAAATCAGACGCAAAAGTCGGTGCGATGCGAGACTTGGAGGTGGAACCCGCCATTAGCAGGTGGATTGAAAACATGCTTAGTAGCAGGATAATCAATTCACAGCTGGGGGCGGCGTCGGCCAAGAAGTCCGTGTGCAGAGGCACACCTCAAGGTGGAGTTCTTTCACCCCTACTCTGGAATCTTGCGGTAAATCAGCTGCTTGTTCGACTGGAGAGGGAAGGGTGCAAGGTGGTTGCGTATGCGGATGATGTTGCTATTAGTATCTCGGGTAAATATATATCTACTTTGAGGGACTTGATGCAAAACATGCTGAACATTCTCTCTAAATGGACTACTGACTGTGGGTTGGGGGTTAATCCGACCAAGACTAAGCTGGTACTCTTCACTAGGAAGTATAAAATTCCTGAATTTATTGCTCCAAAACTAATGGGTGTAGATATTGACCTTGTCGAGGAGGCTAAATATCTGGGCGTGATCCTAGATAGGAAGCTGAATTGGAAGGCCAATATAAGCGAGCGCATTAGGAAGGCTCAGGTAGCTCTGTACTCTTGCAAAAGAGTCATAGGCAAAAAATGGGGGTTACAGCCTAAGGTAGCCTATTGGATATATACAGCTGTGGTACGACCAGTCCTTTTCTATGGGGTGATTGCTTGGTGGACAGCCCTAAGTAAGTCCACATACAATAGGCTGATAACAAAGGTACAAAGAACGGCAGAGGTATTCATAAGTAGTGCCATTAGAACGACTCCAACGGCAGCATTGGATATTATGCTCAATCTGCTGCCTGTTAGGCTTTTTGGCGAAAAAATGGCTGCAAACTCAGCTATCAGACTAAAAGCTACGCATCAATGGGATGCCAGGAATATAGGCCATGCGTCCATTTTAAGACATTTTGAGGGTATTCCTGACTCTTTCGACTACATCACACCAATGTACGCCTTCAATGGTATGTGCAAGATCTCCATTCCCTCCAGGGACGAATGGAAGGATGGCATCCCCACTCATGTACAAGGGGTTCACATCTACACAGATGGATCCAAACTACAGAGTAGGGTGGGAGGTGGTGTATTCTCAGAAGATTTGGATATTAGCATGTCCAATAGGATTCCCGACCACTGCAGTGTTTTTCAGGCAGAGGTCGCGGCTATAGAGGCAGCACTGTCTTGGCTAAGGAAGAAGAAGATATCTGGACTTGATATTTGCATTCTGTCCGACAGCCAAGCTGCTTTGCGCTCCCTGGATTCGGTTATTATCACCTCAAAAGCCGTCAAGAGCTGCCGCAAATCTGTGCTGTGTCGTCTGCATCTGTGCTGTGTTCCCGGTCACAGAGATATTCCAGGGAACTGCAAGGCGGATGAACTTGCCCGTGAGGGTACTACCATACCGATGGAACCAGATAGGTCGCAATTCGGTATTCCTATTCCCACATGTAAGCTCTTAGTAAATACAATATCCTTAGGAACAGCGGGCAGGCGCTGGTCTGAACTTTCATGATGTAAAATAGCTAGACAAACCTGGCCAGAGATAAATGTCAAGCGCTCTAAGCACCTACTGGCTCTAAATAGACAAAGCATAGGTCCCGTGATTAGCGTCTTAACGGGACACTGGACTCTAGGCACACACGGGTGTAGGCTGGGGATCGCCTCTAATGACTTCTGCAGGAGTTGCATGGACGAGGAGGAGGAAGAGTCTACTGCTCACCTGTTGTGCACGTGTCCAGCTTTGTCCAGAAGGAGGCGCACTTTCCTAGGCGACTACTTTTTGGACTCCTTGGGAGATATCTCAAAAAAAAAGATTAGCTCCATCAACAGCTTCATTAAAAGCTCCAAATGGCTGGACCTTTGAAAGGGATGGGACCTGCTGTCCCATGCGGTATCACAAAGGGTCAATGTTGGCCTAAGTGCGCCCTTTTCGGGTGGCCGCTTTACCTACCTACCATAACCCTGACGGACCATGCCTCTATTCTGAATTAGGATCAACCTGTCCCCAACTATATCGATTACATGTCGGTCTATCCCGATTTGGACAGGGAATTCGACCTCACTATTCCCAGCAGAAATTACTGGACTTCAAAAGACCTAGTCGTCGGTGAAACGGTTGAAATCTATACGGACGATTCCAAACTTGGGGGTAGAGAGTCGGCAGCGGTATCTTTTCCGACAAACTGGACTTAAACATCTCCCTACGTCTTCCAGACCATAGCAGCGTCTTTCAGGCTGAGGTCATGGCCATTTATCACGCAGCCAAATGGATGCTGAGTAGTGATATCGGTGCAGTCGACGTATCTATCTTCTCAGACAGCCAAGCCGCCATTAAATCTCTTTTTGGCTCCACCGCCACATGAATGTCGAACATCTTTAAATGAGCTCGCAAGTTACTCTCGGGTGCTCCTAGTCTGGGTTCACATACATAGCGAAATCCCGGGAAACTGCGAGGCGGTCGCAACATGATGGGGGAGTCGTGCCTTTCGTGGCGCTGTCCTTGCGCTGACTGTTACCATCCCAAGTAAGGGAACTTTTTTAGTGAGTGCTTGAACTGCGCCACACCGTGGTACCACAATGGGCCATTATATGTGCTCAAGTGTGCTTTTGCCAAACTAGGTGGCCACTCCTACCTACCTAAACGAACTGATAGACGAATATGAACCACGACCAATTAAAGAATCGCCAGTGAGTTTTAAAATTGTGTTGACAGACAAGTTTCCAGGGCCGCAACGAGTACAACGATTGCCATTTGTGAAAAATTTGAAGTGGAAAAATAAAGAAATGAATGGTTAGCGGATGGAATTATTCGTCCAAGTGTTTATGAATACGCATGTCCAATTGTTCTGGTAAAAAAAAAAACAGGTCAAAGAGATTGTGTTGACTATCGGCTGCTCAATAAAAAAAATTGTCAAGGACAAATACCCTATGCCGATAATAGGAGAACAAATCAACTTGCTACAGAATAGCAAGGTGTTCAGTACACTCGACAACAAAATGGGTTTTTTAATGTGTCGGTCGATGAAAGCAGCCAAAATGATACGTCGTTTGTTACACCAGCAGGCCAATTCGAATTTTGAAAAGTATCATTTGAGTTGTGCGTTAGCCCGGCTGCCTTCCAGCGATTTATTTCAAGCCGTTGATGATCAAAGGCATTTTGTTGATTTACATGGACGATTCGATAATCATAGCAGACAACGAAGAGGAAGTATTGCGCCGATTGCGAATAGCTCTAAATGGAAGAAGTGCCAATTACTACAGACGAAAATAGATTTCTTCGCATACGAAGTAGAGAATGGTCACATCAAACCATCATCATTGAAGACGAAAAATGTTCGGCAGTTCCCAGAGCCGAAAACAGAGAAGCAAGTACAGCGATTTCTCGGCTTAGCTGGATACTTTTGTAAATGTATCCACAATTTTGCAATGATAGCGCGACCATTGAGTGATTTGTTGCGAGAGAATGCCAAATTCGAGTTCGGTGACGCATAGCGTCGTGCATTCCAATCGCTTAAAGATTGTATTTCAGAACCACCAGTGTTGACAATCTTTCGGCACGGTGCTGAAACCGAACTACATACAGACGCATCCAAATGGGCATTCGGAGCAATACTGCTGCAGCGTGATTATGATGATGGGGAAATTGCATCCAGTTCGATACATCAGCATTAAAACAGCAGAAATTATCACAGCTATGAATTGGAAGTGCACACTTTTATCAGGGCAGTACAAAAATTGCGTGTGTATCTGCTCGGGCATCGATTCAAAATTGTGACTGACTGCTAGGCTTTTGAAGCGACGATGAAGAAGAAACATGTGCCGAAAATTTCTCGTTGGGCACTAGGACTGCAGAAATATGATTGTAAGGTGGTACATCGTGCAGGCGACAAGACATGTAGATGCATTGAGTCGACTACATTTAATACAAGAAGCGAGCATGCTTAGCAGAATCATAACCGCTGAAACAAACAACAAATACATACGGGCCATTATCGATGTGCTGCGTGAACGAAGTTACGGCAATTATGTTATGCAAAACGGGTTGCTCTGTAAGGAGTTTAATGGTAATGTCGTCATCGTGATACCCACAGCAATGCAGCACGGAATTGTCAGAAAAGCGCATGAGCAGGGACATTCCAAGCAGAAAAAGATGGAAGACGTGATCAAAGAGGAGTCTTACATCACAAATCAGAAAGAAAAGCTGGAAAAAAAGAGAGATTTCTTCATCCGAAACCAAAAGGAGACGCGCCATTGGGCACATGGCATATAGATTATGTAGGAACAATGCCATCAACTAATAAAAATTACAAATATCTGTTGACAATAGTGGGTTCGTTCACTAAGTTTGTTTGGATTTTTCCTACTAAATCTACTGCCGCATTGGAAACAGTTGGTAAATTGAAAATTGTAACAAATATTTTCGGAAATCCGAGGCGTATCATTTCAGATAGAGGAACGGCTTTCACGGAAGATGCATTTTAACATTACAGAACCAAAAACGTCGATTCAGTTTTAACGACAATAGGGGTTCCGAGAGGAAATGGGCAAGTCGAACGTGTCTACATAACCATAATTTCGGTTCTTTCAAAATTTTCCATAGACAATCCGGAGAAATGGTATCAGTATATCAGCGCAGCTCAACAGTACATAAATAAAAAAAACTCAGCTATCAATAAATACTTCACCATTTGAATTGATAGTTGGTGTACTGATGATGACGAAAGATGACATGCTCATTGCCGAAATCATTGATGCTGAAATTGCAGCTGAATTCAATCGCGACCGAGAAGAATTACGAAGCAAATCAACACAACAAATCACATCCGTCCAAAAGGAGAGAAAAAGAACATTCGATGCGAAGCGGAAAGCGATAAAGCAATATAAAAAAAACGTTCTTGTGTGCATCGCTCATACTCAATTTGGCGTTGGAATATAATTGCGACCAAAGTACCATGGACCGTATGAAACTATTGCATACAAGGTCAATGATAGATATGAGGTGAAGGAGGTTGGCGAACACGATGGACCAGGAAAAACATCAACGAGTGCAGACCACATGAAGCCATGGATTAGATTAGCCGTACTCCAGATGATAGACACATCCGGGTCGGATGCTATGAAGGATGGCCGAGTCTAGTAGCAAAGAAGAAAAAGAAAAGACATTCGAAGATAAGAAAAGACATTCCCTCCATTTTTATTTACCGTTCCGCCCATTTTTTTTGGTTACACGTATAGTGTATGTGAATTTATTGTGTTTGTTGTAAAAATATTCCATATCGCTGTATTGAAAATTATAGGGAGTCTTGAATATACTACTAAATTTAATAGTAAAAAATCATGTGGTTAATTTACTAGTTCAAACTTATCTATAAGTTAACCAGTTGCTAACTTCTACGGCACGTCATTACTAAATTATATACTATATTTTTCCTTTCCTATGTATACTAAAATTTTCCTTTCTTGTCAATTTAATAGAAAAGGAAGTAAAGACAAACATTGGACGACGCTACGCCACGATTGAGGAGATAGACAAAAATCGAAGACAACCTAAACACGTCCACGCACAATAGCTGTCAAAAACTGACTGAACATTCAAAATGGCCAAGATTTCCAACATAAGTGAGGGACATGAGTACCAACATAACATAAAAAAGGTGATAATAAATACAAAAAAAATTGTATTATTTAATTTGGAGTTGAAAACTCAAATGTTAACAAGTTCATTTAATAAATTATAATTATTCTTAAAGTAAAATCTGATCTAATTGCTTTCCGTTTACACTTCTGTTCACTATAAACGCACCATAGTAATCATAAGATGTAGAATAATAATTATTTGGTTTTTTGTCATAATATTATACTACTAATAACTAAAATAATTAATAAAAATTCATTTATATAAAAATGGGGTCCGACTGCCCCAGTAACACCCCTCTGCGATCATATTTAACTATGGCCATGAACAAATGAAAGAGCACAGGGGACACTAAAAAATTTGAATTTGGAACAGAAGGAGGCCAAGATTAAAAAATTGCTGGTCAGAAGAGAATTAAATCTTTTTACAGTATTCTCACATATAACAACAGTTTCAATATTCTCTGAAAAATCTTCAAAATAGGTCAAAATGCAGCTAAACGAATTAATTTAACGGCTTTATGCTTTTAATAAATCAAAGGTAGTGTTTCTTTCTTTAATAATGACGAAAACTATTTTTTGGTTAATCGAATTAATTTTTGTACTTAAACGCAACTGGAATATTTCGACTTGTGGATCTTGAGGGTTCATTGACAATGAGAAATTATCAAAGAAATTGTATGTTCTCAGTTATTTTGAGAAGTTAAGTGAATTAAGGAATAACGATAGTTAGAGTTAAGGGGGGTACACTGTATTTTTACCACTACATACATCAATTTTAAAACCTCCTCTCAGTAGCAGAACCCGCACAAATACATTCATATCAACTGTCTATTCTTGTATTTCTTTGCTGATACTTCGGTAGTTGGCGCAGATTGTTGAATCACCTTTTTTCAATACAGGACAAAGCACGCTGAGATTCGAATCGTCGGGCATGATTTGCTCTAGACGTATTTTGCTGATGAGTTGAAACACACACCATCATCGCCGCCGGCTTTAACCAATTCGGCTGGCAGGCCGTCAGAACAAGCTGCATTATTGTTTTTGAGTCGCTGGATAGCAATTCCAACCTCGTCATGACTAGTTAGTTGGACTTCCATTCTGTCCTCGTAGATTGGTGGTATCGCACTGCATTCCTCTTGGGTGGAATTGGTAGAATCGACACCCGGAAGTAGATTTGAAAAATTCTTTCTCCACAATCTCAGTGCGCTCTGCGAATCTGTAACTAGGTCCAAATTTCCATCTCTACAAGAGGATACTGCTGGCTTGAAAACTTGTGTTAACCGCTTAACCTGTTGCATCCTCGAGTTTCTCACGCTCACGCTTTTCCTGCTTTATTTTTTTACGTCTGAAAAGGCGACTCTCTTCCTTTCTTTTTTCGCGGTAGTTTTCTCGCACTGCTTGCGTAACAGCTGACTGCAGGGTTTTCTTATATACGGCGCTTTTTTCTGCAGCCGCGTCGCGACACTCCTGGTCCATTGATTTCGGGGTTGTGGGAAATTTGGGGCCAGATTCCACCGGCGTCGTTAGGTCCAGAGTATGGTTGGTTGAGCTTAACCGAGAGTTGAGCAGAGTAGACCTCGGCCTTGCGTTGTGATTGCAGTTTAACCACATCCAGCATACGTTGCATGCCTGTGCGTCCATTCTTCGCATTGCATAACCGCGTGGGGATCTTGGCTACAACAAGATAATGGTCGGGGTCAATGTTGACACCAAGAAATGTACGCACGTCCAGCACACGGGAAACATGCCTTCCATCGATCACAACATGATAAATTTGTTCAATGCATATAAGGTCTGTTCGTCGCATAAACTCGTGCAGTGCGAGTTCTCTTTTAGTTATCTTCAGTTCATCAATTTGACGTTTGCTACATGAACAAGAAAGTGCAGTGCCGTTCATAATAGCAAGTTTTGTTTACAATGAAACGAAAAAAATAATAAATAATATGATGTACACACTGTTACGATTGCTGTTCAACTGTCTCAACTTTGAATTGCTGGTAGTTTATATACCTCTCTTATGTTGAAGTAGAACAATCTAGAACATTATCTACACCTCGCAAGAAGTTTCGAGAACATTCTAGAACATTATCTACAACTCGAAAGAAGTTCCTATAAGGTTCTAAACTATTCTCTGCATAGATTGTGCCTTGACTTAAATACATATCTGGGGTGGTGCACTATTCTCCAACTTTAACTGGGATCCCAAAAGTATGCAATCATTTATGTTTCCCTCACCCCCACTTAATCTTGTTTGTCCCGAACAAGGATTGTACTGCAACCTTTATAAGGTGATAGCCTCTCCATATGAACGAATTTAATTTTGCTCCCGACATTTCTCGCCAACTGAATGCGGTATACTACATGGTCGATCCGCTTTATCACCTTGTAAGGACCTTCCCAGTGTGTTTGCAGTTTTGGCGATAATCTCTTTTTCCTTTAGCGCACAATAATAATAATGTGTGCGGACGCATATAATTTTGGTCCGTATTCTAGCCGTTATTTAAATAAATTTAAATGTGAAAAATCGCATGCGGATTTTGTTTAGAATATGCGGAAAGTGAAAAAATTCACTGCGGAAAGTTATTTAGAATTTGGGTGATTATGATAGCAGTGGGACGAAGCAATATTGGTTTGTTACAATTAGAACCAGTCGATTATAAATAGATTTAATTAAAAAAAAAACATTCAATTGCGAAGTAAAGTTTTGATTAAAACAAAATATAGTAAAATTATGCCGTGCCAAAAAACAATTACGGGTCCAGTAGATCGTAGAAGCGATCGAATGTGATATTATCTAAAAGTAGTATCGCAAATTCAATATAGAATTGAAATTCAAATGCAGTGCTAAATCATCTCCCCTTAAGTGCGGTCACGCTATTCTTTAGTTCTTTCGTTTATCCAAATTTGCTCGAAAAAGTGAAAAAACTCATTATCTCCATTTGTTTTTCAAATAACTCTAAGCCACCATGGCATCCTAATCTGGAGGGGATAACTATTAATCTATCCTCGACAATAATAAAAATGGAAGGATATATCTGAACAACCATTTAGACTTTCCACCAATAGACAAGCAAAAGCCAAAAAATATATATATAAAGTGTTAAAAGTACATTCTCGTAAAAAACACAAACGAAAGCAAACCAATAAAAAACTTTAACATTTTCATAGTGTCAAAAACCATAGAAAGCATTAGCACAGAAAACCCCTTTTCAACCTCCTACACCCGAGAAGGCCACCTTCTCATTCTTACTAGCAGTGAAGCACAAGCAAACCGGTTTGCGAAAGCAACAAAACTTTCAAACATCTGCAACATAGCATTGTGATTAATTCACCATTTCATATACTTGCTTTCAATTCATACGACTTACAGCACGAGATAGATATTGGATAGGAAAAAGCCAAAATCGAACCCTACATTCCTGCACCAATGTAGAGTAAAAACTGTTCCCTTATCGGACACACCAAAAATTACTGCAAAAATTAAAAAAAGCTTTGTTTGCGCTGGCAGCGAACATTACACAACTGCCTGCGCCAAAGTCGAGTGCATCAATCGTAAAAACCAACATCTCTCAAAAAACAAAAATTGCCCAACATTTAAAAAGAGTCAAGCAATTCTAAAAGAAAAAACATTAAATAAATACTCTTTTCGCGAAGCAGCATAAAAAATAAACGAAAATCAAAACAACTTTGAAAAATACTGTCCCATCGAAAAATTAGACGAAGCTCTAGCATTAAAACAAAAAAAACACAAACAATATAAACATCTCTCTCCCAAATACAGTACAACAAAATAAACTATCAAATTCCCCCTCCACCAACTTTCCTACACAAGACAAACCAGTTCCCACTCCCCTCTCCCCACCTAATCAAACTACGCTTATCCAAAGCAAACAAAACAAAAACAATGAATCTCTTTTTAACACCAAATCGTTACACTTACTCAACCCTTTAACTCAATTACCCATCACAACTACAACAAATACTAATAATAACCCGCCTACCACTTCTTCTGTTTCACAACAAAAGAACAAAACACAAACTCAAAAAAACGTCATCTATAACTCTAATTCGGATTCAAGCTCTGATCCATTAAAAACCATTTCTAATGCATATACTTGTTAAATGTATAATTAAGATAATCCTATCCTTATTATGGTTTTTAATATTCTCCAGTGAAATATTAACGGATACCTCAACGACTATAGTGAACTCCAGCTTCTGATTCGGAAAAAACACCCTTCAATTACATCTTTACAGTAAACCAATCTACGATCAAATCCAAATTATTGTAATATCCCCCGCAATTACTCCTTTTATGGAAAAAATAATATTAACATCAGCGACCACGGCCGTAGAGGTGTGGGTGTACTAATCGAATGATCTTTACAACATAAAATAATAAACATAAACTCAAAAATCTTAGCAATCGGCATTGAAATTACTTCAAGCATCTCTTTCATTATTATAAATGTATACATTTCTCCCAACGAACAAATATTGTCATCTGACTTAAAGGCACTTATTAATAACATAAATAGACCTTATGTGTTATTGGAAGATTTCAATGCCTTATGTGGTTCCAAATGTAGCAACAAAAATGGAAATTTGATATCGAAATTTATCGAAGATAACAACCTCATCCTACTCAACGACCATTCTGCTACTCACTTCGCAACTAAACGCACATTTACAAATATTGATCTCACTATAACCTCTCCTCTATTATACCTACTGGCATACTGAGTCCCATCTCTACGGACCACTTCCCTATATCCATAGAAATGTTTCCCCATCAACAAATACCATAGCCGAAACACACATTTAAGACTGATTCCGCTGACTGGGATTCCTTCCGTTTAGCATTAAATACATCCCTTAGTAACCTTCCAACCTCTAACAACATAAACCAAAAAGTTGCAGAATTTCAAAGACATATAAAAATAGCAGCCAACCAAACCATCCCAAAAAGAGGCAACAAATCCGGAAAATACGTCTGTTGGTGTAATCCAACATTAGCTTCTTTGCAAAAAGAAAAAAGGATACTTTGGAAAAAATGTAAATATAATCCAACACTAGAAAATGGCCTCAACTACAAAAGAGCTCATGCTGGACGTGAAGTTAAAGATGCCAAAAGAATTGCCTTCATCAAATTTACAAGTGACTTAAGCCCTTCCACTTCCTTTATCAAAACTATGGGACATAGTTAAAATTTTATCTCGTGTAAATAGAAGAACCAAAATCCTCATTCAATCTTCAGACGGATCTCTGACAACCGATTCAAACAACATTGCAAATATTTTTTTCTAATTTCTGGTCTTCTGACTATAATGATTCAAATTTCTCCTCAGAATTTCAGAAGCAAAAAAATAGTACCCAAAATCAAATCAGCTTACAATACAATTTAGGTAATCACTCCAAACAAATTGAAAATCCGTTTTCACTCCTTAAATTAAAATCTTGCCTATAGTCACTTAACGGAAAAACTCCTGGTGTGGACCAACTTTCCTATCCTATAATAAAAAACCTCTCACTGATGGCAAAGATAATCTCTGTCAAATTTACAATACAATTTTTGAAGCCAGCGTAATTCCACAACAATGGAAAATTACGTCTATTGTACCGATTACCAAGCCAAACAAACAAAAATCCTATGTTGAAGGTTACAGACCCATTTCCCTCCTTCCGTGTATGTCCAAAATCATAGAAAAGATGATTTCACGAAGGATTATGTGGTTCTTATCTGAAAAACGACTGTTAACAAACAAGCAGTCGGGTTTTAGATCGTGGAAAAGTAAAACTGATACACTCCTAACCTTAGATGAACTTTGTTCCAATACCATCTCAACCCATAATCACCTTTCGATCTTATCCTTAGACCTTGAAAAGGCGTTCGACAAAAACGGAATCCTCGCAGTTATTGATCAACTGTTATCCAAAAATTATCGGGTTGGTGAAAAGCTTCCATTCCAATAGAAAAATCCGAACAAAAGTGGGCAATTTCTATTCCTATCCACGGCCATTACATAATGCAATAATCTTTAGCAATAAATAAATTGTCCAACATCATAGACAACAATAAATTTTTTTAACCATGCTGTCTATGCAGACGACATATGCATATTTGCCCAATATAAACGAGAGGACGATCTCCGAAGCAAGCTAGACTCCTTATATAATATTATTCAGGATTGGTGGTCCTACAGTGGTGTTGAGATATCATTAAAAAAAGCAAACTTTTGCATATTTGCAAAGAAATCAATTGTACTCCAACCCAAATTCAACTAAATGGCAGCCATATCCAATATGTCGACAATTTGAAAATATTAGGAAAATATTTATGGAACGAACATGTGAACTATCTTTGTAACAATTTATTGAATAAAAATTTTATGTGATGTAAAACTTGAATGTCACATCCTTAGTCTACATTGCAAAAACTATTATCCTTTCAAAAATCACATGGTCTAGTTTTATATGGCAATACATTTAAAAGAAATATCCAAAAAATCTAATCAATTTATCACAACGCAACTAGATTGGCATTGGGTGCTTCTAGACCAATTACAAACATCCTCACCGAATCTGGCCTCGCATCGATAGAAAACCGAATCGAACTCCAAACAAGCAGAATGATTACAAAAATTATATACTCGTACGGCTCTAATATCCACAAACTCGCATAAAATAGATTGAAACGAAAAATTCCTGAAAAACAAAATACAGCAATCCAAAGTATCATCAATTCTGGAACCCGCAAAAATATCTACCCTAACCCCATCATCCAACCCCAATTACCCTCTTTCCGATGGCATCATAAACGAGAATCTGCAAACACTGAATTACATATCTTCGAAAAAAGCCACACAAATGTAGAAACCTTCAACAAACTCTTTGCTGAACTTTGCCATAAGTTTAAAAATTGGAAAGCCAAATTTACTGATGGCTCAAAAACTGATGTGATCACAGCCTACAGTATTCTCGATGAATTCAATAATGTTATCAGAAAAATCCTGTTACCATCCTACGCCTCTATTTTATCAGCAGAAGCCGAAGCTATTCTATTCGCCTCTAAATTTGCCCATAATTCCAAATCCAAATACATAATTTTTACAGATTCACTTTCTGCAATTAAAGCTATCCGTAACACTAATAATTCTGACAATTCCATTGCCAAAATACGAGACATTTTAACCAGAAACAACAACATAAAAATCGCCTGGATCCCAAGTCACATTGGTATAATCGGCAACACGATGGCTGACGAGGCGGCGAAGCTAGCAACGAAATCACCCCTCAACCTACAATTTACTTATAACAAAAAAGATATCCGAAACACTATCAATCACCAACATTCCAAAGGCCTAGATTCTAATTGGAATGACTTGGAACAAAACCACTATAAATCCATCTTTATCAATAGAACACCTCCGCAATACCCAATGTCATTATGCCGGCGAGAAATAGTAAACTACACCAGGCTGCGTCTAGGTGACACTAGACTAACTCACCTGTATTTATTCACCAGAGACCAACCGCCAATAAGCCGATTTTGTGGCGCCGAAAACCTCACCATAACATAAATTGCCTACAGATTAATCAAATTATTCATAGCCTCTAGAGCCAAAATATCACAGACCTAATTGAACCTACTTATACAAACATAAGAACTCTTAATAGCATTATAAAAAAAACTAAAATTGTTCTTTGATATTTGATATAATAAAATTTAATCTAATATATGTATGTATGTATGTATATTTATTTATTTTATTTATTTATTTACAAAAGAAGGATACGAATCAATTCTTATCATACGAAATTTAGGAGCACTAGCTGCCAGGGCTTTAAATATGTTATATATAAAAAAAAGCCTTCAGTTAAAAAAAAAGAATAATAATAATAATAAATAAATAAATAAATAAATTTAGAATAAGTAACGGAAGGCCTTAGTCGCTACTGCTAATTTTTAAGATTTTCTTTTGTATTTCTTACAAATTAAAATTAATAATAAAAAAATAAAAAAATAAAATAATAAAATTCATAATAAAAAAATAAAATTCGAATGTTTTTTAATTGAAGGTGGCGTTAAATTTAATTTTGCGAAATTTCGATTCGTTTAATTGCGGTTTACCATTATGTTGTTCATTCTGTGGTGCCTTACATTTCCGTTCAGAGATTACATCAGGTAACAATGAAACATTTACATTATGTTATCACAAAGGTAAAGTTCACTGATCACCATTTGCTCAAAATCCAATCGTTCAAAATGTTTTCGTCGGCATTAATTCCATACATCTATGTTAATTCAGATGACCCAAAAATTAAACAACGTTCCAGAACTTAGATTACAAATATTCGTTCTTATAATTCTTCATTTGCAATGGTTAGTTCTGAGGCCAAGCCATAGAGTAGTTACTCTATGACCAAGCTGCCTGATACATCTTTGAATGGTGTTTATCATTTTAAAACACATGACATATTTTACCATTGTGCTGGTGCATTAACTTCTGAATATGGTCGTCAGCCAAGAATGATAGAGAAAGAGATTAGGCAATGCGCATGTTTGCTTTCAATCAGCTGTTTTGCCTACGTCACGGTTGACTTTCTACTATTCAACCGCGCTTTTCAGTTGATTTTCAAATAAAAAATTTGTTAAAATGCGTTGTTCTGTATTCGGTTGTGACAATAGTAATAACAAAAAAGGCGAAAATAAATGGAGATTTTTCCATTTTCCTAAGGACAAAGCCCTTGCAAGAAATTGGATTAACTTTTGTCGTCGGAAAGACGAAATAAATATAAAAAATGCATATATATGTGAGGTGCACTTTGCGCCAGAAAATTTCGAAAGGCATTTGCAGTTTGAAATGGGTAAGAATAGCAATTATATTGTATTAATTATAATTATTATATAAGAAATAAAATATATTTTTTTAGGATTATTTTCAAGAAATCCAACAAAGCTGCTGCCCAATGCTATTCCGAATATATCAGCAGCTTTAGAGGAAGAAAATGAGAGGCAGAAAAGAATGGAGTATCGTTCAAGGAAACAACTTGTGTCAACCCTCTTAAATGAGCCAGGAGTTTTTGTTGACGATATAGAAACTGAGGGTATCGAAGAAGTACCACAAGCCGCGATAAAAGCAGTCGTCGACGAGAAGGAGGAAAAAATACAACGTTTAGAAGTAGAAATGTGAGCGCCATAATTGAAGTCCATGGGTAGTTATGTATATAATTTTTCATATATTACAGAGAAAAACTAAAGAAGATTGTATACAAATTAAATGAAAATAATGAGAAGCAAAGCATAGAGATAAAGCGCCTCAAAATTTGCATAAAGTCTTCAGAATTCCACAGAAACAACTTGGAAGAAAAACTCGGTTGCATTTTCACCAAAGGCCAGGTAATAAGTGTATCTACTTAATTAATGATTTTGATTGAAAAATTCCTACCTGCAGATTGAAAAATGGAAATAAACGGCTGAATTGGAAAGAAGAGGATATTGCCAAATCTATTACGCTGTATTCAACAAGTCCAAAAGCATACAAGCTTTTGAGAAGAAACAATATCCCCTTACCAGCTGTTCGAACTCTTCAATGGTGGTCGAAAAAAATAGATATATCTCCAGGTATCATAGAGCCTGTGATGAAATTATTGACGGCCGCAACAGAGTTGACAAAAGCTCAAAAAACTTGCGTACTCAGTTTTGACGAAATGAAAGTACGAAGGGCTTTCTGCTACTATAGGTCATCTGATTCTACATTGCCTCCTGTTAATTACGTTCAAGTTGCAATGTTAAGAGGTACCTAAACCACCAATTTTTTTACATCAACTTCAAACTTTGATTTCAGGTTTAATATGTAAATGGAAACAGCCCGTATTTTATGAGTTTGACTGCAAGATGACTAAAAATATACTGTGACACATTTTATCATCCGTCAAAAAATGTGGTTATAATGCTGTTGCCATGGTTAGCGATTTGGGCGGAAGTAACAGAGGGTTATATAATGAGCTTAAAGTTGATATGGAGAAGCCTTGGTACATTTTGTCTTAAGAAAATTAGTTTCAAAATTTCTATAATAACGGGTCCGCCAAATAACTTTTTTTTTTTGAAAATTCTATAAAAAAAAAAAAACTACTGGATATTTTCTCAAATTTCTTTTTTTATTTGAAAGTACAATCCTTCTGGCTAATAATGGAAAATAATTTCATTCAAATGGCTGCCTCAGCTGGCCATGCAGTAGCCTACACGATCGGTCCAATTTTTAAGCACATTATCGATTGTGTGCAGCTATATTTCACCAATGGCTTCACGAATATTGTCCTTTAAAGCGTCAATTGTCTCTGGCTTTTCGGCGTAACACTTATCTTTGAGGGCACCCCACAAATAATAGTCCAACGGTGTCAAATCGCAGCTCCGAGGTGGCCAAACGACATCAGCTCTGCGGCTGATAATGCGATTTTCAAAAACAGGGCGCAAAACATCGAGTGTAGCTTCGGCTGTGTGGCACGTAGCGCCGTCCTGTTGAAACCAAATGTTGCCAATATCCTCCTCTTCAATTTTTGTGAACAAAAATTCGTTCAACATGGCCCGATAACGATCGCCATTGACTGTAACGGCCACTCCTTGCTCATTTTCGAGGAAAAATGGCCCAATTATGCCTCTGGACCAAAATCCGCACCAAACAGTGACTCGTTTTGGGTGCATCGGCTTTTCAATGTATGCGTGCTGGTTTTCTGTGCCCCAAATGCGACAATTTTGCTTGTTTACATACCCGCAAAGATCAAAATGAGCTTCATCTGAAAAGATGATTTTTTTGGCAAATGATTTTTTTGGCATTCTGCAACATTACCATGATTTTCAAAGTAATGTCGCAATATTTCCCAGCGTTGTTCAAGCGTATATACAACCATATTCGTTCAGCGGAAGGATAAAACTAATTATCTGTCAAATCAGACATGAGCTAAGTGTTACCATTCACGAAATAAGCACTAGTTGACAAAAAAAAACGTTAGATGGCGGACCCGTTATAATTTATTTGTTTATTCATTTACAGGTTTCCACACGACGGGGACAGGATTGTAGTCTTCGCTGATGTTCCTCACTTAATAAAACTCCAGAGGAATCATTTTGTGGACCATGGATTTATAATAAATGGAAAGGTAATTAAAAATGACATTATTTTAAAGCTTCTAGGTTTTACTTTCAGTGAGCTGTCGATAACCCACAAAATTTCAAAGAAGCACTTGATTGTTACAGGAGCGGAAACGCAAAAGGTTAAACTAGCTACAAAATTGTTTTCCTACACAATTGCGCAAGCCATAACACGGGCGGTTAGTTTAGGGTTATTAGACGACGAGAATTGGGAAGAATGCTTTAACTTTTCAAAATTGTGAGTAGTACCGTAAATATTTATGAAAATGGTCATTAAAAAACTTTTATTTTGCAGACGAATGATTGGTTTGACATAATGAATGTCAGAGTGCCCAAAGAAGGAGTAAGGGAACGTCTACATGCCTATGGTTTGGCTTAGACACCCAAATTAATATCTTGGAGCAAATGACGGAAATGGTTTCTACGATGAGAGTTGTTGGCAAAAATACTTTGCTACCATTCCAAAAAGGTATACATATCGTCGCTATAACGAATGTGTATTTATTGGAATTTACTATTTACTTTAATTTTCATTTTATTTGCAGGTATACTTCAAAACAACAATGCGTTAAAGTTGCTGCTGACTGATGTGCGCGACAAATATAAAATATATTATATTTTGACTTATCGCTTGAATCAAGATGTGTTAGAAAACTTTTTCGGCATTATAAGGTCGAAAGGAGGCCTTCACGATCACCCCGACCGCCAAGAGTTCAAATATAGGTTGCGATCGTACATACTTGGCCACAACGAAGGAGTCTTATCTGAAGGAGGGAAAGTTGAGATCGACGACACCCCAGACTTGGAAGGAAATTATTTATCTCTAACCGGTAGGATTATAAGTATTACTTTTTATTTATTCATACATATGCATATGTTTATATTTTTTCAGGTAACATTTTTCAACGCGTCTCCGTTGAGATGAACTCCTCTGATATGTCAGAACAAAATGACGATTTGGAGACTCTGAACAACGATGGATTGGAGAATTTGGCAGGATACATTTGCCACAAACTGGGAAAAGACAATCCCGAAATATGCGTCAATCCAGAAAATGATTCCTCATATACTTGGGTAAATCATCTTTCTGAATGAGGGCTTTCAAAACCAACTAATATGTTAATGGAACATATGAGAGCCCTGCAAGCTGCTTTTGATGAAATAAATAGCAGTGAATTATATACATATATGTAAAAATTATATTAAGAAACACTTAGAATTAAGTAGTCATGTAAATTGTAATCAAAAAGTTAGGAAACGAACTGTTTTTTAGAGCTAGAATGTATTTTAGAATCCGTTCACTAAATAAGACTATTGTAGAAAATATGTACAGCAAAAAGCGAAAATTAAATAAAACAATTAATTTAATTGTTTTTAACTATTTTTTATTGATAACCGATTTTTATTTACACTTATGACGCTCATAATTCCATTGCTCCTTTCTTGGGCTTCTAGGATGACGGCGTTTAATTCAAAAAAATTCCTCTCCACAAACATTTAAACACGTTTACTGACACTTTGTAAGCTGCTGAAATGCTCTGCCACAATTCTTTGGGTACAAATTCCGATTTAAGAACTTTCGACCCAATTATAAATGTTTTTCTATACAAATTTTCGCAATGTTTCTTAAAAATGCAAAGAACACCATAGAAAAGAAAATCAGCTGTTCGGTCGTTAGTCAACCGTGACGTAGTTGCGCAGAACGAAGCAAATTTGAACACAGCATTGCGTAATCTTTGTCTCTGTGAATTGTGGTCGTCAGCCGTCTTATGCACATTTTTATGATGTGGATACAGGGTAAGATACAGAATGCTGAAGCAGCAAATGTTAAATATAATGTGAATTTGATGCATGAATCTCGGTTTATTGGATCGATTGCTGATTATTGTCGATCTAAACCAAATACCTTACCCCAAATTTTTGAATTTCCCTAGAATGCGGTCAAATTTCGGCCGCTGGGTTCCACTAGTTCTTATAAATCTATTTGTTTATATCATACGTATATCTATATATAGTGTCCCTTGATAAAGGATTGAACCCAATTGAACCAACAATTTCATAAGACACTGGCATAGATTACCAATAGATACGCAGCTTGCCGAATCCAACAACAAAATCAATGCAAAATGGATTTGCAATAGCATGCGAGAATCTCATTTTTCACCGAGGTCTGTTAGCACAAGTGGCCGCGGTGAATAAACTACTTATACACCATTTTTACTCCTATTACAAAAGAGTGTTACCGAAGTACATAATTTTGTACTAGGTTGTAAATTCATATTATTATCAATATACTGAAATATTAATGAAAAAATATAACATTAAATGAACTCAGTACTGCAATTCAGCTTATTATTTGTCTTTTCTAATCAATTAAAACTATTTTATGGTTGCGAAAGAACTTCCATGTGAAGAAAACAAAATTTTAAGAACCTTTTTTGTTACTGTTAATTAATAACTGTGTTGAAGGTGTTCGTTTATATTGCGAAATATTAAATAAATGTTGCAGTTATACTTTTATATCTAATTTAAATTAATTGTAAGCGAAGGATATGTGATTTTATCTCAAATTGACTTTACGTAGCTAAAATGCGCCTTGAGGCAGATAAAATTTTAAATTTTATTGTTTTTTTACTACCTCAGACAATAAATAGGAAGTGTTAAGGACGAGTGATAAAGAAACATGTTTTAAAATAAAAAAATTTTGTTTCACAGTCACGACCTCGTGCGAAATGCTTCTTTTGTAAATCTTTTTCTCTTTGAGTCGAAGGCCTTAGTTGCTAGTCTTCTTTTAGCTTCATCTATTGCAATATTATCTGAATCACTTTTGAATTCTTGTAAATATAAATAACAGACCACACTATTTCACTAATAATTTTCACTTTAGTTATATTTTATTTAATTCGAAATATAAATACGCTAATAAAGTTTATTTAAGAAATAAATTTTATTTATTACACAAAAGATCATAGTTATAAAAATTATTTCATCCATTTTTGTTTGTGAATTTTCCAACGCTGAATAATTGTAAGTATTCACCACTAACCATGAATGAATATGTTTATTGCTTCATGGGTTTAGAGCAACTTAAAAATTTTCTGCTACAATGATCACCTTTTTCTGCTCTGGATTGAAATAGATCAGTCACTATATTCACATTATGTAAGAATAAAGAGTAGACAACAGATATTTTCCCCTTCTAAAGTGTCAAAACAAAAGAAGAACGCAATTCACAACACATTTAACAGGTCACAAGGAATCTGGTATTTGTTGATGCTAACACTGTCATTCAAACTACAATGTTTTTTTTTTGTGAAATAAAATGACACATTCATTTTAGACAATGCTTTTTCTTCATATTTCCTTTTCAGTTTGTGTGATGATAATATAAAATGAGTACCGCTCTGAGGTGACATCATAGTATATTTACAAGAATGATAGATATTTTATCATTCTTGGTATATTTACTATCTCCTGAACAATTATTCACAATCGGTGTTCAAAATTTGTTGCATTCGTTTGAACGCTCCTCGTAACATAGTGAATAAATGAAAACACTAGGAGTATGAGATAATTTATCACAATATAGTACAATTTTATAAAACAGCAACCCTGCTATTGTAATAAAGAAATGTGGATTCCTTTAATATGAAATTTGCCAATATTCAACGAATATATAGATGTATAAAATAAAGTCAAATTAAGGATTATATTTTTTAAAGTTAAAAAGGCCCGAAAATGTCCAGCTTGCGTGAATCGAAGGATAAAGCACTAAAATTACTTCGTGCGCTACCCCGTATGCAAATTGGTAATTTGCGGCCTAATCCCAATTCTAAGCAAAGTGTAAGTCCAATTTGAAATTGGTATATATACACGGCTGAAATTATGCAATCGATTTCAGGATAAGCGTGGCCGTGCCCAGCATGGAGGTGATAAACATGGAGCTGGTAACAAAGGGTCTGGTCAGCGGCAAAATTTCATGCGATTAGGTTATGAAACAGGCAATACCCCTTTTTACACACGATTTCCCTACGAGCCCTATTATAGAGGTCATCATTTACGGCGGCAGTATCCACAAGTATCTCTACTCCAACTTCAAGTTCTAATTGACACGAATCGTATTGACGCCAGTCAGCCAATTGACTTGACTGCACTGTGTAACACAGGTTTACTAAAAATTACACCAACGGATATGCATTACGGCTTCCAGTTAACTGATCTAGGTGCAGAAAACTTCAATGCGAAAATTTGTATTGAAGTCCAACATGCTAAAGAATCTGTTATCGCATCCATTGAACGGAATGGTGGCGCAATAAGAACCGCTTACTACGATCCAAGGAGTTTACAGGTAACTATTAATAAACTTGTTTTTCGTAGTTATGTTACTCTTTTTTTGTGCAGATTATTATGAATCCAAAAAAATGGTTGGAAAAAGGTGTGCCCATTCCCAGGCGTTTGCTACCTCCACAAGATGCTATTGAGTATTATACATCGGCCCAGAATAGAGGGTATTTAGCCGATCCCGAGCAAATCAGCAAGCAGCGCTTAGTGTTAGCTCAAAAATATGGGTACGAATTACCCCGTATTGAAGAAGATTCTGCTTATGTTGCGCTAACTACTATGAAGGATGCACGCCAAATATTTTATGGCCTAGAGCCCGGTTGGGTTATTAATTTAGTAGATAAAACCATTATTAAGCCAAAAGGATTTTCTAACTAAAACACGAGCATTCTTAATGAATAAATTACTTTAATTTTAATAAAGTTAAAGGATAAAGGTTACTATGTTAGATTTGTATCCAATGTGCAAATCTCTTTAGTTTAATAATTTGTGTTCATTACTAAATTAGAGGGATTTGAGATAACTGAATTAATATATGAACTTATTTTAAAAATTACTGTTTGATTGAGTCACTTGTTAAAATCATTTTAATTTTAGTTAGCTTCGCTTCTCAAAACTTTTAATAGTGATAATTTGTAACTGCTCATTCATAATTATAGCAGATGTTTGCATTTATACCAAATTTATTATTTTCGATATGAAGCTAAATGAAGATTTGTTGGGCCGATAAATTCTCCATAAACGGCTTCACAACGGCACTTGTGGCGAAACAGAAAATCAATCCAAAGGTTATGGATATGGGCAGTGCTGGCAAAGCTTTTCGCCAAATAGCTAGTAGTAGTAAAGTCAGACACAGACCAATCAATATGGCCACAAAACAAGCAATTGTAGTTGTCCAATCGCCATAACTGGAAGCTTTTCCGACGAGTACAGAGTAAAATATAAAATCTCCCAAGCCAAGTTTAATCCCACCTGAAAAATAAAGTAATTAATCAATTTACACTCAGTTGTGTTGAAGAGACGAATACTTACGTTCTTCTGTAGCTTCTAACTGATTAATGTCATTGGGTTGCTGTGGTATAGCAGCAACGGTACGATATTCTGTGGAACGATTCGCATTTTGACCATTACTCGCCTGTACTTCAATCTGCCGGCGAGCAACCCGATTATCTAAATTAGAGGACCATTCCTCTGTGAAACCAGCTTCTGTAAATGCCCATATACATTGATTGAAATAATAAAATAAATGTTGATTGATGGTATTAAAGGTTTTTTACAAATTAAACAGTCAAAGTAGACACTAAAATAAAGAAATATCCAGCACCAAGCATATAGAAAAACTAAAAGCCCGGTCAAATATTCTGCTCCGGCTGAAAACTTGTCGAACTGAATGCTGAGGTAATATATTCTTGGAATTTGTTAAACTTTTGTATTGAACAATCACAATAGTACTAGGACGATTTCCGCCCATATTTTTTGTCGGCACTATGAAGTCAGATATAATACAGACTACAAAACAACCATTCTCATATATTTGACGATAAAATTTTATTATTCTTTGAATCGACCTGGTCTGTGTGAACAAATTTCACTAGCATCTGCGCTGTCAATGTTTTCCAACACAGTTCAATCTAGATTTACACAACAGCACTTGTTTGGGAATTACAAGTGGATTGAGCAGTGCCTTCAGCGCAGCCTTACAGTCATACATATAATTAATGTTGCAAAATTCTGTGGAATTTAGAAAAGTACATTTTTCTAAAGTAGATTATGTAAATTTCACCCCTTACAGAGTTTATAATCTAACAGCTAAATTAAATGGTACCTAAAGTGGTCAATTCCCTCGAATCAAATATAAACTAATGTATCAGTATACTAAATAATGATTTACTTTAAGAAAAATCTCGTGTAAGAAAAAATTTAGTTTGAACATAATTTTGTTATTGGACTAGTCAATAGTTAAGCGCTTCCCTTAATGTTTTAAAAAGGAAAAAGTGACCTTTGGGCGTACTCTAAAAAATACATTTACGAAAATTACACCAACTTAAGCTCATTTAAAGTAATAAAATTAATAAATACCATGTCCGCGCATATTTATAGTCACAAGTGGCATACCTTCAGCGTCCGTGGCAGCCATATTTTGCCCCAAGTTACCTGTTCGACGTGAGGTATGCGCTTCGACGGTATTTTGTTGCGCTTGGGAAGGGACTCCATCGTTATTCTCAGGTTGATTAATGCCCATATACGAATAAAGAACAGTGGCTGTATTTACAAAGGCGTATAAGTTAAAATTTTTAGAATGTAAATAAAATACATTTACAGGAGTATATCAGCGCTGGAAAGATTTGCTCATTGCGTTCCTGTGCGGTCTCCACCAATATACGCAATGGGCCCTTTGGTGACAGTACAGCAATTAAATCTTCAAATAGGATCACAATTTCAACAAGCATAGATATTGTTAATGATTAAAATGCGTACCCCAAACTGAAATTGCGGCTAAAACTGCCCAAGCAGTCCACTCAGGCAAATATTTTATAAACACAAGTGCCATGAGCGCCGCCACAAAAATTAAATAGCCCTGCTGGAGACGTAGTGGGCCTTGCCAATGTATAGCCATCATGCCCGCAACACCGAAGTTCCACATAATTAGTAGTGCTGTAGGGTAATCCATTGGAATGTTGTATGCACGTAGCAGCTCTCTAAAGTAAACAGAAAGTTCAATTCATATATATATATGACATAGAAACGGCAATATTTGTATATAAAAACACTTACTCAAGATATAAGTATGTAAATATGAAAAGCAGCATAAAAGACGACATAATCAACCACCCATGAATAATTTTATAACAACGCTTTTTATACAAAACTATCAGTAAAATAGTCATAATCACTACGACCACCATTAAAATCATTGAATTCGCCAGGGCATTCCAAAATTTCACACCAGGATCCGGTGATAACTCATGAAAAGGAGTGTACAAACTGAATAAACAGAGAATTTAAAGATACATTTTTTTTCTAGTTCAAGCAATAAAGTTTTTACAGGTAAACATCAGTGGTGGAATAAAAACTAATAGCATTAATAGTGGCCACAACTACCAACATGCACAGCGAGACGGGAACGAATAATTTAATCACATGCTGTGCCCCATATTTAAAACCTTCCTCTTCATCCACTGCATTTGTATGGGAATCGTTTTGATTGCCACCTCCAGAACTTCCACTACCACTGGGATTTCCACCTGCACTTTCTTCATGATTGTGTCCAGGACGTACGGTGACACTAGGCACATCTAAGATTGCCTATATATAGTAATTGAAATAAAATTGAAAACGCAGGTATATAAACATTCTATTTTTATTACTCCATCGACTTCTGAGCTGTTTGCTCCGTAGGAGCGTTGTGGCCGTTTGCGACGTTCACTCCGCTCTACCCCACCAAGTCTCGTGCTGCCAGAAGCGCCAACGTGTCCGTCCATTAGTGGCGTTCGGTCGTTCGCCTCTATGCACCGATAAAGATCCGTAATTTGGCTTATTCTCGTTCCGCAGTCACTAATAATTGGAGTCCTATCGTGTGCTTAGAATTTATATTTAATAAGTCACAATTCATGCGTTTTAAATTATATTAAAATAATTGCAAACTAAAAATTTTTCACATTCACAATCCAACTCAATAAAAAGTTTTCCTTTACTGCTTTCTCACTGATCCCCGATGGCCAACAAATATGTAACAATGATAATTATTTTGCTATGTAAGCAGCTCTGAGACTAAAGTTGGAATGTATAAATGCAAGTCTCCCACACTTAAAGATCTGTCACGCAATTGTTTTTTCTATGTACATGTATGTATGCAAGAATTAAAAATTATTAATATCTGAGAATTCATTTATGATTTTTCCATATGCAAGAGTTTATAATCAACGTATCAAAGAGCATCGCAACACAGATTTTTGTTTATCTCCAAGGCACAAATTAAAATTCAAGATTACTCCCATAGATTACTTAATTTTTGTTACTACGTTGCCATAGATTAATCTATGACGTAGCTTTTCATTACATCGAACATACATATGCAATGCTTCAACGAGAGAAGACAGAGAGTGTGTTCGCTTCGCATAAACTGGCTGCACTTACTGCACTTTCTGCCAAGCATGATAGAATAGATTGCGCAGGTCCGTTAGTTTTGCTTTTCGATTTTGACAGTTCGCTGTTCAGTCGACTACGTCACAATATTAACGTTTTTTGAAAAGTTCATTGCGAGCGGTATGTTTTGTATTATAAATTGTGATAATTTAATTATAGTGGTGAGATACTTCAAAAAAATCTAAAAAATTAAGTGTGCGCTATCAGATTGTACAAAAAACCGGCATGGGAGTGCAGTTTTCTTTTCCTTCGGATTCAAATTTGGCGCGCAAGTGAAGATTTTGAAAATAGCCAAAAGTTTGAAATGGGTAAATATAATTTTTTTTTCATTCCGTTCATTGTGGTTATATTAGTGAAAGTGCGTAAAAAAAAATTTCTTAGGTTTCGCAAATAAAAGGATGCTAAAACGAGGCGCTGTGGCATCAATTTATAAGCCAGGGGAGGGAAATCTAGAGCGTTTTCAACGAGTTCAGGGTCGTAAAAATAAAAAAATTTTTGCTGAATTTCTAGATAAAGCTTCAACATCACACGAAGGTAATACTTGTTATCAATTGTACAAGAAATTTAAATTCCAATTTCAGCTGCAGTTGCGTTTGACTCCGACGAGGCGAATGCAGAAGCTGTGAAAAATGTAAACATCCCGGATGATGGAGATAATCAAGAAATGCTTGAAACCAACAGAATTTTCGATACATCAGTATCAACGAAAGCCTTGCAAATGGCTCAATTGTACAGGTTAGGTCAATAATTTGAAGATTTAAAAAAAAAATCAAGTCTTGTAAATTAAAAACATATAAATAATTATTTAATATAAATAATTATTTCACTATTTATACAGGTGTTATCTTGAGACCCATGAAAATCACTTCTGAGGACATTGCGCAGATGGAGCTCGACTATTTCCAGTACGATGGGCTGGAAAATTTAGCCGGCTATATTTGCCATAGACTGCGTGAGGGTATGCCTAAGACTTCATTCAAATGTTTTAAATTTCATTTGCGACGGTGCTGTATAAATAAATTTAACTTTAATTTTGTAATTAAATCGCTTTTTTTTACATACATGTCTTTTAAAATTTGCATAAATACAAATGGAGCCCATTTATAAAGAGCATGAAGCGGAAATCATAAAATCACTTAACCAATGCTCAACAATTCTCCTAGACCCTTTAAAACCCGTATACTACATCTTTTCAACAAAATCTTTGATAGTGGCATCATTCCTCAATCTTATAAAACCGCAGTCATTTTACCAATCAGAAAGCAAACAAAGATATTTCACTATTAGACTCCTACCGTCCTGTATCGCTACTCCCCTGCATAAACAAGCTATTAGAAAAAATGGTTTGTAAGCGTTTGATGTGGTTTTTTACTTCGACTAAATCACTTTCAACCAATCAATTCGGTTTCAAACCAAATTCTAGTACAATTGACGTTTTATATTATTTAGATCACTTGATATCAAAAAACGTATCTAATAAGAATCATATATCAATTCTATCGATTGATTTTGAGAGGGCATTCGATAGAGTAGGTGTTCACATGGTTCTAAAAAAGCTACAAGAGCTAAAAATCGGTCCAAAATTATATAATTACATAAAAATGTTTTTATTAAATCGGAAAATATTTTACAGTGTCAACAATGTTCACTCTTCAACTTATCCACTACACAATGGTATACCACAAGGTTCCCCATTGTCGGTAACATTATTTTTATTAGATTTTGATGACTTAAGTCGGCTTCTTCTACGCCATAAAAGCATCAGTCACTACCTTTACGTAGATGCAATAAAAAAAGTCCAAATGAAATTCTTAAATGGTCCCAGAATTCTGCCGCTAAAATTGCAATAAATAAGTGCAAACACTTGCACGTTTGCCAGAATCATAACTGCAATCCTATTAACATTAAACATAATACCCAGGCAATTGTAAATGTAAATGTTCTTAAAATATTAGGTTTAGTATTTGACTAAAAATAATTTTAGAGAACATTGCAATAGTTTAAGAAAAAGCCTAGTTGCCAGGTTAAACATAGTAAAGCATTTATCATGTTATAAAAGTCATGTACATACAAACACACTACTTAATATAAAAAAACTGAAAATACTATCCAAGATTGACTATGGCCTTTCCATATACGGAAAACTCGCTAAAAGCTCATTAATGCGAATTAAATCACCTTACCATGCCGCCATCAGACGAAGTCTTCGTGCGTTTAAAACTACACGTACTGTCAACTTGCTTGCCGAAGGAGGATTCACCTGTATTGAAGATTGGATACTGTTTATTATATGCCGCCAAATTTCGAAACTTTATAGTAACAGCAACTCAGTGCTCTTCGAAGAGATTCAATTGCTGAAGTCACGGAAGCGACCGCTGAAGTCACGGAGGCGGCCGCTGAAGCATGAATCTGGTATTAGCGAAGTACTGGATCTGGTAACTCAAACTCATCTAGATATAACACCGATGCCTACTCCAGCCATAAAATATCCACCTTGGTCACTGAATAACAAAACATTTATTACTAATCTTACTTCACACCATAAAGAATATACAAATGCTTCGGTATACAGACAGTTGTATATGGAGGCAGTCCAACCCCCAATAAAAAATCAATGGGAGCTGCTTTTTACGGATGGCTCCATATCAAACGATGGCGCAGCATTCGCGGTAGTGGACGCAAATGGTATCACGGCGGGCCATGGATTACTCCCACCTGCTGCCAGCGCTTTTGTCACAGAAGTACAAGCAACTATAACAACCCTGCTTTTAACCAAAGCTTTAAAAAAGTCATAATATGCATTGACAGCCTATCAGTATTGGAAGGTGCAATAAACATGACTAACTGCTCTGAACCCATTGTGGCTATAAAGAAATTGCTAATTGAATTAGGCAAGAAGGTGAGATTAATGTGGATATCAGGTCATACAGTGCTAACTGAAAACGAATACTCAGATAAAGCAGCGAAATTAGCAGTGAAATCTCCACTGCACACGTTTATGCCTTTCGTCAACAAAGGTCGCATCATCCTATGCCATCAAGAAAACTTTACAATCATTAATACAAGTCCTTCAACACTAACCACACTGCCGTAATACTCCAATCATCGACCACTGCTACAATGAACAGATGCATCGTTAGACTTCGGTTAGGACACACAAAATCACGCACGGAGACCTACTAAAAAACTAATCGCCACCTACATGCCAGTTTTGCCGTATTTCCCAACTCACAGTTGCCCACATCCGCGCAGATTGCCCACTCATAAACCGCTTCAGAAATTCTATTCAAATACCGATCAATTTACTTAGTGAACCTTCTGTAGAAAATATTAAAAAAATAGAAAATACTCGTATATCATCATGTTAGACGAGATGCCTGGAACATCCCAATATTTCATCCCACAATCCCAAGTAATAAGAGCCTCTTCAACAACACCTGTCGAGTCAAGTCCCCTGAAACCAATAGATAATAAGACAGAGCAAGCCTTAATGCTTTTGAAAGATAGCATCGAAAACATCACAAAAAAATTGACCAGAAAATATCGCAAAAAGAACGATTTTTAAAAGTGCAACAAGAGGAGCAAAAAAGCGGCAAAATGATATTTTGGAGAAACTACTCCAAAATAATATTTTAATTTTGTAGTGATTTTTAATCATATATATATATATATATATATATATATATATATATATATATATATCTATATATATATATATATATATATATATATATATATATATACATATATATATATATATATATATATATATATATATACATATATATATATATATATATATATATATATATACATATATATATATATATATATATATATATATATATATATATATATATATATATATATATATACATATATATATATATATATATATATATATATATAAATATATATATACATATATAAGTTAGCAACATACGTGTTGCATGTCGTTGGCGCCGTGCGCTTGCGCAGCGTTACCCAGCATTGTAGGAAATACGCTGCAACAGCGTCTGCTGCCCTCCGCTGCGCAGGGACACGGTAGACGGTGTTGGTTCTCGGTGCGTGAGAAAACACAAGACGGAGAGCATTGGCGCCATGCGCTAGCGCAGCGGTGCAAAGTGTTGTACAAAATGCGCGGCAACAGAGTCTGCTACCATCCGCTGCCATCCGCTGCGCAGGGGCACGATAGACGGTGCTGGTTCTCGGTACGCGAGAAAACATACGAAAAGAGCATTGGCGCCATGCGCTTGCCCAGCAGTACAAAGCATTGTACAAAATGCGCGACACAGCCGCTACGCGTAGATACGGTAGACGGTGATGGTTCTCGGTGCCGGAGGAATTGGCGAGACATGTGTTGTATGTCGGTGCCGCCAAGCCCAGCCGTGAAACGCTGTCGCGCAGTGCCGCCTCAAAGCGCAGTCACTATGCGATTGTCGGCGGCGAAAACGTATAAAAAGAACCCGAGTACGAGAGCTCGCATCTTTTAATTGGCAGGAGCTCGAAGGAGAAGGACTACCATAATAATACAAATAATAAAATAATATAAAATAATTTAAACTCTTTTATTATTATAGATTTTGCTCAGGAGAGTACTTAACTGGCGCCCAACTTGGAGCATGCGAAAAAGTCGCTGCACAGGCTCATAACCCACCCTTGAGAGGGGTGAATAAATAACAAATCTGCGATTCCTACGGGACCCTCCAGTTTTTGTGTCGTAAGCGTGGGGCATGCGAAAAAGTCGCTGCCCAGGCTCTTACCGTACCCTTAAGAGGGGTTAATAAAAACGGCAAATCTGCGATTCCTACGGGACCCTCCAGTTTTTGTGTCGTAAGCGTGGGGCATGCGAAAAAGTCGCTGCCCAGGCTCTTACCATACCCTCGAGAGGGGTTAATAAACAAAAGCAAATCTGCGATTCCTACGGGACCCTCCAGTTTTTGTGTCGGAAGTTTGAGGCATGCGAAAAAGTCGCTGCCAAAGCTCTTACCATACCCTTGAGAGGGGTTAATAAAAAAAGCAAATCTGCGATTCCTACGGGACCCTCCAGTTTTTGTAACATATATAGTATATATTGAGGTAAAATCTGCGATTCCTACGGGACCCTCCAGTTTTTAGCACAAATAAATAAAAATTTATAATTAATAAAAAATTTTTAGCGCTACCGAAAAAGGCGGTTCGCTGCGTATTGAGCATTCGCAAGGTTTATTATTAAACACGGTGCGACCGAAAAAGGTGGTGCATAGCCCATCTCCACGTTCACCGGTATAAAGCACGAATGGCGATATGTGCTGCTATATTGCGTTAAAATCTGTGATTCCTACGGGACCCTCCAGGTTTAACGTAAACAAAATTTTAATTTAAAAAAATGAATAAAATAAAAATAAAAAATTTTTAAATAATAAAACTTAACATTTTTAGAACTACCCAAAATGCGTTGCACAGCCCAACCATACGTTCTAGCACATTCTTGGTGACGTAGAGAGCATCCGAAAAAGACGGTGCACGGCTCACCACTCCAAGGACTTCCGCTGTAACAAGGGAAGACCAGCACAGGCTACATTCAGTCAGGTCTCTAGTACCGTTCATCGCAAAGTAGAGTGCGCTTCTAGACTCTAGTATGGCGCACAAGGAAGCAGCGCACCAACCCCGCGGAGATTTGGCTATATTTGAGGCTTTGATCAACACCGCCTTCTCCTCTTTGACTGAAGAAAGCAACCGACGATTTACTGAGAATCGCAACGAGATATGCGAACTCCGGAAAGAACTGCAGATCCGTGGACAACCGGCAGTACCTCCCACAGTTTATAGCGATGTTATGTTCGATCGAGAGGGTGAAGGGGTTGATTCATTCGTGCTCATTCGCTTCGCGAGTTTGGTGGAAGCAGGACGCAGTACGCTTCCTGGCGGAGATCTGTCACTAGCGCTTACGTCCCTTTCACGGGTTCGGAAGGTCTTCCTCGCTATTACCAGGCCGTTCACCTGATCCGAAGTAAGGTAATGGGAGAGGCCGATGTCCTCCTAACATCCTTTAATACGCCTACTAACCTTGACGCAATACTGGCTCGGTTAGACTTTACATATGCAACAAGAAATGCGGAGTCTCAGGCAAAGTGGATGGTCCGTATTATGACGATATTCAGAAGAGGCTCACCCTTCTAACCAACCAGAACGACTTGAGCAATTCTGGTTACGCATCGCGGAAATGAAATCCTGAATGAAGAGCACAGGAACCTGGCTAGGAGCGAATTCATTTCGGGGCTTAACGAGCCCATGAGTTCATCAGTACTTTGTGCTAGTACCCCGGATATGCGGCAGCCCTCGCTCTGGCCTTGGAGCTAGAAATAAACACAGCCAGAGCCCACATAGACCAGTCATGGAAGCGACGGGGGCCCCAGGGAATGCAACCATCCTTCAATTATAGCATCAACCAGCAGCTTATAAGGATGTATCAGCCCGACTCAGCTCGACTTGCCATTGGTCGCCAAGGAACTGGAGTCATCGCACAGCCGAGAACTCCACCCCGATGTGGCAATCCATCTACGATACCCGCCATAGACGCTCCTCCACGAAATTCCTTTAATGCAAACCGGTTTGGAGCTTCTACCAGCGCTCCACATATGCAGAAATGTGTTGGGGTCCTCGTGTCTGCTTGTCGGCGAGAGAGACGTCCTGTCGCCGTTTTCAGGCGAGTGGCTGAAAAATCAAGAGCCCTAACGTAGAATTTAAACACTACCACTTTTCGGTTTCAATACACAAGAGAGCTTTATTCTTAAAAATACTAGTTCTTATATACTATTTACCAATAAACATTTATCTCAGTCTGTGAACTGACCTTTCTGGTATTCCAGTTCTGCACCTGCTAATTGGTGTCAGTTGGTCAAGCCAACTGACCCACTTCAAAAGTGGCGACGGTGCATTACGCTGCCCTCGTCGACTCGACTGCGGAACTGTAACACCCTAAAAGCTTACATAATAACGTTGCACAGATCACATTAACCTGAAATACTTAAACCCTAGAAGTATGCCTTATTATAACACCGTTTTAGCACATGCTAATTCAACATAGTGTGGCATCTATTAGGAGTCGGTGCTGTGAGTAAACTACACGTAGGTAGTATAGTCCTAACTCACAACATCCCTCCCCTCTTTCTAAAAGAAGTTAGCGCAACTAACTTCTAATGGAAATTTACATTTATTTCTGCACTTCAAACAGTCAGTGCATTTTCTTAAATCAATACATAATTTTTCTTCTTTCTTTTTCTTTTAAATTCGCCTTATTTTATACCTTGGGTTCTTTTTATTTCTTTTTTTTCATATTCTTTTCTTTTTGTTTTTTCTTTTCTTTTTCCTTTTCTTTATGTTTTTTTTTCTTTTTGTTTTTGAATCATGTTTTTTTTTCTTTTTTTTTTATATACTCTCCCCTTTTTATATTTGGTCTATCATCGACTCTTTTCTCACTGGCGTACAATACATTTCATTCTCATACTTAAATCTTATATTCCGCTATGATATTTATACCTAAAATCTTACATTATATTGCGCCCTCCGCTACCTGCTGGTCCAGTTGACGACCGCCGCTGTCGGTATGGTTGTTGTGCTGCGCCGTTGGTGTGGTTCTCGTTGTGGGTATCCTTAACTGGCAGAATATAAACGATCACTGCCAGCGTTACGATCGCGGCGATCCCTCCCTTTTCCAACGAGGAGTGCGATCAAAAATGTACTACTCGGAATGGTTTCCGGATAAAACGACACTCCATTGGTAAGAATGTGCCGCCGTTCAAAGTCTGAGTATACGGTTCGCAGGTGGCTGTCTGGGTGAACGTAGAGTAGACCAAAAATACGTAATCAGCATTAGCGACGTCTTCAACGGAGATGCAGAAATGATTGCTCTGTATAAGTAAATTGTTCAATTCGCTGAAAGGCCGTTTGCTTTCTTTGAATGTGTGTTCATTGGCAATTTCCTGTCTCGTGCAATAACTACAAGGGAGCCTGGTGTCATTCTGCATGCGCCGACTCATTGACTCGTCAGGGCTTGTGTGTCAATATCCAATTGATTTACAGATCCTTGAGAGTTACACTCCAACTCGTTGGATGCAAATAGCAGGTCATTATCCTCCTCCCCGTTCTTAGCCAAATGCAATACTCTGTATTTATCCAGCTCGGCGTTCTGCCCAATAATAATGCTATAGCAGAAATCATGTTCAATAGCACGTTTGTGGAGGTAATTTTCGTCTGTGCGTATCGCGGAGTCCCGAACTATTTACAAAAATGTTAGATTTTGGAACTCGTTCAGCACTTAATTGACAAATAATTAGATTAAAGCACTGAACCACAACCCACAAGATTAGAGTCACATGCTGCGCGTTCTTTGCTACCCCGAAATGACATAGCTTGCTCGTTTCGTCTGAGCCTCGCTATTATCGATTCTGCTTCCGTTATATCACACCCTCTCTTACTTCCGTCAGATCCTGCCGTATTTGCTCTTAACTCGCAAAACTCCGTTGTTTTCTCTTGCAAGTCTTCTAGTTTTTTCAGTACTGGCTCCAGGTCAGCATCGCGAAACTCCGATATCACCACCCACTCGTCGTTCGAGAACCAAACATTATCCAGGGATTCCAAAATCAGGTCCGTTTCTGCCAAGGGTTCCACCCGCACTTCCGCGGTTTCGCTGCATTTCGCTGGAATTTTCAAATAGGCTACCAAGAACACAGCTGCCCTACACATATACTGTAGTAATCGCTATAATAACTTAACTAATAAATATTTCTATTTCTCTAAATATTTAAATAATCATTATGGTTATATTATTGCTACATTATCATTATCACTATTTTACATTAACATCCATCATCGACCGACCTTTTATATGCATAAATTGCTAAATCTACAATTGAATGCTATATCATCCAATTCCCCGTCCACTCGTCTTCTCCCCTTACATTCTCGGATTTGCTACCGCATCCCAGAGGAAAAGAGGACTGGACTATGTTTCATTATTGCCATATAGTGCATTAGTTCCGCTTTGACTAATTTTCCATGCTCTTTTCAATACGTGAGTTATCACTCATTCTAGTTTCGAACCAAATTAGTGATCCTCCGACAAAATCAGATTATAAAAAATAATCCCATTTGTGTCAAAACTTTGTCCATTGCATGACTATATCTTTCATCGCATACAATTACTTTTTATTTAAATTTACTTCTAGCCTGATATGTATATATCCATTAACGATCGTCTCTTCCTAGATCGCATATGGCTACATACACATATTCAAGGCACTATCTTATTCACTAACCTATACTATTTTCCTAAATTATGCCTTTCTTCATTTATATATACACTAAATTCCTAACTAATAAACAGAAAAAAAGCTTTCTATATTTATCTAACCCGCTGCAAAGTCTGCAACCTCCTAAATTCTAATTACCCGTCTTCATATACTTGACCACATCATAAAAATACCTGCTTGTTCAAATATATATCCGAGCACCTACTCAATACCTAGTACCCCATACCTGAAATTTGGTCGTAGGGTGCTCATCCTTCTCTTAGCCGAACCTGCCCACTACATTATGACCCGATTATCGCTGGCCGACTTGAGAACATGTCTCAGCACTTTAGCTCAGCTATTTTTGGTTAACTTTTTATGTTATTCTGTATTTATTCTGTCCGCTAATTTGGTATTTTGTTTTATTTTGTTGAAATGTGCCTTGTTAGCACATTTCCGAAAACAGACCGCTTATTGGTTTACTATACAACCGTGCTTTTGCACTGAATTTCAGCACAGTTAAACTTCACCAACTACCATGAATTTCACACTTGGACAACGTATGTTGGACTTCAAGCAGGTGACCAAAACCCTGCTAGAAGAGTCGGCGCCCCTGGTACACTCCGCTTGCGCTGCACTAAGCATTGAAGAACACCGCCGCCTAATGGATCTAACCCCCGGCTCCTACACGCCCACCTACGCCATCCTCAAGAACTATCTAAAGGAGATTGACAGCCAATGGGATTACCCGGAGGCAGTGGACGCCTGCTGGAAACTCCTGCTTACGTCAAGACTCAATCCAGACGCACCAGGAGTCGAGACAGTGCTCGGGCAACTCCTAGTTGTGGTGCACCGGGCGCACGAAATGACCGTGCCCGGATTCCCACCCGGGAATCCAATCTTAATCACCAAATTTTTCCCTTAATACAATAAACTGAATAAATAAAAAATAAAAATTATATTAAAAAAAAAAAACTTAATACTTGACTACTTATTACGTAATTACCATTCACAGATATCGTAAGTATGCCCTCTCTCTCCTGATGCTCTTATGCTCCCCATCCATTAGCGGTTCAATCGCCTGGTCATAATGCTTATGCCTCAAACCGCCGTATGTGTGTATGTATTTAACATACATACATACATACCCATTCCTCATACTCATTTCTCATAAATATCGTACTTACTTTTTTCCTAAATACACATTCGTACGTTCATTCTTTATCCCATACACATATGTATATACACATATATACTTACTCCACCAGCAGTTCCGTTGCTTGGCGTTAACGCTCAAGCGTCAAAATTCAGAGCATATACCGCTGTATGTATTTACGTACATATTCGAAGGTTTTCATTATTTACCCATGACTGTCTTATTATTTTATTTTATTTTTTAAATTTCGTGCAATATTTATCATTGAATATTTAAAAAAAATATATTTTTCCCTACTGTGCTTCGTTCGACCATAGTGCATAATAAGCACATTTTTATTACGTCAACTTTACTTGCTCGTGTTTAATTGGCACACTTCTGCTGGCCTTGACTTTGAAAATCGGAACTGTGTGTGTTATTTGATACACACACGTACATATTTACGTTGTTATTTTTGTGTTTACACTTGTAAAACACTGCTAACACATGTCTTTAGTTGTGTGGTCTAATGTGGAATAATTTCAATAAATTATTATGTAGCTTTTTATTTTTTCCCTTAATCGTTACGACTGTTGTAACTGGGCTTCGGATTTCTGCTACTACATACGGACCTATCCACACAGGTGAGAATTTGTTTCTCCTAGCCTGATTCTTCATTAGTACTTGATCACCCACATGAAAAACTACTGGGTTTAGTACCTTGTTATAGGCTTCCCTGGCCACTCGTTTTGCACATTCCTGGTTTTCTCTAACCAATTCGTGCGCTCGCTGCAACTGATATTTTTGTACTTTATTGGGGTCATCAGCATTGTATACAGGCGCACATTTGCGCTTCAAATTCGCTGGCATGTTGAAATCAAACCCGTAGAGTGTTCTAAACGGAGTTTGCTTCGTTGATACATGCACAGTATTGTTGTGTACATGCATTGCAGTGGTTAACCATTGATCCCAATTCGAGCCGTCTTCTTTGGCAAAACTGCGCAAGTACTCGGCCAGAGGTCGATGACTACGTTCCAATGAGCCATTCGCCTGTGGATGATATGGTGTTATGTGCAACTTCTTGATTCCCAGCATTTTACACGTTTCTGAGAATAGTTTTGATACGAAATTTGAACCATTGTCGGTTATCAAAACCTTAGGTATGTTGTATCTTGCTATAATTTCATCAAAGAATGCTTTGGCCACCGTACTTGCTTCAGCATCGGGTATAGCCACGCACGCCATATACTTTGAGAAATAGTCTTGGAACGTCAAGATGTATTTATTGCCCGAAACAGTCTCAGGTAAAATACCTACAATATCCATATGAACCTTATCAAATGGTTGCTTTGGTGTGTCCGTTAACACCATGGGCATCTTTGTTAGCCTTGAACTTTTGTTGGCCTGGCACTTTGGGCAACTTCTTACATATTTTTTTATGTCCTTGAGCATACCTTTCCATCCGTATACTCGCCTAATTCTGTCATGGGTTTTCCAGAATCCCTGGTGTCCACCTAGAGGTGAATCGTGGAAACCCTTTAACACAGCCTGGATATCCTTTATATCCTTCAGCCATTCCACACTACTGGCTCTTTGTTCATTAGCAACGTCACCCGCATTGCTAACATTTCCTTGCATCAATTTTATCCCCTTGAATTCTCTCGGCCTTCTCCTTATCTGACCGTGCTTTGGCCCTCGTTTGCACTACTAATACTTTCTGCGCCTGCGGTACTCTGCTGAGTGCATCCGCATTCAGATTCCTTTTCCCAGGTTTGTAAATGATTTCAAAATCATACTCAGACAATTTATGTCTGAACCTGGCTAGCCTAGACGTTTGGTCTTTCAAATTGGCTATGCCTCTCAACGGCTGGTGATCAGTGTATATCTTGAATGGGCGTCCTAGCAGATATGCCCTAAAATTCTTGGTAGCCCATACTATGGCTAGAAATTCCTTTTCTATTGTGGAGTATCTCTTCTCCGTGTCGCTAAGCGCTCTGCTTGCGAATGCTATTGGTCGGTCATTACCGACTTCCCCTTGTGACAATACTGCCCCTAACGCTTCATTGCTAGCATCAGTGGTCAACAAAAAAGTTTGTTCAAAGTCGGGGTATGCCAAAATTGGTGGCGAGCTAATTATCTCCTTTAGCCTCTCGAATGCTTGCTGACATCTCTCTGTCCATTCGAACTTTGCTTCTTTTCGTAGCAACTTATTAATGGGCAAAGCAATTCCGGCTAGTCCTTCCACGAACTTTCTATAATAGTTCACTAGTCCTAGGAATGCTTGCACTTCTTTTCTGTTTCTTGGAACCGCTAAATTTCTAACGCATTCCACCTTCTGCGGGTCAGGCAGTGCTCCTGCCTCTGAGCAACGATGGCCTAAATAAACCACCTCTCTCCGCAAAAATTGACACTTCTCCGTGTTCAATTTCAAATTGTGTTCTCGTAATTTCTGGAGCACCTTGAGCAAGCGTTGCGAGTGCTGCTGCAAGTTCTTCCCATAAATTACAATATCATCGAGATACACAAAACAATCTAACCCTTGTAAGCCTGTTAGCACATGGTTCATTAGCCGTTGGAAGGTAGCCGGTGCTCCTGTTAATCCAAACGCAATCTATTGAACTCATAATGGCCTAAGCCGGTGCTGAACGCGGTTTTCTGCTTATCTTGGGTATCCACCAGAACTTGGTGGTAGCCACTCGCTAAATCAAGTGTAGAAAAATATCTACTGTGTCCCAATTGATCCAGAATCTCTTCTATCCTTGGTATCGGGAACACCTGCTTGATAGTGGCGTCGTTCAATTTCCTGAAATCGACGACCATTCTCCACTTCTTCTGACCCTGCGCACCTCCCTTCTTTGGTACCAAAATTATTGGTGAGTTCCAAGGCGAGATACTCGGTGAAATTATGTTATCTTTTAACATTCCCTGCACTTGCCTATTTACCTCATCTTTGTGAGCCTGTGGCAATCTGTACTGTTTCTGGTTAATTGGTGCTTGATCCACTCTAGTAGGTATTTCATGCTGTACCTCTGATGTATACATAAGCTGGTCTCCTTCCAGCAAAAATATGTCATGGAATGACATACAAATGGCTTCTATTGATGCCTTCTCTTCTGAATTTACGCTTGAGTCTAACTTCAGTGATTCTAGCACTCTCTCCATTCTTTTCCTTATATCTACCTGCTTAATCTGATTAACCGTTCCATAATTCGGTTCCTTAAAATTATCGTAACTAGTGAACTTAGGTCTAAAACCCTCATCCATCAGGTAGTCCTTTTCTGATGCGTTGAGTACGCAAGCGTACACTCTACCCTTATTAACGTGCGTTATGGTCTCTCCCATATATACGCCGTCCGCTAGTTGCTGCTTGTGCAAAACAACAGTACTAAGTTTCGTGTTTACACGAATAGAAACTACTCTGGTTGACCTTGCGTTCACTACCTCCATACAATTCCTAACCCTATTCACGGTTCCTTCCTGCCATGACTTCAATGGGAGAGTAAGGATTATATTCTTATTATCATCATAAAATGATAACTGTTTCTCCAGCGCATCCAGTATGGTGCGGCCCCAGAGATTATCGCGGCCAATTATCCCATCGGCCGGGATACCTTCCCTATCCAATTCAACTGCGTGCACTCTAAAACTCATTCCCTTAACTTTACTGTGCCCTATTTTAAGTGACCCCAGTGTTCTGATGCAACCTCCGAACGCTCCATTAAGCGTTCTTACATCTTTTGGGTTAATAACTAGTCCTTTCCGTAAAACACTAGATTTTACGAGGTTAGTATCCGCCCCTGAATCTACCAAAAGCACTAGCTTTCCACTAGCTGCCTCCTTGCAGGGTATCTCGATGAAAGCATCTCCTACCCTGCTCACAACGAAATAACGCCCTTTTGACTCCAAAATGGACGCGTATCTACTTCCTAACTCTTCCAATTTTCTCCTCCATGCACCACAGTTATGCCTTACAACCCTATACTCCCTCAAAATTACCGCTAATACCTTAACTATACATCCTCGTACCACGTACGCGGCGATTGGCCTATACTCTCTAATCTTATTAAAACTTAATCTAAGTGCTAGAATCATCACAGTTACCCAAATCAATACGCAATCAAAAATTTTCCCCCGGAAAGACTCTTGCTCCTCCGTAATTTGAACCATTGTGCTTACGTTACTTGGTACGTGGTATTGGAGAGCCTCTTGCTCCTCCTTTTCCTGGACTGTACTTCCTACATTACCAGTCACACGTACCTTCGGCCTAACTGTTACTTCCTTACTTTTGGCTTTCCAGTCTACTGGCCTCGACTGGGCCGCTGGAAGTTTCCCTGGTTCCTCTGTTGGAACTGCCTATCCCTGCACTCCGCAGCTCGATGTCCCATCCGTCCACATGAGAAGCATTTCAACCCCTGTTGGGTGTTGCCTAACCTTTGTCCACCTCTAGAATTCCAAATTGGTTGCTGCTGACCATTCCCCGTGTTGAAAGGATTTCTTCCTTGGTTAATCCCTTCCGTTGAGTTGACTCGAGGACTACTGCCCCTGCTGTCCCTTAAGGGTGGATCCGGGCGCCTCGTACCTGGCTGCCTTTCATTTTGATCCCATTTAATATCTATTCGGCACTGTCTACTTGCCTCATGACCATATGTTTGGCACTCCATACAATAGGGCGTATTCTTGCGTGTAATGCATTCATCCCTTGTATGGCCTGGCTTATGGCAGAATGAACATGTGGGAGCCCTCTGTACAACCCCCCTGTGCGGATTTCTCTGACACGCGGCTCTGCTGTCGGAGATACCGGGATTATATGCTCCTCTGTATACGTTTGGGACGAAATTATTTCCTTCTCTATCCATGACAGCGGCAGTTAAATTGTCCTGTCTATTTTCCAACATATGTATCTCCCCCAATCCGGCCGTACTCCGTTCCACAAGGACTTGCGCTCGAATTGCTTCTTCTACCAATTCCTCCAGATTTCCTGCTTTGCTATTCAGCATATGAATTTTAAGAGCGGAATTGCGGAGCCCCACTACGAAAGTCGTTAACACTGACTTGTCAACTTCGTACAATAACGCGGTATCACCAACGCCATCGTACTTATTTTTGACTACTTCTTGGGTCTTCCCCTGCCAGTTGTTTCCCGATTCTAATCTCCTGGGATATATCTTCCAGAGTTCTCTCCTTAAGATAAGTTTTCTTCAGAAGGCCATAAAGCTCTTTCACACTGGCGAATTGTTTTGGCAGCACAAGGTTGTACGCATCTCCAAATAACCTTTGCTTTATGCAGTCGAAGAAATCCTGTAACTCATCAGGGCTTATGCTCCGCTTTGCAAGCTCACAACCTTGAATGAACCTACTGAGCTCTGACCTTAAATCTGCTGAAGCAGCACCAGTAAACACAGGTACTGGCCTGGACACGGTCTTGGAGATATCCTCGATACCCATTTTACGTATTCCTGTATTACTTATTACTGGTAAAATTTGAGAGTTATCCTTTTGGGTGGTTTCCAAATTCACTCCCCTTGGATCTGAAATGTATTTGACTAGCGACGGACTCAAACTTATGAGTCTTCGACCGTTTGCCCGTACAGGCGAAATATCGTCCACTGTATTGGGACTTTGCTGCACCGTTACTGCTTCTGGATCGTTTGGTGGATATACCTGATTTTTATTATTTATCGGACTTTCCGGAGAAAATGGCTCGACACCGATTTCCGATGCGCCAAATAAAAACTCCGCTTCACTCTCCCCAGTCAAGTTTAATGTAGGCTTTACCACACGACCTATCCCTTCCGGAGTTAAATACTCCGGCCAGCGAACTTCTGGTGGCAGAGCTAATACTGTCTGCGTTTGAATTTGAGAAGTTGAAGCCGATCTCACTCTTGCTGGCTTAGTAATTGCCCCGATTCTTTTGAGCTCCAAGTTTTCCTTCTCCAGATGCGATGCGGCTTCCTCAGTTTCCCGGAGTTGCCTAGAAAGTACTCTAGTTTTATTTTCAAGGAACTCCGTATTTATCTTCAATTCCTCAGTATCTTTGAAGACTTGGAAAAATTTTTCTTCCGTCCGACTCTGAATAGTAGCTAACGCTTGGTCTGCTGCTTCCAGAGTTGACAGGTTTCCACCGTCTCTCGCTAATCTCCAGAGTACCTGGGCTTCACTCTTGCTGGTTGCCGCTTCCAATTGTTCAAACAATTTTTCTGCGAACAATTTCACCTCAGTTTGCAGAGACCTAAGCTTGTCTCGAGCCCTGTCCTCCTGCGAACTAGGACTATCCCCCTGCTCCCCCAGGACTATATCCCAGCTCTTCTAAATCCAACTTGAATTTAGTCAACCAGTCTCGTGTCAAACCGTTGACGTGTAACGCGTAATCCTTGGTGAAGTATTCCTTGTCACCACAACAGTCCTTAAATTTTAACAACTCCTCGTTGTTGCTGTTGAATACATTCAACAATGCTTCCAACTCCGTTATGCGCTTGCGGTAGTACGCGCTGTTCTTCCTTGCTTTGCTATCCTTCCTACAGTTTCTGATCCTCTTCTGAATTGCCTCACTCTGTAGCCTTTGAGCTTCCAGCAATTTTATCGCTTCTCTTGGCGTTTCCATAGACCGAACAAATTTTTATCTATGACGCCATAATAAATGGTACAAACAGTTTTCTTGCTCTTTATATTTATAAATTTTATCAATAAACAATTTCCTTTTTTAAAATAAATAAACAAGTTAAGGTAATTAAACTAACAACTTATGTATAACAAAGATATTATTCTTATAGTCCTTCACGTCTCCTGCAGTGTTGTTCCTCCAATTGGCATACCTCTTGCCACAATCTATTGTCTTGCTCCCACGGCATAGGGACCTCCACTGTTTGCTGTTCCTCCAGTATTTTCCTCAAATACGCCAGTCGCTTCCGTTCCCGAGTTTGCTCTCCTCCTCTTTTTCTAGTCCCAAACCGCTTTCCGTCCTTCAGTAACGACGTTATGTCCTTGAGTTGTCGCTCAGTGCTTCCAGTTTCATTTCCAACTTTCGTTTTCTTAAAAGTAAAGAGCGAAATAAAGTAATAGTGAGTGCTTAAATTCTCACTCAACACAATTTTGTTTCCATTTTCCCTAATGTAATACCGCGGAAATAAACTATATATCGATATTATACCTATTCTAGTACAAAAATTATACTATTATTAGCATAACAATTATACTTACAATACTAATAACAAACAAAAAATGTTTGTTCGAAAATATTTCTCCTAACTCCGAAGAAGTTTTTGGTCTCGCAAAATTCCTTCCCAAAATATTTATACCCAAAGAAATAAATTTTACTGTAGAATCATACGCAATTTCATTACCGCACAATGATATGCTTGCATGCTTCGTATTTTTAGTACGAAAAATTATTTTAACGTCGCTACGCAAATTGTAGTTTCCGAACTACTTAAACTCGATGCACAACACGTGTTGTAAACATTTCTCGAAATATCTTTACCTAGTACCCTAAGCTCAAAATGCCAAATATTAAAATCAAATTTCATATGTTCGTTTTGAAACATAATAAATTCACAAAATATAAATTTAAAATATTTAATTATTTCCAAAATAGATGGCATGGCTCAATAGACAATACAAATGTCCCTCACGACAAACAAACTCAAAACCCCTACCAAAAAAATCCTCACAGCTAGGATTAACATACATAGACCGTCCGATCATACTGACGGTTTATGGTTGCCATACAAAGCTGCGTGCAACAGCGCAAACGCGCCTATAGGTTGCGACTTCTTTGACCAGCGCTACGGCGGCTTCAGGGTCGCAGAAGTATCTACTTATTCTACGCTACTATACACTCTACTCACCATAATTTTTCCTGATGACATCTTTATTCCACAGTGTCCTTAATGCTGGGGTATTGTCCTTAGATGAGGTCCTTCTAATTCGTTGCAGGATGCCTCTCTGCTTCAGGGTTCCTTGCCCTGGGATTACTCCAATAGGTCCTTAAGACCGGCTGCGCCAAAATGTTGGGGTCCTCGTGTCTGCTTGTCGGCGAGAGAGACGTCCTGTCGCCGTTTTCAGGCGAGTGGCTGAAAAATCAAGAGCCCTAACGTAGAATTTAAACACTACCACTTTTCGGTTTCAATACACAAGAGAGCTTTATTCTTAAAAATACTAGTTCTTATATACTATTTACCAATAAACATTTATCTCAGTCTGTGAACTGACCTTTCTGGTATTCCAGTTCTGCACCTGCTAATTGGTGTCAGTTGGTCAAGCCAACTGACCCACTTCAAAAGTGGCGACGGTGCATTACGCTGCCCTCGTCGACTCGACTGCGGAACTGTAACACCCTAAAAGCTTACATAATAACGTTGCACAGATCACATTAACCTGAAATACTTAAACCCTAGAAGTATGCCTTATTATAACACCGTTTTAGCACATGCTAATTCAACATAGTGTGGCATCTATTAGGAGTCGGTGCTGTGAGTAAACTACACGTAGGTAGTATAGTCCTAACTCACAACAAATGATATTCGGATGGCCAGCAATTTGAAGTGAGAGAACTAGCTACAAAAAGGCCACCTTCGTCGCAACCACCTTCACACGATTGGAAACACCCAGGAGTCAATGACCCGGGAACTAAGTTAATTGATTCTTCTCCTGGTGGCTGGGACAATGGAAGCCGCCGGAGTGAAGGTCGTCGTCGCAACCGAAACTACAGACGGGGTGATGCCGGTGCCGATGTTGAGGGAGAAACAACTTTCGCTGAGGTGAATTTTTTTGGGGAGAGGCCACTTCTTCCATACCTTCAAATGACTCTAGCATCACAGCGTTTAAAGTTCTTGGTGGACACCGGCTCTGCCAAGAATTACATTAGGGATATCCCTGATCTACGGGGAATAAAGCCGATAATCAAACCAGTTAAGGTCAAAACTGTGGTGGGGAGTGTGCATGTCACTAGGAAATGTGGAATCAATATGCTGAGAAGGACATCTACCTTTTACATACTTCCCACTCTAAACACCTTTGATGCTATAATCTGGTTTGATCTGCTAACGGACGTCTCGGCTTGTGTCAACTTAGACGTGGGAACCCTCAGACATGCGCGGCGAATGGAAACACTGCTCTTTCAGGAGTGTGAAGGGATGAATTACAGAGATTCCAGCATAGACGAGAATGAAAAAGTAGAGCATATCAGCGGCAACGATCAAACGGAAATTTCCTCAGAAGTCACTAACCAGGTATCTGAGGGGGAAGAATGGTCATATAGTAGCATCAAAATCTAAAAACACTTCGATTGTCCTCGACGCGGATGCATTAGACGCCTTTCGGCGTGTGAGGTCAGCACATGCTTTGCTCCTCTCTCCAGATTTCGGAAAACCATTCGATCTTACTGCGGATGCTTCATCCTATGCCTTAGGGGCTGTACTATCGCAGGGAGGTCGGCTCATCACCATGATATCGCGCACACTCTCCAATACAGAGGAGAACTATGCGACTTATGAGCAAGAGCTGCTTGCAATTGTTTGGTCATTTCAGAAGCTGAGAAATTACCTATACGGAGTCAAGGACCTAAATGTTTTTACAGACTATCAACCCCTTACCGTTTGTTAATTCAAAATTTGCTTTGAATTTATGTTTTGATTTTCCAGTACTTGAACTGGGAATTCACGATGATTAAATTTTAATTCAAGATTTTAATCTGATTATGAATTTTCAGTACTTGAACTGAAGATTCTCGACGAAACAAAATTGAAGTTAACTTAAAACTGACGTTTTAGTACTTGAACTAGAAAACCACGAAGAAATGATAATTCAATAATTGTTATTTTTGAGTTCTGATTTAGAACGGATTTTATTAAATTTTTGCATGCGTTTTTATACAAAATTAACATGTCAAAATCCATAGCAATACAATACTGTAGTTCGATGCAAGTTGCACAACATATTTGCTAGAATAGCATATTATCATGAGACTACAACAACCAAAAAACGTGTCGAATTTCCGTCTGCTTAATGTGCAAGACAATTTAAACTGTTGTTATGCAAAGTGCAACGAACTTCTGTTATTGTTGACGCAAAGAATAAATTGAACAGAAATCAAAATTGCAGTTTTAAACAAAATGAAAAAAATATAGAATTGCAATATATGCATATTAATACCTTCGATCTCTCGGACAGAAATGTTAACTCAAAGATGAAAGGATGGCGAACCTTCATTGAGGAGTTCGCCCCGAAGTTCCATTACAAGCCAGGAAGACTCAACATTGTCGCGGACGCGCTTTCATGACAGCACATACATAAATGCAATAATGAAGAAACCTAAGTAACGTGAAACCAATAGCAGTACTGAAAAATCGCTGGGATCACCTATCCCGACTGTCGATAACCCCGTCAATGGCTTCAGAAATCAGCTTATCCTCAAGGTACAGAGAAGTCGAGGAAAACTTCCTTCATAGTATTCCAGAAGCAGCTCAGGCATGTCCTAACTTATGCCTCACCTTCGGACTTGCCCCAGCTGCTAAACGAGTCCGTTAACGTCAATGTTGTGAATGGAATATATTGCGATCGAGTTACATTGCAATATTTGGAGGACACCTTGCAGGATCTCTTCCCATCCATGAGGTTCCGACTCAGTGAGAGAAGTGTAAAGGATATCACCAACACAAGCGAGCAACAAGAAATCCTAGCCTGACAGCACAACAGAACCCACCGTTCGCCGAATGAAACTACACGTCAGGCTTTGCGGAGGACATATTTCCCCGGTAACCGTAAGCAATTCAAGCAGCTGACATCTGCCTGCTGCATATGTCAGGAAGGTAAATACAATCGACACCCACACGCAATCCAAATAGGAAAAACCCCTATTCCCACGCATCCGGTTGAAATTTTGCATCTGGATATCTATTCCACGGCAGATCACCACTTCCTCACATGCCTGCACAAGTTCCGCAAGTTTGCCATCGTAAAACCAATTAGATCCAGAAGTATAGTGGACCTTAAAGGACCCCTACTGGAAACCCTCAATGTCTTCAAGGATACACGTGGTAGTGCCCCAGGGCGGGACGCCCGTCAGCCAAGGACGGCTGATCTTAAGGGGGGGAGGAGTTAGCAACATACGTGTTGCATGTCGTTGGCGCCGTGCGCTTGCGCAGCGGTACCCAGCATTGTAGGAAATACGCTGCAACAGCGTCTGCTGCCATCCGCTGCGCAGGGACACGGTAGACGGTGTTGGTTCTCGGTGCGTGAGAAAACACAAGACGGAGAGCATTGGCGCCATGCGCTAGCGCAGCGGTGCAAAGTGTTGTACAAAATGCGCGGCAACAGAGTCTGCTACCATCCGCTGCCATCCGCTGCGCAGGGGCACGATAGACGGTGCTGGTTCTCGGTACGCGAGAAAACATACGAAAAGAGCATTGGCGCCATGCGCTTGCCCAGCAGTACAAAGCATTGTACAAAATGCGCGACACAGCCGCTACGCGTAGATACGGTAGACGGTGATGGTTCTCGGTGCCGGAGGAATTGGCGAGACATGTGTTGTATGTCGGTGCCGCCAAGCCCAGCCGTGAAACGCTGTCGCGCAGTGCCGCCTCAAAGCGCAGTCACTATGCGATTGTCGGCGGCGAAAACGTATAAAAAGAACCCGAGTACGAGAGCTCGCATCTTTTAATTGGCAGGAGCTCGAAGGAGAAGGACTACCATAATAATACAAATAATAAAATAATATAAAATAATTTAAACTCTTTTATTATTATAGATTTTGCTCTGGAGAGTACTTAACTTATATATATATATATATATATATATATATATATATATATATATATATATATATATATATATATATATATATATATATATATATATATATATATATATATATATATATATATATATATATATATATATATATATATATATATATATATATATATATATATATGTATATATATTTTTATTTATTTTTGTTTTTATAAAACTACAGTGATATTTGCTATTTTTAACTTTTAAGAAAATTTAATGTTATAGATATTAGGAAAAAGCCTGAAGTGATATTTTTATAGTTTAATGAAAATTTTATGTAATACTTTTTTCTAATTATAGTAAAATGTATGTTATAGATTTTAATGAAAAAAGTCTGAAGTGATATTTTTTGAACTTATGAAGAAATATAATACTAATTTTTATTGCATTTTGAATAAAATAACTATCAGGTACCATTTATAACAAATTAAAACAATAAAATCATTAATATTTGAATATAATTGAATTCATGCATTTTCATTTAAGTCATCATTAAGAATACAAAAATGTATTAGTTTCAACTGCGGTTTCAAGAAATAATTTATTATGTTCAGTATTTGGTGGATCAAAATACCTAATAAAGTTTCTTTATATAAAATTTTTATATTTATTGTTAAGATTGAGTTTAGTTTTGTGAAGCAAATAAGAACATATTTAACATTAATACTCCTAATTTAAAAAATGGTATTATTATGAATTTTGAACAGATTTTATATATTTTCTTATTATCTAGCCAACAAACCGCACACATTGTGTTTTCTTATTTTTCCTGCTGAAGAAGATGAACCTCTTTCAGGGAAAATTCATCTTCTAGGAACTGAGGAGAATGTATTAACTTGACAATTCGTACTGCATCACGTACTTTAAAGTGGTATAGTTGCCTAAATCTCGGCTTTAAACACCCAAACACGTGCTGCACTAACACCCGGTATTTGCTGTGACGAATATTCCAGTTTTTTTGTGACCTCGTCAGGTGTCCGTTATCGCGTAATGGCACCTTTAATTGCTGTACACAAGGATACGCACTGTCTTCTAAAAGGAAATTCGGACCATCACACAAATAATTTATATTATGGTAGATTGGTGATTCCCGAAAAATAATGGCATCATGCACCAATCCAGGATATCCTACGAAAACATATATAAATTTCAAACCTTCGTTTACTATTCCCTGGAACTGTACGGAATAATAATTTTTTCTATTTATATAGGAGTCAATCCATCTATGCAACTTAAAATGAAAAAAAATTGTAATTTATTATAATAATTATAATTGACCGCAATATTCACCAATAAGGTTAGGAAATCCATATTTTAAATTTAACGTGTCGGCAGTTTTTTTTTTTTGCATCTGAATCTGGCCATTTAAGAATTTGAGGAGTGAGGGACAATAGGAAGTCAAAAACTCTTTTTATCACTTCATGCAGACTTGAGAGACTTATGTTGCAACTATCTGCAACATCCCTATACCCTGATGCTTCATGAACTATAGAAAAATCAAAATATGCTCTTCTGCTGAAATTTGTGGAAATCCGCCATGACCTTTAAAGAAAACTTGTTAAAATTACTTCAATATATAATTGTTCAGACAACTTACAAGTCAAATGTTGAAATAATTCTGTTTACCTAAATAGATCCCTTAAACTGTCCACATTTGATCTTCGTAAATGAAAATGGGATCAAAATTCTTGATCTTTGTATTGAGGAACAACACTCCCCTCATAACCAGTAACATTAGTTCGGTTGTTACGGTGCATAGATGTAACAATCGTATATATTAATTGAATAATCTCGACTGGACCTAAGTAAATGATGACATTTTAATCGGATTTAATAAATATTTATCACAAAAAACTATTAATGTGTACCGATTTGGTTTTATTTAAAAAATTATTTTATTAGGTTATTTTTAATATAAGATACTTTACAAAAAATGTGATCTCCTGCGCTTGAGTTTTTTTAAGCCCACCAAAAAAAAGAACAATCCAAGCCGGATGTGCAAAAGACATTGAGTTGCATTTTTGCAAATCAGCTGTCTTTTGCATTAATCGATTTCATTGCCAGGTCGAACCCAATTATCAGGGTTGTCGGATCATGGATCACTACAATCTCGGCCGATCTGACAAAACACAATCGACCCCGATTGTTATTCCTCTTGATCAAATTCATCCTCTAAGTATTCATAATTTTCATATTGGGAAGTCATTCAGAGTCCATTATATCTTCATTTTCCCAGTTTCTAAGTTCCAACCACTTCCTTAAACGACTAGAATCAATTATACCGTTGTAAGGCATTTGTGAGACTTGACAGTTTTCTACGTCTGATATTTGATAGCGATCGTTTCCGAGTTGCTTCTGTATGACGTATGGCCCTCTGTACTTTGGAATACATTTTTTGTTAACCCCCGCTGTTGTGTCCACATTTTTTAACACTACCCAGTCACCTATCTCAAAAGTTTTTGCAGGCTTATGACGTTCGTTGAAATATTTTAAATTTCGCGCTTGAGATTTTTCAATAGCTTTTGAAGCCTCTTTTCTTATAGCGTCTAGATCAGTGCTTTCCCTGTGGGCTACCTGTACGTGTTCTGTTACTTCGTCTATTATTTCACCTCTTTGCTCTACCCCAAACAACATTTTGCTCGACGATTATCCTGTCGACCCATGTACTGTATTGTTAATAGCGAATTCTACTTGAGTCAACTTGTTTGCCCAATCAGAGTGTTCAATGGGTTCCGTTAATTTAGCTAACATGGCTTTTATATCCCTATTTATTCTTTCGACCTGCCCATTCGACTGAGGTGATGCTACTGACGTTTTCACGTGTGAGATATTTCGATCAGTGATGAAGTTTTTAAATTCATTTGATGTAAAGCAAGTCCCACGGTCACTTATTATTCGTCTCGGCCTGCTGTAACTTTCAAAACACTTTCGCAAGGCGCAACATGCTTCCCTCGTCCCAGGCGAATTCACCGCATAAAGTTTTGTAAACTTTGTATGTCGATCCACTACTGCTAAAATGTGTTTTCGTTTCGACGAAGTGCTCTATATGCAATGTGTCGAAGGGAATTGGTTTCTTTTCTATATATTATATAATTTTCTCTCAGTCTTCCTGTGAGGGCCTGAGTAATAGATGCATTTTAAACAGTTTCTTATAAACCTGTTCACTTTATCTCTCATGTTGGGAAACCAATAATATTTTTGTATTTGCTTTATACATTTCTCTATTCCCACGTGACCATGCTTTTCGTGTGTTAATCGGATCACGTTTTCTTCCAGCTCGGCGGGCACATATAACTGCCTTTGTCCCTTTATTCCCGATCGAAAAAGCAGACCGTTCTCTAAAATATAACCTTTCAAATTTCCTTCTTCTAATTTGTCCCGAACATCTTTAATTTTTTCATCCCTAGACTGGCAAATCTGTATATTACGGTCGACTTAATCGGCTTCCATTAATGCGCCCACCGGCGCACGACTTAAAGCATCGACATGCGTCATCAGTTCACCCCTTCGATGCCGGATATTATAGTCGTAGTTTTCTAGCTCTAACGTCCATCTGGCTATTCGCGGGTTTATCAATTTTTTACTTAGTGTTAGTGATAAGGAATTACAGTCGGTCACTATCATGAAGTTTATCCCCTCCAGATAAACCCTAAATCGTCTCAATGCATAAATAATAGCGAGTGTCTCTAGTTCAAAACTGTGATATCTTGATTCTGCTGGGGATGTACATTTCGAATAATATGCTACCGGATGAAATTTATTGTTATTTTGTTTTGTAATAAAATCGAACCGAAACCCTTCGAGCTGGCGTCGGTGTGAAGTTCTGTTTCACGGCTTGGATTATAGACCGCCAGTACGGGTGCCTCGCTTAGTTTTGATTTCAAAACTAAGAAAGCATCCTTACATTCATCAGTGAAATTAAAGACTTTGTCTTTTTTTAGATTTGATAGTGGCCTAGCCACTCTTGAAAAATCGGGCACGAAACGACGAAAATACGAGAACAAGCCTAAGTATCGTTCTAAAGTCTCGTGATCCACGGGCATCGGATATTCTTGGATTGTACGAATATGATCCCCATTTGGCCTCACACCGTCTTTGTTCACTCGGTAACCTAAGTAGTCTAGCTCTCTATATGCAAACTTACACTTTCCTAAATTCAATTTAAGACCTGCTCCACTTAAAGTCTGGAGCACATTGCTTAAAATTTGTAGATGTTCTTCAAATGTATTTGTTGCAATACTGATATCGTCCAAATATACCACTATTTGCCCAGCTTCAATGAATTCCGCTGAAATACGGCGCCGGAATTTTTGAGCCCAAACGGCATAAAACAATATTTAAATTGCCCCAGGGGTGTAACAAAAGACGTGTATTTAATTGAGTCTTCGTGCATTGGCACTTGGTGGAAACTATTTTCCAAATCTAGTGTTGAAAAATATTGTTTATTACCTAAGTAGTCCAGACAGTCTTCGATTAGAGGCAGAGGGTAATTATCCTTTAATGCAATTTTGTTTAACGGACGGAAGTCAATACACATTCGTGGGTCTCCGATTTTTTTCTTGACTAAAACAATCGGTGCAGCATACGCGGATTCACTTGGGCGGATTGTGCCCTTTTTCAAAAGTTCTTCCAGTTTATTTTTAACTACAGCCCGCTCTCTGTATGAAAGTCTTCGTGGACCGCAGTACACAGGGACGTCGTTATTTAGTCTTATTTTCATGCAGTAGTCCATTGATTTCGTGGGTTTACCTAATTGAAACAAATAGTTTCGTTCTATTACCGATTTAATGGCTTCAGCGTTATTAGAACCCAAGTTTTCATTAATATCTACTCTCTCATTGATATCAATCGCGCTGACTACTTGCATCAATTCACTACACTATTTCCAAAATTTTATCATGATGAATATTCGTCTCAGAAGCTACCTCGCCCACCTCCTTTATTTGCTTTACCTCACCAACGTTATTGATTTTCGGTGACCTGTCACATTTGCCCTCACTAGCCTTAAAATTTTCATAAAAAGGTAACATCTTTAACAATCTCAGATTATTTCCCCTGGTTGGAACTTCTAAACTTTTCGGATCTCTATATAGCTTTAACAACCTAAGCGCACTGATAACTTCATTATTTGGGTTTTGATTTTCATTTGATTTAATTAAATTCATATTCAATAGTTCAGATTTCTTATAGTGTAATTTTACTTGTATTAAAAATATTTTTAATTTTATTAACAGGTCTCGTCCAATTAGTACAGGTACAACAGCATCATCGTCTGGCAAAGCGAAAAAATTATGCATTACTTTTTTATTTTCAAATACTACTTCACAATCTACTCGACCCACCATTTTAATTTGTTTGTTTCCAATACCGCGGTAAGATGTTAACATCTTCACTTCATCACATACAAACGGCACCAGAGATTGCTGTACACAGCTACTAGGACTACCCGTGTCAAATAAAGACAGAATGTTATTAAATTCAGTGCGCTTATTCTGTTTTATAAAGGCAACACTTACCCTTTGAAATTCCTCTACTTACTCGATTGGTCCGGCTTCCACGATCGATGCGGTGGCCCTCTTTTTGGGGCAATTCTGATGAAAATGGCCAACTTCAGCACACACGAAGCAAGAATTAGGCGGGCGTCTCGGTTTGGGGCAGTTGCCCTGGTAGTGTCCAAAGGCAGAACAGTTGTAACAGCGGACTTCAGCCTCTGGTAGTTTTCCAGCTTGGTTTCCACTTGCAGGTACGTTTTTTGATTTGGTTGCCACTGTTGTTACGTAAGTTTTATTGCTTGCGGCTCGTGATGGCGGACGGCGCTGTTCATATCTACCTAATTTTTCAATTAAATTGTCAACAGTGTTAGCGCCATATAGATGGGTAATTGCGTTGCTGGTGTCTTGCATGCCGTCAATGATAAAATTGATCAATTCCTGCTCTTCGATGTCAGCTTTGGCGGCAATTGTTTGCATTGACACCACGTAACTCAGGCATGACTCGTCGGATTTTAAAGTGCGCAACCGCAGTTGTTTATATACCTCTTGACGCGAGATTGAGCGTTTAAACATTTTCAGCAAACTGGTTTTTAGGCTTCTATAATCTAGCAACCCCAGATTCATCACATGTCTTTTGGCGGTGCCTGCTAGCCGTTGACGGATGCCGGCACATTTTTCATTTTCAGTGTACTCACATATGTTGGCATAGTCTTCAAATTGTGCCATCCACTTCGAAATGACATAATGATCATCTCCACTAAACAGCGGTACTGCGACTTCCAGTTCTGCTAAATATTGCGTCTCCCGCTACGATTTTGGGCACTTTGGGCGTTTTCTAGTTCGCGAATTTGTTGTTGAAGTTTTAATATCTCTAATTTTGCTTGTAGTGCTCTAATCTGCTCTCGGGTGACGCACTTTGGCTTGATATTCCATCAATCATTTCATCGGTGTGGCCTTTTACATTTATGTATCCTGCAGTTTGGTTTTCACTATTTTTTTTTTGTGTTGCTTCTTTTGTTTACCTCGACTTCTTTGCGGCAGTTTCTTCGGCATCGGTTCCATCTTCTTCGTGAGTTTTTGATTTTCCAGCAACCCTTCCTTCAGTATATTCTCCATCGTTGGGCTTAGCCTTGTCAGCCTCTGATGCGCTTGAGTTTTTTTCAAGCCGCCAAAAAAGAACGATCCAAGCCGGATGTGCAAAAGACATTGAGTTGCATTTTTGCAAAACAGCTGTCTTTTGCATTAATCGATTTCATTGCCAGGTCGAACCCAATTATCAGGGTTGTCGGATCATGGATTACTACAAATTATTATTATTTTATCGTATTCTTCCATAGAATTTCCATTTAATAATGCATATCTTGTCCATTTTATAAATTATAAAGTATAATTATGGAATTCACTTAAAATTTTCCGCTTTTAATTGTAAACAAAACTTGTTGTTATGAACTGGTGCCGCACTTTCCTGTTCGCGTCGCTAAACGTCATATTACTGAACTGAAGATAATTGAAGTGAACTCGCACCAGAGACCATAGAGACGGGACACTTAGGCCCAATACTCACTATTCGTGCCGGTAAGTCGAGCATCCGTCAAATATTCTTTAATGCCTTTTAATAGGAAGTATTCTAATTACCGGTTACCTGCCAGTCACAGTCCAAGCAAGACCGCCGCAGTTTTTTCAAAAAGAATACTTGACCGAATGTTGAACTACAGTGAGGAATGCATCGCTTGCTTGGATTTCGTTCAGATTAAATTTTGCGCGTTCCAGCGTAGCGATTGACTTGATGTGCCAGCATATGTGTGAGTGTGGAATAAATACGATCGACGCCATCCACTTCTTTTAACTTTTATTTGTTTTTGTTGTTTTCTCCTATTAGTTCAACTTCGGGCATTTATTAAAAGAATAGTTAGCATTGTACAACATACGTACATTCTTATTATTACTTCATATTCATTTTATATATGTACAAAGTATATGTGTGCATTTAATAAATTTCAGACGAGTAGTTGGTTGAGCTGGTGCGAAGCCATGAAAGTCTTTTTGACTTACAATCGAAGCATTACAGCGACTTCAATAAAAAAAAATTTATTTAGAATTATATTCCACAAACACATAAAGCTGGCATTAGCATCCACATTTGAGAAGTTGTGACTGGCATGTGAATGGATAATGTGAATAGATTGCATTCCGTCTGAACATGACTGGCATGTGACCGGCCGAATAGTGTGTATTGGGCCTTAAACGCCAAATTTTCTGATGTTTAAAAAAACTGTCTTTGTTTATCATTAGTTGCCTATATGGATAGGTTTGTTTATGATTGGTTAACCAGAATTCTGAAGAAAATCAGCCACATATGTGCATATGGGTTAGTGTGCGCAAAACAAGAGTCATTTCTCTCTATTCTCTGCTCGCACTGTACAAGTTTATGCGCCGCGGACCGATATCGAGATATCGAATGTCTGTTTCGTTGCCCTTAACCGGCCCTTAGACGGTCAATCGATTGACGTGAAATTACTTAGATGAATTAGTGAAATATGTGTGTATGCGTCTCATGAACACTGATTGACCATGTTCACATTAGCCTCAGATAGCCGACTCATTTTGACGTCTACGGGCAAAGAGAGAAGTGGGGAGGAGAAAAGTTACGTGAGTCAAAAATTTTTATTTTGTTAACAGTTTCTCGACTCATTTTGATATTTCTTGATGTGTCATTTTTGCTGATTTGACATTTGCTGATGTGACCTTTACTGATTTCACATTTGCTGGTGTAATATATGTATCAACACTCAATAATTAAATTTATTTTTGAATAATGAATTGGAACCGAACACAAACAATGGAGCTCATATCGCTTTATGAACAAAATCCATTACTTTATAATACGAAGTCTGAAGAATACAAGGACCGTACCAAAAAAATCAAGGTTTTGGAGAGCATTACTTCGCAGTTGAGGCCAGTCAGACCAGAAGTAACAGCAGAAAAAGTAAAAACTAAAATAAAAACGATAAGAACCCAGTACATGTGGGAAAAATGCTATTTTAAAATCGAAAAAAAGTGGAGCAGTCATAGGAGAAGTGCATGAAACCAAAATATTCTGACAACTTGCAAACGTCAAAATGATGCGGCGGTGTTCAGACAACATTTTAGTATGAACATGAGAGTGCGGACTCATGTCAAGATGAGTCGGCTCTCTGAGGCTAATGTGAACATGATCCAAAGACTCCAGGCCCAAATACAATATCACGAGAGGCCGAGACGAGAGCGAGACCGATTCTCGGATGAAATGCCAAAAAGAATTTGTACCAAAGGATGTAACCCCACGTCTCCTCGTGCAATTTTTGATGGCATAACATCTGTCAAATTTGATTGCAAAGGTTGGCAATATTTTAATGGTGGGCATTGCGACGTTATGCCATCGTCATTGTGAAAATGTCGTCAAGCTACTTCGCTGCGCCCGCGCTCCTGATGCATTAAAAAAATTGTTTGATTTATGCGATGAAGAGGAAAAAAGAAGGAAACCGATATTCTGGGTGAATCCTTTTTTACAAAGAAGGGAAATGCACAGTCTCCATCCATTTTAGCGTTTTTATTAATTTAATGGATTCGGTAAAACGAAAATGTCCTACGATGCTGCCACTGTGAGCGTCACGAAAAAATGAAAACAAACAAAATGACAACTGATTGCAACACAGCACGGTGGCAATTTATGGCATAAAATATTTCATAACATAAATTGCCAAGTTGAAGCAATTTGCAGTCCCCATTGGCAATTTGCATGAAATTGCCTATTGCATGCCATAAAAAGTTGCTCATGGAGACGTAGGGTTATGTGGCAATATACAATAATACATGTTGCGATAGAGCGATTTCTAAAAAATTAGAAACTCCTCGTTCTCTCGTCCGAGACAATTTGTCAAAGTAATCAGCTGTTTGGTAATGCGTATGTGTTTGTTTCTCTTTTGCTTTTGTGGCTGCGCGTTTATTTATTTATTACAAAAATTTAAAACATTTAGTTTTTAATGGTTCTTTAGTACTTCTGCTTTTGTGTAAGTATGGCTGGCACTTTGTTTATTGTATATTAGAATGCGAGGCTGTGCAAAACGAGATATCGTCCGAGACTCGGTTTCGCTCTCGCGTCGGTCTCGCTCTCGCCTCGAGCTCTCGCGTTATTGTATTCGGACCTTCAGTTACCCAAATATAAAAAAACATAGCAAAGCATAGCATAGCATAGCACAGTTGAATGATGTGTAATTACCAAAACATAGCGACGCACCACAATTCTGCTGTTTTCTTTATTCGCTCATGCAATTTTCTTGTCCAAATTTAATACCGAATGTAACTAAATATATTTTAATATAAATATAATTGGTTTAATTGAATTTTGTTTTCTTCACCAAAAAACATCAACGCAATAAAAAAATGTACACAGAAAACAGCACTCTCTGGGCATGAAATGAGTAATGAGCAAACTATAGCCATAAAAAGTAGGTGCACTCTGCCGCTAGAGAATAAAAATTCTGCTGACCTTGGTACCGTTATTTTAATTTCTTGGCAGAAGGTGATGGCAACAGAAAACACACAAGTGGAAGAAAGTACGAAATAGTCAAAAATAATAGAAACAAAGATTGCGCAAAACGGAGTACAAACATTTTTCGTTCTGTGCATCTATGTCACAGTAGTATGGTTGCAAAGAGAAATGTCCAAAAAAACAAAAATGCCAAATCAAAATAAAGAATACTGCACAATTCGCATAGTTGCCGCCGGAAACATTCAACCGTCCAGCGATTTTGTTGTTTATTTTGACAATTCTGCTTGCATCTTTTTCGTTTTTTTTTAATTTCTTTGGAAAATTGATTTTTTGGCACTTGCAGAAGATATTTGTATACCTACTTACTTACATATGAGACTGCAAAAAGTTGAAATTGAATTATTATTGCCTTAATGCAAAGTGTGTGTGTACGTATATCTACTCTCCATTGTATAAGAAATCCAATTACAACATTAAACACAGCGGAGGAGACCTTTTTTTAGTTTCTGGGAAAAAATGATTTTGTCGCACTTGGTGACTAATGTCATATAGAGTCGGACTGCGGCACCTTAAATTTAAATATGGTTTTGGGACTTTGTTGTGCAGTTTTGTATATATATATCATCGCCGTGTCGCGCCGTTTCCGTTTTGTGAAACGAGGCTTATGTAGTTTTTGCTATGTTGTCAGAAAGCAAATTTTAACGGACCTGCGCAAGGCGTAATCTTCTTCTCTATCATTCTTGCGAAATAGTGGTGGAATGAACTGAAATAATGGTACATACTTATATTGGGCTCTCGAAAATTAAACAATGTCTGCTTATAATTTTAATCCTTTACTAATATAAATGAAATAACAAATGTACACACATTTTACCTACTATTTGTCGCAATAAATAGTGAAAAATAACAAAATATAATAAGAAATGTGCAATATTGTAGGCATATATTATCGTGTCAATCTCATGTGAATATTTACAAACGATAGTATCCCAATTTACCAACACATATTATATGTAAACATATCTTTGATTAATTTTCGAGCATTGAGTACTGAAAATATGAACAAATAAAAAGAAAAATGTGTGGTCTCCCTGTATTTTAATGCTGCTGACTCCGCTGCAAGAATAAGATTGGATCGCATTTACGCACAATGCAAATTGTTGCATCGAAATATTCGTTCCGTTTTCACATATCCCTATACAAAAGCATATGGGATCAAACAAAAAGTTTGGATCGTTCGTATACAGATAGCTAATCGATGTGAATTTTTGTAAATGTGTCCGTGCTTTGTTTTTATATCGCATCGTTTCTCTCACATACGGCTACCCATAATAAAATTTTCTGCTCTTTGCACTTGCATAAAATTGTTTGTTAAAGTGTGAGTCAAAAAAATTGCTGTTTGCATATGTATTGAAGTGCGCCTTCTTAAGGGATAACCAAAATAGACGAGACGAGACGTAACGAGTAAGTTCAAGCATATGTGAATCAATGTTAATAGCCAAAATGGCCGTACGTTTTTGATCGAACCTGAACGAAACATTTAGACGTGACGATCGGTTCCGTAAGAACCGAACTGCAAACGTCTGCTACTCGTCACAGCAGCTACTTTGTTGACACGATTGCTATTTTTAAAAAAATTTAAATTAAAATGTCGGAATTTTGCTACAATTTAATCGCCGCTGTGAGGGATGAATTCGGAATTTATGTAAAAAGGCATTAATCGATGCGTTTGATAGCGGCACATTTTGGGTTAAATGTCAGAATCGACGTAACGAGCGCAGACGTTCGTCCAATCGCTACAGTTACGTCTCGCCTATTTTGGTCCTAGCTTTAGTTTACTAGATATTCTTTGGTAATGAGCATCCACAGACTTCTATGCTATGTTATGCTATAATCAGTAATCAGATACACATACTTCGTATTTAACAGATTTCCATATGACACCCAACTGTACTATGTCGGCAGAATGCTTGTTCTATAGCGACAGAGCGCGCCTACTTATTATGGATATACTTTGGTTTGGGTAACTGAGCCTTAAGGGCCGCTTTAAGACCCGTTCAGTCTTGATGAAATAAAACAATAAATCTCTACCGAACAGTTGCTTTCAAATTGTATGTAAATCAATGTGAGCGATTAATCTCTTATTTACCAAACGTACATTTACGAACGATTTATTCATAGTAAAATATATATATATATATATATATATATATATATATATATATATATATATATATATATATATATATATATATATATATATTATATATGTAAAAAGAGCAACTATTACTTTTTTTAAATGTTAATACCTTTTCTCTTTTTTTTCATATCTTTTCAATTTATTAATTTATAAAAGAGAATTCAGTAATGTGCTAAATGTTTGCTTTGGCAGACGCTTTTCTTCTTTTTCTTCACGACAAGACAAATCGCTTAGCACGAGGTTTTTCTAATGACATGTGTGTTTCGTTTCATTTTGTATGTTTCGTCAAGACCAGCCGGACCTTTACAGATGGGCCAGTGTATGCAGTAGTAAGTGCAGTGTTGCACGTAGTATTGCACAAGTACGTGTTTTCGTACGAATTAGGGTAGTTTTTTATATTGCGCTTACTCAGTACATTTATTTTGGTACCAATACTTTTATATTTTTTAAATTATTATTTAGTATTTTTTTTGTAGTTCTAAAATTTACAACTCTGTAAAAGTGGAGAATGACGACCGGAAATGAAAATATCCGAAATAGAATAGACAGACAGAATGATTAATGAAGGAAGGTTGAAGGTACGAAATACGAATTGTACTTAGTATACATAAAATTCCATACTAATGGGAAACAATCGCCACGAAGTACTAAAAAGAGTCAAGCAGAATTGCCAAAATAAACAACAAACTCTTTGCACGGTTGAAAGTTTCTGCCAACCATTCGAACCTCCCTGTATTTATTTGTTTTCATTCCAATTTTTGTTATGTTTTGTTTTATTTTGAGCCGCAACCGATCGCTTGATCGTCTGCCGCCGTGGTACGAGCACACACATTTTTCGCCGTTGTTGTGTGTTTTGGGCAGTTTTCAGTTTATTTACTATCGCCGTGATATCCAATACCACGCCGCAGTTGTTGGTGTGAAACGAGGCTTACTGGTACTATTGTTTGTTTACGAATACCAAGAGTAACGAAAAAAGAAAATTATGTTTACGAATAAGTGAATAGAATTTCAAAGAACAATTCGTTTTCGCTGATTAATTTCTTCATATATGTGTATTACTTATTGAAAAATTGTAAAAAAAACATTATAGTAAATATATAAATTATTTATTGCCCTACAATTATCAAATATAAGTAAGTTGCCATTTTAACGATCGCCTCAAGGTCACTACGTCTAGTTCTAGCTTCGTGGGAATGGATCTTACACGGCCTTGCTGCAACGGGGGAATAAGCCTCCGGTGCCTCCTCCTATGTATATAATATATACATAGGAGGAGGCACCGCTGACATTTTATAATATTGAACACACACATGCACATTGTTGATACACAAAAATAAAACAGTCATTAATACATTAATTAAGCAGCAATTAAAACATTAGGTTTCAAATCGACCACCGGCATAACAACAAAAAGGGTGCTACTGAAAGCAGCTGAGAAGCAAGTGTAAAAAAACAAGAACCCATAGACAACCGCAACATTGTTTGACATACTTAACAAATGAAGTGGCAACAATCAAAACTAATTTAAACAAGTATACAAAATAAATTAATATTGTACACATTAAAATTAAACTAATTTTCACAACTTTTTAATGCTAAAATGTAATGCCAGTTCTGAACAGAAGTTAAGCACATGTCGAATACGTATTCTATAAGAAAATTACTTTGAAGAAGGAGTAGTACCAACATTTAATGTTTTTGAACTTGTCGTACTTTCCTTCTTTCAATAGTACTTCGTCGTAATTTCCTTCTATCGATAGTACTTCCTCGTACTTTCCTTATTCTTTTAATTTCTGATTAGAATGAACTTGTGTGTTTACGTATGATAATTGAAAGCCAATTATTAAAAGTTATCCCTAAGCGAATGACCGATATTGATATAAGGTTGTCATATAAATAATTATAGAAAAATAAATAACTTTATTTACGATAGAATATGATATATATATTTTGGATACTTTCTGGAAACATATAAATACTTATAGTACGTATCAAAAGTGGTGTTTGTGATATTTACAGTTGTTTGAGGATCCGAGCTCTCTGTAGCGGACCCTGTGGCAACACTCATTGGGCTGAATTTTGACAGTTTTTTTTTTTTTTTTGGTTTTGCTCCGGCTCGGTTGGTTCGCTTAAGCTCGCTGCTCGGTTTTGAAACGTATTTGTATTTAATTGGAGATCTTGAACATTAAACTGATTTTGTATATTTTTGTTTGTATAAGTAAACGAATTCCTTTGTTTGTCTTTTTATTGAATAACTTGGCTCAACCGAGCGCTTGAGCTTGTAAATCAGAATCAAAGTTAAATAAATTTATTCCATGCCGCATTGCCTGTGGCCCGCGGCAGATCCAGCGCATAGTCCAAAATGCTGACTCAGCGCCTCGTGACCGTCCGTACGACGATCACTCAGCACTGGCATGCGGGTGTCTGGTTTCACCTCCACTTTTGTTGTATCTGCGACAGGTAGTGCCTGGTCAGCATACTTTGTTCTGCGCGTGTTAGCTCCTCCCGGCGTTAAGTGGAAGCCATCCTCGGTTTCCCGTAAGGGTGCCGTATGTTCGATTCGGCGTTTACGAGTTAGATATCGACGGACTGCACAGATGCCACCATAGCAGAGTAGGGCAATGGCAAGAGTCAGACAGTTGTTCAGTATTGGTCTTGGTGTTAGTTCAGTTTGTAGATTGCCAATATGTTGAAGATTTTTCAGGCTGAGGTCGTGGAGGAAGGGTAGACTTAGATGTTCCCGATGGCTGGTCACATTGATCTGAGACGAGGCGGAGACGGCGGGTTTTTTCTTCAGAACGCCACGATGGTTAACATATAATGTGCCGTTCAAGTAGATGCGGTCGTCGTAGGTAGCCAAATACGTTCCGGTGACCAGCTGACTGATGCCATTGCTATCTTCAACTTTGATAGTTGCGTCGTTGATGATAAGAAGGCCTTCGTCAACCAGAGTTACCGGTTCTAGATATCCAGGGCGAGTGACGCAATGTGCGACGGTTCCAGATACCAGTTGTTGAGCGCAAGTTGGAGTTTGCAGTCTCTTGCAGAAGGTGGTGCTTAGAGCGGCGTCACATTCAGAAACGGCGAAGGTTTGCACACCACAATCGGCCACCGTGCTACTGTTTCCTAGATCTAAAATCTTTCTATGCTGTACTGGATAAATGTTAATTTTTTTACACACTAATTTAGGTATAGGATATTTGATTAAGAAATGTAACATATCGGAATTTTGAAAAGCTTTTATGCTGGATACTTTCAAAATGTCTGCTATACTGATATTTGTGAGGTGTTCATTTGCCAATTGCTTGATATCTACGCTGTCCTGAATAAGAGGGCTGATTAAGTTTATCTTTGCCAACGTTATGGAGAAAATTAAGTCTTCTAAATTATTAATAATTATTCTGTTTTTTGCTAAAATTATTTCATATAAATGCTCGGTATCGGTATCATCCGTTTTTTTAATCATATTTAAGGACCTTGTAATTTCGTTAAGCCGTGTTTGGAACTTGGTGTTTATTTCAACTTGCCTGTTTTCTGATTCTATTAACTGTCCTTGTCGAAACTTAATCTGTTCCCAGTCGTCAAAATCCGGAGTGCCGGCAATTACTTTTAGTGCGGATCCCAGCAGGTTTATGCTGCGGGCATGTCTGTGGTGAACTTTCAATATGTCTATTATTGTCTCTATATGTCGGAGGTCTATTTTGAGTAGTTTTTTCATATGATCCTTTGAAAATAGGTCCAGTGTCTTTCTGGTCTCGTCGGCGTAAGTCTCGTATGACGTTATGTTCGTTGTGTGTCCCAGATACCCGTGTTCGTCCCAAATAGTCACGTCACCATCCATTACGGGCATATAGTCAGCGTGAGAATAGTCGGTAAGCCTTAATGTAGCTGTCGTCAGGGTAATCCATGTCAGCGCTAGTACAAACAGATATTCTAACCTAAAGATAAAATTTTTTTTTTTTTAATATAATTGGAATGCTTACACCTAGTCAATAGAAAAATTAGAAATTAAAAAGGTTAAATAAGGGGTTTATTTTAGGTTGTCCTTATGGACCACCCTCCCTTTAATAAGAACCGTCGTACCCAGATCTGCTTGAATTATTTCTTCTGAGCACAAAGGTGATAGTTTAGTTCCTAATCTTTTGTTTGATTTAAGCAACATTTTTTCCCCTACTTGGTATGTCTTATTAACCCTGTCTCTGTTTGTTTTCGCAAGTATTTTTTCCTGTGCCGACGTGATTCTGTTCCTAATTTGAGTTGTAAGTTCTATGGGCGTCGAATGAATGATTTCTATTGGCTTTTTATCTGTCACAGAGTGTATCGATCTATTGTATCTTATGGTTGCGAGGAGAACAGTGTCAACGGTATCGGTTAACTGTTTATCTATTCTAAAGCAACGACCTATATCTCCGAGGGTACTATGAAATCGTTCAACTTGTCCGTTAGAAGTGCTATGCAGAGGTGGTGCATTTGAAATCTGAATGTCGAAATTATTTTTCAGTATTGATCTAATGGTTTCCGAATTTAAGGATTTTTCGTTGTCCCCGTAAATCGTTTTTGTCTTGGGAAACAAGTTTATGAGCTGCAGGATGGGCGCTTTGATGTCTACGATTGCGCGTGAACGAATAGCTTGAACAGATGCAAACTTAGAGAATTTGTCGATGCAAGGCAGAAAATATTTCTGATCAGTGAAATAAATATCGACATGTAATATTTCTCCTGCGTAAGACGGTATTGGAGTTTTTCCCATTGATTGTTTTACAGGGTGTCGATTATATTTACCCATGGCACATATTTTGCATTTCTGTTGCTAACCGGCTCATTTTGGGGAAAAAATAGTCGCGAAGTATTTGTTTTACATTTTCTTGGGCTGCGCGATGAGCTCGGTTATGCTCTGCCGTGGCGATTTCTCTCTGTTCTGTTCTGTCAGTTATATCTGTTACAATACTTTTAGTATATCTGAATGTAGTTGAGGGAAATGCTTCAACTAACTGGTGTTGGATAAAGGCTAAGATGGGCAATTTCGCAATGTATCGCGTTAACCACGTCCACTTTTACCACATCATGTAAGGATTATAAGAGAATGTTTCGGTCAGTGAACTGAATAACGTGTCTGGTTTTTTCTTTAAAAAAAATGAACGTTTTTACTAAAAGGGTGTTACCTTCCTCGATTACTATTTGGTTTCTGAAGCAGTTAACCGGTTTTTCTGTGGTCTCTATAGTGTACGTGAGAGATTCTTCGCTGTGCACAGTGGCAACATCTGAATCTGCAGAGTCTAGGGCGCTAACATTCTGGCGATACAAGGCGTCTGCCACGAAATTCTCTTTGCCTGGTTTGTAAATAATGTTGGCATTTTGCTCATCGATAAAAGCTTTCCAACGTTTTATTTTTGCGTTCGGATTTTTATCCGACACTGCAAATGTCAGGGGTTGGTGGTTTGTGAAAATGTTCAAATTTTTTACTCCGTATAAATTATTTCGGAGATTTTTTAGAGCCCATACAATGGCGAGAAGTTCTTGCTCGTTTGTAGCGAAGTTTAATTCATTATCGCGTAATATTCATGAAATCATGGTAATAGGGCGTCCGCCCTGAGACAACACAGCTCGAAGGCCATGGCCCGACGCATCTGTCGTTAGATCAAATGGTTTCTTGAAGTCAGGATACTTTAGTATCACGTCTTCGGATGCTAGTGTTTCTTTCAACTTGTTAAGGCTTCAAGTTGGTTTGGCGTCAATTCAAGTTTTATTTTTCTTGAATGATTGGTGCTTATTTTGACGTTTTCACCTTTTAGGACATCCGTTAGGGGTTTCGCGATAGCGGCAAATCCTACTATAAAACACCTATAGTAACTTGCTAGCCCCAAAAATGATCTGAGACCGAACAAGGTTTTTGGAGGCTGAAAATCCTTTATGGCCTGCACTTTTGCAGGTGATGTTTGGATTCCGCCTCTGCTCACAGTGAATCCCAAATACTCTACGCTCTTTTTGAAGAACTTGGACCTTTCTTGGGAGACCCTCATGCCTGCGTCTCGAAGGCTTTTCAAGACCCACTCGATATGTTTGACGTGGTCTTCTTTGTTCAATGATAAAATTATTACATCTTCCACATAGACGTAACATGTTTTCCCGATTTGATCCCTGAGGACATCATCTATTGCCCTCTGAAATATGCTTGGGGCGTTTTTCAGCCCAAAGGGAAGTCTACAAAATTCGTACTTCCCGTTGTTGACAGAGAATGCAGTCTTTTCTCGCGGCAGATCCAGCGCATAGTCCAAAATGCTGACTCGGCGCCTCGTGACCGTCCGTTGTATCTGCGACAGGTAGTGCCTGGTCAGCATACTTTGTTCTGCGCGTGTTAACTTATATATTGATTTTCCCCAACAACAGTAATTCTCTATTACAATCAGTATACGGTTCTGATATATGTAAATAATATTGTTTGTTAAGCAAAATATAGTTGTACTGTACATTAGGTGAAAGTATTCACTGTTTGTTACAATAAAGAAGTTTTGAATTGAATGAAATTTGGAAGAAGTCGTCTGGCACACGATGTGTGAAATATGTAATAATGAATATATAATATGTTGTGGAAGGATTGTTGGTTGCATGTAAGTAGAGGTTTTTTTTCATGTCATAATATTTTTCCCAAAGTCTACACTCTACTTTTTCTTTAAATAGAAGAGTAGTTTTTATTTTTCTCACGTGCAACACTAGTTTTCACATAGTTTCAGCAAAGAGTATTTACGTTGTATACTGTCTATGGTTTCAGCACAGAAGATAGAGAAAGGAATGTCTCTTTCGCTGCCCTTGCATATGGTTTACCCCTCTCAAGGTGAATTTACTTACATGGTGGCTGCAAGAACAAATTTTTTAAAATTGAAATTATAGAAAAATGCGATCAAAAATCAAATATGCAAACAATTACAAATAGAGATTTGATTTAAGTGAATAACAGTTTTTTAATTGTTATTTTAGTGAATTTGAACATTATGAGAAAATTATGAGTCTATTTAACTATTAAATATACTTTATATAAATTGTGTACCACTTTAAGCAGCTCTTATGCATTTCTCCATTCCTCTCAAATTCATTTATTTTGATCGCACATTGCTTACTTTTGACAATTCCGGAGGTATGAAATTCACCTGGCAGCCACCATGTAAATAAATTCAGCTTGTCCCCTCTATTCGCACGATTTTTATTAATGGATTTTGTGCCATCTCAAGCAGAAAACTCGTTAAATTCACCTCCAGTGGTGAACAATTTTCGTTGTGTATTTTATCAGCTTATTCATGAAGTTGGGCACACTGAATTTGAAATTAAAAAATGTCGGAAGTTGTTAAACTAAATATATAAGTATTTGCATGATTTTAGATATTGGAAGAAAATTGTAATTATATTTTATTTGAAACCAAGAAAAAGCAAGGGATCACGCAGGAGCAGTTGTATTTCTATATTTAGCAAAAAGCGCCCTGAGCTGCAGGCAGGAGAGAGCAACCCCCGGATGCCTCGTGCAATGCAGTAGATTTGGATAGAACTGGCTTCACTTTAAATGCAATGCGCGGTCCAATTAGGACGCAGGAAAAATGGAAAGAAGGAAGTTGGCAAAAATATAGAATATTAGTAAATTTTCAATAATAACACATTTGTTACCGCACCACTAGAATGATGCAGTGTGGTGGCCACGGCTAGCTCACCGCAATGGTCGTGGTCCTTAACCCGCCACACTGCATCGGGTGGGACAACACTACAAAAAAAATTTCAACTCACATTTTTGCCTAGCATCCTCCTCTACGACGACAAGCGAGCCCGCCCCATATTGTCCGCCTTAGCCTAACATTTTCAACATAAAATTAAACACACTAAACATTCTACTTGTACTTAAATAAATAACATATATATGTATACGCGTATACTTAATAATACCTACATATACGTGAATACTTAATAATACCTATGTATACACGCGTATACTTAACAAATATATACTTATCTCTAGGGGGCGGGCGGCAGCCTCCTTTTCCTCCGATGCTCGAATGGGGTAGGCCGGAACAATCAGTTATCCCTCTTATGGGATGGGACGGAAACAAGCGGTTATGGATCTATTCAGCACACTCAATAATCAAGGTAAACTTTCTAACGCCAACTCTTTAAACTAACGTTTATTTTCTACACATGTACATTGTAATTGAAATCAAAAATTTTGTTGGAATCTTTCACACGTTAAATATATCCGAATAAATAACAGGACCACGGACGAGACGAGAGACTATCCATACAAAATCCGACACGAAAAATCTTAATTTTCTCGGTCCAAAAAAAATCCTCCACAGTAAAACACAAAATTGAAACGCGCGCGGCAACCAAAAATTTTCGACACAACTTCCTCAACACTTAACACTCTATCTCGCCCCGTTTTTTCTCTACCACTGCCTTATATGATTTTTTTTCCTCTCTCCTGAAACCGTATCTTTTTCATTTCCTCGGCCTCTTCCGCTATTCCATCAGTGACCGCTCCAGCGGTCGAGGCGGTCAGTCACCTTTCTTTAGAATTTCTACTATTCTGAGGCAGCGCCATCTGTACCTCAGAATCGTCTGGTAGGTTTCAGCCTGGCCGCATTCACCAGCAAAGCGGACAAGTGGAAGGAACAAAAGAAGGAGAGGAGCAAAACAAACATACAGACGGTAGACGCCAAAACAACGATCGCAACACATTTTAGGCGTATGTACATACAATTTTCAAAACAGTCCTTTGACCACTGGAAAAACTAGCTGTGTAGCCGAGCACGAAAAATCAGAGTGGAGCAGCGAGTAACAGCAGTAGACGATTGCAGCAGCAGACGATGCTTCAGCAGAATTTTTTTTTATGCATTAGAGGATTCACCAGCAGCTCCCACTTTGTCGTGGGGTCAGTAGAAAACCGTCCTACCGCTAATACCGACTGTAGAAATTCCATGGTGGCTGTATCCGCTCTTAAAATAAGCTACGGACACTCAATTTCACACTTTCGTAGATACTGGAGAATATGCATACGCCGTCGTATGCTACCTACGTGTACAATGCGGGGAACGAAGTACTATTAACATCATTGCAACCAAATCAAAGTTCGCCCCAGTCAAGCCAATATCTATCCCACGACTCGAATTACAGGCTGCAATGGTGGGCGCCCGATTAGCGCGCAAAATATGCACTATCAAATATATAAAAGTAAATTCGCATTTCTGCTGGACAGACTCGAATATTGGGCTGCAGTAGCTTCAAATGAACCCACGAAAACTTCGACAGTTCGTCATGCATCGCATGGGAGAAATTTTCGAATACACTAATGTAACGGAGTGGAAATGGTATCCATCTACGTTAAATACAGCTGACCTCGCCACAAAAGTTCGATCACAATGGGATCCCAGCGCGTAGTTTTCCGCACCAGATTTTTTGTGCAAAGACGCCAGCGAATGGCCAGGAGTTCAGGATTTAGGTTCAACCGACACCACTGAATTAAGACGATGTGTACTGCACATCGATAGAGGCGCCATTACGAGTGCACCTATATATCCAGAATATTTCTCTGATTGGAAACAGCTGTATCGCACTGTGGCTACATTTATCCCTTATCTGAAAATCTCTATGCAGCAAACAAAACAATAAAGTGCCCAAAAGAGATATCATTCGAAATGATGCAGAAGGCACTAATTAAACAGGCACAACAAAGCGAATATCTGGAGGAGATACACACCCTACAAAGTGGTAAGCTCATAAAGAAGAACAGCAATCTAATATCGTTGAATTTATATATAGATACAGATGATTTTCTAAGAACTCGAGGTAGAACCGAATACCTTAACATTGAAAACGCAATTGTTTTGCCTTATAAGCATCACGTTACATTCTTACTAGTGCGATTTTTTCATGAAAGCTTTCACAAAATATCTCTCGAAACAACCATTAACAGTATCAAAAGTCGATACCACATACCTCGCCTTCGTCTGCTCTACAAAACCGTATGCAGTCAATACCAACGATGTAAAAATAGCTCTGCTGTACCACTCGCACTTCAAATGTCACCATCACCAGCCGCCAGGCTAGTTAAATGTGAGTGTATTTTTAGCCTTGTCTGCACCGACTATTTCGGCACATTATATGTAGCTGTCGGCAGTAGAAGGGAAAAGATGTGTTGTAGTATCTTCACCTGTCTAACCGTTCGTGCTGTGCCCATTGAGGTGGTTCATAGCCTAGATACTGCATCACGTATAATCTGCAAAATTTCACATCTAGAAGGGGAACTTCTCGTGAAATATACACGGACAATGGAACAAATTTCAAGCCACGGCAAAAATTTTGACGAAAGGATCCGAAAATATCGACCACTCGAAAATAAGCTCCGCATTCGAAGATACAAAATGGAAATTTAACCCTTCTGCAGCACCTCACATGGGTGGTGCTTGGGAAAGGCTAGTGCCATCGGTGAAGACTACCCTTAAAACGATGTGCCTCGAGATGAACTTCAACGATAAAACTTTAAGGAACGCGCTCTGCGAAACAATGTTCATACTCAACTCTAGCCCACTTACTTTTGTTTCTCTGGAAACCAGCGACGATGAAGCCCTAACACCAAATCACCTCTACAACGACTGCGCAAATTACGAAAGCATTGGGAACAAATGCAATTGTTTGCTGACCGATTTTGACAACGATGGCTGTACGAATACGTACCAACTATAACGAGAAGAAACAAATGGTTCAACAAGCTACTTTCTGTATCTGTCGGTGATATAGTGATAGTGACTGACGATAACCTACCAAGGAACTACTGGTCTAAGGGGAGAGTTATCGACACAGTAGTTGCTAAGGACAGACAAGTGCGATGGGTGACTGCAAGCCCAATACGGCATATTTCAACGACCAACAACCAAAATAGCGCACTGGCCGTCGGCAGGAATCTTTAATGGAAGCGCGGCATTCGACACTCGCTTCCATGCAGGGGAATGTTGTCGCTTGTTTAAAAACGTGTATATCAATTTTTAATGTACTGTAAAATGAGGCAAGAGCAACAACTTGTGCAATTCTTCTTTGTCTAGCATATTCCTTACACATTTTTTTTTTATTAATACTCCTTTAACCTATATAAGTTACATACATGCATATGAGCGGACTTGCCAATGGGACCATCGTGCCACTATTTAACGACACGAAGATTAGCAATTGTACATTTTTTTAATATGAGTAAGACTACGTAAGAGAAGGCGTACAAATTGTTTTTAAAGCCACACAAGCACAAACCACAATATTCTTAAATGTCTAACGAAGTGAACAATTTAAATAGAATATCGCTTCTTAAAAATTTGTACTGACTCTCATTAAATAGTAAATCGAATTTACATGTCTATTCATTTCTTTGTAAATTAACTTTACAATATACTCGTATATATGTACTCGTATATATAAATGGGCCAATAGGCCTCCGAGTGCGTATATATAAATGGGCCAATAGGCCTCCGAGTGCAACTTGCGTAAAGGCCCATTCAGTACCGTAACTAAACAAGAATTTCGAGGCGAACAGCTGCTTTCAAACTATGTAAATCAATGGCTGCATTCTGGCACCCCATCGGATACCCAACCGATCAGAATTCTCCGAATTTTTTGCAATCAGCTGATTGAGCGGGCGCAATTTCTTTGAGCGGAAATTTTTTTCGCTACCGTACTCGACACATAGCACAGCTGTTTGTAGAACAGATGTTTACGTATAAAGTGAAAATTTGTGTAGCGGCCCATTCTAAAACAAAGTGCGCTGTTTCACTCACAGGATAGGCAACCGATAGGTCGCCAGAATGCAGCCAATGTAAGCGATTAGTCTCGAAAGCTGCCCCGACACGATACTGCATGATGTACAGAATCGTAAAGATGCATTAGTCAAGTAGCTATGTATGCGTCTCACATACAATGACTGAAGCCATGCAGTAAGCAAAATCGAAATGATTTGGGTTTTGCATACTGCATGCGGTGTGTTCAGTCAATACGCCATTCGAAGCAGAATTTCATACCGTGCGGACGTCATGGCGGAAAGCGGAGAAAAATATTTCTCATCGAATTTATTGAATTTACCATTAAATTTTTATGAGTAAACTCATTCCTTTTTCGGTACCAATTTTCCATCCAAATTTTTTTTTTTCGTTGCTCTTTTTTCAACCGCAGTCAAAATTATATTATTCGCATCTGACATTGTCGTCCACACACCGAAAGAGTAAACGAAAAATGAATGATTGAAGAGTGTGCAGTAACGTGTCGGTGCAAAGATACTGCACACACATATGAGTGTGATGTAAGGAATGCAGTATCGTGTCGGGGCCGCTTTATGGACAAAACCAGGGTGAATTTACTTCATAGAACACAGAGAAAGGAAACTTAAACGTCAAACGGCAAAGCAGCGAAAAAAGCAGACGGACGTTGTACATAACCAATATTTATTCCCAGCAGGAAAATTGACTAATTTAATTGTGAAAATATAAAATTTATTTTGTAAAATACCAATCTCATTACTATCGCAACAAAATAATAGAAATATTTTTTAGTTTCTTAGTATAACAGGATATATTTAAATTTACAATTCTAACGCAAGTTAAAACTTCAAATTTGTATAAGAAGTATTGAATAATTTCGCTAAGAAATATTTGGACAGGCAGGCCTTTACATAATCTTATTTGCTACAAGATAAAATGGTTTTGCATTTTTATTATATACTCGTATTTCTATGACCTTATACATTTTCTGTGTGAAATGTATTATACACGAATTGTGAATGAAGCTACAAAAATTCCTGCTGGTATTCATCAGCTGTTTTGTAAGTATACTAAATGCATTTGTAGCCAACTTCATGTAAGAAAATAAGGCAGAAATTTAAACATTTTGGGGCATTTAACCATATTTATATTATTAACATAACTTTTTCATAATAGATATTGGTGCTATCTCGGGAAACGGTTGCTGGGAAAGAAGGAAAAGCATTATAAACAAATTTGTTTAGATTAATGGCTGTTCATCTATGCCCTCATTAGGAAATGAATAGAATTTCTTCCACGCTATGCCTTTTATCACACATGATATACCTATCAAATTAAACCAATAAAATGTGTTATTTTTAAATCAAAACTTTTAATTTATAAATTAATCCAAATAAGTATGGACTTGTTGCGATCGTTTATTTAGCCACCACCGTCTGTATGTTCGTTTTTTTATTTTGCTTCTTTCCTTCTTTTTTTTGTTTCCCCTTGTCCGCTTTTCTATTAATGCGGCCAGTCAAAACCCCTAGTGACGATTCTGAGGTAGAGATAGCGCTGCCTCAGACTAGTCAAAATTCAAAAGTGAGTTGATTGACCGGCTTGACCGCTGAAACGGTCAATGATGGAATAGCGGAGGAGGCCTAGAAATTGAGAAAGGAACGGGATTTTAAAAAGAAAGCTAAAAGTCATTTAAGGCGGTGGTAGGAAAAAAACCGGTCTGTTAAGTTTGAATTTTTTTGTCGGTTATATGTTCGGAGCGGGAGAAAAAATTTCGGAAATGAAGGAATAGTTGTGATATGAGAAGGAAAGATAAATTGAAACTTAAATTTAAAAATATATATATATGGTGCGCCTCGTAAAAGATAAACTGCAGACATGCAACAAAAGTGAAATATTTCCTATTAGTGAAATTATGTTTTTACAATAAAATGTGGAATTATTCAAAAAGTCAGAAAAAATATCAAGGAGACGATTTCAAATAAGTTTTTGTTTAAAAAAGACTAAAGAGGCAGAATTTGGTGAGTGGTACAACAACATCGTTATTGGGTGCAAATAAAGGAAAGGGAAAAGGAAGCTGCCGACCGCCTCATCAGGCAAAGATAATTAAGTTATTTAATTATAAAAACGTTAGCCAAGTTATTGAAATATAAAAGTAAGATGTGGAGTAGTTTGTAAAAGTAAAAATATTTGTATATTTTAGGCTAAGGCGGAGATTATGGGGCGGGCTCGCTTGTCGTCGAGGTGAAGGATGCCCGGCGGAAAAGAAAAAAAAATGGTGCGTGGGATGTTTATTTTTGTTCTGTAGTGTTGCCCCACCCGATGCAGTGTGGCGGGTTGAGGACCACGACCGTTGCTGCGAGCTAGCCGCGGCCACCACACTGCATCATAATTAGGGGTGTTGGTAACAGACTAATTGTATTTTACCTATCCAATAAATCACAAAATTAAGATTTAAAACGTTTTCAATTTTATAAACTTTTTATTTTTTCCACTGAAATGCGCCAAAAAAAAATTATAACGATTCCAAAATGGCAAAACAAAGTGAAGTTGGGCATAGATCACCAAAAGGTAAATCCACTCAATGTCGAGGTGAATCCACTCAAAATCGTGGTGAATGCACTCAAAATCGTGGTGAGTCAGCTCGGACGCTGGCAGCGAAAAAGACTTTCCTTTCTCTGTCTTCTCTGATTTACTTACATGGTGACTGCAAGAAGAAATTTTGAACTAATATTCCCATAGTAGCTGTCAAAATTGAATGTATAGAAAAATGCGATCAAAACAAATTTGCAAAGAATTGCAAATAGAGTTTTGATTTAAGTTAATAACTGTTTTTTAATTGTTATTTTTGTGAAGTTTGAACATTAACAAATTAAAAAAATAAACTAATTACGAAGTAAATATATGCTGTGTAGTAAATATTGGGGCAAAGGATATGTATCGTTTTTCCGTGTTCCCAAAAATGAATATTTCCGACAACAGTGGGTGGATGGGATGTATGTAGTTTTAACTTAAAAAAACGGCAGTTATTTCTGAGGACCACTTCTTGCTGAGTGATTTCGTAAATGGTCCTGGAGATCTGTGTGCAATAAGACGAATGCTGCCAAATGCTGTGCCTTCTTTCTCCATTCCCAGTGTGAATTTACTGTTCATGAATACTTGACGGCATTGGTGTGGTTAATTCCTCCATGCAAACATAATAAGTTTAAATATTTAAAAAATATATTATATTAAGAGTTGATATGATTCTTTTTGAAATATTATTTTTTTAGTGTTTTTACTAAGACTGCAATAAACAATGAAAAAAAATCTCCAAGGAAAAAAATGAAGAAGCTGGAGGTTTCCTGTTTCCACACTAACTAGTGGCAATTTCTAACAATGATATCGAGTTTCTGCAAGAGGATGGGTTAAGCTGAGATCACACGATCTGTCATCTGTACAGATTTTTGTCAATTTTTATGTACAGATCGTGTGAATGACAGAAAAAATCTGGCAAAAGGCAGATGGCACAATTTTTGTGACCGATATACAGATAAAATCTGTGTCTGTTGTACCGATCGTGTGAACGCTTCATTGACCGATGCAGACAGAAAAAATTGTTTAACGTACCGATAATTTGTTCTGCCACTTGCAGCCCGATCATAGTGCCCGATCAAGACCGATATTTGAATAATTTTTTTGGTTTTGTATAAAAATATGATTTTTTTTAATATCTAGTTAATAATTATTATGCACGTTGCTCATTTTCGCAAAGTGTATGTTGTTATAATTTTGAAATTTGGCAGCACCAATTAGTTAATAATTATTATCAACACTGCTGTTTTTCGCAAACTGTATCTTGCTATAATTCTGAAATTTGGCAGCACTAATTTGTTGTAAACAAATGTAAACACGTGTTTTTCAAATTAGTGCATTAATTATAACGCAATTGCATATTTTGGTAAGTAGTTGTATTTATTATATAAATAGTATATAAATAATGTTTGTTAATTTTTTAAGATCATGGACACTGATGAGGAAAATATGTTTAATAATTTGTCTGCTGCAGTGTGTGCAGATGCCGGGTCTGACTGAAAGAGCAACATCAACGCCACAAAAACATAAGAGGAAACGGCCTCATATAACAACGACATGGTCTACGGAAGATGTTATGAGTTTGATAACCTTAATTGAAAAACATTCGTGCCTATGGGAGTATTCTTCCGTAGATTATAAAAACCGCCAAAAAAGAGAAAATGCATGGCGAGATGTTGCGACGAAATGTCTTGGGCATGACGTAGACGAATGCAAGGCCAAATGGGCGAATGTCAAAAGTGCCTACAACAACACAAAAAAAAAAGTATGGCAAAGTCGGGTCAAGGCGCATCGAGCTCGATACCTCATTGGCCTTTTTGGACTGCCATGCAGTTTTACCACAACCATGCTCGTGAAAAAACAACATCATCGGTGTCATCTCTTGACTTTGAGTGTGAGAGCAGAGATACATGCAACAACTCGCCTTTTCAGCAAAATATATCACAATGTTCAGCAGTAGCTGATGTACAAAAAACAACTCCAGAGAGGGCTTTGCAACAAGCACTAGCGCTATTACAAAATGATAAAGAGGACAAGTGGCATAACTTTGGCATGTATTTAGCGTCACAGATGCGAGAAATAGAAGAGAAAAATAAAAATGTTGCCAAAAATTTGCATATTGTGGCAGGCTATATAATTCGTAATCTCAAATTGAATCAAGTATCTAAAGGGTGGTTAAAGAAACTTTCTATACATTTTTTAAATAAAATAAAGAGTTTGGAAACTATTTTTAATGGCACAAATGGAAATGAAAGTGTGCACGCACCCAATTTGAAAAGTCAATTAGTTGCACTAGGTTCAGCTATTGAATTGCCCACATTTACTAAATCGTTGTCTTTTAAATGTCGGATGCATTTTCGAAAAAAACAATAAAGTAAGTTGAGAGTGCAGAAAGAAAAACAACGCATAATGGGCAACAAGAAACTATTGAAAATCTTCTTATAATCAAGTTTATTAAGGTAAATAATGAAATAAATTATTTTAATATAATATTAATATATTTATATTCTATATTTTATTTTATATTATATTAATTAATTGATTTATTTTTATTCCAGATTTAGCGAACTACTTCAGTGGGTGCGACAACAACAGCCAGCAAATGCACCAGTAGCTCGTTTCTGTAACTTTTCACCACCGATTATTTCTCTACTGGTAGAGAATGTCAAGTCAGAGTGACGTCATTCTTTAATATTATGTTTCTGTAAGTTTGGTGAGTACACTTTTGAATTCTCTTGAACGAGAAGCATATTTCGGTTATGGTAGATTAGCATAGCATAAATGACCACACTGACTCATTTTTTCTTACAATTTATGCTCAATTGCCTACTTATTTGTCTCTAAACCACATTGATTTTTTTTCCTTTTTTATTTCCTGCTTTACACACCTTTGTGTAATATACACACTTCTCAAAAATAAATGTCAAAACTGTCAGATTCACTGTTCATTCTGAACTCAACACGACTTTCTCTATTTGTGAGTTTTTTGAGTTATAGAAACACTAAAGTCTCAACGATTGACAAAAACTTGGTGTTTGAGAACTACGTCATCAGCAGTAGAGAAGTTCTCCACTGAGTTACAGAAACGAGCTACAGGAACTGTCTCAGGTGACTTTCCATAAATGTTCTCCATAAATCCTTAAACACTGGCACCACTTTATATATATGGAGAAATACATAAAAGCTGGTTAAAGTGGTACACAATTTATATAAAATATATTTAATAGTTAAATAGACTCATAATTTCTTTACTTTCCAGAATGTGAGTGAGAAATTATACATATATGAATATATGATAGAGAAATATATATATATATATATATATATATATATATATATATATATATATATATATATATATATATATATATATATATATATATATATATATATATATATATATATATATATATATATATATATATATATATATATATATATATATATATATATATATATATATATATATATATATATATATATATATATATATATATATATATATATATATATATATATATATATATATATATATATATATATATATATATATATATATATATATATATATATATATATATATATATATATATATATATATATATATATATATATATATATATATATATATATATATATATATATATATATATATATATATATATATATATATATATATATATATATATATATATATATATATATATATATATATATATATACCGACATTAGGCGTACTAGTCAGCTACTCAATATTAGCAGGAACTCCATCGGCACTATAATAAATGTGCTCACGGGACACTGCCTGATCGGGAAACACGCTGAAAGATTAGCACTGCCCCACAATGACTTCTGTCGCAGCTGTGGCTCTGAGGAGGAGGAAGAAACAGTACTTCATCTCATGTGTCAGTGCCCAGCTCTGGCCAGGCGTAGATTAAAATTCCTAGGCTCATCTTTCTTCACTTCCTTAACCGAACTATCTTCCATCAACATCAAGGACATAGCCAGGTTCATTTCGGAATCACTGTGGTTCCCAAAATTCTAGACGGGGGAGTCGCGTCGTCACAGTGTGGTACCACAACGAGCCATTCTATGTGCTTAAGTGTGCTTTTTGCGACAAAGGCTGCCACTCCTACCTACCTACCATATATATATATATATATATATATATATATATATATATATATATATATATATATATATATATATATATATATATATATATATATATATATATATATATATATATATATATATATATATATGTATATAGTATCTGGAAAGTAAAGAAATTATGAGTTTCTTTAACTATTAAATATATTTTATATAAATTATGTACCACTTTAACCAGATTTTATGTATTTCTCCATTCCTCTCAATTTCGTTTATTTAGTTCCTAATCGCACATTGCTTATGTTTGACAATTCCGGATGTACGAAATTCACCTTGCAGTCACCATGTAAGTAAATTCACCTTGGACAAAACGTACATTTACGAAAAACAAAAATTTCAGCTGTTTGCAGAATTTTGTGTTGGCGTCCGTAAATGTTCTGAAGACATTTGATATTTTTCAAAGCTTTCTAGCAGATAAAATAAGAAATGAATCTTGGGTTACGCCTATTTTACCATTCACAGAATTCAATAGTCTTGCTGGTAATTTTTCCTCCACTGGTCATAAACAAACCAATTTTTAATTCCCCTCTGGCCATAAACAACTGGGGAGTTTTGGAAAAATCACCATTCAGGGTTGTCGTTCGGTAAGATTTTAATACTATTCTCGCTCCAAAAATAACTATTTAGGGTTGTCGTTCGTTAAGATTTTAATAATATTCTCGCTCCAAAAAGTACCAATTTCAACATCGTCAATAATTCTTCTGATTAATAATTTTGATCATTACTAATATTAATTACATAATTAGATACATTTCGTAGAACTATTTGTTAATTCCAAATTAAGTTTGAATTGTTTGGATTGTTTATTCTTTCTAAAGAACTTATAGAGTTTAATAGTTTAACAACATAAACATAACAACAAAAAGAAGAAATAGGAAGGACGCAACAATTGGCGCAGCCGATATCCTACGTCGAGTGCCAGGACAGAAGCACTCATACGCGGAAACTTAAAAGCCGATAACTACTACAAGGACCGGCAGGACGTTTAATTGAAAGGACAATGGGGGAAGCAAGGATAGGGTGAGTACATGCTAGATTTTAAGAATATAATTGGAATTTTGTCGACGATTCCTCGGTGGCCGTGTGGGCGCTTTAGCGCCGGTCATTAAGAGGAAGCAGCATCGGGGCTGAATAGCCGCTGCGGTTAGGTGACACCAGGTCGATTACTACAATTTTTAATGGTCAGGTCGTATAAGGTTATTTCACTTAGTGTAGGCTCTTATATTAATGAATGTGTTTGTGTTATTTAAAATAAATGAAAACTTTAATTGTATATATAATTGTTTCCTTGACACTGGGTTGTTCAACGGGATATTTATTGAATTAGGCATAGTCCATGGGACTTTCGAAGGAAGTGAAGGAGTTGCTGAAATCCCAGGAAGTGGTGGGCAAAGAGGTCCAGAGGTTGATCTCAAACTTCAGGAAGGACCGGAAGGATGTAAAAAACGTGAAGTACTATCACAGACGCATCACTGAGTAGCGAGGTTTGGTGGAAAAATTTAACAGCAACCACGTAAAATTACTGTCGCACAAGGAGGTCTGTAGGGACGACGAATACTTTGCGACGAGATTTCCTGGATATGCGAAAAATTTAGTGTCAGGGTGGCTTAAAGTATTCGAGACGGAATTGGCAACAATTGAGGCACCGAGTGAGTCTCCGTTAAAGAGAAAAGAAGACGCACAGGACGAGTTAAAAGCAGTAAAAACAGAGGTGAATCTTTTCACCGAGAGGGTATTCGAACATTTCGAAGCAAGCGCGGGTAAGACTGAAGCCCAGACGTTGTGGGAGGAGGCAGGGTAAGGGGTAGAATAACGCCTTTGGAAGCAGCCGATTTGGCGCTGACTGCTATCTTGAGCAGGAGGGAAAAGGAATTAGAGGAAGTACGTAAGGAAAAGGAGGAGCTGAAAGCTGATAGAGAATTCCTTCAAAATAAAGCTAAGGAACTCTCAAGACGGCTCGAGGAAACAGAGGAGGAAGCTTCTTTGTTAGAGCAAGAGAATTTCAGGTTTAGGGGAGCGACGGTAGTTGTGAAGCCATCCCAGGTGAGGCCAAGGTCGGTGTCGACGTCGGAAATACAAACGCAGACGGTTCAGGCCTCGATGCCGGCAGTAGGGGGATCAGCATACTTGACGCCCCAGTGTACCCGAGGACACCTCGTTCAGAAAATAGTAGTGAGGGATTGAGATTTAGGAGGGCTACCGAGTAGTTTCATTGGAGACCAGGCGCAGCGCTAATCACAGGTGAATAAGAAAGCAGCGACTCAACCGACGAGCGTAGGGGGAAAGGATAAAGCGCCTCAGTCGGAGGAGCCTATATACGACACGCCAACTCGGTTGGAAGCACGGCGGCCACTAAGTTTGCGCCCGGATCTAGTTAAGTATCTATTGGAAGAGGGGATTAATAGCCAATTAGCTACAGAGGAGGTGAGCGGTACAGTTATTCCTGTGGTGGTTTTCTGGCGTTGAGATTTACGATCTCAGGACGGAAATCAGGAAGTTCAAGGAAGGATGCGATCTTGTCCAACAAAGTCTTCCGGGAGCGGAGGTTCAACACTTGATAAGATGAATAAGGCAGAGAACAACAGGGGACGCGTTTGATTTGTTGGCGCATAGCCCGGTGGACAACCTGACTGATTTATATGCTCTCCTGGACAGGACATACTTGAAACAAAAGTCGTACGACGTACTCATAAGAGAGATCCTGGAGTCTACTCAGAAGCCTGGAGAGGAATTGAGAGCCTGGGGCCGTAGGCTCCAGTCACTGGGGAGTGCAGCGAGTGCAGAAGCAAACAGGCAATTCCCTGAAAGTGCGTCGGTATACAAATCGCAAATAGAGAGGGCCATGGTGACGGTGTTCAAGGCCGGCTTAGTAAACAGGGACTTGGCCAATTACACGGTAAGTCTGACACAACGATCAATGGCAGATTTGATAGAGGCAGTTATGTCTGCAGAGGTGGCCATTCAGCAAAGAGCCACGACGGGGGCATATGCTGGACGATTGCACTCGCTGGTTTGAGTGTCCCGCGACAAGAATTGGGGTCGCCTGCCCATTTTGTAATAGGCACGGGCATTTCTGGAGTGCCGGACGAGGAGGAATACTCCATTTTGAGAGGATTGCGGAAATTATGGACACCAAAGAGGGATGAGTTGTCCAAGGAATGCATCAGCAAGGCAACAGGGTAGACAGTACTACTCCAGATAAAGCTTCGGAAATCAGCAGCAAAGTACCATTGCCAGTAAGCAGAGACCTGTGCTGCCTCGTGGAAACCCAGGGGACCGTACATGGCAGCGGAACACAGGAGGTACTAGTAATAACCATCATACCTATGGTTCGCAGCAAAACCAATCATACGATGCAATAAACGAACGGAAAGGAAGTCGCCAACCGACCTGTACATGGTGTGGGCGCATTGGCCATATGGCACAGAACTGTTTCGCGAGGAACAGCAACAGGCAGAATTAGGGAAACCGGTAGGGTGCCAACCTCAGCCTAGAGGTTGGAAACCCCAGAACACTGCTAATAGACAGGCACCAAACTTGGTTCTCACGTCAGCGACAGTAGAGAAACCACAAACTCTGGAGATACAGGATACAGCACTCTTAGGGACAATAAATTTCTTTTGTCTATTGCTAAGCCTGTTTGGGGTAATTCGCCAGAGAGCAGTGGGATTAGTCAGGGACTACCTCCCTGGTATATTAATATATATAGGAACACATTTTAATAATATTAGTGAAAGATGCAGACAGGTAATTCAGCTGGCCAGGGGCATGACAGCAGGTTTAAAAAACTGAATGGGGAAGATGAATGATAGTACGGCAAATTTAAATCGTGTTTAAGTATGTTTTTTGGTAGCACCGCTGGATTTGTTAGAGATATGTGTAGAGATCCTCCGCGATATAAACATTTTTTGGCTAAAAATTTCAACAGTCAGTCTATACGGATGATTCTTATGTGATCATTCCGTACAAGGCAGCAAAAGCAGGTCATCTGGTATTATAGCTGGACACAGGTGCGGACACCAGTCTAATAAAGGCTGAATCCATGAGGTCATTTCCCAATGTACAAACGTGCAGAATAAGCGGGGCATTTGGGGGAAGTGTTAAAACCCTTTGCCTAGTGAAACTTTGGAATGGGACTTTCACATTATCCAGACCCAAGACAGTATCCCGGCAGATGGAATACTGGGAAGAGATAATTTGTGGAATTGCTCTATAATAGATACAGTATGTAAACGCTTATCAGTATGCAATGGGAACGGGAAAACTGTGAAAAATTTTAGACTTTGTGCAAGGGACACTATAGGAAGGAACCAGAGTAGAACACGGAGGGACAGTTTAAGCAGGGAGCAGGAAAGTCAATCAGAAGGCATAGCGAAGGCTAGGGCAATAACTGTAAAGAAGGGTACCTGTGAAAGAGGATTTAACAATAGTAAACAGGCAAGAGATACAGCCTGGCGTGCATATCAGCGATACTTTGGCATACGCCACAGATTATACAGTTGAGGCACCAGTGCTGAACACTCAAGAATCGGACGTAGTATGGGATCAGAATTGCGAGGCGACAGGGAAAACGATTTGGAATGCTGATGCGCTGAGTAGGGCGCCGCAAATTACGAGTGTTCTGAGAATCACTGAGAATATCGCGGGATATGGACAACGAATTGCGATTAGTGATGAGCAAACGGAAAGGTCAAAAAGGGAACGAATGATAGTGAGGGCATGGATTGAGTTAGACAGGGTAAAAGTGGAACTGGGGTTTTTGGAGGCGAGGGAAGTTTCTTTTGACACCCCGAAAGGCTGGTTAATATACATGCTCATCAGAGAGGGGTTGAGACGGTGTCTCGCTAGATTGGATAATATGAACGTACAAGAACAGGAAAATTTGCGGAAAGCGCTTGAGGATACAGCAGCGAGAGTCCAACAGGTAATAACTCGGTTAAGGGAGAAAACGAGATTTTCACCAGCCGAGAGGTGTGACACAGCACGGCGGGTAGCAGCTGTCCAAACAAGAGCGCAAGTAAGGGAGCGAAAGTGTACTATGGATGACTCCGCGAAGCAGGGGGACGCCATGGGTGACGGTACGACTCCAGAATTACCTTTTGTTGCGGACGCTGTAATTAAACTGTCGGACCAGAAGGAGATTGAAACGGTGTTAAAAGATTACCATAATTCTCCTTTGGGGGGTCACCAGGGTTTCATGAAGACATATAGGATTATACGCAAGAACTATAGGTGGCCTAAAATGATGGTGGATATACGGAAACTCATCGCTGGGTGTGAAAGCTGTCGGAAAAACAATGTATCAAGGCTAACAAGGATGCCTATGCAACTAACTGATACTGCTAACAGACCATTCGAAAAGGTGTTCATGGATATTGTGGGACCATTGCTCGAGAGTTCGTCTGGGAATAAATATATCCTAACATTCCAGGACGACCTATCTAAGTACTTTATAGCAGTTGCCATGCCGGATGCGGAGCCAACCACGGTAGCTAGGATTTTCTTTGGGGAAGTTGTAGCAAAATTAGGTGTCCGAAAGATACTGGTAACAGATAACGGCACTAATTTCATTTCGAGAATTTTTTCTGAAGCATGTAAACTGCTAAAGGTGAAGAAACTTCACATCACCCCGTATCACCCTCAGGCTAACGGTTCGTTAGAACGTAGCCACCGACTACTAGCTGAATACTTGCGGTATTTTGTGAAGGAGGATGGATCGAACTGGGACCAGTGGTTGGCGTCAGCAATGCATGTGCACAACAACACGGTACATGCATCCACTAACCAGACGCCATTTTACACGTTGTATAGTTTCCAACCTCAACTGCCATCGAATTTGAAACAAAAGCCAGCGCCTCTACAGACGACTACCCACATCTGTTACGTTATCAAGTGCAGAAAGGACACGAGTTGGCTAGGAAGGCGCAGGAAAGGGCAAAAGAGGTATCCAAGAAGCAATATGATGCTTCCGCTAATCCCGTGCAGTTCGTTGCTGGGGACAATGTTTTACTGCGTAACAGTAACAAGAAGAACAAATTTTCCCATATTTGGCTTGGTCCATATAAAGTAGAAAAGATTTTGGGGCCAGTAACGACAGAGGTTAGGATAGGAAACAAATTGAGACATTTCCATAACAATCTGTTGAAGCCCTACAGATCCAATTAAGAATTTTAGAGTGAAACTGGTTGCAATGATGAGTGAATTGAAGCAGAGGTGTTCTTTGCTTGACCTATCCCAAAATTCAGTTCGTGCGGAAAGTGACGGCTGAAATTAGTGAAATTTTCATTAAATAATATCTTCAACCTTGAAAACGAAGAAAATTAAACGTAAGCAAGACAGCGGTATGAAAGAATGAAACCATATATTATGATTCAAGGGCGAGACAGTGTACGAATGCCCTCGTGAAGTAGTAAAAGAAATAATTTTTGCAAGCTGAAAATATGACTTCAATAAAGAATGAAGAAAAAATGGAAAACAATTAAATGCATATAATTTTTTGTTTGTTTGTGCGGTTTAGGCAGTCGCATGAGCAGCAGAGTCAATAACTGGGGCATTTATGCAATACGTTATTAAGTTTGTAGCCACTCATAACGTACACGGGTAAAATGATGCGTTGACATTTTTGGCATGCACTATCATGACAAAGGTATGTGCCATGTACATATGTATGTATGCCAATAAGTAAGTATGAGCGCGTGTAGCGTGTAAGTTTAATATGAGACATGGTGGTTTGTTTAGGAGTAATATTTTAATTGTTTTATCAGTGCGATATACATGAAGTCGTAGGGGTAGGGGCACGAAAGTATATTTGGAAGAGCAATAGGGAAGTAAGTAGAAGTAAATAACGGCAGAAGCAGTGTAATTAAACAATTTTTCAACTTTGATAGTCGCGATAGTATTAGTAATGATAATAGGAAAAGCATAAAATCATAGAAATTGGAAAAACACAATTTTCTAAATATCTCTTTTATTGATATGAATAATGTAATAAGCAAGATAAGTATGGAATACAATTGATTTCAATTAGTTTGAATACAACTTCCGGGTGTACGACCCTGGAAGTATCGGATGCTGGTCACCTAGCATATGGTACAATCGGTGCAGTAAGATGGTAAGCCGACCAAGGCAGGTTTTGACTCGTTTGACAATTACGAATGGGGTTGTTTCGAAGTAAGAGGGGCGGCTAGAAAGGGTCTTGTTAATATATTTAGTTAAGGTGACAGGTTGGCTTAACCTAAAATAAGTAAGGGAGAATAGGCAGTAGGTAACAAGTTAAGAGAGCTAGTTAAGAATGGATGAAAGTAAAATCGAAATTAGGTTAGATAGACTAAAGTTTGCTTGTAAGATTATTGTGTGTATTAAGTTAAGTGTTAATTGAGAGAAAGTCTGGAGCTATAGGCCAGCTGACAGCGGTCAGAAAGCTAACGTAAAATGGGCGGGGCTTCAGCGTAGTAGGAAGTAGGCTAGTGTTAATACCGAGGGAGTGCCTGTATGTTTCGTATGAATTCATTGATGGGTTTTCTACACTAGAGGTGTTATGGATATATACAAACCAGGAGATTTTTTTTTTAGAGAAGAAAAAGAATTGGGTCATGCCATTGATACCGGAAATACATAGTCAAGGATACCTAGATATTCTCGATTATGGTAAGAGAAAAAAAGAAGATAAAAGGTCGGTCGATGGTGGATGTTAGTGTAAAGTAGTGATAACCATAATGTAGCAGTAATATAACCATAATGATTATTTAAATATTTAGAGAAATAGAAATATTTATTAGATAAGTTATTATACCGATTACTTTTTTTTCTCTATAGTATATGTGTAAAAGCAGCTGTGTTCTTGGTAGCCTATTTGAGTGTTCCAGCGAAATGCAGTGAAACCGCGGAAGTGTGGGTGGAACCCTTGGCGGAAACGGACATGATTTTGGAATCACTGGATAATGTTTGGTTCTCGAAAGACGAGTGGGTGGTGATATCGGAGTTTTGCGATGCTGATCTGGAGTCGGTACTGCAGAGACCCGAAGACTTGCAAAAGAAAACAAAGGAGCTTTGTGAGTTAAGAGCAAATACGGCAGGATCTGACGGAAGTAAGAGTGGTGTGAGATAACGGCAGGGGAAGCGGAATCAATAATAGCGGGGCTCAGACGAAACGAGCAAGCTATGTCATTTCGGGGTAGCAAACAACGTGCAGCAAGGTCGTTAATAGATGTCGGTAGTGAGATACTGAAATGGGATAATACCGGTAATACGCTTGCATACATAAGGTATAGTACATACCACAATTATAGTTGCACTACCCGTATGAAGCACAAGTTCAACTACGAACGTTTTAACCGCAACAACTTTAATATACGCTATTGGAGCTGGAATTACCGCGGAACTAGAGAGATGGCGGTCAAAGTTCAAGCCTTGTTAACAGCTTTGCAGCTTTCGAAATCAATAAATAGTCCATATGTACCAACGACGATACAAGCAATACCCCACGGAGATCTGCGGAAGATTCTAGCGACTAACGGCAAGTCAATTAACGAGTTAATGAGGGAAACGGAGAAAGAGCAGACGTTGTTGAACCTTAAAACATCTTGCGATATAACGCACTCCTCGTTGGAAAAGGGAGGGATCGCCGCGATCACAACGCTGGCAATGATCGTCGCAGTAATTACATACTCGTATATATTCTGCCAGTTAAGGAAGCGAGTCAAATACCCACAACGAGAACCACAACCAACGCCACAGGTAGTAGAGATTACAGAGTAGCGTAGGCTAAGCAAACCAGATATATATATATATATATATATATATATATATATATATATATATATATATATATATATATATATCTATATATATATATATATATATATATATATATATATATATATATATATATATATATATATATATATATATATATATATATATATATATATATATATATATATATATATATATATATATATATATATATATATATATATATATATATATATATATATATATATATATATATATATATATATATATATATATATATACGAGTATATCTTTTTCTTTTAAAATATTTTTTTATTTTTCGTCTTTTAACTATTGTGTTTTTTTTTTTGTTTATATATATTTTTTTTTCATTCATTATTTAATTTTATTCTTTTAATATTGTTTTTGTTTCTTTTATGTTTTATTTATTGTTTCTTTTTTTTCTTTTTTTTATTTTTTTTTTTTTTTGTTCGTTTTCTCTTCCTTTTTATGTGTTTTTTTTCAAACATTTTGTACATTCTTAACTCTAACATCTGGTTTGCTTAGCCTACGCTACTCTGTAATCTCTGCTAACTGTATATATATATATATATATATATATATATATATATATATATATATATATATATATATATATATATATATATATATATATATATATATATATATATATATATATATATATATATATATATATATTTATATAGGTAGATAGGTAGGAGTGGCAGCCTTGTACGCCTAATGTAAATAGTGCTCCCGGTTTGTCTGGCAACACTACAAGTATGTTCATTTACCCAGGCTCTTTTAGCTGCCTCAAGGTAGTCATGTTTTATGGCCCATTTGACCGTGGCCACTGGGACACCTACATCAAAAGAGAAGGAGATGTCAGGGAGCAGTGTACCTATTTTGGCCAATTCATCGGCCTCGCAGTTTCCCAGAATGTCGCTATGTCCAGGCACCCAGCATATGTGAACTTGTGAGTTACCCGAGACGACGTTCAGGGAGGAGCGGCAATCAAGTACGAGCTTAGAGGTAGTGAATACACTAGCTAGGGACTTGATTGCCGCCTGACTGTCTGTGAATATGCGAATGTTCACATCGCATACTTCATTCTGAATAGGCCACTTGGACGCTTGGAAATTGCCATTACTTCCGCCTGAAACACGCTGCAATGGTCAGGGAGACGATAGGAGAGCTTGATGCCAAGTTTTCTGGAGAAAATGCCGCAACCGACCTTATTCTCAAGGTTGGAACCATCCGTATGTACATATAACAATAGAACTACCAGTGACCACTAAATTGTTGGACCATTCCTCTCTACTAGGAATGTAAGTGTCGAACCCGTGGTTTAGATTAGGTGTAGAGCACGTATAGTCAACATCCGTCTGTACGGGCGTGTCCTGCATTAGAATATTGGTTAAAAGCGTAAAGATAACCAGTGATTGTACAGAGCAGATACAACGAGAAACTGCCGAAGATGAATCCTTAATAAGCAAAAAAAATAATGAACTATATATCAGGTGGCTGGCCAAAATATATAAAAGATGTCGGAAACGAAGAAAAAGTTTATTTTAAGTTTAGAAGCAAACTAACAATCCAAAATGGTTTGATTGGTTTTTCGTTCAGATCAAAGTTTAATTCCAAAAAAGGTGCAAAAAGTAATGCTTGAAAAAGTGCATGTTAGTCACAGTGGCATTGAAAACGCAATTAAACTTGCAAAAGAAAATATTTTCTGGTCAGGGATGTGCCAACAAGTAGAAGAGAAATTCGATCCTGCGCAGCCTGCGCAAAATACTCTAGTTCTCAACAAAAACTACCAATAATTTCGCATGATATACCGATATACGCATGGCAAATAGTTTCTATGGATATATTCTTCGTTAAATACAAAAACAAAGAAAAGAAGATGCTTATAATTGTTGATCATTATTCTGATTTTTTGGAATGCAGCAAATTGCCCAATTTGACTCCTTACTCAATAATAAGTATTTCAAAAGAGAATAAAAGAGAAAAGGTAATTTCTGACAACGGTTCACATTTTGTTTGTGCTCAAACACACAAGCTCATCACCCCATCACTAACAAAGAAATGGTAACGCAGAATCGGCAGTTAGGAAGCAGCCTAGTACAAAGACTGATGTGACAGTGATGTCAACAAGACCTCTTAAATTAAAGTTTGTGTGAAAATAAAGGAAACATCAGTAAATAAGAAGGGAGAACTGAACTGCTCAAAATTAGATAGTTCAACAGGCACGTTTGAATCACCATTGAACTCATATACCGATCTTGGATGAGAGTATAAGTTTGACAGTTCTAGCACTACTAAGGACTCAGCTCCCTTGAGAATAAGACCCGAAAATCGACCAAAAAGACATATCAAGATGCCAGTTAGACTTCGTGATTATGACTGCTCAAAAGACTAAATAAAAAAAGAGATGTTATGTATGGTTTGACGAGATCTGGCATCGCCGTAACTGTCAGAACACGGGAAACACGCATGGCGGCGAATGGAGTTTGCACAGAGAATTTAATAAAGATTTCTCTTGTTACAGAATATCACTTAATATTACATGGTGTCAGCATATGATATGATGTGAAATTCTGCCTCTCCAAACAATTATTAGCGAAGTATTTAATTTTTCTTATAAAAATTTTAAATTTGAACTTGTTGTTTAATGTTAATTTCGAATATATGGTATAATACTGAGATAATCAAAAATATTTCGTTTGTATTGTTGAGATAGTAATGAGATTTGCTCTTTTACAAAATAAATTTTATATATTCACAATTAATTTAGTCCAATTTCCTGCTGGAAATACATGGTGAACTCATATACACACGTCCGTAGGATTTATTTTGCTGCTTTGTGGTTTGACGTTTAAGTTTCGATTCTCTGTCTTCTCTGATCACAAAAAAGTAGTAAAAAGCATACGGGTGTAACTTAAACGTCAAATTTTTTAGCGTGTGGAAAACCCATATACAGTGTATATGAGATCACCTCGGAAAAACGGGTGGCTTTGTGCCCAAAATTCCATAGTACGAAATTGGAGTAGTAAAAGTAAAAAAGGAACAATTGGAATAAAAGATTTTATCACTTTATAGTATTTCTTATTAGTAAAAGGGAATAATAGAATACAGAATAATAATAAAAAACAATTTGCATATATAATATATAATATTTAATAAAATATAATATTTATATTATTTTATTTCGTCCAGTTCGATATATATTAATGCAAAGTTAGTTTTTGTTCATACATATCTAAAAGTAATTCCATTGATTTTAGTAGGGTAGATAGGTAGTTAGGAGTGGCAGCCTTTGACGCAACGCACACTTAAGCACATACAATGGCTCGTTGTGGTACCACACTAAGACGACGCGACTCCCCGTCTAGAATTTTTGGAACCACAGTGATTCCGAAATGAACCTGGCTATGTACTTGATGTTGATGGAAGATAGTTCGGTTAAGGTATTGAAGAAAGGTGAGCCTAGGAATTTTAATCTTCGCCTGGCCAGAGCTGGGCACTGACACATGAGATGAAGTCCTGTTTCCTCCTCCTCCTCAGAGCCACAGCTGCGACAGAAGTCGTTATGGGGCAGTGCTAGTTTTTCAGCGTGTTTCCCGATCAGACAGCGACCCGGGAGCACATTTATTGTAGTGCTGATAGAGTTCCTGCTAATATTGAGTAGCTGACTAGTACGCCTAATGTCAATAGTGCTCCAGGTTTGTCTGGCAAAACTACAGGTATGTTCATTTACCCAGGCTCTTTTAGCTGCCTCAAGGTAGTCATGTTTTATGGCCCATTTGACCGTGGCCAGTGGGACACCTACATCAAAAGAGGGGGAGATGTCAGGGAGCAGCGTATCTATTTTGGCCAATTCATCGGCCTCACAGTTTCCTAGACTGTCGCTATGTCCAGGCACCCAGCATATGTGAACTTGTGAGTTACTCGAAACGACGTTCAGGGATAAGCGGCAATCGAGTACAAGCTTAGAGGTAGTGAATACACCAGCTAGGGACTTGATTGCCGTCTGACTGTCCGTGAATATGTGAATGTTCACATCGCATACTTCATTGCGAATAAGCCACTTGGACGCTTGGTATATTGCCATTACTTCCGCCTGAAAGACGCTGCAATTGTCAGGGAGACGATAGGAGAGCTTGATACAAAGTTTTCTGGAGAAGATGCCGCAACCGACCATTTTCTCCAGTTTGGAGCCATCCGTATATATGTCAATGGAACTACCAGTGACCACTAGTTTGTTAGACCATTCCTCTCTACTAGGAATGTAAGTGTCGAACCCGTGGTTTAGATTAGGTGTAGAGCACGTATAGTAAACGTCCGTCTGTACGGGCGTGTCCTGCATTAGAATATTGGTTAAGGCGTAAAGATAACCAGTGATTGTACAGAGCAGATACAACGAGAAACTGCCGAAGATGAATCCTTAATAAGCAAAAAAAATAATGAACTATATATCAGGTGGCTGGCCAAAATATATAAAAGATGTCGGAAACGAAGAAAAAGTTTATATTAAGTTTAGAAGCAAACTAACAATCCAAAATGGTTTGATTGGTTTTTCGTTCAGATCAAAGTTTAATTCCAAAAAAGGTGCAGAAAATAATGCTTGAAAAAGTGCATGTTAGTCACAGTGGCATTGAAAACGCAATTAAACTTGCAAAAGAAAATATTTTCTGGTCAGGGATGTGCCAACAAGTAGAAGAGAAATTCGATCCTGCGCAGCCTGCGCAAAATACTCTAGTTCTCAACAAAAACTACCAATAATTTCGCATGATATACCGATATACGCATGGCAAATAGTTTCTATGGATATATTCTTCGTTAAATACAAAAACAAGCAAGAGAAGATGCTTATAATTGTTGATCATTATCCTGATTTTTTGGAATGCAGCAAATTGCCCAATTTGACTCCTTACTCAATAATAAGTATTTCAAAAGAGAATAAAAGAGAAAAGGTAATTTCTGACAACGGTACACATATTGTTTGTGCTGATGTAAAACAGCTTGCAACAAAATACGGTTTCAAACACACAAGCTCATCACCCTATCACTAACTAGGAAATGGTAAAGCAGAATCGGCAGTTAGGAAGCAGCCTAGTACAAAGACTGATGTGGAAAAAAACAAGATGCGGCTTGCCAGCAATTCCCAGTAATATTGATCCAAAGATAATAAAAAATGTGTCAGAAAAAAAAATTTATATAAAAAGGAAGAAGGGTAAGCAATTTACTATAACAAGAAGACGAAAGAATTAGCAGATCTTAGTATTGGACAAAAAGCTTTAGTGCAGATGAGGCCTGATACTAACAAGCTATGATTTAAGGTATAGTAACAGACCAAGTATCCAGTGATGTCAACAAGACCTCTTACATTAAAGACCGCGTGAAAATAAAGGAAACATTATCAGCAAATACGCAGGGAGAACTGAACAGCTCAAGGTTAGATAGTTCAAGAGACACGTTTGAATCACCATTCAACTCATATACCGAGCTTGGATCAGCGTATAAGTTTGAGAGTTCTAACACTACTAAGGACTCAGTTCCCTTGAGAATAAGACCCGAAAATCGACCAAAAAGACATATCAAGATGCCAGTTAGACTTCGTGATTCTGACTGTGTAGAGCATGTATAGTCAACGTCCGTCTGTACGGGCGTGTCCTGCATTAGAATATTGCCATGGCCCAGGTTCAGCCTAGTCCAGCGAGATATAGCATTGTGTCTGGTTGCCGAGCATTTTGCTTGTTGCCTGACCAGAAACTTAGTGGGCAACCAATGTAGGAATACAAATAGAGCTTTGGTGGAGGTGGTACGCAGAGCCCCTGTTATCAGAACCGCTGATGTTCTTCTGACCTTGTCAAGAGGTTTTAGGTTCACCGCCTTGTCAGTTGCGGGCCACCAGAAGACAGCGCCGTAGAGAAAGTACGGCTCAACTACCGCTGCATAGAGCCAGGACATGATCCGAGGCTGAACGCCCCACCTTTTTCCCATGGCTCTCTTGCAACAGTACAGAGCACACGTGGCTTTCCGTACCCTCTCCGCCAAATTTGCTTTCCAATGGAGCTTAGGGTCCAGGATCAGACCTAGATACTTGACGCTATTGTTTAGGGTAAGCGAATTCCCATTGATTTTGGGTAAGTCAAAATTTGGTATTTTGTGCTTCCTGGTGAAGAGCATAGCCCTAGTTTTGGAAGGGTTGACATCTAGGCCAACTTCAAGACACCATTGGGACAAAATGTTAAGAGTATAGCTTAGCTTTTCTGATAGTGTTGAAAGATATTTGCCGGAAACAGAAATAGCAATGTCGTCCGCATAAGCTATAGTGTTACAGCCGGTCTGATCTAATCTCCTAGTGTGTTCACCGTTAGATTCCAGATGAGGGGTGAGAGCACACCGCCTTGTGGAGTACCTCTCTTGACAGTCCTTTTAGCATGCACGTTTCCCATTGAGGGGCTAATGACGCGTGTTTTCAGCAGCTGCTCGATGAACCTAACCAGGCTGGGTTCCAGGTTTAGAATTACTAAGGCTTTAATTATGGCGGAGGAACAGATATTATTGAATGCCCCTTCTATATCGAGAAATACTGCAAGAGTATATTCTTTGTTGGCAAGAGATTTCTCTACTTGATCAATGAGCACGTGAAGCGCTGTTTCCACAGACTTGCCTTTAGTATAAGCATGTTGTGATTTGGAAAGGCACGTGGAATTAATAGAGCTCCTGATTTGTATATCAAGGACTCTTTCCAGTGTTTTCAAAAGAAAGGGGAACAGGCTAATTGGCCTATAGTCCTTAGGCTTGGTGTGGGTCGACTTTCCCACTTTAGGGATGAAAACTACTCGAGCTTCTCTCCAGGTTATGGGAATGTACGACCATCTTAGGCATGCATTATAAATATGCAGTAGCCAGGGCGCAACCGCACTTGCAGTGTGCTGAATGTCCGCGGGAATGATACCATCAGGCCCGGGAGATTTAAAAGGCTTAAAGCTGTTGATGGCCCACTGAATATGCGTGTTGGTCATTTGGAATTGGGTTGAGTGACTTAAAGAGTGGTGGGTGTTAAAAGACCTGCAATCCACAAAGATTTCATTCCCCGGAAAGTGTGTTTCTATTAGGGCATCTAGAGTGTCGGTTTCAGAGTCAGTCCAGTTACCGTCCGATCTCTGAATACATTCAAGAGCCCGAGGGGTGGTATTGAGGATCCTCCGGAGTCTGCTTGTCTCGGACGAGCTTTCTATGCTGCCACAAAAGTCTCGCCAAGACGCTCGTTTGGATCTCCTAACCATATACTTGAGTTCCCTTTGTTTGTCCTTGGAATTGAGCCAGTCATTGGTAGCTTTGGCTCTGTTGAAGAGCTTGCGGGATACTTTTCGTAGCTCATCAATTTCCGGATTCCACCAAGGGGGTTTGGGTTTCCCTCTAGGCTTCGGGAAGTTGCCGGCTGATTTGGCAGCAGAGTTAAATAGTGCTATAATGGTTTCAACCGATCGATCTATATCGAGGTGATTGTTGATAGTGGGAGGAGTCGACTGCAGGCCCGACTCCATAATGGTCTGGAATTTTGTCCAGTCGGTTCTTTTTCTGTTAACGTGTCTTTTGCGCTCTGCCGTATCTAACGTATCAGAGATCGCAATTCTAAAGCAAATGTAACAATGGTCCGAGAAGGAGCATTCCTGCGAAACGCGCCAACTCGAAATAAGATGAGACGAATGATTACTGCCAAGGGTGAGATCGAGAACCTCCCTTCTATTTGAGAAAATGAAGGTTGGCTCTCTCCCTCTGTTAGCAATGACTAAGTCGTTAGCAAGAATGAAATCAAAGAGTGACTCACCCCGCTCGTTGGTGTCCGTGCTGCCCCACACCTCGTGATGGGCATTGGCATCGGCCCCGATGAATACCGGGATGCGCTTTCTGTTTGCTCCGGTACCAGCAGATTTGAATTATCCGGAGGCGGCGTCTACCCGTGGTCGTGCGCCATGTAGGTGCTGACGATCCATGTAGCCATGGTGTTGGTAGAAATAACCGTGGCTACATTATGCTTGTCGCTGAACCTGTGAAGAAGAAGAGCTTTAATGTTGTTCTTAACAAGAATACGGGCTCTGGGTTTACCTCGATCCCTGCACGAATACTGTTCGGTATCCGCTTATGGTGAGTCCGCGAACCTGATCATTTACGACCCACGGTTCTTGGACCAGTATGAGTTCCTCTCCTTTTTGAGTCAGGTGGAGGATCAGGGCTGCCGAGGCTGCTATTGAATGGTGAAGGTTAATCTATAATACCCTCACCATTCACGGAGGCGGCCATCATCGTCACGATGGCGTCCTCCTCTTCTGACAGAGGAGAATCACCAATGTCGTCGATATTTGTTATCGGAACTCCGCAGAAACTGCCTACCGATTCTGACGCCGAAGCGTAACTCTCCCCATCATCGAAGGTGAGATCCGGTTCGGCATGAATGGGGGGCTTGTATGCTCCCTGGTTGTCGCTCCTATAGACCTTGAGTGAGATCGAACTAAAGTTATAGTTGATCTCTCCCTTTTTGGCATTGATAGGGGCTAGAGAGTCCTCATTAAGAATAATGAGGATCTCGCGGGAGTTACCTTTGGGCTCGCTTATTTTAGCGACCTTCCAGTCATCCGTGGGGAGGTCGTAGTTGCTAAGCCTAAGCAACTCCAGAATTTCGTTCGGCGAGGAGTGGTCTGCCGGAACCCAGGCCCTAGAACGCGGGCGGTTCGGAATCTGGTCTCTGGGAACAGCTAAGAGCTTGGCCCCCGGCCAGATTTCGCGAACCATTGAGATGGCCATCTTATAAAGCTCAGCCGAGCGCTCATCTGAGCACGCGATGAGCTTCACGTGCCCCTGATACCATCCCGCGTCCCGGCATACAGGTGATGGGCCAGGATTGGCCCTCAGGATGTCCCTGTAGATCCTGAAAAGGGCCTTCTCCACCAGTTCGCTGGGGAAATGGTACCGTCACTGTTTCCATTGTCAACGATTGCCCAGATGAGGCCCTCTTTGGCTACCTCATTAAATGGCCGAGTCAGTCTCGGCTAGGAAGCCAGTCGTGGGCGTTTAGTTTCCTGCACGACTGATTGGGAGGGATGCTCAGTCGACCGTTGTCGTTTCTGAGCACCCTCAGGGGGTGGCTGGGGACGAGCACCAACATTTTGGTGGGCCCATGCAACCGCTCCCTTGTCTTTATCAGACAGTGAAGTGGGGTCGGCAGATTCCAACCTTTGCAAAATTCAGAAGGCGGACCTCCAGGTCCTGTACGCCCGTGTAGACGCATTCACATGCGTGCGAGCACCTGAAGGGAGATCTCAGCTGGGGCCCGTGCTGGAGGAGGTCGATTTATTTGCCGAAGCTCTCCCTCTACCAACCCGAGGAACGGACGGAGGGGCAACCCTAGCACACGGCCTAGCTGCCCTGGTGCTGGGATGGCCCGAAGCAGGGTTTTTATGACCCTGTGAGGATGCGTTTGTGGCTGGGAGCGGGGCTGGCCTTTTGGCCGTAGCACCCGACGAAATCCTTGGTCTGGCGACAAATGTCCAAGACGAAGTTTCTGTTGAGCTTAAGGCGGTTTTTTGCCTAACTCAGCTCGTTGTTGTGGATTGTTTTGGCTCCCCTTGTGGGTTGGCCGCGGGTTTTTTGTGGGATTTTAAGAAAGTGTCCATACAAAAAGGGTCCCCACTCAAAACCGCTATCTCAGTACGAATATGTAGTCACCTTATTGCTCCCATGTTTATCTATGCAGATGCAGAGAGGCCATGCGAGGGTTGGCACAAGTCCTTATGGGTGCGAGTGCTCAGAGCCAGACCAGTGCTAATTGGGAGCTAGTTTCAACCAAACCTACACCGTCAACCAAATGACGACTTACATCGAACGTACCTTGAGGCCTGCCAAGGTTTTAACGGGACGGAGACGGATGTGACCTTAAACTGGAGCCGTTCGCACTGGGTTTAACCCAGTGGTAATTGGTCCAGAAGCCACACCCGCCAGCCCAGGAGCAATCAAATAAAAATATTGTTGGGGGGTAGTCCGAGGACGAATAGGGTCGTGCCGTCGGACATCAGATGCTCTCCACAGGGAGGTTGCACCGGATGCCAGGGGGGGGATATAGATCATTTAGCGCTATTCAGAGTGCTCCACGAAGAGGCGATCTACACAGCCAAAATGGCCGTACGTATTTGATCGAAACTGAACGAAACATTTAGACGTGACTTTCGGTTCCGTAAGAACCGAACTACAAACGTCCGCTACTCGTCACACAGCTACTTTGTTGACACAATTGTTTTTTTTTAAAGAAATTAAAATTAAAATGACGGAATTTTGCTACAATTTATTCGCCGCTGAGAGGGATGAGCTCGGAATTTATGTAAAAAGCCATCCATCGATGCGTTTGATAGCGTCACATTTTGGGTTAAATGTCAAAATCGACGTACCGAGTGCAGACGTTCGTCCAATTACACAGGTGTTGACCAAAACAATTATGGCAATGAGCCAGTTCATACAAAATGCCAAAATGCCATTTTAGCCCTAGATTGTGGTTCACTATGTAATTGTAACACCTGTGAAGTTCATATGCGTAATATTAATTATAGCTATAACCGGTCGATAGTAAATGGCTACTTGGGTTGTGTCGCGAGTCAACCACTCGCAGGTAGTCGTATCTTGACTCGCAACATTCCTCCCCTCTTTCTGGAAGAAGGTAGTGTAGCTACCTTCTAAAATTGTATAACCTACTAAAATATTTTATATGTATACATTTATTATATATTTTTTTCTGATATATATATATATATATATATATATATATATATATATATATATATATATATATATATATATATATATAATATATATATATATATATATATATATATATATATATATATATATATATGTATATTATACATTATATACACTACTTCTTTTCATTTTTAATATCTTTTCTCTCTATTTTCATACCTTTCCATTTTATTAGTTTGTAAAAGAAAATTCGAGCAGGTGCTAAGTATTTGTTTTGACAGACACTCTTCTTCTTTTTCTTCACGTCAAGAGAAATCGCTAAGCCGGAAGTTTATGTAACGATAAATTTGTTTCGTCAATTCGGACCTTTAAGGAAAAAAAAAACAGGTTAAGGTTATGTAGAGACAGCTCTACATAATCTTATTTCCATTGCAGAAGGGTCATTGCACAAGCAGGAATTTACCCTGGCTGCTTTTCTTGATATTGAGGGGCCTTTAATGTCAGAGGGGAGGCCATCACTGCATCACTTTCTGAACTTGGGGTGGTAGGCCTTATTGGTAAAATGCTTAATAGCAGAATCATTGAGACGAACCTAGGAGAATCGGTCATACGTAAGTTGGTGAGCAGGGGTACACCTCAGGTAGGTGTGCTCACACCGTTTCTATGGAACACAGTTGTTGACAAACTCCTGTTAAGATTAGAGGCGGTGGGATGTAAGGTGGTGGCTTATGCCGATGATGTTGTCATTGCTGTTTCTGCAAAATTCACATCTACACTGAGAGATTTGTTGCAAAATGCTCTAGATATTCTTTCAAAGTGGGCGGCAAACTGTGGTCTTGGAGTAGATCCGGATAAGACTAAGGTCATTCTGTTTACTAGGAAACATAAAATCCCTCAATTAGACCCAATTGCTCTTAAGGGAAAAGCTCTAGGGATTTCAGAAGAGACGAAATACTTGGGTCTTATAATCGATAGGAAGCTTACTTGGAAATTAAACACCATAGAAAGAGCTAGGAAAGCTGGGGTGGCTTTTTATGCCTGCAAAAGAGTTATAGTTAAAACCTGGTGTATCAAGCCTAGGGTAGCTCACTGGATTTATTTACACTGCGGTTGTCAGGCCCATTCTCCTACATAGAAATGTGGTCTGGTGGACTGCAATGCAGAAAAGGACCTACTACGAAACACTCGGTAAGGCACAGAGACAGGCAGAATTAGTAATTGGTTGCACCATGAAAACCACGTCAACCTTGGCATTGCATATTATACTACATCTGCCACCTTTAGATCTCTTCTGCAAATATTTAGCGGCATGCTCCGCCATTCGGCTCAAGGCGAGCTCACAATGGAAAGCTGTTCCGTATGGACATGCGATCATATTAGAATCCTACACGGACATACCCAGTGATATTGATTACCTTCCTTATTCCCTCTGTTTCGAAAGGAATTTTTGGGCTAGGGTTCCTTCCAGAGAGGAATGGCTCGAGGGGGATCCATCACCAGATACTCCCATCAAGATATACACACATGGATCAAAAATGAATACCGGTGTAGGATCAGGAGTCTATTGCGAAATGCCCTCAATCAGTGAATCCATCAACACTACCTAGGCAGTGCGTTCTTATCTCCAAATCACCTAGTTAAAATTAAGCCCACAGCAGTTACGAGATTTATAAATAGTCTATGATTGTTTTAGTTGGGTACAAAGCTGCACAATAGATCTCTTAGGTCGCGGTGTTCTTTTAGCCTGTTAATATAAAATAAAACATCACCAACATAAGAAAACGTCTATTTTTGCCGAAGTTTCGAATGGGATCAAAACCACTGGCTATGATGAAACGATATCATGCCATGAGGGACAACGTTCTGTTCAAGAACATATACATATGAACTAGTATATATATTTAGAACACAGACTTATAATTTAAGGCAGACATGAAAGTAATTTCTTTCCACATGGTAATTTCTTTCCACATAGGAAGGAATTATTGAGTTATTCTATAACCCATTATATATACAGTACAGTACCTTTTTACAATTCTTAACACTGTTTATATTTACTCTTTAGTTATTTATATTAAGTGGACATAAAAAACCTGTCATCGTGTCCAGGTCGTGTCTAGTCTAGGGCAATGTTTGAAGGTATATTGGCACCTCACGTGGCTGTTGTGAAGTATTTTTCACGGGAACCAATGACAACATAAGATTTGATGCATGAGTCCTGTGTCAAAATGACCTCTAGTTGGCTGTCATTTGATCATCATCATATGAATCCGTTAGAGTATCCTGTCATATATGCAGAAAGGTTTATCACACACAGATGGGGCCTCCACGAACCCCCGTCATATATGACGTTGCATGACACCGAGTCCCCTGCCTCTGCATTTTACTCATCCGTGATTGTGATTAGAGAAGCACACAGAGGGCAGTATTTTTCAAGCGGAAATAACCGCTATTCACGAAACCTTGAATTGGCTGAGGATAAACGAGGTAACCGCCAAGGATGTCTGCATTTTATCAGACAGCCAAGCTGCACTAAGGGCTTTGAATGCATTCCAAATAACATCGAGGAGTGTCTTAGACTGTCGCCGATCTCTAAATGAGATGGTTAAAAAATTCCATATCCATTTGTGCTGGGTACCAGGACATAGGGATATACCAGGGAACTGCAAGGCTGATCAACTTGCGAGAGACGGCACTTGTATGCCAAATGTCGGTAGGCATATGGGTGTACCTCTCGTGACTTGTAAGTTTCTCATAAGAGAGACACTAATTAATTCTACCAATCGAAGGTGGATCTGTGCCAGTACCTGTGAAATCCCCAGGCAAACATGGCCGAGGCTAAATCTGCGTCTATCTAGGAATATCATTAGACTCAATAGACTACAAATTAGGACTTTAATAGGAGCCCTCACGGGACATTGTCTAATAGGAAATAGTGCAAGAAGAATGGGAGTTTATACACATGATTTCTGCCGCAGCTGTAGGAACGAGGAGGAGCTGGAAACGGTACAGCATCTCTTCTGTACATGTCCAGCTTTTGCCAGAAAAAGGGAGCGTTTGCTAGGATCCCACTTCTTAACAAGTATAGATGGTCTATGCCAGTTAGGTGTTAACAACCTTTTTCGCTTTGTAAAAGGCTCAGGGTGGTTCAATATGGAGGGGAAGCGTAGCCATGCCTCGCATCCGCGGCTCACAACGGACCCAACTGGTGGTCTTAGTGGCATCACTGGTTTATTGGTGATGCGGCTGCCCAACCTACCTACCTACCTAAGATTATTTCGTCCACAATGTCCGCAACTACAAACTCGTGCGTCACAATTTTTCTTCCGTTTATTACACTGTTGACAGTTAGGCTGTTGATTTTCCATGCCATCTGAAAGAGCTGTGGTTGGAAGTTTCAGTCTAGGATGAATAAGCCATTAATACCAAATGGAATCAACTCCTTGAGAACGTGCAGTCAATTGTAAACATTCGAATCTACCATGAAGCAAACCCAATTCCATGGGCTCAAGGGGTATTAGAAAGCACTCTACGTGGGAACCGCGGATTATAGATGGTCACATCTCTTGCCATCTACTCGTGAGCAAAATAAAACAGCAAATGGTGAGCCTTCCGCACTTGGATTTGTATATTGATCGCCAAATTCGTTCAAAGCAGCCATCTGAGTCGTTGAGTCCATCGGAGCCACCAGCCTAAAGAAACAACTCAGGCCTACCAAAAACTGAACCTTCCCATGATTAAATATCAAAGGTGTAGCTACATGATGGTGCCGGAGGGGCATGATATCGAAATCGAGCCTGCACCGTCCTAAAGCAATTACCACCGCGGCTTCGTAGAAACCGAAGGGGAGCAAATTGCCTCTGGTCATTATCAATCACCAGAGATTTTAGGAGATTGAAGACAAGTTTTTACAAATTGGCGCTCGTTCTTATCCTGCATCACAATAATTAGTGCCTTAAATTCTTAATAGATATCGGATCTGCCAAAAATTACATAAAGACATCACATTTATTTAGTGGAAAACCGGTATAGTTAAGTACCACTTCGAAATTATATTCCTCTCTGAGAAGGCAGTGTTTTATGTCCCTCCCGGTTTGACCACAATTCAAGCATTCTTCGCTTCACTTTTCTTACCGATATTGAATCAATTTAACTCTCTTCTACTCTATGCTAAAAGTATATATAGGGGTAATCAGGGATCTTCCTCTCTGTGGAACAAATATCCTGCAAATGGATTCCAACGGTCAATTCTGGCCGAGTTGTACAAAGGGCTACCCTTCATTACGAGAATGGCGCCAACAATCGAAATCTGGGACAGGGAACCAGTATACGCCAAGTCATCGCTACCCCATCGCAGCTACAGTTTTTGTTAATAAATAATTAAATTGCGACATGCTAAAGAAGGGCATAATTCGGAAGTCGTTTAAATTCTCCCCCAACAATCACCATTTTGAGGATGTTTGCCTGTTTTGGAGATGACGAAAATATGGGAGCCACTAGGGTGAACTCGAAGTTTTTCAAGACAGATGTCGAATTCCTGTGATTTGTGGTCTTTCAGTATTTAAAAGAATTTGCCCAGGGAAGATAAATGATATGTTCTATTTTGAACCTATAGAAACGTAAGAAGGCATCGATCCTTCTTGGGAACTGACTGATATTATTTCCACTTTATAAAGTAAACCCATAGTATGAAGTCACTAACTGAGCAACTCCGGAAAAGATGAATCTTGTTCTAAAAATACTCCTATGAAACTCAGCACGGAGGTGATCGCGGCATTCAACGGTGTGAAATCCATAACGATTATAATATTTTCAATTTGCCCAAATATAGCGATCATACTTTTCCGTAGCTTGGCTTTTCTATATCTACCATTACAATCAAGCCAGAGCATATAGATAGCACTCTTGTTATTTTCTCAGTTGAATCGAATAATTCATAGACATATATTTATATATTTTTAATTAAATAAATGTATATAAAAGTATATAAATGATCCCACACAATTTATGTTGAAACCAAGGGTCTGCGAAATGCCATTGTAAAATAATTTTTCATAGATTTAAATTACATATATAAATCGTATAACAGCTTAACATCATCGTGCTATATAAAGAAAACTGGGCATTGGTCACTTGACAAATCAATTTATGATCAATATACTATTGCTCAGCACATTATTAGCTGCACATGCTTATGATCAACTCATATACTGACAATAAAAAGTTAAATACCAAAGCTTAACAAATTAGTAAAGATATTTATATTTTGGTGTCAACTAGAAATAGAAATGAAAGCCAATCCTTTCTGACAACTCTCAATTATTAGTACTCTTAGTTTTTGACATTATCAGCGAATGAATAGGACATATCCTGCAGATTACTACCTCGCTAATGCGCCTTGATAAAAAACAAAAAAAATTGTTAAGAAATAAATTAATTTTTGAACACAATTCTTGATTCGTAAATAGTGTCAGAGAAGTTGTGCTGGTGCCAATAATAACATAGTTTTGATCTGAACAGCAATAATAGATTGAACCTATCATTGTTTGTTTGGGAAAAGTTATTTCAGTGTTCTAAAAATGACAGTGATTGCTGGCGGGCACGGTGAACCGAATCCCAATAGCTCTTGGTTAGGCGCCCGAGGCATTTGGTTGGCATATTTCCTGGGCATGTTAGCAACGCATCTCATACTGCTTTCGGTGCCATTCGTTAGTATACCTATGGCGTGGACTGTTACCAATTTGCTGCACAATGGAGTAAGCAAACTTCGTTTCAATTAAATTCAAATTTATTTTATTTTCATTTACAGGCACACTTATATTTCTTGCACTCGATTAAAGGAGCTCCTTGGATGAGCATTGAAAATGATAGCACCCGTCTGTTGACACATTGGGAGCAAATTGATGACGGTGAACAGTTTACGACTACTCGCAGATTTCTTACGGCAGTTCCAATTGTCCTGTAAGCCTTGTTGAATATGTATTCAGTATTGGATTATTTATTCTTTTTTGTCTGCAGTTTCCTGCTCACATGCCTTTATACACGTAACAATATTGATCATTTTATTGCCAACTTTATCTCTCTAGTCCTCGTCACGCTTCCCAAACTACCGCAGTTCCATGGAGTGCGTCTATTCAACATTAATAAATATTAAAAATAAAATTTTGCAAATTTGAGTATATCTTGAAAGGTTTTATAATTTAACTTTACGCATAGTTAACAGACAACGAAATTAATTGTATAAAAAATTGTATTTGTGTGTAAATGTATTTTCAATGTAAAGCTAAAACTTTTCCAAGTATACCAGCAAACCATAGCCATTACAAGCGAGTAATAATTTCCACTCTAACTTCCACATTGCAATGAGTTTGTAGTTTTCTCATTCGATGCTTCAATATTAACATAATTTTTAAGTATTTACATAAAATGTGTTTATTTGGCTTTGGGCTGTTATAATTATTAAATTAATTACGAATTTGTATTATTTTAGCAAAGAAAGATGTGTACAAAAGAAATCAGTTTAAATTAAAATTAATATATATCTAAACTTTAGTCATGAGTTGCAGAAAGATATGATGTGGTTGGTGCCTGTTATTTTCTTTTCGGATTTTCAATATTGGTTTTACCTTCGCTCATTTTAACTCACTCAATATAGGAACAAAATCTTATCGCTCCCCCTTCAGTTCTTTTCAGAAGAAAATACATTATTACATCTATTACAAATTGCATAGTGTTGTATGAGAATGTAGTATATATTTACACAAGAATGTATTGAAGGCGGATGGGCTTGATATAGTTGGAAATTTGATTAGAAACTTATAATTTATTAAAGTTTTTTCAGAAAAAAGTGGAGTGATTTAGTAATCGAGTTTAGAATTTAGAATTTTCGAATCATATTTTTTCACTTTTTGATTTAATATATCTGCAACCCTGAAATTTCTTTAAGTGAACAACACGTCCAAAACATTTAACTTTCATTAGTATTGAGTGCGCTTGCTTTCGAGATATTTTTTAGATTGTCTCTTATCCGACTTGAAAATTTATAAAATTATTTTATTCAAACAAATTGGTTGCATTTTATTCCAAAGGAACTTATGGGCAATTTGTTATATCTCTCAAATTTTATATGCATTTTTAACGCTCACATAATCATATAAAACATAAATATAATTGTGTAGACAAAATAAGGCCTTCAACGTGTTGAATTTACCGCAACTTTATTTACAAACGCAATCTAATAACTCCCGAAGTACGAAAATGGATGTACGTACTCTACACTACCACATCAACATTTTAATGGTTTGGTTATCTTACAGGTGCATGAGTTTAAAGTAGAAATGAGCTGCGGCTCTTGTGCCAATGCTGTGGAACGAGTTTTAGGGAAACTTGGAGGTACATACATATGTATAAAATGTATATCGATGGATTTGGATAAATTTTTGATTGAAATTTGGAGGTATTGCGTCAGAGGAAGTAATTATGTTCCTGCGACCATAATCCATCGATAGTTATCTATAAATAAAAGTAACTTAAGTAACACACAGTTTGTCAGTTTAGTTAAGATAAAACTATTTTATTTTTCATCAATTTGTAGTCTTGACATAAGAGAATATTTTTATGTATTTTTATTGCTGTTATTGCATACGTCCCTTATTAAACAAACGACATGCCCACATTAGTTCATTTATTATCAATATGTCTTATATTAAACTTCTCACATTTTTCGTGCAATTTTAGATCAAGTAGATAAAGTCTCAGTCGACTTAGATGAAAACACAGTGCTAGTGACATCCAACATGTCGCCTGGTGATCTTATGGAGGTAATCAAGAAGACTGGTAAAGCGACAACATATGTGGGTTTGAAAAAATGAGACGCTCTTTTTAGCAAATTTCGAAAAATTGCTAAATTAACATTGGAGATTTGAAAAGGAATTCAAAAAGTAAAAAAAATTGAAAAAATGTGAGAACCAAGAAAACATTATGAGATAAGATTACTGCTATTTCTCTCTCCTTTTCCTCAATTAAAAATTAGAAAATATAAAATGCCACATATGCATAGTTTAATAAAACGTCAAATTTTAATGTAGAAAGTTACTGCTTGTATTTCTATTTATTAAATTATTAGTAGAATAGAAACAATTTTCAAATTCCAAATAAAATACTAAATTAAATTAGATTTTCCGCTATTTGAGAAATAAGCCAATACATTTTTCTTATGATTAAATATTTAAGAAACTGAAATTATCGTATTCATTGTGTCAGTTAAATTTAAACTAAAATTTTGTGATGTTTTGTTATTTTGTGTTAGATAAGTTGAATTTGTATTTCAATTGTAGAGGAAATTTTCGATTATCCCAATGCGTCCACTCAAATTTTTCAGCAATTGTAAAAAATATCAGAAAGTTGCTCCTGAATTTGGTTGTCCCAGACATGGAAACCGAGTCGAAATTGTAGTGATTTGCGTCTATCTGTACATCAGTGCCGTGAAGTGTCGTCTGGACTTAATATATAAAAATAAACAATTTTGTCGAGCATTTAATAAGAAATACTAAAGTTTTTTGATGTATTTGCTCAAAGGCATTTGAATCGAAATTACTTTTTCTTTTCATAAATTTATAGGCCAACACTAAAGAAAACTCATTTTTTGGGCTGAGCTGTGAATATATACATACATATGTATGTATATAGGAAACACAATTCTTGAATCGTAACAAGTTTCAGAGAAGTGGTGTTGGTGCCAATAAGAACATAGTTCTGATCCGAACAGCAATAATAGACTGACCCTATTGCTGTTTATTTGGCAAAATTTATTTCAGTGTTCTATTGTTCTATAGTTGAAGGTGAACAGTTTACGACTACTTGCATATATCTTATGGTTGTGCCAATTGCCCTGGAAGCATGGTTGAATATGTATTCAGTATTGGATTATTAACACTTTTATCTTCTTTTTGTTTGCAGTTTCCTCTTCACATGCCCTTAGGTTGTTGGGTGTTTTGCATTTCATCTTATGTGGGGTTTTATGTTAATTCCATTGAGTTTTGCAGAGGATATTATTCTATGTATAGTAGCTGAAGGTAGACGAATTATTTTTCAGTTAGCTTGGTTGTATATAATGACTATTATTCGGTTTTCCGATGGGAAAATTTTTTTTGGAATCAGCCGTGAAGTAAGCAATGACATTCTATCAGTTAGATTTAGTAGTCCGGCTTCTATCAGTTTATTGGTCATTGCTGTGGCCCGAAATGCAGCCAGCAGTAATGTGCAGCTACATACATATGTATATACATATGTTTGGATATTATAAATTGAATTAATTTTTCTCAGCTGCGGTTGTAGTGCTTTAGCAAATATGGGTAGTGGTTAGTCTATTTTTGATAATGCAGGTTTATGTACATACATGCTTCGTTACTGTAACTACTTATACATTTGATTCAATTTAGTTTATTGTTGAGACATATTTAAAAAAAATTTTTGTGAAGACCATGTACATATGTATATGTATGTATCTACTTTTTAATTTTTTGACCTCCATTTAATTAATTACAATTTGTCCAACTGGACATTCAGGACTACTTACATTCTATTTAATTAGGAGCATGTGTAATAATTGTTAATAGCTCATTACAACATATTTAACAAACGTAGATTTTTTTTGATTAAAACAGCCACCCTCTGTGGTCTAGTGGTATGCTAGACTCACACCCAGAGGGTCGCAGGTTCAAATCCTGCCACGAGCTTAGTCTCCAAAATGCTTCTTTCTATAAAATCATTTTCTCTTCGAGTCGAAAGCCTCTGCAGCTAGTACTCATTCCCCTAACACCTTGCAATCATAATTAATTATGGTGTAAGATATAATAATAATAATAATAATAATAACTTTTCCATAACTGGATCACCATAACGGGTAACCTGAGCTCTAAAACTCTAATAATAAATCTATTAGATAAATTATAAAATAAAATATAAAATTTCTTACATTTTTGGTATTTTCTTTTTGACTGTTATAATTCAAATGTCCCAATGACTAGCGAAATTAAGAAAGCATAGGAAAAAATATATAATACCACGTTACTAGATATAGGCAAAACAATAATTATTAAATATGTACTTTGAATGTTATCGAAGTTCCCAGCGGTATTGTTGTTAACATTCTTCCCCCCGTATTACGATTACTTGTGAGAATGATTACCTCTGAAACATCTTAAACAACACTATCCCAAAAGTGGCGAACTTCCAAAAAAGCTAGTTTTGCAGCTGGTCCTACCATTAACACTGTAATGTGTCCCTTTGGCCACGTATGGCAAGTTGTCTACAACGATCACGGCATATCCCAGCTGGATTGTTTTGGCTTTATCAAACCAGGCCGTGCGTACCGGTAAAACTTCAGCTTGGAGGAAGTACCCAAAAGGAAATAGTTCGGAGTGAGAGCTTCCTACTTAGCTGTATAAACGACAATTATATTAGTGGGCAGCTATTCACGATGCTTTATATCTCTAGTAGAAGGTTCAGGAGTTTCTCATCGTTAACCTTGGTGTCGGGAGTCACGATTTGGTACATTACAGTTGTAATAGAGCGCACCATGCGTTCCCACGCTCCACCCATGTGTGGACTGGCAGGTGTTGGTGAGCGCATCACAGAGAGCGTCAAAATCAATTTCTTCATGTGCCTTCCCCAATTGTTTTTCGGCTGCATTCAGATTCGTCCCATTATCACTATATATATGTAGGGGAACACCCCGCCGAGCAATAAAGTTTCTTAAAACAATTACGAACGAGCTCATGGTAAGGCTGCGGGCTACCTCTAAGTGCACGTCTCTGCACGTTTTACAAGTAAATATTGGGCCATACCTCTTTTCCGATCGCCTTCCTCTTGTCACCAAAAATGGGGTATAAAAATCGACTCCTACACGCGAAAACGGTCGAAAGTAAGGAGATATTCGCGCGCATTGGTTATTGGTGGAGCGTTTTCCAAACGCCCTTTCATACGATCATGGCGTCATCGATGAATGCTGATGAAGCTGTCGTATCGGGTTTGTTTTAGGTAATATACAACATGGCCCATTCTGCAAAGCTTGTGTCTCTTTGAAATAAACGTTATTATGTGCTAGACTCAAAAGAAACTGTTTGCTCCAAAAAGGTTTCTCTGTGATACTTTTAGCTTCTAATTTTGTTACAAACGTATGCTATAGTTCTTCAAAGTCGTACCTATCTCAAAAATCTTTACACGTCGATAACTGTTTGCTCTTACATCGGTTCATGTTGACGTACTACGGCTTCGTCTGTTGTATCGTTTTTATTGCTACATTTATTCAACTCACATTTGGGCCACTCTTGTGCCGATAGTGGTAAAAAGGACGGCCCTATGCTTCAAATTTAGCAGTGCTATTTGTGTGGCCACATCGGCTATGTTTAATTTTGTAGGCACGTAGTTGCAACTTTTTACTTCTGTGGTTTTTGAACCTCCACAATGCGAAACTTAATAAACTGCTTGTTTGCTCTCGGGTCTGAGTTTAATCACAGCAGGACTGTATTTGAGTCCGACCAGTAATGCGTGGAAACAATGGTTAGGTCAAGGCCGCGGACAATCGAATCTGAAAGACGGGCCCCAAAAACGGCAGCAAGCAGCTCCTTTCTGGGTATAGATATATATATATATATATATATATATATATATATATATATATATATATATATATATATATATATATATATATATATATATATATATATATATATATATATATATATATATATATATATATATATATATATATATATATATATATATATATATATATATATATATTTTCTGGCGCACATTAGTGCGGCTTTTTTTATTTATTTGGCGTATCCCACATACGGAACCGGTGACCGATCAGCAAAAGTCCGGGCTGTCCTGAACTCGCGATCGCGCCCACGACAATGGGATGTGAATCAATAAAACAGCTACAGATTAACTAATCAACATCTGTGTGGATGAATCAAGCAATCAACTATTCAAACATGAAAGTAATCATCTTTTAATAACAAATAAAAAATCAAACAATGAAAAATATTTTTTTAACTCGTCAAGCATACCACGGACTGGATCAGACAATGCATAATTAGATCTACACATATTCAATCTAATGGGAATATAATTTCTGGAGGAACGCTTAGGAACAGATAAATATATATTATTCAGCAATATTGATGATATGGTTTGACCACTAAGCAATTTGACTACGAAACAAACATTAATTATTACCCTTCTACTTTCCAATGTAGGTAATTGCAATAATTTTAAACGATGTTCGTACGGTGGAAGACTAAGCAACGGATTCCATTTGAAGGAACGCAGAGCAAATAACAGAAACTGCTTTTGAACAGATTAAATTTTAGCAATATAGCATTTTTAGTGGGGATTCCAAATGCTAGAGGCATATTCCAAAATTGGACGAACAAGGGATATATAAAGACTTTTTGTGACATGTGGATCGTTAAATTCCTTCGACCACCATTATATGAAGCTAAGGACACCCTTTGCCTTATTTACATAGGTGTTAATGTGTAGTTCGTAGCGAAGTTTCGGATCCATTGTCACGCCAAGATCCACAAAACTTGTTAGAGACTTCTTACAAATAAAATATGGATGACGAAGAGGGTCTCTTCTAGAGAAAGCCGTATACTTACAATTGTCATTATTTAGTGTCATCAAATTTGCTGAACACCGAGACGACAATGAAGGAATATCATCCTGTAACATTTCCTGAAATGCAGGTGAATAGTGGGATAAATAAAGCTTTACGTCGTCAGCAAACATTAGGTTATGTTAGGTTATATGGCTGTCCTAAGACTCACTTAGGCCTGTTCAAGGCCTATTGTGGCCACTAGAGCTTTTTCCCCTACACCTCCGGATCATCCTTAAACCATCCAGTAGATTTGATAAAAGTAGCCACTTTCGTTAGCTTCATCCGGGAAAACTCCTCAATGCTGTCAAGAAATTCAAATCCAAGAGTGGAAAACGTTTTTCTGTATAGAGCAATGCGCCCACACAGGAGGTGTTCCACTATTTCCTCTTCCTCGACATCTTGACAGCTCCTACAAAAGTCATAGTGGGGTACCCCCAGTCTACTTGCATGTCTACCAACCAAACAGTGACCCGTCAGTACCCCTATTACAAATTTAATATCCTGCCTATTAAATTTCAGCAGCAGTTTTGAACGGCCGCGATTCCATCCCGGCCAATTTTGTCGACTTGTTAGGCAGGATGATAACTGTCTCCATTTAACATTTGCCACTTCGACAGTGTATCTGTCTATTAGCATGTTGCTAAAGGCATTGGTAATGGAACTTTATCTGGAAGGATAGTTACTGTTGTCCACTCCCTAGCCAGCTCATCAGCCCTGTAATTGCTTTCAATATCCCTATGGCCCGGCACCCAGACCAGGTTTATATTAAAGTATTCAGATAATTCAATTAATACTTTATGGCATTGTACCACGGTTTTCGACGATTGTCTTACTGCCTCCAGTGATTTTATGGCCGCTTGGCTGTCCGAGTAGATATATATATCCCTCGTGGATAGAGGAATATTCTTAATATGTGGCATACCCTCTGTTTGGAATACACTACAATGGCAAGCGGAAGGATAACCTGACGCTCAGCTTTTCAGAAAAACACCTCCACCCACCCGATCATTAAGTTTTGAACCGTCAGTGTAAATGCTATCTTCGTTCTTATAGATCATGATTCCATTATCCCAGTCCTCCTTTGTGGGGAATATGGTGTGTTAAAGGGGTTTCTTAAATTCTGTTCTAATGAGTTACAGTAATCTGTAGTATCGGGAATATTAGGAAATTTTTCTACTATAGTCGTATGACCACTGCTACTTGTAGTTAAAAGGGAGAGTTCCCTGAGTCTAAGAGCTGATTTCATTGCAGGTAGCTCTCTAAGCAAATCAATTGGCAACAGCATAATGTTCAATGCTGCCGTGGGAGTAGTTTTAAGAGCTCCGCTTACACATAATCCGGCGACCATACCAGTATGCCAAAATCGTACAACAAAATCGGTCTAACCAATGCTGTGTATAACCAATGTACTATTCGGGGGGCTATACCCCATTTTAGTCCTACTGTCTTCCTACACGAATATAGTGCTATTGATGCCTTTCTTACTCTGTCCTCTACATTTAATTCCCAATTAAGCCTCTTATGGAAAATCAGTCCCAGGTAGCGAGCTTTATCTTTAAAAGTCAAAGAGATTTCATTTATGTTTTCTATTAAATAATACTAGTTCTGTTTTGTTGGCGTTTATGGCCAAACCACATGATTCTGACCATAGATTTAGATCATCTAATATGCTTTGCATGACTTCACAAAGCGTGTTGTAGAATTTGCCTATTACCGAGATTGCAATATCGTCTGCATAGGCAACAACGTGCACTCTTGTCTCCTCTAAGCCCTTTAACAGTTTATTCATTGTCAGTACCCAAAGGAGAGGAGACAGCACGCCGGATCTACGTAACCTCGAGGCACCCAATATTTAATTCACAAACCTGCATATAAACCTTTGTTCGATGAAAACAGTCAGCGCTCCGGGGATACCCAAATCCGTCAGTGCACAAGTTATTGCCTTGGGTAGGATATTATTAAAAGCGTCCTCAATGTCAGGAGAGAAGCTACCAAGTCTTCTTTGTCTTCCATTGATTTCTCAATTACCGCCACTAGCGAATTCAATGCTGTTTCTGTAGATTTACCTTTACAGTACGCGTGTTGTGAAATCAACATTTGAGATGGGTTTATTTTTCCCGGATATATGTTTCTATTAATCTCTCTAGAGTTTTCAATAAAGAATAAGAAATAATGATAGGCCTGAAATATTTTCGACTAACATGTGAGCTTTTCCCCGCCTTAGGGATAAAAACCACTTTCATTTCCCTCCAAGATGAGGGGATATGATTTAAATGTAGTGCACTTTTGAAAATAGTTATTAACCATTCTATAATGTAGTTTATTGAATACTGTAGCTGAGCTGGGAAGATCCCGTCTGGTCCCGGCGACTTAAAGGGTTTAAAGGTTTTACGGCCCACGTGATACTAGCCTCCGAAATGATATTTAGAATTCACGTGTGTGCATTCCCCTGTTACATAGTAGCAACTTTCTACTCATAATATAATTGTAAAGAAACTCACCCCGTTCATTGGTGTCGGAGCTACCCCATACCGTATGGTGGGCATTTGCATCACCCCCCAGTATAAGATACAATCCGGAAGCCTCGCTATTCGCTATTAACTTCCTTAGTATCGGGTTGCTTGCTCTGAAGATTCTCTTTATGGTCTCGGAGTCGTCCGGTCAGCGAACATTAAAGTGTTAGAAAATTCAATAGCAAATGGAAGGTCATTTATAAAAAGTAAGAAGAGAACTGGACCATATGACTTCTCTGGGGAACACCGGAAGTAGCATTAATTTTCGCTGTCAAAGTATCCTAGAATAAAACCATTTGTGTGTGACCACTTAAATAGGATTTAGTCAAAAAACAAGTTTACTGGGAATACCAATACAATTTAGTTTCTTAACTAGCAGGTTATGGTTAACTTTATCAAAGGGCTTACTGAAGTCTGTATAAATTACATCAGTTTGCAGACCTGCTGTTGTGAGTTAGAATCAAGCTACCTACGCGTAGTTGACTCACAGCACCGGCTCCTATTAAATTCATTAAGAACGCACATATTTTTAGGGTGCAAATATTGTAAATGAATAGTATTTATGCATTAATTATGATGTAAACTTTTAGGGTGTCACAGTTCCGCAGTCAAGCTGACTAGGGGCATTTAGAATGCACCGACGACACTTTTACTTCAGTAGGTCAGTGGGCTTGACCAACTGACACCAAATAACAATTGCGTAACTGGAACACCAGAAAAGTCAAGACGTAGACTGTAACGTTTATTTGTAAATAGTATATAAGAACTAGTATTTTAAGAATAAAGCTTCTTGTTGTTTTAAACCCAAAATAGTGCAGTGCTCATCTAAGAACGTGATGTAGGTTTACAGGTTCCCGCGCAGGACAAGGCGCGACAGGACATTCCAGAGGACGATCCCGAGGACAAGCAGATAAGGACCCCAACACTGCAGAGAAACCCTGAATAACTGAAGAAGAGAATTCAGAAGATTTGTTACAGTGGATCTTCCTTTGAGAAAACCATGTTGATATTGGGAAATCACAGACTTTACTGAGAATGCTAAATGAGAGGTAATGATGGACGCAAACAATTTAGGAAAAACACTTAATTTAGCTATTGGTAATTGGATACATCAGACTTAGATCCACTTTTATGGAGCGGAATCAAATAAGACTCTTTCCAACAAACAGAAAAGTAACCTAACTCAAGTGAAGCGTTAAAAATACAATTTATTATTTTTTTATTTACAATAGAAAGATAATAATCAATTCTTATCATACAATATTTAGAAGCACTAGCTGCCAGGGCTTTCAGCTCATAAAAAAGATAAAATAAAATACTAGTAATGGGTAAATATATGCAATCAGCACACACTTTTAAAATACAGCTAGGAATTTTCTCTGGGCCAGGTAAGAATGCAATTTTTAAAGATTTAAGGTTATAAAGAACATCTTCAGGTAAGATGGAAACCATAAAACCATCATTTAATGTGAAAAAAGGAGATGGATACGCGGAATTTACATCGTACAGGTCACTAGAATAGGTAGATTTAAAGTCTGCAAAGAAGTTGGATATAGCCAGATCAACCCTTTCCAATTCATTGTTGAAGGGAAATCAGAGTTAATTTTACTTCAAATTAACGAAGCTATAAAACGCTTTGCTACTTTTGTGAATTTCACATTTCAAATTGCTTATATAAGCTTTGCAGCATGATGCATTTAAAGTTTGATAACTATTTCTAACAATCGCATATTTAGAGTAGTCAACTCTACCCGATAATGTTTAAAGGCTCGATTTTTTAAATGTTTCAATTTCTGAAGTTGCCTTGCTGACCATAATGGACCTCCTAAAGAAGAATATTTGATCTTAGGAACACAGAGCTCAAAACAAGTATAAAAAATGTTATTAAATCCTGCCACCTACCCACCTAGATTAGTTCCATAGGTAGGCCAATCAGCTGCATATAATAGTTGTTTCAACTTTACATAATCAGTTTTTTTATAACAATAAAATCTAGATTTTGTATCATGAAACGATGTGTGAGACTCAGCACAAACATATTCAACAGCAACACGAAGGTAGGGTGACAATCATCAGTGTACACCAGAGCATCACAAGAAAATACACTAATTTCAGTTGAGTCAGTAACATAAATGAGACATAACATTTTGTCATTTTTGTTTGACACTGAATTTATCTGACGCACGCCAAGCTCAGCCATAGCATCCAAAAACTCATAGAAGCATTCACGATTTGTACAAGGCAAGAGTTCATTTATATCATTATCAAAGGTCCAATTTACATGCGGTAAGTTGAAGTCACCGAATACTATTAAGGAATCATTTGAATTTTTGAATATTTAATGAAGTCAGCATATTTAAGATAAATATCCAAATCAGAACAAGGAGGTTTATAAGAACATGAAATATAACAATATTTATGCCCAAATCGAATTCTCATCAGGAACACAAATTTTGTCCTCACTGCTGGTTTAACCCAGGTTTCAGTAGATACTACGACCTCATAGAGACAGTCAAAACTATTTAAGTAAAAATTGCAAAGCTTCGAATTTAGACCTCTGACATTCTGACACAAATGGTTAAAACGTTAGGGGCCCTGTTTAGTTTTTTATGACAGAGTCGTGAGGAATACTTACAACATCAGCATCATTCGCTTTCTGCTTATAGGTAAATTCCTTAACAATAACCCCATTTGGCCAAAAGTTCTTAACATTTTCATAAAATTATCAAAGAAAGCTGTAATTTTAAAGGAAGCTATTTTCCGCTCGTAGCTGAAGTTAAACTTGAAAACTGAAAAATCAGTTGATTCCATCTTAGATCTGATAAAGCAATTTATGTCGTCCACTGATGTTTGAGCAGAAAGTTTGGAAATAAACACAGTCCTTCTTGGAGGAACTACCACTAACTGCCTGGGTAAGTTTGGAGCAGAGGCAACAGATGCGACAGAAGTAACAGGGGATGGCCCCAGAGCACTAGATTGGGGTGGGGGTTTATCTTCACTGACCAGTATAGGAGGGCTCTGCAAGAAGGTTGTTCTTTTGTGGTCTCTCTTCGAAAATACGCTACCACTGAATAAGTTTGCTCACTAGCGTCAAAAAATAGTGCAGCTTTACCTTGATTTCGTCGCTGTAGTCTCATTCTACTCTGTGTGGCTTCGCCAAATTCTCTGCATTAGCACCTCCATGTCATTTGTGAAAAAAGACAATAACCCCAATGGGTAAAAAATTTAAATCAACAGTCGCAACAGTTCCCTTTTAGTCGGCAGTCTGAAACCACGTAGAACCTCTTCACTGGCTTTCGTAAATTTTAGGCTAAAGCTAAAATGGTCATCTGTGGTTATCCACCACATCACAACCACCTTATCTGCTTCTATCACTTGTTCAATTGTGCGACCCACTGTACAGAATTCATTCGGTATGCCTTTTTCGCCTAGAGCTATTAGAAGCTCTGCAGAATTCGTCAGCCAATTTCTGATATGGAAACCTTTGTGTGCATATACCAGATGCACATCTGTGGCCAGTTGACTCGCTTCCTTTACCAAATTCGTGCTGTCAACCATATTGTTGACGTAGTGACTTTCGATGATGGATTTAATGGCTCTGCTGTTCTGCTGCATTCTTATTCTTGGCGAATTGCGCTAGCGACGGAGAGCAACTAGCTCCAAAGCTCAAAACTTGCAATTCGTAAAAATCAGGTTGACGGGTTCACAATTTCGGGATAAGAAACGTTGCGCACATTGATCTTTTTCATCAACTGCAACCCTGTGGAACATTTTAGTGATGTCGACTGAAACACCAATTTTTCCCATTCTGAAATTAAAAGTATTCTCAGCAACGAAACCAGCAAATCTGAGCTTTTCCTTAGACAATCATTAAGCAACACTCCTTCATATTTTTTCGCAGCATTCCAAACTATTCCTATTTTAGAGGGTTTTGTTAGGATTTTTAACGGCAAATATTCGGAGGTACCATGTGCGCGGATTGACATCCGTTATTTCCTCACCAAATAGTTTTCGAGCGTAGCCTTTGCTTTGCATCTTTGTAATGTTGATGTATGATTTTTTCTGATGTAATTATTGTTTCTGATTTTTACGGCTTTCTCCCTTGCCAGCTTTCATTCAAAGCAGTTCAGCCTCTTTAGTGCCATGCCACGATTTTTAGGCATCCTTATATCGTTAGATTTCGACAACAACTTTACAACAACGTGATCACCAGCTCGGGTGACTTTCTCTTCCAACTCGTCATCCGCGGCATCGAGATGTTATTGTATGACTTTACTGGTAAACCTCTCAAGTGTTTGTACTTATCTGCCATTTCATCCAAGTTTGTGGTTTGAGTAGGCAAGTGTAGGTTCCCCACGGAATATACATCGACATGGGAATATATTTTGTCACGCTTTCCTCGCTGCGTTACCTTCAAATCTAAGAGTTGGGTTTCCATCTCTGTGCATACTGTCCCATCTGTCCATCACAAACATAATTCCTTTTTCTTGCCGCAACTCTTCTAATATCCTTTCTTGATAAGCGTGGTCCGGAACCATAGTTTAAACATGCATATAAGGCAACTGATTTATGCTTTCCATGTATAGTGATTAGCTCGAAGTCTTCATGCGGTGTACCGTTACTACGCTTTCTGCAACACCATTTCTTTGAGTACTTTGTTGCTTGTGTAATATTGGGTGATGCAATGGCACACAACAATTTACGCCACATTCCTTTCTTCGCGACATGTTTTGACATCATGCTTTTTCAAATGCCGACATAATTTTTTCTTTATAACTGCATCCCACTTTTATTTATAATCGAGTTTCCTAAATTTGACGAATTTCATAATCGGATATTCTTTCTCGCAGTAATAGCATTTGATCAACTTTTGTTGTTATAGGAACTTCCTCATTTTCGTGTAAATTCATGCATTGCACCCTGCGAGACTCAGTGTCCCAAGGCCAAGGGCCAAGGAACTTTTATAATGAAATGCGGTTTATTTAATATATCTAATCATCATAAAAAGTAACTTTATTGCACATGTTGCATAAATGTAATTTTTATCTCAATTTACAAATAACCAAAGGTAAGTAAAAAAGTGACTGCTTACAGTTGTGCCTCGTAGCACACAACTACAGAAATACCCCGCTAACACTAGTAACTATAATAATTAGTTGGTTGGTTACAATAGTTGATACGCATCTGCGCGATACGTCTCACAATTAGCGCTGTAGCGCCATTTTCATACCACTTCCTCACCGAGTAACGGAATTATGGTGGATGCTAAACCCACCCCGTAGAGTTCAGGTAACATAGTAATTTCTTCATAATGCGGGTAGAACACGCGAGTTAATTAATAGAGATCGCACAGAAACGGCAAGGCTCTTGCCAGTTTATACTGGGCACTAGTATGTGGGAATTCATGCAGAGAGACTGCGTATCCCCTTCAACAACCACTGCAGAAGTTGTGAGGAATTAACCCAGAAAGAAACACTCTTCCTTTACCTTTGCGAATGTCCGGCTTGGCAAGGACAAGGTACAGGTTTCTGGTAGCATTCTTTCTTGATAACCTATCGGACTGCTCGGAGGTCAGTCCGTAGAAATTACTATAATAGTTTTCCCACCGTAATTTTAAAGTTATTAATTTGTAACGTAATCATTCAGATATGCTGGCATTCGCCATTTTCTGCCTGTTGTACGGGATCGATGTTCAGGAATCTCAGATGAAACAGCTATTATCTCATTTGAACACTGTGGCACTTGTGCTATTTCACGGTGACTGTAATTTTGAAATTCTGACGCGCAGATCGGAACTTGTACTAAATCTTTGAATTATGACGCCAGACTTTTTGTTTCAGGATTCGACTCGACATCTTCTTCCCACTTAGACGATTCCTTCTCTTCTGATTGAATATCACTTGATAACAACTTAATGTTATGTCTTTATAAAATATAGCCATTATCAAAGTTAATTATGTAATGTAATGGACCCCTTTTTGATCATTGTACCAAGCTGCCACTGTAAACTGTTGCTCGCGTAGTAACGTGCTTGTACTCTTTTGCCACGGCTAGTTGTCGCACTACACTTACTGGTCTTAACTTGCTATGTCACTTGACTTCGAACTGAATACGAAATTTATGTAGTGGATATACTTCCGCTGGTGTCGTCCCGTTGCTAAGAGGTGTTGCTCGATAACTAAAAAGTATTTCTCATATTTTTTTACGAATAGATGTTGATTCATCGACCATAGCTTGGTCTCCTTTTTAGCGTTTGCACATTTCTTTCTGCTAGTTCATCCAGCAATGGTGCAAAGAATTTTCGAGCGATATCCGAAACCTTGCAGAATGATTGAAACTCTTCACTTGTAAAACTTGTTGCATTATTCGATACCATCACATTCGGAGATCCATTTCTAGCGAAAATGCTTCAATCTCTGACCACTTTGATTTGGCGTCGACACAAACTAAAAAGTTGTATCCTTAAAAAGGGCCAGCGTAGTCGATGTGAACCCTCTGCCAATCATTTTTCGGTCCTTCCCAGGAGTGTAATAGTGCTTTAGCTGGACTGTTTTTAATACGTGAGCATGCTGAACACGTGCGAACTATTCGTTCTATATCTTTGTATATCGCTTTCCAATATGCGTAACGTCGTGCAAGCTGTTTCATTATTATTATGCCGATGTGAGTTCTATTAAGTTCTTGCAGGATAACAGCTTGTATACACATTGGAATAACAACTCAATGTCCTCTAAAAAAGATGTCGTCGTCGATGGTGAACTCACATTCAATTTTGATGTGACTGCGAATATCATTCAGCGCTTTAGAAAGCGTTTCGTCTTGCGCTGCTTCCATGCCAATTGCCCTTGAAACGATGTCAGTAAAGTTTGATATGAAGCCGCTGCGGTCTTATGCTGTTATCCAGTATTCCTCTAATAAACTGTGCGCGTAGAAACATTTCAACAATGAGCACCTTAGAATCTTAAGGCGATATTTTATTTATTTATTTATTTATTATTAATTTACGTTCACCTTGGGACATTAAGGCAAAACCTTGTAAGATTGTCCCAATAACATGAAATGATACATTTAGTACAATAATCCGGACATAATTTAAACTTATACTATAAAATACAATAGCTCACAGAGTACAAAAACAGAACATTACAATATGAATTTCAACAATTCGTCTTTCAATACAAAACAGCTTTGAATCAATAAAAATGTACAGCTCTAAATTTGTTATTAGTCACAAAAGGATGCATACATATATACAGTGTACGCGGTCAAACACAATCCATAGCGCAACCCAATTCAGCTCATAAATTCATTGCCCCTGGAAGTGTTTATTAAGCTCAATTTTGAATAGATTAGCATTGCCAATACCTTTCCAAAGTCTCTCCATCAGAGTTAATTTTACTTCAAATTAACGAAGCTATAAAACGCTTTGCTACTTTTGTGAATTTCACATTTCAAATTGCTTATATAAGCTTTGCAGCATGATGCATTTAAAGTTTGATAACTATTTCTAACAATCGCATATTTAGAGTAGTCAACTCTACCCGATAATGTTTAAAGGCTCGATTTTTTAAATGTTTCAATTTCTGAAGTTGCCTTGCTGACCATAATGGACCTCCTAAAGAAGAATATTTGATCTTAGGAACACAGAGCTCAAAACAAGTATAAAAAATGTTATTAAATCCTGCCACCTACCCACCTAGATTAGTTCCATAGGTAGGCCAATCAGCTGCATATAATAGTTGTTTCAACTTTACATAATCAGTTTTTTTATAACAATAAAATCTAGATTTTGTATCATGAAACGATGTGTGAGACTCAGCACAAACATATTCAACAGCAACACGAAGGTAGGGTGACAATCATCAGTGTACACCAGAGCATCACAAGAAAATACACTAATTTCAGTTGAGTCAGTAACATAAATGAGACATAACATTTTGTCATTTTTGTTTGACACTGAATTTATCTGACGCACGCCAAGCTCAGCCATAGCATCCAAAAACTCATAGAAGCATTCACGATTTGTACAAGGCAAGAGTTCATTTATATCATTATCAAAGGTCCAATTTACATGCGGTAAGTTGAAGTCACCGAATACTATTAAGGAATCATTTGAATTTTTGAATATTTAATGAAGTCAGCATATTTAAGATAAATATCCAAATCAGAACAAGGAGGTTTATAAGAACATGAAATATAACAATATTTATGCCCAAATCGAATTCTCATCAGGAACACAAATTTTGTCCTCACTGCTGGTTTAACCCAGGTTTCAGTAGATACTACGACCTCATAGAGACAGTCAAAACTATTTAAGTAAAAATTGCAAAGCTTCGAATTTAGACCTCTGACATTCTGACACAAATGGTTAAAACGTTAGGGGCCCTGTTTAGTTTTTTATGACAGAGTCGTGAGGAATACTTACAACATCAGCATCATTCGCTTTCTGCTTATAGGTAAATTCCTTAACAATAACCCCATTTGGCCAAAAGTTCTTAACATTTTCATAAAATTATCAAAGAAAGCTGTAATTTTAAAGGAAGCTATTTTCCGCTCGTAGCTGAAGTTAAACTTGAAAACTGAAAAATCAGTTGATTCCATCTTAGATCTGATAAAGCAATTTATGTCGTCCACTGATGTTTGAGCAGAAAGTTTGGAAATAAACACAGTCCTTCTTGGAGGAACTACCACTAACTGCCTGGGTAAGTTTGGAGCAGAGGCAACAGATGCGACAGAAGTAACAGGGGATGGCCCCAGAGCACTAGATTGGGGTGGGGGTTTATCTTCACTGACCAGTATAGGAGGGCTCTGCAAGAAGGTTGTTCTTTTGTGGTCTCTCTTCGAAAATACGCTACCACTGAATAAGTTTGCTCACTAGCGTCAAAAAATAGTGCAGCTTTACCTTGATTTCGTCGCTGTAGTCTCATTCTACTCTGTGTGGCTTCGCCAAATTCTCTGCATTAGCACCTCCATGTCATTTGTGAAAAAAGACAATAACCCCAATGGGTAAAAAATTTAAATCAACAGTCGCAACAGTTCCCTTTTAGTCGGCAGTCTGAAACCACGTAGAACCTCTTCACTGGCTTTCGTAAATTTTAGGCTAAAGCTAAAATGGTCATCTGTGGTTATCCACCACATCACAACCACCTTATCTGCTTCTATCACTTGTTCAATTGTGCGACCCACTGTACAGAATTCATTCGGTATGCCTTTTTCGCCTAGAGCTATTAGAAGCTCTGCAGAATTCGTCAGCCAATTTCTGATATGGAAACCTTTGTGTGCATATACCAGATGCACATCTGTGGCCAGTTGACTCGCTTCCTTTACCAAATTCGTGCTGTCAACCATATTGTTGACGTAGTGACTTTCGATGATGGATTTAATGGCTCTGCTGTTCTGCTGCATTCTTATTCTTGGCGAATTGCGCTAGCGACGGAGAGCAACTAGCTCCAAAGCTCAAAACTTGCAATTCGTAAAAATCAGGTTGACGGGTTCACAATTTCGGGATAAGAAACGTTGCGCACATTGATCTTTTTCATCAACTGCAACCCTGTGGAACATTTTAGTGATGTCGACTGAAACACCAATTTTTCCCATTCTGAAATTAAAAGTATTCTCAGCAACGAAACCAGCAAATCTGAGCTTTTCCTTAGACAATCATTAAGCAACACTCCTTCATATTTTTTCGCAGCATTCCAAACTATTCCTATTTTAGAGGGTTTTGTTAGGATTTTTAACGGCAAATATTCGGAGGTACCATGTGCGCGGATTGACATCCGTTATTTCCTCACCAAATAGTTTTCGAGCGTAGCCTTTGCTTTGCATCTTTGTAATGTTGATGTATGATTTTTTCTGATGTAATTATTGTTTCTGATTTTTACGGCTTTCTCCCTTGCCAGCTTTCATTCAAAGCAGTTCAGCCTCTTTAGTGCCATGCCACGATTTTTAGGCATCCTTATATCGTTAGATTTCGACAACAACTTTACAACAACGTGATCACCAGCTCGGGTGACTTTCTCTTCCAACTCGTCATCCGCGGCATCGAGATGTTATTGTATGACTTTACTGGTAAACCTCTCAAGTGTTTGTACTTATCTGCCATTTCATCCAAGTTTGTGGTTTGAGTAGGCAAGTGTAGGTTCCCCACGGAATATACATCGACATGGGAATATATTTTGTCACGCTTTCCTCGCTGCGTTACCTTCAAATCTAAGAGTTGGGTTTCCATCTCTGTGCATACTGTCCCATCTGTCCATCACAAACATAATTCCTTTTTCTTGCCGCAACTCTTCTAATATCCTTTCTTGATAAGCGTGGTCCGGAACCATAGTTTAAACATGCATATAAGGCAACTGATTTATGCTTTCCATGTATAGTGATTAGCTCGAAGTCTTCATGCGGTGTACCGTTACTACGCTTTCTGCAACACCATTTCTTTGAGTACTTTGTTGCTTGTGTAATATTGGGTGATGCAATGGCACACAACAATTTACGCCACATTCCTTTCTTCGCGACATGTTTTGACATCATGCTTTTTCAAATGCCGACATAATTTTTTCTTTATAACTGCATCCCACTTTTATTTATAATCGAGTTTCCTAAATTTGACGAATTTCATAATCGGATATTCTTTCTCGCAGTAATAGCATTTGATCAACTTTTGTTGTTATAGGAACTTCCTCATTTTCGTGTAAATTCATGCATTGCACCCTGCGAGACTCAGTGTCCCAAGGCCAAGGGCCAAGGAACTTTTATAATGAAATGCGGTTTATTTAATATATCTAATCATCATAAAAAGTAACTTTATTGCACATGTTGCATAAATGTAATTTTTATCTCAATTTACAAATAACCAAAGGTAAGTAAAAAAGTGACTGCTTACAGTTGTGCCTCGTAGCACACAACTACAGAAATACCCCGCTAACACTAGTAACTATAATAATTAGTTGGTTGGTTACAATAGTTGATACGCATCTGCGCGATACGTCTCACAATTAGCGCTGTAGCGCCATTTTCATACCACTTCCTCACCGAGTAACGGAATTATGGTGGATGCTAAACCCACCCCGTAGAGTTCAGGTAACATAGTAATTTCTTCATAATGCGGGTAGAACACGCGAGTTAATTAATAGAGATCGCACAGAAACGGCAAGGCTCTTGCCAGTTTATACTGGGCACTAGTATGTGGGAATTCATGCAGAGAGACTGCGTATCCCCTTCAACAACCACTGCAGAAGTTGTGAGGAATTAACCCAGAAAGAAACACTCTTCCTTTACCTTTGCGAATGTCCGGCTTGGCAAGGACAAGGTACAGGTTTCTGGTAGCATTCTTTCTTGATAACCTATCGGACTGCTCGGAGGTCAGTCCGTAGAAATTACTATAATAGTTTTCCCACCGTAATTTTAAAGTTATTAATTTGTAACGTAATCATTCAGATATGCTGGCATTCGCCATTTTCTGCCTGTTGTACGGGATCGATGTTCAGGAATCTCAGATGAAACAGCTATTATCTCATTTGAACACTGTGGCACTTGTGCTATTTCACGGTGACTGTAATTTTGAAATTCTGACGCGCAGATCGGAACTTGTACTAAATCTTTGAATTATGACGCCAGACTTTTTGTTTCAGGATTCGACTCGACATCTTCTTCCCACTTAGACGATTCCTTCTCTTCTGATTGAATATCACTTGATAACAACTTAATGTTATGTCTTTATAAAATATAGCCATTATCAAAGTTAATTATGTAATGTAATGGACCCCTTTTTGATCATTGTACCAAGCTGCCACTGTAAACTGTTGCTCGCGTAGTAACGTGCTTGTACTCTTTTGCCACGGCTAGTTGTCGCACTACACTTACTGGTCTTAACTTGCTATGTCACTTGACTTCGAACTGAATACGAAATTTATGTAGTGGATATACTTCCGCTGGTGTCGTCCCGTTGCTAAGAGGTGTTGCTCGATAACTAAAAAGTATTTCTCATATTTTTTTACGAATAGATGTTGATTCATCGACCATAGCTTGGTCTCCTTTTTAGCGTTTGCACATTTCTTTCTGCTAGTTCATCCAGCAATGGTGCAAAGAATTTTCGAGCGATATCCGAAACCTTGCAGAATGATTGAAACTCTTCACTTGTAAAACTTGTTGCATTATTCGATACCATCACATTCGGAGATCCATTTCTAGCGAAAATGCTTCAATCTCTGACCACTTTGATTTGGCGTCGACACAAACTAAAAAGTTGTATCCTTAAAAAGGGCCAGCGTAGTCGATGTGAACCCTCTGCCAATCATTTTTCGGTCCTTCCCAGGAGTGTAATAGTGCTTTAGCTGGACTGTTTTTAATACGTGAGCATGCTGAACACGTGCGAACTATTCGTTCTATATCTTTGTATATCGCTTTCCAATATGCGTAACGTCGTGCAAGCTGTTTCATTATTATTATGCCGATGTGAGTTCTATTAAGTTCTTGCAGGATAACAGCTTGTATACACATTGGAATAACAACTCAATGTCCTCTAAAAAAGATGTCGTCGTCGATGGTGAACTCACATTCAATTTTGATGTGACTGCGAATATCATTCAGCGCTTTAGAAAGCGTTTCGTCTTGCGCTGCTTCCATGCCAATTGCCCTTGAAACGATGTCAGTAAAGTTTGATATGAAGCCGCTGCGGTCTTATGCTGTTATCCAGTATTCCTCTAATAAACTGTGCGCGTAGAAACATTTCAACAATGAGCACCTTAGAATCTTAAGGCGATATTTTATTTATTTATTTATTTATTATTAATTTACGTTCACCTTGGGACATTAAGGCAAAACCTTGTAAGATTGTCCCAATAACATGAAATGATACATTTAGTACAATAATCCGGACATAATTTAAACTTATACTATAAAATACAATAGCTCACAGAGTACAAAAACAGAACATTACAATATGAATTTCAACAATTCGTCTTTCAATACAAAACAGCTTTGAATCAATAAAAATGTACAGCTCTAAATTTGTTATTAGTCACAAAAGGATGCATACATATATACAGTGTACGCGGTCAAACACAATCCATAGCGCAACCCAATTCAGCTCATAAATTCATTGCCCCTGGAAGTGTTTATTAAGCTCAATTTTGAATAGATTAGCATTGCCAATACCTTTCCAAAGTCTCACAGCATTAACGAAAAACGAAAAAATTGACGATCAGACATAAGTGAGGAATGTCTTAACGGGACAAGCCGATTAGAACGGCCAGAGCGAGTAAATTTAAGGCGCCTAAACAAATATGGAGGCTCCTGAGTGCAAATAATCTTATGCAACAATAGAATACTTCGAGTGTCAAGAAGCTGATCGAATGTGATGTGAAAAAGTTCTATTGCGCGCCCAGACACATGATCTCTTCGACTTAAACCATAAATGTACCTCGTTATAGTGTTAAATAACACATTGAGTTTTCGTTTACTTACTGCATCACAATTCCCAAATATTTCACAACCATATAACATAGTTGGCAGAAGGTAGGACTTGGCTAGTATCATTCTAATCCTGAAAGGCGTAAAATATTGCGTAGCCCATAGGGATCGTAGCATACCATAGACTTTACCAACCGTTACTGCAATATGATTATTCCACGATAGAGCACCATCAAATATGACCCCCAAATTTTTAATCACATTTACATAATTAATTGCCGATGAATGCATAAATATCCCAGGGAGGCCCGCAGTTACGATGTGTTTCTTGTAGATCACCAAACACTTAGATTTAGCCGGATTAAGACACAAACCATTCCTTCCTGCCCATACATATATATTATTCAAGTCTTTATTAATTTTGGTGACACAATCGGCAACTTCGTTCGGTGTACAACTGATGTAAATCTGAACATCATCAGCATACATTTGAATATTACAATATTGTAAGACAGTCGGCAGGTCATTTATGTATATGCAAAAGAGAAGTGGACCCAAAATGGAGCCCTGTGGCACACCTCGAGCCACAGAAAGAAAATTAGATGCCACAACAGTACTGCTACACGGTTTGTAAACCGCCTGTGTTCTATCTGTGAGGTACGATTTTAATATTTTTACCGCAGTGGGTGAGAAGTTATACATTTTCGATAGTTTTGTACATAAAATGTCATGGTCAACACAGTCAAACGCTTTAGAGTGGTCCAACAGTGTCAAGAAACACATCCTATTAGAGTCAAGTGTCACCCGAATATCTTCCACTACATCAATTAGGGCCGTTATGCAGCTCCGTCTATCTCGCACTATTGTTAATCTCTATGCCCAAGAGTAGCTTCCAAAAGAATTTGAAGTAGCGCAACGAACTGTGGATAACCGTGCAAACTAGTGACTGACTTAAAACTATATATATGAATTTTACATCAAAACACTCAAAATAGTACAAATTAAAGAGTAAATAAACAATGTAGCAATTTAAACTTACATCTACAAAAATTTGTTGAGAGAAATCAATTATGCAGCAGTAAAAATTGTGAGAGCTATTGATCCTCTCCACGAAAAAAACTGCTCATCTGCTGAATTGAGTCTATGTGCTTTGCCCCTTCACTCTCTGTGCTCTTTACATAAACCAAGCCCCTCAAAGTAAAAACCGCGAACAGTTGTTTTTGCTTTTTCAAGCGGACTGCCGCACGCATTATATCATAATTTACCTCTGTGAGACATTCGTTCATATAAATTGGGACAGTAGAGTCGAATCCAGCATGCTGTAATTGTAAGGTACCATGTGTCTCACGTTTAAAGTTCGCAATAGACTTTAATACGAAGTTCTTGTCGTAGGGTGTTGCTAGTTTTACCATTATAACACGCCCTTACTACAGGCGGCGTGATACCAACTGATGTACATATGGTATCAAATATTCCAGGTAGATCCTCCTGTGGACTGCATGGGATACTGCATAACCGTAAGTTACAGGCAATAGCGGCATTGTCCTGTTTTGCCACCTGAGATTTTAAGGCCTGAACTTCGGCCCTAAGACCTGGAATAATGCTAGAGTGAGTTTTTGTCTCACACTGCTTCACTCGCTGACACACTGCATCCAGCTCCCCTCTCAATGTCGTGACCTCCAGGCAAACTGTCTCAACAGCAGCAATTCTTTTTTCAAATTGCAGAAGCGAAGCTTTGATGTTCGAGATCACCGCGGCTGTTTCACTAATTTTTTGCATTACTCGTTCTTCTGACATCGTCAATGCAGAACGTAGCTCAGCAACGATGCTCTCCTTCTGCTTATCCCTTTCGCATTGTAATTGCTGCATAACAGCACCTATCGACAGGTTCTCTTTACCGGGCACAGTTTGCGGAGTAGCCGGAGACGAAGCGACTTTACATGTGGTTTTTGTTCTTGTATTCATGGTACGGACTTCTTTCTGCTTCTTGAAATGTTTCAGAGTGTAATGTAATTTCTGTCTATATCCACTTGCTCTATCTGAGTGTATCTTGTTTAATTTTATTTGGCTAGTTTATTTAGCTATTGTTTGTTACTTTTGTATGTGAATAAATCAATCAAAAATTTAGCGGCAAAAAACACGTCCGAACTTATTGAACTTTTATTATTACTATTTAATCGCAATCTAATATATATGCCCGTAATGCAGTCACCAAATCAGCAATTGATTTTTGAGGTGTTTGATACTTTGATAAAAATGTATGTTGTGCTACCAGCACATTCTTTTTGGGTGAAATGTGTTTTTCAAGAATCTTGATCAACTCGTCGTACTTCAGCTCAACGGGTGTTTTCTGTGCTGATAGAGCTGCAATTATGTTGAAATTGCTTGCACCTATTAAATTCAACAATAACTTAGAACAATAATTTTTATTACAAATAATATTTTTCTTTTCCAAATAATTTTCAAATCGCAGATTGTAGTTACAAAATGATTCCTTCTTAGCATCGAAATTCTCGAAAGTGGACAAGATCGCCGTATTCTGGTTTTCTACAGAAGTCTCTGCTCCCGCTGCTCTATCTTGAACTGTCTGTAGCATTATTGCATGAATTGGTTGAATGGTTGAGGATCCATGTTGATTATAATTTAATGTTCTCTTCGTCGCCAATTTGTTGTAATTTTTATAATGAAATGCGATTTATTTAGTATATTTAATCATCACAAAAAGTAACTTTATTGAACATGTTGCATAAATGTAATTTTTATCTCAATTTACAAATAACCAAACGTAAGTAAAAAAGTGACAGCTTACAGTTGTGCCTGGCCGGTAGAAAATCCTTCAACTGAACCCTCCCCTAGGGTACCGGCTGGCAATGGCATCAATTGTCTGATGGTGCTGGATCTAGCTAAGGTCAGGATGTAGCGCTCAGTGATTGATACTCCTTAATAGTACAGCATTGAGAAATACACCTTGACTATGGCTCGAAGGTAAGGGCTGGATCAAGGTGTCACGTGACCCGTGCTGATGATCTGCCAGGCTAGAGGCCCTTTAAAATAATCCAGTCGTAAACAGAGCCCCCGAATGAAAGGCGCCTTTCGGTGGTAAAAGCCTAGCTCGGATATTGCGGATCTCTGTCCGAGTGGTCTTTATATTCTCCGCAAAAAGAATCTTCATGAAGAAGCAAAAAATTAAACCAAAAATTCCGCGGGACATCACCGCAATTCAATTGGCAAATCAGATGGAGCAAAGAATCCTTGATGAGCCAATGCTTAGTGGGGTAAGATCACCCGCTAAGCCCAAATCAAATGCTGCTGCGGTCAATGAACGGATACCTTCATCCGTCACCAAAACAGTGGTTGGACCTATGGTACCCCCAATGACAGTAGGCGGGATGGGTGGTGCAGGAATTCGGAAACTTTCTTCCGATGATGTGCCATCCACTTCTGCTGCTGCCACGGCAAAAATGGGACCAACTCAACAAACTCCCATCTCCACTAAGGAGAGATTGTTGACACTCGGAGTAAAACTGGGGGACAAAGGGAGTAATCCATCCCGTCCTACCACCTCTGACAAAACCTCCAGGATGGCCAAGAGAGGAATCCCTCTTCCTGATCGTGGTCAACCTGGGGGTTTGGATGACCCGAGAACAAAGGAGCTAAGTGGAGCTGGAGTCAGATGATACCTCACCTACCTGTCTCAGGGTCTGCAACCAGATGATGCTCTTGCCAAGGCAAAGGAGCACAGGGTTGTAAAGGATTCGGCTAGCACAACCGAATGCAAACAAGAACCTGAAGTAAAGGGTACGAAACACCTTTTCTCCTAATCTTGACTCAGCCAAAAAGAGGAAGACGGCAACACCGTCAGGCCCACCTAGTCGTGGAGGGTCCAAGGCAGCAGGTAGCTACGCTAAGGTGGCGTCTGTTACCAAGGTGGCTGTTGTTGCTGCGGACTATCCGAAAACCATCCTGACTAAAGAGGAGCTGACAAGTGTTGAGCAGATGTTGCTTGAGAGGCTGGTTGAAGAGTGGACCAAAGAATTCGATGGTATCCACTTCAAGCCTGGCTTCCTGAGCATTGACTGCTGTTCGACGGACTCTGTGGAATGGCTGAAAGAGGTCGTGACGCAACTTTCAGTGAGAGAGGGCGTCAGTTTGGTCGCCAAAGTGGGAGAAAACATCCCACAATCACACACAGTCTTCCTCTTCCTGCCTCGTAGTAGTGGACAAGAGGTAGCTGTGTCACTAAAGTTTCTCTCCAGCCAAAATATTGGGCTAAACACCAATTTCTGGAGAGTATGGAGTTGCAAGGACGAGGGCAACGGACAGTTTTTGTCCGTAGAAATAGATGATGGGTCCATGCAACTAATAAAGAGTTCGGGGTATGCGTTGAACTACCGATTTAGCAAAATCAAAGTCGGTTGTTCCAAACGTACTTAGGAAAAGCCCAAGGCAGCGGAAGTAAGGGAGACAAACATCCCACCTCTGTCAGAGGTAACTACGAGTAGGCTTCCCCCAGCTGAACCGAAGACTGTGACCCCGGAAATCTCTTCCAGGGCCCCCAGTGTTGAGATAGGGGCTGAGGCCGCATACTGTCCTTCACTGGTACACAGTCTGGAGGATGTCTCTATGGACGAGGAGGACGAAGATGGGAATAACACCATCCCGTCACAACCTGTTCGATAAGATGACGAGACTGAAAGTGGCTCAAGCAAATATCCATCATGACAGAGCAGCCTCGGCTGTCATTGGGAGGGTGTTGCCAAGAACAACATGGGGCTGGCCCTCATTCAACAGCCATAGTGTTACAAAGGTCAAATTAGGGGCCTTTCTAGTAAGTTTACAAAGGTAATATGGGATGCCAATGCTGACATTCCCCGCACCTGTATCCTGATTAGAAATGATATCAACTACTTTTGTCTTTCAGAATTCATGTCGCGAGATCTCACACCCATCATGGTAAAGTACATAGATGATGGGGTCTTTCGCGACATAGTCGTTGCATCGGCCTTCTTTCCGGGAGATATGAATGACATACCGGAAGAATTCTATAAGCTGGCGAGGTATTGCCTATCTAAAAGGATTCCACTTTTGGTGGGCTGTGACTCAAACGCACACAATACCATCTGGGGTAGCAGTGACACCAATAAACGGGGTGAGTCAGTTCTAGAATTTTATTATCACTTAATTTATATATATTAAATAAGGGGAACACATCCACTTTTAGAAATGTAATTAGGGAAGAAATTCTTGAACTGACTTTCTGTAGTCCAGAGCTAACTGATATAGTTAACAATTGGAAAGTTTCGGACGAACCCTCTCTGTCGGACCACAGCATAATTGAGTTCGATATAGGAGGTATCGTCACAAAAACGGTAGTTTTTAGAAATCCTAGGTATACTAACTGGGAATTCTTCGATAGTTCAGTGCATTCACTACTCTCATCCTCAAACATCCAAGGAATGAAATCATTTCCGAATCCTATGTTTTATCTTGTCCTCTAAGAACAAAGAAAAACAGCAGGAATGTTCCTTGGTGGAACTCTGGTCTGTCTACTAGACGTACTAAGAAACGTAGGCTATTCAATCTAGCTAAGCGTACGGGGGACTGGGAAGAATATAAAAAAGAGTTGACGATCTATAATAAAGAGATCAGACAAGCCAAAAGGACTAGCTTTAGATCCTTTTGTGAAAGTGTAGAATCGACTCCTGAAGTAGCACGACTCCATAGAGCTCTTGCGAAAAACAAAGTCGATTTAAAGCTGGCATTTAAATCTGAGGATGAGACGTTCACGACAAATGAAGAGGATCGCACTATCCTTTCGCCGCGTGTGCACTTTCCTGGGAGCTCGATCCAGTTACCGCCATCTTTGTAGATGGATGCTCTTCCTAGAAGACCAAGCAAGATTTTTTGGAAGATGGCCAAAGAAATTATAACTACTGAGAGGTTGAGGTGCGGATGGTATTTTCCCAATCCTTCTCCAAAGGAGAGGTGATGTACTGATTCCGCACCTGGTGAATATCACTAAGGCAAGTCTTGCTTTTGGGTATATACCGGAAGCATGGCGCACAGCAAAGGTAGAATTTATCCCCAAGGTAGGCAAGAAGGATATGGCTCATCCCAAAACCTTCAGGCCTATCAGTTTGACATCCTTTGTACTTAAAGCAATGGAGAAAATAGTTAATATACATATCCTTGAGACCGCATTGAAAAGGGAGCCTTTACATCCTTGTCAGTTTGCATATATTGCGGGAAAATCGACTGAAACTGCACTATACCATCTGACTGATTTTATTCAGGCAGCACTGGATAAAAAAGAAATAGCACTTTGTGTCTTTCTCGATATTGAGGGGGCTTTTGACAACACTCCTCATGAATATATGATTAGGGCTCTTAACAATAGAGGAATAGATAATACCATTTCCAATTGGATACGAGCTTTACTCAACAGTAGACTGACTGAAGCTGAAGCAGGTGACAAAACTGTTAAAGTCAAAGTCAATAAAGGATGTCCGCAGGGTCGGGTATTATCACCCATTTTGTGGAGCATAGTAGTTGATGATCTTCTCGTAAAACTCACAAATCTAGGCATATCATGTCAAGGATATACGGACGATATTGTGATAATAGCTAGAGGAAAATATGAATCCACTCTTTGTGATATTATCCAGAGGGGCTTATTAGCAACTAGTGAATGGTGCAGGGGAACAGGATTGAATATAAATGCCTCAAAGACCACCATTGTGCCGTTCACTAGAAAGATATCTCTACCATATATGAAACCTATTCTTCTAAATCGTACACAGGTTGATGTTAGCTCCGAGACAAAATACCTCGGAGTCATTTTCGACAAAAAGTTATTGTGGAAGGCTCATCTGACAGCAACCACCAAGAGGGCTACAGCTTCCTTAATGATATGTAGACGGCTTGCTGGTAGATCTTGGGGATGTAACCCAAAAATCGTTCGCCTGGTCAAATAGAGTCAGACTTAAGACAGCGAAATCTGCATTAAGTAAAGTACAACGCCTTGCCTGCCTTGTTATCACTGGAGTTATGCGCACCTGTCCAACAGCAGCAATGGAAGTTATACTAGACACCATTACATCTAGTAATTCAAGACTCTGCTAGGAAATCTCTTACCAGAATACAAGAAATTATTTCGAGAGAATCAAATTACACCCAAAATGCATGGGGTAAAAATTCTACTCAAGAATACGGTATACTAAAATCTCACAAAGATTTTATGCCAAGAAAATTCAATTTTGCACACAAATATTGCACAATGATGAGTTGCAAAAAGAATGGAAAGGTCTAACTGAGACGTATAAAATTAGATAAAATTCCCTCTTACGGTATACTGACGGTGCTAAGGCAATGGACGGAACTGGGGCAGGAGGAACCAATGGGTTCTTTTCCAAACATTTTTCAAGCGGAAATTCACGCTATTGAAAGATGTGCGCAGATCAACATTGACAGGAAGTATCGGGGGAAAAACATCGTGATACTATCTGATAGTCAAGCAGCACTCAAGAGTTTGAGCTCACCCTTAGTGAGGTCAAAACTTGTGTGGGACTGTATTGGGAAACTGAACTCCCTAGGCAGTATGAACAAGTTATCTCTAATGTGAGTACCAGGCCACATAGGATTAGAGGGAAATGAGAAGGCTGATAGCTTAGTTAGAAAGGCTGCGGCCTCTCACTTGACGGGCCCTGAACCCTTCTGCGGACTATCATCCAATACCATTAGAGGTCTGCTGAAGAAGTGTACAGATGGAAAAAGAAGTTATACCTGGAAAGCTCTTCTGGGATTAAGACAGTCCAAAGCTCTTCTGGGAGACTTTAATCCTAAAAGAGCTAAGGACTTAATAAATATGCCTCGGAGTTAATTAAGAATCATCACAGGCATTTTAAGCGGACATTGTAGACTCAACTACCATTTGAACAAGCTGGGTATATCTTCAGATGCCATCTGTCGATTCTGTGGAGAAAGTGACGAAACCTCACTGCACCTGATGACAGTCTGCGGACCATTATCACACAAAAGACACAGGTGTTTTGGAGAATATATCTTAGATATGAGCAAGATCCCTCATCTTGATTCCTCCAAAATATATGAATTCCTGTCGGAAATTAACCTGACAGAAGATTTATAGATGAGACTATCCTCATCTTTCAAATAAATAGGGGCATCACAATAGATCTTTCAGGTCGCAGTGTACAACATCCTTAAATATATCTATCTATCTATCACACAATTACAGAAATACCTCGATAATACTAGTAATTATAAGAAAAATACTCACTGATTCCGCCATGTCAAAGAACCTCGAAAGGAATTCGCTGAAAGAAAGCTGAAATATTCTCGCACCTCAGTGTACGCTTATGTATAGCAAACCTGGGAAAGATTCAACTCTTCCAGCCTTCCACAGATCTATATATCTTACTTGTACTGTTAAAAATATTTGAAAAAGCTTTACTTACCAAATTGCTTCCTCACATATATTCGGAAATAATTATTCCGAACTTCCAGTACGCATTCCGTAAGACGTATTCCCCAGTAGAGCAAGTGCTCCGAATTATCAAGGAAATCAGGAAAGCTTTGGAGGTTAAGAAATATTGCTCTGCGGTATTCTGGAGTCTGGCATGAAGGTCTAATTTATAAGATCTTTCATCTTCTACCACCAGCTTTACACAAAATTCTAGAAAAGTACCTAATCGGCAATAAGTTTAGAGTTAAATATAATGACACCATAACGGATGATTGTGTTACTGAAACTAGAGTTCCTCAAGGTAGAGCTCCTGGTCCCGTGCTGTATTTTCTTTATACGCTGGATTTACCCAAGAATGATATTAATAAATATTACGACTTGCCCATGATTTCCCGTTAGATGACGCACTTTGTCCAAGGGTGCAGTTTGTCAAGGGTTGCCATCTCTGTGTGTCCCTAAATAATTTACTAAGAACTATTTTCATATACCAAATCAATTTAATTTCATACGAAATCAATGCTAAATATAAATGCAATATTTTATTTTGCTCTGTTTATTTAAATTTTATATATAACAAATTGCTTCATACGTGAAAATGATCATTTCGTCCCAAAAAATATATGTATTCTGAGAGAGCTGGCAACCATGCAAATAAAACGTAAACATGAGGTGTGCAGTGTGCAAATGCAAGCAAAGCAACAGTAAAAAACTAAGTGGGAAATTGTACGGAAAACTTACATTTATCGTGTTTTTAAAGAAATCTACATATGTATATATTTTGCTATAGCTGTACACTTTTACAGTCTTCCGAACGATGTAGCGCAAATGAAGCTTGGTACGTTTTATACAAATACACATCTATCGGATTGTAATTCATGTATTTAGATTCAGGTGATTTGGAAGATTACCTCTCACTTGGGGGAAGTCTGCATGATTGGCCACCAACCATCAAATTCATTAATGGAAATGCTGAAATCATGCGTTGCAGTTTTTTTTTTCAAAGTAAATGGAGAAAAATTATTGCTACAAGCTGATATTTGCAAAACATTTGATGGATGCAAAGAACATTGAAGCAAATGAAAATGTACCATAAAAAAAACTTATTTTTAGATGTAGAAATGTCTCAAAATACCAATGCACGAAAGAGAAAATTCAATAAAAGAACAGCGTAAATATAAAAAAATTGTTTCATTTTCCATTATCAAATAATGTGAAAAAAGAAAATAATAAATTGTCCCATTGTTATGTTTATACAAATATTTTAAGCTTGACAGCTGGAAATTATTAACCAACACAGTTAGCGTGACGTCATTTGTGCTACATGTGCAGAGCATTTCAATTTTTTACGCAGGACGTCGTAATCTTTATTTCTATCATTCTTGAGATTTACCCATAAGTGGCAGCATTGTTGCGTCAAGATTCCCAGATGACACCGTTATCTTATGCTCGCTTTCGAATATACAAAGCACCTTCGAAACACCAAACTATCAAATTGGAGAATACGGGTAAATGAAATTAAAAGTGTACACAATGTTTTTACTTATCGCTATGGAATTGCTCCAACACTCACCCTTAACAATGTAACTATTTCAGAAAAAATTGCTGTGTCTTGGAGCCCAATTAGACAAAAGACTTGGCGAAAACCCTTAGAAACGAACCAGAAGTACATGAAAATCAAGACCTCCAAATTAAATTGAATACTCCATGTAGAAAATCTCGGTTGCGTCTAGAACTCAAGGTATTGATATACAAAGCCTCCATAAAGCAGATCTAGACTTACGGCACGCAGCATCTTCACACATTGATATGATTCAATGCGCACAGCTCAAAATGTTGTGGAATATAATAGCGGCCCCTTGGTTTATTAAAAACCAAAATATTCATCGGGACTTATATATCCCAATGGTTAAAGAGGAAGTCAACAATTTGACAAGAAGGTATAGCGATAGGCTACAAAACCATCCGAACTCAACAGTCAGAAGCTTTTATGGTTGGCACCACAATCCAGAATAAAATGGCGTGGTCATCCAGTCTGTTCAAATCGTAGACTATATTCAGTGTCAAATGAAATAGAAAACTCACAACAAATCTTTGCATATAAATAATGTTCACTCCGAATCCTAATGTTCAGATGGCTTCCGCCTGGTACCTGGGGTGCCATGTTGTATCCGGTTTGCCTCCAGGGCATCTGCTTAGGGAAGATAGAGCAACTTTCTCCTACCACTTTAACAAGGTGGACACACTTCTTATCGCAGTATCAGGCAATCTCCCAAGTAGGCGTGCCTCGCTGGGTATAATCTGCACCTGATCGCAATATTGAGTTCCACGCCTTCTGTGATGCTTCTCAGCTGGCATATGCTGCAGCCCTTTACGTTCGGTGTAGGGTGAAAATTCCATCTCTACCCATTTGCTAGTGGCGAAATCGCGGGTGGCCTCAATGTGAACTATCTCTCTTCCACGTTTAGAACTATATAGGGCAACACTTTTAGCAGAGTTGATTTTCCCTTTTAAACCTCTATTAAATATTTCAGATGACAGCTTGTTTTGTTGGTCCGACTCTACGATTGTGTTGGCATGGCTGCGAAAGCCACCCCACTTGTGGAAAGTCTTCGGGGCGATTCGAGTCACTGCCATTACCAGCAAAGTAGGTGTGAACAACTGGCGTCATGTCCGCTCAGAAAATAATCCAGCAGATTTAGCTAGCCGTGGTGTGGCACCTGATGCACTACTCCACAACAAGCTCTGGTGGGAAGGCCCGGCCTGGCTGCAGCAGGATCGGGAACGGTGGCCGCCTTCGTTGGACGAAAACTTGTTAGCAACCGATGAAGAGCAACGACCTGCAAAGTGTCATGTAGTATATGTGTCCTCTGCGGACGACCCAATGTTGCGCTTCTTCTCATTTTCTAGGGCCCTCCGAGTGTTGAGTTTCGTGCGCCGCTTTATGCGCCACTGTTCGGTGAAACATCGGGTTACGACTCCTGACAGCGGGTCCCCGCTTACTCGGGAGAAATCGCCGAAACGCCCACTTGCCTTATTGTGCTCGCGCAGCAAATGTATTTCCCAAAAGAATGCAGTGCATTTGTGGCACGGGAGCCGATATCCAGCTCCAGTTCACTTTTGGCTCTGAATCCGTTCGTGCACTCCGATGGTACTCTGCGCGTAAATGGTCGATTGGCGCTCACTACACATTTGCCATTTTCGGAGAGACACCCGATCATTCTGCCCTACTATGGTCACTTAGTCGTCTAATGGTGAAATTCATCCATCAGGTGTCCCTACACGGGGGGAATCAACTAATGCTGCGGCTAATCCGGACCCAATATTGGATTCCAAAAGCGAAAACGCTCATTAAAAGCACAATTCACCAATGTAAGACATGTATTCTGTGGAAGAAGCGTCGACAACAGCAGCTCATGGCAGCTCTTCCGGTTGAACGTACGACGTGTTCACGTTCTTTTACCCGTACTGGAGTTGATTTCGCGGGACCGTTTGATATCAAGCACTATAAGGGGCGGGCATGCCACGTTACGAAGGGGTACGTCTGCATCTTTGTATGCTTCGCTACGAGAGCAGTTCACCTTGAGACGACTACCGATTTGAGTACTCCTGCCTTCCTTGCGGCATTGTCTCGGTTTATCGCCCGCCGGGGATGTTCTTTGAAAATGCACTCGGATAATGGTCGGAACTTTGTGGGCGCGGAAAAGGCGATGAGGCTTGATTTCCAGCGGGTGCTCCGCGAAATCCGTGACCGAGCCGTGGTGGGTCACTTTCATAGCCAGATCGAGTGGGATTTTAATCCCCCACGCTCCACATATGGGGGCCTTTGGGAAGCAGCGGTCAAGAGTTTCAAGCACCATTTCAAGCGCATGGCAGGGCAACTTAAGTACACGTTTGAAGAATTTGTGACTCTCTTAGCGCGTATCGAGGCGTGTCTTAATTCTAGGCCTATCAGCGCTATGTCTGAGGACCCCACGGCTCTCCAGGCGCTGAAGCCAGGTCATTTCTTGGTGGGTGTGCCAGCTGAGCCTCCGGATACAACACCTTTTCTCTCGATTTTGATCCGTTGGCAAAAACTGAAGGCGCTGGCTCATCAATTCAGCGTCAGGTGGAAAAACGAATATCTCCTCGAGTGTCAACGGCGGAGTAAGTGGCGGACGGCTCAAGTGAATGTCAAGGTGGGTGAGTTAGTGGTTGTGCGGGAAGACAGCCTAGCGCCTCAAGAATGGCGGCTGGGCAGGGTCACCGATACGCACCCTGGTCCTGATGCACGTGAAATGTTAGCCCGACCTATCACGAAGGTGGTGATCCTACCGGGAGAAGAGCCGCCTCCTACCAGCGGAGGGGTATAACGTACCTTGTACTTTTTTATTTGATAGTTTTTATGTTTTCTTTTAGCTCTATTCCCTTCTTGTTCTAATTCATTTTTTGATATTTTCTCAGATCTCGGCCCACTCGCTACTTGCTGTCTGACGGGTGCTGCTTTTTGTTTGCTTGTTTTTCAAGTGTGGCCGTGCTGCCACCACTATTCCCCATGGCGGTGCCACCGGACCCAACATTCGATCTCCCATCGAGCTTCGCCTCTCTGTCGCCGGCGCCACCTGGCTGCGTGGTTCCGGAAGCGTCAAACCAGGGCCAGGAGGAGACCAGGCGGAAACCATCCCGCGCTGTTCCGCCCTTTCTGGGTTTTACGAGGAGACCGGTGGAGCTGCGCCCTACTCCGCAGATCATCTGCACTATGTGTTAGCTGATGGACCAATCACCATTGATGAAATGTATGAACGGGATCCGGCGTGGATATGTTCTTTTCTTGCAATAATGCAAGGGGGGCGGCATGTTCACTCCGAATCCTAATGTTCAGATGGCTTCCGCCTGGTACCTGGGGTGCCATGTTGTCGGCCTATCTCTGCGTTCCATCGTTCGGTACGGTCCGAAAGCCTGTGCTGTGCGGTGGAGAGCGAGAGAACAGTCGAGGCAAGTGCATATCGTATTTGTGCGGAAGCCATCTTTAACTGTTGGTCTATTTTGGCGCGGGGCTACGAAGCAGCGGCAACTGCTCTCTTTGCGCCGTATTCAGTGTGTTCTGGAGTTTCTGCAAGTGCGGATCGGCGCCCAATAGTGAAAATTAAATATAAAATCAACAAATAGTAATATATAAATTACAAATAAAAATAAAGAAACTTTTACATAAAATAAAAAAGGTGTACAAGAAAACAAACTGTAAATAAAGTTAATATTTCATTCTGAGCACAACAAATAATAATATATACACTTAGCTGAAAAAGTCTACGTACAACATATGAAAATAACAAATTGAAGTTATTTATTCAATTTAGGGATGATTTTTTAAAATTTTGTTGATGCAGTATCATAGTCTTTTATGTTTACTGTACATTCGCAAAAAAAAATTGGCAAAAACAACAACAAACAAAAAACAACTGAACTTAAATCCAAAAAGAGCGAAATTCAATGCAGAAAAAGTCTCAAGTGGCGTGTCCGAAATAGCTATATTATTATTATTATCGTTAAGGGGATGTTGCACTGCGACCTATAAGATCTATTGTGCCCCCTTCGTGGACCTAGAGTATTTCTCTTAGCCCAATTCCCTCGATAAAATGGAGTTTTGGTCCTACTTCACAGAGTCTGAGTTCGTCATCGAGTATGATGAATACGCCAAGGTGTTTCTTTCTCTTGTGCATCAGGGCGGGGCAAGTTCCTAACACATGTTGTGCGGTCTCGTCCTCTTCCTTGCAGAACCTACAAAGAGCATCAGGGAAAATTCCTAGTTTTGTTAGGTGATAATTCAACCTGCAATGTCCTGTTAGCAGTCCCGTAATGATTCTCAAGTTGTTCTTCGTTAGATTCATACAGTCCTCGTAGCGTTTTGGGTTGTATGTCCCTAGCGCTAATTTGGAATGTGATAACCCCGGTAATTTTTCCCAGTATAATCTTCTTTGTCTATCCTCTTCTTCCCAGATAATACGGGAGGTGTTACCCGATCCTAATCCACAGAATGGTTCGGATCCTACAAATGCAGATGATGCTCCCTTCCTGGCAAGTTTGTCAGCCATCTCGTTTCCATTAATCCCTACATGCCCCGGAACCCATAGAATCAACACCTGATTGAGTTATCCTAGGATGTTCAGCTTATCAATGCACTCCATCACCAGTTTTGATGTAACTTGGTGAGATTTAAGTGCTTTGATAGCTGCCTGGCTGTCAGTCAGTATTGCTATTCTGCGGTTCCGATAGTTTCGTTCGAGACTAAAGTGCGCACATCTATCTATCGCGTATACTTCCGCTTGAAAAATAGGGGTGTTCTTACCTAAAGGTTCAGAGTATCTTTTCCCTGGTCCAAATACACCCGCCCCGGCTCCATCGTCAGTGAGTGAGCCGTCAGTGTACCATGTCATCATGTACTGGTATACCTCGTATGTTTCTGACATACCTTCCCAATCTTTTTTATTACTAAGTTCAGTTTTAAAATGTTTCTTAAAGCTGAACGTTGGGAGTATGGAGTATTTTGGCATCGAGATTTCAGGAAGTTGCTTAACGAGAAGTTCTGTCTTCCTTTGATTAAGATAACTCCCTGTGCTGGTGTTGTTTCCAGCTACCCTTGAAGTCGCCCTCCTCGCTTGGGACTGGATATAAATATGAAAAGGTGTGAGATCCAAGAGCACCTGCATTGATGCCGTTGGACATGTTCGCATAGCTCCCGTAATACATACACATGCAAGTCTTTGTGTCTTGCTAAGAGTGTTAGTTACTGTCTGCTGATTCGTGCAGTTTTCCCAGACTAATGCCCCATAGGTTATCATTGGCCTGACAATTGCTGTGTATATCCATCGCACGATTTTTGGTGTACAGCCCCAACTTTTGCCCGCAATAGTTCTATACGTCATGAAAGTTTTGATAGCTTTCTGTTTAATTTGCTCAATGTGGGTTTTCCACAGTAATTTTTGGTCGAAGACCCAAGAATTTTGCTTCTTTCGGAAGTTCTATCTCTATACCGTCTAAATGGATAGGTTTAAGATGCGCGAGTTTATACTTTCTTGTGAATGGTACTAACGTTGTTTTTGCTGGATTAATATTCAGCCCAACCTTGGCGCACCATCTCTTCGTTAGTTTAAGTCCTAGCTGAATTCTATCACATAGAGTATCCTCAAATTTACCTCAACAGATGATGACTATGGCGTCCGCATAGCCTTGAAATGACAGACCATTGATTTCTAGTTCTGCCAATAGCTCGTCTACTACTATACTCCACATAAGTGGTGATAGCACACCTCCTTGTGGGCAACCCCGTGTGGTATTAGCGATTATACTTCCTGCACTAGTTGGTATTTCTACCTTCCTGGTATGAAGCATATTGCTCATCCAAGAAGCTAGAGTATTGTCAACCCCTCTTCTTGTAAGAGCTCTTCTGATAGCGTCATGTGAAGTATTGTCAAAAGCACCTTCTATGTCTAGGAAGGCGCATAGCGCCGTTTCCTTCTTTACTAAGCTATCCTGCAGGAAGTTCGTCAGTTGGTATAGTGCAGTTTCAGTGGAATGCCCTGCTCTATATGCATGCTGACAGGAGTGCAGCGGGTTTCGTATTAAACCCGTTGTCCGGATGTAGTTGTCTACTACCTTCTCTACAGTTTTTAGAGCAAAGGATGTCAGGCAGATTGGCCTGAAGGATTTCGGATGGAGGGGGTCCCTCTTACCTACCTTCGGCAAAAATACCACATATGCCCGTCTCCAAATTTTAGGTATGTAACCTAGCGCTACACTGCTTCTTGCTATTCTCGTCAATGGACCTAATAGCTGTTCTATACCCTTCTGGAGAAGAGCAGGAAAAATTCCAACTACCCCAGGAGATTTCAATGGTTTAAAAGTGTTAACTGCCCATCTAATCCTCATTCCTGCTTATTCTTCCCAGATTTTCAGTATATTCTGTCCCTGCTGGCACATATGTGGAAGATCCTGGGAAGTGTGTATCAAGAAGTAATTCTACTCTCTCTTCTTCATTTTCCGTGAAGGAACCTTCCTCATTTTTAAGGATGATATACTACTGCCTTTGGCAATCACTTTATAGAGTTTTGAAACCTCAGTGGTGTGCTCAATGCTTTCACAGAAATTTCTGAAACTTGTGCGTTTTGCTTCTCTAATCTCTTTGTTGTAGAGTGTCAGCTCTGTATTCAGTCCAATCCCCGGTAATTTTTGATCTATTAGATAGCCTACGAACCTCAGTTCTTAGTTTCTTTAGATCATTGTTCCACCAAGGTACGTTCTTGGTAGAGCTTACCTTGCTTATTGGACAGCTGTCTTCGTATGAATCAATAATTGCTTTATTGAGACTTTCTATCGTAGTTTCTAGTTGTATTTCGTTTCTGATGCAGTCGCCTAATTATAGTTGCCTTAGGTTTGGATTCAGATTGCTTAGATATTTTTCCCAGTTTGTTTTCCTCGGATTCCTTAAAGTTCTTTGCATTAATTGCAACCCCTTTATGTCAAATCGTAGTATCCTATGATCGGACATTGATGGTTCGTTGGATACTATCCAATTCTTAACAAGACTAAAGCCCCAGGTATTTCCTAAGGTTATGTCTAAGACTTCTTTCCGTACGCTAGTTACGAAAGTGGGTGTGTTACATTGAGAATTTCTAATTTATTACTAATGATAAATTCGAGAAGGTACTCACCACGCTTGTTGGTGTCTGTGCTGCCCCATACCTCGTTATGCGCATTGGCGTCACATCCAAGTATTAGAGGTTGCTTCTTCCTTTCACAGTACTCCACCAGTTTTTAGCCAAGCTCGGGTGGGACCCGAGTATCTTCCCCTGGTAGGTATCCTGATGCAAATACAACTTCACGTGTACACCCGTTGATGTTGATCGGGATCTGCACCGCTACAAGATCTCTAGAGAGAAACTCTGGAAGACACAAGTATTTCATATTTTCATTGGGTTATCACACCTGATGTCCCATATTACCTGCGTATCAGATGGAACCAAACCTCTGATTTGAGCCCTGAATACCCAGGGTTTCTGTGCCAGCACTATGCTCAGGTTGGACCTGAGTGTTGCTCTAGCGATGACTGCCGAGGCGGCCTTCGCATGATGGAGATTAATTTGATCAACTCTAATGCTGGCCATCTCCACGTTATTGTTTGGATTGCTTCTCCTTCGCATCGCACTCCGCCAGGGCATCATCGATGTCTGACAGGAGTACTTTGTCGGAGTCTTCTACTTCGGCGGTCAGTTTTAGCGATGTTAGGTTGATGGCATTGATGTCTTCGCTTTCGACAGCTAGAATGCTGACTCTCGCTCCTGACCACTTCTTCTGCCACCTCTTTTAGGATCTCCTCTGCGTCGGCTGAGTTTTGCTCAGCTGTGGCCACTGCGTCTAGAGGATTACCTATTACACGTCCTTTGTGTAGATGGACGGGGATCTTGCCAAATCTGTAGGCCACTCTACAGTCCTTGGCTTTGACCGCTTCAAGCGATCGGTCATCAATGCCGATCGTTAACAGATTGCCGTTCTTCTCGTCCTTGCTACTGAAGATTCTCCAGAGATTGGTGCTTAGCGCTTTGTTCTGAGTTACCATAAAATCGAGAAGTTTCTTGTCGTCGTTCCCAGCTGCTCGAGGAAGGTATACCGTCTTCAGATGTACACCAGGGATAGCATCTCCAGTGCACGTCGTCAGCTCTGTCCCCTTCCAACCAGATAGCTTGGGTAACGTCGTCTTCACCCATTCAGCAACCGCTTCGGTGGAAATATCGATCAGGATGAAGCCTGGTCGAAAGTGGATGCCCTCAAATTCAAGTTAGGTTTCAGAACCCTTGAACATTTCGTCCATAAATAAGTTTTCGAGTTGCCGGACTTTGGTATTACAGCCAGCCTAACGCCTTTGGTGACGCTGACACCCACCTTCTTGGTGGCCGCCTCTGGTTTCGGTGCAGGTTTTGGCAAATTTGGCAAACTTTTCTTCATAGCAACCCCTGGTGCAGTATCACAAGCCCTGCTTTTTTTTGGCGGAGTTGCCCTCAGTTGGACTGATTTCAATAGCGCCCCTTTTCCTTACGTAAGATGTGCTCTTAGCGCAATTGAGCACTTTCTGTTTGGCTTCTTCGGCCGTTAAGCCCTCGTTGAGATAGCGCAGATACCATTTAGTACCCGCCCCACTCAAACATGTACTTTTCCTGGCAGCGCCGAAGCCGGGAATCTGCCTCGTCTGTTCAGTACTCCTCCAGGGCTGTGTATTTGTGGCCTTGGATGTCGAAGCACCCTCAGCACCCACAGTTCCCCGACTTTCCTTCCGTTTCACGGGTCCAGTTGCCGTCCGTGGCGCAGGCGCAGAGTTGTTATCTCTGTTACCTTTGCCCTCCGTCTGTCCTCTCCGGTTAGGAGTTAGAACGTGGCGCTCAGTATTGAGAACATTACTTTCCACCTGATTCGCCAGTTGAGTTGCAGAATGTGTACCTGCTAGTTTATTAATTTTATTTAAATTTGGTGTTTCCATATTTAATCCCACGAGTGTGGGGGAAAGAAGGTTCGCCGTGTCATAGCCCCCAGTAACACGGTAAGCCCATGGTTACTCACTGACGCTGGCAGGTATCTGTGAGGTGCGACGAATACAGTATGATAACCCCTAACCGCAAACATCAAGCCAATGGACGCGTGCTATCCCGACTCAGGGGGGGCTGTTTAACGACCACACAGTTGTGTACCTAATTTTGTCTGACGTCTCCAGGCTGACCTCTCCAATATGGGGATTGCATAAGCAGTCCGATGGCACAGCCCAGCCCTTCACCGACGCACACAAGCCCTAACACCACATCAAGGTAAAGGTACGAGGTAAAGTATTACATCCATTACAATATATTAAATAATATATATTAATATTAAAATAAAAATATTAAAAACCAATTTGTATAAGTTGACTATATAAATTTAATTAAAGATTAAAACTAAATAAAAATAATAAAATATAAAAAAAGAATAAAAAATAAATATATCACAATATTAAAATAAATTTTAAACACAAATTATTAATACATTATAAATTTATTTAATATAAAAATTATTTACATATATTCTCAAATGTATGTACATTCAGTATTCCACACTGCATTAACTAATGATAACGGAAGTGACTAGAATAAGTTAAGAATTATTTTGGTGGCGTTTTGAAAAAGCTCTTAATTACAGTAGAATGGTTTTATGGCACTTCCTCGTATACGGCATTACTGTAGTAATCTACAAATGAAATATATTAATTGAAAAATATAAAATATACATATATCAATATTTTAAAAGCTCCGTCAAAGAAAAATTATTCCATACAATAAATGTAAATATTGAAAATGAAATGTGGTGAAATATTTGGAATTCACCATGACCGAAAGAATTTCAGAGTGTTGCATTAAAGTGGATTTCAACATGAATATTAAGAATGGCTTTACATTATTTATACTGCAAGTTTCTATGTTAGCAAGACTTAAACCAAACTAAAAACCAACTATTATTCTTATTTTTAATAGTTTATAAGTAAATTCTAAAAATATACTTAAGACTAAGCTACTATTGGCTTTCGACCTAAAATTGTGTTCTAACTTAAATTTGATATATCATGTCACATAATTTTAAGATGATCACAACAATGAACATGTTTTTTTGTGACATTGGAGAGTAAGTTGGATACCGCATAGATTGTCCATAGGTTGAGACGATTTTAGTTAGCATAATGGCATGTTTCTTCTATCCTGGAAACTACGAGGTTGGATTGATATTGAAGCTGCCTAAGTAGGAAAAAAACATTTTTTTTTTCAAAAACCATTTATTTCTCAACATAGTCTCCTTTTACTTCGACACACTTAGTAAGACGATATTCCAACTTTTTTATACCATCTGAATAATACGATTTCGGGAACCCCTCAAAATACGCGTTAGTTTCGGTAATCACTTCTTCGTTTGAGATGAATCTTTTTCCTGCGAGCCAATTTTTCAAGTTTGGAAACAGGAAAAAGTCACTAGGAGCTAAATCTGGACTATAAGGTGGATGATTAACCAATTCGAAGTGTATTTCAAGTAAATTTTAGCATCGTATCTAATGCTGTGTGGACCGGTGCGTTGTCTTGAAGAAAGAGCATTTTTTTCTTCTTTAAATGTGGTCGTTTTTCCTTGATTGCATCAATCAATTGATCCAATAATGCACGATAATACTTTCCTGTGATTGTGGATCCTTTTTCAAGATAATCGACGAGCAATATTCCGTGTGTATCCCAAAATACAGTGGCCATAACCTTGCCAGCCGATTTCACTGCCTTCGCCTTCTTCGGAGCACTTCCATCAGCTTCCACCTATTGTTTCGATTGATTTTTGGTTTCAGGTGTGTAGTGGTGGACCCACGTTTCATCAACAGTTATTAATAGACGCCAAAAATCAACAGGATTACGCTTTATCATGTCCAAACACCGCTGTGAAGTGGTCTGTCAAACTCGTTTTTGTTCGACACTGAGCAAACGCGGCACCCATCTTGCCGATAGCTTTTTCATATGCAAAAGTTCATGCAAAATGTTGAACACACGTTCATATGATATGTTTACCATTTCAACAATCTCACGCAACTTGACTCGGCGATCATTCATAACGATATCGAGGATTTTCTTGATATTTCTTCAGTAATCACCTCTTTTGACCTTCCTATTGATGGTATTGTTGCAGTGCTTGTTCGGCCGCGTTTAAATTCTGCAATCCAATATTTTACCATGTCTTATCTTTTGTCTCTTTCGCCGTTTTCCCTTTCAAATAATAGTGTTTAATCACTGCACGAAAATCGCTTTTTTCCATTTTTCAAGAAACACAAAAGTTGCTTACTTCAAACGACTACAACAAATAAACTAATCGATAAATTTGAGTGAAATTTTAACAGCTGACGTTTGACAGATCGCAATTTCTAAAAAAAAAAAAAGGTTTTTGTGTTTGTGCTGCCATCTAGCGCTAGGTAGCTTCAATATCAATCCGCCCTAGTATATATATATATATATATATATATATATATATATATATATATATATATATATATATATATATATATATATATATATATATATATATATATATATATATATATATATATATATATATATATATATATATATATATATATATATATATATATATATACTAGGGCGGATTGATATTGAAGCTACCTAGCGCTAGATGGCAGCACAAACACAAAAACTTTTTATATATGTATATATATATGTATATATATATATATATATATATATATATATATATATATATATATATGTATATATATATATATATAAATATATATATATATATATATATATATATATATATATATATATATATATATATATATATATCATTAATGGTGTCGTGTGTCAGATTCTCAGAGTGGTAACTCTTAAATGGTGCCAACAAGAGGCTTCCATATCTTTAAAAAAGTCCCACTCCGAAAGTGATCCACCGGTTGTTTCTATTTTAAGAAGAATTTTTTAAGAAAGAAAAGAATTATGAGATTAAAATTATTAAAATAGAATACTCTTTTGATTAATTGCTTACCGGTACAGTGCAGTCAAATTGCGCATCTTAATTTTTACTTCTCCCACCGGATATATAAACCCCTGTTTCCACAACTCCGCCACCATTTCCACCAGTATGTGGCTATTTTTTCTGCATGCATGCAACTGGCTTATCCTGTACTTCCATATATAAATTAAAGCCCGCTCTTTCACCTTGTCTCATTTATTTGTACTCTTTCTTGGTGTTGGACATAAAAAAAAATAAAACATATTTTACTTTGTTTTATATTTTTCATTTTTACTTACATTTTTTTTCCATAATTAGAAGAAGCTCTAAAATATGCTAAAACAAGTTCACAAAATTCAAAGCACAAAGCAAAACTATCAAAATTAGATTCGAATGTGTAGTGGGAACGGTAATTCAGATTCGTAATTCCAGCGAATTACGTAATTCAAGTTGCTGTGGGTACATAGCATAAGTCTGTGAATGTAAATATATTACATACCGTATTGGTGCAGCAAGCGAAGCGAAATGTTCAGTAACTCCTTTTTGGAAAGGAGCCAAAGTATTTTTTCTGTGTATTATTGGATAACTCACTAAATTGCCTATCCTTTCTAGAATTTCTTTTTGATTCGGTAGATCTCTACCATAAGGTTCTTTTCCAAGGTAGTGTAACGTCATAACCGTGGAGTTGTCAACATCAAACCAATCGTTCACTAGCTGAATAAAGTCTGCAGTGTCGTGTGGAAGATATAGATGTCTTCCAACTGTGCGCCAACATCTTATTGCATGAGCAGTCGTGTTTGAGAAAAGCTGTTGTTCTTTCTCGGATAATTTATATGCCATGGACACGTCAGATCTGGACACATGCTGCATGACTTGTTTTGTTGTTTGGAGTGTTACAATATTCTCATTTCACAATATTCACGAATCTAAGTAGTGGTTAATGAGCTTTAGCAGACGTGTAGAGTCAGCAAAAAAAGCAACTTTGTCAGCCATATTGCATGGGTTTTAGAGCTAAGGCTTGTCTAGTTTATGGAATATATATTTATGTTACCTATTTATTATTATATAGCAACTCACCAATAGGCACACCAAAGTCTTTCCTCAACGATTGATAAGTTGTGCCCATGTGAAATAATTGCAACGAGGGAGAATCACACGTTGTGAAGAGCTTTATTATAGATTTTGTCATTTTTCAATCGAAATTATAAAATACAGGTGGCTTCCAGGAGGCCTTCAAACCTCTTGTCATTGTCACTTGAATATAATTCATGGGTTTTCTGAATATATCTGTTGAACACTCATACTCGTAAACATCAGCAATTTTCATCTCATCAAAAGAGTTCACACAAATGTTCTCATCTTGCGAGAGATTGTTAACAATTCGATAGCAATTTATGAGAAACCCCAGCAGAGATAACAAACAAGGTAGTGGGAATCCTTTGCTATATAAATGCCTATACGCTCTTGAAATTGCAGCTTGTAAGCTTATAGCATTGGACAGATCTTCCCAACGTCAGTTCGCACTTTTAGCAACCTTATCGCATAACCTTTTTTTTGCGCATAGTAAAATGTTCGGGTACTGCTGTGGTCAGAGCTTTGTTTTAAATATTGAATTAGTAAAACCACTAAAACAGACCTAAAAAAGAATTGTATCAACTCTTAATATATGCCCATATTATGGTTCACAACTGAAATTACAGTTGAGTTGTAGTTGTGAAATTGGTATTATGGTTCACAACTCTGGCAAAGTTGTGTTGTGTGAACTGTCAAAATCAAACAACTGCGAATTACCAGTTGTTTTCTTGTGCCTGGGTGTGTTAAATTGTTAAATATGGAGAAATTTTTGTAAGTATAGTTAATATATGTATAAAAAAGTATTTGATTTGAAATGTTTTATAGGGACATAAAGAATAAACGACAAATTGAGTGTCTTATGAAGGTTTTTTTTTTATCAATCAGTTTTAAGAAAATTAAAATGTTTGTTAATTACTTTCAGAAAACTTTTTATTTTGTTTGTTATATAAATTGAATTGAAGAGAAAATTGTAATTATTGGAAGACACGCATTATGTTGTTCTAGATTGTTTCCTATACATATTTGTTGTTTCTCTTCTCAAAAATTTTATCAGATACAGCTTGTATGTCATCATTTTAACAGTACAAATATATTTTAAATGAAAATTATTATATTTGAATTTTGTGCATTTTCGCCGCAATCCGTTGCACAAACGTGCTGTATTCAGTGACATATAAGCCGATCGAAACGCCATCGGTCGGCCCAACCATTTGCATTGCCGGCGGGAGTGTGTCATGCCACCGTTTGGCCCCTCGCACCGGCATCCAGCCGGAGACAGGTGCAGTGTTGGCCGCCATCACACTACGTACTCCGAGATTAAGACCCAAAAGTCCTAGCATATCTTCGCGATATTCGTGGAGTAGGATGTCCGCTAGACTTAAGCTGTTTGTGGCCTCAATCACGTGCTCCATATCACTGAAATGTGCCAGGTAGTTGGCATGCACGAGATCTATGAACTTTTTGGGTTCAGCACAGAACAAATCTGCTATTTCCTCGGGACTATGAAGAAATCTTGCCTCTGAAGTAACTGTAAGAACACTCTAAAATCAGTATATACGTGAAACTAGTGTACAATTTATGCGGCACCCTACATTTTGGATTGAAAACACGACCCAAAGCGTGCATCATTGTAATTGATTCATCGCATCCCACAGAGCGCAAGGTTTGTGGTTTTTTCCGTTTTGTTTTCCCCTTTTCCGTTTCCACTGGTTTGGTGAGCATAGAAACAGCTCCTGAAATGATGAGAAGGAACTATACCAGCATGGAAACATCAATGAGAAATAACACATTCAATACCCACCTTTAAGAGATGCGAAATGCAAATTTAGAAGCGCATTTCGTATATCGCCTTGAGCTGTCACCACAATCGAGTCCACTACTGCCTGCGTTGGTACTCGGTACAGTTCACTGTGTTTCTCTCGCATAATCGCACAGAATCGTCGTACCGCCTTTTGCATCAACGTTGTGGCGATTGGATTAAAGCTGATGTGTGTGATATCGTATTTGCTTTTGACCTGGTCCGAGAACAGTTTGTAACTCAGGTTTATGCCACGAAATTTGGAATCGGCGACAATAAAAACCATGGGCGACTTTCCGTAATCGGCATAATCTCTAAAATTAAAAAAAATGCCTTAAATGCATGTTAAACCAGCGCCAAATACAAATATACTCTAAAATAGCCTCAAATAGCGTCGGATCTCGGTAGAAAGTATTAGGAAAATCCTCGACAAGTAGTATGCGTTTATCGGTGCTATCAAACAGAGACTTATAACGGGAAGCCCTCAGAAGAAAACCTTTAAATGCTTCCAATTGGCTACCCACATAAGAATTACCAGTAGTTTGGTCTCCCAAGGTTGTGATCACCTCCATATCCACTGGATTTATCCATTCACGCAATTGATACTGGTTCGTTGCAGCTAGCAACCTTAATGCGGCTGTCTTCCCTGAACCAGGTGGGCCTGTAATAAGACATAATTCTGCAGATTGCGGTTGCTGTTGTTCCAACCAATTCTGCAGCTCCTCAACCTTTTTCGAATGCACTGCAAGCTCTTCTGTGGTAACTGGGGCAAAACTCTCTATCCAGTCTGAGTTGGAATTAGATGATGTGCTAGGTTTTTTCTCTGATACGGTTGAAGTTTTTGTAGCTGGGGCGAAACTCTTATTCCAGTCTGAGATGTAATTAGATGATGTGCTACGTTTTTCCTCTGATACGGTTGATGTTTTGATAACTGGGGCGAAACTCTTATTCCAGTCTGAGATGTAATTAGATGAGGTGCTAGGTTTTTCCTCTGATACGGTTAAGGTTTTGGTAACTGTGGGGAAACTCTCTTTACAGTCCACGTAGGAGTTAGATGATGTTACGGTTGATGTTTTGGTAGATCTATTGTATCGTCTTTTAGTGGGCCTCCCTTTTGATTCGGTCTTGTTTGTTTCCATGCTGGAAGCATAATGCTGACTGAACGCAGATTTCTTCCAACCTTTCTGAATATCAATATTTTGATTAAATTGTATTTTTATTTAAAATTCTTTTTACCTTTATCACACTCATTTCGGCACATTTGAAATAGCTGTTTATATAAAATATGTCAAATTATTTCCCACTCACATCAACATTACACTACATCCACACTGTGTATGAAATTTCGTATTGAATTCTCCAGGGCGCACTTATTAGGTGTTCGCATAGGGAAAATTAGTCCTTTTCTTAAAAGTTATGATGTTAGTAAAATTTTTTAGTTTGCCAACAGAGATCAGCTGTTTTCACCTAATTGACAATTTAACTGCCAAACTAATTTAATAAAATAGTTGTTGTTGTAGCCTTGCCATTTTATCAGTGCTCCCTATAACTGTTATTACCTATTAAAATTGTATTTGTATATTGTCCAATTGCTTTATTCTGCTTTCATTAAGCTTTCATTGAGCTTTCATAATTTTTCGATCACAAAATTTTGCTCTTAAATGCAATTTTTAAATAATTCCCCTTTTTAACAAACAAATTTAATGATCAATGCAATATTTAACAAATTACACTATATTTTCCACTTTTTTACCAATCAAATTTCTTCATATATGCAATTTTTAAATAATTACATGCCTTACAGTGGAAAGCATACTAGACTCTCACATTGAGGAACGCAGTTTGTAATCCTGCTCCGGGCTGATATCAAAAATGTTTCTTTCTAAAAATTGTTTTCTCTTCGAGTCGATTATAATAACTAGTAGTCATTATCCTAAACCCTTGCACTCATAATTAATTATGGTGTAAGATATAATAATAATAATAATAAATAAATACATAGTGGAATTACTGTACCAGGGAATGCGAATACGGGGAGCGAAAAATTGGTTCTTCTTGCTGTCAAAATATCAAAAGGCTGGAAACATATGCAACAAAGCACGTGCTTTGTTTAAATGAACTCTTGAAGTTGACAGCAGTGAGAGTTCAAAATAAATTTAGTGAGGTGTGTCATTATGGACCACCTCGAAGAGTACTTCTACTATAAATTTGTTCATTTCATGCCCCATTTCTATGCTATTTTATGGCTAACAATACGATGTCAATATGGAGATTATAAGCTGGAATGGAAAATTATTTTAATAAGTATACTCATAAGTGATAACGGACCTTCAAAATTAGTTCTTTATGTGTCAAAAACTGAATGAAAACCAATGAGAAAAACCTAATTGAAAAATACACGTGACAAATAAGGAACTTATATTAGAAGATTGCAAGTTTATAATATCTTTCATCTATTGACACAAATTTGAGTTTATTTAGTGTTTTGTAGAGCGTCGTGAGACAAGTGACAAAGATAATTGTTTGGAAATCAGCAGACATAGAAATGAAACAAATAAAAATAAAAAATAGAACATTTAGCTAAAAGGGTGATATATGATTTCTATGTTAAGTGACAAGCAGCTTATTTTCTTTTGGCGAGCAGAAATATCACTAAAAACGTACTTATTATTTATTGATTATTAATAAAATTTCTTCTTATATAATTCCTAATATATACAATAAGAACCCATTAATGCTGTGATATATAATTATCTACACATGGTTAAATCGTGTGCTGTTGAATTAATTTAGTTATTCTGTGCGCAAAGTTCAAATTTCATATTTCTTCCTTGAATTTTAAAGGAGCGCCTGTTCACAATATTAGAAATACGAGTACCAAATTATTCCTATAAAAGATAATAAATGAAATATTGATTAAATAATGTGGCAAATGAAAGTCGTATGTTGTAAATGAAACGAAATATTTACCAGCAGTGATTCTATATATAAAGCAGAGAACACAGAGAAAAGAAACTCTTTTTCGCTGCCAGCATCCGTAGCGGACACACCACGATTTTGAGTGGATTCACCATGATTCTGAGTGGATTCAGCGCGATTTTCAGTGGTTTCATGTACAACGTCCGTCTGCTATATTTCGCTGCTTTGCTGTTTGACGTTTAAGTTTCCTTACTCTGTATACTCTGATATAAAGAACTCTAGCAATTTCTTTGAGGTAAAACCCAAGCAATTGTTCTGTAGGTGGTGATGAAGAAACAGACACAAATTTTTTTTATCAAATCTATACTTAGAAAATGAAAGACTTATGGCATAATTTGTGTGGGGAAGAAAAATGTAATATTTTTATCAAAGATTCCAAAGCGCTAAAGTCTCCAGAAAGACACTGTATTATTGATTACGTCTGTAATTTTTAAGTCAACTCCACATTTTTGGAAACATGGTCTCTATTTAGGTGATTTACCACTCCTTACTGCATTATTGAACGCTATTCCAATTTGTGTTGCGAATGTGAATCCAGCTTGCTGTAGACCAACTAAGATTGCGTTAGTATAGGGAGGATAACCTGCGATCGCCGACGCCGGGTGTCAACGGGTGTGAAATCTGCTGACATTCTTAAATTACGAGGTGTGTAATAATAATGTCATCAAAATTGATAATATGCTTCGATATGGGCAGGACGCAAGACTTCAGTGGATTCAGAGACAAAGCACTGTCAAATGCCCATCAACCAATCCTGTCAAGGATATACAACACAGGTCATCTATTAGACCATATCGTCTTGCCAAGTAAATATGAATATCATCAGCATATGCATAAACAGTGGCATGACCACAAATTGTGAAGATATCATTAATGAACATGTAGAACAGAAGAGGTCCAAGGACAGAACCCTGTGGCACTCCCATATCAATGAATCTGAAATTAGAAAAATTGTCACCAACTCGAACCCCTCCAAAGCATGCTTCCAACTTTTCACACAGCAGGGAGTGGTTAACACTGTCAAAAGCCTTAGAAAAGTCCAGGAAACATAATAATGTCAAGAATTGCTTATCATACTCAATTCGACCATCATCCAAAACCTTCAACATAGAAGTGGCACAACCATGGCCCACTCGAAATGCAGACTTAAATGGAGACAAAGGATGATTATCATCCTTACTTGGTACTTGGTGATTTGCTCAACCATAAAAGCTTCACATACCTTAGACATGTATGAAAAAATGTTTATTGACCGAAACTCATTGGTCTCAGACCCTCCACATGCCAGGAAACCGACTACTAGTGAAGCAGTGATTGATAATGTTAGTAATTGGGCCAGAAATATAGGATAATACAAGTTTAATAAAACGAGTAGGTATTCCATCTTTTCCCACAGCATTCGACTTTATTTTCATAATGGCACCTCACAACATCATCTTCATTTACCCCAGTAAATCGAAATGAACAATGTAGCATTTTAGAGTGCAGCAAGCTCCGGGTGACATTACTATTAGGACGGACAATGCCAGAGAAGTGATCATTGAGGATATCTAGCTCAAAAGAATAATTAGAATCTCCCCCATTACACACCTTCAGCTTCTTCAAGTTACTCCAAAAAATATTCGTAGGTAGCGACAAATTATTTTCGATTGGTAATAAACCCTCTTAGCCTGCCTAACACTAGACACAGCCTCATTACGCGCAACTTTGTACATATCCCAATTATGGTTAGTAGAATTCTTTTTCCATTTGTTATACAATGGGAAACGTAATATCTCAATAGCATTATTTACATATCTCTTATACCAAGGGTAGGAGTTATTTTTAATACGAACAGTACGTAACGGCACATGCTCATGAAATACTGGACGCATTTTATCTAAAAATGCTTGTAACTTTTCATCAACTGTGCCACAGTACCAAAACTCAATCCAACCAACAGTGGTGTCAGTAAAAACAAGCGAGTCAGTTTATTTTGGTGGTATTTTATTTAAATTAAATTGTTGCTCGCAGTCGATAATTCTTATTGACATTAATATCTTTTGATATATAGGCGTTCGTTTGACAATCTGTGTTTTTATTCGCGGTTGCTTTAAGACTAAAATGGAAAATGGCGATGGGCAAGTATTACAAAAAATGTCGTTGCCATCTGTGTTGAAAATGTTCCTCTGAAACAATTTTTGGCCAGTGTCGCCGACATTCCACCTCCCGTCAATCGTTAAGGGGATTCACCAAAAAATAAAGCGGCTAGCTTGCTGGCAGGTCGACGTAATTTGCCGTGGCATGTACGAACTTCGGCTGTGCGCACTTGTCCATCCTTGCCGGAGAAAACAGTCTCCATTACGCCCCTTTGCCACTGGCTCCTCGGCATGTTGGAATCACAGACGATTACCAGTTGACCAGACTTTAGTGGCGGCAATTCCGTCCTCCACTTATAACGTCGTAGCAACCGCGGCAGATACTCAATGTCCAGCGCTTCCATAGCTTATCTTTCAGATTTTTCGAAATTCTCCATTGCTTTAGCAGGCAAGTTTGGCCTTCCTCGTAGTTGAGACACCCTAATAGAAAATGGATGGGTGTCAGCGGCTCGTCTTCTTCAGCTGTCAGAGGCAAATCAGTCATAGGGCGGCTGTTTACAATATTCTCCGCTTCAATGACAACACTGCGGAACGTTTCAAGCCTCGGTGCTTCCTGTTTCAGTACCTTTGCCAACAAACGTTTGACACATTGTACTTTTTCTTTTGTTAGTTCTTTCTGTGCTCCGATGAAGTTTGTCCCATTGTCGCTCCGAATATTAACCGGCGTACCTCGACGATTCATGAAGTTTCGGAGACAAATTATGAATGCGTCAGTTGACAGGTCTTCAGCCACTTCCAGATGAATGGCGCGTGTTTTTAGGCTGGTGATGCTCGGCCAAGTCTTCTTCGTATACTTAAGAACAGCTTGGGCCTGAGGCACCCAGAACTTTTGGCGCATTTCATTAATGATGAGATTCTCGTTTTGATGGTGGTTCTTTCATGATAATGCGACATCAGTAGGCGTGTAACTTGATGGTTTTGTGGCATGATGATTGGGCATCTCGCCGTCGCAGGACGTCGTTGTGTACGATGCAGCAAATTGTGTTCTCGGCTACAGCTAGCTCAGTGGCGGCGAGCTCTCCTCTTTTACGTGCACCAGACTTGGTGTTATGTGCAAATCGTAAAACCCATGCGATGGTTCATACCAACTTTAGATAGAATGAAAATTTAGTAAACTCGATCAATGGCTCACCTGTCTTCATGGTAAGAAAACTTCGGTTAGTCATTTCCTCTGATTTGCCATGGTCGGACGTCATTGGCATAACTTCTTTAAGCCAAAATTCCTCTTTCTGCCGTAGGAATTCAAGGCCCAGTGTCCATCGTATCGATAGTTCAAATTTAGGCGATTTTGCAGCTCGAGTGGCACCATCTGCAACATTTAGCGACGTCGGCAACCAACGCCATTGCGTCGGCTCCGAGTTGGCCAGAATCTCGGCGATCCGGTGAGCGACAAACTGCTTAACGGCGCTCAGTTGAGCGAATCCAAAGGATAACTGTTTTCAAGTCACTCCAAAATATCGTTCGGCTAATACAAATGTCAAGGTTGTTGCCGATTGAAGTCAAAAAGCGGAAACCCAGTAAGGCTGCTTGCAATTCTAATCGTGGCACACTCATGCCTTTTGGCGGGGCACATCGTGTCTTTGCGGCTACAAATGCGATGTCAACTTCGTCTCCTTAACATATGCGCAGATACACAACTGCAGAATAGGCAGTCTTGCGCAGTATGGTGACGATAGCTACAGGCATTAGCTTGGAGAGAAACCAACGGTGGCAACGGCTGCGAAAAACGTGGCGTATTTGTTGAAAGCGCTGGCATCAGACTAACAACTTTGACGATCTGACTGAGCCAAATTGAAAATATCTCCATAGTAGGAAATGTCGAAACGGTGGCGGCAAACTTCGTCCACCCGTACTGCTTGGATGGCGGCATTTTGGTCACTAGTTGATCCAAAAGAGTTGAGTTTAATAGGTGATGTTCACATCTGGCAGATTTAAAGAATGCGACTATGTTTCGCACTCGATTTGAAAAACTTAAAACAGGTTCCAGGCAATTCTCATAAATGGTTGGGAAATTCTTGACTTTTTCCAACTGCACGCGGGCAAGGATCTCAGGGCGTCCAAAGTTGAACTGAAGTTCCTCTATTACTTTAGGTACGTCATCTGCGTAAATCAGTAGCGATGTCACAGCATTTTTGGCATCACCCTTCAGCGCCTTGTGTAATCGCATCAGATTCTGTTTGTCGTTGTACACAAATTCCACTGTCGAGTCAGTGTAATTGGCGAAAAATAATGGCCAGTCTTCCGGATTGTCATAAAAATTTGGCAATGGGAACGGTTTCACTCCATAGTCATCTGAAAAAACTGTTGGGGCATGATGCGGCGTTAATGATGGACAATTTCGTTGGAAAAATGGCGATGGCGTCGGTTGTTGTTGTTGTGGCAACACAAATGTTGCAGGTGGCAGCGTATATGCCGCTGACTGCGGCGGTGGCATCGTAAATATTGGCGGCCGCGACGATGGCAGCATGAATGCCGCTGAGTGCGGCGACGGTGGCGTCACTGTTGGCGACATAAATGTCGCTGACTGCGACAACGATGGCAACGGACAATTTTCAATGCCGTCTCTAACCTCACTTTCTATTCTGGCACGAAGCTCCTTGATCTCGTTTTGACCACGGCTGGTCTCTTGGCGAAGTTCATCTACTGATTGGCGTAGTTTTGAAATACTTGTCAGTAAAGCAGTCAACTGTGTGTCACTGAAATTGACTTGCGGCGTTGTTGGCGAATGTGCACCTGTTGCAGCCTCATTGTCAGACATATTGATGATAGTCGAATCTGACGGGCTTTCCTCAGAACTGTCGTCGCTTCTTCCCTGTGAGGCAGCTTTCTCAATTTCCTTGAATTTTTTGCGTGTCAGCATGAAATTCCTCGTAAAGCGCAAGTTGTAAGAACGGCTGCAACTGCGTGTCGTCAAAAGGCTTTAAAATAACCGCGTCAAAACAATTGTCAAAACTTAATGTCAGTAAAAACAAGCGAGTTAATTTATTTTGGTGGTATTTTATTTAAATTAAATTGTTGCTCGAAGTCGATAATTCTTATTGACATTAATATCTTTCGATATATAGGCGTTCGTTTGACAATTGGTGTTTTTATTCGCGGTTGCTTAAAGACTAAAATGGAAAATGGCGATGGGCAAGTATTACAAAAAATGTCGTTGCCATCTGTGTTGAAAATGTTCCGCTGAAAAGATTTTTGACCAGTGTCGCCGACAAGTGGACAATACATTAAATAAATTGTTAAGATTGACAGAGTTGTAGTCACGATAGGAAAATGATGCCGGGATAGGGTTATGGTTTAAATTTATGCCACAGCAAGAGAAAATAAGATCATGGTCAGATACAAACGAAATTTGATCAAAAAGTATTACAGAAGATAAGTCAGAAACAATAGAGACATCAAAAAAGCTAGGAGTGACGTTATTTCCAAAACGGGTAGGGATGACATTGTTGACAATTGAAAGACCTGCAGCTGCAACATAATCTCGGAAATTGCTGCCTATAATTTCATGAACAAGGTGATTCACATTGAAGTCACCACACAATACATAATAATCATAATCTATGAGCTCAGTAGACAATTCAGAGAAAAATCACGCGAGACTATTGACCTTCATGGATTATACAGACAAGATATCATAACTGTAGTGTTACTGTCATAGACTTTAACACATCAAAACTGAACTTCCGTACCACTGGACCTTTTTATAAGTTTACATTTAAGGTTAGATCTTTAGTAGATTGCTACACCACGCCCTCTTTTGCCAACTCTTGTCATTTCTAAACAATTCATAGCCACTCAACTCTACAAGGGAGACAGCCACCTCATCATTAAACTAAGTCTCAGTTCCACAAATCACATCCATGGAGGAACATTCAAAAACATACCTAATATAATGAAGCTTTTGTACATACAGGCTTCTAGCATTAAAATGAGCTATGAGAATGCTGCTTGCACAGTATCTGCCCCAAGGCCCTATGATTCCCATTAACACCATCAACATTACCACTCTCAAAGGTCATAACTCACTCTCAGAACAAGCAGAATCAAACTCAAAAATCAAATAGGACAACAAACCATAAAATAAAAACAATAGCGCTAATACGGCCACACACTCTACAGAGTAATCGATTACCTGCACAAATTTAACATCACTAGGAATAAAATAAGAAACTAGTAAACCCCTCGAACAAAAATTCACGCATTGCATCTCGCTTCCCTTTGCCGCTCACCGATTTTTGTGAAATCGCCTTCACTTCCATTTCACAAAATTTAGAGTGATTCAATCACTATTTATGTATACATTGGAAAAATTATCGCACCAAATCATACTTGGTTGTATTTATTTGCCTTGTCACTAAGGCGGTTCACAAAGAAGTGGTCTTGTTTCTATCTACGATTTCTAAATGCGTTAAAACGTATGGGCGGTTGGCGAAAGATGGCGTGCGGCATTTTCTGTGACAACACCACGAATTTTGTAGGAGCATCCAACTACAACAAGAAGTCAAGCAATTTTTATTTAAACACGAAACCCAAAATGAAATCAACAAATTTTGCTTATCCGACTTTATTACTTTTCACTTTATTCCACCCAGGGCACCCCACTTTGGCGGCCTCTGGCAGGCTGATTTTTATATAAAATGCTCGTGGGAAGAAATTTACTATTTTAGTGTGGCAAATATAAACCCCCACATCGAAATATTCGTTTAATCAAGAGAAACGCTTCTTGTATCAAACATTTTGGCGCCCAACGTGGGGCTTAAACCCATGACCCCGAGATTAAGAGTCTCATGCCCTACTGACTTAGGTAGCCGGGCGCAACTTGGAGAGGATGTGCATAGTACGGTACACTACTCCGAACCGTCATCAGCAGCAGCTGTTTCACAGTCGTCGCACCTACCAAGGTTTTTCATTACCAACTTTTAGTGGAGATTATGCGGACTACAAAAATTTCATTACGTCGTTCAGCCAGATTATCGGCCGCGAACCAAGGTTATGGAATATTGAAAAATTTAAGTATCTTTTATCTTGTTTAAAGTCCCGTGCTAGAAATTGTGAAAGCAGTCCCAAAGTTTTGGATAGACTTAGGGAACTGTTTGATAATCCTACTTTGATTTTTTGAAAGGCATCGCCTAATTGTTCACACTATCGGCACTTGAGAAGTCGTACGCTCAACAGCTGCGCAGCTTAGTAGACAAGGCATCGGCTATCTTTAGCTCTTTGGAGTCATTGGGAACAACTACGAACATCATAGACGCAATGTTAATCTACATTGTGATGGGCAAGTGTGATCAGCAAGCCAGAAACAAATGAAACGTGTCATTGGACTACAAATCACTTCCGACTTGGTCACAATGCACTCAGGTCCTGGAATGGCATTGTCAGTTCGTGTACTCATCCGAGTCATCGTTACAACACAAAACCAAGTCTGACAAGCAAAATCGCTGAAATATTCGCAAGTCATTTGCTATAACTAATCCCAATTGTTTTCTTTGTTCCAGCTCTAAATATAAAGTTGTCGGTTGTTCGCAGTTCAAGGATATGAACACAAATCAACGCTTTGATCTCATCAAGAGGACGATCTGTGCATAAGCTGCCTAGGCAACGGTCATAGAATGGCTCAATGTCCTTCGAAGAATCGCTGTCGCACGTGTAATCGAGCACACCAAACGCTGCTGCTTCATGAGAATGTATCCCAGACTGCTCAGGTACCGCAATCAGCTGTTCCTGCATTCCAGCCGTCAGGATCTACTCGGTCGACTTGGCAAACGTTGTGACAGGAGTCGGTAGCAACCCACTCGCACATGGGAGCATCGGAAGGCGGCCAAGCAATTTTGGCAACGGCTTTGGTGCTAGTCAAGGACGCTCCAGGTACATACAAGTTGGGCAGAGTCCTACTAGATTCATGCTCTCAACTTAACTTCATCGCCGATGACTTCGTGCAAAAACTTCGGCTTCGTCGTGAGAATCAGCATCTGGGCGTTCGTAGCATTGGTGAATCGTTAATCACTCTTAGGACACGTACGACCACGACCATCTAATCGTGCACTTCAGTATTTCAACTGTCGCTTCAATTTGGAATCACTTCGCACGTAGCATATCAGCCAATTGGAACTTGGCAGCTAATACCAAAATCGCAGACGAGACTTTTTCAAGCCCCGGCGCATCGACCTATTGTTTGGAACAGAGGCCTTTGTGGATGCTCTTGCTGTTGGCCAAATTCGACTGGGTTCTAACTTACCTACGCTTCAGAAGACGTTGTTTGCATGGGTCGTCTTTGATAGTTTTCGTGGTGAGTGTAACGTGACGTCATCTTCTTGCCTGCTGTCAAATGACATCTCCATCGACGAGAATTTGCAACGCCTATGGCAACTTGAAGCCATCTACATGCCACACAAACCGACTCAGCTAGACCATCGAATTTGTGAAGAGCATTTCTCAAAAACAACAAATCAAGACAGCACTGGTCGTATAATCTGCAATTTCACGAAGCAACCGTGAATATGTATAAATCATTCTTGTATCAAACACAATAGCCTTACACATGGCTATTGTTGTTGTTTGCACATTCGTATGAATAAAATTAGTGTGTGTGTGTGTGTGTGGTCACTGCAGATGCGAATGATTTGAAATATAAATTTTTATATTCTGATTTTTCGGGCTTTGGGTAAAATACACAAAAATTAATTTTCTATAAGCTTTTTTATACGGAAAGTAGGATTTAAAACAAGACATTGGTGATTTTGCGTATAAAAAGTACTTGCCATATCATGAGAATGCATAATGGGTGTATATTAGAACACTTGACAATATAAAATAAATATGTATGCTTAGAAAATATTTTACTTTTGAATATTTTATACATTTATTAAATAGCAGCATACTATTTGTTCCAGCTATACAAGTTAACACCCCTCACATTTAAACTTTGATGGTAAACCGAAAAACAAAAGTTTCGTATTTCATCTTGCGAAACTCCACAAAATTGTGTTCCCATTCTTTTGTGCTGACATGGCACACGCGCCGCTTAAACTTTGCAACGTGAGCAACAGCAGCAGCGACGCCCAGGTGAAGCAGCGACGATAAGCTTAGGTTTAAGTATTTAAAATTCTGTTAAGTTATTTCTAAGTTGGATTCAGAGAAATAAAGGAGTAAGCTCCCTAAAAAATAATTTTTTTTAAATAAAATTAACGCAAGTTAATTTAACTTACATACATATACGAGTATGTATGTAATAGATTTTTATTATTCTTTAGTTGTTATAGCAATAATTTATTTTAGGCAATGTACTTGCTTAAAATAAATTATTATTTTGAAATATTATAGCTGCATAACCAAAATTTGTAAGTGGCGCGTTTTTTTTATATAGTCTCCCCAATAGGCCTAATCCACATGTGTGTCCAATTGTACACCGTCCATCGCATGTAACTTTAGAAATTTCCCATGAATCCAGGCAATAATTTAATAAACCAACATCAATAACAGTTTTGAAATAAAAAATACCTCCAAGAACAAAATCCCCTGTTTAAAAGGTAACACGCAATTGAATGGTTAAAAGCTTTGAAATATTTGATACAAAGCATATCGACAACAGAAATAATTACGCAGCCAAGTTACACGCATTGCAAAATCTACACTTACCATTCTCGAAAGTATACAGGAATCTTAAAATATTGTATATAGGTGGAGCGGAAAATCAGAGGGGAATAGTGTACCCATATAAAATAATTCAAATTAAGTTTGGTAATTTTTCATTTGGAGTTATACTTTATAGCATAACAATATTATACTATAAGGGAGAATCAATTGACCGAATTTCATAGTTTATATTAAATAAAACAATTTAACAGAAAATTTAATAAAACATAATTATGGAAGAGGTGATGAAAAGGCAAACTAGCCGAAGCCATGACTGCAGTGTAACCCTACGTCTCCACGGGCAATTTTTGATGGCATAACATCTGTCAAATTCGATTGCAAAGGTTGGTAATATTTGAATGGTGGGCATTGCGATGTTATGCCATTGTCCTTTTGAAAATGCCGTCAAGCAATCTAGTTCGCTGTACCCACGCTTGAAAATTTTTTTATTTATACGATGAAGAGAAAAAAGAAGGACACCGAAACTCTGGGTTAATCCTTTATTACAAAGAATGCAAATGCACAGTCTCCATTCATTTTAGCGTTTTTATTAATTTAATAGATGCGGTAAAACGAAAAAGTCCGACGATGCTTCCACTGTGAGCGTCACGAAAAAATGAAAAAAGGCTGTCAAACAAACCAAATGACAACTAATTGCAACACAGCACGTTGGCAATTTATGGCATAACATATTTCATAACATAAATTGCCAACTTGAAGCAATTTGGAGTCTCCATTGGCAATTTGCTTGAAATTGCCAATGGCATACCATCAAAAATTGCCCGTGGAGACGTAGGGTAAGCAACAGCACTGGAGTAATGATAGTATTGACAAAATTCTAAATAGCATATACACTTAGTAGAAAAAGTCTATGTACAACATATGAAAATCACAAATTGAAGTTATTTATTCAATTTTGGGATGATTTTTTAAAATTTTGTTCATCATAGGCTTTTAGGCTTACTGCATTTTTGTAAAAATGACAAAAACAACAACAAACAAAAACTAACTGAACTAAAATCCAAAAAGAGCGAAATTCAATGCAGAAAAAGTCTACGTACAAAATATAAATGAAAGGAAAAATAAAAATAATTTTAAAAATTAATATAAAACAAATAATATTTAATAACTGGTAGGATAACAATATGAATCAAATTTAAGTCGGATGATTTTGGGGGCGTGCCAACTGATGGGGTGCATTATAAAGAAGACAAAGCTTCACTACTTCTGCTGTATGCTTTGGGACATTGTTGTGCAGGAAGTAAAATGATGGCTTTAAGGAAAGATTCTTTGCGCTGGTCTTCACCTTCTGTTGGAAGACATTGAGGAAGTCCATTTTATTCTCAATAAACTCCAATTTACCAATTCCTGAAACTGCCACGCACCCCAGAACATCACTCCTCTACCGCTGTGTTTAACTGTGCCAGTTAAATGATTTTTTTTGGAAAGCTGCACCGGTCTCCGCCAAACTATCTTAGGTCGTTTAAAGCCAAAAATGCAAAATTAGCTTTCGTTAGAAAACATTAACTGCTTCCAGAAGTTTTCCACTTCATTTAAATATTTTTTGGCAAATTCTTGTCGTTTTAGTCTATTAACTATTGAAACATACGGTTTTTTTTAAATTTGTGGTACAATATCGGCACATAATTTTTTTATATGCTTCTCCTCAACATCCTTTGCCAATTCTGCTGCCGTTAGTCGTGAATTGACTTTTACTTGCCCTATAGGACCCTGGTTTCCCCTGGTACTTAATAGTGATGGACGACCAGAGCGTAGTTTTGAGGTTAATTTACCCGTCTTCTAGAAGTTATTAATAACTGTTTGTATAGAAGAACGTGCCCGGTCTACACCGGCGCCAATTTCACGGTATGTTTTCCCTTCTTGCCAAAGATGCACCATGATCTTTCGTTCACTGACATTGATATCTTTTCGTTTAGCTTTATTGAATTATTTCTAATGGTTTTGGAAGTCCATGTAGGATGAGGAGAGTACGGGGTGAGTGGCAAAAATATAGATCGCCTGCACTAAAGGTGAAACTAAAAGCAGTCCAAAACCAGCTGAAAAACATCCTTCGCGGGGAAAAGGAAGATTTGGCTCCTCTCAAAGTCGCTAATTACTCTCTCTCTCTGGAGAGCCACAAAAATGGTTAAAACACCGATAGATAGTGAATCTTCTCCTCTAAGATATATAAAGCGATGGTACTTGGGTAAAAACAGATGAAGAAAAAGGCAAGTCATTTGCAGCGCACCTCAGGTCAGTCTTTCAACGTAATTCATCTACCCGCAACAAAAACAACAATCAGATTGTTTCAACAACAACGGCAGCAGTACCAATTCATTTTAAACCAAATCAAGTCAAACGCCTGAGTACAGCGTGTTTCAACCCAAAATAAGCACCTGGATGTGACTTAATTACTAACAAAATGATAAGTTAATTTGCCGCAAATAGCTCTGATGCATCTTACACATATTTTTAATGCAATACTCCGTCTGGACTACTTTCCTACAACATGGAAAACATCCCAAATAATAATGATACCAAAACCAGGAAAAGACCCGACTCAAGTATCTTCATATCGGTCCATAAGTCTCCTGCCAACCCTCTCTCAAATGCTCGAGTGGTTATTGCTGGAAAAACTAACATCAAAGCTCAATTCAATTATTCTTCATCATCAATTTGGATTCCACAAGCATCATGGAACTATCGAGCAAGTGCACCGCATTGCTTCTGAAATAAGACGAGCATTCGAACACTGCTTAGGATTATTTCTAGATGTCACACAGATCATTGACAAGGTCTTGAAGAACTTATCTATAAAATTATAAAGTTTCTGCCGAGCAATTCGCACAGTCTACTGGAGTAATATTTAACAAATCGGAAATTCAGAGTTAAATGTAAAGAATTCCTAACACCAGACTTTGAAATTATGGCTGAACCGCCACAAAGTAGTGGCTTGGCCCTATGCTAATCACATTTTATGTACTAATGATTTGCCAACTGATAAACACCTCGTTACCTTGATGACACAGCTATCACCAACATCCGCGGGTAGCTTCACGGGATTTAGAAGAACATTTTAAAAAAATAGAAAGTTGGCTAGCCAATTGGCGCATAAAAGTAAAGGAGCAAAAAAGTGTACATGTGATATTTTCCCTCAACCCCCAGTCTTGTCCGACAGTCTCCTTAAATGGCATTGAAATCCCCCAAGCATCAGAGGTCAAATACTTAGGAGTGCATTTCTACCGACGGCTCACATGGAGAAAGCATATAGGAGCGAAGAAAATCTAAATGAAACTCAGGGCAAGTTCCTTGTACTGGCTTAGCAACAAAAAATCTAACTAAGACTGGAATATAAACTGCTTATATACAAGGCTTTAATTAAGCCAATTTGGACTTACGGTGTCCAGATGTGGGGCACTACTAGTGCTTCAAATTTACAAATTTTGAGAACCATCACCGGCGCTCCATGGTTCGTCAGAAATAAAACTATTCACCGCGACCAGAATATAGCACAGGTTGAAAGAGAACTCTTAGACTTCACCACGAAATATAAAACCAAACTTAAGTGTCATCGAAATCAACTAGCAACGAATATGCTTCAAGGGATATATACATCAGAGAACACAGAGAAAGGAAACTTAAACATCAAATGGCAAAGCAGCGAAATAGAGCAGACGGACGTTGTACACGACTCCACTGAAAATCGTGGTGAATCCACTCAAAATCGTTGTGTGTCCGCTACGGACGCTGGCAGCGAAAAAGTCTTTCGTTTCTCTGTGTTCTCTGGTATACATCTCGTCTTAAAAGCCAACTACTTTAAAATAATAATTTATAGTTCTAAAACTAAAATTGCTCCAAGCACTGGCGCGGAGCATCAATTTATTTATTAGATGGTTGTAAGCTTTGAAAAATTATTGTTTGTTTTCAATTTAAAAGATACAATAAATAAATTTATGTTGAATTAAAAAAAAAGTTCAAATCGTGAAATTTGACAAATAATCATGTAAAATGATAAAATTGGATGTCCATTATTAATTGCCGTGCTAACTGAACAAAAATAAAAAACGAAAAAATGGAGGAAATGTGTAAAGCAATGGACTGACATAAAAAAGTTCAAATGTGAATATTTTAAAAGAAATTATTGAATTTAAGCTCATGGACTTCAAAAACTATTTTAGAATGACGAATAAAAATTACAATTATTTAAACTGACATTTATATATTTTCATATCATGTGGAGGTAATAAAAATAAATTACTTCATATATATATATTTACATATATATACATATATATATATATATATATATATATATATATATATATATATATATATATATATATGTATATATATATGTATATATATATATATATATATATATATATATATATATATATATATATATATATATATATATATATATATATATATATATATATATATATATATATATATATATATATATATATATATATATATATATATATATATATATATATATATATATATATATATGTGGCGACACCACTACCCCCACCCAGTTGTCGGGTACGCCAACGCAAGCAGGCGTTAGTTCCGTGCGCCATCTATTAACACGCTGTCGCACAGCGTGTTTATGAAAAACCGGAACTAGCCTGTGTTGGCCGCTGAACAACACACTTCGTGTTTCCGGCCTTTCATTCAATCTCATTCTCTTTTTGTGCTGAAGCTAAGGTGACGTGTTATAGAGCGTTTTGTGCAATTAAAGGTTATATTAATTACTGCATTTAACACGATCTCTAGAAATCTGTAGAAACGTATCCATCACACATTATATGTACGATATAACAAATAAATTCACAGGAACTTATTTTATTATATGTTAAAAATAAGATATAACAAATATTTCTGTTTTTTATTGGCAACGCAACGTTGAGCACGCGAGCAGCCAAATTGGTGACACCGGCGTGATCGTAAACACATACGCGCCCCATACAGAGGGGTATAAAACATACGCATAGGATGCTCCACTCGCCAACAGCCTCAGGACCGGCGCCGCCGGTACCACCGGAGCAGCCGCCGACTCAAGCAACGTACGCACCACACCAGCAGCCACAACCACTGCACGGGCATGCGCAGGCACAGCCGGCTATGCCCACGCCATGGCTGATACCGACACACCCGCCTCCACACCGTGCAGGGGACCTGGGGGCCACGCCTCATTTTTGTCGCCGCCCGCGATCGAGGCGGTGAACAGCTGCTGGCTCCCACCTTTCTGGAGGAGTAACCCCGATCTGTGGTTTTATCAGATCGAGGCCGCGTTCCAGGTACACCATGTGCGCAACGACAACAGCCGCTACAATCTAGTAGTTGCGGCGCTCGACCCGGAGACTATTTCAGGGGTTGCGGATGTACTCCGCACAGTGCCGCCCGTGGGCAAGTATGAGGCGCTGAAGACAGCCATACTAAATCGCCTCACCGACTCGGTGGATCGACAGCTCCACAAATTACTCACCCAACTCGAGCTGGGGGACAGGAAGCCGTCTCAACTCCTGCGGCAGATGCGCTCCTTGGCAGGTCACAGGGCCACGGATGACATCATCCGAGTGAAGTGGCTCGACTTGATGCCGCCGTCAACGCGACGGCTTCTCAAAATCCTGAAGGGCACCAGCCTGGAGGAGCTCGCAGAGGCAGCTGACGAGCTGGTCGACAATGGACCTACAGTGGCAGCTACGTCACCTCCAGTCTCGTCTCCGAGACCCCGCTCTCCATTCGCGAACAGATCGTCGCACGATTCAACGGGTAACTCCGTGCACGCAGAGCTTGCCGCACTGCGCCAGTCAGTGGCACAGCTCGTGGCACTAACGCGGGAGAATCAGGAGCTGCTGCGTAAAATAACGCCCCCACTTCAGAGGGGTCGCGCTGAAACCCGCAGCCCCAGCCGGCATCGAGATCGCTCTACAGCACCTGGCCAATGTTGGTACCACCTGAAATACGGGGCGACAGCGCAGCAGTGCCGACCACCGTGTCTCTTTGCCGCCGCCGTGGCCGCCGCCTCGACGCCGTCGGGAAACTAGCGCTGCCGACGCCGACTTGGGCGAACGACGCCGGCCGACCACCAACCGAAAAACGCCTACACGTAACGGATCGAACAACATCCACTCGCTTTCTCGTGGACTCGGGTTCAGTGGTCTCCTTACTGCCGAGGGGAACGGTCGCCCGCAAACTACAGCGAAACAGCCTCATGCTGTACGCCGCCCACTCGTCACCGATAGCCACATACGGGCAGCTCACGCTGAAGCTGAACCTCGCCCTGCGTCAGGATTTTACTTGGGCGTTCACTGTGGCCGATGTGCAAACCGCCATTCTCGGGGCGGACTTTCTGGCATACTATGGGCTCCTGGTAGACTTGAGGGGATGACTCATCGTAGACCCCCTTACCAATATCGTGGCAACATGCCGCATGGATTCGGCTCGAATCTACGGCATCTCCCACAGTGGCTCGCATTGATGCACCTGTGGGACCACACGGCGACCGGTATAGAGAGCTCGTCCAGCGCTTCCTGCAACTCGCTTCACCAGCAGGGGTCATGGCCACTGTACCAGACTTGCCGGTAAAACACTTCATCGTCACGGAGGGCCCTCCCGTTTTCGAGCGCCCCCGTAGACTCGTCGGTGAACGACTCGCTGCTGCCAAAACAGAGTTCGCTGACCTCCTCGACAAGGGGGTGGTACGCCCATCATCGAGCCCGTGGACTAGTCCGTTACACATGGTACCAAAGCTGAATGGAAGCTGGCGAGCCACTGGCGACTACCGCCGCCTCAACGCGTGTGCCTTGCCAGACCGATATCCTCTACCGATCATCGAATACCTGATTCAGGAGAGCCGGGGAAAAGTCTTCTCTGTAATCGATCTGCAGAAAGCCTTCTACCAAATCCCGGTTGCCAAAGCTGACATCCCGAAAACGGCAGTCACAACACCTTTCGGACTCTTCGAGTTCGTGGGTATGCCATTAGGCCTGCGTAACTCCGCGCAAACGCTTCAGCGGGTAATTAATCACCTACTGAGGAAACTCCCCTTCGTGAAGGGCTACGTAAACGACCTGCTCATCGCATTCGAGACGCATGACGAGCACCTGCACCATTTGGGCCAATTGTTGGAGACGCTGAAAGCGGCGAATCTACGCATCAACTTGGACAAATGCCAACTCGGTGCTCATGAAGTTACATTCGCTGGGTATTGGGTCTCGAAAGAGGGGTTTAGGCCGCCGCGCCCAAAGATCGAGGCGATCGACGCCTTTCCAAGCCCGACAGACTCTACCCAGCTGAGACGTTTCCTGGGTATGCTCAATTATTACCGCAGGTGTATACCGTACGCCGCGGAACTAAAGGCCCCGCTCAACGAACTTCTGAGGAACCTCACGAAGAAGAAGGCGGCGATTAGCTGGACGACGCAAACGGAGCAGGCATTCCAGCAGTGCAAGGCGAGTATCGCAGCAGCTGCAGATTCAGCTTTCCTCTCGCCTACCGCGCCAATCGCTCTCTACACCGACACATCGAGCACCGCCATCGGAGCAGCACTCAACCAAGAGTAACCCGATGGGACCTGGAAGCCTCTAGGGTTCTTCTCTAGGAAGCTCAATCCCCCAGAAACTCGCTACAGCGCCTACGACAGGGAGTTGCTCGCGGTGTATGCCGCAATCAGGCACTTCAAGAGGATCCTGGAGGCACACGCCTTCAAAATCCACACGGACCACAAGCCGCTCGCCTTCGCCGCAGAACAACGCTCGGACAGGGCAACGCCGAGGCAGAGCCGACACCTGGACTACATCCTCCAGTTCAACACACGATTTGTGTACGTTCCCGGGGGAGAAAACGTTGTGGCAGACGCACTTTCGCGAACCTGTACCGTCTCGATGCCTTCCATCCTCGACGAAGCCACTATCAGCCTGGAGCAAGCCTCTGACGTAGAGCTGCCTCACCTGCTGGAGAATCCGCGTATCCAACTGGATCGTCTCGCTTTCAACAACAGCGAGATCGACTGTCTGGTTACCGATGGGGCGACACGGCCCTATTTGCCATCCAACCTGCGTCGAGCGGCGTTTGGCATCGTACACGGATCATCCCACCCGAGCGGTCGAGCAACAGCGAAACGTCTGGTGGCCAAATACTTCTGGCCAAGCATGCGCAAAGACGCGCTCCGCTGGGCCCGTGAATGCCAACCTGCCAACGCGCGAAGGTCCATCGCCACAATCGCGCCGAGTTGCAAAGCTTCGCGGAGACAGATGACAGGTTCTGCCACGTTTCAAGTTGACCTGATCAAGCTACCGCTGGTGAGAGGACTGTCGCACTGCCTGACCATCATCGACCGCTTTTCCCGATGGCCGGTGGCTGTCCCACTCCCGGACATTCGAGCTGTGACTGTCGCACGAGCGTTCTTCCACAGTTGGGTCTGCACTTTCGGCACGCCACTCACCATCACCTCCGACCAGGGGGACCTATTCACGGCTCTCGCGAAAATGACGGGTGCTAACCATGTTCACACAACGCCTTACCACCCACAGTCAAACGGCATGGTGGAGAGACTACACCGCACACTAAAAGCGGTCTTGGTGTGCAGTCCAGACACACCATGGCCAGACGCCTTGCCAACAGTGCTATTGGGGATGCGGACGGCGTACAAAGAGGACCTCAAAGCAACTCCAGCCGAGATGCTCTTCGGCACCCAACTACGCCTGCCGGGGGAATTCTTCGGACAACAGAACGACCCTACCACCCAACCGGTTTTCGTCGAGCAGTTGCGCAAGCTGGTAAAAGCGATCAAGCCAGTACCAGCGTCCAACCACTCGAGACAGAAGCCGTTCGTCTTCAAAGAATTGCGCACCTGCACGCACGTATTCTGCAAGCTGGACAAAATCCGGAGGCCACTCGAGCCGCCATATACGGGCCCCCATAAGGTAATTCGCCGGGTCAACGACAAGAGTTTCATCATCGACTTGAACGGCGTCGAGAAAGCCATCTCTACGGACTGCATGAAGCCGGCCCACCTCGAGGTGAGTGACTCAACATCGTCGCCATCGCTGCAGGCATCCCGATCACCATCGCCATCCTGATGACCATCCCGATCACCATCGCCAACCCGATCGCCATCGCCGCAATCGTCGTCATCGTCAGCGACCCATCCAAGGATTCATCTGAGGAGTCAACCACCGCCCCGCTCAGGGGACCAACCCTCACCAAAGCCGGGGAGTCGACCGACGAAACGGGTATCGTTCTCCGCGCCTCCCGCGCCGATCACTGGGGGAAGAATACCTGTGGCGACACCACTTCCCCCACCCAGTTGTCGGGTACGCCAACGCAAGCAGGCGTTAGTTCCGTGCGCCATCTATTAACATGAAAAACTATCTATTTATGAAAAACCGGAACTAGCCTGTGTTGGCTGCTGAACAACACACTTCGTGTCTCCGGCCTTTCATTCAACCTCTTTCTCTTTCTGTGCTGATGCTGTGGTGACGTGTTATAGAGCGTTTTGTGCAATTAAAGGTTATATTAATTACTGGACTTAACACAATCTCTAGAAATTTGGAGAAACGTATCTATCATATATTATATGTACGATATAACAAATAAATTCATAGGAACGTATTTTATTATATGTTAAAAATACGATATAACAAATATTTCGGTTTTTTATTGGCAACGCAACGTTGAGCACGCGAGCAGCCAAATATATATATATATATATATATATATATATATATATATATATATATATATATATATATTTATATATGTATATAAGTATATATATATATATATATATATATATAAATATATATATATATATATTTATGTATATATATATATATATATATATATATATATATATATATATATATATATATATATAGATATATATATATATATATATATATATATATATATATATATATATATATATATATATATATCTATATATATATAAATATATATATATAAGTTAATGTTTTGTACTTATCTTGTGCGATGTCACGAAAATTAAGTACTCATTTATGGGTAAACCATTCAAGTTTATTGCTCAAAACAGACTAAAAACTAAAATACAAAATATTCTTATTATGAAGCTAGCCTTGACTTATAATCGCTGGGGCAGCACTTATGTTAAAGCGGATTGGGTTTCGGGTGTCGGCGCATGGAATGTTGGCGGCAGCATAATTGTGCCAAAGTTGCAAAAGTAGCTGAACATGCACCGTTGACTGTGAATTGCATGATCACCGCACTAGGCCTGGCCGGATGTGTTAACTCCTCCTTCGCTAGATTGAAGGCCGTCCTCGGTTTTCCTTAAAGTGTCCAGTACAATTTTCAGGGACGATATCTGTTTCCTTTTGTTGGAATTTTGATACCTCTTGCGAATTGAAAATCCGATAACCAGAGCGATGATGGTGAGTACGCTGAACGCCGTAGGCCATACCATTAGCTTCCTTTCGACTTTGTTAATGTAGTGTAGGTTATCGAAGTTCAACCTCTGAAGATAGGGCAAACTCAAAATCTCCTGATGTCCGGTTATATTTAACATAGTCGATGCTGCAGAACCTGGGTGTCGTCGTATGATGTTTTTTGTGTTTCTGAATTGAGACCCATTTAACCCACTTCATCGGCAAATGCCAGCAGGAAGGTGCCATGAATAAGCTTGTCTGTTTCATTGCCTATCTTTACTGTAGCTGTTTCCTCATTTATTATGATGATACCATCGTCTACCACCTCTAATGGCACTAGGTGACTGGGACGGGTATTGCATTGTGCAATGCCTCCAGAATGTAGTTGTTGCGCACAAGTTGTGATTGGTAGCTCTTTGCAAAACGTAGCGGTAAGTGTAGCAGTACAATTTCCAATTGGCACGATTTTATTTTCACAGTCCGCCACATTACCATATCCAGCAAAATGCAGTATGGTACCATTTCGCTGAATAGGAAACAGGGTTATCTTTTTACAAACAATGCTAGGATCAGGATACTTAATAATAAAGTGTATAAATTTATAATCTAACAGAACAGTGACAAATGTAACTTCCATTAAGTCTGCTATTGTTATACTGGTAGAGTGCTCCTTTAAAATTTCATTTAAATCTTCTGAATCAAGCATTGCCGGGTTTATAATTTGGATTTTTGCGAGTGTTATTGATAACATTAACATTTCAAGTTCTGAGATTACCATTCTATTTCTTGCTAGTAAATTTTCATAAAGGTGTCCTGTTTCTATTTGTTTTTCCTTTGCAAATTTCATGATAATATTTATAGATTCTGTTATATTATTAATGTTTCCTGAACTCTTGTGTTAATAACTGCCTGTCCGTTAATTGATTCATTAATCTCTTGTTGCCGAAATTTTAGTGCTTCAAAGTCGGCAAAATCAGGAGTCCCGGCAACAACTTTAAGAGCCGTTCCCAAAAAATTAAGACTCCGTGTCTGCCTATGGTGAATGGTTACAGTTTCTAGCAATGATGTAATATGACCTATATCTGATTCAAGAATTTTTTTCATATGGGACAGAGGGAATTGATTTATGAGTGATTTTGTCTCCTCGACAATTTCCGAGTACATGGCTAAGTCTGATGAATGTCTTAGGAACTTAAATTCCTTCCAAATAACTGCATTTCCATCCATTAAGGGAATGTAGTCCGAATTCGAGTAGTCCACAATCTTTCCAGTTGTTGCTGTTACAAAAAGTAAAACAAGTAAGATCCGAGCCCTAGAGAAAGATACAGAATAGGGTGAGTATTGAACGCTTTTTTTTATCTTAAATTGTCCTTATGGACCTCCCTCCCCCTAATTAGGACCGTTGATCCCAGGATCCCATACCGGATTATTGTACGGTGATCTTGAAGGCCTAATAATATTATCTCTGAGTATACTATTTGCTTCACTTACAATTTACAAAGTCTGAAATTCCTAATGGGTAGGGATATAATTTTGAATAAATGGGGTCCTCGTCTTCTGTTCGAATTGTGGCGATAATATTCGTGTTATACGGGAGTGCCTCATTTGGGTCAGCAAATACAGTTATTCCTTCCTTCAACATTTTTATAAAATTTTTATCTATTTCTAGGGGGACTTCTATGTTGTCGATTTCCCTAAAATTTACACTTGCGCATTTTTTGAATTTAATTATTTCGGATCCAGATCGGGTATTTAAAGTTTTATTCTTAAAGTCTAAGGTGGCATTTACTCTATTTAATAGATCAAGCCCAATTATTCCATCAAAACTTGATAAATTTGGAAGCAAAAAGAATTCTGTTGTGACATCGAAAAGATGCAGAAGGCATTTTTCCTGAACGGGGTTAAAGCCATGAATTGACTTAACCAAAAACTTTTCTTTTACCGAGGTTACGTTTTTTAATTCTGGGATAGATTTTATGTAATTTTTTGAAGCGCCTGTGTCTATGAGCAATTTAATTGTTCTACCTGCTATCGTTCGCTCTACAAACGGCAGCAGGGAGCTTTGTCTAAAAAAATTCACCTCTTGAAGCTGATTTTCATCGTCTACATCTGTTACCTCTGACTCAACAATATCCTGGTATTCTTCTTCCTCTTGATTTTCGAAATTGTTTGACTGTGAGATATGATTTACTCTTTGTTGTTTCAGACCGGTATATCTAGCTGTACCACTATTCGCCCTTTTTGAAGCCTGATTGGGATATGAAGGATAGGTATCATTACCATTTTGGGTCGGTTGTCTGAACCGGGATGAATTGTCAATGTCCATTGGTTGGGGTGGTTCTTGTGTTACGTTTTGATTATTATCCCGTGTCTTTTGCTTAAAATATAGGTTTTTCCCCGGTTGAGAAGTATTATTTTCGGAGGGCAAATGTTTTTGCTGTCTATGCTCGTTGCGGTGAGCCTTTTCCTCGATACTTCTTGCAAAATTATTCGCGAATTGAAAACGCTCATGATTTGACTCAACTTCTTGGGCTAAGGCCAAAGCTGATGGCAGATCTTTTGGTCGTGCCGAGAAAAGAACGCCGCTAAGAGCTTTTTTTGTTCCCGAGATGAATACTCGCAGTGCATCTGCTCTGTATTTTTCATTAAGAGAGGAAGCTATGGCAGAGTCATATGTCATTATTGTTTTATTTATTAAGAGCGTTAATTTCTTTTCTATTTCTTCATAGTATTGAATTATTGTCAAGCTTCCTTGACGAAGAATAGACAGCTCCTGCTCTATTAAGTAAATTGGCCGCTTATCAGCGTAAGTAAAATCAAGTCTATTAATAATTGCTTTGAAATTTAATGGTGTGTCATATGAAGACAGTACCATTTCGGCGGGGCCTTTGATTTTATTCCTAATTATACCTAAGGCTTGATAATGTTTGGAACTTCCCACATAATTTTCAAATATTTTATATGCGGTATGCGCAGCTTTCCGCCATGAAACATATGTTTCGATTTTGCCCTCAAAATCAGGCAAAGATTTAACGATGTCTAGTGTTTCGTCACATTTTACGCCGGGAGTTATTACAGCGTCAGTAAAACCTTCCACCTCTGGCGCGGATACTAATGTTCTACGGAATTTATTTTCCACTTCTAGAAGCTTTTGCTCGAATACTCTCGCTTGATTTTCAAGTGCAGAATTAACTGCGAACTCTAATAGAGTTTTCATATCGGACTGATTAAATGTCATTTTCGGATGAATTTCACTCGGTCTAAGTATAGTTTTCAAATCCGCCACTAATTTATCAACTTCAATATCACTATCACTCATGAAATGGATTTACGTTTAACTAGCCGTAATAAAAACTCGCAAAAATCAATTACAACTCGCACTGAATTTATAATTTTATTTTCCTTTTCTTTTTTTTTAAATAAGCACTCTACTTACATTTTTCAAGGTTTTTCTTAGAAAGATTATTTGTTGCTGCTGCTGCTGTTTTTTCGTGTTGTTTTTCCACGTAGCACGTAGCCGTTGTTGCTGCTGCTGTGTGTTTGTAGCTGCGTGTGACTGCAACGATGTTGATTTGTTTGGGTGAGTGAGTTCTGCCCCACGTTGGGCGCCAGTTAATGTTTTGTACTTATCATGTGCGATGTCACGAAAATTAAGTACTCATTTATGGGTAAACCATTCAAGTTTATTGCTCAAAACAGACGAAAAACTAAAATACAAAATATTCTTATTATGAAGCTAACCTTGACTTATAATCGCTGGGGCAGCACTTATGTTAAAGCGGATTTGGTTTCGGGTGTCGGCGCATGGAATGTTGGCGGCAGCATAATTGTGCCAAAGTTGCAAAAGTAGCTGAACATGCACCGTTGACTGTGAATTGCATGATCACCGGGTCAGTGAACTATGCCTGGCCGGATGTGTTAACTTATATATATATATATATATATATATATATATATATATATATATATATATATATATATATATATATATATATATATATATATATATATAATGCACAAAGGCGTATTAGTTGAATGTCAGCGGTAACTTTTCAAAATCCATCTTAACCCTGCAAATATTTCGATTGAATGACACTTTACAGCACACTGTCACCAAAAAGTTTGTGGTTGACTATTGACTGACGAAAAAGAGCAGTCACACACGAAAACAAGTGTAAGTTCAGCAAAAACTGCCAAGCCTGTTGGATAATGTGCAATTCACTAGTATACTAACATACATAAAGTGAAATATTTCCGTTCTAAAAGTTTTAAGCCCTTAACACTCGATGAATTTTGACTTAAAACTGTGACTTTCATCAATCAGCTACCAAACATACGAAAGCTCAGAAACAGCTGATTAATTTGTTTAAGAAATAAAAGCTATGAGTACGGAACTTGAAAAGCAGCTATCCTCTCTCGTGGTTTTTGCTCCATAAATTAAAGTCATGAATACTCGCTCAACGGAAACAAAAGTTAACGTTGAGGCAAAGTTTAAGTTAAAAGCTATGAGTTTTTAGAGCTTTAGATTCGCTCAGGAAAGTCCATGAAAGCTCAAAAACAGCTGATTAATTGGTTCAAGAAATCAAAGTCGTGAGCATAAGGGTGTAGCTTAAAAGTAAAATGTTTTAACGTATGAAAAAACATATATTCACCTCGATAAAAAGAGTGGGTCCAAGGTGAATTTACTTACATGGTGGCTGCAAGGTGAATTTCGTACCTCCGGAATTGTCAAACATAAGCAATGTGCTATCAAAATAAACGAAATTGAGAGAAATATATTTAATAGATAAATAGTCTCCTAATTTCTTCATAATGAACAGAATTTACCAAAATAACAATTAAAAAACCCTTATTCACTCGAATCAGAACTCTATTTGCAATTGTTTGCATATTTGTTTTGATCGCATTTTTCTATAATTTCAAATTTCACAGCTACTGAGGGAAAGTTGGTTCAAAAAAATTTGTTCTTGCAGCCACCATGTAAGTAAATTCACCTTGAGTGGGTCTGTATTCGAAAAACCATATGAGGACATTAAAGTAGGAACAAGGTGAATTTACTTACATGGTGAATGCAAGAACAACTTTTTTGGAACTTATTTTCTCGTATGAACTGTCAAAATTTAATGTGTAGAAAAATGCGATGGAAACAAATATTCAAACAATAGCAATTTAAGATTTTATGAGATTGAATAAGAGTGTTTAAATTTTTATATATGCGAAATCTTGGCAAATGTATGCTGTGCAATAAATACTCTTGCAAAGGAAATGGATCAGTTTTCCGTGTTCCTAAAAATAAGAATTTGAGATAACAGTGGGTGGGTGGATGTATGTTGTGTTGATTTTAAAAAAATGGGTGACCCAGTGATTGTGTAGATGATCGTTACAACTTATGTATTTAAACAGAAAAGGATATTACAGTTTGAATGTAATGTGTGATCGTGCATAGTTTTAGCCCTTGTTTAATCTCAGGTTTGTAGACGCATGGTATCCTGGCGCAAATCACAATTCTCTAATTGGAATGTAAACACATTAAAGGAATATCTGGAACGGAATATGCAGACATGGATTGTAGACATGGATTTTAGGAAACGTTTCCTTATTTGCTTCAAATATCCACTAGCACTGTATAAATTAATGAATTATAATTATTAATTTAGTTTGTTTTTTAAAAAAGGTTGCGTGTTGGATCCCAACACGTCTTACTTTTATTTAGCTTAAAACCGAACTAGTTTTACAAAATAATGAAGTCTTTAACATTAGCTTAATAAATAATCTAAAATGCTGACGTAGTCCACGTGCCGAGTGATGACTGTGGGAACGTTGAATGTTGTTTGTTCTCGTTGAGTTGTGCAATATGACACCTGGAATGTTGCTGCTGACGGTGTGTCTGGATGGGATGCGCGTGCATTAACAAATGCAATGTATAATGTGTTAACTCTTCCCCCTCTAAGTTCCATACGTCCTCGAATGGAAACTCAAAAACATGGTAGGTTGAAGATGCTCTTATTATGGCTGTTGGCATAGACGTGGTGGAAAAGCAGCACGGGAGAGAAAGCGGCTGGCATTTCTAAGGAAGTTTCTGGCAGAACAGGCGGATCTGGAAGTTCCTCTGCCTTGGAGCGAAGCCAATAGATTGTGGCAGGAAATGTTCAGGCTAGAACAAGCGAAGGTTGAATTTTATAATTAGCTTTAAGAGTTTTTGTAAGTAAAATCGAAGTGATCGTTGAATTGTATTGCTTGATAAAACGAGTCAATTAATTTATTTATGTTTTTATTTGGTAAACACATTCCTATTTGGTTATGAATTGAGTTAATAAATACATTGTGGAGGCATGTGAAATAATTTAAATGGTTGGTTTAAATTTTTGGCATTTGAGTTAGGGTATTAGGTGAAAATATTTGAGGAGGTGCCGTCAACACATGTTGTCGCATCAAAGTTTGTGTAGTTCCGAAACTACAATTTGCGCAGCAATAATGAACCAATATTTCGCACGGAAAAGCGAAACAGCTCAACAGAGCGTTGTTCAGAAATAAATATGCGTATAATTCTGCGGTAAAATGCTTCTTTGAGTGTAAACATTTTCTGGTAGTACTTTTGTGAGATAAAGTAAATGAAATTATGAATAAACTGTAATTTGGTATACTGCTATGCTTATATTTGGGGACTAATTGGATTTGGGGTAGTCATATTGGATTATTTAGGGGAATTTTCAAGTGATTTTTTAAAATTAGGATACGGTAACACTTGGTTTTTGGAGTTTGGGTTAAAAGTAAAGATTAATTCGGTCTATGGAAACACCAGAAGAGGCGAAAATATTGCTGGAAGAGCAAAAGAGGCAGAGTGAGGCCATCCAAAGGAGAATCAGGAACTGTAGGAAGGATAGCAAGGCAAGGAAAAACAGCGCGTACTACCGTAAGCGCATAGCGGAGTTAGAAGCCTTGTTGAATACATTCAATAATAACAACGAGGAGTTGTTAAAGTTTAAGGACTGTTGTGGTGACAAGGAATACTTTACCAAGGATTACCCGTTACACGTCAACGGGTTGACACGGAACTGGTTGACCAAATTCAGATTGGATCTAGAAGAGCTGGAAGCACAGGAAGATAGTCCTAGTTCGCAGGAGGACAAGGCTCAAGACAAGCTTAGGTCTTTACAAACTGAGGTTAAATTATTCACAGAAAAATTGTTCGAACAATTAGAAGCGGCAACCAGCAAGAGTGAAGCTCAGGTACTCTAGAGATTAGCGAGAGACGGTGGAAACTTGTCAACTTTGGAAGCAGCAGACCAAGCGTTAGCGACTATTCAGAATCGGACGGAGGAAAAATTTTTCCAAGTCTTCAAGGATACAGAAGAATTGAGGATAAATACGGAATTTCTCGAGAATTAAACTAGAGTACTCTCTAGACAACTCCGGGAAACTGAGGAAGCCACATCGCATCTGGAGAAGGAAAATTTGGAGCTCAAGAGAATCGGGGCAACTGCTAAGCCAGCAAGAGTAAGATCGGCTTCAACCTCTCAAATACAAACGCAGACAGTACTAGCTTTGCCACCAGAAGTTCGCTGGCCGGAGTATTTAACTCCGGAAGGGATAGGTCGTGTGGTAAAGCTTAGATTAGTATTGAGTGAAGAGAGTGAAGTGGAGTTTTTATTTGACACATCGGAAATCGGTGTCGAGCCATTTTCTCCAGGAAGTTCAATAGATAATAAAAATCAAGTTTGTCCGTCAAACGAGACAGAAGCAGAGCTGCAAAGTCCCAATACAGTGGACAATATTTCGCCTGTACGGGCAAACAGTCGAAGACTAATAAGTTTGAGTCCGTCGCTAGCCAAGTACATTCAGACCCATTTGGAAACCACCCAAAAGGATAATTCTCAAGTTTTACCGGTCATAAGTAATACAAGAATAAGTAAAATGGGTATCGAGGATATCTCCAAGACCGTGTCCAGGCTAGTACCTGTGTTTACTGGTGCTGCTTCAGAGGATTTAAGGTCAGAACTCAGTAGGTTCATTCAAGGTTGTGAGCTTGCAAAGCGGACCCTGATGAGTTACAGGATTTCTTCGACTGTATTAAGCAAAGGTTATTTGGAGATGCGTACAACCTTGTGCTGCCAAACCAATTCGCTAGTGTGAACGAGCTTTACGGTCTTTTAAAGAGAACCTATTTAAAGGAGAGAACTCTGGAAGACATATCCCAAGAAATTAGAATCGGGAAACAGCTGGCAGGAGAATACATACGCGCATTTGCCAGGCGTTTGGAGTCACTTCGGATGTTGGCCCAGGATGTAATAAAAAATAAGTACGAAGGCGTTGGTGATACCTCGTTATTACACGAAGTTGACAAGTCGGTGTTAACGACTTTCGTAGTGGGGCTCCGCAACTCCGCTCTAAAGATTCATATGCTGAATAGAAAAACAGGAAATCTGGAGGAGTTGGTAGAGGAAGCAATTAGAGCACAAGTCCTCGTGGAACGGAGTACGGCCGGTTTGGGGGAAATACATATGTTCGAGAATAGACAGGACAGTTTAACTGCCGCTGTCATGGATAGAGAAGGAATTAATTCCGTCCCAAACGTATACAGAGGAGCGTATAATCCCGTTGTCTCCGACAGCAGAGCCGTGAATCAGAGAAATCCGCACAGGGAGTTTGTACAGAGGGCACCCACATGTTCGTTCTGCCATAAGCCAGGTCATACAAGGGATGAATGCATTACACGCAAAAATACGCCCTATTGTATGGAGTGCCAAACATATGGTCATGAGGTAAGTAGACAGTGCCGAGTACACACTGAATGGAATCAGAGTAGAAGGCAGCCAGCGACGAGGCACCCGGATCCACCTTTAAGGGACAGCAGGGGTAGTAGTCCACGAGTTAATTCAACGGAAGGAATTAACCACGGAAGGAATCCTTTCAACACTGGGAGAGGTCAGCAGCAACCAAATTGGAATTCTAGAGGTGAACAAAGGATAGGCAACACCCAACAGGGGTTGAAATGCTTCTCATGTGGACGAATGGGACATCGGGCAGCGGAATACAGGGATAGGCAGTTCCAACAAAGGAACCAGGGAAACTTCCAGCGGCCCAGTCGAGGTCAGTAGACTGGAAAGCCAAAAGAAGGGAAGTAACGTGTGACTGGTAATGTAGGAATTACAGTCCAGGAAGAGGAGGAGCAAGAGGCTCTCCAATACCACGTACCGAGTAATGTAAGAACAATGGTTCAAGATACGGAGGAGCAAGAGTCTCCCCGGGAAATTTTTTTTGATTGCGTATTGATTTGGGTAACTGTTATGATTCTAGTACTTAGATTAAGTTTCAATAAGGTTAGAGAGTATAGGCCAATCGCCGCGTACGTGGTACGAGGATGTATAGTTAAGATATTCACGGTAATTTTGAGGGGGTATAGGATTGTAAGGGATAACTGCGGTGCATGGAGGAGAAAATTGGAAGAGTTAGGAAGTAGATACGCGTCCATTTTGGAAAAAAGGGCGTTGTTTCGTTGTGAGCAGGATAGGAGATGCTTTTATCGAGCTAGTGCTTTTGGTAGACTCAGCGGCGGACACTAGCCTCGTAAAATCTAGTGTTTTACGGAAAGGACTAGTTGTTAACCTAAAGGATGTAAGAACGCTTAATGGAGCGTTCGGAGGGTGCATCAGGACACTGGGGTCACTCAGAATAGGGCACAGTGAACTTAAGGGCATGAGTTTTAGAGTACACGCAGTCGAATTGGATAGGAAAGGTATCCCGGCCGATGGGATAATTGGCCGCGATAATCTCTGGGGACGCACCATACTGGATGCGCTAGACAAGCAGTTATCATTTTATGATGATAATAGGAATAGAATCCTTACTCTCCCATTAAAGTCATGGCAGGAAGGAACCGTGAATAGGGTTAAAAATTGTAGGGAGGTAGTGAACGCAAGGTCAACTAGAGTAGTTACTATGCGTGTAAACACGAAACTGAGGACTCTTGTTTTGCACAAGCAGCAGTTAGCGGACGGCGTATATTTGGGAGAAACCATAACGCACGTTGACAAGGGTAAGGTGTACGCTTGTGTACTCAACGCCTCAGAAAAGGACTATCTGATGGATGAGGATTTTAGGCCTAAGTTCACTAGTTATGATAATTTTAAGGAACCGAATTATAGAGCGGTTAATGAGATTAAGCAGGTAGATATAAGGAAAAGGATGGAGAGAGTGAAGACCCAAGGATGGAGAGAGTGAAGACCCAGTCGTGGGTAAGTAATATAAAACTTCGAATATGTACGTACATACATACGGCAGTGTATGCACTGAATTTTGACGCTTGAGCGTTAACGCCTGGCAACGGAACTTCTGGTGAAGTAAGTATATATATGTATATACATATGTGTATGAAATAAAGAATGAATGTACGAATGTATATTTAAAAAAAAACGTAAGTATGCTAGTTATGAGGAATGGGTATGAGGAATGGGTATGTATGTATATTAAATACATACACACATACGGCAGTTTGAGGCATAAGCATTGTGACCAGGCGATTGAACCGCTAGTGGATAGGGAGCATAAGGGCATTAGGAGAGAGAGGGCATACTTACTCGATATCTGTGAATGGTAATTAAAAAATAAGTAGTCAAGTATCAATTTTTTTTTTTAATATTTTATTTTATTTTATTTTTTTATTTTAGGGGTAAAATTTGGTAATTAAGAGTGGATTCCCACCCGGGCACGGTCATTTCGTGCGCCCGGTGCAGTACAACTAGGAGTTGCCCCAGGACTCTCTCGACTTCCTGTTCTTCCGGGTTGAGTCTTGACGTAAGCAGGAGTTTCCAGCAGGCTTCCACTGCCTCCGGGTAATCCCATTGTGTATCAATCTCCTTTAGGTAGTTGTTGAAGATGGCGTATGTTGGTGTGTAGGAGCCGCGGGGTAGATCCATTAGGCGGTGGTGTTCTTCCAGGCTTAGTGCTGCGCAAGCGGGGTGTATCAGGGGCACCGATTCTTCAAGCAGGGTTTTGATTACCTGCTTGAAGTCCAACATGCAATGTCCAAGTTTGGTGTTCATGGTGGCTGGTGAAGTTTAACTGTGTTAAAATACAGTGCAAAAGCACGGTTTTATAGGAAATCAATAAGAGGTCTGTTTTCGGAAATGTGCTAACAAGTGGGCAGGTTCGGCTAAAAGAAGAATGAGCACCCTACGACCATATGTCAATTATGGGGTGTTAGGTGAAGAGTAAGTATGCGGATATATATTTGAACAAGTAGGTATTTTTATTGTGTAGTTAAGTATATGAAGACGGGTAATTAGAATTTAGGAGGTTGCAGACTTTGCAGTGGATTATATAAATATACAAATCTTTTTTTCTGATTATTAATTAGGAATTTAGTGTATAGGTAAATGAAGAAAGGCATATTATAGGAAAATGGGTATAGGTTAATTGATAAAATAGTGCCTTGAATATATGTATGTAGCCATGTACGATCTAGGAAGAGACGATCGTTAATGGATATATACATATCAGGTTATAGATAAAATTGGATCCAATAATTGACTGCGATGAAAGATATAGTCATGCAATGGACGAAGTTTTGACATAACCTGGATTCTTTTATGCAATCTGGTTTTTGTCGGAGGACCAATGAATTGGTTCGAAACTGAAATGAGTGATAACTCACGTGTTGAAAAAGAGCACGAAAAATTAATCGAAGCGAAACTAATGCCCTATATGGCAATAATAAAACATAGTCCAGTCCTCTTTTCCTCTAGGATGCGGTAGCGAATCCAAGAATGTAAGGGGAGAAGACGAGTGGACGTAAAATTGAATGATATAGCATTCAATTGTAGAATAGGCAGGTATGGTATGTTTAGTGTAAAATTTTACCATTTTTACGGTTATAGATCATGTTAGTGATGCTGATGGCAGCTACCAACGGGATACATGCAGGAGTGCGGTTGGACAAACTACCGGACACGGATGTATTGCTGGAAATAACAGGAGATGTATGGTTCGCCAAAGATTATTGTGTGGTTGTAACTGAGTTTCCACGATCGGAATTGAAGATTATTGTGGAACAGTTCAAAGGAATGCAGGAGACCACCAGGAGGTTATGTGAGAGGCATGCAGCGGCCAGCGGGACCGAACTAAAACGTAGATGCGATTCTTCGACTTTGGAAATAGAGACAATAATGAGAAGATATCTGGAAAAAGAGAAGACATTGTCTCTGAAAGGGAGGATACGCCGGTCGCTAATAGATGCTGGCGGTGAAATTCTCAAATGGGCAATTGGTACAATGGACCACCAAGATTTAGATCGAATTTATGGTCACTTACAGGACCTTGAGAAGAAGCAATCAAAGACATTGTCATTGCTGGGAAAAGAGGTGACTGTGATGAGAGCAGGTTATCAGGGTCTTCACGAAGCAGTGAATAAGACTTTCCAAGAGCTGGAAGAGATGCACTTAGCGTTGGAAGGCATTGGAAAGAGACATGAGGAAGCAGAAGTGAGCTTGGCAGAATCTTTCATGTTGGGGAAAGTTATTTCTGGAAAGCCAAAAGAAGGGAAGTAACGTGTGACTGGTAATGTAGGAATTACAGTCCAGGAAGAGGAGGAGCAAGAGGCTCTCTAATACCACGTACCGAGTAATGTAAGAACAATGGTTCAAGATACGGAGGAGCAAGAGTCTCCCCGGGAAATTTTTTTTGATTGCGTATTGATTTGGGTAACTGTTATGATTCTAGTACTTAGATTAAGTTTCAATAAGGTTAGAGAGTATAGGCCAATCGCCGCGTACGTGGTACGAGGATGTATAGTTAAGATATTCACGGTAATTTTGAGGGGGTATAGGATTGTAAGGGATAACTGCGGTGCATGGAGGAGAAAATTGGAAGAGTTAGGAAGTAGATACGCGTCCATTTTGGAATCAAAAGGGCGTTGTTTCGTTGTGAGCAGGATAGGAGATGCTTTTATCGAGATACCCTGCAATGAGGCAGCTAGTGGAAAGCTAGTGCTTTGGTAGACTCAGGGGCGGACACTAGCCTCGTAAAATCTAGTGTTTTACGGAAAGGACTAGTTGTTAACCTAAAGGATGTAAGAACGCTTAATGGAGCGTTCGGAGGGTGCATCAGGACACTGGGGTCACTCAGAATAGGGCACAGTGAACTTAAGGGCAAGAGTTTTAGAGTACACGCAGTCGAATTGGATAGGGAAGGTATCCCGGCCGATGGGATAATTGGCCGCGATAATCTCTGGGGACGCACCATACTGGATGCGCTAGACAAGCAGTTATCATTTTATGATGATAATAGGAATAGAATCCTTACTCTCCCATTAAAGTCATGGCAGGAAGGAACCGTGAATAGGGTTAAAAATTGTATGGAGGTAGTGAACGCAAGGTCAACTAGAGTAGTTACTATGCGTGTAAACACGAAACTGAGGACTCTTGTTTTGCACAAGCAGCAGTTAGCGGACGGCGTATATTTGGGAGAAACCATAACGCACGTTGACAAGGGTAAGGTGTACGCTTGTGTACTCAACGCCTCAGAAAAGGACTATCTGATGGATGAGGATTTTAGGCCTAAGTTCACTAGTTATGATAATTTTAAGGAACCGAATTATAGAGCGGTTAATGAGATTAAGCAGGTAGATATAAGGAAAAGGATGGAGAGAGTGAAGACCCAAGGATGGAGAGAGTGAAGACCCAGTCGTGGGTAAGTAATATAAAACTTCGAATATGTACGTACATACATACGGCAGTGTATGCACTGAATTTTGACGCTTGAGCGTTAACGCCAGGCAACGGAACTGCTGGTGAAGTAAGTATATATATGTATATACATATGTGTATGAAATAAAGAATGAATGTACGAATGTATATTTAAAAAAAAACGTAAGTATGCTAGTTATGAGGAATGGGTATGAGGAATGGGTATGTATGTATATTAAATACATACACACATACGGCAGTTTGAGGCATAAGCATTGTGACCAGGCGATTGAACCGCTAGTAGATAGGGAGCATAAGGGCATTAGGAGAGAGAGGGCATACTTACTCGATATCTGTGAATGGTAATTAAAAAATAAGTAGTCAAGTATCAATTTTTTTTTTTTAATATTTTATTTTATTTTATTTTTTATTTTAGGGGTAAAATTTGGTAATTAAGAGTGGATTCCTACCCGGGCACGGTCATTTCGTGCGCCCGGTGCAGTACAACTAGGAGTTGCCCCAGGACTCTCTCGACTTCCTGTTCTTCCGGGTTGAGTCTTGACGTAAGCAGGAGTTTCCAGCAGGCTTCCACTGCCTCCGGGTAATCCCATTGTGTATCAATCTCCTTTAGGTAGTTGTTGAAGATGGCGTATGTTGGTGTGTAGGAGCCGCGGGGTAGATCCATTAGGCGGTGGTGTTCTTCCAGGCTTAGTGCTGCGCAAGCGGGGTGTATCAGGGGCACCGATTCTTCAAGCAGGGTTTTGATTACCTGCTTGAAGTCCAACATGCAATGTCCAAGTTTGGTGTTCATGGTGGCTGGTGAAGTTTAACTGTGTTAAAATACAGTGCAAAAGCACGGTTTTATAGGAAATCAATAAGAGGTCTGTTTTCGGAAATGTGCTAACAAGTGGGCAGGTTCGGCTAAAAGAAGAATGAGCACCCTACGACCATATGTCAATTATGGGGTGTTAGGTGAAGAGTAAGTATGCGGATATATATTTGAACAAGTAGGTATTTTTATTGTGTAGTTAAGTATATGAAGACGGGTAATTAGAATTTAGGAGGTTGCAGACTTTGCAGTGGATTATATAAATATACAAATCTTTTTTTCTGATTATTAATTAGGAATTTAGTGTATAGGTAAATGAAGAAAGGCATATTATAGGAAAATGGGTATAGGTTAATTGATAAAATAGTGCCTTGAATATATGTATGTAGCCATGTACGATCTAGGAAGAGACGATCGTTAATGGATATATACATATCAGGTTATAGATAAAATTGGATCCAATAATTGACTGCGATGAAAGATATAGTCATGCAATGGACGAAGTTTTGACATAACCTGGATTCTTTTATGCAATCTGGTTTTTGTCGGAGGACCAATGAATTGGTTCGAAACTGAAATGAGTGATAACTCACGTGTTGAAAAAGAGCACGACAAATTAATCGAAGCGAAACTAATGCCCTATATGGCAATAATAAAACATAGTCCAGTCCTCTTTTCCTCTAGGATGCGGTAGCGAATCCAAGAATGTAAGGGGAGAAGACGAGTGGACGTAAAATTGAATGATATAGCATTCAATTATAGAATAGGCAGGTTATGAAGATATTATTGTATATTTAGTCTAAAGTATGGTATGTTTAGTGTAAAATTTTACCATTTTTACGGTTATAGATCATGTTAGTGATGCTGATGGCAGCTACCAACGGGATACGTGCAAGAGTGCGGTTGGACAAACTACCGGACACGGATGTATTGCTGGAAAAAACAGGAGATGTATGGTTCGCCAAAGATTATTGTGTGGTTGTAACTGAGTTTCCACGAACGGAATTGAAGATTATTGTGGAACAGTTCAAAGGAATGCAGGAGACAACCAGGAGGTTATGTGAGAGGCATGCAGCGGCCAGCGGGACCGAGCTAAAACGTAGATGCGATTCTTCGACTTTGGAAATAGAGACAATAATGAGAAGATTTCTGGAAAAAGAGAAGACATTGTCTCTGAAAGGGAGGATACGCCGGTCGCTAATAGATGCTGGCGGTGAAATTCTCAAATGGGCAATTGGTACAATGGACCACCAAGATTCAGATCGAATTTATGGTCACTTACAGGACCTTGAGAAGAAGCAATCAAAGACATTGTCATTGCTGGGAAAAGAGGTGACTGTGATGAGAGCAGGTTATCAGGGTCTTCACGAAGCAGTGAATAAGACTTTCCAAGAGCTGGAAGAGATGCACTTGGCGTTGGAAGGCATTGGAAAGAGACATGAGGAAGCAGAAGTGAGCTTGGCAGAATCTTTCATGTTGGGGAAAGTTATTTCTGAGGAGTTGCTGAGGTTCCAGGACCAACAACAAACGAAGATAGTGGTGCTTGATGATCTGTTACATGGCAAGCTACACCCGTTGTTCCTGACATCAGATGAGTTACTCAAAGCGGCACCAGTGTCGATGAAAGGAATTTCATGGTATAGCGAGGCACCGGAGCGGTTCTATGAACTAGCCGAGGTTCGCACAGAAGAGGCGGAGAACGGTTTAAAAGTGGTCGTTAAGATTCCAGTGCCATTATTGGAGTTATTTACGATGCACAAAGTGTACCCTATACCCAAAAGACTAAACCCAGATTGGTGCGTGCTGCCGAAGACGAGATACGATTACATAGCAGCAAGCCAGGCACAAGAGCATTATATCGGCCTGTCAATAGAGGACGAGGGAAAATGCCGGGAGGTGAGCACAACAAAACGTTTATGCTATCATCCCGGGAAAGTGATTATTCGAGCAAGCGATTACTGCGAGATAGAAGTCTTGAAGCATGAGCGGGATCAATGCGATCACATAGCCATTCCAGCCACGGGAGGAATTCTAATAGCTACCAGAACCATAAACAGATGGCTCTACCATTTTGACGACCAGGTGACTTTCACGGCGGTGTGGTCAGACGAAACCACACGTTTGGAATTAGTGGACACCGGGTTTATGACCATCGAAGCTGGTTGCAGAGTAATTGGCAAAGGAATAATGCTGGTCCATAAAAGTCAAGAAGAGTCACGGTAAAAATTCTCAACGTCCGTCATGGGAACAAACCGTTTAAAGACGAAACTGCAGGAGCTGCTGGGAAATCACAAACGAAGTGATTCTGGCCATACTCTCGCAACACCGAACACAGTCTCACTCATGCATTTCAAGGATTTACGATGACCCTAACAACGAACAGCAGAGCGGTCAGCGACTTGGTAAAGGAGGCAGAAGATGTTGAAAGGGCATCACACCTCACCAATTCCTGTGAGATAGTGCACACCTGGATGAAGGGAGGGGTAGCCAGTATAGCTGGTCTCATCCTGGTGATAATGATGGTGATGACTCTCATTTCGGAGAAATGGTGCAAAATAGTAGCAGCCCTTCAAAGACTCGAATCAATCACACCAACGGTGCAGCACAACAACCATACCGACAACGGCAGCCGACAACCGGATCATCAGTTAGCAGAGGTTTTAGCATAAGATCTTAGATGTAAATATCATAGTGAAATATAAGATTTTCAGTATAGGAGTAAATTGTATTGTACGCCAGTGAGAAAAGAGTCGATGAATGACCAAACATAAAAAAGGGGAATAGAACTACATAAAAAAACGGAGAAGAAAAAAAAGAGATAAAAGAACAAAATAAAACAAAAGAGAAAAAAACTATAAAAGAAGAAGTAATAAGAAAGCAAAAAAGTAAAAAAAAAAATACAAAAGTAAAAAGAAAAGAATAGAATAACAGAACCCAAATAAGGCGAATTTGAAAAAAAAGAGAAAAATTATACAGTAGGTTTAAGAAAATGCACAGATTGTTTAAAGTGCAGAAATGATTGTAAACTCTCATTAGTAGTTAGTTGCACTAACTTCTTTTAGAAAGAGGGGAAGGATGTTGTGAGTTAGAACCAAGCTACCTACGTGTAGTTGACTCACAGCATCGACTCCTAATAGATGCCACACTCTGTTGGATTAGCATATGCTAAAATTGTTTAACAATAAGACATACTTTTAGGGTCTAAGTATTTTAAGCTAAAATGGTTTGTGAAATATTACTATGTAAACTTTTAGGGTATTACAGTTCCGCAGTCGAGTCGACGAGGGCAGCGTAATGCACCGTCGCCACTTTTGAAGTAGGTCAGTTGGCTTGACCAACTGACACCAATTAGCAGGTGCGGAACTGGAACACCAGAAAGGTCAGTTCACAGACTGAGATAGGTGTAAAGAAATAGTATATAAGATTTAGTTTTCGTAAGAATAAATCTTCTTGTGATTTTAATCTTAAAGTGAAAAGTGTCTTCGGTTTTCAATTAAAACGTTAGGGCTTTAAAGTTTACAGCTACGCGCCCAGCGAACCGCGACAGGACGTGCCCCGCCAAACAAGCAAGGACACCAACCCCAACACACTTAGATGTTTGACTCGTTAACAGCTTCGGAATACACGTTGTTTCTGTGATATCTTCATAGTTTCCGGGACTACATATCGATAAACTATTGTAGGTTTTGCATTTTCCTTTTAGGCCAAACATTTTGTTCTTACAATCTAACACGTAATCATAGTCTAGTATAGTTATAATGTTTTCTCTCTTTATAGCTTTAATTAGTAGTCTAATACAATTTTCGGTATCTGTAGTTGGGACGCTTAGGATGTACAATATATTATATCCCTCAATGGCAATTTTGACTTCGGCAAAGTGTAGCAATTCATCAGTGTTAGAAAATGGTATATTACTTTTATTAAAGATATCATTTAGAATCTCAATTTCAAAAGATGAAAGAATAAATGAATTGACAATATTTGCCTTAGCTAAATGAAATGCGAATTCGATGTTGGCAATATCTTCTTTTAATAATTCAAGTTTGTATTTAAATTCTAATATTCTCTCGTTATGGATATTTTGTTCTGTTTTTATTATTTTGATTATTTCGTTAGTGGCATTCGTAAGTTTATTAATTTTCTCAAGTGACAGACGATTAATTACGATCTGATTGCTATTATTTTCTAAGACATCTTCCACCTTCTTTTAAATTATTTCAAAATCTTGATGGTCTGGACTTCCGGCAATCCATTTCCATGCGCTGCCGAGAAAGTCCAGTGAACGTTTAGACTTTAAATTAGGTTTGAGTCGAGATATGAATGATTTTATTTGGGATATGGTGTATTTTAGGTAAGGGATCAGAGGGTGATTTAAGGTGATATTCTGAACAATGTTACTTTCTATTTCATGAATGAGGGTATCGTAGCTCCTTAATTCGATAGTATGAATTATCTTGAAATTGCCGGTCTGAACCTTTGCCAGTCCTGAGTGTATTGCTACCAGTTTTGAATTTGAGTAATCCAATATCTGGATTTCTCCGGCGCAAAGTGCCGTTAAAATTAGCAATCTGTAAATGGAAATTTATAAATTAATTTCTGATATGTTTTTTGTGGACGATTCGTCCGCTTTCGGTGACTATTGTAGAATTTCTGTTCTCTTTTACTATTTCTTCCCTGTACTTCTCAGATAGTTTTGTTCCTAATCTTTTATTAATCCTCACAAAAACTACGTGTCCTGGAGTATATTGTTCATCATTATGTTTCCTCTTGTTATGGTATTCTAGATTCCGCTTTTGTTTCTCCTGTATTTTTTCCATATTCGAATGTCTAGTTCTGTCATAACTACCAGGGGAAAAGTCGACTGTTCTTCCAAAGAATAGATCAACAGGTTTTCTTTCGACAGTTGAGTGTATTGAATGCTTGTACTCGTTTACCGCCCTTTCGAGAAGTTCCTCGACATTTCTACATACTCCCTCCGCCTTCAGACACCTCAGCAACTCCCCGAGGGTTGAATGGAATCTTTCAACTTGTCCATTTGACTCGCTTGAATAAGGAGGTGTAGTGAACACTTCAATGTCCAATTCATCCCTCATCATAAACAGAATAGTAGAAGAATTTAAAGATTTCTCATTATCGATGACGACCGTTTTTGGCACCCCATAGAAGAATAAGAGATCCCTTAGTGGTCTTCTAACTTCCTCGATAGACTTTCCCGTTAGCATTTTAACCTGGGCGTACTTGGAGAATTTATCCAGAGCAGTCATTACTAGCTTCTTGTCTGTTGAAAAAATGTCGATATGGATCACCTGTCCGGGATAGGAGGGTATAGGTGTTTCTTTTATTTTTGGATCGTTACGGTGCCTATCGTATTTATTCTTTTTGCATATTGAGCATATTCTTACTATCCGCTTTATCTTCGAAAACATACTGGGAAAATACCACTTCTCCAAAATCTGCAATTTGTTTTCCGCTGCATTCCTGTGAGCTCTGTTATGAGTGTCAATAATGACATTTTCCTGATCGTTCTCCGAAATTACATCTTCCATGAATACTCGCGTAAAAGTAACTTTATAATTTCTAAGGTGCAATGGATAAATCTCCTGTATTTTACCCATTACAAACTCTGGTGCACTTATAGCATTTTTCACAGAAGGATTTAGGTATCTTTTCAGTAATGCCAGCAGGTTTTGTTTGTCATATTCCCTTTCCGCTATGGTATGTCTATGATAACCAGGGAATATAATTTGAAATTGATACCATGCCATCTCCCCTACGCTGAGAAATATTTGGTTTTTGAATGCGTTTATAGGGGCCTCTACCCAGGGCACCAAATTTTCCCCGGAACTCTCCTGGCTATGAACGGTGCCGGTTAATGAGTTCACATTAGTGATTGGTGCTCTAGAGAGAGCATCTGCCACGACGTTAGACTTTCCTGGTTTATATTTAATCTCATAGTTGTAATCTTCGAGAATCGCCTTCCATCTTTTCATTTTCACTTTAGTATTCTTGTTACTCAAGGCATAGGTCAACGGCTGGTGATCAGTGAAGATTATGACTTTTGCAGTTCCATATAAATAATTCCGAAAGGTATGTAGAGCCCACACTATAGCTAGCATCTCCCTCTCATTGGTAGCATAGTGTCCCTCTGTTTCCGACAATACCCTTGAAATAAAAGCTATTGGTCTATCATCCTGGCTAAGTACAGCCCGAGTGCCACATTGGAGGCATCGGTTTTCAGATGCAATTCCTTCTTGTAGTAAAAAGCATAAATAAAATAGCATAACTTCTCGAGATAATAGAGCATTTTTTAGAGAATCCATTGCTTTCATTTCATAGCACCCAAATGTTATTCTCACTTTGCTTGACTCAGATCTAGGAATTGAGCCGTTTGGGGCTCTCAACATAGCGATTAACGGCTAAATCCGCATATCCTTTTACAAACTTCGTGTAGTAATTACAGAGTCCCAAAAATGATCTTAGTTGCCGCAATGTTGTAGGGTATGGAATTTATACCATAGCCTCAGCTCTTTCCTGTATTGTACTGATACCTTTATCAGAAACTACGAACCCTAGAAATTCAACTTTCTTCTTAAAAAACACGCATTTATCTAGATGTACCCTCATATTTGCCGCTAGGGTTCTAAAGATTTCCCTCAAATCGTCCTTACTATAAATTATTATATCGTCGATATAAACGTAGCGAGTCCTTCCGATGAAATCTCTGAGGATATCGTCCAATGCCCTCTGAAATATTGATGGGGCGTTTTTAAGTCCGAACGGGAGTCTTGTGAACTCGTATTTCCCGTTGTTAACCGAAAATGCCGTTTTTTCAATGTCCTTTTCGTTTAGTGGGATTTGATGAAATCCGCTTTTGATATCGATAACTGTAAAGAATTTATTGCCGCCGAGGTGAGACAATACCTCTCCAATTTCTGGTATTGGATATTTGTCAGCTATAGTGACTGCGTTCAATTTTTTGAAATCCACAACAACTCTATATTTCCTTTTCCCCGATGCGTCCTCCTTTTTTGGGACAACCCATATGGGTGAATTGTAGGGTGAACGAGATGGTCTTATTATTCCGTCTTTTAATAGCTTGGTTATTTCCTCCTCGACAACACTCTTCAGTGCCATTGGATAGGGATAGTTTCTCGTGTAGATGGGCTCTTCTGTGGTTGTGCAAAAATCCGCGAAAAGAGTTTTGTGAGATTCTATTATCTTCCTCATAGTTGTTGCTTGATGTTCCGGAAGATGATCGACTCTAATTTCCAGGTTGTTCACATCCTGTGATAAATATTGGTATATTGGTATTTTCATACCATTTTTAAGTGCAAAGTAATTATCGGTCGTATGAATCATTGCAGATAGTTCCCTTAACGTGTCGTTGCCTAGAATTGCATCAAAAGTTCTCAGTCCGGGTAGGAGGTAAAATTTAATAGGTTGGACTGAGTCACCGAATAGATTTAAAAGAGTATGGTGTGATATTCGTACATCACCGGATATTGTTTTTGCACAGAAATAATCCTGATTTTCCGCAGGATTCTTCGCAAAAATCGCCTTAATATAGTTCTTATTACTACCTGTGTCCAAAAGAATTTTTAGTATCTAACCGTTCCTCGTTTTAATTTTAAAATATGGCAACGAGGAACTGTTTAGCCAAAAAAATTGAGGTCAGCGTTAAGATCCTCAGTTGAGTAATCTTCTACTAGATTACCCGCTGTTTTGTATCCTTCGCCAAAATAATGTATTGACTCGTCGACGTATTCATCATTAACTTTATCGATATATTCGTAAGGGTGTGGCGTACCCCCTACAGCTCCCTCAAGCTCCGTTTCAATGTCATGTTGTGGATTCTCTATTTGCTGATTGGTAGTACCATCCGTTCTTAAGTGATAGTTCCTCTGAACCTTGTGAGCTGGTCCTTGGAAAGAACCTCCATATGACCTTTTGACCCAATTATTGATCGGTGGTCTGTTGGCACAATTTATTTGCTAAGAGCGATCAATATCAATTGGTTCGGGATTTGGAGAATTTTGTTGATGTCCTTGGGGAAATCCCTGCGGCCTCTGGTTTCCGTTCCCGTACGAGTAATATTGCTGGCGGGGTTGGTACCGAACAGCCTGTCCATTCACTGGTCTTTGAAACATCCGTGGTGGTACTGGTGGCCTATTTTGGCGAGTTCAGGATAAAATTTGTTTCCAGCAAATACCTGAGAATTTTGATTATAACCGCGGTCATTTGGTTTGTGTATTTGGCCATGAGCATGTTGCATTCGATATGCCATATTGTACAATTTCAGGCAGATATGTAATGCTTGTGGCAGAGATGTGGGTTAACGCTCAGTAATCGTGGCAGATCTCCTTTGAGACCTCTGACGAATGTATCGAGCGCCTTATCTCTATAGGCATTTGTCATCGAGGCAAGACTACTTTCATCCAAGTTAAGACAAGCTATCTTGTCCAGTATCAAAGATAGATGCTGGTATACCGCTTGGTAAAATTCAGTTATTGTCCTGTGGCCCTGGCACATGGTAGTCATCTGATATTCCAGCGTCCCGATGTCTCGTCTATCGGAATAGTGCATCATTAGACACTTTCTTATTTTGACCCAGTCCAGTGGCGTTCTGTAGGAATCGAGGGCGATATCTGCCTCTCCGACAATTTTTGTCCATATCGTATGTAGTATGGAGTAATATCTTCCTGTACCCTTGATACCGTCAAAAAGTTCCAGCACTCTCTACGGATTTACGCCACGAGCCGAATTCACCAGCTTTTCCCGAGAATTCCCTCAGGGATCTCACAATATCGGGGATTTTATCTATTTCTTCAATTCGAATTGCTCCTATCGGTTGGTCACCACCCTCATCTAGGGTATCCGGTCTGAGGAATTCTACCACTATTGCCCTAATCTCTTCCCTTTAAGCTTGTGAGAGTCCACTAGAACTGGTATTAGGCCTCTGCGATTGGCTCATGGTGAGGGATTTACTTAGTCTTTCTGTTATCTCCTCAATACTGTCCCCAGGCATATTTTCACTTGTTCAGAATTTTATAGGAAGGATTTAGGGAATTTGCACTGAATATGTCTTTCTCTTTTATTATGTTTCAATAAATAGCAATCAAATTGTTTCACGACTGTCACTTACCTTAAAAACATAATTCTCCCGTACTGGTGAACAATCTGCTCTTCGCTGGTTTGATAATTTAGAAACTTACTAAATTTTGCAATTGATTAATTCTTTCTATTGAAGATTTAACTTTTCGCAAATTTCAATTATTTTTCATTAATTCAATTTCGTTTTCCTATTACATTTTAGGAAACTTAAAATTTCATGCATTCAAAATTTTCTCTTTACTTTAGTTATTCATTTAAAATTTTCATTTATTATTTTTTTGCAAATTCTTTTTCCCTTCATTTACGATTAGTACCCAACTTCATATTTCTCTTACTTTTACTTTCAAATTTACTTATTTTATTTACAAATTTAAAATTTCTTTTCAGTATTTAACTTCGCTTATCTCTTACATCAAATTTGATTATTTTATTTTATTTTATTTATCTTCATTCATTATTCTTTTTTTTTAAATTAAAAATTTCTTTTTTGTCTCGTTTACAATTTACTTTCCGTTTACTCTTTACTTTTTACTTTTCGAAAACTTCAGATTAAATTATTTTAATTCACATTCACCAATTTGGTAAATTTTTTTTTTGTTTTTAGTTTCCAATCACTTATTTACTAAAAGTCACTGCAATCTTCTTCGAGCGTAACTTATAGCTACAGTAAAGCCGCTGATGATTCCGAAATCACCTCCTTTTTGCCGGTTGGCTATTAAGGCGCGTCGTTTCTTTACTCTAAAATGCTGAGCCGGTTTTAGCACCTTCTCCTTTTTTTATTTCTTTGGGAAAACCCTTTAGTCCTTACTTGCCTATTGACTCAGGCAAAATTATGTAAAGAATATAAAGGGGTCCCTGCTCGGTCGCCAATTAATGAATTATTAGTTTAGTTTGTTTTTTAAAAAAGGTTGCGTGTTGGATCCCAACACGTCTTACTTTTATTTAGCTTAAAACCGAACTAGTTTTACAAAATAATGAAGGCTTTAACATTAGCTTAATAAATAATCTAAAATGCTGACGTAGTCCAAGTGCCGAGTGATGACTGTGGGAACGTTGAATGTTGTTTGTTCTCGTTGAGTTGTGTAATGTGACACCTGGAATGTTGCTGCTGACGGTGTGTCTGGATGGGATGCGCGTGCAGTAACAAATGCAATGTATAATGTGTTAACTTATATTATGACTCCGTATCGAAGTACGGTTGATGGCTCAGAGCAAGCCAAGAAACTCCAAGCCAAGAAAGTCCAGAAACTCTGTGGAAAGGACTATATGTGTATTGAAAAGCAAGTTTCGCTATCTGCTTTCTGCCCGTGAACTGCACTACTCACCAGAAAAAGCCCCAAAAATTGTAAACGCGTGCTGTACGCTGCACAATATCAGCCAGCATTTTAAAGTGGAGTATCCAAATAGAATTTTGTTTGTGATGACATACAAGTTGTGTCTGATGAAATTTTTGAGAAGAGAAACAACTAATATGGAGAGGAAACAATCTAGAACAACATAATGCGTGTCTTCCAATAATAATCACAATTTTCTCTTCAATTCAATTTATATAACAAAAAAAAAAACAGTTTTCTGAAAGTAATTAACAAACATTTTAAGCTCATTAACCACTACTTAGATTCGTGAATATTGTGAAATGAGAATATTGTACCACTCCAAACAACAAAACATGTCATGCAGCATGTGTCCAGATCTGACGTGTCCATGGCATATAAATTATCCGAGAAAGAACAACAGCTTTTCTCAAACACGACTGCTCATGCAATAAGATGTTGGCGCACAGTTGGAAGACATCTATATCTTCCACACGACACTGCAGACTTTATTCAGCTAGTGAACGATTGGTTTGATGTTGACAAATCCACGGTTATGACGTTACACTACCTTGGAAAATAACCTTATGGTAGAGATCTAACGAATCAAACAGAAATTCTAGAAAGGATAGGCAATTTAGTGAGTTATCCAATAATACACAGAAAAAATACTTTGGCTCCTTTCCAAAAAGGAGTTACTGAACATTTCGCTTCGCTTGCTGCATCAATACGGTATGCAATATATTTACACTTACAGACTTATGCTATGTACCCACAGCAACTTGAATTACGTAATTCGCTGGAATTACGAATCTGAATTACCGTTCCCACTACACATTCGAATCTAATTTTGATAGTTTTGCTTTGTGCTTTGAATTTTGTGAACTTGTTTTAGCATATTTTAGAGCTTCTTCTAATTATGGAAAAAAAATGTAAGTAAAAATGAAAAATATAAAACAAAGTAAAATATGTTTTATTTTTTCTTATGTCCAACACCAAGACAGAGTACAAATAAATGAGACCAGGTGGAAGAGCGGGCTTTCATTTATATATGGAAGTACAGGATAAGCCAGTTGCATGCATGCAGAAAAAATAGCCACATACTGGTGGAAATGGTGGCGGAGTTGTAGAAACAGGGGTTTATATATCCGGTGGGAGAAGTAAAAATTAAGATGCGCAATTTGACTGCACGGTACCGGTAAGCAATTAATCAAAAGAATATTCTATTTTAATAATTTTAATCTCATAATTCATTTCTTTCTTAAAAATACTTCTTAAAATAGAAACAACCGGTGGATCACTTTCGGAGTGGGACCATTTTAAAGATATGGAAGCCTCTTGTTGGCAGCATTTAAAAGTTACCACTCTGAGAATCTGGAACACGACAACATTAATGATATATATATATATATATATATATATATATATATATATATATATATATATATATATATATATATATATATACATATATATATATATATATATATATATATATATATATATACTCGTATATATATATACATATATATATATATATATATATATATATATATATATATATATATATATATATATATATATATATATATATATATAGGTTAACCTTGCTGGCTTAAAGCCAAACATAGACCGATTGGTCCCTAGCGATACCTTTATGCAGATTTCCAGTAGACATCTCGTAGGATGTCAACGCTTTTTGCGAATTTAAGCAGTGCTGTCAGCCCCATTCCTGAGATGTCTTCCAATCTCCCAAATTGTGGGACTCCTAAGCATTTTAAGCGCGTTTTTGATAATGCAGGACATATACGAGTACAAAGGAGATGTTCTCGAGTTTCCCTTACTCCAACCTCCTTACATTTCCTACATTCGTCATTGTCCGTAATTCCTATCTTGTGTGCATGTGCCGAAAATAATTATGGCCTGTCATTATTCCTATGATAGTTCTGCAGTCTTTTCGTGAGAGCGCGAGTATAAATCGCGTTTGTTTCCTATCGTTGACCTTACACATAACTTTTGCAATTTTGCAGGTGTTTAAACTGTGCCACATTGCTTTCACCTGCCTACTCATGTGTCCGTCCCTTTCATTGAATAGTTCTTTAAGGGGTTTCTGTATGTTGTTTTCTTGTTCAAGTAGTAAATAGACAGCGTTCTTCGCAATCTCATCTGCTATTTCATTCCCTTCTATGCCCTTATGACCAGGTACCCAATAGATATGCAGTATTCTATTTTTGACTAGCCTATATATGGCTTCCCTGCTCTGTAGGGCATTTTTGGATTTGATACTATATGAGTTAATCGCCTTTATCGCTGCCTGGCTGTCCACGTATATGTTTATTTTTGAGTCATTTCCTGTCTTGGTGTATGCTAGCTCTGCGGCTTTCCGGACAGCGAAGACTTCAGCTTGAAAGATACTTCTCTGGTCCGGCAGCTTTATAGGCTGCCTAATTTCCAACTCTGAGCAGTAGATGCCCGCTCCCACACCATCTATCGTTTTTCAGCGGTCCGTGTGAAAGTTAAAGGTCTTTCGGCTGGGCCTCATGCCCTTACGCCACGATTGTAGTTCGATACCCTCTTTCCCAATTAAGACGTGGAGTCCTGCCTATTGAGCTATGCCCGAAGGTTCTGTATGTGAATTCTCCCGTAGCCGACAGTCTCTCCGCGGATTTCGCTGCAAGATTCTCCGCCACAAGGTCGATAGGCGGCATGTTGAGTACTGTTTCGAGAGCAGTCGTTGGAGTGGTTCTCAGTGCGCCTGTTATGCAGAGTGAAGCGAGGCGCTGGACTCTTCCCATTGGCATTATATATGTGGCCTTCTTTGGTGCAGTCCACCACACTAAAGCACCATACAGTACGATTGGTCTAACTATTGCGGTGTAGCACCAGTGCATCAGCGAGGGAGAAATACCCCAAGTAACGCCTAGCATTCTTTTACATGCATATAGCGCATTACTGACCTTCTTCGCCCTTTCCTCAACATTGCGCCTCCACATAAGCTTATTGTCCAAAATCACTCCAAGGTACTTTGTATGGTATTTGGGAGTAAGTTCACTGTCACCTAGCTTCGGAAAGTTCCACGCGGGGACCTTGTACTTTCTGGTAAAGAGTATCATGTCCGTTTTATCCACGTTTACCTCCAAGCCTGCTCGAGACGCCCATTGATGGATCGTTTTAAGAGTGTTGTTCATTATGTTACTGATGGTATCTAGGTACTTTCCCGTCACTACTATTGCTATGTCATCTGCATATGCCACTACTTTAGGTGCCTTCCCATCAAATTCCCTGAGTATTTCGTTTACTACAAGTAACCACAGAAGCGGCGATAGCACTCCTCCTTGTGGGGTACCTCTGCCTGCCTGTTTGGTCACCTTATCTTCGTTCCATTCCGCTCTTATCGTTCTGCAATCTGGAAGCTGCTTTATCCACAGATAAACAGTGGGTTCTACATTACTTTTTACCATGCTATTCAAAAGAGCATCCTTCGTCACGTTATTGAAAGCTCCGGATATATCTAGGAATACCCCAAGGTCATATTCTTTTCCGCATGAAAGCGTTGAATCGAAATTTATTTTATTTATTCTTGAAAATATTTTTACACTTCTAATTTTTATTGTTTTACAAATGCGATTTTCAACTGTTTGTAAGCTTATTATGTAAATTATAAAATTATTATTTGAAGCAATTTTAATTTCGGAAAATTCAAACGCTTCATCTATATTTACAAATAGTATATTTTCTTTGCTTATTATTTTTTTTGCTCGGTCAATTTCATTATTTGACAATATAAAATAATTTATTATATTGGCTTTTGCCCAGTGAATAGCATATGCAACATTTACGATCTCTTCTTTAATTATTTCTAATTTATATCTTAATTATAAAAATAATTCATTTTCAATTTCTTTATAATTTTTCAACACTTTTTTTATGCTATTTGTAATATTTGAAATTTCATTAATTCTTTTTAAGGTTAGCCTATTTATTATCACCTGATTATTGTTCTTTTCTAAAACATCATTCAGATTCTCTACTACAATGCTATGATCGTGGTGGTCAGGACTTCCTGCTATCCATTTCCACGCACTACCTAAAAGATCGAGTGATCTCTTATTTTTTTTATTGATTCTTAAATTGTTGATGTGGGATTTTATTTGGGATATCAGAAGGATTATGAAAGGATAATGTGGGTTTTTATCGCGTTTGTAACTGTTCGCTGTCGCTTCGATATTATTAGTTATTTCGCTATATTTATCAATGTCAATTTCATGTATAATTTTAAAAGTTCCTGTTTGTATTTTCGCAGTTCCTTCTTCTATTGTAACTAACTGTGAATTACTGTAGTCCAGTATCTGTACCTCTGCAATGCATATCGGAATAATTAGGCTGAAAAAGGGAAATTGTATGTTTAATATATAAGTAATGATAGGGATTGGATATTAATTTCGTATTCGGCTTTTGTGTATTAGTTGATTCTTCTCTGTTAACACAGTGCTGTTTCTATTTTCTTTTACTATTTCCTTAGTGAATGGTTTAGTTCCTAATCTTTTATTTCGTTTTACAAAAATAACCTGTCCGGGGAGATACGTTTTTGGTTCCTGTTTATTTTTATTATGGTATTCAATATCTTTCTTCTGTTTGTTTGCTCATTTTCCTATATTATCTTGTCTCGTTTTTTCTATGTCGTCGGGAGTAAATGAAACATTTCTATTAAAATATAAGTCAACTGGTCGTTTTCGCGTAATTGAATGAATTGTATGGTTATATTCTGATACTGATCGTTCTAGGAGTTCTTCAAAATTTCTATGTCCTCCATTTTATTGAATGCAGCGCATTATTTCGACAAGTGTAGAATGGAACCGTTCTACTTGTCCATTCTCCTGACTCTTATATGGTGGCGTACTATAAACTTCTATTCCTAGCTCGTCCTGCATCATAAATTTAATTGTGGCGGAATTAAGTGAGGGTTCGTTATCTATGACTATTAGCTTGGGTACGCCAAAGTAAAATATGATGTCTCTTAATGGTCTTCTAATATCTGCTATTGCTCTGCTAGCTAACATTTTAGTTTGCGCATATTTAGTAAATTTATCTAACGCAGTCATAACTATTTTTCCCTCGGTTAAAAATATATCAATATGGACTGTGTGACCGGGAAAGGTGGGTAGTGGCGTTTCATTTAGTTTTGGTTGATTTGGATGCCTTTCATATTTGTTTTCCTTACAAGTGTTGCAATTTGTTATTATTCGTTTGATTTTACTAAGCATCCCTGGAAAATAATGCTTTTCTAGTATTTGAATTTTGTTTTCTGTAGCGTTCCTGTGTGCTCGTTTATGAAATTCTAATATAATATTTTCTTGGTCTTCTTCATTTGTAACATCTTCAACTAATTTTTGCGTATATCGAGCTTTATAACTACTAAAGTGCTGCGGATAAAAGTTTTGAATTACACCGATAATTCTCTCTTCTGTGTGAATTCCATTTATGACAGATTGATTAAGAAATCGTTTTAAATGGGAAATAAGGATCTGTTCGTTGTATTCTGGTTCAATTATAATATGTATATGGATTGTAGGGAATATAATCTTGAACTGGTGTGTTGACGTATCATCTTGTTTAAAAAATATCTGGTTTTTAAATACATTAATGGGAACTTCTGCGCATGGAATAAGGTCATGTGAAGAGCTTTCGTCACTATGAACAGTTGGTGTAAGTGAATTTATCTGAATAGGTATCCTTGAGAGAGCATCTGCTACTACATTAGCGTGTCCAGGCTTGCACTTTCATTCATAATTATACTCTTCTAAAATTGATTTCCACCGTTTCATCTTACTATTCGTATATTTCGAACTTAATGCGTATGTGAGGGGCTGATGATCGGTGTATATTTTAATCTTTTTTGAGCCGTATAAATAATTTCTAAGAGAATTCAATGACCATACGATGGCTAGCATCTCCTTCTCATTTGTCGCATAATTTTCTTCAGATTTATTGAGTGTTATGGATATAAATGTGATTGGTCTATTATCTTGCGATAGTACGGCACCAATCGCATAATCTGATGCATCAGTTGCTAGTTCGAAATCTTTTGAAAAATCTGGATGAATGAGGGTGATGTCCTTTGATATCAAAGTATTCCTGATTTTACTAAATGCATCTATTACCTCGTTGTAATTAATTTCTTTTTTGATGTGTTTTTTGAAACATTCCTTGCTTCTCCTCGCAGTAGAGCAGTGAGTGGTTTGGCTATCTTTGCGTAGTCTCTTATGAATCTTCTGTAGTAGCCAGACATTCCCAAAAAGGATCGGAGTTCTTTTAAATTTTCGGGTATTGGAAAATTCTTAACTGCTTCTACTTTTTTCACATTTGTCTTGATTCCTTCGGCAGTAACAACATATCCTAAAAATTCCACTTCATTTTTTAGAAAAGCGCATTTGTCTAATTGGATTTTCATGTTTGCTTCCTCTAGTCTTTCAAATACAAGCTCTAAATTATGTAAATGCTCTTCTTCATTTTTGCCAAATATTATTACGTCATCAATATAGACGTAACATCTTTTGCCTATATGTTGTCGGAGAATGTCGTCTAAAGCTCTTTGGAAAGTAGAGGGCGCGCTTTTGAGCCCGAAAGGAAGACGCTAAAATTCATACTTTCCATTGTTTATGGAAAATGCTGTATTTTCTATATCCGATTCGCGAAGGAGTATTGGTGGAAACCGCTTTTTAAATCAATAACTGTAAAAAATTTGTTTTCACCGAGGTTGGCTAAAACTTCGTTAATTTCTGGTATCGGATATCTATCGGGAATGGTTACAGAATAATTTTTTCGGTAGTCGATTACCATACGATATTGCTTCTCACTGGAGGTATCCATTTTTTGATCGACTATCCAAACGGGAGAGATATATGGAGATTTGGATTATCCTTATTATCCCATTGGCAAGGAGTTCTTCTACCTGACGTTCGACTTCTCCTTTTAATGCCATTGGGTAAGGGTATGGCTTAGAATAGATTGGTGTATCAGAAGTAGTGCGGATTTCACCCTTAACTAATGTTGTATAGGTGAATTTTTCATCCGGATCCGAAAATAGATTTGGACAATGTTTAATAATGTTCTTTAACTTATGCTGTTGTGCCTGTGAAAAATGTGGTAACCTTATGCAAACTGTATTAACTTCTTGTGAGATTTTTTGTTTTAGAGGTATTTTAGTATTTGGGAGGTATATTGAGAGGTATTTTAGAATATGGTCATGAAATTTTTGTCGGTGTGAATAGTGGCTTTTAATTCCTATTATTCCGTGGAAGGAGGATAATGTAGGCAAAATATAAAATTTTAGATTGTCTGTTCTTGGACCCAAATATTCAAATATGTATGATACTTTATTTCTATCTCTCCTGCAACAGAGCAAACTTTAAAAGGGGTTTCGTTCTTAAAAAAATTCCTAATTCTAGTGGATTGAATGTAATTTTTATTCGATCCTGTATCGATTAAAAATTCTATCTTGTCTCCGCTTCTAGTCGTGTATTCAACACATGGAAGTGAAGACGGACTTATTCTAAAAAATTAACATTAAAATACACATAAAAAATATTATTTGGATCGTCGTTAGGTTGTATATCATTTTCTTGATCATTATTTGGACAACTTGCATTAAGATCAAATTCGTTGTGGTTATCTGGTTCGATTGGATAACCTGTGTATAAATTCGGATAAAAATTTGGACAATTTGCATTATAATCGAACTCAATGTTGTTACCTGTCTCACTTAGGTAGTCTGTGTTTAGATAATAATTGCGTTGTATTTTCCTCGGTGTTGGATGCGTCATCTGACTAACTCCTGAACGCTTTTGGAGGAAATTCTGCTGTGGCCTATTTTGATAATTTACTTGTTTTGTTTGTATAGAACTATCGATGTCCATTGGGACCGGTGGCTTGGGTGGAAAGTTGGGTCGATTGTTAAATCCAACAGGATTTGCTTGGAAATGTCGATTATTTCCAAACCTATTGTAATTTGCTTGTGGTGAGTAATTTTGTTGGAACGGGATAGGTCGTTTATAGTTAAATCTATTATTGAATTGATTAAAATGTTGTTGAGATCTATGGGAACGTGGTGGAGGAGGTGGAGCGTAGGCTAGTTCTGGATAAAAACGTTGTCCGTTAAAGTTTATTGGTTGCCGTGGAGGTCGTTGGGGTGTTGGCATGTTAGTAAGGTGTCTGTTTGCGCCGTGCGCATAGTTTAACCTGAAGGTCATATTTTCCAGTTTTTGACAAAGGTGCAGTGCCTGTGGCAAAGTATAGGGTTCAGGAATACTTAGCAATCGTGGCAAGTCGCCGTTAAGCCCACGAATGAAGGTGTCCAAAGCCTTCTCTCTATAAGAGTTGGTCATGGCACGAATTGCTTCTTAGCTAATGTCAAGGCATGATATTTTATCAAGGATCAGCGAAAGATGCTGATATATCATCTGATAGAATGTCGCTATATCCTGGTGACGCTGAGTCAAGGTCGTTAATTGGTACTCAAGTGTACCTATATGCCGCTTGTCGGAATAATGTAGCATCAGACACTTCCTAATTTGTGGCCAATCTAATGGAGTCCGGTAGGATTCCAAAGCCATGTCGGCAACACCGATAATTTTGTGTCTTATTGTGTGTAGGATTGCAAAATATCTTGGAGTATTTTGAAAACTCCTGTAAACATCGAGAATTCGGTCTACTGTTTTGCGCCAGGAATTCTGGGTCGGCCGGAAAATTCCCTCAAGCACTTCACCATGTCCTGTCAAGTTCGTTAACGTTCGTCGCGTTTACGGTTATTTCTGTATTAAGCATGTTCCCATCGTCACTGTTGGTCATGCGATTCATGACTTGCTGTACTATTTCCTGAATAAATTGAGTGTTTGATAGTTGGGCGTTTGGTTGGGAAGTTTGTGGAGGATTTGGTTGTTGGGAAGTTGGTTGATCAGTTGAAATTCCTAATCTCCTAAATCCCTCTAGGATTTCTTCCTCCATTTTTATAAATGTTTTATTTATGGTTATTTATAAATATAAAAAAGAAAAAAATTCTATCCTTTAACAGTTTACTAATATTCAATAATAAGAAATATTTAATTAATTTGTTTCCTCAAATTTCTTTTCAATAAAATTTTTCTCAAGCTTTTCACTAATATTCGTTTAATGAAAAAAAAATGTTTGATTATTTTTCTTAATTCTAATTTTCAATAAATTTTTCTCATGAGATATTCCTTCAATTCAATTTCAATTTGCTTTACTAATTTGAACACTTTTAAATTTTAATTGATTTCTCTTATTTGATTTTTTTTTAATTAAAATTTTCTTTCAATGAAATTCTTTCTAATAAGTATATTTTTCAAATTTCCTCTAAGTAAATTTATTTTCTTATTTTTATAACTTACATGAAACAAATTACTGTTAGTCTTAACATTATTATGTCCAGCGGTGGTCTCCTGAGGTTATTAAGTACGTCGGCTCTGGTCCTTTTTGATGATCTCTACTTAGGGGCCTCTTTACTATTTAATTTCCAAGATCTCCAATTAGTGCGTCTGCTCAATAGTTTACTTTTTATTTTCAACCTTTTCCTTGAGTGTTTCACTTTTTATGTGCACAGTTACCGCTGGTCCCTGCTCGGGCACAATTTTGTGGAGTTTCGCAAGATGAAATACGAAACTTTTGTTTTTCGGTTTACCATCAAAGTTTAAATGTGAGGGGTGTTAACTTGTATAGCTGGAACAAATAGTATGCTGCTATTTAATAAATGTATAAAATATTAAAAAGTAAAATATTTTCTAAGCATACATATTTATTTTATATTGTCAAGTGTTCTAATATACACCCATTATGCATTCTCATGATATGGCAAGTACTTTTTATACGCAAAATCACCAATGTCTTGTTTTAAATCCTACTTTCCGTATAAAAAAGCTTATAGAAAATTAATTTTTGTGTATTTTACCCAAAGCCCGAAAAATCAGAATATAAAAATTTATATTTCAAATCATTCGCATCTGCAGTGACCACACACACACACACACACTAATTTTATTCATACGAATGTGCAAACAACAACAATAGCCATGTGTAAGGCTATTGTGTTTGATACAAGAATGATTTATACATATTCACGGTTGCTTCGTGAAATTTCAGATTATACGACCAGTGCTGTCTTGATTTGTTGTTTTTGAGAAATGCTCTTCACAAATTCGATGGTCTAGCTGAGTCGGTTTGTGTGGCATGTAGATGGCTTCAAGTTGCCATAGGCGTTGCAAATTCTCGTCGATGGAGATTTCATTTGACAGCAGGCAAGAAGATGACGTCACGTTACACTCACCACGAAAACTATCAAAGACGACCCATGCAAACAACGTCTTCTGAAGCGTAGGTAAGTTAGAACCCAGTCGAATTTGGCCAACAGCAAGAGCATCCACAAAGGCCTCTGTTCCAAACAATAGGTCGATGCGCCGGGGCTTGAAAAAGTCTCGTCTGCGATTTTGGTATTAGCTGCCAAGTTCCAATTGGCTGATATGCTACGTGCGAAGTGATTCCAAATTGAAGCGACAGTTGAAATACTGAAGTGCACGATTAGATGGTCGTGGTCGTACGTGTCCTAAGAGTGATTAACGATTCACCAATGCTACGAACGCCCAGATGCTGATTCTCACGACGAAGCCGAAGTTTTTGCACGAAGTCATCGGCGATGAAGTTAAGTTGAGAGCATGAATCTAGTAGGACTCTGCCCAACTTGTATGTACCTGGAGCGTCCTTGACTAGCACCAAAGCCGTTGCCAAAATTGCTTGGCCGCCTTCCGATGCTCCCATGTGCGAGTGGGTTGCTACCGACTCCTGTCACAACGTTTGCCAAGTCGACCGAGTAGATCCTGACGGCTGGAATGCAGGAACAGCTGATTGCGGTACCTGAGCAGTCTGGGATACATTCTCATGAAGCAGCAGCGTTTGGTGTGCTCGATTACACGTGCGACAGCGATTCTTCGAAGGACATTGAGCCATTCTATGGCCGTTGCCTAGGCAGCTTATGCACAGATCGTCCTCTTGATGAGATCAAAGCGTTGATTTGTGTTCATATCCTTGAACTGCGAACAACCGACAACTTTATATTTAGAGCTGGAACAAAGAAAACAATTGGGATTAGTTATAGCAAATGACTTGCGAATATTTCAGCGATTTTGCTTGTCAGACTTGGTTTTGTGTTGTAACGATGACTCGGATGAGTACACGAACTGACAATGCCATTCCAGGACCTGAGTGCATTGTGACCAAGTCGGAAGTGATTTGTAGTCCAATGACACGTTTCATTTGTTTCTGGCTTGCTGATCACACTTGCCCATCACAATGTAGATTAACATTGCGTCTATGATGTTCGTAGTTGTTCCCAATGACTCCAAAGAGCTAAAGATAGCCGATGCCTTGTCTACTAAGCTGCGCAGCTGTTGAGCGTACGACTTCTCAAGTGCCGATAGTGTGAACAATTAGGCGATGCCTTTCAAAAAATCAAAGTAGGATTATCAAACAGTTCCCTAAGTCTATCCAAAACTTTGGGACTGCTTTCACAATTTCTAGCACGGGACTTTAAACAAGATAAAAGATACTTAAATTTTTCAATATTCCATAACCTTGGTTCGCGGCCGATAATCTGGCTGAACGACGTAATGAAATTTTTGTAGTCCGCATAATCTCCACTAAAAGTTGGTAATGAAAAACCTTGGTAGGTGCGACGACTGTGAAACAGCTGCTGCTGATGACGGTTCGGAGTAGTGTACCGTACTATGCACATCCTCTCCAAGTTGCGCCCGGCTACCTAAGTCAGTAGGGCATGAGACTCTTAATCTCGGGGTCATGGGTTTAAGCCCCACGTTGGGCGCCAAAATGTTTGATACAAGAAGCGTTTCTCTTGATTAAACGAATATTTCGATGTGGGGGTTTATATTTGCCACACTAAAATAGTAAATTTCTTCCCACGAGCATTTTATATAAAAATCAGCCTGCCAGAGGCCGCCAAAGTGGGGTGCCCTGGGTGGAATAAAGTGAAAAGTAATAAAGTCGGATAAGCAAAATTTGTTGATTTCATTTTGGGTTTCGTGTTTAAATAAAAATTGCTTGACTTCTTGTTGTAGTTGGATGCTCCTACAAAATTCGTGGTGTTGTCACAGAAAATGCCGCACGCCATCTTTCGCCAACCGCCCATACGTTTTAACGCATTTAGAAATCGTAGATAGAAACAAGACCACTTCTTTGTGAACCGCCTTAGTGACAAGGCAAATAAATACAACCAAGTATGATTTGGTGCGATAATTTTTCCAATGTATACATAAATAGTGATTGAATCACTCTAAATTTTGTGAAATGGAAGTGAAGGCGATTTCACAAAAATCGGTGAGCGGCAAAGGGAAGCGAGATGCAATGCGTGAATTTTTGTTCGAGGGGTTTACTAGTTTCTTATTTTATTCCTAGTGATGTTAAATTTGTGCAGGTAATCGATTACTCTGTAGAGTGTGTGGCCGTATTAGCGCTATTGTTTTTATTTTATGGTTTGTTGTCCTATTTGATTTTTGAGTTTGATTCTGCTTGTTCTGAGAGTGAGTTATGACCTTTGAGAGTGGTAATGTTGATGGTGTTAATGGGAATCATAGGGCCTTGGGGCAGATACTGTGCAAGCAGCATTCTCATAGCTCATTTTAATGCTAGAAGCCTGTATGTACAAAAGCTTCATTATATTAGGTATGTTTTTGAATGTTCCTCCATGGATGTGATTTGTGGAACTGAGACTTAGTTTAATGATGAGGTGGCTGTCTCCCTTGTAGAGTTGAGTGGCTATGAATTGTTTAGAAATGACAAGAGTTGGCAAAAGAGGGCGTGGTGTAGCAATCTACTAAAGATCTAACCTTAAATGTAAACTTATAAAAAGGTCCAGTGGTACGGAAGTTCAGTTTTGATGTGTTAAAGTCTATGACAGTAACACTACAGTTATGATATCTTGTCTGTATAATCCATGAAGGTCAATAGTCTCGCGTAACTTTTCTCTGAATTGTCTACTGAGCTCATAGATTATGATTATTATGTATTGTGTGGTGACTTCAATGTGAATCGCCTTGTTCATGAAATTATAGGCAGCAATTTCCGAGATTATGTTGCAGCTGCAGGTCTTTCAATTGTCAACAATGTCATCCCTACCCGTTTTGGAAATAACGTCACTCCTAGCTTTTTTGATGTCTCTATTGTTTCTGACTTATCTTCTGTAATACTTTTTGAACAAATTTCGTTTGTATCTGACCATGATCTTATTTTCTCTTGCTGTGGCATAAATTTAAACCATAACCCTATCCCGTCCTCATTTTCCTATCGTTTTTTTTTTTTTTTTATTAATTAAATACCTCGTCTTCCTCTTGCTGTGAAGTTGGTGGAAACGGCTTAAAGACCCCAGTAAGGTGTTTGGCGAATGTAATTGCTTTCTCCTTATCAGTTTTGGCCCAGGAGCCATTTGAGCTTTTGATAGGAGGAGCACGGGTGGTGGGTTGCTTCAGCTTTTTTGTCGCCTTCCAAAGTGAGTAATCTGTGGTCTCATTTGCTGATAAAGTGGACAAGTAGTGCTGTATTTCTTCATTTTGCTTCTGCACCAAGTACCGCTTAAGGTTTTTGTAGCTCTATTAAAATTATTTTTGTCTTTCGGATGCCTGGAACTTTGCCACGCCCTTCTTAGTTTGCGTTTTTTATCAACCATCTCCCTAATAACAGGATGGGAAGGATGCTTGTTCAGTTGATTTTTTGGCTCCGGAGTAGAGTTCCATGCAGCGTATTGGACAGTTTTGTTAAAATTTTCAACGGCAAACTCAATATCCTCAGCACTCTTCAGACAAATATTGAGGCACAGAATGTCATCTACAATTTCCTTGAAATGGAACCAGTTTGTTTGTTTCGTATGTAGTGTGAGTGGTTTTATTGTGCATGCTACCTCCGAGTTCAGTGTTACAATAATAGGAGAGTGGTCTGATGACAGATCCAGCGACGGGGATATCTCAACACAGCTTCTGAGAACACCTTTCATCACGCAGAAGTCAATGACATCTGGAATTTTGTTTCTATCAGATGGCCAGTATGTGGGTTGACCTGTTGATACGTGTATAAGGTTGTGGTCTTGCATTGTTTTTAGTAGCTCTCTTCCTTTCGGATTGATTGTCCGAGAACCCCAAAATTGGTGTTTAGCGTTGTAATCACCACCAGCCAAAAATCGCACACCAAGTGTTTGAAAAAAATGATAATATTGCTCTTTTTTAATGGAATACCTCGGAGGACAATACACTGACGTTATGGTTAGCGGTCCATATTGGTCCTGTATTGTTATGTTTGTTGCTTGAATGTGAGATTTTTCATAATTGTCTTGTACTGTGTGTTTTATTTTGTTTTTAATGATGATAGCAGTACCACCGCGTGCTGTGCCGGCTGGATGATTTGTGTGATATATGTTGTACTGATTTATTTTTAAGAAGCTTTTGCTTGTGAAGTGTGTCTCAGATATTAGCATTATGTCAATGTTGTTCTGTTCCAAAAATGTTTTGACTTCATTACTATGACGAGAAAGCCCGTTCGCATTCCATACTGCAATTATAAGTTTTTGTTCCATTATGTCAGTTTAGAGATCACTGTTGTTAATAAATTGAGCATTGTTCCCATTTGTTCCATAAGGGTTTTCAGCATACTCTTTAATTCAGTCATGTCATTTGATCGATGTGAGGCGAATTGATTTTCACTTTGCTGGTTTAGAGTTTGCTCTTGTTGCGTGCTCTGTTTGGCGATTTGCGCATATGTGCAACCTGGTTGTCTTTCGGAATCTGGGGCCTTGTTAAAATTAGTGTTTTCAAACACTTTCTGCCTTAGCGTGGGGAATGTTTTTTGCTGTAATTCTTTGTACACATTACAGCCTCTGTAGTTAGCCGGGTGGTTTCCTCCGCATAGCACACATTTCACATCCTGTGATTTTTCTTTACTAGGGCAGTCTGACGTTGCATGATTGCCAACGCATTTAACGCATCGAGGAGTATGGTTGCAATATTTTCTAGTGTGGCCATACCTCTGACATTTTGTGCACTGAGCTATTTCCCTTTTTTTATTTGGTGGTTCGAATTTTATTTTTGTGTGCATAATTGCTTCAACTTTATAAATGTCTGTATTATTTTTGTTTTGTTTTAAGTTGACATAAAACATCGACAACGGATGCTTTGTAATTCTTTGTTTTATATTTGAAACGTTTGTAACATCGAATCCCAACCTAATTATTTCCTCTTTTATTTCTTCTGTTGATATTGTGTGGTGTAGCCCTTTTAATACTACGCTAAAGTCTTTTTCCTGTTTGGGTTTATATGTATGAAATTCTGTGTTCTTTTCAGCCAGAGCTTTTGTAATAGTTTTGTACCCTTCTCCTGACTTTGGTTGAATTTTAACCTCGCTATCTTTGAGGAATTTGAGCTGGTATTCATTCTTGGCAATGTTTTTTAGCAGATCTAGTAACGGTTGAGCATTATTTACTCCAGAGACGTAGATTGGAGGAGGTTTCGGGACTCTTTGGTCTCTTTCTTGTGGACTGGTACCGTCTATTTCAACTTCTGATAGTATCCCGAATCTATTTGAACTAGTTGGCAAATCAAGCCAGTAGTCCCCTAGTTTTGACTGTTTTTGTTTATTTTGTGTTGTGTTTTCTGGGCTTGATCTAGCGCGTTTAGGGGTTTGGTTTGTTTTCACTACAGGAATTTTTACACGACATTTAGATTGTGGATCGGTTTGAATATTTCCTACTGGGTGTTTTATTGTGAGTGAATCAATATATTTATCTGATGAGTGGGTTATTGTTGTTGAGTGAGTTTTAGGAGTAAGTACACAGCTTTTATATGGTGATTCATTTTGTGCATTTCCTAGTGGGTGCTTAATTGAGAGTGTGTTAATGCTGTTATGTGCTGAACGGGCAATTGGTGCTGAGCAAGATTCAGTAATTATAGGTGGAGCCGAAGCTGTAGTGAGTTTGCTTGCACATATTGAATTTGTGTACGAAACGGTTGTATTTGTTGTTGCAGTTGATGAGGCTAGAGTTGTAATTATTTTGTTAGTGGTCGTTAGGGCATCGGAGAAATTGTTTGAGGAGGACAGGGCACCTTGCATGTTTATACCATCAACCTTTTGATTTTTTTGTGGAGAAGATCGCTCTCTGAGAGTGTCCGGCATAGATGGACCGCTATTGACTATCATAGGGAACGCACTCCTAGGAGAGCCGGCTCTTTGATTTTCCATAACTGTCTCATTTTTTTGTGTATTCCTACGCTCGCTCTGTGGCGAGCGTAAAACACTCATTTTGGCGCACTTACCTATATATATGTATGTATGTTTATTATTATTGTTTGTTTTGTGGCAATTTTGTTTTAACTTTTTGTCACTATTTGTTTTTATTAAATGGCAGACTGCAACCACCACTAAACAGTGTTTATCAAAAAAATGCCAATTAAACGTCCTGTCGCACTTTGACACTTTTTTTTAAGTTTTTTAGATTTGCAAGCAGAGTGAAAAGAAACCAGACCGCACCGTAAGAGAGAGTACAAGTATGTCCCTTTACTATCGTGACTACAACTCTGTCAATCTTAACAACTTATTTAATGTATTGTCCACTTGTCGGCGACACTGGCCAAAAATCTTTTCAGCGGAACATTTTCAACACAGATGGCAGCGACATTTTTTGTAATACTTGCGCATCGCCATTTTCCATTTTAGTCTAAAAGGAACCGCGAATAAAAACACCAATTGTCAAACGAACGCCTATATATCGAAAGATATTAATGTCAATAAGAATTATCGACTTCGAGCAACAATTTAATTTAAATAAAATACCACCAAAATAAATTAACTCGCTTGTTTTTACTGACATTAAGTTTTGACAATTGTTTTGACGCGGTTATTTTAAAGCCTTTTGACGACACGCAGTTGCAGCCATTCTTACAACTTTCATGCTGACACGCAAAAAATTCAAGGAAATTGAGAAAGCTGCCTCACAGGGAAGAAGCGAAGACAGTTCTGAGGAAAGCCCGTCAGATTCGACTATCATCAATATGTCTAACAATGAGGCTGCAACAGGTGCACATTCGCCAACAATGCCGCAAGTCAATTTCAGTGACACACAGTTGACTGCTTTACTGACAAGTATTTCAAAACTACGCCAATCAGTAGATGAACTTCGCCAAGAGACCAGCCGTGATCAAAACGAGATCAAGGAGCTTCGTGCCAGAATAGAAAGTGAGGTTAGAGACGGCATTGAAAATTGTCCGTTGCCATCGTTGTCGCAGTCAGCGACATTTATGTCGCCAACAGTGACGCCACCGTCGCCGCACTCAGCGGCATTCATGCTGCCATCGTCGCGGCCGCCAATATTTACGATGCCCCCGCCGCAGTCAGCGGCATATACGCTGCCACCTGCAACATTTGTGTTGCCACAACAACAACAACCGACGCCATCGCCATTTTTCCAACGAAATTGTCCATCATTAACGCCGCATCATGCCCCAACAGTTTTTTCAGATGACTATGGAGTGAAACTGTTCCCATTGCCGAATTTTTATGGCAATCCGGAAGACTGGCCATTATTTTTCGCCAATTACACTGACTCCACAGTGGAATTTGTGTACAACAACAAACAGAATCTGATGCGATTACACAAGGCGCTGAAGGGTGATGCCAAAAATGCTGTGACATCGCTACTGATTTACGCAGATGACGTACCTAAAGTAATAGAGAAACTTCAGTTCAACTTTGGAAGCCCTGAGATCCTTGTCCGCCTGCAGTTGGAAAAAGTCAAGAATTTCCCAACCATTTATGAGAATTGCCTGGAACCTGTTTTAAGTTTTTCAAATCGAGTGCGAAACATAGTCGCATTCTTTAAATCTGACAAGTGTGAACATCACCTATTAAACTCAACTCTTTTGCATCAACTAGTGACCAAAATGCCGCCATCCAAGAAGTACGGGTAGACGAAGTTTGCCGCCACCGTTCCGACATTTCCTACTATGGAGATATTTTCAATTTGGCTCAGTCAGATCGTCAAAGTTGTTAGTCTGATGCCAGCGCTTTCAACAAATACGCCACGTTTTTCGCAGCCGTTGCCACCGTTGGTTTCTCTCCAAGCTAATGCCTGTAGCTATCGTCACCATACTGCGCAAGACTGCCTATTCTGCAGTTGTGTATCTGCGCATATGTTAAGGAGACGAAGTTGACATCGCATTTGTAGCCGCAAAGACACGATGTGCCCCGCCAAAAGGCATGAGTGTGCCACGATTAGAATTGCAAGCAGCCTTACTGGGTTTCCGCTTGTTGACTTCAATCGTCAACAACCTTGACATTTGTATTAGCCGAACGATATTTTGGAGTGACTTGAAAACAGTTATCCTTTGGATTCGCTCAACTGAGCGCCGTTAAGCAGTTTGTCGCTCACCGGATCGCCGAGATTCTGGCCAGCTCGGAGCCGACGCAATGGCGTTGGTTGCCGACGTCGCTAAATGTTGCAGATGGTGCCACTCGAGCTGCAAAATCGCCTAAATTTGAACTATCGATACGATGGACACTGGGCCTTGAATTCCTATGGCAGAAAGAGGAATTTTGGCTTAACGAAGTTATGCCAATGACGTCCGACCATGGCAAATCAGAGGAAATGACTAACCGAATTTTTCTTACCATGAACCATCGCATGGGTTTTACGATTTGCACATAACGCCAAGTCTGGTGCACGTAAAAGAGGAGAGCTCGCCGCCACTGAGCTAGCTGTAGCCGAGAACACAATTTGCTGCATCGTACACAACGACGTCCTGCGACGGCGAGATGCCCAATCATCATGCCACAAAACCATCAAGTTACACGCCTACTGATGTCGCATTATCATGAAAGAACCACCATCAAAACGACAATCTCATCATCAATGAAATGCGCCAAAAGTTCTGGGTGCCTCAGGCACGAGCTGTTCTTAAACATATGAAGAAGACTTGGCCGACGTGCAGAGCAGCGCGCATAAAAACACGCGCCATAAATCTGGAAGTGGCTGAAGACCTGTCAACTGACGCATTCATAATTTGTCTCCGAAACTTCATGAATCGTCGAGGTACGCCGGTTAATATTCGGAGCGACAATGGGACAAACTTCATCGGAGCACAGAAAGAACTAACAAAAGAAAAAGTAAAATGTGTCAACCGTTTGTTGGCAAAGGTACTGAAAGAGGAAGCATCGAGGCTTGAAACGTTCCGCAGTGTTGTCATTGAAGCGGAGAATATTGTAAACAGCCGCCCTATGACTGATTTGCCTCTGACAGCTGAAGAAGACGAGCCGCTGACGCCCAACCATTTTCTATTAGGGTGTCTCAACGACGAGGCAGGCCAAACTTGCCTGCTAAAGCAATGGAGAATTTCGAAAAATCTGAAAGATAAGCTATGGAAGCGCTGGACATTCTAAGTGGAGGACGGAATTGCCGCCACTAAAGTCTGGTCAACTGGTAATCGTCTGTGATTCCAACATGCCGAGGAGCCAGTGGCAAAGGGGCGTAATTGAGACTGTTTTCTCCTGCAAGGATGGACAAGTGCGCTCAGCCGAAGTTCGTACATGCCACGGCAAATTACATCGACCTGCCAGCAAGCTACCCGTTTTATATTTTGGTGAATCCCCTTAAGGATTCACGGGAGGTGGAATGTCGGTGACACTGGCCAAAAATTTTTTCCGAGGAACATTTTCAACACAGATGGCAACGACATTTTTTGTAATACTTGCCCATCGCCATTTTCCATTTTAGTCTTTAAGCAACCGCGAATAAAAACACAAATTGTCAAACGAACGCCTATATATCGAAAGATATTAATGTCAATAAGAATTATCGACTGCGAGCAACAACTTAATTTAAATAAAATACCACCAAAATAAACTGACTCGCTTGTTTTTACTTACACCATTGTTGGTTGGAATGAGTGTTGGTACTGTGGCACAGTTGATGAAAAGTTACAAGCATTTTTAGATAAAATGCGTCCAGTATTTCATGAGCATGTGCCGTTATGTACTGTTCGTATTAAAAATAACTCCTACCCTTGGTATAAGAGATATGTAAATAATGCTATTGGGATATTACGTTTCCCATTGTATAACAAATTGAAAAAGAATTCCACTATCCATAGTTGGGATATGTACAAAGTTGCGCGTAATGAGGCTGTGTCTAGTGTTAGGCAGGCTAAGAGGGTTTATTACCAATCGAAAATAATTTGTCGCTACCTACGAATATTTTTTGGAGTAACTTGAAGAAGATGAAGGTGTGTAATGGGGGAGATTCTGATTGTTCTTTTGAGCTATATATCCTCGATGATCACTTCTCTGGCATTGTCCGTCCTAATAGTAATGTCACCCGGAGCTTGCTGCACTTTAAAATGCTCCATTGTTCATTTCGATTTACTGGGGTAAATGAAAATGATGTTGTGAGGTGCCATTATGAAAATAAAGTCGAATGCTGTGGGAAAAGATGGAATACCTACTCGTTTTATTAAACTTGTATTATCCTATATTTCTGGCCCAATTACTAACATTATCAATCACTGCTTCACTAGTAGTCGGTTTCCTGGCATGTGGAGGGTATGAGACCAATGAGTTTCGGTCAATAAACATTTTTTTCATACATGTCTAAGGTATGTGAAGCTTTTATGGTTGAGCAAATCACCAAGTACCAAGTAAGGATGATAATCATCCTTTGTCTCCATTTAAGTCTGCATTTCGAGTGGGCCATGGTTGTGCCACTTCTATGTTGAAGGTTTTGGATGATGGTCGAATTGAGTATGATAAGCAATTCTTGACATTATTATGTTTCCTGGACTTTTCCAAGGCTTTTGAGAGTGTTAACCACTCCCTGCTGTGTGAAAAGTTGGAAGCATGCTTTGGAGGGGTTCGAGTTGGTGACAATTTTTCTAATTTCAGATTCATTGATATGGAAGTGCCACAGGGTTCTGTCCTTGGACCTCTTCTGTTCTACATGTTCATTAATGATATCTTCACAATTTGTGGTCATGCCACTGTTTATGCATATGCTGATGATATTCATATTTACTTGGCAAGACGATATGGTCTAATAGATGACCTGTGTTGTAGAGTGAGGACCTTGACAGGATTGGTTGATGGGCATTTGACAGTGCTTTGTCTCTGAATCCACTGAAGTCTTGCGTCCTGCCCATATCGAAGCATATTATCAATTTTGATGACATTATTATTACACACCTCGTAATTTAAGAATGTCAGCAGATTTCACACCCGTTGACACCCGGCGTTGGCGATCGCAGGTTATCCTCCCTATAATAACGTAATCTGAGTTGGTCTGGATTCACATTCGCAACACAAATTGGAATAGCGTTCAATAATGCAGTAAGGAGTGGTAAATCACCTAAATAGAGACCATGTTTCCAAAAATGTGGAGTTGACTCAAAAATTACAGACGTAATCAATAACACAGTGTCTTTCTGGAGACTTTGGCGCTTTGGAATCTTTGATAAAAATATTACATTTTTCTTCCCCACACAAATTATGCCATAAGTCTTTCATTTTCTAAGTATAGATTTGATAAAAAAATTTGTGTCTGTTTCTTCATCACCACCTACAGAACAATTGCTTGGGTTTTACCTCAAAGAAATTGCTAGAGTTCTTTATATCAGAGTATACAGAGTAAGGAAACTTAAACGTTAAACAGCAAAGCAGCGAAATATAGCAGACGGACGTTGTACATGAAACCACTGAAAATCGCGTTGAATCCACTCAGAATCATGGTGAATCCACTCAAAATCGTGGTGTGTCCGCTACGGATGCTGGCAGCGAAAAAGAGTTTCTTTTCTCTGTGTTCTCTGCTTTATATATAGAATCACTGCTGGTAAATATTTCGTTTCATTTACAACATACGACTTTCATTTGCCACATTATTTAATCAATATTTCATTTATTATCTTTTATAGGAATAATTTGGTACTCGTATTTCTAATATTGTGAACAGGCGCTCCTTTAAAATTCAAGGAAGAAATATGAAATTTGAACTTTGCGCACAGAATAACTAAATTAATTCAACAGCACACGATTTAACCATGTGTAGATAATTATATATCACAGCATTAATGGGGTCTTATTGTATATATTAGGAATTATATAAGAAGAAATTTTATTAATAATCAATAAATAATAAGTACGTTTTTAGTGATATTTCTGCTCGCCAAAAGAAAATAAGCTGCTTGTCACTTAACATAGAAATCATATATCACCCTTTTAGCTAAATGTTCTATTTTTTATTTTTATTTGTCTCATTTCTATGTCTGCTGATTTCCAAACAATTATCTTTGTCACTTGTCTCACGACGCTCTACAAAAAACTAAACAAACTCAAATTTGTGTCAATAGATGAAAGATATTATAAACTTGCAATCTTCTAATATAAGTTCCTTATTTGTCACGTGTATTTTTCAATTAGATTTTTCTCATTGGTTTTCATCAGTTTTTGACACATAAAGAACTAATTTTGAAGGTCCGTTATCACTTATGAGTATACTTATTAAATAAATTTTCCATTCCACCTTATTATCTCCATATTGACATCGTATTGTTACCCATAAAAGAGCATAGAAATGGGGCATGATATGAACAAATTTATAGTAGAAGTACTCTTCGAGGTGGTCCATAATGACACACCTCACTAAATTTATTTTGAACTCTCACTGCTGTCAAATTCCAGAGTTGATTTACACTGCGGCCACACGATCAATTTCTTGACCATCCAGTCGCAATCCACTCATTCATTTTACAAACACATACATATTTTTAGTACTTGATTGTCGACTTGATTATCAATTTATGTTTCAAGATGAGAATCAATTCGGCTTTCAATTATTTGTCAGCTGTTTTGTGTGGGTACTGAGTAATAAAGGAAAACCCAGATTAAATTAAAAAAAAAATGTATCAACCTTTTTTTAAAATACATGTAATAAAATAAAAATATAGATAGAATAATATATAATAAATGTTTGATAAATAAAATATTTTATTATACATACATATGTGACGACGGCATTTTGAAAATAAATTGAATACGATCTTGCACATCTAGATGAATGCATCCTACGTCACAGACGCAACTTGAACAGGTTTTGACATACAATACATGTGAGAACTTGATGGGCAAGAAATTTATCGTGTGGCCGCAGTGTTAAACAAAGCACGTGCTTTGTTGCATATGTTTACAACGAGAGAGTCTAGTATGCTTACCACTAGGCCACATAGGTATGTAATTATTTAAAAATTGCATATATGAAGAAATTTGATTGTTAAAAAAGTTTAAATTATAGTGTAATTTGTTAAATATAGCATTGTTCATTAAATTTGTTCGTTAAAAAAGGGGAATAATGTAAAAATTGCACTTAAGAGCAAAATTTTGTGATCGAAAAATAATGAAAGCTCAAAGAAAGCTTAATGAAAGCACAATAAAGCATTTGGACAAAATACAAATGCAATGTTAATAGGTAACGACAGTTATAGGGAGCACTGATAAGATGGCATGACTACAACAACAACTATTTCATTAAATTAGTTTGGCAGTTGCATTGTCAATTAGGTGAAACAGCTGATCTCTGTTGGCAAACTATAAAAATTTACTAACATCAGATCGATCAAGAAAACGAGTGATATTCCCTTTGCGACCACCTAATAAGTGCGCCCTGGAGAATTCAATACGAAATTTCATACACAGTGTGGATGTGGTGTAATGTTGATGTGAGCGGGAAATAATTTGACATATTTTATATAAACAGTTATTTCAAATGTGCCGAAATGAGTGTGGTAAAGGTAAATAGAATTTTAAATAAATTACAATTTAATCAAAATATTGATATTCAGAAAGGTTGGAAGAAATCTGCGTTCAGCCAGCATTATGCTTCCAGCATGGAAACAAAGAAGACCGAATCAAAAGGGAGGCCCACTAAAAGACTATGCAATAGATCTACCAAAACATCAACCATAACATCATCTAATTCCTACGCGGACTGTAAAGAGAGTTTCACCCCAGTTATCAAAACATCAACCGTAACAGAGGAGAAACCTAGCACATCATCTAATTATTACGCGGACTGGAAAGAGAGTATCGCCCCAGCTACAAAAACTTCAACCGTATCAGAGGAAAAACGTAGCACATCATCTAATTCCATCTCAGACTGGAAAAAGAGTTTCGCCCCAGTTACCAAAACATCAACCGTAACAGAGCAGAAACCTAGCACATCATCTAATTGTTATTTCAAATGTGCCGAAATGAGTGTGGTAAAGGTAAATAGAATTTTAAATAAATTACAATTTAATCAAAATATTGATATTCAGAAAGGTTGGAAGAAATCTGCGTTCATTCAGCATTATGCTTCCAGCATGCAAACAAAGAAGACCGAATCAAAAGGGAGGCCCGCTAAAAGACGATGCAATAGATCTACCAAAACATCAACCATAACATCATCTAATTCCTACGCGGACTGTAAAGAGGCTTTCGCCCCAGTTATCAAAACATCAACCGTAACAGAGGAGAAACCTAGCACATCATCTAATTATTACCCGGACTGGAAAGAGAGTGTCGCCCCAGCTACTAAAACTTCAACCGTATCAGAGGAAAAACGTAGCACATCATCTAATAACATCTCAGACTGGAAAAAGAGTGTCGCCCCAGTTACCAAAACATCAACCGCAAAAGAGGAGAAACCTTGCACATCATCTAATTATTATTTCAAATGTGCCGAAATGAGTGTGGTAAAGGTAAATAGAATTTTTAAATAAATTACAATTTAATCAAAATATTGATATTCAGAAAGGTTGGAAGAAATCTGCGTTCAGTCAGCATTATGCTTCCAGCATGGAAACAAAGAAGATCGAATCAAAAGGGAGGCCCACTAAAAGACGATACAATAGATCTACCAAAACATCAACCATAACATCATCTAATTCCTACGCGGACTGTAAAGAGGCTTTCGCCCCAGTTATCAAAACATCAACCGTAACAGAGGAGAAACCTAGCACATCATCTAATTATTACGTGGACTGGAAAGAGAGTATCGCCCCAGCTACAAAAACTACAACCGTATCAGAGGAAAAACGTAGCACATCATCTAATTACATCTCAGATTGGAAAAAGAGTGTCGCCCCAGTTACCAAAATATCAACCGTAACAAAGGAGAAAACTAGCACATCATCTAATTATATCTCAGACTGGAAAAGGAGTTGCGCCCCAGTTACCAAAACATCAACCGTATCAGAGAAAAAACCTAGCACATCATCTAATTACATCTCAGACTGGAATAAGAGTTTCGCCCCGGTTACCAAAACATCAACCGTAACAGAGGAGAAACCTAGCACATCATCTAATTATTATTTCAAATGTGCCGAAATGAGTGTGGTAAAAGTAAATAGAATTTTAAATAAATTACAATTTAATCAAAATATTGATATTCAGAAAGGTTGGAAGAAATCTGCGTTCAGTCAGCATTATGCTTCCAGCATGGAAACAAAGAAGATCGAATCAAAAGGGAGGCCCACTAAAAGACGATACAATAGATCTACCAAAACATCAACCATAACATCATCTAATTCCTACGCGGACTGTAAAGAGGCTTTCGCCCCAGTTATCAAAACATCAACCGTAACAGAGGAGAAACCTAGCACATCATCTAATTATTACCCGGACTGGAAAGAGAGTGTCGCCCCAGCTACAAAAACTTCAACCGTATCAGAGGAAAAACGTAGCACATCATCTAATTACATCTCAGACTGGAAAAAGAGTGTCGCCCCAGTTACCAAAACATCAACCGCAAAAGAGGAGAAACCTTGCACATCATCTAATTATTATTTCAAATGTGCCGAAATGAGTGTGGTAAAGGTAAATAGAATTTTAAATAAATTACAATTTAATCAAAATATTGATATTCAGAAAGGTTGGAAGAAATCTGCGTTCAGTCAGCATTATGCTTCCAGCATGGAAACAAAGAAGATCGAATCAAAAGGGAGGCCCACTAAAAGACGATACAATAGATCTACCAAAACATCAACCATAACATCATCTAATTCCTACGCGGACTGTAAAGAGGCTTTCGCCCCAGTTATCAAAACATCAACCGTAACAGAGGAGAAACCTAGCACATCATCTAATTATTACGCGGACTGGAAAGAGAATATCGCCCCAGCTACAAAAACTTCAACCGTATCAGAGGAAAAACGTAGCACATCATCTAATTACATCTCAGACTGGAAAGAGAGTGTCGCCCCAGTTACCAAAATATCAACCGTAACAAAGGAGAAAACTAGCACATCATCTAATTACATCTCAGACTGGAAAAGGAGTTTCGCCCCAGTTACCAAAACATCAACCGTATCAGAGAAAAAACCTAGCACATCATCTAATCACATCTCAGACTGGAATAAGAGTTTCGCCCCAGTTACCAAAACATCAACCGTATCAGAGAAAAAACCTAGCACATCATCTAATTACATCTCAGACTGGAAAAAGAGTTTCGCCCCTGTTACCAAAACTTCAACCGTATCAGAGAAAAAACCTAGCACATTATCTAATTCCAACTCAAACTGGATAGAGAGTTTTGCCCCAGTTACCACAGAAGAGCTTGCAGTGCATTCGAAAAAGGTTGAGGAGCTGCAGAATTGGTTAGAACAACAGCAACCGCAATCTGCAGAAAAATGTGCCGAAATGAGTGTGGTAAAGTTAAATAGAATTTTAAATAAATTACAATTTAATCAAAATATTGATATTCAGAAAGGTTGGAAGAAATCTGCGTTCAGCCAGCATTATGCTTCCAGCATGGAAACAAAGAAGACCGAATCAAAAGGGAGGCCCACTAAGAGACGATGCAATAGATCTACCAAAACATCAACCGTAACATCATCTAATTCCTACGCGGACTGTAAAGAGAGTTTCGCCCCAGTTATCAAAACATCAACCGTAACAGAGGAGAAACCTAGCACATCATCTAATTATTACGCGGACTGGAAAGAGAATATCGCCCCAGCTACAAAAACTTCAACCGTATCAGAGGAAAAACGTAGCACTTCATCTAATTACATCTCAGACTGGAAAAAGAGTGTCGCCCCAGTTACCAAAATATCAACCGTAACAAAGGAGAAAACTAGCACATCATCTAATTACACCTCAGACTGGAAAAAGAGTTTCGCCCCAGTTACCAAAACATCAACCGTATCAGAGAAAAAACCTAGCGCATCATCTAATTACATCTCAGACTGGAATAAGAGTTTCGCCCCAGCTACAAAAACTTCAACCGTATCAGAGGAAAAACGTAGCACATCATCTAATTACATCTCAGACTGGAAAAAGAGTGTCGCCCCAGTTACCAAAATATCAACCGTAACAAAGGAGAAAACTAGCACATCATCTAATTACATCTCAGACTGGAAAAGGAGTTTCGCCCCAGTTACCAAAACATCAACCGTATCAGAGAAAAAACCTAGCACATCATCTAATCACATCTCAGACTGGAATAAGAGTTTCGCCCCAGTTACCAAAACATCAACCGTATCAGAGAAAAAACCTAGCACATCATCTAATTACATCTCAGACTGGAAAAAGAATTTCGCCCCAGTTACCAAAACTTCAACCGTATCAGAGAAAAAACCTAGCACATTATCTAATTCCAACTCAGACTGGATAGAGAGTTTTGCCCCATTTACCACAGAAGAGGTTGCAGTGCATTCGAAAAAGGTTGAGGAGCTGCAGAATTGGTTGGAACAACAGCAACCGCAATCTGCAGAAAAATGTGCCGAAATAAGTGTGGTAAAGTTAAATAGAATTTTAAATAAATTACAATTTAATCAAAATATTGATATTCAGAAAGGTTGGAAGAAATCTGCGTTCAGCCAGCATTATGCTTCCAGCATGGAAACAAAGAAGACCGAATCAAAAGGGAGGCCCACTAAGAGACGATGCAATAGATCTACCAAAACATCAACCGTAACATCATCTAATTCCTACGCGGACTGTAAAGAGAGTTTCGCCCCAGTTATCAAAACATCAACCGTAACAGAGGAGAAACCTAGCACATCATCTAATTATTACGCGGACTGGAAAGAGAATATCGCCCCAGCTACAAAAACATCAACCGTATCAGAGGAAAAACCTAGCACCTCATCTAATTACATCTCAGACTGGAAAAAGAGTGTCGACCCAGTTACCAAAATATCAACCGTAACAAAGGAGAAAACTAGCACATCATCTAATTACATCTCAGACTGGAAAAGGAGTTTCGCCCCAGTTACCAAAACATCAACCGTATCAGAGAAAAAACCTAGCACATCATCTAATCACATCTCAGACTGGAATAAGAGTTTCGCCCCAGTTACCAAAACATCAACCGTATCAGAGAAAAAACCTAGCACATCATCTAATTACATCTCAGACTGGAAAAAGAGTTTCGCCCCAGTTACCAAAACTTCAACCGTATCAGAGAAAAAACCTAGCACATTATCTAATTCCAACTCAGACTGGATAGAGAGTTTTGCCCCAGTTACCACAGAAGAGCTTGCAGTGCATTCGAAAAAGGTTGAGGAGCTGCAGAATTGGTTGGAACAACAGCAACCGCAATCTGCAGAATTATGTCTTATTACAGGCCCACCTGGTTCAGGGAAGACGGCCGCATTAAGGTTGCTAGCTGCAACGAACCAGTATCAATTGCGTGAATGGATAAATCCAGTGGATATGGAGGTGATCACAACGCTGGGAGACCAAACTACTGGTAATTCTTATGTGGGTAGCCAATTGGAAGCATTTAAAGGTTTTCTTCTGAGGGCTTCCCGTTATAAGTCTCTGTTTGATAGCTCCGATAAACGCATACTACTTGTCGAGGATTTTCCTAATACTTTCTACCGAGATCCGACGCTATTTGAGGCTATTTTAGAGTATATTTGTATTTGGCGCTGGTTTAACATGCATTTAAGGCATTCTTTTTTAATTTTAGAGATTATGCAGATTACGGAAAGTCGCCCATGGTTTTTATTGTCGCCGATTCCAAATTTCGTGGCATAAACCTGAGTTACAAACTGTTCTCGGACCAGGTCAAAAGCAAATACGATATCACACACATCAGCTTTAATCCAATCGCCACAACGTTGATGCAAAAGGCGGTGCGACGATTCTGTGCGATTATGCGAGAGAAACACAGTGAACTGTACCGAGTACCAACGCAGGCAGTAATGGACTCGATTGTGGTGACTGCTCAAGGCGATATACGAAATGCGCTTCTAAATTTGCATTTCGCATCTCTTAAAGGTGGGTTTTGAATGTGTTATTTCTCATTGATGTTTCCATGCTGGTATAGTTCCTTCTATATAAAAGTATCATTTCAGGAGCTGTTTCTATGCTCACCAAACCAGTGGAAACGGAAAGGGGGAAAACAAAACGAAAAACACCACAAACCTTGCGCTCTGTGGGATGCGATGAATCAATTACAATGATGCACGCTTTGGGTCGTGTTTTCAATCCAAAATGTAGGGTGCCACATAAATTGTACACTAGTTTCACGTATATACTGATTTTAGAGTGTTCTTACAGTTACCTCAGAGGCAAGATTTCTTCATAGTCCCGAGGAAATAGCAGATATGTTCTGTGCTGAACCCAATAAGTTCATAGATCTCGTGCATGCCAACTACCTGGCACATTTCAGTGATATGGAGCATGTGATTGAGGCCACAAACGGCTTAAGTCTAGCGGACATCCTACTCCACGAATATCGCGAAGATATGCTAGGACTTTTGGGTCTTAATCTCGGAGTACGTAGTGTGATGGCGGCCAACGCTGCACCTGTCTCTGGCTGGATGCCAGTGCGAGGGGCCAAACGGTGGCATGACACACCCCCGCCGGCAGTGCAAATGGTTGGGCCGACCGATGGCGTTTCGATCGGCTTATATGTCACTGAATACAGCACGTTCGTGCAACGGATTGCGGCGAAAATTCACAAAATACAAATATAATAATTTTCATTTAAAATATGTTTGTACTGTTAAAATCATTGATGTAAAATATTTGAAATCAATATTAGATATGATAAAAAGCGTAGCAGTAATAATGACCAAAAATATAAAAATTAAACATCATATATTTTGCTTCCATATTTGCAAACGCGGTTAATAAACTTGCGCCGTTGCGCAATAGTCAACTTTTTTTTTTTTAATACCTATGTATATATTTTGAAAAATCTAATATGATACGGCAATCCAATATAGGATCCACATTTTATTTTATACAAACATTATTATTATTTATATATTTACTATAATTAAAATTATACGAGCTTATATTAAAAGCACTAGCCACCAGGGAGAAACATATTATGTTAGCACATTTGGATCAGTTCCTATCTAGTACTTTGACAATTATATAGAAGAAAGTTTATATGTGAAAATGGCGTAAACAAACTTCAACTTCAACATTAACATGCTCGCAAATTTTAATATTTTTTAGAAAAAAAATAAAATAAAAGCACCACCTTCAATCTTAGTTTTTAACTCTGAACGATTAAACTCACCTCCAAGTCGTCGTATGTTTTGAATTCAAGTATAGCGACACCGCCAATAATCTCTTCCTCAAGTGCCGGTGAACGTGGCAATTTACGCCATAACAAAGGTGGAGGTCGTGGCAGTGGTTTATCACGCGGTAGCAATAAAGTTGACGATGATGTGGAGAGCAAATCCTCATTGAGTGATTCGCCTTCACTATCATTGGGCGTGGCCATTCGTCCTGAATTGCATTCGGGCGAATGTGGCGGATTGAGCAGCAATGATATCCGTTGGAGGCAACACTTTGTTGCTACCATGACTGCTGCTTATAAAGTTGCCATTTGAATTGTTGCTATCCTCACCACTGCTGACGTGGTATAAGAGAATATAACAACAATAATAATAATGTAAACATGACGGCAGTTACGGAGACAAACTAATTTAACGCTTTGGAAAAGCAAATATCAAAGTAGTAACAATTTGTTAAATACAAATCAAAATAGCTGTAATAACAAAAGTGGAAGGAATATTAGTCACTTAAGCAGCACAAATCCAACAATTGGAAATCACAAAAGCAGCAGCGGTATTGGCTATGGAGGCAGCAGTAGTAGCACAAACACCAGTGATAACGGTGACAGTGGCATGCATTTGGAAGACAGTTGTAGAACGGCTGTAGTTAGCGAAAGTGTCACTGCCACCGCGATCTTGTCTTTATCGAGCATGGAGATCTGCAGTTCTATGGAAAAAAGTACAACTGTTGGATTAGACAGCTGTATTGTTACTAGTGCAAAATCGCCGCAATTAGGCGGATCAGGTAATGGCGCCCCAAACAATACACAGTCACTTCCTACGACATCGATATGCGATGGTTTCCGTACTGTAATGCCTGATCCAATGAAGGGTACAAAATCGAATACGCACGAACTGATCGGCACGAAGAATAACAACTTTGGAATGGCACACAATGTAATTATTGTGAATTTGTCTTTAATTTTTAGTATATCAATATTTTTGTTTACACTAAACAATATTACAGAAGCAGGGGACACAAACTAATGAGTTACAGATGCACAACCATGAAGCAGACGTGCGAGAAATGCGTGGAATGGTTCCACAGCAAAAGGATGATGAGTTAAAGGATAGGCTGACTGATGTAAGAACTGTTTGGGATAATCAAATTTTAAACTATATAATAATATATTTATAATTTTTATGTGATACAGGCGATGAATAGATGTAATAGTATTGGAAAAGGATTTAATATAGTAAGTACTTATCTGTTCAATTGTAACAGTTTTTAACAATTATCCTTTTATTTTACAGTGTGATAGTGGCAATGAAGAAAATAAGGTAAGTGAATAATCCATTCAGTTTGTGTAATTAAAGGGGCGAGACGTCAAAAATTTTGTGAAAAAAACATGTTCCTCACAGTATCCGAAGTAGTGTTCTAATAGTAGATGTTTTTTAACTAAGGACTGGAATCAATACGTTACTCTTAGTCCTAAATTCCAGTATTTGCCTTCGAACGGCCTAATTTATACTCACACATAAATTTGGTATTGAACCCCAGCAATTGAGATACATATGATATAGCAATAACCATAGTATGGTATATAATAATAATCATGGTATATTATAATAATCAACGTATTGTATAGTATCCATGGTATATTATAATACCATGAAACGGATAAATTGACACAATCAGCCTTTCTGCAGTTGACCTTGATAGCATAATTTCAGTATTAAAGATTTATAGGCTGCATGAAATAACCCATAAGAAAAAAATGAAATAACCCCCAAATGAAACAATCCCCAAAAAAAAGAAAGAAGCCCCAATGAAATAACACCCAAGCCAAATGAAATAAACCCCAAATGCGAAATGAAATAATCCCCAAAATTTGGGTGTTATTTCATAATGAAATAACACCCAAAATAAAAGTGAAATAACTCCCAATGCAATAATCCCCAAACCAGATGAAATAACCCCCAAAATGAGGAATGCAAACACCATAAATGAAATAACCCCCAAATTTAAAAATGTACCGAAAAAATTACATAACCAAAGTCTATATACCAATACGAAACGCAATAACAATTTCAAATATTGCTGCAAGCATGGCTAAACGGGAAATGCAAGTACCCGAACCACTTCTGCCCTGGAGGCATATATGGAGGCATATGTGGTTATCGTATTACCTAAAGGTTATCAAAAAAATGTTCTGTAAAAGGCGCATTAAATATTTTGAAGAATATTATGCGCCTTTTACAAAAAAATTTTAGAAATATTTGAAAATTTGGCGAAAATTCTTTAATAATTGCTGTACGGTTATCGTATCACTAAAGGTCATTAAAAAAATTTTCTGTAAAAGGCGCATTAAATATTTTGAAGAATATTATGCGCCTTTTACAAAAAAATTTTAGAAATATTTGAAAATTTGGCGAAAATTGCTGTACGGTTATGAAATAAACCCCAAATTTTAAAAATGAAATAAACCCCAAATGTGATGAAATAAGACCCAAATTTTTTTACAAAATGAAATAAACCCCAAAAAAATACTTTGGGGCTTATTTCATTGGGGGTTATTTCATTATGAAATAACACCCAAATTGAAAAACAAAATAATCCCCAAAAAAATGAAATAAACCCCAAAATTTGGGGGTTACTTCATAATGAAATAACACCCAAAAATGTATGGAAAAAGTTTGGGGGTTATTTCATTTTTGATTTGGGGGTTATTTCATATGGGGGTTATTTCATGCAGCCGATTTATAGTCTACTATAGGCGAGTTAGGGTCGTCATTGATATACAAGTATGCAAAAGCAATTAAATACAACGACGTCACTAAGAGTCAGTTCTTCGTTATATAAAGTTAGCGGCATTACCACCAAATGGTCTTTCAATAACGATCGTTATATAACTATATAACTAAATTATCTGCAAAAACTATACAAAATTTGCAGCAGAGCGTCAGCTCATTAAGCTGTATAAGCGAATTCCCACTCGTAAAAAATAGCGACGTCGCTAAGTTTAGTTTTTGTGATCTCATACAAATTATAAAAAAAAACATTGACGTTCAGCGATTGGAGGATAGTGCATCGAACACGGATTATAGACACTATACTCAAATCCAATTTAACTATGACTCTTTAAATGTTCAATTACACAATATTCAAATAGTTCCACAATAATACAAAATGGAAAAACTGTATTTCTGGCACTTGAATGAATCCTTTAGGAAATATCACACTATTTCCAATGAAATCAGCTTCATGTTAAGCTGAACCTGCGAATCTCAGCCATGGAACTAACGAAACTTGAATTAATTGAGCTTGCTGTTAGATTACTAGCCTTGAAGGTCACACATAGACCTGCAAGGTCATTTGAGGTGCCAGATGTATATACATTTAAGATTTATAGTATATGTCGTTAAAGCTTGTTATAACTAAATTCAAAAGTTCTCTGTAGCTCAGTTCTTCTTAGATATATATTGCACAGTCATTTACAAATATAGTGAAGAGGTATACAATCTTTCAACTCAACAGGTTGTGAAATATATGGTTATTAATGTATAGTATACTTTTTTACTATAATGTTTATTTTTAGACCAGGCGCATGACCCGTGTTCTAATTTGCGTATACTTGGTACATTAATCAATTATACTTTGCTGGAGTAAGATTAAAAGGCAACTTGTTTTGGTTGTCTTAATAATCACACTGACTACCTTTATTTAATTTATAAACTATTTATAGGTAACATTTTGGATATTTGGGACATAAATTGAAAATGCTGACCATAAAAGTGCAATGAATTGCTACTAAGCCTTGAATGAAAGTGCAAGTTCATTGTCGCAATATTATGCAATGTAGGCAATTTTACGTACATTGCACTGGTAGCGTAAAATCTCTTCTGCTGCTTTTGCAGTTTTAGGGCCATTGATTTTTAATTGTGTGTTCTTTTTGTATTTCCCTTTACTTATTATATATATGTGCATTTATATTAGCTGTGTTTCTTTCAACGCGACTTTGAATAAAACGCTGCCCGTCGCTTAACAGTCTAGCATTTGGCACCACCGGTTTTGACAATTAAAATGCTTATACATACACATTTGTGAACCAATTTTAAAGAGGAAAAGGTAAAATTGAATATGGCAAATACTGAGTAAGCGGTGGCAATTTTACTCTAAATGTGTACATATTAATTAATACACGATAATAGCTGTGTTGCTTTCAACGCGAGTCTGAGTAAAACGCCCGTTTATCCATACAAATGGACCGCTTAGTTAAGACAAGGTGCTTGTATGCGCTTAAAGTTTAGCACCTCAAACAGAAGTGCTGCTAAAACCATTTTGTTGTCTATTGTGAACGAGAAACAGAGTAAACCAAGAATTAACCGCTGTAATTATATAAAAAACTGTCATATAAAATGGAGAATAAAGAAAATAGGTGTGTAAATAATTTAATAGCTTTTAATTTAAATTAAAAATGAAAGTGAAACTAACTTATAAATATTTTGATTGATGCTACCAGGCGCGTAAGGAGGAATTTGAATTTTTAAATTTTATGTTATTAATTTTAAGTAACTGAAAAAGTGCCTGTTTATTGCTTATATTGTAGGGAAATATTTTTCTTTAAGAAAACCATTTTTTAAATAATGTTTACATTTATTTAATGCCAAATATAGGTTAATTTTGTTTTCTAACAAAGCATATCTTACTATTCGAACAAATGGCTAAAAAATTTAATAAAATGCAAATGAAAACAAAAATTAGTTTTAATTTTAAACCTTTTACATTCATACATACATATTAAATATTCCACAGTTTTACGCTGCAGCCTCATATGGGATCTGGAGTCCGCATCACCATATGATTGTATAGTTGCCACAAACTCATCGCATTTAGTATGCTCCTCTTGGTCTATGTCAGATCCTTCAGAGCTTAAGCTGGAACTGGAACTCTGTGCATACACCATGTCAAGCAATTCTTTTATTTCCAGTTGCTCTTTGAGTCGACGCAAAGTGCTGTTGTCCTCCAATAAAATAGTTGTAACCTAAATAATCACATACATAATATATTATCTTGTATTAATTAAAAAGTATTTAAAGTTAAATGACCAACGCGGTAGGGTTTTATTTGCACTCGTGTTGAAAGAAACACAGAGATTATTAAATGTATTGTCTTTAAGTTAGTCGCCTTAATGTTTACATTAGAATCCAATAACTGTCATTTGCATAATTAGTCAGTCGCTTCATATTCGTCATACAGACAAGTCTCATATTATGATTCAATAAACGTTCCGTATAAGAGAACATATTTGTTTATCTAAAAGTTAAGTGTTTAATTCAAGTTTATTTATTTTCTTGTATTATTATTATATATTTAATCAACTTGCAAAACCATTAGAAATAATTCAATACAATTTCTCTTCGCCCGCCGTATATCGTTGGAGCGCTCTCAGCATTCTTCTATTTTTTCGTCGCGCTCAGTCCACAATGAACGATTTTTCTGGATACACATTTTAAACAGTTAATAACAACAACAAATTTGGTTCAAAACAAAAATTGTACCTCGGATTTTTCAGAAGTTCTGTTATTTTGTTTATTTTTCATTCACAATAGTCGATGACAGCATTGCCGAAAATGCTGTCATTGAAAATACACCAATCCTCTTCAATTTGAGAATTAACTCCAGAGATAATCCGGAATTTACTGCAGTTAATTCCTGAGTTAATGCCGAATTAACTAGTTAATCCGGATTAACGACGGAGTCTGTCTATGCTATAAGGCCAAGCTCTATTCCACGCTTTCTGACGGTAACGCGTTTGGCGCTTTTCGCGCGAAAAGTGGATTACATGCATTTGTGTGAAACAACCAACATAACTTGCCGTCGAAAAGCATAAAAAACGTTTGCAGTTGAAAGTTGGGCAACTTTCAACTTTTCACGCTTTTCAACGGCTAACAGCTGACAGATTGTGTAGATTGGTGCAAAATTTTATTTGTGTATCATACAAGTAAATATATATAAATTTGTAAATTATTACATGAATTTATTTAAAATAATACAAAAATTTAAACTATTTGTGATCCATGAACAAGTTCGAGCCCAGAAACGACTTTTGGGTTTGGAATGAAATGTGTAATAGTAAGGTCGAAGTTAATGCCTCCGGTAACACCAGGACTAAGGCCTCTTTTAAATCTTCAAAGGCATTTGCTACGTGCTGATTTAGGTAGGTCTACGCCTATATCAGCCAGCCGTCCCCAAAAACCTCCGCACTTCCCGCGGGGGCAAATGGCTTCCACCTTCTTAGGGTCTATCTTTAGTACACCTCTTCCAAAAACGAACCCTAGATAACAAAACTTTTTCAAGCAAGATTTGGACTTACCCAAACCTATAGTTAGATTGGCTTTTCGCAAACACTCTGCTACTACTCCCAATATCTGCATGTGGGAATAGAAATCCCTTGCTATCACTAGAAAGCCATCTAGACACACAAATACATTTAATTTCAATCTCTGAGGAATTAGTCCATTAGTCGACATAATCGTTGAGCCGCGTTAAACACCCCAAACGGCGTTACTTTAAATTGATACAGCGGCCACCTAGGAACCGTGAAAGCTGTACATTTCTTACTTCCTTCTTCTAATTCTATTTGCCAAGATTCAACTTCAAATCAACGCTGCTTATGAACATGGTCTCCTGTATTCGGCTTAAAATACGTTCTATGTTCGGCAACTGATAGGCATCTTTCACCGTGGGCTCATTAAGTTTTCTGGCATCAAGACATAACGATTCTTATCTGGTTTTCTTACCAGGGTGACACGGTTGTTCCGGGGGCTTTCACTTTCTTCTATCACGCCCAGTGCCAGCATTTGGTCCACTTCCCTACACAACAGCCTCTGCACCCAACCAACATAACGAAGACGACGGGGAGGAAGAATTTGACAACAAAAGCACCGACAGTGAAGGAGCAGAAAACATGAATGTCCACCATGATGACAGCAATGGCTATATCACAATGGCTCGTTAGGTCGGTCGGCCGCTAGACAGTTAAAGTAGAAACAATGTAATGATATGAAGCAATTCGAAATGCGGCTTCATACGATTGATCGTAAATTTTTACAAATATCGTAAACGCGTTGAAATGCCCGACTAGGGCAAGTTTCTAGTCGGTCGTGCGTTTGGCAAGCAGTGTTGCCATTTTAGCTGTTTTCTTCCAAAAGGTTCGGCAACACTGGTGAGAATTTTAAAAATTTCCAATTACCCAAAGAATTGGCATTTTATTGAAAATCTGTAAAAATGGAGTTTTTTGAAGAGAAATTAGTAAATTTAGTGCGGGAGCAAACTTTTTTATATAACACTAAATCAGAGAGTTATAAAAACATACTAAAAAGGGATGCAGCATGGCACGAAATAGCGCAGAGATTGCATAAATCATGTAAGTTCAATTATTATTATTTGGTGAGTGGGGCGCGCATTTCAATTTTTACACATTTTTAGTGGAAGAATGCAAGCAGCGATGGAAAAGCACTCGTGATCGTTATATAAGGGGAAAGAACAAAATGCATTCCGGCAGCGCAGCCAGTGATCTGGTTGATTGGGAATTGTTCTCTTCGCTGCAATTTCGAAATGACTCCTTGAAGCCAAAGATGTGCATATAAGTTAAATATGTATTGTCCTTACCGTGTTGTTTTTTATGCTTGCTTGAGTTTTCAGTTCATAACTACGTTGCTTTAAATTTTCATCAACTTGTATTTTTTTATTTATTTCTTCTTCAGCACATTTATTCAAATTCGAATCAACACAATATTGGTAATTAAAAATAGTTTACGCTATTACATTAACTTTGACTTTGCATTTACTTGAATCAACACATTTACGTATTTACAGATGGTTCACGTTATTACACTAATTTTAATTTTAAGTTTATTTGAATCAACACATTTACGCAATTATAGATAGTTCAGGTTATTACATTACAATCCACTCTGAGACCAAAACCCCAACTAACTTAAGCCGTCATTCCTACCTTCCAGGTAAGCTGATGCAGATCGTCCTGACTCTAGCTGCCACGCGTATTTTGCACAAGGTTCCACAGCCAGACGCTTGGCTTGCACTTTTCTGCCAAGCTTTCTGCCGAAAACGGCCGCCGACTGCACACGGCCATCGAAACCGCTGTAAGCGTGAGAACGCGCGTTAACAGCGGTTTCAACAATGCGCGTGCAGGAGGCTTCCGTTCAGCGGTTAAGAACCTGCCCGTGACCGATACCAAGGGCATGTTCACAGGCATTTTAAATACGCCTTTTAAAAGTTTCTTCCCAGAACATGAATCACTAAATATGCCACCATCACTTTGACATCCGTAGGCCCCAATATCAACTGCAGTAAATACATATACGAGTATAGTTTGCATCGCATGCATCAAGTAGAATTATTGAGTAATGACCTTTGTAACTAAAAACCTCGGAACCAGCTCTTGTCGGGCAACGGATGTTAATATGCTTGTCACCTATGGCTGAAACACAGTTAGGAAGATTCCATACGGTTTCAAATTCTGCAGCACATTGTTTAAAAGGTGGCATTAAAATATTCCACAGAACCTCACAAGTTTCATAAATAATTTCTCCGACTGTTGTGTATCCAATGCGGAACATTCATGTCTTGATGCTCCTTGTGATAAGTAACTAAAACACATAAAAATAAGAAAATTTTATTATGTTTAAATGTAATTACACTTACAGCAGAGCTAAAAATAAACGACAACTCGGTGTCATCGATTTTCTAGCAGATCATTTCTCTAACCGAGGTTCCACCAAAGGGCGCAACAATTCAAATGTTGCTGGTCTTGTTATTTTAAAGAGCTGTTCCGGGTCTCTGGTTTTCATTTACTCATAATTTAGGGCATAGAATCCATTAGGCCCAATACACACTATTCGTACCGGTCACATGCCAGTCACGGTCAGACGGAACGCAATGTATTCACATTATCTATTCACATGCCAGTCACAACTTCTCAAATGTGGATGCTAATGCCAGCTTTATGTGTTTGTAGAATATATTTGCAAGAGAAACTTCTTTCCAAATAATTTTTTTTTTTTGAAGTCGCTGTAATGCGCTGACTGTAGGTCAAAAAGACTTTCATGGTTTCGCACCAGCTCAACCAACTACTCGTCTGAAATTTATGAAATGCATACATATACTTTGTACATATAGGGTGTTTTTTTTTAGACGTGTGGTTTTCAAACAGAAATAAAACGCATATAATTTGATGTTATGGAAAAGCTTTAATATAAAGATAAGGGTTTGCCATTATGTTTTAAAAATGATTTCGAGCAAGTGGCCGCCGCGGCTGCTTCGAATAAATTCCAGCCGAGAAGCGCAATTTTCGACCACTTTTTGCAGCAATTGGGGCCGTATGTCAGCAATAACGCGCCGAATATTCTCTTCCAAGGCGTCAATCGTCTCGGGCTTATCTGCATAGACAAGCGACTTCACATAACCGCACAAAAAACATATGCTGGCACATCAAGTCGATCCCTAGCGATGCTTGCCACACTGCCGTTCAACCTTCGGTCAAGTATTCTTTTTGAAAACACCGCGGCGGTCTTGCTTGGACTGTGATTGGCACGTAACCGATAATGTAGTATTTGACGGATGCTTGACTGACCGTGACCGGCACCAATAGTGTGTATTGGGCCTTAACATACCGAGTCAAATTGAGCTCTGTCAGAATAACGGTACCTAATCGCGCTATTTCGATTTAGGAACGCATACCAAAGAAGAAATAGAACAGACACTTGATATGAATGTATTTGAGAACTCCATTTAACTCTAGCCATCGTAATTCCTCAATTCACTTATCTTCTCAAAATAACTGAAAACACAAAATTTTGTAGATAATTTCTCATTATCAATGAACACTCAAGATCCACAAGTCGAAATATTGCCGTTGCAGTCAAGTAAAATAATTAATTCGACAAACTAAAATATTTCTTTTTATTATTATTAAAGAAAGAAACACTACCTCTGTTTTATTAAAAGCATAAAGCCGTTAACTTAATTCGTTTAGCTCCATTTTGGACCTATTTTGAATATTTTTCTGAGACTATTGAGGGTCTACAATTAATAAAAACAATTAAAAATTTATACACAACGTACTGGTATGCCAATGGGTTCGCCGACATCACCCATAATAGCGGACATTGTAATGGAAGAAATATTGGACAAATTAATGAAAGATGGAAATAACCCTAGATCCTTGACCAAGTATGTAGATGACATTTTCGCAATTGTAAACAAAAATGAAATACTAAACACATTAAATAAGCTAAACAATTGTCACAAAACAATAAAATTTACAATAGAAGAAGAAGAAGATGGACAATTGCCATACTTGGACACGCTCCTGGTTAGAAAACATAATACGATAAAAGTAAATTGGTATCAAAAACCAAATGCGTCGGTAGAATTTTTACTCAAAACACCCAAAAGGAGTAATTTTCAACACGGCGACAAATCTAATACGTAGAATACTAACAATTAGCGACAAAGTGTTTCACAAGGAAAATATTACAAAAATAAAGACGATTTTAAAGAATAACGATTTCCCGAATAGACAACATAACAGAATTATTAAAAACCATAAAGTGAAAAAGGACAATACTAAAATAGAGAGGACAACAAAAATATACAAGTCAATGACATACATAAGGGAATTTTCAGAACGATTCAAAGCATCGAATATGTACAATAAAGAAAAGTTCCAAATAGCACATAAAACGAATAACACATTGCAACAACTATATACCAACACAAAAAGTACGATCGACAAATTAGATAAGGCGCACGTATATACAAAATTAATTGTTGTGGAGACGGGTCCAATTTATGCGACAAAGTATATATTGGTACGACCAAAAACAAATTAAGGACGAGAATATCAGCGCACAAATCGGATAGGAAAAACAGAAGCACAGCTCTAGAACCAAAAACGGCACTTGCAGACCACTGTGCGAAGAAGCACAGGTATTACAACAAGAACAACATTACAACAAACGATACCTACTGGAAATGCTACATATCACCAACATACCAACAAAACAAAGACTTAATTATAAAACGGACTCGGATAGCTGTGCACACATCTATAGAAAACTTGTACGAGCCAAGTAAACATTCAAAATAACAACAACAAACACAAACAGCTGACCTTAGAAAAATTAATACCACCGTTTAATGCTAGGCAGGTAATATTATATTTAGTCTGTAATTTACATTTAAGTTGACAGATCAGAAAATTGTAAGTGTCAAGATATTTATTGAATTGAAACATTTTTATATAATTGTCCTTAATTGTAGACCCTGAGGATGGCTTCCGGAGGAAACCGAAATTTTGGGAACTTTTTAATTAAATAAGAATAAAAATAGTTTTTTATTTTTGGACCTTGAACTCGTTACAAAAACAAATTAAGTGAAGAATTAATTATATAAGAATAAGGTCTCAGTAATGCTCACAAATTAAGTTTAAGTTTTAGCAATGAGAAATAAAAAATTATTGCACATTAGTTCTTGGGAAATAATCATTTTCGCGGAATTTTACGAAATATGTGCAAATTTAACCGTCCTAATGATTTAGCGAGTGCCCTTGAGTTACGTTTATTCTTACATAAAGTTATATCTATATATACATAAAATATGTTTTATATATATCCAACCAAGTAAAAAGAAAAATAATACGTCAGCCCTCTACTATACATAGAATAGTATTCTCAGCAAAACTGATTGAAATCAGTATAAAAAGCCACATAAAATACAACACGAAACATCCACCGTGGCTACTAAAAAATTAACACAGCCACCATATACCATGAAAACTACAAAGAAATTCAAGATTCTTGGCTAAAATGTGGATGAAAATTCTGTGATAAATGCTAACATGGAAGTACTCCAAATGTCACAATTACCTGCATACTCCTCAATATTTACAGCCGAACCCGATGCAATATATACAGCTTTAAAATATTCCAAACTAAAAAAGAAAAAGTATATCATATGCACCGACTCACAGTCGGTTATCATAGCAATTCAAAACCCATCACATGGAGACGAAACAATATGTAAAATTCATGACATTTGTTACCAACACCCCTAACTATGATGCAGTGTGGTGGCCGCGGCTAGCTCGCAGCAACGGTCGTGGTCCTCAACCCGCCACACTGCATTGGGTGGGGCAACACTACAGAAAAAAAAACATTCAACTCACCATTTTTTTTCCTTTCCACCGGGCATCCTCCTCCTCGGCGACAAGCGAGCCCGCCCCATACTTTCCGCCTTAGCCTAACATACTACAAATACCTAAACATTTTTACTTTTCTACTTAAATAAATAATACATACTTAATAACTTAAATAAATGACATCTACTTACAACCATTAAATTTTTTTTTGTATTTGTATCTCTGCCTGATGAGGCGGCCGGCAGATTCCTTTTCCCGACTTCTATTTGCACCCAATAACGAATGCTCACAAAATTCTGCCTCTTTAGTTTTCTTTTTTTAAACAACAAAAAAAAAAACGAATTTGAAATCGTCTCCCCGATATTTTTTTTTTCTCTGACTTTTTGATTAATTCTACCTTTTATGGCACAAACATAATTTCACTTATAGGAAATATTTCACTTTGGTTGCCGGTCTGCAGTTTATCTGTTACGCGGCGCACTATATATATATTTTTTAAATTTCAGTTTCAAATTAACTTTTTTTCTCACAATACAACTCCCGCTACCGGACTCATTCAACAAAAAATTCAAAACTGCATAGAGAGCGTTTTTTCCCTACCACCGCCTTAAATGCCTTTTCGCTTTTTTCCTTAAAACCGTTCCCTTTCTATTTCCTCCGCCTCTTCCGCTATTCCATCATTGACCGCTTCAGCGGTCAAGTCGGTCAGTCAACTCACTTTTGGATTTTGACTATTCTGAGGCAGCGCCATCTCTACCTTAGAATCGTCAGGTAGGTTTTTGACTGGCCGCATTCACTAGAAAAGCGGACAAGAGAAGCAAGAAAAGAAGGGGAGAAGCAAAACAAACAAAACGAACATACAGACGGTGGCGGCTAAAGGAACGATCGCAAACACATTTTAATCACATTTCCCCATAGAACATAATAATAATGTGGATACCGGGAGTAGTTGGAATTGTTAGAAATACTCTGGCCGACGAAGCCGCAAAATATGCTACAAGTGCACAACTTTTGATTCATCCCACCTACAGCAGAAGCAACTTAAAAAACCAAACAAATGCATACCATTCTATCCAACAAAAAAAAAATGGACTCAATACTCGCACAATTATAAACTAATTAACACAGACGGGAATGCGTCCAGATACCCAAGTAACATATCCAAATTCAACTTACGAAAATACATAAGGATCCGTCTTGGGTACACATTGATCACACATAATTATTTATTCGAAGGAACACTACCACCAACCTGCCCACTTTGCAACTACCACACACTAACAATAGTCCATCTCATCAGCAGCTGCCCTGCTGTGGTTCAAAAACAACTACATATTTTTAATGAAAGCATTTTACCATATGCAATACAAAATATATCTACAGAAAATATAAAAGATGTAACTTCACTGCTCCTCCTCTGTCAGATTTACTTTGACATATAAATATAATATATATATATATATATATATATATATATATATATATATATATATATATATATATATATATATATATATATATATATATATATATATATATATATATATATATATATATATATATATATATATATATATATATATATATATATATATATATATATATATATATATATATATATATATATATATATATATATATATATATATATATATATATATATATATATATATATATATATATATATATATATATATATATATATATATATATATATATATATATATATATATATATATATATATATATATATATATATATATTATATTTATATGTCAAAGTAAATCTGACAGAGGAGGAGCAGTGAAGTTACATCTTTTATATATATATATATATATATATATATATATATATAATTGCATTTGTCTTCACAGCGGATTTAAGTGTTTAAATGAAATGAAATAAATTTATATACACTCTCTACCGAGAACAAGGAAATAAATAAAAGTAAAAGGAAACACGAACATCGAGCAATATCCCCATTTTACTTTCTTTTTTATATAAAAAACGTTTTTTACATTCGGATTCATCAGCTGTTTGTATATGGTAAAATTTTAAGAAAATCTTCTGAGAACAATGCAAATGCTCATATCACTTAAACGCCAAATGTTTTTAACACACTGTTTATTGATAATTATAATTATATATACAGAACGAAAGTATATATTATTTTGCATTACTTTATTTTTCTTGTATATACCATTTATATTACTATTGTTTCCACAATTGTAAACTAAATGCTTAATTTGAACAAATTTCTTTCTCTTAATATGCGATGCTGTGCTCTGAAATTTCTTTCGGAACGTATATACCAATGGAATTAGTGAGAAGCGTTGCTATACACAGCAACTGGCCAAATTTAATTAGGCTGATTTATGGAACAATGCAACAATTGATTCATTTCTCATAACAATGGTATGTACTTAAGAAAGATCTATTCAGCTGACGTATATTTTTGTCTTTAATAAAACTGAAATGAACCACAAAAAAAATAAAGTCTCGAATTTGTAACAAAAGAAAACAATAGCCATAAACGTCAAAAACACCACAAAACATTGCATTATATTTCCAAACAAAAAAAGGTTGACTTAGTACATATCACCTCAAAGCAATGCATAGCAATGTAACACAAGTAAATAAAACTTATGATCATAAAATCTTATGCTTTGCTTGTAAAAAATGAAACAATCATATATTAAAGTATTTTATTAGTTGTGTAACAAAGGCGGCAAACGAACAATATTCTCCAAAGAGAGCATGGAACATATACAGTATGTCAAGTAATTGTTTACACTATGAAAAAAAATCATAATTTTTCTTTTATTCTTTCAAAAAAAAGTAAGACTTTATTTTTTTGGTTATTTTTTTTACATATTTCATTTAATTCATGTGTTTACAACCAAATACAAAAAAATTCAGCACATAATAACAACGAAAAGAAAATATAACAAAAACAAAATAAATCCGAAAATTTGACTGTCAAGAAATTGTTTACACTTAATGTTTTCGCACAATGTTTGCGTTGTGGAATTCATTTACCGTTATCGGCTTCGATGTTTTTTTGTGCAACGTGCAATTTTTTGTCGTATAATAACAATAATAGTATCTTATTCTTCCTTTGTTATTCAAATTGAACAGTTGTTGTGTAGTTATTTCGAAATCCTGATGCCTGGCAAAAGAACATCATTTAATGTTAGGCAGTTGGTTTATTATAACCACTCCATAGGGAAAACTGTCAAATGAAACATGAATTAAATGAAACATGTAAAAAAAATAACCAAAAAAATAAAGTCTTACTTTTTTTTGAAAGAATAAAAGAAAAATTATGATTTTTTTTCATAGTGTAAACAATTACTTGACATACTGTATATACAAAATTGACGCGATTAAGACTGGGACATAGTTTCCAGGATAGAAGAAACTCGCCATTATGCTGACTATGAAACACAAAGACTATTATGTCCTCAATTGATTCATTCCACAATAACTCCCATTTAGTTCTTCATTATTAATAGTCTTTATTTCATTACTAATTAATATTACAAAATCAAAAGAATGTCTGTATCAATACCATATAAAAGCAAAAGTAAAAGTAAAGTGATCTGCATAAAAGCTAGAGATGTGTAACCCACAAGAAATGTCAACTCATGGCTACTCAAGTACTAGATACTCGTTAATCATATACATATACATTAAGGTAGTTACTATAAACAAATAGAGTTATAATAGTTCTCCCACGCTAATTGGGCAGCTTCAGGCATCTGACACATAACTATCTAGATAGGCTGGTGTACGACGTATTCGAGAAGTCCTTCGAGGTAGTTGTTGTTGTTCAGCCGGAACTGTTGTGTTTTGTTCTTCAGTGTCCGCATTTTCATAATTTCCTACGTTGACAGGAATTTTAATTAAATCTTGAAGATCGTATCTAGGAACTTTCGGGTTTGGATTCTGTTGTATTTGTTCTTCATGTTCTGGACTTGTTTGTTGTTGAATCATGCTTGACCGAAGTTGATTAATATGACGTTTAACTGTATAACCATCATCCAATTTGACTAGATAATGGAGATGACCCAATTTCTTGATGATTGTTCCCAACTTCCATAAATTTTTATTGTTTGTGTAATATCGAGCTTGAACTCTCTCTCCCTCGCGTAATTGAAGAGCCTTACACAAATCTCCAGAACCTTGATTATGAATTTGAGGAGGTCTCAGCGCATCTAGCTGGATACGGATTTGTCTGTGTAAGTATTGCTCCGATGGCGTTTTTCCATTTGCAAGTGGCGTTGCCCGGTAACGAAAAAGTATTTCTCTTACTCTCTCACGTAAAGAACGACGGTCATCTAGCATTGATTTAAGTCGATGTTTTAAAGTTTGAACATTACGTTCGGCAAGACCGTTCGTAGCTGGATGCCCGGGTGCAATAAACTTCTGAAAAATACCACGACGTGTACAAAATGATTGAAATTCATCACTGGTAAATATTGTGGCGTTGTCGGATACAATTACGTCTGGATAACCATGTCTAGCAAATAAATCTAGTAACATCTCTATTGTAGTAGTAGAAGATGGAGAATAAGGAGTTATACCAATTTCAGCCCACTTGGATTTAGCGTCCATCACAACCAGATAATAATGGCCTTGAAAAATACCCGCATAATCGATGTGGATTCGTTGCCAGTTGTGTTGTGGTTCCTCCCAAGAGTGTAGTGTAGCCTTGGGGGACTTGACCTCACATTACCACAAGATGAACACTCTTTTACTAGACGTTCAATATCTTTATCAATTGATTTCCAATACACGTACCTGCGAGCTAATTGTTTCATTTTTGAAATACCAATATGTGTTTGGTGAAGTTCTGCTAAAACTGCCTGTTGTAAAGTAGTCGGTACTACTACACGTTGACCTCTAAAAATGATTCCATTGTTTATCGTAAACATGGTGTCTTCCACTCGATTATTTTTAAGATTTTGTAGAATTGTTGACAGTTGTTGATCTTTTTGCGTTTCCGCTTGAAGAGTTTTAAAATTTAAATTTAACGTTAAAATTTGATGTATCGATGATTCACAGATTTGATTAACTTCTTCGTTTATAGCAGAATCTATTAAATTTGACGTTTTTACTGGAGCTCGAGACAAACAGTCAGCATTAACATTTTCGAAGCCTTTCTTATAATCGAACCCTGAAAGAAATGCTGCATATCTCTGAAGACGTGAAAAAGTCATTTGTGGTAACTTTGCACTTTGATGGAAAATTCGAACTAAAGGTTGATTATCCGTTATAAGTGTAAATTGTTTTCCATATAAATATTGATAAAAATGATGCACTGAAAATACGATAGCCAATGCATCACGATCAATTTGAGAATAATTCTTCTCAGCTTCCGTAAGCGATCTTGAAGCAAATGAAATTGGACGTTCTTGATCATCTACGATGTGAGACAACACTCCCGCAATTCCAGTTGGACTAGCGTCACAAGCTAATTGTAGTGGGTATTTTGGATCATAAGGTACAATTACACGATCACTAGCTATTTCTTTTTTAATATTTTTGAAAGCTGCATTGCATTGTACATTCCAATTAAATTTTGAATTTTTCTTGATGAGATTACGTAGAGTTGATGTAATTGCTGAACAATTTGGAACAAACCTTGAATAGTATGTAACCATTCCTAAAAATCTTCTTACGTCATCCGCTGATTTAGGCTTTGGAAGATCTAAGATAGCTGCTATTTTCTTTTTCGATTTTAAAATTTTATTATTTTTGATGGTGTGACCCAGGAATTCAATTTCTTCTTGAAAAAAACTGCATTTATCTTTATTAAGATGTAAATCGTATTGTTGAAGACGTTGTAAACATTTCAATAAATTTTCTTTGCATTCTAATTTTGTTTCACCATGTATAATGATGTCATCAAAATACGCTTCCGTTTTTGGAACTTGTTGTAAAATTTGATTAATTATTCGATTAAACTCCGAAGGTGCTGTTTTAATACCAAATGATAACCTATTCACCTTATACGTACCCCGATGCGTTGACATCGTTTGGATTTTACTTGAATCTTCATCCACTGGTATGTGTAAATACGCTTTGTACAGATCCAATCTGCAAAAATATTTCGAATTACGTAAACAGTTAAAAATATCTTCAATTTTTCGTATTGGACTATGGGCGTCCACGAGACGTTCGTTTACTCCTACTTTATAGTCAACACACAAGCGTATCCCTCCATCAGATTTCGGTATTACGACCAAGGGGGAACCCCAGTCACTGATTTCAGTTTTTGAAATTACACCTGCTGTTTCTAGTTGATCAAGTTCTTGGTTGACTTTTTCGATTAAAGCATAGGGTATTTCCCGTTCCCTGTTAAATATAGGCTTAGCCTCATTACGTAATTTAAGCGATATTGTATATTGCTTAACACTTCCAATTTTTGGTTGAAAAATATCTTGAAATTCGTCATTTATTGAATTAGTAAAATTAGCATCACTTACGTTTTTTACTGAATACGTAGAGTTGATTTCGTTCAAATTGATTTGAAATTTTCGAATCCAATTGCGTCCAGGAAGTGGTGTATATTCCTCTGGAACAATATAAATTTCGTCGAATATTTTTTTACCATCATACTCTCCCTCGACTTAAATTTTTCCATCCGGAGTGAAAACATCTTTTGTATACGATCGGAATGCTATTTCCGTTGGCAAAAATTGAACATTGAGGTTAAGTTTCGTAAATTGGTCTCTAGGTAAAAATGTGTAACCTGATCCAGTATCGATTTCAAATTTTAGTGGTTTACCATGAAGATTTATCGTAATAAAAAATCGGTCGAAGTTTTTTGAATCGTTTTGGTGTATGTCTACTATGCTTAAAACACCATACTGATGTATGTCTTCTATTTGATTTGTAGATTCTTGGCTTGAATTACCACCTTTTGTACGAGATTTTATGCATACCTTTGCTACATGACCAGTTTTTTTGCACTCAGAACATTTGAGATTATTTTTGTTGATTAGACAATCCTTAACATGGTGGTTGTTTTTTCCACACCTTATGCAAAGACCATCAAGACCTAATGATTTAAAATCCACATTAGACTTATTGTATTTCGAATTGTTTTGATTGAACTTGTTTTGAATCGATTTTTGATTATTTCGATGGTGATCCTTCCTTTTACCTGAAATTTTGTTTATTTCACCTGCTGTTGATTGTTTAGCGAGCTCTTTTGAATCACTTTTTGCTGCTTCCAGTGCAAGAGCCTTCGTTAATATTTTAGGAAATTCACACAATCCATTTTGTAACAGTTGCTCACGAATACCATTGTCTCTGATACCACGAATAAACTGCGCACGTAGAAAAATGTCTGCTACAGATTTTTTACAACTGCAGTTAAATTCGCAGTCAGCTATATTTGACTTTAACATTGCCACGTATTCGGAAATTGATTGATTTTCCTGATATTTCGTTAAGAATTTATGTTGAGCCACCAACACGTTTTCAATGCCTCTTTTTCTTTTCACAACTTCGATCAGTTCCCTTGCTTTGTTTATTGACGTTCTCATTCTTAACTTCAGTTCATTCGCATAATTTTCAATATCATAAATTGGTTCTCTTGTTTCAATTAGGTCGCTTGGTAAGTGTGGCAGTTTACCAAACACAAGTTCATATGGTGAGTAACCCGTATCGACATGCGGCGTCGTATTGTAAGCAAAAGTGTAAAATGATATCCACTTGTCCCACTCATTATCGTTTGCGAACGTCAACATGAATTCATTAAGAGTGCGGTGGTTGCGCTCTACTGAACCCAGTGATTCGTGATGATAAGGAGTTGAAAATATTTGATTCATTTTTAGATTTTTACACACATTTTTCATTAACTCGTTTACGAACTCTGTGCCCTTGTCCGATTTCAAATTTTTGAAATTACCATACTTGAGAATGAATTGGTCAACAAGTGTTTTAGCTACAGTGTCGGCATCTTTGGTTTCCATGGGGTGCGCTATCACAAATTTTGTCAATTCGCACTGCGCTGTTAAAATATATCTGTACCCATTAGAAATTCTTAGCGGACCGACAGTATCAATTGCTACGGTTTCAAAACTAGTCGTTGGAGTGTCTGTAATAACCATCTGTTCTTTCGTATGTCGTATTTGTTTATTCTTAGCACAATGTTTACAATTTGTGATAAAATTTTTCACCATTTTTCCCATATTCTTCCAAACGTATTTTTGTTTCAATTTTAAGACGGTTTTTCTTACACCAAAATGCCCTCCGTAAGGCGAATCGTGATATTCTGCGATTAGTTTATACATAATTACGTTATCTACTATTCTGTGGGGACTTCTATATATCAATATATTCAACTTTGAGCTTTCATTATTTTCTTTATTCTTCTGTTGCAACTTATTATATTCTTCTTTTAATTTTTCTTTCGGTACGTACCTAAATATATCATCATTCTCATCTAGCGCTAGTTCTTTAATATTTGACTTGTTTATTCTTGATAGTAGTTTTTCCAATAGCGAACCTGGGTTCGATGGAGTATCACTGCTTATCACAAGTATCTCATCTTTATTTATTTTAATATGGGAACCCTTCTTATTGCTCATAAATGCAAATTTCAATTTTCTTACATTCCTGACATCAGATATGGACGTGCAGTCCCAAATGTGAAGTTGATCAGACTTCGAATGAGAGCTACATTTCTCCTCATGCCCCTCGTAATTACTAATGCTTTGTTAAGGGATTCATCGTTTTCTTTCGGGATCACTGATTTTAGTATGTCAGAATCGATTTTAATTCTTGACAGTGCATCCGCATTGGTGTTTATTTTTCCCTTTTTATATATAATGTCGAAATCATAGTCGGACAAATCTAATCTTATTCTGGTTAACTTGGAAGATGGGTTTTTGTGTGTAAACAATGCGACTAACGGTCGGTGGTCTGTCACTAATTTGTGAATTTCCGTCCATAGAAGTAAAGTTTGCAAAAATTTATGCTGTGAGAAACTTGTCAAAGTTGTGTGAATTTGTGATATAAATTTAATGCTTTTGTATCATTCCAATAAGTTATTTAATTAAATTATTATTATTATTATTTATTTTTTTGTCTTTAAACAAAAATGAACAACATAGTATAATGATTTGTAAAACTAGAAACTATTTAAATTGTTGTAAATGTATGTAACTAGTTTTGGCTTAACTAGTAACTTATATATAATTGGTTACGAATTCATTGAATCTCTGTTGAGAACGCTTGCTGGCGCCTCCAGTTGTTAACTGCGACTCTGATTCTTCGAAATCTGATTGTATGAAAATCCATCTCGTATGTGCTGCTCCAATAGCTTGCACATATGGTGGAGGTGGAGGACGTACCTCATCGTCATCGTACAGATCGGCGTCATCGTAGTCTGCACCGTCTACTGTTTTGTGGCCAAATTTTTCATCTGAAGCCGAAGAAAAATGATATTCGCCCGTGGCTTTAATGTGTTGGGGTACGAGCATTTTGCCGTTGAGCTCAATCGCTTCTTCGATGTTTGCCATCATATCTCAATTCGGAAAAATTCAAAAGTATTTCAGAAAATCTGCAGGAACGAGTTTGGCATCAGAACTGGATAACAGTTTCCTTGCAGGATACAATACTGTATAGGAAGATCTACAAGCTCGAGTTAGGCAGGATCGCCATGTAATGCACATATACTGGCAGGATCGCCATGTAATGCAGGCAGGATCGCCATGTAATGCACGTATATTGTGTGCGAGAAATATATGATAAATATTATATATTATATATTAGAGCGTTGCTCGGCAAGACGCCATTGAGCAAATTCTAACTGAGCCGAAGAAAGGCTGTTTGCAAGAAAAATGCAAATGTTTGAGTTGCCAGTTGGAAACTGATTAGTTTAATTCCCGAGCAGGGTTTTTATATGTTTTATTTGAGTTACAAACTCGATAACAAATCTCGATTAATTTAATTGTTTACTTCTAATCCCTTTCGCTTAAGTCTAACTCAAATTCCACTCAATTGTAAAACAAACCAATTCACCAATGACCGCACGCCAGGATTCTAATTACACTGCACATGTCAAGTGTCATAGTGTTGCAGTGCAGCGGATGGGTGTGTCTTATGTATTGGTATGGTTTGGATGTGTAGTTTGCGTAGGTAGACTTTGTGCTACACTACGTTTGTGCGCAATAGTGCACATGCACTACAGTTTCCAATCGTGTGAAGGTGGTTGCGACGAAGGTGGCCTTTTTGTAGCTAGTTCCCTCACTTGAAATTGCTGGCCTTCCGAATATCCTTTCTGCATATGTGGAGCTCTGGTAGAAGCTCCAAACCGGTTTGCATTAAAGGGATTTCGTGGAGGAGCGTCTATGGCGGGTATCGTAGACAGATCGGGGTGGAGTTCTCGGCTGTGCGATGACTCCAGTTCCTTGGCGACCAATGGCTAGTCGAGCTGTGTCGGGCTGATACATCCTTATAGGCTGCTGGTTGATGCTATAATTGAAGGAGGAGTGCATTCCCTGGGCCCCCGGCGCTTCCATGTCTGGTCTACATGGGCTCTGGCTTTGTTTACTTCTAGCTCCAGGATCAGAGCGAGGGCTACCGACATATCCGGGGGACTAGCAAAAAGAACCGATGAATTCATTGGCTCGTTGTGCTCCGAAATGAACATGCTCCTAGCCAGGTTCCTGTGCTCTTCATTCAGGATTTGGTTCAGTGATGCGTCACCAGAATTGCTCGAGTCATACTGGTTGGTTAGAATGGTGAACCATTTTTGAATCTCGTCATAATAGTGAGAGACGGACCATCCCCTTTGCCTGAGCCTCCGCATTTCTTGTTGAAGCGCATATGGGAATCTTCTGTGTGCGTATTTTAAGACTAAACGAGCCAGAATTGCGTTAATGTTAGTAGGCATATTGAAGGATGTTAGGGGGGTATCGGCCTCTCCCATTGCTTTGCTCCTGGTCAGCCTGATAATTGCGAGGAATTCCATATGAACCTGTGAAAAGGGAATAAACGCTTGTGACAGCATTCCGCCAGGAAGCGTACTGCGATCTACTTCCACCAAACTCGCGAAGGGCTTGAATGAGCACGAATGAATCAACGCCTTCACCCTCTCGATCGAACGTAACATCGCTATAAACTGTGGGGGGTACTACCGGTTGTCCAAGGATCTGCAGTTCTTTCCGGAGTTCGCATATCTCGTTGCGACTCTCAGTAAATTGTCGGTTGCTTTCTTCAGTCAAAGAGGAGAAGGCGGTGTTGATCATAGCCTCAAATATAGCCAAATCTCCGTGGGGTTGGTGCGCTGCTTCGTTGTGCGCCATACTACAGTCTAGAAGCGCACTCTACTTTCCGATGAACGGTACTAGAGACCTGACTGAACGTGGCCTGTGCTGGTCTTCCCTTGTTACAGCGGAAGTCCTTGGTGTGGTGAGCCGTGCACCGTCTTTTTCGGATGCTCTCTACGTCACCAAGAATGTGCTAGAACGTATGGTTGGGTTGTGCACCGTCTTTTTCGGTTGCACCGTGTTTAATTACAAACCTTGCGAATGGTCAAAACGCAGCGAACCGCCTTTTTCGGTAGCGCTAAAAATTAAATTATATTTATTATTAATTATAAAAATTTTTTGATGATTTTTCTTTAATTTTTATTTATTTGTGATAAAAACTGGAGGGTCCCGTAGGAGTCGCAGATTTTAACACAAGATACACCATGTGTAGGTTACAAAAACTGGAGGGTCCCGTAGGAGTCGCAGATTTTAACACAATATACACCGTGTGTAGGTTACAAAAACTGGAGGGTCCAGTAGGAGTCACAGATTTTAACATAATATACACCATGTGTAGGTTACAAAAACTGGAGGGTCCCGTAAGAATCGCAGATTTGTTTTTTTTTATTAACCCCTCTCAAGGGTACGGTAAGAGCCTGGGCAGCGACTTTTTAGCATACCCCACGCTTACGACACAAAAACTGGAGGGTCCCGTAGGAATCGCAGATTTGCTTTTTTTATTAACCCCTCTCAAGGGTATGGTAAGAGCCTGGGCAGCGACTTTTTCGCATGCCCCACGCTTACGACACAAAAACTGGAGGGTCCCGTAGGAATCGCAGATTGTGTTATTTATTCACCCCTCTCAAGGGTGGGTTATGAGCCTGTGCAGCGACTTTTTCGCATGCTCCAAGTTGGGCGCCAGTTAAATATCTCCTGCATACATCTAAAATTATAAAAATATTTAATTATAGAAATATTGTTTTAATTTTTATTTTAATAATTTATTATTCTAATCGCCCTTCTCCTTCGAGCTCCTGTCAATTAAAAGATGAGAGCTCTCATACTCGGGTTCTTTTTATACGTTTTCGCCGCCGACAATCGCATGGTGACTGCGCTTCGAGGCGGCATTGCGCGACAGCGGCACCGACATACAACACATGTCTCGCCAATTCCTCCGGCACCGAGAACCATCACCGTCTACCGTATCTACGCGTAGCGGCTGTGAGGCGTATTTTGTACAATGCTTTGTACTGCTGCGCAAGCGCATGGCGCCAATACTCTTTTCGTGTGTTTTCTCGCGTACCGAGAACCAGCACCGTCTAACGTTCCCCTGCGCAGCGGATGGCAGCGGACGCTGTTGCAGCGTATTTCCTACAATGCTTTGCACCGCTGCGCTAGCGCATGGCGCCAATGCTCTCCGTCTTGTGTTTTCTCACGCACCGAGAACCCGCACCGTCTACCGTGCCCCTGCGCAGCGGATGGCAGCAGACGCTGTTGCAGCGTATTTCGTACAATTCTTTGTACCGCTGCGCAAGCGCACGGCGCCAACGACATGCAACTCGTATGTTGCAAACTTATACAAGCAGTGTAAAGGAGAATGTATTAAGAAGTATGTTTTTGAAGCCATTACGCAACTCCAACAAATTAATCTTTATCCTTGCATCCGATCAAGGTAGGAATTTTATAAATTTTGCTACAATAGTAGGTGTAACACAAGAGCTCCCTTATTTCGTGGTCAATAATCAGGAAACTATATTTTTCCATGATGCACCACATCCCCCGAAAAGTACTTGAAATTGTATCGCAAATAAAAAAATAGTATAATCTTTAATAATAGCCCAGTCAGTTGAAATGATATTAAACATTTTTTCCATGTAGATTCAAAGTTAGCAATACGTTGTGCACCTAAGTTAACACAAACTCATATTTGTCCCAATTCATTTCAGAAAATTAAAGTCTCGCAATAGGATTGGGAGTGCCTTGCTCTCATTATATAGTTCAGATAGAATAGATGTCTCAGTAGCGCGAACAGCAGATAATACTTCAGATTTTGAGTTGTTTTTCTCTGAATTTTTTAATATATTTAATAGCATCTTCTCAGATATTGTATTGCCTTCAAAGAAACCATTGTGAGTCAAAATTTCAGACAGATTAATTAGAAAAGTCTGAATATATTTTAAAAGGTATTATAAAAGAAACATTGAGGGCAAGGACATTACAAAACGAGCAAAGAAGTCTGAAGTCGGGTTAGACCGACTACGAAATACCCTTTACCTTTTCTTGTGCGTGCAAGTTCAACAATGGGGATGGTTTCTTCATAAATCATCATTAGGCGCGTACTAACGGTAATTTTTGGTAGGGTACCTTGAAATGTCTATATCGGCACCATTTCTTGTGTATGGCTTTGTAGTGTCAATATAACCACTAATATAAAATTTCGTCCAAAAATATTGTATAGGTCGAAAGTTATAATAATATGTCAATAGTGGGCGTGGCTGTATAAATAACACGCCCATTTTTTGTGTGGTGTTTAATGTTCGTACCCGCAACATTCCTGTGGAATCTTTAATAGGAGCCTTGTAATGATTTTTGGTAAATTGTGGGCGTGGCAGTAGTAATAATCTGCCCATATTTGGAATACATGCTAGTATAGACCCAGTGTACACATCTACCAATTTGTTTTCATATATCATCACTAGAAGCATAGATAGGGTAATTGTCTTTAAGTGGAGTCCCCAAAGTTCATTATATGGGAGGGAGGCGTATCCTTCATCTGATCGACTCCGAATCTTGTATATGGCTTTGTAGGGTCCATATACTTACTAATATAAAATTTTGCAAAAAAATATTATATAGGTCGTAAGTTATAATAATATGTGTATAGTGGGCGTGGCTGTAATGGCTGTGATCTCCATATTCTGCACACACACTATTATGGACCCCATGTATGTTTCTGCCAATTTTTATTCCGCTGGCATGAAAACGAGCATAGGTAGGCTAATTTTAGTTTTAGACCCGAAACTTCTTTATATCAAAAGTGGGCGTGTCTTTTCCCAGAGCAGCCCCATTTGTTGCAGATAGCTTTATAATGTCCACATGTGCCTTCAAGAAAAATTTCGTTCGTAAATCTCCACCAGAACTTAAGTTATTAATATTTGTTAATAGTGGGCGTGGCACTTAATATATACCGCCCACTTTTTCCATAGTGTTTAGTAGGACCCACATCTTCATAACTGCCAAATTGCGACAGGATTCCATCAATCGGACCGAAGTTATAGTCATTTTAAAAAAGGTGAAAAAAGTTCCTTATATGGGAGGTAGGCGTGGTCTTTGCTCAAATCGGCCCATATAGCAATCTGGTTCTGTATCTTTGTCCAGACTATAGTTTTGCAAGATTTCATTAAGATAGCTCTAACGGTGTAGAAAAAAAGTGGCCACAGACGGACGGACAAAATAAAAAATGCTTAGAAAGTGATTCTGATCATATCTGTATATACTCGTATATCTCCATACCTACCACGCCTCCTTCTTGAAATCGCAACCCCTCTCAAAAGCACAAAATTAGTATACCCTATTTACCTTTTTTAAAGGTAAAGGGTATACACATTTAATTTCATAGAAGGGTGACTTATGGCATAGATTGTCAGAAAACTGTAATTAACAGTTTTTCAAAACCCCACCTAAACAATTCTAACTTATTCTAGTCACTTCCTTTAGCATTAGTATATGTAGTGTGGAATACTAAATGTACATACATGTGTGAATATATGTAAATAATTTTTATATTAAACAAAATTATATTGTATGAATAACTTGTGTGTTACAAATTTATTTTAATATTGTGATATATTTTATTTTATATTCTTTTTTGTTACATTTTATTATTATTATTATTTAGTTTTAATCTTTAATCAAGTTTGTATAATCAACTAATACAAATTGGTTTTTAGTATTTTTATTTCCACACTAATATATTTAATTTAATATATTGTAGTGGGTGTAATATGCCTACAGGAGAACCGAGCATCCAAATGAAAAATTTACTCGGAAAGTGCAAAATTAATAATAAAATTGTTTTCTTTGAAAAATTTTGTTATTAATTCCGAATCGTTATCGCATTTCTACACAGGCTGAATATATCTCATGCTTTTTTCCGATTGTCAAGTTGCATAATTGTCATCCAATTAGCAAACAGTTTGAAAAGGTTAAGAATAATTAAGAATTCAAGTATTTGTTAAATACACTTTTTAAATGTACTGGATTTTACATTTTTTGCATATTTTGTCAGTCCAGAGTTCGCAATGCTTCGAAATAATATAATTGAGTGCGTTTCATGTGCGCGAGTATTTGCCTTGAAATATTTGTAACACTACTAATCATATCTTCTACAATATGAATTAATATTTTCAATAAAATATTTTCTTGATTTTAGGCTAGCAACAAATTGTTTTTTATTCATTACTTTACACAACCATGGCAACCCACATATGGAATACGTGTACATCAAACACATTAAATTCACATACACTATACGTGTGATCAAAAAAAAATCGTTGAAACGGTAAATAAATAACGCGCGAATTGAATGTTTTTTTTTTATTCTTCTTTGCGCATACTTCACGCGTTATGCAAACGATATCGTAAGCGCGGAGGAAACGAAGAGTAAACGCCTATAAATGTGCGACCGACCCAACGCGCCAATGTGAAATAGCTTTAAGGAGCTTGAGCTCTACAGAAGAGAAATCAGTTTATTGAACCGCGTGGGGGATTTGATCGAAGGACAGAATGACTTCTGAAGGGCACAGCACGGGCAGAAAGCACTCTTGCGACAACAGAAGGGGCAAGAGGGCGTTCCGTGTACTTTGCTGATTCATCAACCTTTAAATGCTATTTAAACACTTCGTTCATTATGTTGAAAGACTTGCTGCCTGAATATGCCGGTGGAGAGAACTTTGATGTATGGATAGCACAACTGAAGAGCGTTGGAGACGTTTACTCAATTGACGAGTGTATGCTGTGCGCGTTGATGATGTGTAAGCTTAAGGGAAGCTTGTGGTTACATTCCAATCCCAAATTTGCTTCAGAAAGTGTGGAAAGTCTGATTTCGTAAATGCAAGAGCAAGGAAAGAGAACAAACTATTTTTACAGCAAAAGTTCTAAGCGAGAAAATGGAATTCGGGCGAATCCTTTTCTACGTATTTCAACAACAAGGTAATCCTAACTAACAACGTGCAAATCGAAGAGGATGAGTTGGTCGAGTGCATTATAGAGGGAATACCAGACAGTCAGCTACGCACACAAGCTAAAATACAGTGTTTTATTACCAAGATGCAGCTACTGAAAACTTTCAATAAAGTTGAATTAAATAAATCACCCAGACCAACAGCACAGTCATCATAAAGCATCTCATGATACGCCAAAGACGCACGAAGGTAAGTGGAGGTGTTACAACTGTAATTCATTGGGCACTATGCAGCTGCGTAGAAGAAGCCAAGACGTGATATGGGTGCTTGCTACGTGTGTGTGAATAAGGATCATCGTGTCGCAGCTTGCCCGAGTAATAAGAAGATAGTCCACTGCTTGGAGGAGGAATATGTAAGATACGTAATTTTTTATTTTAAGAATAGCAATAATAATTTTAGTAATTTCTACCTAGAATGCCTCATAGGTTCGGGGAGCCCTGTCAGCTTCTTAAAAACATCTTATCTAAATAGAAAAATTAATTTGAAAGCACATAAGCTCGAAAATGTTAACATAACTTACTTTTGAATTAATAAATGTCCACTTAAGGTGCTTGGGAAAATATCGTCGTGCCATGTAATTTCATGCCGCTAATGAAACAATGGGCTATGAAGCAGTTCTAGGTAGAGATTTTTAAAATGCAGGTACATTTAAGCTTACGGCTTGTGTCCATGTAAAAAGATGTATGCTTGGTAACAAATATCAAATTGTTAAGAGTGATAACGAGACTTTTGAAAACGAAATATTGAGCCCAAAAGATAAAAATTATTGCGATTTAAATTTAAGTAAAAATAGTTATGCAACATGCAAATGATAGTGCACCAATTTCAACAGTTAGTAGTCAAGGATGTGAAAGTGAAGATTATATTCCACGCAATCACATTGAAAATTGCGAAACTGACATATTAAACATAGAACTTGGAGAAAATAATGTAGTAAACTTAAATATCGGTGTTTTAGAAACCTTCTGACAAGTAATTTATAGAGTATGTTTAATCAATGCTGTTTGAAACCCAAACGTCCAAATGAAATGATCAAGTGGTGAGGTACGCGATGAAACTGGCTGTGGAAAGCTCAAAACAATTTAGTTGTCCATCTCGTCGGTTGTCATTTGCAGAAAAAGAATCGGTACAAAAATTGTTAGATGAATACTTGGATAAAGGCATCGATAGGGCGAGCGAGTCAGAGTTTGTGTCACCTATTATTCTGGTTAAAAAGAAGTCAGGGGAGCTGATTACCTCAACCTCAATAAAGTTACTATTATGGACAGTTATGCGCTTCCTTTGATAGATGATTTGCAGGATAGGCTGGTAAATAAAAAAGTATTTCCAGTTAGATCTGAAATAAAGATGTTTCCATGTTTTTATGCACCCAGAGTCAGTCAAATACACATCTTTTACTACTCCCCTATGACAGAATGAGTTCCTAAGAATGCCTTTTGTGTTGAAAAATGCACATCAGTTTTTCAAAGATTCGTTAACAAAGTGTTCGAGGATATGATCAAAAAACACAAACTTATTGTTTATATGGACGATATAATTGTACCTACCGCCGACATGGATGAACATTTTCAACTTTTGAAAAAAGTTTTTAAAAGACTTGTTGACAACAAACTTGAACTTCGACTTCAAAGTACCTAGGTTATAAGGTTATGGGAGACGGAATTATGATGGACGAACAAAGGTTGCAAACAAAAAAATTTCCAATTCTCGAAAAGTCCCATTCAGTTCAGAGTTTTTTAGGCCTATTCTCTTACTTCCAAAGATTTGTTAAGAATTTCTCAATTATGGCGAAACCGTTATACGATGTGACGAGGAAAGATTCTAAATTTGTGTTTGGTCCCCGTGAATTGGAATCATTTGAAATCTTAAACAGAAACTAGTAGAGGCGTCAGTTCTAGCATTGTATGCAAGCGCTGCTGGTTTTGGGGCTATTCTCATGCAACAGAAAAAAGATAATAAGCTTCACACAGTTTTTTTATTTCTCTAAAAGAACAACTGCAACTGAAAGAAACTGTCATAGTTTTGAGTTGGAAACCCTGCCTATAAGATATGCGCTACAACGTTTTCGATTATACCTTCACGGAAAAAAATTTAAAATTTGAATTGCAGTTCACTAGCCATAACATTAAATAAAAAAAGAATTTAATCCAAGAGTTGCTAGATGTGCATTGGAACTACAGAATTATGAATATGTATTAGAACATCGAGCAGGTTGTCGAATACAGCACGTTGGTGCGTTAAGTCGGTGTTCTAACATTTCAACAATAGAATCCAATTCTTTCGCATAAAAGCTAGTGGTCTGTCAAGGAGTACAGAACAAGATACGTCAGTTACGGAATATGTTACAAGCATCAGAACATAATTTGTATGAAATGCGAAAAATGGCATTGTCTATAAAAAAAAAGGAGACAGAACAGTACTGTTCTGTTTACCTGAAGATATGCAAGGCCACGATTTATATAAGTATGAAAATTGTAATGCAGATATGGATAAAATGGTTGAATTAATTACAAAAAATTATTGGTTTCCAAAAATTTGAGAAAAATCGAAAACACATATGGAAAGCTGTTTTCAGTTTATCGTGTACTGTTCTAAACACGGCCCAACTTTACCCAACTAAGACCATCAATCCAAAAGAAGTGATTATATCTCTTGTAGAATATTTTCGATCCTATAGTTACCCAAAGTACATAGTGTCGGACAGAGGAAGCTGCTTTGCGTCTGGTGATTTTCAGGAATTCCTCAAAGAACGAAACGTAAAACACATAAAATTAGCTACAGCGTCACTCCAGGCGAGAGAATTATTGGACGAATGACGAGACGATTACACTAGCAACAATTGTCCTTAACAACAAGAAAATACAATAGACAATTTTACGAACGATTTATACTATTAAGTCATTCAAAGACAACACTTAATTCATTTATATTTTGTTTATATTAACCTCAGTACACTTTTACGATTAATATGCAATTCAAAGAATTTATTCACAAATCTTACGTGATCCTTCTTTTGTTATATTTGGTGGGGAGGGCTCCCTCGACTAGATTTATTCGGCTACTTAAAAGGACGGCTTGCTTTTTTATTTTTAAAGTGAGTTGTTACTTATCTGTTTTCTTGCACTAACTATTCATTTTCCAAATTAACTTTTACTACCCTATAGACAATGACTCCGCCTATTTTCTATGTCATCCGTGGTATACTACTCTGCTCTACAGAGCACGGCTACGATGTCATAGCTGGCTCATCACCTCTCCTCTTGTCATTGCATTTGGCGCATGCCAAGCCACCGACAAGAGTGAAGCACTCTTCACTATCTCCAGTTATTACATAACACAACAAAAAAAAAAAACTGAACCTTTAAACTTGTCAATGCTAATTATATTTTCCAAAAAAATTAAATTAGGTGCCATATTGTTATGCCCCCCTTAAACTTATGCAATATGGTGGCCACGGCTCTTTTAAGTCAGACACGGTTGCAGCACCCTTTAAGGAACCTTTAATTGCTTTGCAGAATTTTTCCGTTTTTCGTCCTTCTAATTCCAGCAAGATAGCTGCTCCTCTTGTCTTTCTGACGGACCTAATCATTACTTCTGCTTGTTTTAGTTTGACCGTTTTATTCACATTTCTAAGAACTTCAGCGTAGCTGCTATCTTCGGCAGGTTTCACCAATACCTGTGATCGTGATCGTTTTCGCGCCGCGGTTTCTTTCTTCTTGTGTGTTTTGGCCTTGAATGTTTTCCGGTTTACCGTCCTCCACCCCTCGGGTTCTTTTTCTCTTGGCTTTTTGTTTGTGTTCGGCGCAGCTGGACTTGTGTCAGTCCTTTTTTCTCGTTCAGTCAGCGGTGTATTGTCGCGAACTGCTTTCGAGATATACTTCTTAGTTTTTTTCATCATTGTGGTCTCAAACTTTTTTTTCTCATTTTCTCTCCAGCCCTTTCTGTAGCACGTAATTATATCCATTAATTCACACAGTTCCTCGGCTCCATCTTGGATTTCATGGTTGATGTTTCTCGATCGTTTAATCACTTGTTTCCTTTTTCGGAGTACAGTTTTACATTTTTCCTGCGTGTCCGCTCCTAGCGCTCTTATCTTAAAAATTTGCTCTAGCCGAGGCGAGCAATTTACATTTGCCTGACAATTGCTTTGTGCAGCAATACTTTATTTTATCTTTGTTATGTTTTCCCGTGATTGATGTTCAGGTGAGTGAGAGGTTTTAGTACTCCTCTCAAACACAGCACTGTCAAAAACAGCACTCTTCTCTCCTCCTATTAATGTATTGGGTTGTGGTATAGTCATCATGTTTATTGAGTCCAGTCATCCATTTAAGTCTCCGTGGTTGTCTATGTTAAGCTGGAAGGTTACGCGAGGGTTGGCGCAAGGCCTTATAGGCGCTTGCGTACAATGCCAGGACGAATGTTAGCCGGGAGTTATATCAACCAGAACTGAACCAGAACTTAACGGCGAAATGGCGACGAGTGTAGAACGTACACTGCTAAGGTTTTAACGGGACGCTGACAGCTGCAGCATTTACCTGAAAGCCGTTTCCACAGTATGTCACTCTTGTGTATTAAGGTAAGAGAATACGGCAATAGTCAGCCCAAAAGCAATCTCATCCAAAAGTTGTGTTCAAAATCGTATTCCATATCCATAGTATAGGGTCGTTTCCGTTTGAAATCGGAGGCCTTCGTTGCCGTATGGACGGGCAAACGCTTATATCGGTGTTGGCTTGCTTCATCCATCCACTTTCTGAGGCTCTTCAGGATAGTTGTCCTTTGCCTCCCGCTTCTTCGATTGTCTAGCATCCACGGGATTTTCAAAACTCCGTCATAATTTCCAGTTAGAAATGACGCACTTGCGGGCATCGTTTTCCCTCGTTAGCACCCATGTGCTGCATCCCATGTTGGCATTTAGCCATCTTTCCACTGGGGAGCAGACGTTAAGTGCTACACTCCCACGTTGACCTCAGAATTTGTTCTGCACGGGTTGAAGTTTAAAGACATGAAAGAGAAAATATCAGTCGAAATCAGGGATCTGGACACGTTTACCGACACAGATGAAGTAATATTTGCAGTCAAACAAGCGATACGAAATGAAATCGAACATGTAACTGTAAAGGGTTACAAATACAAACAGCAGAGAACAACATTGAGCTTTTGTTACATTGGCTGCAGAAGCTGCAAACACCATCATTGCATGGTAACGCATAAAGATAAATTGGATGTACTGCAGACTAATACGGCTGGACAGCATAACACGATATTTATGTTATGTTTTAGTCTGGGCCACACACACTTTAACTGTAAAGGACAGTTTAACTGAAGAGGACAGGGTTTATGCATTCGTTGCGGAGCCGACGAGCACGAGCTAAAATAATGCACTAAAATCCCTAGATGCTATATTTGCGTAGATGAAGGCTCTAAATCCAGAGACCACCTTCCTGGTACCAGAAGATGCTTGGCTAACAAGAAATATGCACAGAAGTAAGACAGCGGACGCACTGATGACACAAGTTATACTAGAACATGAAGCGGATCTGGCCGTCATTAGCGAACAGCACAATAAGGCGAAAAATGGTATTTGGCTTGAAGACACGACCAAAACAAGAGCAATATGGGTGATGAACGTTGACAAGTTACAAATTACAAGCAGAGGAATAGGAGATTGTTTTGTCTGGATCAGAAGCAGCGAATATACCATTAAGAGCTGTTACCTCACTCCAAATATCAACATCGCAAAATTCCAAACAACACTCGATAACATCGAAGACGCAGCACGACGCATTGATTGAAATTTTATAATCACAGGTGACTTCAATGCTCAGGTTGTAGAATGGGGAATGTCTACTACAAATTCCAGAGGAAGAACAATCCTAAACATGGCCTCCAGGCTAGGGCTAACCGTCGCAAATACGGGAACGGCAACAACTTACAGAAAACCAGGATGTGACGAGACAACTCCCGACATCACACTCATATCTGAGCAAATAAACATCAAGATGAAACAAAAGAAAGTCCTGGAGGACTACACTGGAAGTGACCATCAATATTTGACGTACAGTGTGCAGACAAGCATAGATGCCGATACTGATAAAAGGCAAATAGGAACACGAAAGTGGAATCTATCAGAACTATTTTTTTGCGAGACGCGTGGAGCGAGAGAGATGTTTGAAGACACAATGCGGTGTATTTCGCAAGCGTGAGAGACGTCAATGCCTAAAACTGGAAGAAACGGAAAAAGGAAAACTACTTACTGGTAGACAGCTGAAATAAGTACTCTAAGGGCAATATGCATCCGCATCCGAAGAAAATATACGAGAGCGAGACGACACGGAAATTTCATCGACCAGGCCGAAGAATACAAACAAACGAAGAAAAAACTCAAGCTAGAGATCATTTTCAGCAAGAAAAGAAAATGGGACGAGCTTCGCAGCGACATTAACAAAAACCAATGGGGTTTTGGCTACAAACTCGTTACACAGAAACTCGGCGGAAAGCCCCCCACAGCGAAGTTGCCAGAAGAAAAGATGGAAAACATTGTAAATACGCTCTTTCGAACGCACAAGAGCTAATCAAGGCAGCAAACAGCATGAAAACCCGCAGAGCGCCAGGACCGGACAGTTCCCCCTTCCGAGATACTCCACATTCTCGCAAATGAGCGCCCACAGCTGCTGTTAAAAATGTACAACGCCTGCTTGATGGATGAGGTCTTCCCAGAATTATGGAAAGCTGAAAAGTTGGTACTCATCAGCTAGGGAAAAGGTGACCCAGAAGAACCATCCTCACATCGCCTACTTCGTATGTTGGATATAGCAGGAAAGCTCTTGGAAAAGCTAATAAAGCCAAGATTATCCCAAGCAATAGAAAATGCTGGTGGATTATCAGACAGACAACATGGTTTCCGACCTCGAACATCCACAAACAACGCAGTAGAAGACGTCACAAGATCTGTGCGAAATGCGCATACCGGAAGTTACAAAGGGATAGTTATTCTGGCGCTGTTGGATGCAAACAACGCATTTAACAGCGCTAGATGGGTCGACATGATCTATGCTTATAAAACCGGTTTCATGCTCCAGAATATTTGATGAGGACGTTTCACATTTACCTCAAAAACAGAACACTTGTCTTTGATACTAACAGTGGCCCCCCGATATAACCAAATAACTTCCGGTGCGGCACAAGGCTCTATTCTTGATCCAGAGCTCTGGAAAATATGCTACGATGAGATACTGCAAATCGAAATGCCATCCAATACATACTTGGTTGGAAATGCAGACGATATTTTAGCAGTTATAACAGCCAGAAACTCTGACGATGCCTAGTGCAAACTAACTCAGGTCATGATACGAACACAAATGTGGATGAACGTTCATGGTCTAAATCTAACCACCCAAAAGACGGAGTTAATTTTCCTCACCAAAAAGCACATACCGATGGAAATGCAAATGATCACACACCAAAAAATCTTCAACACAAAGAGAACGGAAGGAACCTAGGCGTCCAACTTGACTCGAAGTTAACCTACTGGGTATAAATAAAGTACACGGCAACCAAAGCATTGAGTAGCCATTCTGAAAGCTTTGCTACTATTTTGGTTAGTCTGGAGAGTTTTTCAGTGTAATATAACTCTGCATAGTCTACTTAATTTCCTTTGTCTTCCGTTCAATTCAGTTTTTCGTATTTTGGATGAACAGAGCTGGAATTGAATTTCGAAGGATTTGGTTGAAACATATTTTCCAATTGATGAGCAAACGCTAGAGTTTGATCTTTGTCACTACCGTTACTTTATGTAAGTGAAGGCTCAGATTTCTTTGGGATTTGTATGTTTTGGTGTGCCTTTCATAAGGAGCAGTTAGACATATCTGTAGGGCATAGTTTATCCTGTAATTTTTTAAATGTTTTTTCAGGTCTTCATGTAATGCTTCACTGAGGCGCCGTTTGGATAAAGAGGATTAGTCATAGGCGATCTGTGTTTTTGTTATTCTCGTCTTATTTTTTTTATATTCATATTTATTTATTGAATTTTACTTTAAAAAAAATAGAAACACAATAAGTTATAAAATCTTAACACCTAATATAAAAGTATGTTCATCTCCAGGGGTCCGAACATAATAGAATTAGTCAGAATATTAATATTACTCAGATTACATTTGGAGACATTTTAAAAATCAATTCAAACATTTACACAAAGTTAATATAGTTGCAATTACAACAAATTTATGGTATCTTTTCTTTTCACACGCATATGACCTTTATACTCCAATAAATCCCAAAAAACATGTTTGAGTGAAGGTTCAACTTCTGTAGGTAACTTTTGCAGCATTTATTTATTTCTTCCCTTTTCATGAGTACTTTCAAATCTCTGTGAATTCTTTCGCTTTTTTTGTACCATGGAGCTCCCGTGATAATCCTTAAACATTTGGATTGACTGCGTTGCAGTTTTTCAATATTTGAGGGCGACACAGTGCCCCACAATTGAATACTGTAAGTCCATATTGGTATTACAACGGTATTTATATTCAAGGCTTCGATTCTAGTGTTGGTTTACAAGCCAAGAGAGTTGACTTATTTTGATTTTCACTTAAGTTTGTTTCGTTTCGATATCTCGTTTTACGCATATTTTTTCGTTGACGAGATATTCCGATTCCGTTGTGGTTTTCCGGATAGCTTTTGAATAGTAATTAGGAGGAGTTGCATATATAGAGCTGAGACAAGAAATAAATTTATATTTTGAATGGTTACTTCAATATCGTCTTTGCATTTTAGTTGTGGTATTACAATAATGATCGGAGACTAACAATTTTTAAACAATTTAATTTACAAACACGTATTTACGTTTGCATGTCTAAATTATATTTATAAATATATCGTTATTTTACCACAAAGTGCCTTGATATTTCTTTCGGCAAAAGATCTATGCCTCTAGGTAGCCACTTAAACTGTACATTTTTGAATCTATATTTTATTATTATTTGCAATATTTGTCGATTATTATTATTACTTTATTATTTTATTATACACAATGTAGGCAGCAGATTTTATGAACTTTGTAATTCAGCCTGCAACAAGATAAATCTTTTCAGATATTGATATGTACTCATGCTGCGAGAAATGTGATACCAATTTAATTTTAGCTTTATTTATTATTATTAGTTTTTTTTTTACTTTTTAATCGAGACTTAGTAACAGTCACCCAACGCAATAATATTGTGTGTATTTCACATATGTACGCCTCTCATGCCCCAGTTACCCAAACATAGCAAAACATAGCATAGCACAGTTGGCTGTCACATGAAAATCTGTTAAATACGCAGCATGTATATCTGATTAGTGAAAATTTAGCATAGCATAGCATCAAGAATGATAGAATAAAGAGATTGCGCTGTGCACAGGTCCGTTAGTTTTGCTTCTCGATGTTGAAAATCAGCTGTTCATTCGACTACGTCAGAATATATAATACAATAAGTTTTCTGAGAAGTGTATTGCGAGTGGTATGTTCTTATTACAAATTGTGATCATTTAATTATATTTGTGAATTTCATAGAAAAAATCTAAAAAATAAATTGTGTGGCGTCTGGTTGTACTAATGGCTACAAAAAACCGGCATCGGAATGCAGTTTATTCAGTTTTCCTTCGGATTCGAATTTGGCTCGCAAATGGATGCAGCTCTGCCGGCAAGGCAAAGATTTCAATTTTAAAAACTGTTATATTTTTTATGGAATACTTCGTAAGTGAAGAGTTTGAAAATAGCCTGAAGTTTTAAATGGGTAAATGTAATTTTTGTGTATTGCGTTCATCGTGGTTATATTAATGAAGGTGTGCTAGAAATTTTTTTACGTTTCACAAATAAAAGGATCTAAAATGAGGCCCTGCAGCATCAATTTATAAGCCAGGGGAAAATCCATAGCGTTCTCAACGATTTGAGTGTCTTGAAAACAAAAAAAAATTTGTTGAAATTCTAAATAAAGCTTCAACATCACGCGAAGGTAATGCTTGTTGTCAGCTGTAAAAGATATTTAAATTCCAATTTCAGCTGCAGTTGCGTATGTTTCCGACGAGGCGAAAAATATACCAGATAAAAATATACACATTTCGAAAGCACTAGATGGAGAAAATCAAGAAGGATGTGCTCTTGAAACCAATAGAATTTTCGATGTATTTAGAGTACGATATGCTGGAAAATTTAGCGGGCTATATAGGCCATATACTATGCGATGATATGCGCACTTCATTTAAAAGCAATGAGGATCCATCTCTCTCATGGGTAAATCACTTAAGTGAGGTTTATCAGTGTACAGTGCTAGCATGATGGAATACTTGAGCCGTCTCGATTTAATTTTTGTAACTTTGAATAGAGAAAATCTCCTTATAACAAATGACTTCATTAAAAAATTTATTTAAGAAGCCTCAGATATTGATTTTAATGTAAAAATTAAAAAATTATTTTTCACAACAAGAATGTTTACAAAAATAAGAAGATTAAATAACAAAAGTGTAGCAAATGTTCTCACACGTAAAGCAAAATACAAAATATTATTACAAACACACACACACACCCCGACAGAGAGAGCGAGTCGAATCGAAGTGGATGAATAATTTTTTCTGTGCGAAATTTTTAAAAAAATCTACTAATTGTAGACGGTGAATCCGTGCGGAAATCGTGGATAGGGTAGCTAAAGAGCATACCCCGGTCCGGTGAAAGTGACAAGTGTAAATTGTGGGCGCGATGCTTAAAAAAAAAATAAGGCATTTAAATTTTCTGTTTCTGCCAGTGATTTGCGGCAGTTTTGGTTCTACATCGGTTTATCCGCACGGCAGAGCGAAAACGGCAGCAATCTCTGCCTGCATAGTGCCCAGCTGAGCAGTGGCTTGGTCTAAAAGTACCAGACCCCTGAACGACGAAGCTTAGGCAGGTGGAACACTGCGGATACGGCGAGTTTTGTGCCTAGGCAAATATAAGTTTATTTGTTTAAACTGAGTAAATTTGCCTTCGCGTCGTTAGGCAGTTTTTGCAATTTCCCGCTTCTCAATCGGCTTATCCGAAAATTGAGAGAGCGCTGGAAATTGTGCACTTGGAGTGTAGGTGTGCAGTGCGCCCAGCTGAGCAGAGTGAGAGAGAGAAAGAGAGATTATACAATTTTATTTGAAAAAAAGTGTTGCCCACGCGATTGAACCTAAGATAAGTGCCTTTATATTTTCATGCTTTTTTCTATTTTTCCCCAAATACAAAAAAAATCCCATAACCATAATTAAAATTCATTTTTCCAGAATTAAAATTAATTAAGATTCAATAATAATAATAATAATAATAGTCATACTAGGAAAAATATATATTGAATAATAGTAGTAATTATATAAATAAAAATAAATAAATACTGTAAGGAGTCATGGATTCTCCCAATACACATAGGGAGACTTCAGAGACTGATGAAGCAGTTAGGACGGAGAGCACCAACCAGGCGTGGACAACATCTTCAGGAGATCCTTTTAATAAAGTTTCGAAGGTAGTTCGAACACCCCCTATGGTGCTAACGAGCGGAGTTAAAATGGGCCTGACTCCAAATTTGGATCAGGTCAACGCAACTCCGGCCGCAGCTACTCAAAAAGACAGTCGCTACCAAGGCACTTACAATGGAGGGCCAAGATAGCATGTTTGCTAAACTTGGCATCAAAATCGGAGAGCTAACGGAGATGTCACTGGGCAGGCGATCAATCCACCAGGTATACGGGGAGCAGGAGAAGGGGAGCTAAGGATGGTAGGCCGAACCACCAAAAGCTCCCAAACATCGCCGCTGCTTAAGCGACTAGAAGGCGGTACCCCAAAGAGACAACGAGCGGACGAAGAGACAGCGGCAACATCGAAGAAGAAGAAGAGTTTGCAGAAAAGAAATGCTAATTCCGAGGGCAAAATCGGCATTATAGCTAAAGCGAGCGATCAGCAGGAAAAAGCCACTGGGCTCATCGAGGAAGCAGTACCAAAGCGAAATGCTGAGGCATGGAAAGTGGTCAGAAAGAGGCGCCCGGAGGGTAAGAGCGGGAACAAACCCCCAACGGAGCCACAGAATGGAGGAATAGGTCAGCCGAGGAAGAAGGCTACACGACCGGACGCTATATTGATAGCAAAAATAGGAGAGATGTCATATGCTGACATGTTAAAAACGTTGAAGGCAAAGCCTGAACTGGATGAGCTTGGCAAAAGTGTCAACAAAATAAGGAAGACCGCCAAAGGAGAACTGCTAATGGAGCTCAAAGGCGGGTCAGGAGAGCAGGCCAGTAAACTTAAAGAAACAGCTGAGCGGATCCTCCAGAGCTTAGCAAATGTTAGAGCTCTCTGCCAGGAAACAACCATCGAGTGCCGGGACCTGGATGAAGTCACCACACCGGAAGAAACATGTAGTGCCATAAGAGAACAATTTCCCGAAATTGCAGGCTTAGGAAGAAACGCAATTAAGTCTATGCGACCCACAAGGGATGGATCGCAGAGAGCGCTGATTTGCCTTCCATATAAACTGGCTAACATACTAACGGAAACCGGTCGCATGCATGTAGGTTGGGTAAGATGTAGGCTCCGTGAGTACATAACTCCAACCAGATGCTTCCGATGCCTCGAATACGGTCACATAGCTAGACACTGTAAGGGCAAAGAGGACCGCTCAGGTGTTTGCCTAAAGTGTGGAAATAAAGGGCATTTAGCTAAAATGTGCGAGGCCAAACCTAAATGCGCAACATGTGAGCCAGGATGCAAAGGTGGAAACGACCACTCCACTGGAAGCTTTAAGTGTGCCGCATACAAACAAGCGATGAAAGTATTGACAAAACGGGATTGTTAGGTGTATCCAAATAAACCTAAACCACTGCGAGGCTGCTCAGGATTTGCTGAAGCAGACTGTAATAGAACAGAAAGTGGACATTGCATTAATTAGCGAGCAATACAAAACACTCGTACTCGTATGATGCTAATTGGGCAGAAGATACAAAAAAGCGAGCAGCCATCTGGGTCTGCGGCACCATTCCCTTCGAACGTAAAGCCAACCGGCAACAGGAAGGGTTTGTATATGCCAAAATAAAGGGGGTCCACTTGTATAGCTGCTACGCCCCACCAAGTGCACGCCTCGAAGAAATGGAGGAAATGCTGGACCGCTTGGTTACAGATGCTCGAGGGAAGAGCCCCATAATAATTGCGGGTGATTTCAATGCATGGGCAGTTGATTGGGGCAGCATTAGAACGAATCGCAGGGGTACCGCATTATTGGAAGCCTTTGCTAGCCTCGATATAGTTAACTTAAATCGTGGTGCAATACACACGTTTAATAACGGCAGATCGGGGTCAATAGTAGATGTCACCTTTGCAAGCAGAGCGATCTCGAGACAGATAAAGTGGGAAGTATCATCTGTATATACGCATCGTGACCACCAAGCACTTATATTTGAAATACTGTCACCAAAACGATTTCAAATGCGTAAGACAGATCGAAAGGTACAAGAAAAAGGCTGGAAGACAAAACAGATGGACTGCGAAATGTTGGAGTACATGCTTGACAGCATGGAAGAAACGCAAGGCAGCGCAGAACTGAGGACCAGGCGACTTATGTACCACCTTACTAATGCATGCGATGCCGCCATGCCGAGAAAAGGAAGAGGAAATGGGAGAAAGCAAATGTATTGGTGGAATGAAACCATTGCCTCCCTGCGTAAAGAATGCCACAGATGTCGCAGGCGTTAGCAAAGGCTAGGGGTTCTGAAAACTACGAACAGACCCAAGCAGAATTCAAGGAAAAAAGGAAGCAATTGTGCAAGGCAATAAGAAAAAGTAACCACCCTCAGAGAAGAAGTAAAAAATAATCCCTGGGGAAGCGCGTACAGAATTGTGTTGAAGAAACTGCATAGCAATTTTAACACACCTATCTGTGCGAGAACAATGGCTAAGATTGTGACAGGTCTGTTCCCACAGAATGCCGAGCTAAGGCCTGAATGGGAAGTAAGCCACGCTGAAGATCCGATCCCGCCGGTCACAACAAAAGAGGTTCTAGGAACGGCAGATAAAATGAAAAGCAACAGGGCTCCAGGTCTGGATGGGATACCAAATATGGTAATTAAAACTGCCATAAAAAGAAATCCAAACATATTCAGCAATCTCTACACGGAGTGTCTGAGGGAAGGACATTTCCCAAAAGATGGAAGCGCCAGCGACTGGTACTCCTACCAAAAGGCGATAAACCTATAGAGGAACCAGCATCGTACCGACCCCTGTGCATGCTGGACGCAGCAGGAGAGGTCCTGGAAAGAATAATCTGCGCCAGACTTGAATGATATACTGAAGGAACCCCGGGTTTGTCTAAACGGCAATATGGATTCAGGAAGAAGCGATCCACGGTGGATGCAATTGCATCTGTATGCGACATAGCGCGGAAAGCCATGGCTGGAGAAAGGTGGCTGGAAGGCGACAAACAATATTGCGCGGTAGTTACATTAGACGTTAAAAATGCTTTTAACTCTGCCAATTGGTATCGGATCCTAAGTGCTCTACGCACCTTGCATATCCCTGGATATCTACTAAGAGTCATAGAAAACTATTTAGAATATTGTTATACGACACAGACGAAGGTCCAAAAGAGTACAACATCACAGGAGGAGTTCCACAAGGATCGGTGCTAGGGCTACTTCTCTGGAACGCCATGTATGATGGTATTCTGGAAATTGAGCGACCAAAAGGGGTCGATATTATAGGGTATGCGGATGACATAGCCATAGTAGTAGTAGCCAAGAAACTTGCGGACGTGGCAGGCAAATGTAATGAAACCATCGGAAGAGCCAAGATGTGGTTGCAGATGGCTGGATTACAACTAGCCGAACACAAAACGTAGGCAGTACTAATGAGTAGCCGCAAAAAGATTGAGAGCCTAGAAATAAGGGTAGGAGGACATATGATCACGTCATGCCCATATATAAAATACTTGGGAGTCCTTCTAGATCATCGGCTCAATTTTAAGGAACACCTGATATCTGCAAGTGATAAAGCTATCAGAGTAGGAGCAGCCTTGGCAAGTTTAATGCCAAACACTGGAGGACCAAGGCAGCATATAAGGAAGCTATTAGCCAGCGTTAATACTTCCATTTTAATGTACGCAGCACCCATATGGGCACCAGCAACAAGCTGCAAAGCGTATATGAGAGGTGCCATAATGGCATACAGGCTAACAACAATGAGAGTGTGCTGTGCATTTAGGACTATATCCACTGATGCAGTCAGCATCATCGGGGGACGGATGCCAATAGATCTCGCCGTAAACGAGGCCGCGGCCATTCGAAACTTGAATAGCCAAGGCAAAATGGATCCAGCCAAAACTGAGTTAATCAGAAAGTGCTCACAAAATGAATGGCAGGAAAGATGGGATATATCCACCAAAGAACGGTGGACACATGAGCTGATGGATCGCCCGAAGACACGGTGAAATTAACTACCACCTAACGTAATTCCTATCGGGACACGGATATTTTCGAAATTATCTGCACAAGTACAAACATACTGCCTGTACTGTGTTGGCTGCTATGAGAATGCAGAACATGTGATGATGGAATGCGGCAGATTTTCGGATGCAAAACACCTGCTTGAGCGTTATATAAGAGAGAAAGTAACCCCAGCTGGTGTTCTTCGGTACATGGTTGGGTCACAGGAGGCCTGAGATACAGCAGCGGATATACTGGTCGGTATCATGAAACAAGTAAGAAACGACGAGCAAAGCGCTAGAGGTTTAGCGAGCTAAAGCCGTTAGAATGACCAAGATACGAGAGTGAGGAAAAACTCTCAGCCCACCCCGTGAAGGAATACCTTAACTGAATATACCACGGGGACCCACGGGATCGAAGCAAAGGTGGTTTTAGTTGGGTTAGAGTCCTACACCTCGGCATGATGCTTTCCACCTAAAGCAAAAAAAAAAAAAAAACCAACTGATACAGTATGGTGGCCGCGGTTACCTCACATCAACGGTCGTGGTTCTTAACAACAATACAAGAAAGTAAGTAAATTCAAGACCTACTTTTTACGAATGTTAAGTCTCCATTTCACTCTTTAATGATAGCCGGACATCCTCTTCCTCATCTTCTTCAAGCGAGTCCGCCCTCTAAGACATCGCTGCCGCCTTAGCCAAACATTGCTTTTACATTATTACTCCGCATTTTACTTTATTAATTAAATTCGCTTAATCTAATCCCTAACTATTTGTAATTTATTTTTTTTTAATTTTTAATTCTTATAAATTTAGTAGCAATAATTTAGATAGGACATAAACACAAACAATTATACCTATACATTGTATATTTTACTATTTTGTTACTTAATACTCCTACCATGTACAATATATATATGGCATTTAGAACACTTATTACTTATCTTCAGCTCTGCTTAGATAGGGCGGGAGACACCTTCCTGCCTACATTTTGTAACCTCTGGCCTCGACTCTGCGGCATCTCTGGCCATATCACAATAGCTCGTGGCACCTTATCACGGATTTTATAAACATTGCCGTCCGCCGATATCAGTTCACTTATTTCTTGTCTATGACCGCCGATGGTATATTCACGCAACGACTTTTCTACTTCACCACTTATTAATGTACTTCCTCCCAATATTCAAAACTTAGCTTTTTCAAATCATTCAAAAACTCCCCCGACCAAACGCATTCAAAACAAACGTTTTACGCAGATTCACTTCATACTTTTCAAACTAATAAAAAAAACATCTCGTTTTGACTTGGTCTGTGCCTTATATACCTTTTATTTAAATTCAATTCACCCGCTACACTACCTCTGTGTGTCTCCCTCATACTCCCTCTGCTCCTATCACCTCTGCTGCTTTCATCCACTCTCCTTGTTTGCCCTACTCAGAAGTCATAGTAACAGCTGCGCTAAGTAGGTCAACCACTTTATCAAAAATTCCCCATTTACCCACATTTCCACATCCCACTTTCATTCCTTAATTACACACACACCCAGGCATTCACTATGTTTCAAATATACGATAGGCAGTTTTCACCGATCACTCCGGTTCATGTACAGTCTATGCTTTTTGGTAGAAAAACCCCTATCCTTCCAGTGGTGGTCAATCTTTTCCAAAAAAAAACCTGTGGATAGGTGTACAAAGACACCGCTGACAGCTTATTAATTATTAAAAAAATTCAGAAACAAACAAACAAAATAAAGACGACAGCATATATACCAGAGAATACAGAGAAATTAATCTTCTTTTGTGAGGCTGATTTTCTTCAGAATTCTGGTTAACCAATGATAAACAAACTTATCCATATAGGCAACTAATGATAAACAAACACAGTTTCTTTTAAACATCAGAAAATTTGACGTTTAAGTGTCCCGTCTATATGCTCTCTGATATATACAGCTCCAACAATATATTGAATCACATTCTTTACTCAATTTTGCACAATTTCATAAGCAAAAAAATATGAAAACGGCTGATTTGTTGTGCGTTGTTATGTTTTTTTTTTTCCTTAAAGGTCCGTCTTGACGAAACAAATTTGTCGTTACATAAACTTCCGGCTTAGCGATTTCTCTTGACGTGAAGAAAAAGAAGAAGAGTGTCTGTCAAAACAAATACTTAGCACCTGCTCGAATTTTCTTTTACAAACTAATAAAATGGAAAGGTATGAAAATAGAGAGAAAAGATATTAAAAATGAAAAGAAGTAGTGTATATAATGTATAATATACATATATATTTTAGTATTCATAAATATCGAAAGTATATATATATATATATATATATATATATATATATATATATATATATATATATATATATATATATATATATCTATATATATATATATATATATATATATATATATATATATATATATATCTATATATATATATATATATATATATATATATATATATATATATATATATATATATATATATATATATATATATATATATATATATATATCTATATATATATATATATATATATATATATATATATATAAATATTTATATAGGTAGATAGGTAGGAGTGGCAGCCTGGTACGCCTAATGTAAATAGTGCTCCCGGTTTGTCTGGCAACACTACAAGTATGTTCATTTACCCAGGCTCTTTTAGCTGCCTCAAGGTAGTCATGTTTTATGGCCCATTTGACCGTGGCCACTGGGACACCTACATCAAAAGAGGGGGAGATGTCAGGGAGCAGTGTACCTATTTTGGCCAATTCATCGGCCTCGCAGTTTCCCAGAATGTCGCTATGTCCAGGCACCCAGCATATGTGAACTTGTGAGTTACCCGAGACGACGTTCAGGGAGGAGCGGCAATCAAGTACTAGCTTAGAGGTAGTGAATACACTAGCTAGGGACTTGATTGCCGCCTGACTGTCTGTGAATATGCGAATGTTCACATCGCATACTTCATTGTGAATAAGCCACTTGGACGCTTGGAAATTGCCATTACTTCCGCCTGAAACACGCTGCAATGGTCAGGGAGACGATAGGAGAGCTTGATGCCAAGTTTTCTGGAGAAAATGCCGCAACCGACCTTATTCTCAAGGTTGGAACCATCCGTATGTACATATGTCAATAGAACTACCAGTGACTACTAAATTGTTGGACCATTCCTCTCTACTAGGAATGTAAGTGTCGAACCCGTGGTTTAGATTAGGTGTAGAGCACGTATAGTCAACATCCGTCTGTACGGGCGTGTCCTGCATTAGAATATTGCTTAAATGCGTAAAGATAACCAGTGATTGTACAGAGCAGATACAATGAGAAACTGCTGAAGATGAATCCTTAATAAGCAAAAAAAATAATGAACTATATATCAGGTGGCTGGCCAAAATATGTAAAAGATGTCGGAAACGAAGAAAAAGTTTATTTTAAGTTTAGAAGCAAACTAACAATCCAAAATGGTTTGATTGGTTTTTCGTTCAGATCAAAGTTTAATTCCAAAAAAGGTGCAGAAAGTAATGCTTGAAAAAGTGCATGTTAGTCACAGTGGCATTGAAAACGCAATTAAACTTGGAAAAGAAAATATTTTCTGGTCAGGGATGTGCCAACAAGTAGAAGAGAAATTCGATCCTGCGCAGCCTGCGCAAAATACTCTAGTTCTCAACAAAAACTACCAATAATTTCGCATGATATACCGATATACGCATGGCAAATAGTTTCTATGGATATATTCTTCGTTAAATACAAGAACAAACAAAAGAAGATGCTTATAATTGTTGATCATTATCCTGATTTTTTGGAATGCAGCAAATTGCCCAATTTGACTCCTTACTCAATAATAAGTATTTCAAAAGAGAATAAAAGAGAAAAGGTAATTTCTGACAACGGTTCACATTTTGTTTGTGCTCAAACACACAAGCTCATCACCCTATCACTAACAAAGAAATGGTAAAGCAGAATCGGCAGTTAGGAAGCAGCCTAGTACAAAGACTGATGTGACAGTGATGTCAACAATACCTCTTAAATTAAAGACCGTGTGAAAATAAAGGAAACATTATCAGCAAATAAGAAGGGAGAACTGAACTGCTCAAAATTAGATAGTTCAACAGGCACGTTTGAATCACCATTGAACTCATATACCGATCTTGGATCAGCGTATAAGTTTGACAGTTCTAGCAGTACTAAGGACTCAGCTCCCTTGAGAATAAGACCCGAGAATCGACCAAAAAGACATATCAAGATGCCAGTTAGACTTCGTGATTATGACTGCTCAACAGACTAAATAAAAAAAGAGATGTTATATATGGTTTGACGAGATCTGGCATCGCCCTAACTGTCAGAACACGGGAAACACGCATGGCGGCGAATGGAGTTTGCACAGAGAATTTAATAAAGATTTCTCTTGTTACAGAATATCACTTAATATTACATGGTGTCAGCATATGATATGATGTGAAATTCTGCCTTTCCAAACAATTATTAGCGAAGTATTTAATTTTTCTTATAAAAATTTTAAATTTGAACTTGTTGTTTAAGGTTAATTTCGAATATATGGTATAATACTGAGATAATCAAAAATATTTCGTTTGTATTGTTGAGATAGTAATGAGATTTGCTCTTTTACAAAATAAATTTTATATATTCACAATTAATTTAGTCCAATTTCCTGCTGGAAATACATGGTGAACTCATATACACACGTCCGTAGGATTTATTTTGCTGCTTTGTGGTTTGACGTTTAAGTTTCGATTCTCTGTCTTCTCTGATCACAAAAAAGTAGTAAAAAGCATACGGGTGTAACTTAAACGTCAAATTTTTTAGCGTGTGGAAAACCCATATACAGTGTATATGAGATCACCTCGGAAAAACGGGTGGCTTTGTGCCCAAAATTCCATAGTACGAAATTGGAGTAGTAAAAGTAAAAAAGGAACAATTGGAATAAAAGATGTTATCACTTTATAGTATTTCTTATTAGTAAAAGGGAATAATAGAATACAGAATAATAATAAAAAGCAATTTGCATATATAATATATAATATTTAATAAAATATAATATTTATATTATTTTATTTCGTCCAGTTCGATATATATATTAATGCAAAGTTAGTTTTTGTTCATACATATCTAAAAGTAATTCCATTGATTTTAGTAGGGTAGGTAGGTAGTTAGGAGTGGCAGCCTTTGACGCAACGCACACTTAAGCACATACAATGGCTCGTTGTGGTACCACACTAAGACGAAGCGACTCCCCGTCTAGAATTTTGGGAACCACAGTGATTCCGAAATGAACCTGGCTATGTACTTGATGTTGATGGAAGATAGTTCGGTTAAGGTATTGAAGAAAGGTGAGCCTAGGAATTTTAATCTTCGCCTGGCCAGAGCTGGGCACTGACACATGAGATGAAGTCCTGTTTCCTCCTCCTCCTCAGAGCCACAGCTGCGACAGAAGTCGTTATGGGGCAGTGCTAGTTTTTCAGCGTGTTTCCCGATCAGACAGCGACCTGGGAGCACATTTATTGTAGTGCTGATAGAGTTCCTGCTAATATTGAGTAGCTGACTAGTACGCCTAATGTCAATAGTGCTCCAGGTTTGTCTGGCAACACTACAGGTATGTTCATTTATCCAGGCTCTTTTAGCTGCCTCAAGGTAGTCATGTTTTATGGCCCATTTAACCGTGGCCAGTGGGACACCTACATCAAAAGAGGGGGAGATGTCAGGGAGCAGCGTATCTATTTTGGCCAATTCATCGGCCTCACAGTTTCCTAGACTGTCGCTATGTCCAGGCACCCAGCATATGTGAACTTGTGAGTTACTCGAAACGACGTTCAGGGAGGAGCGGCAATCGAGTACAAGCTTAGAGGTAGTGAATACACCAGCTAGGGACTTGATTGCCGTCTGACTGTCCGTGAATATGTGAATGTTCACATCGCATACTTCATTGCGAATAAGCCACTTGGACGCTCGGTATATTGCCATTACTTCCGCCTGAAAGACGCTGCAATTGTCAGGGAGACGATAGGAGAGCTTGATACAAAGTTTTCTGGAGAAGATGCCGCAACCGACCATTTTCTCCAGTTTGGAGCCATCCGTATATATGTCAATGGAACTACCAGTGACCACTAGTTTGTTAGACCATTCCTCTCTACTAGGAATGTAAGTGTCGAACCCGTGGTTTAGATTAGGTGTAGAGCACGTATAGTAAACGTCCGTCTGTACGGGCGTGTTCTGCATTAGAATATTGGTTAAAGGCGTAAAGATAACCAGTGATTGTACAGAGCAGATACAACGGGAAACTGCCGAAGATGAATCCTTAATAAGCAAAAAAAATAATGAACTATATATCAGGTGGCTGGCCAAAATATATAAAAGATGTCGGAAACGAAGAAAAAGTTTATTTTAAGTTTAGAAGCAAACTAACAATCCAAAATGGTTTGATTGGTTTTTCGTTCAGATCAAAGTTTAATTCCAAAAAAGGTGCAGAAAGTAATGCTTGAAAAAGTGCATGTTAGTCACAGTGGCATTGAAAACGCAATTAAACTTGCAAAAGAAAATATTTTCTGGTCAGGGATGTGCCAACAAGTAGAAGAGAAATTCGATCCTGCGCAGCCTGCGCAAAATACTCTAGTTCTCAACAAAAACTACCAATAATTTCGCATGATATACCGATATACGCATGGCAAATAGTTTCTATGGATATATTCTTCGTTAAATACAAAAACAAACAAAAGAAGATGCTTATAATTGTTGATCATTATCCTGATTTTTTGGAATGCAGCAAATTGCCCAATTTGACTCCTTACTCAATAATAAGTATTTCAAAAGAGAATAAAAGAGAAAAGGTAATTTCTGACAACGGTTCACATTTTGTTTGTGCTCAAACACACAAGCTCATCACCCTATCACTAACAAAGAAATGGTAAAGCAGAATCGGCAGTTAGGAAGCAGCCTAGTACAAAGACTGATGTGACAGTGATGTCAACAATACCTCTTAAATTAAAGACCGTGTGAAAATAAAGGAAACATTATCAGTAAATAAGAAGGGAGAACTGAACTGCTCAAAATTAGATAGTTCAACAGGCACGTTTGAATCACCATTGAACTCATATACCGATCTTGGATCAGCGTATAAGTTTGACAGTTCTAGCAGTACTAAGGACTCAGCTCCCTTGAGAATAAGACCCGAGAATCGACCAAAAAGACATATCAAGATGCCAGTTAGACTTCGTGATTATGACTGCTCAACAGACTAAATAAAAAAAGAGATGTTATATATGGTTTGACGAGATCTGGCATCGCCCTAACTGTCAGAACACGGGAAACACGCATGGCGGCGAATGGAGTTTGCACAGAGAATTTAATAAAGATTTCTCTTGTTACAGAATATCACTTAATATTACATGGTGTCAGCATATGATATGATGTGAAATTCTGCCTTTCCAAACAATTATTAGCGAAGTATTTAATTTTTCTTATAAAAATTTTAAATTTGAACTTGTTGTTTAAGGTTAATTTCGAATATATGGTATAATACTGAGATAATCAAAAATATTTCGTTTGTATTGTTGAGATAGTAATGAGATTTGCTCTTTTACAAAATAAATTTTATATATTCACAATTAATTTAGTCCAATTTCCTGCTGGAAATACATGGTGAACTCATATACACACGTCCGTAGGATTTATTTTGCTGCTTTGTGGTTTGACGTTTAAGTTTCGATTCTCTGTCTTCTCTGATCACAACAAAGTAGTAAAAAGCATACGGGTGTAACTTAAACGTCAAATTTTTAACCGTGTGGAAAACCCATATACAGTGTATATGAGATCACCTCGGAAAAACGGGTGGCTTTGTGCCCAAAATTCCATAGTACGAAATTGGAGTAGTAAAAGTAAAAAAGGAACAATTGGAATAAAAGATGTTATCACTTTATAGTATTTCTTATTAGTAAAAGGGAATAATAGAATACAGAATAATAATAAAAAACAATTTGCATATATAATATATAATATTTAATAAAATATAATATTTATATTATTTTATTTCGTCCAGTTCGATATATATATTAATGCAAAGTTAGTTTTTGTTCATACATATCTAAAAGTAATTCCATTGATTTTAGTAGGGTAGGTAGGTAGTTAGGAGTGGCAGCCTTTGACGCAACGCACACTTAAGCACATACAATGGCTCGTTGTGGTACCACACTAAGACGACGTGACTCCCCCGTCTAGAATTTTGGGAACCACAGTGATTCCGAAATGAACCTGGCTATGTCCTTGATGTTGATGGAAGATAGTTCGGTTAAGGTATTGAAGAAATGTGAGCCTAGGAATTTTAATCTTCGCCTGGCCAGAGCTGGGCACTGACACATGAGATGAAGTCCTGTTTCCTCCTCCTCCTCAGAGCCACAGCTGCGACAGAAGTCGTTATGGGGCAGTGCCAGTTTTTCAGCGTGTTTCCCGATCAGACAGTGACCCGGGAACACATTTATTGTAGTGCTGATAGAGTTCCTGCTAATATTGAGTAGCTGAGTAGCGCCTAAGTAGCTGAGTAGCGCCTAATGTCAATAGTGCTCCAGGTTTCTCTGGCAACACTACAGGTATGTTCATTTACCCAGGCTCTTTTAGCTGCCTCAAGGTAGTCATGTTTTATGGCCCATTTAACCGTGGCCAGTGGGACACCTACATCAAAAGATGGGGAGATGTCAGGGAGCAGCGTATCTATTTTGGCTAATTCATCGGCCTCACAGTTTCCTAGACTGTCGCTATGTCCAGGCACCCAGCATATGTGAACTTGTGAGTTACCCGAGACGACGTTCAGGGAGGAGCGGCAATCGAGTACAAGCTTAGAGGTAGTGAATACACCAGCTAGGGACTTGATTGCCGTCTGACTGTCCGTGAATATGCGAATGTTCACATCGCATACTTCATTGTGAATAAGCCACTTGGACGCTTGGTATATTGCCATTACTTCCGCCTGAAACACGCTGCAATGATCAGGGAGACGATAGGAGAGCTTGATGCCAAGTTTTCTGGAGAAAATGCCGCAACCGACCTTATTCTCAAGGTTGGAACCATCCGTATGTACATATGTCAATAGAACTACCAGTGACTACTAAATTGTTGGACCATTCCTCTCTACTAGGAATGTAAGTGTCGAACCCGTGGTTTAGATTAGGTGTAGAGCACGTATAGTAAACGTCCGTCTGTACGGGCGTGTCCTGCATTAGAATATTGGCATGGACCAGGTTCAGCCTAGTCCAGCGAGATATAACATTGAGTCTGGTTGCCGAGCATTTTGCTTGTTGCCTGACCAGAAGCTTATTGGGCAGCCAATGTAGGAATGCAAAAAGAGCTTTGGTAGAGGTGGTACAAAATGTTAAGAATATAGCTTAGCTTTTCTGATAGTGTTGAAAGATATTTGCCGGAAACAGAAATAGCAATGTCGTCCGCATAAGCTATAGTGCTACAGCCGGTCTGATCTAATCTCCTAGTGTGTTCACCGTATGGTATAATACTGAGATAATCAAAAATATTTCGTTTGTATTGTTGAGATAGTAATGAGATTTGCTCTTTTACAAAATAAATTTTATATATTCACAATTAATTTAGTCCAATTTCCTGCTGGAAATTGTAACGACTCGTTTTCGCTGGGGTAAAAGCTCAGCGGGTCCCAGGGTCACTTACAGAAGTTTTTTTCAATAGCGTTAGTTTTTATAAGTGTTTTTATTTATTTTCAAAATTACTACTTATTTCCTATACATATATATAATTATATTTAATTACTACCCTACTCTGTGTGCTCGTGGTAGTGTCCGTGGTTTGTACTAGTGTCCCAGGGAGAGTCGGTCAAAACCATAAACTCCACTGGCTCTGTCTGCGTTGCGAATGTGTCCCAGGGAGAGTCGGTCAAAACCATAAACTCCACTGGCTCTGTCTGCGTTGCGTGTGTGTCCCAGGGAGAGTCGGTCAAAACCATAAACTCCACTGGCTCTGTCTACGTTGCGTGTGTGTCCCAGGGAGAGTCGGTCAAAACCATAAACTCCACTGGCTCTGTCTGCGTTGCGTGTGTGTCCCAGGGAGAGTCGGTCAAAACCATAAACTCCACTGGCTCTGTCTACGTTGCGTGTGTGTCCCAGGGAGAGTCGGTCAAAACCATAAACTCCACTGGCTCTGTCTGCGTTGATTTATTGTCAATAGTCAAAATACCTAGTTTCGATGCTTGGTGCGTCTCTAGGAGCTTGGTGCGTTGTCTACTTACGGAGCGATGCTGGATCAAAGAGGCTTGGTGTTTGGTTCACTCCGCTTATATAGCGAAAGCTTGCCAGGGGATCAGTGCTCGTTGTTGTTGTGGCCCAGTTGTCCTTAGGCCACCTTCAAGTTCCGCTGGTTGTCCACCTTGTTGTAGTTCCCCTAGTTGTCCATCGTAGTTGTTGCTTGCAGTAGTGTGGCCTGATCGCTGCTGTTGGTTGTCGCTTTGCTGTTGTTGTAGTTAATATATCGTTCACACTCCGCTTGCTTACGGCTCTGTGTTTACGATCGGTGCGCTCTCGTTGTCATCCGTGCCCCGCCTTCGGTCGCTGTAGTGTTGTTGTTGTTAAAATACTGGTTTCTACTTCTTTGTGTTTACGATCGGCTCGCGTATGTGTGGTGCGCTCTCGTTGTCATCCGTGCTCCCCCTTCGGTCGCTGTAGTGTTGTTGTTGTTGCAGAGATTGGTTGGCACTCTGCCTGCTTACTGCTTTGTGTGTGCGATCGGTTAGCGTGTGTGTGATGCTCTTTCGGGTTTCTCTGTGTTCCGCCTTTGGTCGCTGCACTGTTGTAGAAATGTTTGCTTGCTGTTTCTTTTCTCCTTTATAGCCGTACTAGTCCCTCTTGATGTTCTTTGTACTATTAAGCCGTCGTCGTCATCAGTCTAACTCTTTCGGTTTCTGCGCTCCTCACCACCTGTACGTTTATTGGTCCGATCGTCTGTGCGTAAATGTTTTGTTATACTTATCCGCTGTCTTTGTTGTTGCATTTAGCGTGGGAGGTGGTTACCTTTTTAAGCTGCATGATATCGGGGATGGTTGCATGCTTGAATATTGTTTGTGGTTAAAACAAATAAAATATGGTGGACATCGTTATTTGTTTTTGGACTTAACACGGTCTCTGGTGGTAGCATATAGTTTTTGTTGTGTATGCGGAAAATACTTCTGGTATTTTCCGTCTTTACACGTCCTCCCGACTTTATGGACGAAGGAGGAACGTTGCTTCTCCGTGGTGCACTATGACCCGGTACGGTGGTTGTTCGAACCGTAGGCGTTTTTTTCTAGCTTGGGTTTCTTTTAGTATCTTTATCGTTTTTCTTACTAGTGCCGTGGGCAGCCCATTCGCCTTGGGTCCCTCTAGTTCCTGTACACTGTAGAAATGGACGTCTTCCTTGTGGGGTTCCTTTAATGCGGGTAGTATTCCAGGTGAATCTTTGTTGTACTTCTGTCTTTTCCAGGTGGTCTCCGTATCGCTGTCCGTGGTTTCTGATTCTTCCTGTTGGTAGTTTGGTGTCCCATGCGGGTCCAGTGGAGGTGATTCCTTCGCTTGTTTTGAGAGCATTTCCGCAGTTTTTTTTCGTTTTTCGGCCCCAACTAATTGTTTAACTAGGTGATATATTTCTGCTACTTTGTGGGTGGCGTCCTCAGGGCTGAACCAGGTAGACAAGTCAGCCGTGTCCCATGTGTTTCCTGGTATGGATTGTGTTAGGAACTTCTCTGCGTTTTGGAGTAGATAAATGCCACAGTCGGTATTGTTTATCTGTTGCGGCGTTTTAAGTCGATGGGAGGGTACCCTGGTGGCATTTATGGGTATTGGTGGGTCTTCCATAAATTTACTGCGGTATTCCTCGTTCAGGTATCTTCTCAGTATTTCGGCCTCCTCTTCGTGTGAACCTCGGTCCAGGGAGTCGAATATTAATATTGTGGCACCTTTTGTCCCTGTCACCAGAGTTCCGGGGAAACAGACAACGGCCAAATACCAATGATTTGCCTTGTTTATGGGCACCATTATTAAATCGGTGTCGAAAAGGTTCTTCCCCTTTGTCCATCGTTTTACGCCCATGTGCATGTCGGTTGCAGTTCCCCGTTGTCTGGTGAGTCGGGTGAAAAAATTAGTACTACAAATGTGCACTCTACCCCGCTTTCTGCTGGGTACCAGGTTCTCTCGGAGCCATCTCAAATAGAAATCGATTAGCACATCGTTAAGTAGGCAGTTCGGCCGTAGGCGAGCGATATCCGAACTCCTGATAGCGATGCCTCCGGTGGTTGTCGGGTAAATCGTGATGACTTCGTCGCCGGACGGGGTGTTGCCTTCTTCTACTTGGACGCGTGCGGCCTGGATTATCGTTATTTGAGCCATCGTGGGTTTTTTTTTCTGTTTTTTTTTTTCTTTGGTTTGTTAGTTTCGAGAACGTTGTTTTACTTACGTGCGCTGAAGATCAAAGAGGCTTGTATGGTGGCGTGGAGGCCCTTTTATACCCGTTTTGGTGAGGTAACGGTATTCCACGAGAGGGGCAATCTGGTTCTCTCAGGTCTTAGTTTTCCGCTCTCCTGGTCCTCTCACCGTTTCTCCTTTGTATTAGTGTGGGTCATTGTTGTCTTCCTCGTGGTTACCAGGCGCACAGTATGTTTTAATTTCGCTGAGATGAGCGGTCTTCCTGCGTTTGTCTCCCTTTCGCTGCAGCTCCATGATTACCGGTGAAATGAAGTTTACTATCTGGTAGGGTCCCTCATATCGCGGTGCTAGCTTGGCGGCGAAGTGCTCTGTTGCTTTGGACAAGTGGTGTTGCTTGACTAACACCCATTGTCCAACTTCCGGTTTCCACTCTCGGCGTCGCAGATTAGAATGTCTTCTTTGATCCTGTGTTGCTCGTTCCAAGTTTTGCCTCACGATGCGATAAGCCTCTTGTAGTTGATCTACCCGTTCGTTAGCAGTCTGTGGGGTTAGCCCTGTACCCAACGTTGTCTCATCGTACAGCGCCTTTGGTAGTCGCGGTTCACGCCCTTGTATCAGATAAGCCGGACTGTATCCCGTTGTCTCCGATACACTAGTATTAATGGCAAGAGTCAATTCGGGAAGCAAGTCGTCCCACTTCTGCTGCCGTTGACTCGCAAATTGGGCCACCATAGTCTTGATGGTGCGATTGGTGCGCTCCACCGCATTTTCCTGCGGAGTGTAGGGCGCCGTGAACTGATGTTTGATGCCATACCCTTCTGTGAACCGGCGGAACGCTCGACTACTAAATTGAGACCCATTGTCCGTCACTAGGATTTTAGGTACTCCAAAGCGAGACAGGATGTGTTCCCGGAAAGCCCGTTGCAATGTCTCGGTGGTGGCTTTTCGGAGGGGGGCCATCTCGGTCCATTTGGAGAATTTATCGAAGAACACGACTAGCATGGTGTTGCCATGTGTGGACCGGGGTAAGGGCCCGACAAAGTCGGCGCACAAGATAGACCAAGGTTCAGTGGGGATGTGGCTCAACATTTTCCCAGCTGGTTGTTGGTGGCTGCTTTTAAATCGTTGGCAGGAGGAGCATTGACGCACGTATCGACTTGTATCGCGGAATAGCCCCGGCCAGTAATATCGGTTGGCTATCCGTGCTATTGTTTTCCTGATACCTAAGTGTCCTGCCGTGGGTGCATCGTGATTTTCCTGTAGGACCCGGTTCCTGAGCGCTCTTGGCACACACAGTTTCCACGGGACGCAATCTTCGTCGCCGCGATAACTCGGGATGTCCCTGTATAACTGTCCACCTTCCAATTGGTAATCAGCATATTTCTCCGGCCTAGCGATGACCTCTGCTTTTCGTTTCTGCCACCAGGGGCAGTCTGGTTCTGTTCGGTCCTCAATGGTAATGGTGCAGGCGGCTTCTGTTGGCTGTCTAGACAAGGCGTCGGCTAACACGTTCAATTTTCCCTTCCGGTATTGCACGTCGAATGTGTACTGTTGCAGTTCAAGGGCCCATCTTGCGATACGACCTGCAGGGCTTTCGATGGAGTTTAACCATTTTAGTGATAGGTGATCCGTGATGACCGTAAATTGGTATCCCTCGAGGTAGGGTCGCATCTTTCTAATACCCCACACGATCGCTAAGCACTCCTTTTCTGTGGGTGAATAGTTCCGCTCTGCGTTATTTAAGTGGCGGCTGGCGTAGGCTATCACTCGTTCCATCCCGTCGACATCTTGAGTGAGTACCGCGCCTAGTCCGTAGTCGCTTTCGTCGGTTTGGAGCACAAACTTCTTAGTAAAATCCGGGCACGCCATGACTGGTGCCTCTGTCAATTTCTGCTTCAACTGTTCGAACGCGTGCTGTTGCTCTCCAGCCCACTTGAAGTGCTTGCCTTTTTTTGGCAATAGTGTTAACGGGTGTACTGTCTTGGCGAAGTCTGGAACAAAACGACGGTACCATGACGCTACACCCAGGCAGCGTCGCGCCTCTCGTATGTTTTGGGGTGGTTCGAGTTCTCTGATGGCCGCGATTTTATCTGGATCAGTGTGGATTCCTTGGTCACTGACCACGTGACCCAAATACTTTAATTTCCTCTGGAAGAACGCGCATTTGTCTTTATTCAATTTAAGGTTGGCCTTTCGCAGGCATCGGAATACTTCGGTTATGTTCTGTTGGTGTTCCTCTAGTGTTCGCCCTGTGACGATGATATCATCCAGGTATGCGAACGCGTGCGGCTCCATCTCAGGGCCTATTACCTGGTCTAAAGCTCGTTGAAAGGTCGCAGGTGCTGAATGTAGCCCGAATGGCATTACTTTCCACTGGAAGAGTCCACGGCCTGGCACCGTGAATGCGCTGTACTCTTTGCTGTGGGCATCCATGGGAATTTGCCAGTACTCGTTCTTTAAGTCTAGGGTGCTAATGTATTTCGCCTCCCGTAAGCGGTCCAATATATGCTGTATCCTGGGCAACGGATATGCATCCGGTATGGATCTGGCATTCAGTTGCCTGTAGTCTATGCACAGTCTCCACCTCCCGTCTTTTTTGCGCACGAGGACAATTGGGGCGCTATGTGGGCTATGTGAAGGCTCTATACATCCCTTTTTCAGCAATTCTTCCACTTCGGCGTTGATTACTTCCTGCTGTGCGGGATTCCTGGGGTAATATCGTTGCTTTATTGGCCTGTCGTCACGCATCACAATTTTGTGACTCGTGATGTTGGCTACTCCAGGCTTGTCCTCAAACTTAGCCAGCTCGGTCTTCAGAAATCCTTCGATAGTCTCCTTTTCCGTAATGGTCTCTTCCTGAATGGACGTGCACCGTGTAATGTCGCTGTTTTGCACGCCCCCAATCTGAGGTCCTAGTACGATTTCTTGGTCCCCGCATTCGATTTTTGTTCCCATCGTCGACATGAAATCGAGTCCCAGAAGGAGGTCGTCTGTTGAGTCGGGCATGGTGAGTAGCTCTAGTTCGCAGCTTCGGCCCCCTAATTTTATGTTCACTCGCAGTACCTCCGTGATCTCTCGTGTGCGTCCGTCAGCCATACGTGCACGTATGTGTGTAGGAATTACCCTACCGGTGGTTGCACGTAACTGACGGCTAAGGTTTTCGCTGATGAAACTCCGAGTGGCTCCGGTATCGACAGTGGCCGTCACTTCGTTGGTGTCGATGGTGACTGCAGCACAGATACGCTGCCCATCGCAACGTTGCTGATGGGCTGCGCCCCGCCTCGCTCTTGACGGCAGCCCCGCTCGTTTCCCCCTTGCGCTCTGCAGCACTCCACTGTTCTTATGTTCCTCTGGCCGCACTCCCAACAGAATAGAACCTGAGCATTTCGGCAGTGTCGCGCCAAATGCCCCGTCTATCCGCAGCGTCTGCAAGCTGTGCGCACATCGATGCGTGCCTCTGCTCCAGTGTGACTAATCGGCGCTACCTGTCGATTGCGGGCCTCACGTGGTGGTGTACGCTCGACTCGTGATTGTACAGAGGGTATTCGGTGTGGGTCCCGGTCGCCACGGAAGCCTTCCAAGTCTTCGGCCATCTCCACTAGTTCTTCCAGCGTTCCAAAATCCTTCCGGCGCACGTACCATTGGTACTCTTCCAAGCTATTCCGGAAAATGCGCTCTAGCTTCTGTGATTCTGTGTACCCTGCTTGCCGCATCAGATTTTGCATCTCCAACACATACTCTTTGAATTTCTCACGTGGTTTTTGCCGCCTCTGTCGGATCTCATCCTCCAACTTCTCCAGGTATCTGGCAGGCAAGAAGAATTTAAGAAAATCCTTCCGGAATAAATTCCATGCTGTCCAGGAACGATTGTTATTGCGATACCATAGAAGCGCACGATCTTTTAACAGTTCCGGCATGGTACGTGGGAGCATATCCTTGTTGAGCCCATATACTTCCGAGAGCTCCTCCACTCGTTCAAGGAATGCCAGCGGGTCACGGCCACCGTCGTATTTAATAGACCATTTCCTCACATGATCGATGACTCCGGCGTACTGTGCCTGGTGTGGCTGGTCAATGGCCGTTGGTGACACAGCGCGATGCAGTGATGTCCTCCGAAACTCTGCCTCCCATGCCGCTGGTATTTCACCTGTGAATATATGGCCTGGTCTGTCCACGCTCAGCGTATTGCGGGTACCTATGGGCGTAGCCAGCTTGGGTGACGTACTCCTGACGTACCTGGATTTTAGTTTTTCTAAGCGGTTTCGTTGTTCTTCAGTCAATTCAGTCTCCGTGAAGAACTCAGATAGTTGCTTACGGAGATCTTCCACGGTTCCTGCAGCTTCTATGCCGAATTCCACAGCGAAAATCACCAGCTCCTCTTTGCGCACCGTGTACAACCAACTTGTTTTCACCATCCTGTGTTCGTCTTAGATGATGACGAAAACAATGGGTGTTTATGTGTATAACCTGGTGCTGATTCGGCACTCCTCTGAGTGACTGCGTAGATCGACGTAGTTGTTTATCACTCTGTTTTTTTAAAATCCGATGCGTTGAATTTCTTTTGAAAGTCCCTGCTCGGGCGCCACTGTAACGACTCGTTTTCGCTGGGGTAAAAACTCAGCGGGTCCCAGGGTCACTTACAGAAATTTATTTCAATAGCGTTAGTTTTTATAAGTGTTTTTATTTATTTTCAAAATTACTACTTATTTCCTATACATATATATAATTATATTTAATTACTACCCTACTCTGTGTGCTCGTGGTAGTGTCCGTGGTTTGTACTAGTGTCCCAGGGAGAGTCGGTCAAAACCATAAACTCCACTGGCTCTGTCTGCGTTGCGAATGTGTCCCAGGGAGAGTCGGTCAAAACCATAAACTCCACTGGCTCTGTCTGCGTTGCGTGTGTGTCCCAGGGAGAGTCGGTCAAAACCATAAACTCCACTGGCTCTGTCTACGTTGCGTGTGTGTCCCAGGGAGAGTCGGTCAAAACCATAAACTCCACTGGCTCTGTCTGCGTTGCGTGTGTGTCCCAGGGAGAGTCGGTCAAAACCATAAACTCCACTGGCTCTGTCTACGTTGCGTGTGTGTCCCAGGGAGAGTCGGTCAAAACCATAAACTCCACTGGCTCTGTCTGCGTTGATTTATTGTCAATAGTCAAAATACCTAGTTTCGATGCTTGGTGCGTCTCTAGGAGCTTGGTGCGTTGTCTACTTACGGAGCGATGCTGGATCAAAGAGGCTTGGTGTTTGGTTCACTCCGCTTATATAGCGAAAGCTTGCCAGGGGATCAGTGCTCGTTGTTGTTGTGGCCCAGTTGTCCTTAGGCCACCTTCAACTTCCGCTGGTTGTCCACCTTGTTGTAGTTCCCCTAGTTGTCCATCGTAGTTGTTGCTTGCAGTAGTGTTGCCTGATCGCTGCTGTTGGTTGTCGCTTTGCTGTTGTTGTAGTTAATATATCGTTCACACTCCGCTTGCTTACGGCTCTGTGTTTACGATCGGTGCACTCTCGTTGTCATCCGTGCTCCGCCTTCGGTCGCTGTAGTGTTGTTGTTGTTAAAATACTGGTTTCTACTTCTTTGTGTTTACGATCGGCTCGCGTATGTGTGGTGCGCTCTCGTTGTCATCCGTGCTCCGCCTTCGGTCGCTGTAGTGTTGTTGTTGTTGCAGAGATTGGTTTGCACTCTGCCTGCTTACTGCTTTGTGTGTGCGATCGGTTAGCGTGTGTGTGATGCTCTTTCGGGTTTCTCTGTGTTCCGCCTTTGGTCGCTGCACTGTTGTAGAAATGTTTGCTTGCTGTTTCTTTTCTCCTTTATAGCCGTACTAGTCCCTCTTGATGTTCTTTGTACTATTAAGCCGTCGTCGTCATCAGTCTAACTCTTTCGGTTTCTGCGCTCCTCACCACCTGTACGTTTATTGGTCCGATCGTCTGTGCGTAAATGTTTTGTTATACTTATCCGCTGTCTTTGTTGTTGCATTTAGCGTGGGAGGTGGTTACCTTTTTAAGCTGCATGATATCGGGGATGGTTGCATGCTTGAATATTGTTTGTGGTTAAAACAAATAAAATATGGTGGACATCGTTATTTGTTTTTGGACTTAACACGGTCTCTGGTGGTAGCATATAGTTTTTGTTGTGTATGCGGAAAATACTTCTGGTATTTTCCGTCTTTACAAAATACATGGTGAACTCATATACACACGTCCGTAGGATTTATTTTGCTGCTGTGTGGTTTGACGTCTAAGTTTGGATTCTCTGTCTTCTCTGATCACAACAAAGTAGTAAAAAGCATACGGGTGTAACTTAAACGTCAAATTTTTAACCGTGTGGAAAACCCATATACAGTGTATATGAGATCACCTCGGAAAAACGGGTGGCTTTGTGCCCAAAATTCCATAGTACGAAATTGGAGTAGTAAAAGTAAAAAAGGAACAATTGGAATAAAAGATGTTATCACTTTATAGTATTTCTTATTAGTAAAAGGGAATAATATAATACAGAATAATAATAAAAAACAATTTGCATGGGACAATATTTATATTATTTTACTTCGTCCAGTTCGATATATATATTAATGCAAAGTTAGTTTTTGTTCATACATATCTAAAAGTAATTCCATTAATTTTAGTAGGGTAGGTAGGTAGTTAGGAGTGGCAGCCTTTGACGCAACGCACACTTAAGCACATACAATGGCACGTTGTGGTACGACACTAAGAAGACGTGACTCCCCCGTCTAGAATTTTGGGAACCACAGTGATTCCGAAATGAACCTGGCTATGTCCTTGATGTTGATGGAAGATAGTTCGGTTAAGGTATTGAAGAAAGGTGAGCCTAGGAATTTTAATCTTCGCCTGGCCAGAGCTGGGCACTGACACATGAGATGAAGTCCTGTTTCCTCCTCCTCCTCAGAGCCACAGCTGCGACAGAAGTCGTTATGGGGCAGTGCTAGTCTTTCAGCGTGTTTCCCGATCAGACAGTGACCTGTGAGCACATTTATTGTAGTGCTGATAGAGTTCCTGCTAATATTGAGTAGCTGACTAGTACGCCTAATGTCAATAGTGCTCCAGGTTTGTCTGGCAACACTACAGGTATGTTCATTTACCCAGGCTCTTTTAGCTGCCTCAAGGTAGTCATGTTTTATGGCCCATTTGACCGTGGCCAGTGGGAAACCTACATCAAAAGAGGGGGAGATGTCAGGGAGCAGCTTATCTATTTTGGCCAATTCATCGGCCTCACAGTTTCCTAGACTGTCGCTATGTCCAGGCACCCAGCAAATGTGAACTTGTGATTTACCCGAGACGCCGTTCAGGGAGGAGCGGCAATCGAGTACAAGCTTAGAGGTAGTGAATACACCAGCTAGGGACTTGATTGCCGTCTGACTGTCCGTGAATATACGAATGTTCACATCGCATACTTCATTGTGAATAAGCCACTTGGACGCTTGGAATATTGCCATTACTTCCGCCTGAAACACGCTGCAATGATCAGGGAGACGATAGGAGAGCTTGATGCCAAGTTTTCTGGAGAAGATGCCGCAACCGACCATTTTCTCCAGTTTGGAGCTATCCGTATATATGTCAATGGAACTACCAGTGACCACGTATAGTAAACGTCCGTCTGTACGGGCGTGTCCTGCATTAGAATATTGGCATGGCCCAGGTTCAGCCTAGTCCAGCGAGATACAACATTGAGTCTGGTTGCCGAGCATTTTGCTTGTTGCCTGACTAGAAGCTTATTGGGCAGCCAATGTAGGAATGCAAAAAGAACTTTGGTAGAGGTGGTACAAAATGTTAAGATATATATATATATAGCTTAGCTTCTCTGATAGTGTTGAAAGATATTTGCCGGAAACAGAAATAGCAATGTCGTCCGCATAAGCTATAGTGTTACAGCCGGTCTGATCTAATCCCCTAGTGTGTTCACCGTTAGATTCCAGATGAGGGGTGAGAGCACACCGCCTTGTGGAGTACCTCTCTTGACAGTCCTTTTAGCATGCACGTTTCCTATTGAGGGGCTAATGACGCGTGTTTTCAGTAGCTGTTCGATGAACCTAACCAGGCTGTGGTCCAGGTTTAGGTTAACTAAGGATTTAATTATGGCGGAGGGACAGATATTATTGAATGCCCCTTCTATATCGAGAAATACTGCAAGAGTATATTTTTTGTTGGCAAGAGATTTCTCTACTTGATCAATGATCACCTGAAGCGCTGTTTCCACAGACTTTCCTTTAGTATAGGCATGTTGTGATTTGGATAGGCACGTGGAATTTATAGAGCTCCTGATTTGTATATCAAGGACCCTTTCCAGTGTTTTCAAAAGAAAGGAGGACAAACTAATTGGTCTATAGTCCTTAGGCTTGGTGTGGGTCGCCTTTCAGCCATCACACGTTATATTCCATAACGTTGAGCCCAGTACTGCACATTGAGGCACGCAACCTTGTGAAGATTTGTGGCTTCTTCTGTCTCGTACTGCATTACTATGTCCCTGAAATATTCACGTATGATTTTGATTAAGTATGCAGAAGTCTCCACTGATTTCAGCGCTTGTATGATGAAGTCTCACCACGCTATTGAAAGCATTTCGGATGTCCAACGCAGTATCTCCGAGTATTTATGTATACTGCCCTTTCCTACCCCTACCTATGCGTTCAAATAATTTGCCCGCAGTGTCCAGCATACACAAGGGCCTGTATGGTGATGGCTGATCTGGGTTCTTCCCGAGCTTGAGCAACAGAACCAGCCATTGCTTTTTCCAGTCCCCTGGAAACAAACTTGCACTCGATATACATGCTTGCAAAGATTTTCGGACACTCGTAGATCGCAAGCTTCAGAGCCATATTCGGTATGCCGTCTGGTCCTGGCGCCTTCTTGTGTCCCATCCTAGCTGCCGCATCTAGTAATTCTTGTGAGGTTACCTCCGGGAAATCATTGACCGGCACATCATACTCTGGAGTTTCTTCCTGCATTGGAAATAATGTGGCCACTATATCCCTTAACAGTACTGCGCATTTTGGTTGTGGCGCCCTCGGACCGTGGACCTGCGGCTTAATCGCCTTATATGCCTTACCCCATGGATCGTCATTTGCAGAGTCGATGAGCTCACGGTATGCACGCTTTTTACTAGCTGCAATTTCCATTCGGAGCTTTTTCCGTAGCTTGGTGAACTCGTCATGAAGTTGCTGGAAGCCGGGTTTGTGCCATGCTCTTTGGCTTTTTCTCCTATCCTTGATGCAGTGTGCTCTGATGTCTGCGATCTCGTCACTCCACCAGTAGACAGGCTTTGTGCGTATGTATGTCTGACCATCACAGCTGAAGCACTGTAGCTATCCACCTTATATTCACACCATATGTTCGTGTGGTGCTCCGGACTGTTTTTGTTTGTGTTAGATCCCCCTTAGGTGGCGCTGGGTAGTAGAGCTGGTATATATATATATATTGTTACGAAATTGCCCTCTTGACAATTTACTCTGTTACAAAATTGCCCTCCTGACAATTCCTCTAACTCTCTGTACTCGGACTCGTACCGCTGGATTGTGTAGTAATCAAACAATCGCTGGTTAAATTAAAATAATTAGCTTTATTTAATTATTGCTATTTACACATTTAATATTAGGCTTAAAGTTTACTTAGTTATGATTTGCACTTTATTTAACACTTTATTTAATAAGTAATTTCATCACTTTGCACAATTACAAATACTGCTGCTTTGATTATAATGCTAGATGCACACACTTTTACGGTCTCTGATCTACTGTCTTTGAGTTTGAACAGTCTTGTCGCTTTTATAGTTTTCGAATGGTTGGTGTAGAAACTTCTACGCTATTCTCGTAGTTTCTAGAAGCTTCTATCCTCTTCGACAGAAGTCGAGAATATTCTTTTTGATATTACCGGCAGATGGTTCTTGAATAAACTTTTATTCGAATAGTTCGCATCTTGACTCACAGGGGGCACTCATTCTCCAGATTCTCCAGATGGGATCCTAAAAGTATGCAATCCCTTTTCACTGAGCTATCACGTTTCAATATATATATATATATATATATATATATATATATATATATATATATATATATATATATATATAAATATATATATATATATATATATATATATATATATATATATATATATATATATATATATACGAGGGGTACTATTTATATTTCGGGAACTGGCAACACTAATGTCAATAGCTAAAATCTGGCAACACCATAATAAACTGGCATATTTTAGCATAAACGTACTCACAACGTGTTGATGTACAATTGCTATTTCTTTTGTTTACAGTGAGTTAAGAAAATCAATTTGCCAAAAATTGGAAATTTCAAGAGAAGATTTTCGTTGGATTATTTTTCGACGTGGATTATCTCAACAAGAATGTGTCGATGAACTCAGTTCTTTGTATGGCGATAAAGCACCATCAAAAACCACAGTATATCGCTGGTGAAGTGAATTCATTCGTGGTCGTAGTTCGGTCGCCGACGAACTCCGTGAAGGTCGTCCAAAATCGTTTGTTGTGTCACAAAACATCGATGCAGTGCGTGAGATAGAGGACACCTTGGGTTTTACTTCCACTTCCATACATTCAATATTCCATGAACATTTGGCGGGAAAAAAGATTTGTTCCCACATTATTTGACAATCGCTCAAAAAAAAGCTGGTGTCAATTGGTGTAAGGAAATGATTAAAAAGTTCGACCGTGGTGATTCAAAAGACGTATATAAAATCGTGACAGGTGACTAATCATGGATATATGCGTATGAACCGGAAACAAAACAACAATCGACCGTGTGGGTATTCCAAGACGAGCTAAATCCAACAAAAGTTGTTTGTGGAAGAAGCACAGCGAAGCAAATGGTCACCTGTTTCTTCGGCCGAATGAGTCATGTGGCCACTGTTCCGCTTGAGCAACGTAGGACGGTCAATTATGAGTGGTAGACGACCATTTATTTGCCGGATGTCTTCGGAGAAATTCGTAAAACCAACCGCCAAAGACGAATCATTCTCCATCATGACATTGCGAGCTCTCACACATCTCGTCAAATAGGTGAATTTTTGAACAGTCAAAACATCGAATTGATTACTCATCTTCCGTACAGTCCTGATTTGGCACCCAATGACTTCTTCTTGTTCCCGAATATGAAAGATAAACTGCGTGGTCAACGATTTACGAGCGCCGAAGAAGCAGTTGAAACGTTCAAAAACCATGTTTTGGAGGTGTCTCAAGAGGAATGGAAAAACTGCTATGACAAATGGTTTGAACGAATGCAAAAGTGTATTGATCATCAAGGGGAATGTTTTGAAAAACAATAAAGGCAATATATATATACGAGTACGAGTATATATATATATATATATATATATATATATATATATATATATATATATATATATATATATATATATATATATATCAACTTCTCCAAAACTAAACTTTTGCGACTGCAAACTGCAAATACATCTCCACTCACTGTACTGACAAATGATAACTCCACCATCAACATTGAGGACATTGACAGCTTCTGCTACCTTGGTAGCTACATAACAAAATATGGGGGTCCAACATCTGATGTGGCAGCACGCATAAACAAAGCACGGTCTGCATTCCGAAATTTAGATCGAATTTGGCGTTCTCGTGTGATATCGCTGCGCACAAAAATACGAATATTTAACACCAGCATAAAACCTGTTCTGTTGTATGGGTCTGAAACATGGTTGGTCTCAGAACAAATAACTCGACAACTTCAAATTTTTGTCAACAAATGTCTACGAAGAATCTGACGCATTTTCTGGCCGACAACGATCATGAACGAAGACCTGTGGCGCCTCACCAATAGCGAGCCAATTGACACAGAAGTTAAAAGACGCAAGTGGAGCTGGATACGGCACATTCTGCGTAGAGAAGACACCAATATTGCAAAGATGGCCTTTCAATGGAACCCACACTCGGAAAGCAGGACGCCCACGACAAACATGGTTACGCACCATCCACGCCGAAAGTCACCACAGAGCCACCTGGAACGAAATAAGACACCTGGCTGCTGATAGAAACCGTTGGAGAGCTTTTGTGACCGCCCTATGCTCCGACTAGGAGCGATATTTGACTTTTTTTTATTATGTCTTTTAGTTAACTTTGTTAGCATAAGTATAGTTTTATTGTGTCAAATGTCATGGAATTAATAATAATAATATATATATATATATATATATATATATATATATATATATATATATATATATATATATAATATAATAGAATAATGCTTATAAAAAATAATAATAATAATGAAATGCACATTAATGGATGCCTGCCCTGGCATGTCACCACCAGAGAACGACTTCGAGTACTCACCCAAAGAGAGTACTTCGTTATTTCTACATAATTTCCATGCATATGCGCATCGGAATTTACGCTGGAACAAATTTAACTCATCGAGCATGTGCCGGTAGTTATGATAACGTTGCGTCTTAAATTGATACTCCACACACTAGTACACTCGTTTAAATTTAATTATGTTGGAAAATGAACGGTACTCTCTATTAAAAACACACTTCACATCGCCACCTAATGCATACGGACGTAACTAAGAAAAAATTCATCATTGTATAAAACAACAACAACAAAAGCTGCTTTCAACGTCCTCGTATTTTATGTGTATGCTTTGAGTAACGACATTTTCTCGTTATAAATAGAGTGCATACATGCTTGAGTATGATATGCATTGGCGTCTCTATAGTTACGTCGAGTGTGGTGTCTTGATCTTTACTCTTCACACTCTACCTGTTTTTTCAGTTTTACGTTTTGAGTACTCGAAATGGGAACATTTGTCCTTCTCTGGTCACCACTAATTGAATTCGATTCGCCACTCTCATCGACGATAGGACAGAAAGATATCGAGTAAATTATATTCCGATTAAACGAGCGAATTTTCCCATCCTCGATAGAAAAGTGCTTCCAAATTGAAAATTGCTTGAAAACCAACGAGATTAAAAACTACACAAAAAAATTCCCTGGGATCTTTTATATTTTAGCTGTTTAAATTTAAAGAAAACAAAAATTAATCTTTGGATTATGTTTTTTGATTTTAAATATTATTATTCTGTTGATTTAAATTATATTCAGATGATTAGTTGCATAAAAAATATAAAACACGTAATTGTTTAAAAAACAGTTGAAACAGTGCTGCCAAGTTTACCACTTACTCGTGTGCTGTTTTATTCGCAAAACTCGTTGCAACTCGTTACGAGCTCGATACAAGTGACGAATCGAATGCGCCTAGTATATCTAAACTTAAGTCATGGGATCCAGAAAGATATGATGTGATTGGAACCTGTTATTTTCTTTGGGTCTATTCTCAATATTGGCTCTTCTCCTTCCCCCTTTCCCTCGATCAGAGAATACAGAGAAAAGATATTCTCTTTCGCTGCCAGCGTCCGCAGCTGACACACCACAATTTTGAGTGGATTCACCAAGATTTTGAGTGGATTCATATACAACGTCCGTCTGCTTTATTTCGCTGCTTTGCCGTTTGACGTTTAAGCTTCTTTTCTCTATATTCTCTGTTCACGACAACCATAAATTTGATTTTGTAGTTTTCCCTATTGCTTTGTTTATCATTTGTTGACAATCTGGATTGGTTTGTTTATCATTGGTTCTGAAGAGAATCGTCCACACTACCACAGTTTTGCGCAGGCGTTAAGCGGCCCCGACACGTTACTACATTGCTTACATCATCCTCATGTGTGTGTGGAGTATCTATGCACCGACACGTTACTACGCACTCTTAAATCATTCATTTTTCTTTTACTCTGCCGGTATACGGATGACAATGTCAGACGCGTATAAAATAATTTTGACTGCGGATGCGGTTGTTGAAAAACAAAAGCAACGAAAAAAAAGAATTTGGATAAAAAAAATGGTACCGATAAAGGAATGAGTTTACTCATAAAAATTTACTCATCAAAATTTAGTGGTAAATTCAATAAATTCGATGAGAAATGTTTTTCTCCGCTTTCCGCCATGACGTCCGCACGCTATGAAATTCTGCTTCGAATGACGTGTTGACTGAACACACCGCATGCAATATGCAAAATCCAAATGTTTTGGATTTTGCTTACTGCATGGCTTCAGTCATTGTATGTGAGACGCATACATAGCTATTTCACTAATACATCTTTACGATTCTGTACATCATGCAGTATCGTGTCGGGGCCGCTGAAAGATGTATTAGTGAAATAGCTACCCAGTAAACAATTTTGGATTTCTCGCAAAAAGGAGGAATACCAGACCGCTCCATTATTACTCCTTTTTGAACATAAATGGATCAAATTGGCAGCTCTCATTCACTTTCCTCTGTCACTTCATTCTCTTGTTTGGTTCTTTGCTAATATCTCGCTTCTTCAGTGTTTTCTATTGTTTACCGTTATAAAGTAGTTGCACTTTCGTTGAGAGGTAAGCTCTTGCGTAGTTTTTTATGCTTTAAGTACTGAAGAAACTCGATACAACAAATTCAAGAGTTCAAAAAGTGAAATTAAAACTTAAATTAAAATTAAACTCGAAGTAACCAGCAAGATTAGTGAAAATAGAAGGAATTTCGAATTTGTGCCTGTTTATTCAGGAAACACGGGTAAAATATTTTATTTAATGCAAATTATTTCATTCGAGGTATATATACATTTTAACTGTCGTAATTACAGATTCAGTCGGTACAACCGAAACGTTGGCGCGTATCGGAAGAAAAATAGACAAACTTGCTGCCGTAGTTGGGCAAATTAAAGAATTTGTGTGCACACAGTCAGTAATATTGCAACATCTGTCAAAGACTCTGCTCGGAACGCCTACAGACCTACACATTTTCCCGATTGCATCTGTAGATAATTTGCTAAAGGCTGAGGAAAAGATAGCGGCCTTACAAGAACATAGAGCGGTAAGTAATCAGGGCAAAATACAAGAAAAGCATTTCGGGCATTCACAATTCTTACAGATTGCTTATATCAAAATAAAATGTGGAAATACAGACGCGTATCAAGCTCTAGTTGTCATCTTAAATAACGAGATCATATTATAAGTTAATTGGAACAGGTCCTAGGGAAAGATCGCCCTAAAAAGTTACAGGCTTTTTAATTACTAATTGTTTCGTAAGATTTTAATTATTTTGAAATAATTTTTTGGTGTTTTAAGTACCAATTTTCCACTACTTTACAGAAGCCATGAATAATACATATACCACCTATCCAGACTATGAGAAATCAATGCGAGTAGCGTTCCGGAAAATCAAAATGGCCTTCTACAGAAAGACGTATGCCCTCAAGCAGCAATAATTAATATTAATTATTTAATTATATTTAAATATTAACGATTTAATGCTTTTTCCAATTTTGAATTGAATTCCCTGTATAAATTTTCTTATACTTATGACTAGAATTTGCTAGAATTATGTTCTTTCAATTTTGTATACAGGCATTTAATATACAGAATAAGCAATAATCGTTTCTGGTTTTACTCGCATACTATGAATAAAAGATCGCTCCAATACTACTCGCGTAGGAAGTCAAAACGAGCGCTCCAATTCTACTCGCGCAGGAACTTTAACCGAGCGCTCCAATACTACTCGCATAGGAAGTCAAAACGAGCGCTCGCTTCCACTGACACGCTATGTTAAAAATGAGCGCAAAATACATGAGCTCTAGAACAATAGGGAGCGATCAATGCCTCGCATTTGATCGATCCATAATTGCTCCGAGAGCGATCAATTTTTTACTGGGTGTGTATGCGGCTCATATACAATGATTGAATCCAAATGATTTGGATTTTGCTTACTGCATGCGGTGCGTTCAGTCAATACGTCATGTCTATTTCTGTGACTAAACATGCATTCATTCGAAGCAGAATTTCATTGCGTGAGGACGTCATGGCGGACACCGGAGAAAAACATTTCTCATTGAATTTACTGAGTTTACCGCTAAATTTTGATGAGTAAATTTTTATGAGTAAATTTTTATGAGTAAACTCATTCCATTTTCTGTACCATTTTTTCATCCAAATTATTTTTTTCGTTGCTTTTGTTATTCAACAACCGCATTGGCAGTCAAAGTTATTTAATCCGCGTCTGACATTGTCGTCCGCACACCGACAGAGTAAAAGAAAAATGTATGATTGAAGAGTGTGCGGTAACGTGTCGGCGCAGAGATTCTGCACACACACATGTCACCAAGTGCGACAAAATAATTTTTCCCCAGAAACTAAAAAAAGGTCTCCTCTGCTCTTTTTGTGTTTTATGTTTTAATTGGATTTCTTATACAATGGAGCGTAGATATACGTACACACACTTTACATTAAGGCAATAATAATTCAATTTGAACTTTCTGCAGTCTCATATGTAAGTAAGTAGGTATACAAATTTCTTCTGCAAGTGCCAAAAAATCAATTTTCCAAAGAAATTAAAAAGGTCTATCTCGTCTCTTTTTTCCCCCAAAAATTAAAAAAAAAAAAAAGGAAAAAGATGCAAGCAGAATTGTCAAAAGAAACAACAAAATCTTTGGACGGTTGAAAGTTTCCGCCGGCAACTATGCGAATTGTGCAATATTCTTTATCTTGATTTGGCATTTTTGTTTTGTCTTTCAGCCGGAATCATAGATTGTCTGATCGTGTGAAGCTCTTGGTATGAGCATACACACTTTTCGCCGTTGTAGTGAGTTTTGTGCAGTTTTGTGTATATTTATCATCGCGCCATTTGTATGAAACGAGGCTAATGCGGATAGGTATTTTTTTGACATTTCTCTTTGCAACCATGCTATTGTGACATAGATGCGCAGAACGAAAAATTTTTGTACTCAGCTTTGCGCAATCTTTGTTTCTATTATTTTTGGTTTCTCTGTATGTTCTGGTACAAGTATATTCCAGAAGAAAATACATTGTTATATCTATTACAAATTGCATAGTGTTGTATGAGAATGTAGTATACATATGAATATTTATACAATAATGTTTTGAGATTCGCTCTCTAGATTGATATAGTTTGGAAATTTGATTATGTACTTGCAATTTATTAAAATACAAGCAGAGTGATTTAGTAATTGAGTTTGGAAATTAGAATTTTCGAATATATGTATATTATTCTTATTAACTAATCACTTTCTGCAACCCTGAAATTTCTTTATGCGAACAGCACGACACGAGGTTTAGCTTTTATTAGTATTGAGTGCGCTTGCTTTCGTGATATTTTTTGGGTTGTCCGCTTATCCCAATTGAAAATTTATAAAATTACTATTTTATTCTAACATATTGGTTGTCAAACAATTGGTTGTAATTTATTCCACTAAATTGGCAATTTTTTTTATATTTCACAAATTTTATATGCATTGTTAACGCTGACCTATATAAAACAAATATAATTGTGACGGACAAAATAAGGCCTTCAAAGTGTTGAATTTACCGCAGCTTTATTTGCAAACGCAATCTACTAACTCCCGTAGCCGGAAAATGGATGTAGGTGCTCTCTACACTCCCCCTTCAAAATTTTAATGGTTTGATTCTCTTGCAGGTGCATGAGTTTAAAGTGGAAATGAGCTGCAGCTCTTGCGCCAATGCTGTGCAACGAGTTTTAGGAAATCTTGGAGGTTTGCTTACAATATATATCGATAGATTTGGGTAAATTTTTGAGTGAAATTTGAAGGTATTGCATCAGAGCAAGTAATTACTTTCTTGTGACCGTAATCCATCGATATCTTCCTATACCGAACAGTAAATTAAATTGTTAAAATACATTTTCTGTGTTGGGGAATACGTTTATAAACTTAAACGAAGACTGCCACCCAGCCATTTTGTGAGTTTAATTAAGCTAAAACTAGTTCATGTTTAATCCATGTGGAGAATCCTAATATAAGGGCATATACATACTATACTTAATGTCGATTGTTACTTATTTCCCCTATTAAAAAAAGGACGTAACTACTGTGAAGACTCTGGTTTGCGCTTAAGACATACACTTGACTTAGTTTATGGTTTGCAAAAGGTACTTTATAATATTTATAGTGAATTACAATATCCATACATACATATACATATATTGTTTATTATAGTCAGCATATTTTGAAATTGCTGTTCTACTTGAGGCAGATATATTACAAATTGTAAATATGTTTGTGACGAATGTTGTTGACGTTTGACGACGAAGTCAGTTGCCACCACTGATTGTGGTGATGCAAGTTCATGTTTGCTTATAGTCACAGGTTAAACGTAGGTTTCTTTAACTTTGGCTTGATTTAGATAGCCTGACTACAGAATCTGTGATCTCAACTCGTTACCGGGTTAGAGCCGACTTAAAAACTCCCGCCAAACTGTTCGACTTTACCTTCCAATATATGTCGATTAGGAGTAGAATTGTGAACAATGTTCCCTCAAATTTTTTCACTGAATGCGCGGTGCAAAAGAATGTGTGAGCAAAATTGTTCAAAACGGATATAAAAGTGTTTAATGAGAGGGGGGGGGGGGGGTAGAGAATCGTCCTATGGCTGTTTGGATTTTTGCCATTTTTAGGTGCAATTCTTTTATAAGATTATATAAAAAAATATGGTGTACAAGCCTGTTGTGCGCGGAATACGAAAAAGGCTTCGCAACTTTCGAAAAATTTATGCGCGGCCGCGCAACTTAGAGGGAAATTTGATTATGAACAATAATAATGAAGCTGATTATGCATGAAGTGTTATTTTTCGAAACTGCTTTGGAATATCCACCAATTTCTGTTGTGCTAATGCGGTCTGTGGCTCAGTAAAATTGGCCAATTGTAATTTCATTCCGATATAGCGCAATATTATAATATTTTCTAATCTGTCCTTGCTACTCTTGTATTACCGATTCCTTAAAAATGCATACCAATGTTGGAACCAAATTCTTTATTAACCTTTAATCCAAACAATGGTAACATTATCAGTAGTCCTCTAGCAAATGGTGGGTTTAGCTTCTTGCAAGGACGTTGATTTTTTTCATTTGGTTTCTGTTCAATCGGTTTTCGCCGTTGTTTGGCGTCTGATGTTGTCAGACAGTTGCTTCCACTTATGGTGGTGTTGCAGCTCAGCCAAGTATTCATGGGACTGTTTTCGACAGAAATCTTGCTTCAAATGATCTACTGGCTTCCATCTAGTCAAGAGTTTCGATGATTTGGTTCTGCTATCAATTTGTACTGTCAGTGATTCTATCATTGATAGGTTGATAGGATGGATTCTCTGATAACGTAGTAAGGGGACTAGAGTTGAGAGTAGCTTCAATATTGATTTTCAATATACCCAGTTATTCCTGCATAAGTAATGCTGTCGACAAACTAAGAATCAACCAATGCTTTGCCAATTTACGACGGCTTCTTAACAATCCTCAAAAATGAGGGATGTGGGAGGAATAAAATTGCACTTCATGACCTAATTGCTGAAAACTGCTGCAATAATCTCATGGTTATCTGCTGAATAAATCACAATCAATTTTGAATATGCCCACGGCGACCAATGAACAGAGTTCGGAAAAACACGCGTGCGCATCTTTGAGAGCCAAGATTGGCTCTTGCACGCGAGTAAGGGCATTTTTGAATTATTATTTTGGCACTTGCCCCGAGCTGAGAGCCGCCAGTCAAAGCACTTTGCACGCGCCAAGTGCTGTTTTTTCTTTAGCAAGAGCCCCTGCGCTGTGCCAATCTGGTGCTGTGAGTTCGTATCGAGCCCCGAGTTGTGTTTGATATCATTGGCACCTGAGAAGGGTTTTTCTAAAGAGCTGATCTTAAAATGCGAACAGTTTTTTGTCTCATACCAATGGAAATTTCAGTAAAATTTGGTGTGTCTATATATTTGAAAATAGGAAGAATATTTTGTAGTGTGAGGGCGCGTGCCAAGTGCTTTGACTAGCGGCTCTCAGTTCAGAGCAAGTCCTACGGCAATAAATCTAAAGTGCCCATACTGGCATGCTATTGCAAGGGCGGGCGAGCCTTTCTGAACTCTGCTAATGAATCTCCTTAAAGCTGGTGAAGGCATCAGTTATGGGTTCGGTGGCCCGCTTTCATATCGAAACAGCAAAATACAGCAGTATGCCTTTGGGGTTCATTTTCCTCTAATTTTATAATGCACACATAATGTTCCAAAGATATGTATTTTGGTATTTACGAGAGGTCCTGTTGTTGTGACTTGTTGCTGGCAGATTACTCATAAAATGTGCGCTGTCGCTGTAAAGTTACACTGTCCAAAGCTTTCCCCTCCATTTGGCAAAATCGTTGCCTCACAATAACTAAAAGCTTTTGGGCTCCATAGTGTTTGTTCTCCTTGTGCATCATTTCGAACAGTTACCTTTCCAGAAGGTTGTTGTAAGGCGAACAAATTTTATTTTTGATTCATATGGCAATGTTGACAATTCTAATTGTCCTCCAACGGGTAAAACTCCATCGAATTCCACAAACGGAACTAAGTTGCCTATTTAATTTGAGCCACTAAGTTACTTGCATTTGCGTAGATGCTCGATATCGTTGCAGAAACTAGTCTTCTGCATTGCCTTTATACTTAGAAGTTGATTTTCCCGTGCGTCAGAGATTTTAGACACAATTCCAGGTTTTAAACAATTAAGTTTGTGATTTTTGTTCCAACGTTGTCAGTCTATAACTGTTAATTGCAGAAATTGGCTGCAACGGCACAGTAGATTCCCAACCTACGAACAAAATGCACAGTTTTTATTGCCTTCTAGGGTCGGTACCGTCAGTGACTTGCCTCCAAATATTGAAACAGATTATCCAAAAACTTGGAAAATGTCTGTATTTTTGGCATCTCTCTGGGATTCTGCAGTGATTGCTCAAACAGCAGGGACGATTGCTTGTCCAATTTAAAAATTCATAACTGCAACAGTAATGAATCTCACGTTGTTGTGTTTACTCCAATGTTGCCCAATACTACCAAGAATTCCTTGGAGTTATCATGAATCCTCTTCATACAAGCTGCTGATATTTTGGTTGATGAACATGGTTGATTCAGTATCTTTCTAATTGTGGACACACCCACTTCTTATTGTACCGTTCTTTCAAGATATTCCAAGCGGTACTCCAGTTATCCTCAATTAATGCCAGATTAGGTCCTAAGAGTCTCCTTGCACAGTTGAGGTACAACATCTTTTGAACAGGCTGTAATCGCTGCTCGTCTTTCATTGTCGAGAATATATCTAATAATTGTTTGTCATGTAGTATAATTCCCATAAAAGTTTTATATTGAGAATTTCGGCAAGTCGACTTTATCCTTATTCCACATCACCTTTGTGCCATTTTGTCATTTCCACTAATTTCATATATGCACTCATATCGTATCCTTCAACAGCTGGGTCTTGAAAACTGCATAATGAGATTCCTCCATCTAGTACCCTAGATGGTCAATTTCGGATAACTGATGCTGCTTATGTGATTATCTGTCAGGTTCGCCTTAGAAGTATCTACCTTCTCTACCCATTGTAATGAAGCCAAGATTGCTGTTTATCGCCTGATGGAGGACGCAATTGCTCGATATGGGCCTTGTGGCGACGGTTCTTTATAAGCCACCACCTCTGCCTTTTAACTGCCTGTTGCCAATTCTTTTTCAAAAACGTTTAAAATTTTTCTCGGTGCTGAATGGTTAACTATTCATGCTTCTGTGACACCTCCTCCAGGCAATCAGCTTCCTCAAACTGCTTTTATCGACAGAATTTTCTCCATATAGTAGCCCACGCTAGCTTATCTACTATGTGAGTTCCTATGAATGTTGCAGATGAGGATATCAATCTCAACCACGGTCGCCTTCTGCTGAATATCTAAGCCTATCTTTACTTATTGTTCGCGCTTTGATTCCACGTCGGGGTCACCAATGTGAGAACGCTGGCTTGCGCTGTAGACATAAAGTCGACTTAGGTGAAAGGGGCATTATTGCAAATGGTATTTTATTGATTTTATTTTATACTCTTTATAGTGAATTACAATATTGAGTATTATAAAGAATTGATTATTATAGTCATCATATAACTGCATATCTGCCCTACTTAAAGCAAACACAATGAGCAGGCATAATTGCCAATGTATTGACGAATATTTTGGACGGCAATTGTTGCGCAATATGATCGCTAAACAACCGCGCATACATAATGGACTTTTGTTGATCTCGATAAACGAATTTAACACACATCAATTATCAATATGATTAATATTAATCTTATTTTTCGTACAATTTTAGATCAAGTAGATAAAGTCTCAGTCGACTTAGATGAAAACACAGTGCTAGTGACATCCAATTTGTCACCTGGAGAACTTATGGAAGTAATCAAGAAGACTGGTAAAGCGACAACATATGTGGGTTTGAAAAAATGAAACCCACTTTTTAGCAAATTTCGAAAAATTGCTAAATTAAAATTGGAAATTTGAAAGGGAATGCACATTTAAAAAATGTGAATTAAGAAAACATTATTTATGAGATAAGATTAATGTTATTTATTTCTCTTTTTCTTAAATTAATAATAGTCAAATTAAACATACAAAAATGTGACTAAATATCCGTAGTTTTTTAAATTGTCAAATTTTAATGTAGGAAGTTACTGTTTGTATTTCAATTTATTAACTTATTAAGTAGTATTGCAGCGATTTTCAACTTCCAAGTAAAATACCAAATTCAATTAGATTTTCTGATATTTGAGGAGTAAGCCAAAACATTTTTCTTATGATTAAATATTTAAGAAACTGGAATTATCGTATTCATTGTATCAGTTAAATATTAACTAAAATATTGTGATGTTTTTGCTCAAAGGTATTTGAATCGAAATAACTTCTTTTTTAATAAAGTTACATATTTTAACTATTAACAAAAACAAACATTTTTATTCTCAGAGTAATCACAAATGCTTCCCGATGTATCATGATCGTGTCTTTTGGTTATTCCTGTTTTTTATTTTGTGTTAGATAAGTTATTTGTATTTCAATTGTAGAGGAAATTTTCCATTATCCCAATGCGTCCACTCAAATTTTTCAGCAATTGCAAAATATCAGAAAGTTGTTCCTGTATTTTGTTTGTCCCAGACGTGGAAACCGAATCGGAATTGTGATTTGCGTGTAATTGTACATCAGTGTCGTGATCGGAATCAATTAATGTATGGAAGTGCATGTCTGGACTTAACATCTAACGATAAACAAAAAGAAATCAATTTTGAGTGCTGTGCATTTATTAAGCAATAATACATTAACGATTGAAAACCTTGCAATCAAAAAAATATAATAAAGACAAATAATTTAGATAAATAAGTTTTATCGATCCGCTTGGTGTTATTAAATGATTTTTTATAATATGTATAGATTGATAACGAGAAAAAATAAATTACAATTGTTTGACATCGTCCGTGTTTATTGTATGAAGTAGTGCCGGTGTATTATTGGTACTGGTATTGTTTTCGTGTTCTTTTGAGCCTATTTTATATTTGATGTCAAGCACCTGGAAGTTCTCGTCGTGCGCCTTGTATGCGTGTGAATAGCGCGGATCGATTAATATACTGTTATCGGAAGATGTCAAAGTCGAGCTTTGAGGCGCAACATTAGATGTGGACTGAACCTGGGCTTGTTTAGCTTTGAATAGAGAAGCATCGAAAGTATTCAAATTCGCATTCCAAATAAGTAACTAAAAATTGAAAAATTGGTAGAAATAAAAATTCTATCAGGCTCAACAACATTCTCGTGTACTTTTAAAGCCACAATAGTGGAAATTTGGTTGAATAGTTACCTGTCGGTCCGCGCCGCCTGAGGCAATTTTGCTGCCATCCTGAGAGAAGGCAACTGCGTTTACAGCAGCTGTGTGCCCTGTTAATGTGTAAACTGGTCTTCCTTCTAACAAATCTAAAACCTTCATCGTTTCATCGTCACTTCCAGATAGTAAAAAGTTGCCACTCGGATGAAAAACTAAATCGTTAACGGGAGCCGCATGCACATGATATAGTTGAATTAATTCTTCTTCTGCCACATCAAAGATTTTCACGCGGTTGCAGCTTAGTGCTACAGCTACCAAACGACCATCAGGATGCCAAGCCAATTGACGTCCCATGCCTCGCGATTCTGTGAATGTACGAACACACTGACCTGAGTTTATATCATAGATGCGCAACGTTCTATCATCGCTGCATGAAGCGATTAGTTGGCCATTAGGACTGAATTTAGCCGAACGGACCCAATTCGTATGACATGTGAATGAGGTAAGGAACTTTCGCTGAGCCACTCTCCATAACTTTACAGATTTATCTTCGGAACCCGTGACAAGCTATTAAATATTATCAGATAATAACTTCAATTAAAACGTTATAAAATTTCTAGAATATACCATAGCCCCAGTCGTATCAAAATCAATGCTGCGAACAGGTTTGGAATGTGCTATAAATTCCCAAGACACACCATGAATTTTAGGCTCCCAAACTTTGACAGTGCGATCCTTACTAGCTGACGCAACTAAATTGGATTTTGGTGACCAACTCACACTCATCACCATGTCTGTGTGTGCACCGAATCTTATGCAACGTGCTGCTTGATTCAAATCCCACAAAATAACTGAATGGTCCAAGGAACTTGTGGCCACTTGACTGCCATTTGGATTAAAACGGACCTGAGTAATTGCGTTGCAATGACCCGAAAAATGCCGCTCTAAACAAGGTTCAGTTAACTTCATAGTGGCGTACATTTTTTTAAATATTAATCAATAGGTCGTAATTTATGTAAAAATTAACGCACTTGTATCCGTATTGTCCAATATCGATATAAAATTAATTTACAGCTTATAGAAAGACAATTTTATTGTCTAATGATCGTTTTCGATATCTACTTTTATCAAAAATTAAATAAAACAGTACTTCCTCAAAGTGAAAAAATAGATTCCTTTCTGTTTAGTTCGAAAAGAAATTAAAAGCAGCTTCAATGCCAATGTTTTAAAATTTTCAACTGCACTTTCATATCTTACTCACATACAGATGTCGCTAATTCCAGTAAATTTGACTCTTACACTAGGCACATTATCCACATCTGAAATAAGGATATATTCTTAATGGCATTATAAACATTAAAAAAGAATACATTATCGAACTTGGTTGAGAGTAAAAAATTCTTCAGTTCTGAATGAGACCTCGTAGTGGCCGCACTATCGTCATATCAAACCATCAGTCAAGTTGTGAAGTTTCGCAAGTAAATATGGAAAATAAGAAAATTGGATGCGTAAAATTAATTAACGCTCTAGCTGGAGAGAAATATAAACGTAGAAAAAAGGAGCAAATGGTTAAAGCAATGGATTGGGACAGGAAATAAATATTCACATGTAAAAATTTTAAAAGAAATTAGCCCTGGGACTATAAAAACAATTTTAGAATGTCAAGTGAAAATCATAATTATTTATTTTAATTATCTTCTGTAGGACGACTGAATTATTTTTAACGTCTTCAAAAGAAAAATTTTTTGTCACGCATCATGAACTCTGGGCTTGTTATGCTTCAGAAAAAACATTACATTTCATAACAACATATGAATTCTTTTAAAAAAATCGTTGCCCACATCCATCTGCGATTATTTCCATTAAATTACACTTTGTAGTACACACAGGAAGTCAAAAAACAATATGGCCGTTGACTGTCACTCAACCAAAAACAATTTTGTGGTTGACTGTTGAAAACGAGCGGTCACAATCAAACTTAATTAGACCAAAACTATCAAGCATGTTCGATAATGTGACCCGCAATTAAATAATCATGAAGTAAAGTTTTATATGCATATATATTAACAAATAAATAATTATAGCCTACAATACTAAAAATACATTACGCACCTCTGCGTTACAGTCAGCAGTTAAGGACCAAAATTTGCCGTGGAGGACCAAATTTTGACCCAGTTAAGGACCAAATTTTGACCCACAATAAAATCAACGATCTCAGCCTACTCAACTATATAAACACATACGCCACAAATAAGAAATATGCATCGGAAGCTTAACGAAATCAACACAGCATTGGCGGGAGCGCAGAATAACAAGCAGCGGATTAGACTAGTTGCAATAATTAACACAGAACCACTGATTACAACAAAAAGAACCACACGCACAGCCAACGAACCTACCAATCCACGCCACGCATGCCAAAAGACAAAACATAGCGACTAATAAAATATAACAACAAATACACGAACGACAAAGAAGGTGAGTGCACGAACTAAAGCGGAGGAATGGCCGAGTACGTTCGCTCGGTAAATTTAATACTAACAACATGCAGAGATGAGGACAAAGCACATGAAGGACTAACAACAGTCCACAATTGTTATTTTAAATTTCAATAAAAGACGTTAAATATAATAAAACTTGTGCAATTGATAATTTTTGGTAAGCGACCCCTGTAACCCGCTGGGTTCTACTCCAGCTATCAAGAAAGAGTCGTTACAGTGGCGCCCGAGCAGGGACAAACCACAAAAGAAATTCAACGCATCAGACTATAAACACAAGAAAATTCAACGCATCAGACTCTGATAAAACTAGAGGATAAAACTTGCGAGAACAGAGAATCACTGAGCAATGTACACACATTGTCTTCGCCATTAACCAAGAAAATCATAGAATGGTGAAAATAAGCTGGGTGTACTTACTACGCAAGGATGAGCTGGTGATTTTTGCAGAGGAATTCAGTGTGGAGGCAACAGGTACCGTGCAAGAACTCCGTAAGCGGCTAACAGAGTTTTTCACCGAAACAGAGCTGACTCAAGTACAGCAAACCCGTTTGTCGAAGCTACAGTCCACGTACGGTAGGAGCACATCACCAAGGCCGGCTGCGTCCATTGTTACCCACGAAACGCTGGAAGTGGACAGGCCAGAGGCATACGCAGGTATAACACAATCGGCATGGAATTCAGAAGTACCATCAGCAATGAATCAACAACACAACGGGGCTACACAGTACGCCGTCGTCATTGACTAGGTGAGGAAGTGGTCCCTCAACTTTGAAGGAGGGCGTGAGCCGCTAGCGTTTATAGAGTGAGTCGAGGAACTGGCCGAAGTTTACGGCATAAATAAAGATTTCCTCCCGCGTACCATGCCTGAACTTTTGAGAGAGCGCGCACTCATGTGGTGCAAGAACAATAATCGAGCGTGGCGCAATTGGCGTACATATAGGAGAGACTTTTTGACAGCACCATACATGGAGAAACTTGAATACTAGATCCGACAGCGTTACGTAGAGATTTCAGATCGCTAGAAAAGCTGATAGAAATGGCTGGAGACTTGGAGAGCATACGGGGAGAAATCGAACTACTAGCAGCGCTACCCATACAATGACGAAGAGAGCAAGGTCCATCACGAGAGGTGAGGAACTGTCAGTTGACGGTAGAGAGCAGAGAGGCAACCATGGAAATAAGAACAGCAGGCGTTGTGGCCAAAATGGTCATAAACACTAGTTCGATACCTACTACCAGATGAGACCTCGCTCCTTTGTTGGAAGCAGATTCCCCCCTGATATACGTATATCTTCCAGAGGTTTGTATTCACTCCTTTGTTATGATCACGGCTACGTGCGTGTATTTTGCTAGGTTTGCAGGAGGATCCCCTTTCCAAGCACTCACTTTTATCAGTCTGCTACTGCAACCGGCCGTGAGAACGAATTTGCAGTTTTCGCAAGCTGGCATTCCAGTCACAACTTTGGTCAGCCTTTCTCGTGAAGACGTAGAAGAGCACTGCAAGTTTATAACGCCGCTCTCCACACTGCTCTCGAAATTTCGGTTTGTTCTCCGACTCACTGATAGCCTTCCAAATGTCGCTGTCGAATTAGTCTAGCTACCCTTTTGACAGCAGCCCATCCCGTTCGTCAATACGTATCTCTACTGTCATAGCTTTAGCTGGCACTTTTGCGAATTAGTCACCATAGGTAGACGGATGAGTATCATCCGACTTCTTTAGGGGTCCTTCTACCACATCCTTCTCAGGAGGAAGCTGACAAGCAGGCACATGGGTCGAGCAAATGGGCAGATAAGATTCCGTCTTGCAACTTCTTTTTTGCCTTTCTGCTCTTCCCATTTACCTCCACAGACCCCAGATTGACATCAGAACAGATGAGTTATCGTCTGTTATATATATATATATATATATATATATATATATATATATATATATATATATATATTTATATATATATATATATATATATTTATATATATATATATATATATATATATATATATATATATATATATATATATATTTATATATATATATATATATATATATATATATATATATATATATAAATATATATATATATATATATATATATATATATATATATATATTTATATATACATATATATAAATATAAAGTTTCAAAATTAAAAATTGAAGCTTGGAATGCAAATGAAATCCACAAAAACTATAACCCCCAGACAACTACATCTAGAAGAAACCATCATGGGCTATTTAAAGAGAACTCGACCAAACGACCTAATGAACTAGGAAATCCAGCCGACACATATTAGTAGTATTGTAAATATAAATTATTATTATAAACATAATTTCTATTATAATTGATCATAAATTGTTATTGTAATATAATTAATGTGGATTATTATAATTAATGTAAATCATCGTTATTGTATCACTTTTGGCACTGGCCAAAATGTGTTTTATATTAATTTCCAAACAAATTGCCAAATTGTGTACTAGATGTCAATATAATGGTGACAGATGTATGAAATAAAGGAAAAAAAAGTTTCAAATTGAAGTTAAACTTAAGTTCTGCGCTGTACATCCATCTTCTTCATATGTTTAAATCCAGAATAATATTTTTCTCGTGCGTAATTTTCTTGTTTTATGAACTTGTCTATCAGAGTTCGTTAAATGCAAAATGCCACCTTGTATATTTAGTAGTTTCGTTCAGTGATTGTACCCTTTGCGTCGAGCTCCGTTCCGACATTCGGCCGTCCTGACGACGCATTTATCCCTAACTATGTACTCCACGTCTTCATGAACTGCCCCACCGCCAAGGTACGACCCGGACCTTAATATTCACCTACTTTTTAACTTCATGCCGTTCATGATTCAAAGTTTGCACGATCGTATATGGTACTAAATATTCTGGTTTCGACTTCAACCCGGTGCCAAATTATTATAATTATTTTTATTATTATACCTTACAACATAATTAATTATGAGTGCAAGGTGTTGGGGGAATGAGTACTAGCTACAGACTTTCGACTCAAGAGAAAAATATTTTATAGAAAGAAGCATTTTGGAGACCAATCCCATGGGAAAATTTGAACCTGCGACCCTCGGGGAGTGAGTCTAGTATGCTTACCACTACACCACAGAGGGCGGCTGGTGCCAAATTAAGTACGTTTTATTGCAACTATCTCATTTTTCTTGTCGGTTTCGGGTGTCTTGGGTTTGAAGTTATAGTTTTTGTGGATTTCCCGCTGTATCTTTTGAATATTTTCATTACCTGTTATATAGTCGCGTTTTAAATCTAAGTTTTCAATTACAGTATGATGAAGTAGCTCGTTTAAGTCTGTCGGAATATTAATTAACAAGTCACACCCGATGAGTATTCGAAAAGGGCAGGCGTTTGCGCTTCTCGCTAACGTATTATTTATACACTGCTGAACTTGATCGCCAAATCTATACAATTGTTCTGGGTGCTTCGGAAAACAGTGGTACTACTATACGATGAATTTGCTCGACCTGCGCATTCCCCCGAGGGAGTCCTGTTGTAATTAGAATGTTTGGAATCCTTCCTCTTCGCAATAATCCCTGAAAACATGGGATGTGAAAGCCGCACTTGTTTTTGCACAATTTTCATGATAGTTTCTTCCATCTGAGATGGGACAACAAGAGCTCCTGTGACCTTATATAATATGTCGTGAAATATGTAAAAGTCCTCATAATCATTGCTTTCCAATATCTTTCTTATTGCTTTTATCCATCCATCTTCTAACTGTGCCTGCTTTAGCCTGTGCTTTAAAGAATCTTGAAAAAGTAAACAATATGTCCTACTGAGTGCTTTATCCCTTCTTGTTAATTTTTTGATGGAATGATTAACTCATCCATGTTGCATCTCTTATGAGATCCCTGAAAATAGCAATAATGAATCTACAAAAAACAGCTGGTGAGTTAGAAATACTAAATGGAACAAATACATATTCCTATTGTCAGCCGTGAGTTAGGAAAATCGTGTAATTTCTATTCTGTGGTTTAACTGGTACATGGAACAAAGCCACTTTCAGACCTAAAGTTGTAAACACATTTCCATTTTGAAGTCTATCAACTACATCACTCATCAGTGTTATCGGAAAATTGTCATTAATAATATCTTGTTTAACTTTCGGTAATCGCAGCAGGGGCGCTTACTTCCATATTTTTTGTTCACTATTATTACAATGGGAGATGAATAACTGGATGCTCTAGGATGTATGCTACCCTCATCTAACCATTCAGATATTTGCTTGTCTACCGCACATTGGTTCTCCTTTTAAATTCGTCTTGGACGATGATAAACTGGATTGTCGTAACTTAAGACGGCAATACCGTTCTGGCTTCATATCAACTTCGTTGCCGCGCCTTTTAGCAAATGCTTGCTATAAATGAACCCTCCCACCCTACAGTTGATGCTCTCCTCAAATTCATCCACCGACAGCCTAACATCATGCATATTAAGATACGAGCGTGTTCAATCGAACGTTGCTCTATTTCGTATGTTAAGAAGGCATTGAAAAGCAGGACGAAGACTAGTCTGTTTACGCTCCATTGTTATTTCGATACGATAATAGCGCACGCTCCTTTTTAAGTTCTGGCATTATTGGGGGTAACATATTTTTGTTTAGTTATGATCAATAACATCAGAGTAAAGGCCAGTTCCGTTTCATGGAAAATCAGGTACTACCTTGTGAAAGACAGTACGCGAAGTTCCCGTCTGGCCGTCTCTAGCTGGCGAAAGGCTATATGGTAGGCCCAAGAGAACCGGCTGATCTGTGCTGGGGCTACTCCTCCAGCCGTGCCTGCAAGTCTGCCAACTGATATTATTGGTCTAGGTGTAACTGCGTACTGTTGATAAATTCCGTAGTTCTTCTACTGTGCCAGTGGCCTCTGAACCAAACTCGATACAACATACCACCAGCTGCTCCTTACGAATAGTGTATACCCAACTAATCTTTCCCATCCTGGGTCAGACTCCGGTGGTGAATTGACAATATCTGTCTACATTGTTTTTTATTTTGCTTGTAAAAGTCCTATCAACTTCTATGAAATAAATAAAATATTTAAAATAACGAAATACACGAATAAAAAATTGACTTCTTATTTCTGTAAATGACTCCTGGAACAAACAAAAACACCTATCATGATTTCTTCAGCCACTCTTCTAATTTACGGAGAAAGAGCGGCAACAACTATCACAACAGCGGTAGATCCAGTTCTACTAAAGCATCTAACAACAACAACAGTGACAGCTACAACCATAAATACACCTACATCAACCAAAGTACTCACAACAACTGCTTCTTCTAATGTAACGACTACAAAACCAACATCTTCAAACTCTATACGAATGGCAACAAGCGAAAGTACAATAGCCAAGGCAACTAATTTACCACACTCAAAACCAACAGCATTTATAACAACTAACAATACTCCAACAAAACTAAAAATAATTCAAGACTAAAGAGCTTGGACTAAACAATAATGCACAGACCATAAATGATCGACTTAATAAAATTAAACCCACCCAACCCCAATATATGTTCAAGGTTTGCAAGTAATAAGGACACTAATTAATGCCCTTAACGACACCACAAAAAATAAGTATGAACTAAAAATAGTAAAAAACGAAACCAAAATACAGCAAGCTACTCTGCAATCATTAAAATGTTGAACAAAAAACAATATTAAGGCTATATCACAATGGCGCGTTAGTTCGGTCGCGCGTTTACCGGCGCTTACTCTGCGCTTACTCTGCACTCAACAATAGTCTTGGTTTTCTACCTAGGCTACTTCATCATAATTTCGAAGGTCTGGTTATAAGCACCAGTATCTTCATTCAATATTAGTCTTGGTTTTGCACCTAGGCTATTTCATAACCATTAAAACAAGGGTCTGGTGTATCTACCAGGACCCAGCTTAAGTAAGGTGGAATAAAAGAATTCCCACTCTTAACATTGGTGACCCCGACGTGATCCTGTACCTGATCACAATCATCGTAGAAGCTTAACATGGAGACTCTTGCGAAGCACCAGGAGCGGATCGGGCAGCAGATTGAAGCGCTCATAAGCAACTTCAAAAAGGACTCCGAACAGCGTAAAACGATCATATATTACGAGGAACGCATTAGACGACTGAATGAATACTGGACAACCTTTGAGTAACAGGACTCGGAATTAAGAGCCTTGCCAGGGATTCCACTTGACCATGCATATTTTCAAAATGATTATTATGCCAAAATTGCAGCTATTTCATCAACATATCGGGATATGTTTGAGAGACGCCTCGCGGAGCTGACTCAACAGAAACTTCAATTGAGGAGAAGTTATGTAGTCCTCCTGCGGCCACAATAGATAATCAAGGTGCTACTGGACACACGGCATATTCAGCAGGTACCAAACCGCAGCGAGACTCATCAACCAATCGTCGACTAAGCGAGTCTACGCGGTTAATTCGACGCCAAGCCGAAGTGATAAGGACACTACGCCGGCAACTAAATTCAATTATGGACGAAACGGATCGACGCTCGAAACAGTTCCTTTCATTCAAGAAAGGCAACATACTACAACATTGGAACCATATCGAAGACATCAACTATCAGCTATGGGAATTGGAGGCTGATCCTACTCTTGTGGGTTATGATACACACCAATATATAACCCTGGAAGAAGAAGTACAGTCCGTACTGGTACTATTAAGTGAGTGGGACGTAGAAGCTACATCAGCACCGGTAGCAAACAATTCCTTACATCTGCCCAAGATAACCTTGCCTAAATTCGATGGCAATTATTTGAATTGGAGACAATTTCATGACCTCTTTAATGAAATGATCCATAAACAGAAGATAGCGAACTGCCAGAAATTGTCCTGCCTAAAGTCCAACTTAGTAGGAGAAGCCGAGCGCCTGATAAAACACCTCCCAGCCACAAAAGAAAACTACTTGACAGCTTGGAGCATTCTAAAGGAGCGCTATGAGAATACTAGGCTGCTGGTAAACGTAATCCTAAGTAAACTTATCAACCAACCCAATGTTGTAGCAGAAGGAGCCGACAGTTTAAAGCGTTTCCATGACACAACCCAAGAATGTGTATTGGGATTACAAAACATCGGAATTGACACTGGCACCTGGGATCCAATTCCATCTTTCATATTTATAAAGAAGTTGGACAAGGCTTCATACACACTGTATGAGCAATCGCTAGCTAAGCAACGGGAACTCCAATCATTCAAGGATTTCCTAAGCTTCCTGCAATCCCGCTTCCAAGCTCTAGAGGCTTTAGGAGGCAAATCAATCAGCAAAGCAAGTACACTACTTGCAACAAATACCGTCAATTGTCCGCTTTGTGGAAGTAACCATCCACTCTACGCATGTAAGGACTTTGGCAAGTTGAACCCTGACAAGCGGCTGCAACAAGTGAAACGTCATAATCTCTGCATCAACTGTCTCAAATCAGGGCATTCGCTCTCTAACTGCGTTTCAAGTGGATGCCGGAAGTGCTCCAAACAGCATAATTCTATGCTACACTTTGAGGGAGCCATAACCCAACCCTCTCCAGCTTCAAATACTAATAATTCAAGAATTCAACCTGGTCATACGAAAGATAAGACGTCAACTGCAAGTATCGACCAACACAGCGTATTAGCTACTCATGCTATTGCACGCACTAAGTATGTCGCACTGTGTACAGCATTAGGGAAATTAATCGACCACTCAGGAGCCACTATCGAATGCCGAGCCTTACTAGATTCAGGCTCCCAGCTAAATCTCATCACGGTGAAGCTAGCTAATAGACTAGGCTTAAAGGAAAGACTGAGTTGTTAACAATAAAGGGCATCGGGCACGCCAATCAACAGTCACAAAGGCTTGTCAATACAAAAATAGCATCCCGAATATGTAATTTCTCGGCCAATTTCGAAGCCTTCCTCCTACCACAAATAACTCTACCGCAACCATCGATAGACATAGATACCCCCAGCTGGGAAATACCACACAGCATTAAATTGGCAGACCCAGCATTCAACACTCCAGGTCCTATTAATATTCTGTTGGGAGCAGATTTGTATCACGACATTCTTAGCATCGGACAAATTCGTTTGGGAAAGGGTTTGCCAACATTACAAAACACCGTTTTTGGATGGATTGTGGCGGGCAAAATCGACAACCACTACCTTGATGAACTAACATGCGGAGTGCTGACTAATACAGAATTTTGGATACTAGAGGAAGTAGATGCCAAGGTTCCCACACAAACACAGGAGGAAAGGATGTGCGAAGAGCACTTCAGCGAAACAGTGAAAAGAAATCCACTTGGCAGATTTGTCGTACAACTGCCTTTCAAAAAAAAAAACCTGAAAGATTAGGACACTCTAAGGATCTGGCCTTGAGGAGATTCAAGTCATTGGAACGCAAGCTCACCAAGGATCCCACATTGAAAGGAATGTATGCTGACTTTATGGCCGCATATCATCAACTTGGCCATATGAGTCTCATTAAGGAAAAAGAGGTAAAGTCCCCATCATACTTCCTACCACATCATGGTATCCTTAAGCCATCAAGCACAACCACCAAATTGAGAGTTGTTTTTGACGCATCAGCGAAGTCATCAACGAACCTTGCACTAAATGACGTGCTAGCTACTGCTCCAACAATTCATGACGATCTATTCACCATATTACTGCGCTTTCGGTTGCCCAGATTCGTTTTCACCGCAGATATAGAAAAGATGTACCGTCAGACCCTAATCAACGACCAGGATCGAAATCTTCAATTAATTGCTTGGAGAACTGAACCTACTTTACCAATTCAGTTCTATAAGCTAAATACAGTAACATATGGAACAACATCAGCACCTTATTTGGCAACAAAATGCTTGCAACAACTCGCCCAAGATGAAAGGATCAACCATCCAGTCGCTGGCGCAATCCTTCAAAGGGATTTCTATGTGGATGACGTCATGACAGGATGCAATAGCCTAACAGAAGCCATTTTTGCTCAAGCTCAACTCCAGCAACTACTCGCCAAAGGTGGCTCCAAACTGAGAAAATGGTGCGCCAATCATCACAAACTGCTGCAGAAGATACCAATGGCAGATAGAGCAATGCAGTTTGACTTCGATATAGACTCCGACGACCACATTAAAACACTAGGATTGTCATGGATTCCAGTAAATGATAGCCTCCGGGTCAAAACAAATTGTTCCGATACAACAAGGATTACTAAAAGGATTGTATCCTCGGACATTTCGCGTCTTTTTGATCCCCTTGGGCTTATGGGACCAGTAGTCGTATCAGCAAAACTATTTCTGCAGCAACTTTGGACATTAAAGCTAGATTGGGATGCAGCATTGCCAATGGACCTACACACACGATGGCTCCGTTTTCGATATGAACTAACTGAATTGGACAAAATTGATGTACAAAGACATGCCTTTGGAAAACACGTGCCGAAAATGGTTCAGATACATGCCTTCGCTGATGCCTCTGAACGGGCTTACGGCGGTACAGTTTACGTTCGGTCAATTACCGAGGACAACGTAGTACTTGTAGGACTACTTTACGCCAAATCCAAATCCAAGGTTGCACCAGTCAAGTCTACCACAATTCCAAGACTAGAACTCTGTGCGGCTGAGTTAGTAATTCGAGTAAAAATAGAAGAACAGCTGCGAGACACTCCTACGTTCTTCTGGTCAGATTCTGAAATTATACTGGCATGGATCAATTCCACATCGTCATCGTATCAAACCTTCGTTGCCAACCGTATAGCTACCATACAAAATCTCAGCTTACCTCAACAATGGCGACACACCAGATCGAAAGAAAATCCAGCCGATATTCTATCACGTGGAATTACTCCATCAAAATTGAAGAACTATACGTTATGGTTCTATGGTCCCTTATTTCTTCATAGCTCAGAAGCAACATGGTCTGTGCCATACAAATCTGAATCTGACTGCAATGAAGAACGAAAATGAACGGTTACAGCGAACGTGGCCCAATCATGCGGAGACCACTTCATAAACAACATCAACCATATTACTGCGCTTTCGGTTGCCCAGATTCGTTTTCACCGCAGATATAGAAAAGATGTACCGTCAGACCCTAATCAACGACCAGGATCGAAATCTTCAATTAATTGCTTGGAGAACTGAACCTACTTTACCAATTCAGTTCTATAAGCTAAATACAGTAACATATGGAACAACATCAGCACCTTATTTGGCAACAAAATGCTTGCAACAACTCGCCCAAGATGAAAGGATCAACCATCCAGTCGCTGGCGCAATCCTTCAAAGGGATTTCTATGTGGATGACGTCATGACAGGATGCAATAGCCTAACAGAAGCCATTTTTGCTCAAGCTCAACTCCAGCAACTACTCGCCAAAGGTGGCTCCAAACTGAGAAAATGGTGCGCCAATCATCACAAACTGCTGCAGAAGATACCAATGGCAGATAGAGCAATGCAGTTTGACTTCGATATAGACTCCGACGACCACATTAAAACACTAGGATTGTCATGGATTCCAGTAAATGATAGCCTCCGGGTCAAAACAAATTGTTCCGATACAACAAGGATTACTAAAAGGATTGTATCCTCGGACATTTCGCGTCTTTTTGATCCCCTTGGGCTTATGGGACCAGTAGTCGTATCAGCAAAACTATTTCTGCAGCAACTTTGGACATTAAAGCTAGATTGGGATGCAGCATTGCCAATGGACCTACACACACGATGGCTCCGTTTTCGATATGAACTAACTGAATTGGACAAAATTGATGTACAAAGACATGCCTTTGGAAAACACGTGCCGAAAATGGTTCAGATACATGCCTTCGCTGATGCCTCTGAACGGGCTTACGGCGGTACAGTTTACGTTCGGTCAATTACCGAGGACAACGTAGTACTTGTAGGACTACTTTACGCCAAATCCAAATCCAAGGTTGCACCAGTCAAGTCTACCACAATTCCAAGACTAGAACTCTGTGCGGCTGAGTTAGTAATTCGAGTAAAAATAGAAGAACAGCTGCGAGACACTCCTACGTTCTTCTGGTCAGATTCTGAAATTATACTGGCATGGATCAATTCCACATCGTCATCGTATCAAACCTTCGTTGCCAACCGTATAGCTACCATACAAAATCTCAGCTTACCTCAACAATGGCGACACACCAGATCGAAAGAAAATCCAGCCGATATTCTATCACGTGGAATTACTCCATCAAAATTGAAGAACTATACGTTATGGTTCTATGGTCCCTTATTTCTTCATAGCTCAGAAGCAACATGGTCTGTGCCATACAAATCTGAATCTGACTGCAATGAAGAACGAAAATGAACGGTTACAGCGAACGTGGCCCAATCATGCGGAGACCACTTCATAAACAACATCAACCATAGGAACTCATTTCCTAAACTCCAAAGGATCACAGCCTATGTGGCACGGTTTATTCAACACAGTCGCAATCCTAATCACAAGAAGGGTTCCTCATTAACCTGCGAAGAGCTCGAAGAGGGATTGCGCATCATAATTAGAGCCATGCAGCAAGGTGAATTTGCAACAGAGTGGAAGCATCTGAAATCCTTTAGAGAACTTCACAAATCCAGTGATCTTTTAAGTTTATCACCATTTCTCGACGAAAACAACATAATTCGAGTAGGTGGCCGACTGGAAGCCTCATTACTTTCATACGATGCAAAACACCCGATGTTACTACCCGCATCTCATCCATTCACGAAACTTTTGATGGAGGACATTCATTGAAAAAACCTGCATATCGGACCACAAGGACTTTTAGCAACTACACGGCAACGTGTCTGGTCGGTAAAAGGGAAAACTCTGGCACGAACGACCGTAAAAAATTGCATCACATGCTACAAAAACAAGCCTAAACTCTTAACTCAAATCATGGGCAATCTACCTGCGAATCGCGTAGAACCTGCTAGGCCATTCATCAACTCTGGCGTAGACTTCTGGGGACCCGTCTGGACATATTATCGCCTAAGAGGAAAACGTCCTCAGAAAAGCTATGTTGCGGTATTTATTTGCTTCACTACGAAAGCAGTACACTTAGAAATGGTAACTGACTTAACTACCGAAGCCTTCATTGGAGCTCTGACGCGATTCATGGGTAGACGCGGCAACTATAGAAACTTATATTGCGACTACGCCACAAACTTTGTAGGTGCCAAGAACAAACTTTCAGAGCTCACCGAGTCCATATTCTCGACAGAGGGACAAGAAAAAATAAAAAATTCCTGTAACTACAAAGGAATCAACCTCCACTTCATTCCTCCCCGCGCTCCTCATTTGGGAGGCTTATGGGAGGCAGCTGTCAAATCGGCCAAACACCTTCCTCAACGCAGTCTTAATAACGAATCTCTCACATATGAAGAACTGGACACACTCATAATTGATATCGGAGCCATACTCAATTCAAAAACGCTGGCAATTAATCAACAGCATCAAGGCAATTAATCAACAGCATAAGGAAGACAACACACCCGTTCGTCAGTGGCCTCTGGGACGTATAACTAAGGTATATAATGGCGAATATGGCTATGTTCGTGTTGCAGACATCCGTACTATGAACAACTCGTTAAAGAGACCGATACACCGTCTTGCCCCACTCCCAATAGAACCCACTTCCGAAGCCCAGCAGGAATCCGCGCCTGCAGCACCGCCGAAAAAATACCAACTTAGTAATATAGGCACCGTAATCACAGGTTTACTACTCTGCTTGGCAATAACGCCATGTGATGGAATTAAGCAAGACAAATTTAACAAAAAACTCGGCCTCTATTTTGAGAACATAGGCACCACCAACATAATAACCAATGGGATTTAGTCATATTTTATGACCTCGATCCCTACTGGCAAGAATGGCGAATCATAAAAAATATGACGTTCGTGGTAGACAAAGTTTGTGGTCAGCTACTCCAAAGAGAATCTTTTCAGCGAATTGGTTTATTACACAACCACAGGCTGAGGGACATGAGCAAAGAAAACAATCTTCTGTCGGCACCATCAAACAGCCGGCAGAAAAGAGGCGCCTTGGATCTTATCGGCAATGTTGCTAATAGTCTTTTCGGAGTATTAGACTCAAAATATGCAGCCGACATGTCAAACATTATCGATGGAATATATAGAAACGAGAACCACGTGGTGAAACTATTGAAAAATCAGACTTCCATTATCGATTCCACACTAAATGTTCTGAAAAAGGACCAAATAGCAGTCGGAAAGGGTTTCCGTGATTTCCAAGTACAACTGCAAACTGTGGTTGCTCAATTTAATAATATCACCGAGCAACTCCATCAAGAAGAGCTTTCCAAGCTGTACTATGCGCTAGCAATGGAACTAGATATAACCATGCAAGGATTTCAACAAATGCAGATGGCCAAAATTGAGAGCATTACTGACACACATCATGGCAAGATAAATCCATTAATGGTATCGCCTCCACAACTTCGACAGGAACTCACAACGATCAAGACACATCTACACGAAGGTCTTCGGTTGCCACTAGCTCAAGGCAATATTCTGGAATTCTACAAGACAATGGAAATCGAAAGCACAATTCTCAAAAACTATGTGCTCTTTCGGCTCCGATTGCCACTAGTGGATACTGAAAAGTATAACCTGTACAAACTAACCTCAATTCCTACATCCATAAATTCAACTCTAATTCTCATCGAACCAGTTATGAAAATCGTGGCTATAAGCCTTCACAGGGATCAATATTACCCATTCAATGATGAGTTGTCATCTTGTATGAAGATGGAACGAATCAACTATCTATGCCACCATCGTCATCCCATTTATAAATCGGGCGCTGAATTCGGAAGATGCGAAATGGATCTATTTAATCATCTATCAGTATCCGAGAGCTGTCATCTCCACCAAGCTGGTTCGGATTCCGTTTGGTATCAGTTGCAGAACGGAAACCAGTGGATTTATGGGGTGAACAAGATGTCCTCAATCAACGTGATATGTGACAACAACATCTCACAACCATCATTAGACGGCGCAGGACTCTTGGAGCTTGACGACACCTGCTTTATAAAGGAAGGCAAAATACTTATCCAAGGCCACAAAAGCTACGAAAGTACGCGTAAAATGGCTTATACACGACTTGCGAGCCTACCAAAACCTATTTTAATACAGCATCTAACGCCTTTATCAAATAAGCCACACATTTCATATCCAACTTGGTAGAAACAACGCGATTGCAGAATCAGTTGGCAGAAATCAAACCCAATGACATAAGCTACCACCATATTCATCATTATACATACCGTCAGTTATCTTTGCGTCCTTGGAATCGTTATAATTACAATTGTAATCGCATGGCGAACATACAAAACAAGGAAACCGAAACCAGTACCACGGAGATTGAATATCACAAATCATGAATCACAAATCTGTCGACACCCGGCGAACCAACCTTTACTGTAAATGTTGAACCGCTGTTCAACGAGGGGGAGAGTGTTGCATTCTAAGCGAAGTCAACAACCGCTGCAATGCACGCCCTTGACTGCGGCCAACGACAGCGCAAATCGCTGACAACGAATTTTCACGCGCATCAGCACTTTGTGCACATTAATTATAGCTTTTTTGCATTACCTTTATATTAATTGTTTATGTTTTATTTTATAAGTAAAATATCTAAGTAAGCATTAATGGCTCAATTGTAATAGTATAAATTAAGTGAAATTATTAAATATGTATCAGTTCTTTGAAACCTATCAACGAGTGTTTTATTTAATTGGTCATTCCGGAGGTCAACAATAGTCTTGGTTTTGTACCTAGGCTACTTCATCATAATTATCGAAGGTCTGGTTATAAGCACCAGTATCTTCATTCAATATTAGTCTTGGTTTTGCACCTAGGCTATTTCATAACCATAAAAACAAGGGTCTGGTGTATCTACCAGGACTCAGCTTAAGTAAGGTGGAATAAAAGAATTCCCACTCTTAACACATTCAATATTCTGCAGATCAAGACATAATCAAGGCTGAGTTGGCAGAGCTGGGACATACTTTTTTAAAGATTTTCAATATTCAGCAACGAATTACCCAAAAACCCCCACCACTTTTTTTTGTGGCACTAGAGTCAAATGAAAATAGCAAAGATATTTACAGCATTGTAAAACATCATTTGAACCCCCCACAAAAAAAGAGGCATACCTCAATGTGCAAACTGCCACAAATATGGGCACACCAAAAACTATTGCACGAAGGAATCAGTCTGTGTCAAATGCGCGGGTATACACATAACTATACACTGCCCTATAAACTATGACAGTGATCAATTAAAATGCGCTTCATGTGGTGAAAAGCACACTGCAAGCTACAAAGGCTGCGAAATATACAAATCCCTAATGGTTAAACGTTTTCCAGCACTGAGAAAAAAAGAACTCCCATTATCAAAGAAGACCCCATTCGGGTACTAACTAATGCAATCGACCCCTTAAAATCCTACGCACAAGTACTTTCGAGACATACAGCCAACTCTTGTAACACAGCCCAATATTAATCCCTTACCTCCGAACAATGAGCTCGCTGAGCTCAAGGACATGATGAAACAACTCATGGCACAAATGCCTGAACATTATTTCAACATTGTTAGCCAAAACTAATGAACAAAACAAATAATAAGTTAAAAATAGTTATATGAAACGCAAATGGGCTCCTACAGCACAAACGAGAACTCGACCATTTCATAAATGACAATTCTACTGACTTGATGGTTATATCTGAAACCCACAGCTACATTAAAATCCCAAACTTTAAAGTATACCACACAAACCATCCAGATAACAAGGCTCGCGGTGGATCAGCTATTATAATTAAACAAACAATAAAATGTATAGAACTCGACAGCTACAAAGAAAACCACATTCAGGCAACGGCAATACAAATAATAGACGCATTTGGACCAATAGTAGTTTCATCCCTATATTGCCCACCAAAGCACACTATCACCACTTCACAATATAATGCTTTCTTCAATACTCTAGGACAGCGATTAATCTTAAGAGGTGACTTTAACGCAAAACATATGGACTGGTGTTCAAGGATCACAAATACCAAAGGGAGAAATCTACTTAACGCAATCAAATTTAATAACTCTAAGCATACTAGCACAGGCGAACCCACTTATTGGCCATCCGATCTAAAGAAACCTCCAGACTTAATTGACTTCTGAATCGTTAAAAATATTGATGTAGAAATTATGGTAACTAAATCGTGCTTCGAACTTTCTTCAGAGACAGGTGTAGAATCATGGATATATGCGTATGAGCCGGAAACAAAACAACAATCGACCGTGTGGATATTCCAAGACGAGCTAAATCCAACAAAAGTTGTTCTTGGAAGAAGCACAGCGAAGCAAATGGTCGCCAGTTTCTTCGGCCGAATGGGTAATGTGGCCACTGTTCCTCTTGAGCAACGTAGGACGTTCAATTCTGAGTGGTACACGACCATTTGTTTGCCGGAAGTCTTCGGAGAAATTCGAAAAACCAACCGCCAAAGACAAATCATTCTCCATCATAACAATGCGAGCTCTCACTTATCTCGTCAAACAGGTGAATTTTTGAGCAGTCAAAACATCGAATTGATGACTCATCCTCCGTACAGTCCTGATTTGGCACCCAATGACTTCTTCTTGTTCCCGAATATCAAAGGTAAACTGCGTGGTCAACGATTTACAAGCGCCGAAGAAGCAGTCTCAAGAGGAATGGAAAAACTGCTATGACAAATGGTTTGAACGAATGCAAAAGTGTATTGATCATCAAGGGAAATATTTTGAAAAACAATAAAGCCATTTTCATTTAAAAATGTTTGTTATTATTTGCTATTCCCGAAATATAAATAGTACCCCTCGTACAATGAAAAAACAGACTGGGAATCATTTAGAGAAATAAGCACAAATTGTGTCTCAACGTTGCCCTCAAAATACCTGAAATCTTGAAAGTGCAATTATCCACCTAAAAGATGTAGTACATGAATCCAATACGAGATCCACGACAGTAATAAAACAAAAAGAAACACGGATGAACAATCCTATATGCATAAAAAATAAGATTAAAGAAAAGCGTAAAATTAGACAAACATGGCAAAGAAAAAGATTTCCACCGGATAAAACTAAGTTAAATAAAGTTACGAAAGAAATGCTTAAAATATACGACAACAAGAAAACCTGCAACAGGTAGATTAATCTTACTGCAACACAAACGATAAATTACTCTCTAAGGAAAGTTACCAGTAAACTTCAAAACGTAACTAGTCATCAACCGGCAATTTTAAAAACTAACAACTCCTGGGCTAGAACTAACGAAGACAACTAACAACAACAACAATATCAATACCTACATCAGCATCAAATTATTTGTAAAATCATCCAATTCATATTCCCATTAAAAACATCAGATTCAAATTCACTTTAAAATCATCCAGCATCAAATTCTTTGTAACATCTCCAGTTTAAATTCGCAATAATCATCCAACTAAAATTCAATGTAAATTCATGAAATTAATTTCTTTATTCATGAAATTAATATCTTTATTAATTTATTTTACGATATAATTACTTGTACTTTAAAATAATTTGTTCATTATAAAATTGATTGTGAAGTGGAAAAGTTCTTTTATTTGAACATCTTAACTCGCGCACCTGAGCACACCAGAAGGTGGGGATAAGGGGCCGATACCGAAATAATAATAATAATGGAGAAGTTTGCATGGGCCATTAAAAGTTTCGTCTCCTACAAATCACTTGGACCGGATGGGATCATTCCAATGATGCTGATTATAACATAGGAATGGGTAATACCTTGTCTGGAGGTCATTTTTACCGCATGCCTTGCACTCAACTACGTTCCTTCCAGCTGGAGACGAGCAAAAGTCGTGTTTATCCCAAAAGCAGGAAAAAGAGGTCACGCATCGGTAAGGCATTTTTGGTCAATATGCCTGACTTCGTTTGTTCTCAAGACCCTGGAAAGACTACTGGGCCTCCATATAAGGATGGAAGTAGAGAAAAACCTTTCTGATGCCCAACACGCTTACCTGAAAGGGAAATCGACAGAGACAGCTCTTCATGAGGTAGTGAGAGCGGTGGAAAGGTCCATCGAATACAAATATACATACGAATATACACTAGTAGTCTTTATGGACAAGATTTTTAGCAATATCCTAACAGAGGCAGTACAAACATCGCTGGAAAACCTTGGAGTGGAGTGGCTTTTCCGTGGGTGGATTAATGCAATTCTCACAAGGGTGGTGGTTTGGTAGTAGCCGCCTAAATAAATATGTGAAAAGAGGTACCCCACGGGGACTATTATCTCCCCGATGGCGTCCTCAAAGAACTAAACGAGGAAGGTAGTAAAGTGTTGGCGTGTGCGGATGACATGGTAATAATGGTATCAGGGATGTAACCCGATGTGAATAACAGAATGTTGCTTGAAGAAAAAGTATGACGCAGTAGTGGACTTTGGTCACTGATCCAAGTCCCGACCTCTCACACCTCCGCAATAGGTCACTACTATTTTCCACACCATTCGGTGTTCAAACTTGAAAGTACGTCTACCAAAGTTCCGGTTGGGTTCAACGTATCTCAGCGAATACGCAGACATATCTCCAATTACTCCCTCTGCACATTTGACTTGAAAACATCTATCCTTTATATACAGGGTGGCTGATGAAAGCCGCTACCAAAAAAAAATGTAATAACTTTTTTTCTATTTAATGTATCTGGTTTTTTTTTCATTTTGCAGATTGATTGTTAGATTTATCAAAAATGGATAACTGGGACACTGAAACAAGAATTTGGATTGTCCGCCGCTATCATGCACTGGAGTCCGTAGTTGCGGTTCAAAGGGAGTATAGGCGCACGTTTGGCGGCAATCCACCGAGCAGATGGACCATAATGAGACTTGTAAACAACTTTGCCGAGCATGGGACAGTCAACAGAAGACCTTACCATCGAAACCCTTCAGTTCGGACGATCGGACAATCGCTGCAGTAGCTGCTGCCATACAAAATAATCCAAGAGTTTCGACAAGAAGCTTTTCTGCTCAAATGGGTATAAGCAGACAGTCATTGCAGTCAATTATGAATAAAGATTTGGACTTATTCCCATATAAAATTCAAATGGCCAACAAATTGAACGCAGCAGACTTCCCGATTCGCTTGGAATTTTGCTAGAAGATGCTTCAAATGGTGGAAGAGGACGGAAACATGATCAACTGTCTTTTTATGTCTGACGAGGCCCATTTCGATTTAAACGGCAACATAAATAAACAAAATTGTCGAATATGGAGTGCTTCCAACCCACAGATACTCCATGAGACGGAATTACATCCACTTCGTGTTACAGTGTGGTGTGCAGTTTCATCACGCTGCATTGTCGGGCCCTACTTCTTCGAAGAAAACGGTCACACCGTTACGGTTACTGGAGACCGTTACTTGGCCATGTTGAGAGACTTTTTCTATCCAGAATTACGCCGAATGAGAATTGCTTTCAACTCAGTGTGGTTTCAGCAAGATGGTGCAACTCCTCACATAGCCCGGCCTGTTATGACAGAATTGCGACGAAAATTTCCCAATAAGCTGATATCCAGAAACTCCACATTCCGTTGGCCCCCCAGGTTGCCGGACCTTACTGCACCTGACTTTTTCTTGTGGGGTTACTGCAAACAGGAAGTCTACAAAGCAAAACCAACAAATTTGAACGAACTAAAGCAATCCATTCGAGAAACAATTGCGGCTATTCCTGTCTCAACTCTCCAAGCAGTAATGAATAACTTTTTGATAAGATGCCGCACATGCATCAACGAGCAGGGGGGGCATTTAAATTCCATTATTTTTAAAACTAATTAAACTATATTTAATAAAATTGAATGAGCTTTAACATTAATAAAAGAAAAATGAATTCCATACACTGAAAAAAAAGTTATTTGAGTTTCTTAATGTAGCAATATTCATCAGCCACCCTGTATGATTCCAAGACTATGAATATTTGAAGACAGACAATTTTTTATTTTATATATAAGGCCCTCGTGCCATACTTTGTCAAAGACTTATGCAACATCAAGGATCACTGCAGATCTGATTTGGGACACTAGTCGATGAATATGTTCAACAGTGCCATCCTTTTTTCGAAAGCCATACTGGTGGTGAGGTATTATTTTGTGCTGTACAAGATATGGGGTTGCTATTGCTAGCAATATCTTATCGATGTAACGACTCCTCTTCTATAGCTGGGGTAGACTCAGCGGCTTCCAGGGGTCGTGTACCGAAAATTTATATATTGAATTCCACCAGGGTAATTATAGTTTAAATTTCTTTATTTATTTAAAATATTGTAATAAAGTTTACTACTACGGACTTAGTTAGTCCTTACAATAATATTAAATTGATCTTAGGTCTATCACTTGGGGTACTACTCTTCGCGTGCCTAGCTAAGGTTTTATTTTGTTGTCCTTGTCCCTATAGGCGAACTGTCACGTTGCAGATCTATGTGTCTCAGTGAGAAAACGATTGAAAACTAGATGTTCTCACTGAGGCTCTAAGTTCTGGTAGCGTATGGGTCTTAGCGAGAAAACGATTGAAAACCAGATGTTCTCACTAAGTCCTCAAGTTCTCGTAGCGTATATTACTTAGTGAGAAAACGTTTGAAAACCAGATGTTCTCACTAAGTCTCTAAGTCTCTGTATCGTTTGTGTCTGAGTGAGAAAACGATTGAAAACCAGATGTTCTCACTGAGTTCGTAGCGCATGTGTCTAGTAGAATAGCGTAGCGTATGTTCGTAGCGTATGTGTCTAGCAAAAGAGCAGGTCCAATGTCGTCGGCGGTATGCAGCAAAAGAGACCTACTCCTCGAACGACATTGGTTATATAGTCTTAAAGACCACCACTGCCAGTGTATAGTGTTGTTGGTGGGCCGTTGTTTGAAGTTCCACTCCCGTTGGTCGGCGTCGCTTGTTGCTAAGCCAGGCTCGTTGTTGTTGTAGTGGTTTGTCCTTTGATCCCCTTCGCCGCTTTGTTGTTGTTCTTCTGTTTGTTGTTGTCCTGATCATTTGTCCTTTGGCAACCTTCAATAGTGTTTTGTTATTGTGGACATTTTCCCTTCGTTCACCTTTGCAGCTTTGTCGATTTTTTCCATCACTCAATTATTTTATGTATAATTTTCTTCTTTTTCACTTTGTGTTTTGTCCGTACTGGTGGCATGAGTAGCGATCATTCTGTCGTGCTACTTTTGTGTTTTGTATTCGTTTCTATATGTCGTTGATATATTCTTTAGCGAACGAACTTATTCGGCAAGCTCGGTTCCTACTGGGTACTCAATTCAATGTTGCGTTGCATTAGTCGGGTAGACTTTTACTATTTTCTTAAATGCCATACTTGGGTTTGTTACTCATGGCGTGTGTGTGTATATAGGTTCCTAAACTGCGCTCGTTGGTTTTGTTGTGAGGCAAAATTTATGTTTGTAAATTTTGGTCCTCACATCGAATAGTTTCGAAACGACGGATAGCAGGCTTATTGGTCTGTATGTCGAGACTTGTGTTGGAGTTTTGCCAGGATTCGGTATCATATTTCTGTGGGATAGTTTCCAGATTTGGGAAAGTAGGCTTGTCTTAAAAGTATTTAAATCGTTAATTAAATGGTTTGCTGCAAGTGGAAGTAGCTCCGTCATAAACTTTGTGGTTATCAGGTCGTGGACTCCCACTTTCTTTTTGCCTAAAAGAGATGAGATGCCACACTTCTTTCGGTTTCAATAGTATGTACATATGAGGGATTTCGTTGCCTATTTTTGGTATTTTGAAGCTATTACTAGGAGGGTTTGGTTGGAATACAGCTTTTGATGTTGAGCAAAAACTTGCCCCTTCTCTTCATTGTTTCTCGCCCATCGTCCGTCAATAAATTTTATAGGTGAGTCTGCTTGTGTTGGTTTGTTCATATTTTTGACTGCCTTCCATAAGGAGTAGTTGTAGCCTCATTTCACAGTTTGTTTTTAGCTGTAGTGAATTTTTCTTTAGCACTGGTGACCTGTGCTCTTGCCACAATTGTCTGAGCCGTCTATTTGCCTTGAATGAAGTTCAGCACATTGATTTGCGTGAGATTTGCATGTTTGGGGGTGTGGCGTGGATTTCAGCTGATAAAAGCATACAGTTGAATGTTTGTACGGCATAATCTAATTCATCCGGGTTGTTAAGACTACTTTTATCAAGAAGGTGGCTGCTACTGTAATTGAAGCTAATTTGTTTTGTTTGTTGCTAAGAGAAACGGTTATTTTATGACTTCTGCATATTGCCTTAAGTGTATTATGACTGGAGAGTGGTCTCAACTCAGTTCATAGCATGATTCTGTAGACATTAGTGTTTGGTTGAGTCCTTTCGTTATTGCAAAGTCTAATAAGTACAGGATCTTCCGTTGGTCCGAGGGCCAGAATGTGGTTGACCAGAAGAGACATAATAAATTTTATTATGCCAATTCGTCGGGGCATAATATAAATTTTTACCCTTGGATTTACTTTTTATATTTATATAGCGATCCATTCCAGTCTGGAGGGCCCCACTATACGGTTTGTATTTTGTTTGATATTACCTGATAGTGTATTATTGCTGGCTTCATGTAGGTAGATAAGGCGGCCGCCGAAGGCCGCACTTAGGCCATCATTGACCCCTTGTGATATTGCATGAGACATCAGGTACCATCCCTTTCAAAGGTCCAGCCATTTGGAGCTTTTAATGAAGCAGTTGATGGAGCTAATCTTTTTATTTGAGATATCTCCCAAAGAGTCCAGAAAGTAGTCGCCCACGAAAGTGCGCTTCAGACCATCGCCTGCCCGCTGTGCCTAAGGATATTGTATTTACTAAGAGCTTTCATGTGGCAATAGGAATCCAAAGTTTGACCTATCTGGTTCAATCGGTATGGTAGTACCCTCACGGGTAAGTTCATCCGCTTTACAGTTCCCTGGAATATCCCTGTGGTCGAGAACCCAGCACAGATGCAGACGGGTCTGCCTAGCTATCTCTTCTAAAGATTTGCGATAGCTCTTGACGGCTTTTCAGGTGATAATACCCGAATCCAGAGAGCGCAAAGCTGCTTGGCTTTCGGATTGAATGCAAATATCATGTCCACATATTTCCTTCTTCTTTAGCCAAGACATGGCTGCCTCTATAGCCGCGACCTCTACTTGAAAAATACTGCAGTGGTCGTGGTGTTAATGTCCAAATCTTCTGAGAATACACCACCTCCCACCCTACTCTGTAACTTGGATCCAACTGTGTAGATGTGCATGCATCCCTTTTGCATGAGAGGGGATGCCATCCTTCCATTCGTCCCCGGAGGGAATGGAAATCCTGCACTTTGAAGGCATAAATAGGCGTGACATATTCGAATGAGTCAGGAATACCCTAGAAGCGTCTTAAGACGCATGACCTTCGATCCTGGCAACAAATTGATGCCAAAAAGCCCTAACAGGCAGCAAATTGAGCATATTGTCCAAACTTGCCATTGGAGTCGTTCTAATGGCACTACTTATGAATACCTCTGCCGTTCTTTGTACTTTTGTTACCAGCCTGTTGTATGTGGATTTACTTAGGGCTGTCCATCAAGAAAGCACCCCATAAAAAAGGACTGGTCATACCACAGCCTTGAATATCCAATAGGCCACCTTAGGCTGTAAACCCCCATTAATTTTACCAATAATTCTAAAGAACTACCTGAGCCTTCCTAATGCGCTCAATTATACATATACAAATATATATATTAGCCTTCCAGTTCAGCTTCCTATATAGGATCTCGCCCAAATATTTAGCTTCCTCGACAAGATTAATATCTACACCCATTGGTTTTGGAGCGATAAATTGAGAATTTTATACTTGCTAGTGAAGAGCACCAGCTTAGTCTTGGTCGGATTAGCCCCGAAACCACAGTCTGTAGTCCATTTAGAGAGAATGTTCCACATGTCATCAAGTCTCTCAAAGTAGATATGCATTTTCCCGAGATACTTATAGCAACATCATCCGCATGCGCAACCTTGCACCCTTCCTTCTCCAGTCGAGCTATAAGCTCATTTACTGCAAGATTCCAGAGTAGAGGTGAAAGAAGTCCACTTTGAGGTGTGCCTCTGCACACGGACATTTTGGCCGACGTGTTCCAACTGTGATTTGATTATGCTCCCACTAAGCATATTTTCAATCCACTAGCTAATGGCGGGTTCCACCTCCAAGTCTCGCATTGCATCGATTATTGCGTGTTATTTGATGTTGTTAAAACCTCCCTCAATGTCCAGGAATGCAACTATGGAGAACTCCTTGTTATGCAGGGAGTACTCAATACTAGAGACTAAGAAGTGTAAAGCGGTCTCAACCGATTTACCCTTGAAGTAGGCATGTTGAGAGACTGACAGCTTCTGTCTATCTTTAGTGAGCCTCAGATGAATGTCTAACAACGTTTCCAGGATTTTCAGACAGAAGGAGGACAGACTAATGGGTCTTAGGTCCACTGGAATTGTGTGCATTTGCCGGCCTTGGGTATAAAAATTACCCTCACATGCTTCCAGGAGTCCGGAATATATGCTAAATCAAAACAACTTTTGTAGATCTTGAGCAGCCACTCGATTTTAAGATTCTCTGACTGCGCAATCTCAATTGGAGCTACACCATCTGGGCCAGACGCTTTATATGGTTTGAAGCTATGGATACTCCATTGCAATTATGTCTGAGCTGACTTCGACTACATTTGAGCTGGGCTTCGTTCTCCGCGGAATGGTTTTTTTTTTTTTTTTTTTTTTTTGTGAGGTGTAAAGCAGTAAAAAACCCTTGTAGTGTGGGGCCTTAACCCACTAAAATCACCCCGATGTCCGGACGGATTATCCTCTCGGGACCTCACCGTTAGGTAATACGTCGAGAGGCCGTTACGAGCGTTACCGCTCAATCGTCAGTCTTAGGTCTGTCCATTTTCAGTCCTACTTCATCCCTATTAACGTTTTCCTCAGCACTGCGCTGGCGTGCTGCTGTTCGGGCGCGTGCTGCTGTTCGGGCGCGTTCAGTGTTCCGCAGAGTTATCATCATAATGGGTACTGTAGAACAAACTGCCTCCCATTTAGTCTCGGTTTCACACATATACGCTACCAGATTAGCCACTGCTGGTTGTTCTCCTAAGATAGCGCTCAAGTTGTTTCTGCTCTCGTTAAATCGCGGGCAATGAAAAAGTATATGCTGCGCGTTTTCCTGCTCTCTCGGGCAACTTGGACAAAACGGGTCAACATCGTATTTGTATTTGTGCAAGTATTCCTTGAAGCACCCGTGGCCACTAAGCATCTGTGTCAAATAGAAGTTAAGTTCGCCGTGTGTGCGCGAGTACCATTCGTTGATATTATGTATCAGTTGGAATGTCCATCGGCCTTTGCTGGATTGCTCCCATCTTTGCTGCCATTGCTGCATGGTTTTCTGTCTTATTTCAAGCTTATCTGCAGCCGTTGGTCTTGTCACTCTCCTATACAAATCCTGCATTTCATATGCAAGCAGGTCGATTGGTGGCTTACTTGATAACACACAAATGGCATGATCCGAAGCTGTCCGAAAGGCGCTAGCAACCCTTAGCGCGCTGAGCCTATGTACAGATCGGATTCCTTTTGAGACACTCTCTGTACGCGCGACTTCTGCCCAAATTGGAGCCGCATATAGGATGATCGAGGTAGTTACCCTCGATAGTAGCTTCCTTCGACTTGATCTGGGTCGTCCCAAGTTTGGCATCATCTTTGTGAGCGCACCGTTGACGCGGGCCGCCTTTCGCATACTGTCCTCAGGTGTTCCCTGAAGGTCAGTTTCGCGTCTATGATCACTCCCAAGTACCGCAGATACGGCTGTGATGTAATTTCGTGTTCGCCCACCGTTATTGCTATATGCTCTTGCACTTTTCTGGAGCTCAGCAGGACCACCTCTGTTTTCTGGGCCGCCAATTCCAGTTTTGAGTCATCAAGCCAGCTTCTTATTCTGACGATCGTATCATTGCATATCGTTTGGAGCATATCCAGCTGTTTTGCTACTGCTACCACAGCAATGTCGTCCGCATAGCCTACCACCGTAGTATCTTCCGGTAGGTCCAGTTGGAGTATGTCATTGTACATACCATTCCATAATGAAGGGCCGAGCACAGAACCCTGGGGTACTCCCCCCGTGATCCTATATTGTTTTGCCCCTTCGTCCGTATCGTACAGTAGTAATCGGTTGTCAAAATAACTAGCTAAAATTCGCAAGAAGTACTCCGGGACAGCGAATTTCCGGAGGGCGCTTATGATTAATGGCCAACTCGCCGAGTTGAAAGCGTTCTTCACATCCAATGTGATCACTGCGTAGTATTTTTTGCTTCCATTTACCCATCTCTTCCCGCTGAGTGCTTCTCTTGCAATATCCATCACTGCTTGGACTGTATCCACGGTGGATCGCGATCTCCGAAATTCAAATTGATTTGCGGCCAATCCTCCTGGCTTTTCAAGTGATTCTTGCAGTCTATCGCAGATAATTCTCTCTAAGATTTTACCCAGCGTATCGAGCATGCAAATTGGTCTGTACGAGGATGAAGGGCCGAGCACAGAACCCTGGGGTACTCCCCCGTGATCCTATATTGTTTTGCCCCTTCGTCCGTATCGTACAGTAGTAATCGGTTGTCAAAATAACTAGCTAAAATTCGCAACAAGTACTCCGGGTCAGCGAATTTCCGGAGGGCGCTTATGATTAATGGCCAACTCGCCGAGTTGAAAGCGTTCTTCACATCCAATGTGATCACTGCGCAGTATTTTTTGCTTCCATTTACCCATCTCTTCCCGCTGAGTGCTTCTCTTGCAATATCCATCACTGCTTGGACTGCATCCACGGTGGATCGCGATCTCCGAAATTCAAATTGATTTGCGGCCAATCCTCCTGGCTTTTCAAGTGATTCTTGCAGTCTATCGCAGATAATTCTCTCTAAGATTTTACCCAGCGTATCGAGCATGCAAATTGGTCTGTACGAGGATGGGTGGTCCGGCTGCTTTCCGGGCTTAAGCAGTAATACCAGCCTCTGTATTTTCCAAATATCTGGGTATATTCCCTCGTTTAAGCACGCATTGTACACCTGCGTGAAGATTTCAGGTGTTGCCTTGACCACCGCTTTTACCGCAATATTGGGCAAACCGTCTAGCCCGGGTGCTTTACCGTCAGCGATTTTCCGCAGAGTGAACACTACCTCATCAGTGGAAATCTCGGGGATTTCTGTGCTGTTTATTTGTTGGCCGTTGTACAGAATTGTTTTCTCCTGTGGGGGAAAGAGCGCTGCAACCACCTTACGCATCAATTTATATTCTGTTGGTTGCGGTGCTCTTGGCCCTTTAAGTTTGGCCATCACTACCTTGTATGCGTTACCCCATGGATCGAGATCAGAACTGTCGTAGAGCTCCTTAAAATATGCGTTTTTGCTGTTTTTAATGGCTACTTTCAGTACTTTCCTACACTCTTTATATACTTGATGCAGCGTTTCCCAAATTGGCCTATTGCGAGCTCGTTTTGCCTTTCTGCGCGCTTGGTTACATCTTTTCCTCGCATTAGCGATTTTGTTATTCCACCAGTAGACTGGTTTCCTCACAATTCTGTTTGATATTCTTGGCATTGCCACGTCACAGGCCATGCTGAGTTTGTCCGTTATGCTGACCGCCATCTTTTCTGCCGTGTCCAGGGGGATTTCCTCATCTTTCCAGGCGGTTTTAAAGGCTTCTACGTCAAAAACCTGCCATTTCCACCGTTTTGTTGGCACTTTGCGAATTCGTTGTTTTTTCTGCGCAGTGATATCTATTTCAATAGCCCGGTGATCACTGCGTGTGTATATGCTGCTGACTTCCCACTGTGCGTTGCGAGTTATAACATTGTGTGCGAAGGTGCGGTCTATCACGGAACCCCTCCTGCCTTTCGAATGTATTCTTACTACCGTGGTTTAAAAGGTCTAACGATAATGGAGCTTGGCATTCGAGCAGAATTCTTCCTCGTTGATCTGTGCGTGTACTTCCCCATGCTGTGGACCAGGCGTTGAAGTCTCCTGCTACTACGACCGGACTTTTACCTCGCGCTTCTATCACCAAGGCCATCAACATCCTCTCGAAGTCATCTAGAGTCATACTGGGGGGAGCATAGCATGAAAAAAGCACACATTTTTTATTTTCGCCCATGTGAAACCATTTTCCGCCATTGTCATCTTCTGCTGAATTGAGCTATCGTTTCTTGCCCATATAGCAGCTTTACCGTGGGCATCCTGTACCCAGTTGTGACAATTTAAATTTCGGTATTGTTCACACAATAGCCCCACGTCGAATTTTTGTTCGAAGATAGTTTGGGTCAGGAGATCCTGAGCCGCCGCGCATCGGTTTAAGTTTAGTTGCACGATTCTCATTGTCCGCAATCTTTCCTCGCCTTCTGATATACAGGACATTCAACTCCGCGGAATGGTGCTGGAACAACAAGGGAAGTGAGTCTGTAAAAGAAGCTCTAGAGTCTCATTACTATTTGAAGTCCAAGATACATCCTCCCTCCTCAGGTAACCAGGTACTACTGGTGCAGTTGATAGGATCCTCCTCAACCTGGACATCTCAGAGATATCTTCTACGTCACCGCAAAGCTAACTTTTGAAGTTTCTGAGTGCTGCTTTGTATAAATCCCAGTCTGCACTATCTCTAGACTTCTTTGCATTGTTAAAAAGTCTCCTACAGTTTTTCCTGAGTCCCCTAAATTCCTCCACACACCACGCGGGTTTTTCTTTCCCCCTGCGTCTACTGAGGGGCAAGAGACCGATAGAGGTTTATTAAGATCATCCGTGAGAACTTCTGCAGACCTATCAATTTCGTCACACGTGCTTGTGCTTATGGGGTTCTGAGGTAGTAGTCTAGCTATAGTCACCCTGTAGAGGTCCCAGTGTGCCTTCCTGACATTTCTAAACGCCGTAGGGCTAGGCAGACTATCTAAAATATCAAAGTGGATAAACATATGATTCGAAAATGACTGTTCCTCTAGAACTTTCAAGTTTGTAAAAAATTGATTCGGAGGCAAGGGTTATGTCAAGGACTTCCTCATTTATTAAGAAGGTGAGTCGATATAACATATTTATATAATGACTCACCGCGTGCATTGGCCTGCCAGTCAAATCCTTCTTGCTGTATCCTGCCAGTCAAATCCTTCTTGCTGTAATTGCGGAGAATAAATAAGCTAACATTACTCCTAATGAGGATACAAGAACGGGTTCTTCCTTCACTTACGGTATACAGCAAGCTGTAATGGTTATTCCTGAGTCCACAGACCAAGCCCCGTCGAAATGAAATTAATAGGCAATTATTATGGAGCGACATTGTTGCGCTGTTAGAAATCTGATACATATAATAATAATTTCGCAAATGTATATATATATATATATATAAATATATATATATATATATATATACATATATATATATATATATATATATATATATATATATATATATATATATATATATATACGAAAAAAAATGAATAGGGTAACACTCACCTTCAGCAGGGAGCAGCGAAGTAAACGATAGCAAAATGTATCCAGTCTGGTGAACCTTTCCCCAACCACATTTGAAAAACGGGAACTATAAGAATATAATAGCTGTGTTTCTTTCAACGCGAGTGTAAATAAAACGCTACCCGTCGCTTAACATTCTAGCATTTGGCAGCACTGGTTTTGACAATAAAAATGCTTATACATACACATTTGTAAACAAATTTTAAAGAGGAAAAGGAAAAATTTAAAATGGCAGATTCGGAGCAAGCGTTGGTAATTTAACTTTAAATACTTTTTAATTAATACAAGATAATATATTATGTATGTGATTATTTAGGTTACAACTATTTTATTGGAGGACAACAGCACTTTGCGTCGACTCAAAGAGCAACTGGAAATAAAAGAATTGCTTGACATGGTGTATGAACAGAGTTCCAGTTCCAGCTTAAGCTCTGAAGGATCTGACATAGACCAAGAGGAGCATACTAAATGCGATGAGTTTGTGGCAACTATACAATCATATGGTGATGCGGACTCCAGATCCCATATGAGGCTGCAGCGTAAAACTGTGGAATATTTAATATGTATGTATGAATGTAAAAGGTTTAAAATTAAAACTAATTTTTGTTTTCATTTGCATTTTATTAAATTTTTTAGCCATTTGTTCGAATAGTAAGATATGCTTTGTTAGAAAACAAAATTAACCTATATTTGGCATTAAATAAATGTAAACATTATTTAAAAAATGGTTTTCTTAAAGAAAAATATTTCCCTACAATATAAGCAATAAACAGGCACTTTTTCAGTTACTTAAAATTAATAACATAAAATTTAAAAATTCAAATTCCTCCTTACGCGCCTGGTAGCATCAATCAAAATATTTATAAGTTAGTTTCACTTTCATTTTTAATTTAAATTAAAAGCTATTAAATTATTTACACACCTATTTTCTTTATTCTCCATTTTATATGACAGTTTTTTATATAATTACAGCGGTTAATTCTTGGTTTACTCTGTTTCTCGTTCACAATAGACAACAAAATGGTTTTAGCAGCACTTCTGTTTGAGGTGCTAAACTTTAAGCGCATACAAGCACCTTGTCTTAACTAAGCGGTCCATTTGTATGGATAAACGGGCGTTTTATTCAGACTCGCGTTGAAAGAAACACAGCTAATATATAGTAAAGGGTTTTCCAATAAGAGGTATTATTTTAGTATTCAAAGAAAATGCCATTTTTTGAGATAAATGATCGGATGTTTATTTCATAATAAAGAGAAAGGTATGCCGTTAATAATGAAAGACAACATCAGCCAAATGGCCACCACGACCACGCTTGCAGGACCATATCCTTTTCATGAAATTCTTCATAACCAAATCGCAAAGTGGCTGCCCTATGTCCTCGATAGCCTCACGAATTCTATCTTTGAGGTCTTGGATCGACGCTGGGCTGTTGGCGTAGACCTTATCTTTTACGTGACTAAGGAAGAAGTCGCAAGGTGTTAAATCACAAGATCTCGGTGGCCAATTGTGATCACCTCTTCGAGAGATAACACGGTCCGGAAACTTTACCCATAAAAGAGCAATGGTTTCGTTGCTTGTGTGGCACGTAGCGCCGTCTTGTTAAAAGTAAACGTTGTCCAGATCAATACCATCCAACTCCGACCATATAAAATCATTAATCATCTCTCGATAGCGCAATCCATTCACCGTAACTGTTGATCCAACCTCATTTTCGAAAAAGTAAGGTCCAATGACCCCGCCGGACCATAAACCGCACCAAACAGTCACACGTTGAGGATGGAGAGGCTTCTCAACAATAACTCTTGGGTTTTCCGAGCCCCAGATGCGACAATTTTGCTTGTTGACGTAGCCACCGAGGTGGAAATGGGCCTCATCAGTCAAGATGATTTTTCGATGGAATTCCGGATCATTTTCATACATTTCAAGGACCCAATCAGCAAAGACACGACGTTGTTGATGATCGGCCGGCTTGAGTTTTTGTGTTAACTGAACTTTATAAGCCTTAAGACCTAAGTTTTTATGCAAAATACGGTGTAATGACGTCTGTGGAATGCCCAATTCCAAAGAACGAAGAGGAATGGACAAACCTGGGTTTTCTTCAACACTTTGGGCTACAGCAGCTATATTCTCAGTTGTTCTTGAGCGACGTGCACGGGTTTTATTCTTCACATCACTAACTTGCCCCAACAGCTCCAATTTTTCCACCAATTTCTGTATTGCGGTCCGACAAGGTGCTTCACGACGACCCAAAAATGCTTTAGTTTTGCGAACTGTGACTGCAAGATTTTCACCATTTTTGTAGTGAATTTTAATAATTTCAATGCGTTGTTGAAGCATGTATCGTTCCATTTTTAGTAATGGCATAGTTTCTACTTGTCAAATGTCAAAGAATAAAAGCTTCAAAAGTGACAGCTACCGAAATACCGGGTGATTCAAAATAACACCTCTTGTTGGAAAACCCTTTATATAAGAAAAATTTAAAAAGAAACAAAATTGATTTCTCTTAGAATTTTAATACAGAACCGAGAGTAAAATCTAACTTTTTTTTTAAATTATTACCGATAGTTGAGGGAAGTAATAAGCACATATAGAAGTAGTAAATTGAGATGGAATATGGAGAATCAAAATCCAAAAGCGGGAACGCCTGGGAATTCTTCCGAGATATGTCTCCAACGAAGCGGGGTGGTACCGCTCATAAACCAGGCAAATGGCTCTATTGTTTTATTGCCTCTTTTTATTAAACAGCGTAGAGGTACACTCACCAATGAGAAATAAAATACTCACCAATGAGAAATATAATACTGCCAGATTGGCTGACCTTGAAGCAGGCTCCAATACAGAGGTTCGAAAACACCAAGAGTTATTTCGAAGTGATGCGAGAGATGCTGGGTAGGAGAGTCAATCGATGACTTCATTCACGCTGTGCAGAGGATGAGGTCGAAACTTAAAGTACCCATTATCGAGAGGGACATGATCAAAATATTAAAAGCGAGGGAGAAATTGCCTTGGTAGACGGGAACAAACAACAAGCCGTCAAATAGCCAGCAGGTTCCAGCCAATACGGAAGGGCCAGGTAGAGGTAGAAACGGACCGTCCAGAATTGTCTAGACAAAGAGCAGCGCCAGTGAGAGAACCGAGACCAAGTGGATCGGAGGAAGTAAGACGCCGTCCATTAAAGTGTTGGAACTGCCAGGAGCTAGGGCATGTGTTTAAGGAAATCCTTGCCAGAAATCGGAGGATTTTTTGTTACAAGTGCGGGCTCCCCGAGACCGTCATACCGAAGTGTCCCAAATTTATGGCAGGAAACGCGGCGAGGATCGTGACGTTCTGGACAAAACAGCTGCTGAAAACCCGTCTCGGAAGAGATAAAGGCTAAAGATATAGGAACTAAGATAATAGAACAGGAGAAAGCTCAACATAGTAGAAGTAACAGTGCAAGTAAAAAGAAGATAATGGATAAAGATTTAGGAACGGAGAGAATAGTACAGTTGGCGGAAAAGGGCGGAAGGAGGAAACATGGATTGAATACAGAGCAGAAAGCGCGATTGGAGGCAGTATTAAGAGGATTCAGAACCTATGAGCAACACCGGCTAGGACGAACCAAGTTGGAAATGCATCCAATCCACTTGACTGACGTCACTATATCCGTTAAGGATAGGCACTATCCCCTGTCACCCGCTATACAGGAGATCGATTATGCTGAAATCGATAAAATGTTGGTTTTGGCGGTAATCAAAGAAAGCCACAATGCGTAGAGCAACCAGACGACCAAAGTGAGGAAATCAGGGAACAATACGGTGTGTCTAGACGCCCGAAAACTAAAGCAGCGAACAATAAAATAAGCCTAACCGCTGCAGAACAGTGAGGAGATCATAAGCTGATTAGATCATACCCATTTCATTAGTGGCGTAGATCTGAGTATACGTTTTGGCATGTCGAGTTAGACAAAGAGAGTAGAGCATGCTGTCCCGTTTGGCTTATATAATGCAACTCAACAGATGTGCAGATTAATGGATTAAGTGGTACTTCTACGATTACGGGATCATGTGTTTATGTATCTAGACGATTTATTAATAATCGTGGCCAATTACGACACCCACCTACGTGTCCTGGGGGAAGTAGTAGAATGTCGAAAGAAAGCTAACTTGACCATTGCGTTAAAGAAATCTAAGTTCTGTTTCAGGAAGCTCCGATATCTAGGATTCATTGTGGTAGGAGGATTACTGAAGACCGACCCGGAAATGTAGAGCCCATACCGAATTTTAAATACCGAGAAACCCTAGGGAAGTTCGATGCTTTTTAGGAACAGCGGAGTGGTACAGGCGTTTTATCAAGGACTTTTCGGAATTAGCAGCGACCATCAGATGTGAAGGAGATGCTGAAAGATGCCGTGGTTTGACAACACGGCGTTCACATCGAGGGCATATCTCAACTTGATCGAAGCCGTTACCCAGAATCAGGAGAACTTACCTGATATTAAGGTGGTTGAATGGCTTGTGGTCAAGCGAACAGAGGCTAGCCATGGAGAGGTGTTGGAAATTGTGAGTGCCGTAACCTCCGCTTTGTGATGAAGTAACCTCCGCTTTGATAGAGAATGAGCACGAGCTACAGACTGCCTTACATAGAGGAACAGCCAAGACATTGTATAGGTTAAGGTAATTTTATTACTGGCCGGGTATAGTGGTCCAAGTCCTCAACTATGTGCGAGATTGAATCACCTGTAAGGAGGAGAAACCTGTGAATGTGGTAGTGAGTCCATTGATAAGGAAAGAGGTGGTGGCAGAGAGACCCCTTCAAAAGTTATACATTGATTTTTGAGGAAATACCCGAGATGGAAAGGGGGAAACGCGTATATCCTAATAGTAGTAGATCATTTAACCAAATTTGTGTTTTTGAAAGTGTTGCGTGAATTTACAACGCGTAAGGTGATAGAGTTTTTGGTACACTCAGATAATGGGAAGCCGTTCGTGGCCAAAGAGTTCTAAAAGATGATAAGGAACCTCCTCTATATGCAAACTCTGAAAAAGTTTCCCAATTTCATCCTTACTCAACTCATAACATTCAAATTCACAGTTTCGTTCTCGTCATATGGGCAAACATATATAAATTTAATTACTTTATTATTTATTGTAACGGTATCATTCTCCATATTTCTTTTCACTCCTAGAGGTTTTAATATATTTTGCCCTAAAATTGCATCAAATGCAATGCATGTATAGGGGATTTTCGATTTACATCCGAAATAAGGTTTAATATAGCGTTCTTACGACCACCCGCTCGACGGAACAAACTAAGGCGTACCCCAGCAAGGCCACCGTTACTTCTTGAGGCGGCCCGGTATCAAGAAGGGGGAGCTCCGTTAAAATACAGCCTCATTTATGTCCTGGCTGTAAAACAACATGCAATGAGCACGATCTCAAGAACACCCTGGATTAGGAGGCAGACAGCTCTTAGTTGGATTACTCCGCAGTAGTCAGTCTGGCTAGGGTAATCCCATGAATTCCTAAGCTCCGCCATCCCAACCCATTTCGTCATTGCAATCATTTAAGCCATCGTACCACGACAAGGTGACTGCTCATCACAACTGCTGGCTATAGCGGTTAGTGTATTTGCTGTGTAGAGAGCAGATAATTAGTTAGCGCTTTGGCCCTGAATAACATCATTTATTGAGAGCATGCTGATTGCTTTGCTGTTTAGTATTTACTGAGCTTTCGTTACCGAATGTTCGAGAGACTGCCCAAGTAACCAATTGTCTGTTTTGTCAGAGAGTATCAGATCTTTGCTTACATTACACGATTCGTTATCTGCCGTACCGAACATTCGCTCTGGTTGGGGAGAGCGTAATGTGCTCATAAACAAGCTCTCGCAGCTGTTCTTAGTTTACAATTTATGTTTGTATCTTTATGTTTTTAATATTGATAATGCTTATTTACTCGAAAATATTACTTCCACAAAACTTTTTATTTATTTTTAATTTTACTTTTCTCTGTCTCGCATATGTTGATTGCCAGATTTGGCATTTCACCTTTTTAACACTTAATTTTATTACAATCCCACTTATTTTTTTCAAAATTTATGGATCACTAAAAACATATCCTCTTTTCAAAAGTACTTTCAGAGAAATGTCCGCCCGGACTCAGACGGTAAGGTTCGGATTGCAAAGGAACGGACGGCACGCGGTGTCCTTACGAGTTGGAATTTCTCGCTAGAGCCAAACCTACACCCGAGTAACTAATTTCGTGTATACCTAGAACTTCAGATAGCACTTAGAATTTAGGTGTGTATTCTCACACCTCAACAATTTTTTCAATATATCTAGTTAATCCATTTGTATATTCTACGGTAAGTACTGAGAACTTCGGTTTTTAATCTAATACCTCAACAATGTATCTAGTTAACGCATTTGTATATGGACTTCATGTAGCACTTAGAACTTCGGTGTGCATTCTAATATCTCTACAATGCTTCTATAGTATTTAGTTATTCCATTTGCTGAAACAAAGCACAACCATGAATTAACACTTTCTTTCTGTCAGGAAATGTTGTCAGAAAATGGAAACCCAAGCGCTCACCAGCGGGGCAGGCAGTACATAGGCCTCCAAGAGTATACGTTCCCACAAATCTGCCGGTCATGCCCTCTTCGGAAGATAGAGGGCATGACCGCCTCCAGTAGCTGCGTTCATCCAAGCGCCGCCTTAAGCACGACCACCGCGGGCATCAAAGGAATAAGCTGGTTCCCCATCAAGGTGGCTCTTGACTGCGCAGAATTGCCCACTCAACTCTCTGTGTGAACAAAGCCCCACCGACCGGTAGCATTAATTGTAAAATGGGCCATGCCATCCTGGGGTGCGAAGCCAATCTTGCGCTTTCGCCACTTGAAAGGCGTGACCAGGTGGTAGCTTAGAAGCTTATGCTTCAAGTCTGGGGGTGAAACATTACACCTCCTCCTATCGGTTGGCGCAACGCGCCGTTTGCCGACGTGACCATCACACCACCCTTCATGGTTGAGGGGTAGACTGAGGTGGAGGTTGATGAGGGCATGTCGTCTTCCTTGCAGTACTGCAGGGCTGCGGCATGTTCGTGCCAAGCCCTCCCTCGTGATGGCTGTGACCCGCTGAATCATCATCATCATGCCGCTCTCGGCTGAATCCACCGTGGCGTGGAAAGTGTTGCCGACGTGACGTATCCTGACGCCGAGAGACTTTGCATCGGGCACAGCCATTTTCGATACATCTGTCACCAATATATTGACACCTAGTACACAATTTTATAGGAAATTAGTATAAATCACATTGTGGCCAGTGCCAAATAGTAATACACTAATAATAATTTACATTAAAATTTGTATACATAAATATTACCCTACATATACTCGTATATATTGAGTACACATAGGGAACTCTATCTAGGTTGATTTTCCTAGTTCATTAGTGATTTCTTCTAAATATAGCAACTTGTTCACTTCACATGCAGTGCAACGTAATGTTTAGTGGATATCTTTTTTATCTCTACGTCAATTGTTGTCATATTTAGTTTTTGATGAATGTTTTCATTTGTTTCTGCACCAACCAGACTTGTTTATTATCCGTGAGATTTTTGATTGCTGTCCGTATAACCAAATTGGCTTAATTACACATTTGTATAGCAGCAATTTATTGTTAATTTGTGAGTTTACATTCGTTATCCATTAACCAATATAATTGACGCAATCTTTCTTTTGTTTGTTTCAATATTTGTTTGATGTGATAGTGCCAATTTAGCTTTTAGTCCATGCTTAGACCAAGGTTTTTATATGTATATTGTTAGTTTTAATAGGTATAGCGTTGAATTTTCATTTATTTTAAGCACCAGCTATCAAACCATTCCTTAATAGCATCTATGTACAACTGCAAATTAGCTACGAGTATCGGAGTATTTAGGTTTTTGTCAGATGTAAAAAGGATTGTATTTTCAGCAAAGGTAGCAAGCGTTGTATTTGGTTCTTTTGGAAATGGTATGTCTGAGATGAATATAACATATAGAAGTGATCCTAAAACACTCCCCTGAGGAACCCCGGCTATTATAGGATAAATAGACAAGCTCTCATCATTATATTTGACGTAGAAGTAACGATCAAATAGTAGTACTTTTGACGATCAAATAGTAGTCAAGTGTCTTCAGTTTGTTCAGGAAGCCTTTATACCCCACTTTTGTATTTATATTATTATACCTTTTACACTGTTGTAATTTTGTTTGTTATACGGTATATCTATTGAATCGTTGCGTGTTGTTTTCTAGAGCCGATTTGATGATTTGGTATTAAGTTGTTATGGTCAAGGATCTGGCTAAGTCTATCATGCAATAGTTTTTCACAAATTTTAGTAATTATGGGAAGTAGACTTATTTATCTATATGATGATGCAATAGTAGCATCTTTGCACAGTTTTGGTACTGTAATTATTTCAGCAACCTTCCATAGTTTCGGAAAGAATTGTATTCGAAACATTGAGTTGATAACATTCCGTAAGTATATACTCGTATATCCTATTGTAGGTATATGTGAGAGTACTTTGCATGTCAGCATATCATATCGGGGTCCCTTTTTGTGGTTTATTCTTTTTCTAATACAATTTAGATTTTTTGAGTTCAAAATAAAGAGCAAGGGCTCTCGTGCTGCTGCGCGGCTAAAAAGTCCGTCACTCGGTAATGTAACAACGGACGTCAAAATATGCCCACTTAATTATGTGCTTCTTTCTTTTTCTCTTACAACAATAATTAAATACTTAACAAACAATTAAATACTTAAAGTTAACACGCCACCTTACTCATATAAAGTTTACATGCCACCTTACTCGCATACCCAAGTTAATACACCGTTGTGAATCAGAATCAAGCTACCTGCTTATAGTTGACTCACAGTACTAACTCCTATAGATACTACACATTGGTATAGTTAGCATTTAAAAGTATTACAAGTATCAACTAATTAAGCAAGCACATATGTTTAGGATGCAAATACTATAAATAAATAGTATTCACTATGTGAACTTTTAGGGTGTCGCAGTTCCGCTTTTGGGTTGACATTGGCCTATAGAATGCACCATCTCGATATAAGAATGCATTCTTATATCGAGTAGGTCAGTTGGCTTAACCAACTGACACCAATCAACAATTGCGTAACTGGAACACCAGAAAGGTGCTTACCTAGACTATAAGTATTCATTGTAAAATAGTGTATAAGACTTATGATTTTAAGAATAAAGGCTTCGTGTCCTGGCGTTTTACCTGGCAGCGACAAGCGCCTTATTAGGAGCCTCGAGTTCTTCATCCACGCCCGCGCCTATTACCGGCAGCAAAATGGCGCTCACACAATTAATTTTCATGGCAACAACAGCAACAAAATTATGCTGGCGCGATGCCTACGCTCACCTGCACGAGCATCCGGTGTGTTACTGTATCGTGGGAGCCTTACACCATTGGAAGAGCTGAATCAACGTATAATATAAAATATAAGCTTAGAAGTTAAGGATAAAAATTGTAAATTCTCATTCTGTTTTGGGACCGCAGCGAGAGCGGTAATAAATATTTTTAGTAATAAATATGACTTCTATTTATTCACAGGTATAAAGTGCCCGGCCCACAACTTTAATTTTTTGGTACTCCTTAATAGGAACACCTTAGCTGGCGACCAAGCAGGGACCCACTGCTAATGTGGTGTCCTGGAGGATCAAGTCCTGGATGAGGGGATGCTTAAATTAGGCAAGGATCAAAGGTGATGCCGGCGGTCGCTTGTGAAAAAAAAGGTAGGAATTGTCCAGCGGGTATAAACTAAAAATAAATATATAAATAATTCCGTTCACATCCTGCGATTCCTACGGGACCCTCCAGGATATTACAAAATAAGCTCTGTTACCCCGATAACCCTCAGACTTCTATAAAACCGAAATAATAAATTAATGATTTCCACCTTATGCTCTGCCGACCCTCCAGGATATAGTGGGCTCAACCACTCAAAAAGAAGATTATTAATAACTATCTCGCTGTCACACTCCAAAGTAAAATTGCATATACCACCACAGCAACGTCACCAGGGTACCTTGTACCATTTTAATGGACTTGGATGCACCTAAACACTTAGGCTAGCTATCCTCAATCCAGTCATATCTATTTTTTCCAAATGGTCGAAACCCTTGCTGTAGACTGGTCCTTAGTAGGTCCAATTGTTGGCGGCTAAAAACGATAACACAGTTGCTTCATGGCTATGATGGTCATGGGAGAGTTCAAAGTTCAAAGCATCTTGTTCAATGCCTGACGCCGTTAACATAAGAACACGGTACTAAATGGAAATAAAAGAGTTTTTTTTATAATAAAAGGCAAAAAATAAATTAATCAAAATAAAAAGAAGTGTCGTCGTAAAAAGAAATTGAAGTGTAGCGACGACACGTACCGACCACAACATTTTGGCGCAGCCGGTATTTGTGACCGCAAGGCTGCCAACATAACGCAGTCGGTCATAACAACCTACAGGAGGAAACCCAAGGCAAGGAACGTTGAAGCAGGCAGAGCGTCCTGTAACAAATCTGGAGGAAACCCAGGGCAAGAAACCCTAAAGCAGGCAAAGCATCCTGCAATAAATCTGGAGGAAACCCAGAGCAAGGAACCCTGAAGCAGGCGAAGAATCCTTCAGAAAATATGTCACCAAACAGGAAAATGGTGAGTACAAGTACGAGTATAACTAGCGTATTATAAGTAGGTAGAGCTGGTCAAAGAAGTCGCAACACTAGTCGCTATTGTGCTATTGCACGCGACTATGTCTTAGCAAATATATAACCGTCAGTACGATCGGACGGTATTTGTATGTCAGCTTAGTTATGAGGATTTTTTAGTAGGGGTTTGTGTTTGGTTGTCGTTAGGGAGATTTTTGAATACACATTTTTCACATTTAATTACACACAATTAAATACCATGAGCTTAGGGTATTAGGAAAAATATAGATATTCTTATTGCGTAGCGCATACGTTACGGGTTAATTTTTGAATATGGATTCAAATTACCGAGAATGAATCATGACACTTTTGTCTATAAAGCCAATTTCGGTTTTTGTCGAAAATATAGCAATTTTATATGGATTTTTGGGAGCATAAAAGATGGTGAAAGGACAATTGGAGTTGGGCGAGCATGTGAGGATACATGTGAGGAAGTCAAGAAGGATCTGTGAGGAAGTCAAGGACCAATTTGCATTGATTGAAGGACTTAATGGACGCCAGTAGATAGCGGATGTGGAACTTGTGATGGAAAACAAATAAAGGAAGAATATATATAATAAAGGAATTTACGGTGAAATTTTGTTTAATCAATTTTTCATGGTCGAATCATGAGATTTAGAAGTCGGATAATGTTAGTACGTTTATTTGAAATGAGGATAGTTAAAAAAAAATGTTTTTTCAGTTGAAGTGAATTTTTTTAGAGATGTATATTGTAAAAAAAAACTGCGCAATCATAATGTGATAATAGTTCTATTAAGTGGTATTCAATGCAATTATGAAGTAAGGTTATAGAACCATTGGAAGCTCAGAAACGGTGGATAAGGACAACCAGATTTTGAACCATAATTTTGAAAAGAACCACAAACGGGTAGTAGGGTGGAAAAGTTGGTGCCATTGTTTTCAGGAGTCGAGATATATGATCTGAGAACTGAGATCAGGAGCTTCAAAGAAAGTTGTGAACCAGCGCAGCAGAGTCTTCCTGAAGCAGAAGCAGTAAGTACCCTGTCAAATTTATATGCGCTTTCAGATAGAACATACATAAAACGAAAGTCGTACGACTTTCTCATACGGGAAATTCAGGAATCCACTCAGAAACCCGGTGAGGACCTGAGAGCTTGGGGGCAAAGGCTTGGATCTCTGGGGAACGCTCCTGAGACGGAAGCCAACAGGCAGTTCCCAGGAAGCATTGGAGCATACAATGCTCAGTTAGAACGGGCTACGATTTCTGTGTTCCAGGCAGGCCTGATTAATAGGGACTTAGCTAATTATACTCTCAATCTCATGCAGAGAAGTATGGCAGAATTGGTTGAAGCAGTCTCTTCCGCTGAAGCAGCAATCCAACAGCGAGCGACAACAGGTAGAATCTGCTGAACTAATACGCCTGCAGAGGTAGGTCCGGTACAACAACGGAATACAAGTGAAGTCAGTAGGTCTGTGGGCCATTTTCTGTAACAGAAGAACCGAGGATTTCCGGACGAGAGGTTCCAATAATAGAAACCCATTCGCGCATTTTGCCGTAAGCCAGGGCATACAAGGGAGAGTGCTTTACGCGCAAAAATACGCCCTACTGTATGAAATGCCAAGCATATGGTCATGAAGCAAGTCTACAGTGCCTATGGGACACAGAATGGGATCAGAGAAGGACCCAGCCAGCGACGCGGCGCCCGGATCCGCCCAGGAGAGAAGGTGGAAATAATTTTAACACACCAAGAATTAATTCCATGGAAGGAATTAGCCAAGGAAGGAATCCCTAAAACACTGGGAGTGGTCAGCACCGACCGAGCATGAGGAACTCCAAAATATTCTTCTTGGTTGCGTTGCGATTTGGTTTACAGTGGTGATTCTAGTAGTAGGATTAGATTTTGATAAAATTAGGAAGCATAGGCCGGTATGGTAGTACAAGGATAAGATAGCTAGGCTAGCACGCAAGGAATATAGTTATATAAGGAAGAACTACATCTCTTGGTGGGAGAGTATCAGAGAGTTAGGAATAGATATGCATCCATTTTGGGAACAAGAAGGCTTTGTTTCGTGGTTAGTAGTAGATGAGTTCATCGAGATACCCTACAAGGAGGCAGCTAGTGGAAAACTATTGCTTTTGGTAGACTCGGGAGCGGACATAAACCTCGTTAAAGCTGGTGTTCTACGAAAAGGATTGGCAAGTGATGAAACGAGTGTGAAGACTCTTAACGGTGCCATCGGGGGGTGTATTAGGACACTAGGCTCAGTTAGGGTGAACCACAGCGAGTTCAGAGAAATAAATTTCAGAATGAACGTAGTGAAACTAGAAAAGGCAGTTGTTACGGCTGATGGTATACTCGGGCGGGATAACCGTTGGGGTCGAAGCATTCTGAATGCAGTAACTAAAGAGTTATCAATTTTCGGTAAGAATAGGAATGGGATTCTGACCGTTCCACTAAGGTCATGGCTGGAAGGAACCCTGAATAGGGTTAAGAATACTAGTCTGGAAATGGTAGGCGCGAGGACAACGAGAGGGTGAACAAGAACCTTAGGACGGTTTTTTTGCACAAGCGGCAGGTAGCGGAGGGCGCATATATGGGAGAGACCATAACGGACGTTGACAAGGGTACGGTGTACACTTGCATACTAAATGCATCAGATGAGGACCGAACTGTGGGTCGGTTAACCAGATTAAGGAAAAGGATGGAGAGAGTACTAGAATCACTGAAGTTACACCCAAGCTTAAACTCGGAAGAGAAGGCATCTATATATAGCTATGTGGATTGTGTAAAGCATTTTGCAATTCTAAGAAATAGAAAAGAAGTGCAAGCATTCCTAGGATAAGTGAACTATTATACAAAGTTCGTAGAAGTACTAGCCGGAATTGCGTTGCCCAATTAATAAGTTGCTACGTAAAGAAGCAAAGTTCGAATGTACAGAGAGCTGCCAGCAAGCATTCGAGAGGCTAAAAGAGTTAATTAGCTCGCCACCGATTTTAGCGTACCCCGACTTTGAGCAAACTTTTTTGTTGACCACCAATGCTAGCATTGAAGTATTGGGGGCAGTGTTGTCACCGGGGGAAGTTGGTAATGACCGACCAATAGCATTCGCAAGCAGGGCGCTTAGAGATACGGAGAAGAGATACTCCACAATAGAAAAAGAATTTCTAGCTAGTGTGGGCTACGAAGAATTTTAGGGCATATCTGCTAGGACGCCCATTTAAAATATATACCGAGCACTAGCCCTTGAGAGGCATAGCCAATTTGAAAGACCAAACCTCCAGGTTAGCACGTTTTCGGCACAAATTATCTGAGTATGATTTTGAAATCATATACAAGCCTGGGAAAAGAACCTAAATGCAGATGCATTTAGCAGAGTGCCACAAAAGCAAAAGATATCAGTAGTTCAAACTAGAGCAAAGGTAAAAGCCGACAGGGAGAAGACTAATGTTAAACGGTCAGTAGTTGACACAGAAGCAGCAGAAATAAAAGAAACGAATGACGAAAGAGACAAACAGCTAGCCAACAGGGTAGAGTGGCTAGAGAATCACAAACATATTCAGGTAGTACTGAAGTGTTTCCATGATTCACGTCTAGGTGGATACCAGGGATCTTGGAAAACTTACGAGAGAATCAGACGGGTATACTCAGAGACATAAAAAAGTATGTAAAGAGTTGCCCAAAATGTCAGGCCAACAAGAGATCGAGGCTAACGAAGATGCCCATGGTGTTAACTGACACACCGAAACAACCATTTCATAAAGTTCACATGGATATTGTAGGTATTATACCTGAGACAGAATCGGGAAATAAATACATCTTGACGTTCCAAGATGATTTTTCGAAGTATATGGCATACGTAGCCATACCTGATGCAGAGGTGAGTACGGTAGCCAAAGCATTTTTGACGAAATTATAGCGCGTTACAACATACCGAAAGTGTTGGTGACCGACCGTTCGAATTTCGTGTCAAAATTATTCTCTGAGACGTGTAAAATGGGATTAAGAAATTTCACACTACTCCTTATCATCCGCAAGCGAACGAATCGCTAGAACGAAGTCATAAACCCCAGGCATAACACTTGCGTAGCTTCGTCAAAGAGGATGGCTGTAACTGGGATCAATGGTTAACTACGACCATGCAATACTGTACATGTATCAACAAAACAAACTCCGTTTAGAATACTCTACGGGTTTGATTCCAACATGCCAGCAAATTTGAAGCGCAAAAAAAGTGCGGAAAAATCAGCTACAGCGAGCACACGAGTTGGTTAGAGAAAACCAAGATCATGCTAAACGAGTAGCCAGAGAAGCCTAAAACAAGGTGGTAAACCCAGTAGTCTTTCATGTGGAAGACTAAGTACTAATGAAGAACCAAACTAGGAAAAATATATTTTCTCCTGTGTGGTTAGGGCCGTCCGCAGTGGCAGAAATCCGCAGACCAGGTTGGTAACGATTAAAAACCGAAAAACTCCACAATAACTTTATAAGTTTATTCCATTTGCGAACTCACAACTAAATAACAATTGTTTGTAGTATACTACACTCGTAGACACTCATATTCAGCATCGGATGAGCAACTGATATCAGCATTTTATTAAGAAACATACAATTTTTGTTTTTTTAAACAGTTCATTTACTTATTGAATTCACTCACTTCGAGCCTAACAATAAGTAACTAAATCTTAAGAGCTAAATTAACTATATTTATCCCGCACCAGTGTTAGTATTAAATTTCTCTATATTTTTTCCTTTTAATTTTAATTCAATTTAAATTCATTTCATTTTAGTATCTTATAGAAATTATTTAATATTTAATACATTTAGGTAAGTCCAATCTTTTGAGGCGTGTTGCTGTTTTAATTCAAAGTAGATTTTTTTACCAATGGATTTGAGTGCTCTCGTAGGTTGAGGTCATTATGGATGTCAGCATTTCTAACGAACCAAGGCACACCCGAGATTGCACGCAAGATTTTCGATTGCACTCGTTGTATCAGCTCGACGTTCGAGCACTAGCATTTCCCCAAATCTCAGCTCCGTATGTCCAAATTGGTTTGATCACTGCCTTGTACAAAAGAAGTTTATGTTCTAAAAGAAGCCTTGATTTGGAGTTGAGTAGCCAATTTATTTTATGGGCCTTTAACTATATATGCGGCATTTTTTTCTAAGTATAAACGAAACATGAATGCTCTTGGTCTTATTTACCTTTTTCCAGCCAAACTTCCATTTTCTTCAAATGCTCCTCAAGGCGATTCGAAGCCACTATTGGATTGCTATGTATACTAAGAATAGCAGTGTCGTCAGCGAATGTTGAAGTGACTAGATGATCATCAGTCGGGTCTGCAGTGAATAATACATATAGTACAGGACCTAGAACACTTCCTTATGGAACCCCAGCATTAATATCAAAGTCCTTTGTGGTGTATTCTCCATATTTTACTCTGAACTTTCGGTTATCTAAATACGATTCCAGTAGCATGTGCACATTAACTGGTGACAGTTTTTGAATTTTATATATTAATCCTGCATGCCAAACTCTGTCAAACGCCGGTGCAATATCTAAAAATATAGCACAAAAGTATTTCGAATTGCACTAGTAATGCGGTTAATTTGCTCTATGGTGCTGTGGCGAGCGCAAAACACTCATTTTGGTGAACTTACCGGTTTATTAGTATTGGCTTTTTACTTTAGTGGCAATTTTATTTTAAATGTTTATAACTCTATGTGTTAATTAACACACCAAAACCACTGCTGTACCTAATTATTATGTTTATGTTTGTTTATTTAAGCAAGACTTGTCTGTCTTCGATTGTGATACAATAGGAATGAATATTAGATAATATAAAAACACTTAGATTACTTTAACCTAAATACCGGTTACTCACGTTATTTATAGTGTTGCCATACAACACGTATAAATAACATTAGTGTGGGTATTGTCACTATAACATTAGGGTAGCAGTTACCATAACATCCCCCTTTTTCTTAAAACAAATATACATTATAAATGTTAGTGAGTCATATATATACAAGACAGATTTTTACAAATTTAACCTGTTAGGCGGTATTATCTTTCTTCCATATTTTGATGTATACATTTCATTATTATTACTATAAGTATTAATTTCATTGTTTAGATTTTCACTGTTATCGATGTTAACATTATCATTATTTATTATTGCACTATGGTTAGGAGATTCGTTCATAGCCTTGTAATCAAAATATACATTTCTGTTATTAGATAAATTCATATTCGATTCCTCAATTACTTCATCTACCATGTTGTCTGATTTTCCAGCTAACTTCATTATGTGTTGCCTATTTCTTCTATAAACTACACCATTTTCATCCCTCACCAAAAATGATCTAGGCTCTTTGCACTTTTCAATGATTTTGCCCTTAAACCATACCGATGTGGGATTTTTCTTAAAATAAATTTGTTCATTTACGTCAATTGGTTTAAGATTTTTTGAATTTTTATTGTAATTTTGAGACGACTGCAATTGGTTTTGTCTCAATTGACAATAATATTTTCTCGAATTAACTAACTTAGGCTTCAAGTCATTGGACATAGAAGGCAGTTTCGTACGTAATTTTCTGCTCATCAATAATTCAGAAGGACTTGGCATACTATTTCTAGATGTTGTTCGATGTTGCAAAAATGCTATATATGGGTCCGTACCAGAATCCTTGCACTTATGTAAAATATTTTTGATTGTCTGGATTGACCTCTCAGCCAGACCATTTGAACGAGATAAATAGGGGTTGGATGTAATACTCTCAATACCCCAGTTGATACAGAATTGTCTGAAATCTTTTGAATTGAATGGTGGTCCGTTATCTGAAATTAAAATTGCAGGAATACCATGCCTCGCAAAAATTGATTTAAATTTCGTTATGACTTGCATTGACGAATAACCAGAACTTAATAGTTCTACCTCAACAAATTTTGAATAGTAGTCTATGACAATCAAATACATTTTCTGATCAAATTCGAACAGATCGCATCCGACTTTGTACCAAGGTACGTTAAAAATCTCATGATTTTCCAAATCCTCTTTGGGATTGGCATTTCTGTATTTTAAACAAATACCACAATTAGATACAATGTTATAAATGTCATTATTTATGTTAGGCCAATAAATTGAACCTCTTGCTAAATTCTGACAACCCTGAATTCCCATATGACCCTCATGTACATATTGTAACATTCTCAATCTTAGACTTTCCGGTATTAAAATACGTTTATTCTTAAATAAAATACCGTTTACTACGCTTATTTCATCTTTAATTGGATAAAATTGCTGTACTCTTACATCCACCTGCTTCTTACTATCCGGCCAACCTTCTTTCACATAGACTATAATTTTTTGAAATACTTCATCATTCCCCGTTTCCAATTTAATATTCTCAATTTCATTTGCCGGTAATGCCACTTGACATATTAGGGAATTACATTGCAAATCAATGTCTTTGTCTAAATCCGAAAAGATTATTTCCCTAAACGGAGCCCTAGACAAGGTATCGGCAACAAATAATTCCTTGCCTGGTTTATAAACAACAGTCAAATTATACGACAATAGTCTCAGCATAAACCTTTGAAGACGTGTTGGTATGTTATATAAGGGTTTATTGAACAATGGGACAAGAGGTTTGTGATCCGTTTCAACAATCACACTTCTACCATAAATATACTGATGGAAACGTGTGCACCCAAACACTATTGCAAATAATTCCTTCTCAATTTGTGCGTAATTTATCTGACTATCAGTCAAAGAAGCGGATGCATATGCTATAGGGTTTTCACCATGCATTATCACTGCTCCTACTGCGAATTTCGACGCATCCACTGATAGCGTTAAAGATTTTTTCGTATCGTAATACGCTAAAACTGGTGCTTTCGTAATTTCCCCCTTTAAATTATCAAATTCAATTTGTTGTTCACTGTTCCAACTCCAAACAGAATCATCTTTCAATAGGTCCCTTAAATGTTTGTTTTTGCATGACAAATTGTCAATGAATTATCCTAAATAGGTAATCATTCCTAAGAAACGTTGTAATTCTCTTTTATCTTTCGGTACGGGCATTGCCAGAATAGATTCAATTCTCCCCTCATCTGGTCTTACACCATTCTCACTAAAAATGTGACCAATAAACTTTATCTCAGTCTTAAGTATTATTGATTTTGCCTTATTAAATCTAAGACCTACTCTCTTGCCTCTTTCCAGGACCTGATTTAAAATTGTATTGTGCTTGAATGAAAAAATCATCCATATATATTACTAAACCTGGTATATCACCGAACAGTCTTATCATTTCAGCATGAAATATCTCAGGGGCAGAACTTATGCCAAAAGGCAAACGTAAAAAACGATACCTCCCAAATGGGGTATTAAATGTACACAATCTAGATGATTTATCGTCTAGTTGAATCATCCAAAAACCAGACTTAGCATCCAGCAGACTAAAAACTTTAGAACCACTCATTCGAGATTTACATTCATCTATAGTAGGAAACTCAAATCTTGGTCTCACAATCACCTTATTTAGATTTCGCGGATCTAAACACAGTCTCAAATTACCATTAGATTTCGTAACTAGAACAATTGAATTAACCCAATCTGTAGGTTCTTTAACCTCAGTGATAACGTTCAATTTAACCATCCTTTCAATTTCATTTTTCAAAGGTTCATGAAGACTAAACGGTACACGGCGCGGAGGATCAATTACCGGTTGACAATTCTCTTTAATTTGCAAATGACACTTCTCTTGAAGTTGCCCTAAACCATGAAACATCTCCTTATATTGTTCAAAAATTGATTCACAATTTATTGTGTTGACTTTTTTCATCAAATTCATTCTAGTAGCCATTTCAAGACCAATGATATTATTACATTTCATATTCAAGATATAGAAAGATGTGGCATAAACTAAATTATTATATAAAAAATTTATAAACATTTTTCCGAATACTGGCAACTTTTCACCACTAAACGTAAATATGTTATTGTATACCTTATTATCTACCTTACTGATACCCAAGGTGTTGAAGGTGTTGATTGACATCAGATTAGTTTGAGCACCAGTGTCGACTTGACAAACCACTTTTCTCCCATTGATTTCTACGTTAATGTTCCAAATGTTCTTACTGAGCTTTTCACCGATCGTTCCCACAAATAGGCTTTCCTCCTCTTCTTCTTCCTCTTCTTCAACAACATTTTTTACGTATTTGTTTCCTTTACCAAAATTCTTTGAAAAGCACATCTTGGTATAGTGATTTAATTTTCCACAGGCATTGCATGTAAGGCCGAGAGCAGGGCATTTATTGACGTGTTTTTGTCCGCATTTATTGCAAATGGCAGTTGGCATTGACTGTTGCTTTTGATATTGTTCATTTTGGTATTGTTTTTGATATGGTCGGTTTTGGTATTGTTGTTTCTTAGTATGTTGTATTGCTGCAACTGCTGGTTCTTCTTCTTCCTTAACATTTTGAAAGCAGGCTAAATTTACTTTCGCCATCTCTATTCTCTTGGCAATTTCCAGAGCTTTTTTCCAATTTATGCCTCCTTCACTCAGTAGACGTTCTTTAATATTGTTGTTGTTTTGTGACAGGCCACATATGCAAATGTCCTTCACCAAACTTTCTCGCAAAGATCCAAATTCGCAAGATTGACTCAGATTTTCCAATATGGTTGCATATTGCACAATCGACTCTTCATAAGCTTGGCGACGGGTAAAGAAGGCATGCCTTTCCATGGCAATGTTGACTTTGGGTATGAAATGTGCATCGAAATGTTTCAGCAAGTCACTGTATTTTATTTTTTCCATGTCGACATTGAAAGAGTTGAAAATATGCAGGCACGCCGGCCCCATATGGTGTAGTAGTAACGCTACCTTTCTTCTCTCCGACTCCATCTCCAAGTTTGTAGCCATCAAAAATATTTGGAAATGCTTGCTCCAGTTGGCCCATTCTGTTGCCAAATTAATAGCCTTTAAATTAAATAATGGCGTCGTTGACGAGAATGACGAAACATTTTTGTTTTGTTGTATTTCTGTATCAATTTGATCCAGCATTTTGTTTTCCTTGACGCTTTAGACTTTTTTTTTTTTTCTTTTTCTTTTAAAACTTTAAGTGTTTCTTTTCTCTATTTGTATAAAACGACTTCAATTTGTCTAATACAACTTTAATTTTTTCCTTATTTTTATTTTCGGTTCGAATCTGACACCATATTATGTTTATGTTTGTTTATTTAAGCAAGACTTGTCTGTCTTCGATTGTGATACAATAGGAATGAATATCAGATAATATAAAAACACTTAGATTACTTTAACCTAAATACCGGTTACTCACGTTATTTATAGTGTTGCCATACAACACGTATAAATAACATTAGTGTGGGTATTGTTACTATAACATTAGGGTAGCAGTTACCATAACACACATCAATGCTGAACAATAGTGCTAAGGGAACGTCCTGTCTTATTTAACACTTTTTATTTTGAAATTTATTCAACTTACAAACAGAGCGATAATAATTCATACCGCACTTCACTAGAATTGAGAGAAATTCATAAAATAGCGTCAGTTCTATTTTCAAAGTCAAGGCCAGCGTGAAATTGAACCATGTTGACTAAGGTCGTTAATAAATTACATAATGTGAATATGCAAGGCAACACTGCAGCTAAAATACAGTAAGATCAAGAATAAGAAGAGCGATAATGGTTGAAAAATATTAAGTAAGGTAATGATTAGTGATACAAAAAATGTAAAATAAAAAAACACAGATACGAGAATCAAAAGTCAACGCAAGAAAAAATAATATGAAGGAAAGATTTATTTAATGCATTTGAGCAAACCGAAAGTTCATTGAGCAACTAGTTGAGCAAAGAGCAAAGTTGAGTTCATGCAGGGCGGAAATGTTAGTAGTGCATGTATGCTTGTGCATTCGTACAAACTTTGCATATAGTATGAAGATGGAGTGCATGTATGATTGTAGACGCACATTCGTAGAAACATGGCACCAGGAAATATTGGAATGAATGTATGGGCATAAATTCTAATAAGTAAGTATGATAGTAAGTATATATATATATATATATAGATATATATATATATATATATATATATATATATATATATATATATATATATATATATATATATATGTATATATATATATATATATATATATATATATATATATATATATATATATATATATATATGTATATATATATATATATATATATTTATTATTTTTTTTTTTTTAATTTCTTTTATTTTTTTTTTAACTTGACTGGGTCAAAATCTTTCAACGAAAATATTCTTTAGAACACAAGAAAAAAGGGGGTGATAGGATTAAAAAGTAGGAATAGATAACTTTAAGTAAGAAATTGTATCAATCTAATTAAATAAAATAATGAATCAGTAATGCAAAATGAAAATTACATATAATATTTCTTTGGGGTAGAATTTGAGTAACTCTGTACGAGTCAGCATTACGAGTATGTATTTATGAATGAACGTCACACACAAATACGTATAAACTTAAATAAAATAATGTAGGCATTCTCTTACATACATACATAAGCAGCCAGCTATAAAAATTGAGAAAAAAAAATTCAGGAAAAAAGATGTCAACATAAATAAAAATGAAACTAGAGAACCGGGTACGTACGAGTACTTGTACAAAAAAAGAGTATTACACGGTTAAAATTTCACTCCTTTTTCCAAATGCTTATTACTATATTAATATTAAGTAAAATCTGTTGTACTTTGAAAGGGAAAGACGGGAGAAACAAAATTATATTAGAACAAGAAAAAGTGCATGGAATGTATGTATGTTGTCTTATACGAGTAAGTTACCGGGCGTGAGGATACACTCGTTTATGTTATATTAGTTAGTTATCACATACCATGTGATAACTAATTTAAAAAATATTAGCTGCAATGAAAAATTGAGTCATACAATTGACACAGTCTTTACATAAATGGATTTATCTCAAATATTCTTGCTTATGTCGCAGGAGCAATAAGATTTGCTGAGAATAAAAAAAATTAAAAGATTTTGTTTTATCAGTCAGAGCCCTGTAAGACGGTAAAATCAATCAATGGTTCGTTCCTCTTCCCCTCTGGTATATAATAACGAAGTAATGAATCTCATAATGTAGGAGGGTAAGACGAGTGAACCGAAGTGGAATTGTATAGTATTCAACTTTGAAGTACGGTTTTAAGGTAATTAGAAATAAGTAACCACTTTGTAATAGGCAAAATATATACTGCTTTAGATTAATCTATAGCTGATGCTGTCAGGGGGTAAGAAGACGCAGAAGTGCAGCTAGAGCAGATTAACAGTTCCAGATATAGTACTGGAGACCACAGGAGAAGTATGGTTCGCGAAAGATGAGTGGGTGATTGTGACGGAGTTGCCAAGGACGAAATTGGAAATTATTTTGAAGAATATGAGGAATAAACTTTCTGGAAAATAATCTGTGACCAGTGGTACTGAGCTAAAGCGCAAGTGTGAAACATCAAAACGAAAATAACGGTGGTTGGCGACCTATTGTATGGCAAGGTGCATCCATTGTTTCTAACTTCGAAAAGTTATCCGAGGCAGCGCCATCATTGAGAGGCATCTCTTGGTTTTACGAACTAGCCGAATTGCGAATCACGTATACAGAAAAAGGTCTAACAGCAGTTATCCGAGTTCCACTACCACTACTGGAATGATTGACGATGTACAAAGTGTACACTATCCCAAAGCGATTGAACGCATATTGGAGTTTATCACCAAATATATGGTATGACTACATAGATGAAAGCCAATCACAAGAACATTGCATTGGTCAATCCACAAAGAAAGATTGCCGGGGTATGGATCTAGCAAAGCGATTACGATATCATCCGGGAGAGTTGCTCACCCGAATAATATAGAATTTAGAACATGAACGGTGTGAACACGTGGCCATTCTAGCATCGGCTGAAGTTCTGGTAGCCACCAAATCTATAAATAGATTACCCTATCGTTTTGACGAACCAATAGTGGTTACGGCGGTGTGCTCAAGCAAAGCAACACGTGTGGAACTAATGAGCTCATGGTATAATACGATTGGCGGGGCATACAGAGCACGAGATGAGTCACGGTAAAATTTATCGACTTCCTTCATCAAACCAGACGAAGTTTCATCAAAACTCTAGGAGTTACTGAATAGTCTCCTACAAACGCACTCAAAACGCACTCTCAGTAAGCCAGCAGCATTTTCGCTATAACATCATCAGGATGTGGGGAAAACGATGAATACCAATAGAAACCATCAGTGACTTGGTTAAGGAGGCTAAAGCCAAAGAGAAAGTAGCGGTCACTGAGTCCTACGAGGGAATTCACATTTGGAAAGAGGGGAAGCGTCGGCACAACTGGACTCTTCCGAGTAGTGATAAAAACGATGGTATTCTTGACGAAAATGAAGCCAAACAAGAATTTTTTCCAGGAAGTCGTACCAGCCCTATCGACAACGGAATGCAGAATTCACCGAGGGAACGCAGCACAACATCCACCCCGACAATGGCGGCCGTCACCAAGCCCAGCAGGTAGCAGAGGTCGCAGTGTAGAGTTAAAAAATATAAAAAAGAAAAGAACTCAAAATATAAAAAAGATAAAGACAATAATAGAACTCAAAATATGGCGAATTTAAAAAATATACCTATTGTATGATTAACAAAAATGCACAAAATTGTTTACAGTGCAAGAAGAATGATGTAAATATTCACTAGAAGGTAGTTGCACTACCTTCTTCTAGAAAGAGGGGAGCGACGTTTTGAGTCAGAATCAAGCTACCTGCGTCTACACGCAGTCAACTACGACTCGCAATACTAAATCCTAATAGACACTACACATTTGGTGTAGTTAGCATTTAAAAGTATTACAAGTATCAACTAATTAAGCAAGCACATATGTTTAGGGTGCAAATACTATAAATAAATAGTATTCACTATGTGAACTTTTAGGGTGTCGCAGTTCCGCTTTTGGGTTGACATTGGCCTATAGAATGCACCATCGACATTCTTATATCGAGTAGGTCAGTTGGCTTAACCAACTGACACCAATCAACAATTGCGTAACTGGAACACCAGAAAGGTGCTTACCTAGACTATAAGTATTCATTGTAAAATAGTGTATAAGACTTATGATTTGAAGAATAAAGGCTTCGTGTCTTCCATCTTAACAACTAAAAACAATACGGCGTTTTACCTGGCAGCGGTAAGCGCCTTATTAGGAACCACGAGCTCTTCGTCAACGCCCACGCCTATTACCGGCAGCAAAATGGCGGTTGCAACTAGCGACAACACGCACGGACCCAACAACATCAATGAAAATTATGCTGACTCGATGCCTACGCTCACCTGCACGAGCATCCGGTGTGTTACTGTATCGTGGGAGCCTTACACCATTGGAAGAGCTGAATCCAAGTATAATATAACATATAAGTGTTTGCACAGAAAACCTTTTGTTTGGAAGAATCACAAATTTAAGTTGAGGTGGACTTGTTTCGTTTAATGTTTCTTTTCGACTACTACTTAAAATATTCAAAATTGTTTTAAAATCGCTGGACCACCAAATCACAACGAGCGATAGTTATTCTAATGCTGAAACCAAAAGGAACAACAATAACAATACAGCTATACTGTTTTGCATCGACGTCGTAACCAATTAGCGCCAACAACATGCATACTAGTAAAAGCATATTGGCAAACAACAGTATGTATGCATGTTATTGTTGCTGTAATAAGATTTCAAATATTCTATTAGGGTGGTCCGCAATTATTTGACTATACAAATTATGATGCAAAGCAAAAATAAACAAAATATAATTAATTTTGGCGATCTCATCCGACAATAAGCTTAGAAGTTAAGGATAAAAATTGTAAATTCTCATTCTCTTTTGGGACCGCAGCGAGGGCGGTAATAAATATTTTTAGTAAAAAACTTTACTTATATTTATTCATAGGTATAAAGTGCCCGGCCCACAACTTTAATTTTTTGGTACTCCCTAATGGGAGCACCTTAACTGGCGACCGAGCAGAGACCTACTTCTAATGTGGTGTCCTGGAAGATCAACTCCTGGAAGTCATCATGGAAGATCAAGTCATGGAAGAGTTCAAATTTGAAAGCATCTTCTGCAATGCCTGACGCCGTTAACATAAGAACACGGTACTAAAAGGAAATAAAAGATTTTTTTTATAATAAAAGGCAAAAAATAAATTAATCGAAATAAAAAGAAATTGAAATATTCCCCGATCAGAGGAAGAGCTTCGAGAAATCGGCAGGTTACCGGACTGTGTGTTGGATATCCAAAGGTTGTGTTTTCAAAACAACATAAATCACGTTAATTCAAACAATAGAATAATTACACCTATGAATACTATGATAAACAGTGAATAACGGCTATAGCAATAAATGGATAAACGGAAATCTGGCATATCATTCGACCCCACACGCTAACAGATTCTCCAATTCTGTTGAAAAGAATGCTTCACCTCCCAAAAGGCCGGCTGCCCCAAAGCCTCACGAGAAAATGGAGGTAGACCATTCCATCCACACAAAGTAAGTGAATTGCATGAATCGCCCCCCAAGGGACAACCGTCTCTAGAGGTATGCATCAGAAACGAGTAATCACGTAAAGCAACAGAGGCTGTTTAATGTACAAATCAACGCGGAAGACGATTATAAAGTATTCAATATTGCCAGGAAGAATACATAAATTTTATGGAAGGTGGCCCAGCAGCGTTCCTTGCATAGGGAATACTGCGATCATGGAGCGATAACCATAAGTTTCAGTATACCTTATTTCACATGTTATTTAACAAACGGGAAAGAGCTGAATTTCCCAGTTGATACAGGTGCAAATAAAAATTTCTTTAAACCTAATCTCGCGGACAAATATATTCCTTTGTATACACCGGGTGAGTTCCAAAATGTCATTTGCAATGCAACTGAACAAAGTCATGCATTCCTAAACGCAACCGTGTAAACGTTGACAATGTCATACATCCCTAAATGTATAACAAAAGTAACCGACGCGCATACAAAAAGCAAACTGTGCATCACTAATGTTGTTGATGCTTTGTTGATACAATATCTGGAAAAAAGATTATTTTTGAACTGCAATATGAATGGTGGAGTATATCTCACCTTAAATGTTGAAATTCCCATGCGAAAATGGCTATAAAAAATGTCATCAGGCATTTCATCAATAGTTTTAGTAAATTGTTTACATTTTGGCACACGTCTCCGCACTTTTTTGTGTATTATTGCATATATGGCAATAGAGCGTTTTGTTCTTTGACTTTTAATATATTTTTGTACAATTTTTACATTATTTTGAGGTGTTTCTTCCAACAATCCCATCAAATTTTCCAAAATAATATTTTTTACTATTGACAGCGCCATTTCAAAGCAACCGATTGCAAAAAAGTGTTTCTAAACGTCAAAAATATGCAAAGTGTTTTTATTACAAAGTAAACAACACACTTGGTTGCTTTGTATCGAAACAGTATTAAAACCGCATCACTGCAATGTGTTTTGACGTTTTGGAACTCACCCACCCTTTTCTGTACAGACAGCTGCAGTTCCTATTCAGATTAGTAAAAAAAATTAGTGGAAGATTTTTGCAAGAAGTAGGGAATTACAATTTAATAACATTTTATGTGCTTCCTGGGTGACAATCATTCGATGGTATAATCGGTGACGATATTCTGAAGCACTTGGAGGCAGTAATCTATTGGAAAAAACATGTCCTTAGTATAAAACGTAACATTGTCCTCCCCCTAAGGAACAAAGTATTAGCCGGGTTGCATAATTTGGAACAATTTAACTGATTTGGCCACATTTGCGGTTAAAAAAACTGAACTTTTTCTAGCAAAATACGAAAATCTATTCCAACCGTTAAATAACAATGAAAGTGGAGAAACCGCAGCGAAAACTGTAATCAAAACAACAACTATGGAACCAATTTACACCAAGAGCTATCCACATCCCGCCTGCATGCGGGATGAAGTTGAAAGACAAATTGCAGAACTCTGATGGACTGAGGGTATATTTAGATCATCGGGAAGCTCATATAATTCACCCATATGGGTGGTGTCCAAAAAACCGAAACCCACTATTGCGGATACATACTCCATCCCCAACATTAATGCAACATTGGCTAGCTTGGGAGCAGCCAAATATTTCACTACAATAAATTTAACTTCAGGATTTCACCAGATCAAGATGAAGGAGTCTGATGTATATATAACTATGCCGCAATCAACCTAAAATGAAATATGCAATGCAAGCAGAATGTCTCTGCCGAGCCACATTCCGCCAACAGCGACCACTGCCAAGCGGTGCATTACACTTATGTAATTTGAAGCGTCACACTTGCAGCGGCAATGTGCGTTTGAAGGCCGTGCCGGTTAAAGACATTTGCATTGATTTTTAAGAACTGTAATATTTAGACACATGTGTGTCAATGCACTTTAGGTTAATAAACAACTCATAAGTAATTGCTTGCACATGATAAATGCATAAATATGTGCAATAAGCAATATTAGTAGGTAGGTAGGTAAGGCGGCCACCCGAAAAGGGCGCACTTAGGCCAACATTGACCATTTGTGATACCGCATGAGACAACAGGTCCCATTCCTTTCAAAGGTCCAGCCATTTGGAGCTTTTAATGAAGCAGTTGATGGAGCTAATCTTTTTTTGAGATATCTCCCAAGGAGTCCAAAAAGTAGTCGCCTAGGAAAGTGCGCCTCCTTCTGGACAAAGCTGGACACGTGCACAACAGGTGAGCAATGGACTCTTCCTCCTCGTCCTCGTCCATGCAACTCCTGCAAAAGTCGTTAGAGGCGATCCCCAGCCTACACCCGTGTGTGCCTAGAGTCCAGTCTCCCGCTAATCACGGGACCTATGCTTTGTCTATTTAAAGCCAGTAGGTCCTTAGAGCGCTTTTTTATCTCTGGCCAGGTTTGTCTAGCTATTTTAGTAAATTTAGTAAATAAGGATTGATTATATTATAGTGATTAATCTTAGTACATAAGGTAAAATTGGGTATAAAAGAGCCCTCGAATAAAAGATAGCAAGGACTTCCTGCCAAGACTTAGCACTAACAAGATCTCTTTCATTTAAAGCATTCATTGCTTAAGCTCCAATAGCCTATGTGGCTTACGAGTTGCCTTTGCGGCACGAAATTCTAAATTCCTGAGTGGCAAGAAGAAGGCATTTGCGGCCGCATTGAATAACGTGCGCGCTGAAACGCAAACCGAGCGTGAGACCAACGAACTGTACAGTTCTCATTATTCATACAGAAAACATTACACTGACATTCCCAGGACGGCATTCTCAACGATGAATGGAAAATATGAATTTTTGAGGTTACTGTTTGGACTTAATAACACTCCTGCGATATTCTAAATGTGCTATATGTACATTGACGATATAATTATCTTTAGGAAAAATGCGGAGGAGCATATCCAAAATGTTGATATAATCTTCGCCCGTTTGAGCAATGCCAACTTGAAGGTGAATCTTCATGAGAACTGAAGTAGAATTCCTTGGGTATGTAATAACCAGTTATGGTATTAAACCTGACCTAAAAAAGGTGATATCTAACCAAAATCTGGCACCCCCTGAAACTCTAAAGGAGCTAAAAAGCTTCCTCCAAGCAGAGAATGCGCAGATTAAGGCAAATCAGTCTAAAAAAATGAGCAGCATTCATGGATCTAAAGCAACTCCTTACTTCATCTGATGTATTAATCTTTCCGGACTTTGAGAAGCCGTTCAATTTAACTACTGATGCATCCAATTATGCCATAGGTGATGTACTTTCACAAGGATAACCTGGCCCGTCGCTTTCATCTCACGATCGCTTAATAAAACAGAAGAAAATTATGCCACTAACGAGAAAGAGATGTTAGCGATAGTTTGGTTCCTTAACTTACGATCATGCAAGGAAGGTCCGAATCTGTACGGATCATCAGCCTCTCACTTTCACCTTAAGTAATAGGAATTATAATGCGAAATTGAAAAAATGGAAAACCCGTATATAGGAGTACAGCTACGAATTGATTTACACTCCCGGTAAATCCAAGTTGGTAGCAGATACTCTGTCAAGAATGAAGAGTAATCGAAGGTGATGGTGAAGGATCAACTACGGTGACACCCAGTGAGGGCAGTGATGCTTCAAAGACTCTTACAGCTAGCGAAGAAAGAGGTTCTACAACAGACACAGCAAGTGAGAATGGTACAGTTCATAGTGCTGACCAAGATGCGACGCATTTATTGCCTCATTTGGAAGTCCCACTAAATACCTTTAAGAACCAATTTATTTTCAGGAAAGACAGAGAATTGAGTTATAAGGAGAATACTCATTCGGGATACATTACTTTACCCAAAATAGTAAAAAACGCATTAATAAAAATTTCAAAAGAATATCTGAACCCGTACATAATTAATGGGGTAAAGATACCAGAAAAGCACCTACAATTATTCCAGGAAGTGTATCTAGAAATCTTTTTATTATACAAAATTCGAATTACCCAAAGAATAGTAGAAGATGTTGCCAACGGGAATAGGGTATGTGATATAATACAAAAGGAACATAAAAGAGCACATAGGGATCCGCGGAAGAACAGGGAGCAAATTCTTGAGAAATGTTATTTCCCTAGAATGATGAGTCAGATAAAGGACTATGCGTCTCACTGCGAGATTTTTGTCGTCTAAATAAATATGATAGGTATCCGTACCACCTTTAAAGCATACCCCAATTCCAAAATATCCTTGTGAGATTGTGCATGAGGATATTTTCGAATTACAGGGCCAAAAATATCTGTCATCCATAAATTCTCCATGTTCGCTAAATATTTCCATATTAGAGACCGATCAACTATTACCATTCGTAAAAAATTTGCAAAACTCCTGCATTACTTTACAGCACCGAAACTAATAGTTACGGATAATGAACGTGGGTTCATGAATCCTGTTGTCTTCCATTACATAAGAGGTCTTGTTATAAAGCTCCAATTCAAAGAAGTGAAGTAAATGGTCCAGTGGAAAAACTGCACTCGACCATTATTGAAATATACCGATGCACATAATGGTAGTTAAAGAATATGAGCGCAAAAGAACAACTTTATATTGAAGTGGATCGCTATAATACCACAGTCCAGTCCATTACAAATAAAAACCAAGCAACATATTTTTCAATAGAACGCAGAAAATTAATTATCAACATTTGACAGACTACAAAAGTAGTGTCCATTGAGAGATCAAGTCTGAAAGAAAAAAAATAAGGAAATGAGGAATTTACGATTTAATAGAAATAGATGACCGAAAATACGTAGTAGGTGACACGGTCTAAGTCAAAGACAAAAAAATTAAAGCTAAGCAAAAGCCGTTATATAAAAGGGCAACAGTAGGCAAGGATAATAGGGTTCCTTTACATACGAAGAAGGCAAAAAAATCAAAAATCACAACTAAAAAAACTTAACCTTTCCTTCTTTATTCAACTATTATAAACAAAATAGCACATTAGGCACTATTCTTAGCCTAAATTAATGAATGCTCCTAAGGTCCTATGGTTCATCGAGGTTCGACTCCTGCCAAGAATAATTTAAAAATAAAAATAAAAATAAGTATTAAGAAAAAAATATGATATATGGCACGAGAATTTAAGAATTATTTGTATCACAATTGCAAGAAAAAATTATATTTTAGAAAAAAAAAAAAATGCACACGATACTCACTAAGCAAGAAGCTACTATATTAAAATTAAGATTATTAAGTCCATTACTTTTTCTTTAAACTAGATTACTGCTGATATTCAGCGCTTCTGGATTGAACATAGTCAAATACGACTCTCCCCTTGACACATCATGGCCACGCTTGGATTGTCAATGGTCATTTTAAACCATATGGGTGTGACTTAAACGTCAAATTTTTTACCGTATGAAAGAAAAATCATATACAGTGTACGAGGTGTGATAAAAAAATAACCGTTATTGTGTGATCAAAAAATAAAGTAATTATTTATTCATTAACAACTATCTTGTCTCATTCAAAGTAATTCCCCTCAGATATAATACACTTATGCCAGCGTTTTTTCCAATCCTCGAAACACTTCTGAAACGCTTTTTTTGGTATCGCCAACAGCTCCTGTTTCGATTTTATTTTATCTCCTCAATCGTAGCATAACGCTTTCCTTTCATCGGTGTCTTCAGTTTTGGAAAGAGGAAAAAGTCAGCGGGGGCCAAGTCCGGTGAATACGGTGGTTGAGGCATGATAACGGTTTTGTTTTTGGCCAAAAACAGTTCCTGAGCGATGTCCATGCGACGTTGTTTTTGATCAAAATTTAGCAATTTTGGAACAATCTTCGCTGCCGCACGTTTCATGCCTAAAACATCCGTAAAAATTGCTTGGCATGAGCCGAACGATATGCCAACATCATCAGCAACCTCTCTGATAGTGATTCGACGATTATCCAAAATCATTTTCTTCACTGCGTCAATGTTTTCATCGGTTGTTGACGTGCTCGGGCGACCAGGACGAGCATCGTCATTGACATCTTCTCGGTCTTCCTTAAACCGGTTATACCACAATTGAACTTGTGTTCTGCTCATAGTAGACTTGCCAAAGGCCACAGTCAACATTTCAAATGTCATTGCGCAATTAATTTCATTTTTTACACAAAACTGAATACAGTTTCTTTGATCCATTTTTTCGAACCAAAACACGACTAACCTTTTTATCTGTCAAAAACAAACTGATAATCCAAAATGGTTGGTATTGCCAACATATATAACAGACATGTGTACCAACATAACAGAAAAAAAAATGCGAACATCGAACATACGTAACTCACGAAAAGATGAAAATAACGGTTTTTTTATCACACCTCGTATGTGAGTTCACCTCGAAAAAACGGGTGGCTTTGTACCCAAAATTCCATAATACGAAATTGGAGTAGGAAAAGCAAAAAAGGACCAGTCAGAATAAAAGAGTCTATCATTTTATAGTATTTCTTATTAGTAAAACGACATAATAATATAATACAGAATAATAATAATAAGAAAAATTTGTATGCGACAATATTCATATTATTTTATTTCGTCCAGTTCCATATATATATTAACGCAAAGTTAAATTTTTTTATACATTACATATCTAAAAGTAAATCCATTGATTTTAGTAAATGTAATGCATTATTAGTATACAATTTCGTGCATCAGTATCATGCTAAATAAATATTTTATAAAACTGTAATAAGAGTAAACTGTTTTGGGGGATGGTAAGCTTTTCTACCAACCTCTTGAACTATTAAATTTTTAACGTAACGACCGATAATGAAAGACTGCGACTACGTGTGCTCAAGGTATATGGTCAACTGGGGAGAATTTTATTTGTAAAATGCAAGCTATGCTAATGCATGAATATACATAATAAGAATTAAAAGAGGAGAGAGAGCAAAGTTAAAGTTTAACTCTCTTGATAAACATTATTATATAAAGAGAGTTAAATATTACTTAATTAAGAGAATTTAAAATTAAATATAATGCTGCTGCGAAGATCCTCCCACCGTTGGAAGGGCCACGCTTTCAACATTGCCAGGATCTGTGGGAAGGCAGCATAATTTGGTCACAGCTCATTTGAGTACGAAGAACCGCCACCCGAACAACATTGTCATTACCCTTAATTATTTCCGCTACTCTTGCCATTTGCCACTTTAATGGTGGAATATTTTCGTCCCTTATCAAAACAAGAGCTCCCACTTGTAGATTTGCTGAAGAGCGTTGCCATTTGGTTCTTTGCTATAGAAGAGTTAAGTACTCCGAACTCAATTTTCGCCAAAATTGATGCTGCATACAGCAAACGCGTTGCCAACGATTTAGTCTATTGAAATTCAAAAGAGTGACATCCGGTTCTATCATAGCGGTGAAGGGACCGCCAATAAGAAAATGGGCAGGAGTTAGTATGTCTAAATCGTCGGGATTTTCTGAAATGGGACAAAGAGGACGTGAATTTATAATTGCGGATATTTGACACACAAGGGTGCGGAGTTCTTCGAAATCTAGATTGTTTGAACCGACTGCTCGATAAAAATTAAACTTGGCGATTTTAATAGCCGCCTTCCAGAGCCCTCCAAAATCTGGAGATCTAGGTGGTACGCATTTCCAATCAATTTCTTCGCTGAGAGAAGCTCTTCTTTGTTTTTAGAGAAGCCAATTCATTTTTCGCCCCTACGAAATTTATTGCGTTGTCTGACCAAATGGTTTTCTATTCTATTCAATTCTATTACTCACTCGCATTAAGCCAAAGTTGTCTAAAAATGGGGTGAGGGAGCCAATTTTGCTAAATGATGCTACGAGACTACCAGATTTGAGTATTTTGTAATCTGGGAAGTGCCTTTGTTGCACCATTCGTATCAATAAATATGTGCCTTGATGAACATCCTCAGTCCATCCCTTCGGTCCTTGCCACACGAAATAAATTTGTAAATATAGCCGAATACTCGTTGCAACTTTCCAAAGGAGCTAACAAATTTGCATTTTAGTGATAAGTCAGATATGTTTGATATTGAAAGCAAAATATTCTTATGCTTCTCGGGTAGTTCCTTAACATAACCTGTGAAAGCTGGCCACGTATCTCGATCGCCTTGAAGAAAATGAGGACCATGCTTCCAAAGCTTAGATTTCAGTAATTCACTTGTTGTGGATCCCCTTAACAGGATATCTCCAGGATTCATTAATGTAGGTACAAAATGCCATTTCATTCCTGTGAAATTATTCACTCGATTTGAAATGAATACTGTGAAATTTTGACGGTTCATTTCGTAACCATAATAATACAAGCATGGAATCTGACCAGCAGTGAAAATCATATTCAAAAATTCCTAATTTTGAAATTGAGCTTACAAGTTCCGATAGGAGCATAGCTGCAGATAACTCTAGTTTTGGAACTGTCAGGGTTTTTAACGGCGAAACTCGTTATTTCGAACAAAGTAAATCTACCTTGATTCCATTCTTATTTTGTGATCGAATGTAAATGCACACACCATATGCCGACAGGCTTGCATCACAAAATGCATGAACCTCCACCTTCCAGCATGTCAACAAAACTAAGCGACGAAATTTAGAACTCTCTACTGTTTTAAATTCTTCCAATAAATTTACCCAAGCTAAATAACGTATCTGGGGTAAAGTCTCGTGCCAGGCAACCTTATCCTTCCATAGTTGCTAAAGCAATATTTTGGCCTTAGTGATGACAGAACCAATTAGGCGTAATGGGTCATAAAATCGGTCAATGGTGGACAAAACCGATCATTTTGTCACTTTACCAAGAAGTGTGTGTGGCGTGAACGAAAACAAAAAAGAATTTGCCACGGGATCCCATACCAAGCCCAGAATTTGGTAACGTGTCTCCCGTCACTAAATCTCAAATATTTTTCTTTGTCTTCTTCTGGAACTTGCTTAGCACCTTAAAATTGTTAGAACACCATTTTCTTAATTTAAAATTTCCTTTATTAAGGAGCTTAGTCGTTTGACGCATAATCTCCGCGACTTCGTCTACAGAATTTCCTCCTGAAATGAGGTCCTCAACATAGAAATCTCTGCGAACTGTCTCTGCACCGATTGGCAGAACTCACTCTTCATCATAAACTAATTGATGCATGGTACGAATAGACAAAAATGTCGCCGGTACCAAACCGTATGTGACCGTATCTAGCTTATATATTTGTATATTATCCTCTGGAGAATCTCGCCATAAAATACATTGAAGAAGATTGTCAGGATGCTGCATTCGCACGCACCTGTACATTTTGCATATATCTCCTGTTAGAGGGATCTTAAAGGTTCGGAAGCGTAGTAGATTGAAAATATTTGGCTGGATTGTAGGTCCAGCCATCAGCAAATCGTTATGCGAATAGCCAGTGGAAATTGATGCAGACGCGTCAAACACAACTCGCAATTTTGTTGCTGTGCTATCTACCCTAAAAACGCAAAGATGAGGCAAAAAATACGTTGAGGTGCCAGATCAACAATCGTCGGCAAGTGACATGTTATTTAAATCTATGTACTCCTTAATAAATGATGAGTATTGAATTCGTAATTTAGTATTTCGAAGAAGCTTTCTTTCTAAAGACTTAAAGTGCAATAATGCTTGCTGATATGATTCACCAAGGAGGTCAATGCTATGTTTTGTGGAAAGACGCACAGAGTACTCGCCAGAACTTAAACGTTTAGCATTGTTTTTGAAGTGCAATTCGCACTCAGAGTTTTCATTAGTAGCCTTCTGCTCAGTCTCATCAAAATGCTCTACCTCTCAAAACCTCCTTAATAGCTGCTGTAAAGAGCCATCAGAATTATTTTCTGCAGCACCTTTATCGACGACTGCTAAAAGTACAATTTTACTAGTGGAAGGTTGTCTGCCACCACATACAATCCAGCCTACCTCTGTTTTCTGAAGAAGTGGTAAGGTTGCACTCAATCGGATTTGGCCGACGCACATCAAATCAAAGAAGAGCCCGGCTCCAATCAAAATGTCCACATGCTGAGATTTGAAGAATGTTGGGTCGGAAAGAGTTATATTTGAAGGGATATTCCAAGATGTTCCATTTAAAAAGATATTGGGTTGATGGTCGATGATGTAAGGAGTGGCAACTGCTGTGATTGAGGTTTGATAACCACCATCATGAGACTGAATACAGATATCAACAGCCACAAAAGCCCTTTCGCCAATTCCAGACACTAGGGTTTTAGATTTGGTTGTTTTGAGTTGTAGCTGACTGGCGGCACGATTTGTTATAAAATGTAATTCTGACGCGGAATCGAGGATTGGTCTGAATGGAATCGGGTTTCCTGTTCTTGGTTTCAAAAACACAATTGCAGTAGCGAGAAAAATAAAATCTTCAGGCATGGCGTTTAATGTGGCAAATTGAGAGTTCAGAAGTGACGTTGACACCAGGGCTGACTGTGAATTGTGTGTAGGATAAGAAAAGTTAGAACAATTTGATATTACAGCAGCAGCTTGAGGTGAAGCAATACGATCAAAATGTAATAGTGTACGATGCTTAAATGAGCACTGCTTGCAACAGACAAATTTGCTATTTTTGATAATATGCCCATGCATTAAACAATTAATGCAGAGCTGTAGCCTTTTGTCTTCTTTAAAACGCAATGTGGGAGATAAATTTCGAAAAAGCGGACAGGAACTAATTGCATGCTCCCTTACATCGCAAAATGTGCAAGATTGATTCGATTGAATGGTGACGAACGCATGCTTAGGTTTCCCCTTATCGCCCACCTGTTCGCTGGGTATCTGGATTACCAAGACTGAGCTTATATTTTCCATCATTCCGCATCTTTTTCCAGGAACTCCATCATGGATTCCCACGACGGTATATCATGTGAAGGAGTTTCTTCCTCCCACTTTGTCCTGGCTCCTGAGTCGACATTACTGTTGACTAAGTGTATTAATAAGCTTTCTAGTAGCTCATCGCGACCGGCAATAGAGTTAAATACTCGAAGATAGGATTTAAATTTGCCGCACAATTGCCTTAACCCAGCAGTAGAACTATCACGAAAGGCCCTTGCGTTGAAAATCTCCTTTATGTGTGCTGAAATTGGAGGCGTTTAATATCAAATCTACCCTTTAATAGTGGTACCACTTTTGCATATTTCTGATCATTTATCTCCAGTGACCGGATGGCGTCCAAAGCTGTCCCACTCAGGCAGGACTTCAGACGCTGAAATTTGTCCACCCCCCTTAAGTTTGGATGACCGTCAATTGTGGTCGGGAATAACGACAAAAAATCTGGCCAATCAGTAATTACACCGTTGAAGCGTGGCAATTCCAGCTTAGGCAAATGCGAAACTGTACAGCTCGAACTATTTGAGCCCCTACCGAACGTTTCCCTGGGAGTAGACATGGTTGCAGCGAAAGACGTTCGCGAATTTAGTTCCTTGGTGATGACAGCCCTGACTGCAGCAAAAAGCTCAAAACATCGGCATCGCGCATCACCCTCAATTCATTAATGGTCCTCTATCTCCAATTGAGATTGCACGTCTTCGAATTGCTCTTGTAATCGATTGAGCTGCTCCAACTTGATGGATAGCAGTAATTCATCAGATGAACGTAATGCAATTTCAGTTAGCCTCTTCTGTATTAACTGCAATTGCGAGAAAAACCAAGCACTTTTACGAGCCAAGAACAGACGATTTTTATTAACCGTTTCCAGAACCGCTGGATTTGACACGGAATGTCGACCTTTCAACCAAGTGTAGCGACAACGAAAAGTGAACTGAGGAATAGCGAGTACCGTCAAAACTGTAGCTTATATACATTCATACTATATAATCTGCATATATGTATTATTGTGTATTATAAAGCTCATAAATGGCATATACCCATATAACTTGCACTATTTTATTTTTGCCTCTAAACGTCATGTAATTATTTTACACTACAAGGAAGCTTTGCATTTAAATGCACACGTTTAATGAACTTATTAAACCGAATGTTCGAACGCTAGAAACTATGTATGTGTATAGAAAGTCACGATAAGCCAAAGTAAACAATTAATATGGCAATCATATAGGTAGCAGCACGATTGCAGCGAAATCGACCGAACGCGACTGTAGCGACACTATACAAAGCAGCGATAAAGCAATATATGCACCTGCGACGAAAGGTAAACGAAGATAGTGAAATTGCGCTGGCAGCGGCAGCGAGCTGATGATGCTTAATATGAGAATCAAACCAAGTGTTTGAATCCCCAATTAATATGACACCGAAGCTTACATAAAGTCCAAAAAAGGCGTCGGTGTATCCTGCAGCCAACCAATTTTAGCAGGAAAAGTTCCGACCAAGTAAAAGCCCGTTGGAATACTCAATCCAAAATGAATTAAAAGCAAAACGTGACCAATACCACGTCGGGGTCTCCAATGTTTTGGGGATGGTAAGCTTTTTTACCAACCGCTTGAACTATTAAATTTTTAACGTAACGACCGATAATGAAAGACTGCGACCAATGAGTATTTACGTATAGAGGTTCCGTCGCTCTCTTTGGCAAAAACGAGGAATCGAATTGAATGGAAATCGCCTTTGAACAGTTAACAGATGTTAAACATAACATTATTCTGCTAAAAACGATTCATAACAGATTCAAAGTAAATTTTATATGAGTTTAAGAAGGAATGGTTTTTATTGTCATAATAGGAAAATTAAGAAATGCGGATTTAATAGTCTTATTATTTATTAATTATTAGTATATTGATAACATAAAAATTAATACAATTTAGATTAATAAGACATTAATATCAAATCTAAGCAATACTGTTTGTTCATAGCTATCGCTAGTCGGTGAAAAAAACTTAAAGTAAATGTTTCCACTGCTAAAATGATTCATTACAGACGCATATCATAGAAAATTTTATTTGAAACTTCTAAAAATTTCATTTGAAACAAAAATTTGTGAAAATCACAAAAAAATTTTAATTAATATTAAAATTAATGCACTTTACAATATATATTTAAAAAAAAACTATTTTGTAAATATTAATACTACTATATGTAAGTTAATTGCATTTGGATAATTTCATTTACGTAGGTAGGCATGTATATTTCTATAACTAATTATGGGAATATTTCTAAAATTTAAATTGTAAATTAGTATAAAAAAGAAAAAATTGGTGTATAAAATAAATAATATAATATGTATTTATTTAATTTATTTCTTTATCCCCAAAAAAGCCACCATCGACTTGCACAGCAGAAGACTAAAAGTGATCTTTTGCGGAATGTTATGTACAGAATTATAGAAATTTTAGTAAATTCAGAATTGCACCAGCAAATACTTTGACTCTCTAATCTACTCCAAAATCAACAAAAGTTGTATGGGTGTCTTTAGCTCAGTTGATTGCGCGTTGGTCTGTAGTTTTTATGACTTAGGGTTCGAGCCCCAGCAGAATGCTTTATGAATTTATTTTTTAATTAATAATAATTTTTATAAATAGTAATAAAAGTATTTTACTATTTTCCATAAATTAACCAGTATTATATCATTTTACTGGACCAAAACTAGAGCAGAATTATTTCATGTCTGTTAAAGAAGACGACTGGAAGCGGTGGAGTATTATAAAATTCACTATTGACAAATCATATACATACATACTTACAAAAACACATACATATGAACTTATTTGTGTTTCAATCATTTTGGCAGTTAGCGAATTGTGCCATAAAAAGCATGAAATGAAAATAAAAGCGTCTTCATGTCTCGTATTGGAGTTTTTATTTTATGTGCGGTCTGACTTCTAATAAAAAGAATTCAATTTGACATGCAATTTGGGACATTTCAATATATTGAGAATAGACATATCTCAGCAAAGTTTATTCTTTCGATTTTATTTTTTCGCTGTAGCAGGATGCAATCAAACATTTGGTGAGTGAATCTAAAGGAAGAATAATTATGCACAAAAGACCAATTTTGCTAAAATTAGTGTTAATATTTTAAAATTCTAATGTTCGTCTGTTGCCTATTACATCAGAAAATTTATTTATCTAAATAATTTTTAGATTAAGTGTACAGTCAACAAAATCAAGGTTTTAAACATTTTTTATTAGTTTGTCAGAGATCAGCTTGAAATACTATAATCACATTTTATTACAATTTAAAACACTCGTACGTACATGAATATGTGCATACACATCTATGAACACTGATTCTCTATGATATGTTCATGTTTGAAGTAAATTTTATGAACTTCAATATCTAGTATTAAATGCATATGTTCTTGTTATACATTGATTTACAAAGTTTTGTAAAAAAAACCGTGTATAATCAATAACCTATGTATAAACATTTATTTTCTATGGAAAATGTGGTTCAACCATGATTGTGATCCAACGCATAATAAACCACTTCATAATCGAAAATTATTATAATAAAAAATCTATAAAAAATTATTTCAAGTATTTAAAAATCCAAGAAATTTTAAATTTATGTTAGAATCAATAATGTTTAGTAAAAAATATTTTAACATAAGGTGCGTCGTCTTTTTCCCATTACATTTGACATTTACCTCAAAAAATGTCTACATGAGGTGTGCAGGGGTTACCCAAGTCGACTTGCTGGCATGTTTTTGCACAAACGCCATTCGAAATACTACAACCGGCCACTCAATACATCACTCGCCTTGACGTGGAGACTTGAGTTATGGAAACTAAAAAAAATGTGCAAAAGCTTCTTACTGCTTCGTGCTTCTTTGTGCGTGTGAACTTGTCTTTGGATGTGTATCCACTTATATAGGAAATACTTTGAATGAAATTATCTCTTTTGACCTACATTCGTGAATAATATTTGGGACTTCTTTTTAGTTCTATTTTTTAATTATTTTCTGTCTAAGTTCTTCTATGCAACTGCATGTTTTTTTTTATATTTTATAAAAATATAATTTTAATTATATTAATTTAAGTTAATTTTTATTTTGTAAATAATGTATTATAAAATAAAAAGAAAAAATTTTAATTCATCAGCAAAATTCTTTCTTTTCCTACCATAACAATCAAATCTAATCTAACAATTTGCTTAATATAGTATATACGGAAATACAACAACTTCCCAAAATTGCACATATGTATTTATGAAAGAACGAAATATTTGATTGAATTCGATTTTGTGAAATTTATAAGCTTCTTCAGAAATGCGCAAAAGCATCACAAAACTAACACCAACAAAGGTATTGAAATCATACAAAACTAACACAGTCTCAAGCGCACATAAATTTATGTAAGCGAGTTAAGAATCACCGTTATGACTATTTTTAGAATATATAAACTTCTTGCTGCAGGAAAAAAATTCTCCGACTCCGACTTATGAATTTTCTGCCAAAGGTCACGAAAATTGCAATACAAATTTGCAATAAAATATGTTGCATACTTAAAGGCTTAAACTTCTTTAATGATGTGTTCAATAAAATAATTTATAGTTTATTTTTATTTAATATTCTATTTGTTATATTTTTGTTTTAGAGCACAACTTCTCTCGGTCACAGACGACTACCAATTGAATTATATTTTCTACTTAATGTATTTCATATTCTTAACTGTCTAAAATAATAAGTTATGAATGCAAATTTCAGAGACAAATACTTTTCACAATTATTTAAATTTTGCCTATGGTAGTTGCAGTTATCTGCGACATGGGACTGCAAAAACAAATAAGCATTATGTGACCTAACGGTACTGATCATTTGTTTTTGCATTCTTACTTTTATATGGACATCACATTCAACAATCAATTATAACAACAACTAATTAACAATTCATTGACAGCAAGTTGCAAGAAGTGCATAACGAAATAAGAAAATCAAAACCATATGATTTGATAAACAAAACCATTTGAATTGATTGATAAAAACATTTTGCAAAGCTGAAGTAGAAGAAAATTATGAAACATAATTATTAAAATGAGTTTATTTTCTGTGTCATATAGTGAATTGAGTGGGGAGCTTATTAATTGCGGTAAAAATGTTCTTTTATTAACAGATTTCATAAAAGCAAAAACTTCGGTGCTTACGAAAGAAGAAATCGAAATCGTGAAAAAGCAGTTCAGAAGAGATTTCTTAGTCGCTTTTATAAACGCTGGGAAGAATCGCAAAAAAAAAGTCCTATTTCTTGAAAAAAATGATGCATGGCTAAAAAGTACGTTCTGAAAGAAAATAATTTAATGCGAATTTTAAATACCATAACAAGTTTTTTTCAGCTATATTTGAAGTATCACTTGCTGATGACCAACCTAGTTGTTCAACGAAAAAGGGAAGGCCAGTTAAGGAATTCGGCGATTGCGGAGATCGTAGTAAAAGTTACAAAACTGCTGATTTAGCGTCCCGGTATACACAAGAACAATTAGTCATGGCGAGTACAGTAACGGGCGCAGAAGTAAAATCACAATCACATATTCCTTCGTCAACTGAGCTAGCATTAATGATGGAAGCAGAGTTAACAGGGTATCAGTACGAAACAATAGAAAATGTTCTCCAAGGAGAAGGATATGATATTTTACCACCTTATATAAAGGTATTAAATGAAAAGAAAAAATGTTATCCTGATAATATTCGAATATCAGAAAAGGAAGCCTCTGCTAGCTTGCAAAGTTTTATGGATCACACGACAAAACGTATTTTTGAAAGTTTTTCCGACGAAAATGTTAATGCACAAATTTTAAATGCACTCTTACGTCTAAGTGGGGTTACGATGGCTCCTCTGGTCATGTAGAGTACAATCAGAGTTTGCCATCTAATGTAAGCGACAGGAATTTTCTATTGGTATCGATGGTGCCTTTAAGTTTGAAATCAACCACTGAAGAGGAATACTGGCGTAATAAAAGTCCATCATCAACGAGATACTCTCGTCCAATTTTCTTCGAATTCGCTAAGGAGACCAAAGAAAAAGTCTTAACAGTTGTTGAGAAAATGAAGTCGGATATTACTGCTTTGCGGAATACGGAGATTCTAGTATGCGGCAGAGAATTCAATATTAAACACAACTTGGTTTTCACAATGATGGATGGCAAAACGGCACAAATAGTTACAAATACTGCATCAGCAGCCGTATGTTATATTATATATATTGTTACGAAATTGCCCTCTTGACAATTTACTCTTTTACAAAATTGCCCCCCTGACAATTTCTCTAACTCTCTGTACTCGGACTCTTACCACTGGATTGTGTAGTAATCAAACAATCGCTGGTTAAATTAAAATAACTAACTTTATTTAACTTTTGCTATTTACACATTTAATGTTAGGCTTAAAGTTTACTTCTTTACAATTTGTACTTTATTTCACAATGAATTTTATCACTTTATTTAATAATTAATTTCATCACCTTACACAATTACAAATACTGCTAATCTACTGCTTCGATTAAATGCCTGATGTACACACTGCTACGGTCTCTGATCTACTGCATTCGACTTTGAACAGTCTTGTCGCTTTTATAGTTTTCGAATGGTTGGAGTAGAAAATTCCACGCCATTCTCGTATTTTCTAGAATTTTCTATCCACTTCGACAGAAGTCGAGAATATTCTTTTTGATATTACCGACAGATGGTTCTTGAATAAGCTTTTATTCGAATAGTGCGCATCTTGACTCACAGGGGGTACTCATTCTCCGGATGGGATCCTAAAAGTATGCAATCCCGTTTCACTGATATGCAATCACGTTTCACTGCCCTCCGCTTAATCTAGTTCGTCCCGAACAAGGATAGTACTGCAACCTTAATAAGGAGATAGCGTCTCTAAATGAATGACTTTCATTTTGCTCCTGATATTTCTCGCCAACTGGATGCGGTATACTACATCGTTGAGCCGCTTTATTACCTTATAAGGTCCTTCCCAGTGTGTTTGCAGTTTTGGCGATAATCCCTTTTTCATTTGCGGATTATGAAGCATAACTAGTTGCCCTTCCTGAAATCCCTTAGAGTTTACTCGTACATTATATCTGGCTTTCATTTTATCACTCATCAGCTGTGTACGATTTCTGCTGTTTCCATGAATTTCATTCAACTGTTCTCGTTTTTCAGATATACAACTGCTGCATCGAAGTACTGTAGATGATTTTTTTTTTTAGTCCATTCTTCATCTGCTTATCTACTACTACTCCTCGCTTATCATACTGTAAGCAATTAGGCATCTGACTTTCCGTGCGATCTGAGAAACGAGGATTCCGGGGCTGCATGTTGTGGGAGTCAAATCTTGCCCCTCGTGAATGACTCCTTTTAGTTAGTCGACAGCTTAAAAAGCAGGATGGGCAAACCGTTTCACCTCAGCCACAACCTGTTGTAGACACTCACCACTCCCCTGAATGGCATTCATCACGGTTTCATAACAGTCTCTCTCACCCTCTGCGATGGTCGGCAGTACATCAGCACCTTTCAATGACATAGCCAACGGTGCCAGTACTTCCCGATTACTCCAACCATTTGTGCTAGCGGTAGCTTGAATTTCGTTCTGCTTTTCCTCTTTCGCATTGGATTTTTGTTCCACAAATCCTTCTAACGACTCCTGTCGTGTCCCAACCTCACAAACCTTCCTGTCCACCATCTCGGACATTTCATTCTTCTGCTGTGAGTTCTGTTCCGCTAGTTGAGTAAATCGCTTTTCACTCTGCTGTAACTGTTCCTTGACATCGTCTTTGACTGCTGGAGCATGTAGCTGTAATCGCTGGTGTATATCCTCATCGTATTGCTGGAAGTGCTTCTGCATAATAGCATCAAGTATTTGAGCATGTTGTTGTAATCGTTGCTGCATCCTCTCTTCGGCTGCTTGAGCATGTTGTTGTAACTGCATCTGTATTACCTTGAAAAGCGCACTCATGTCAAAGTTACCCGTGTTAGTTTCTTGCGGTATTTCTTCGTGTCGAGATGTCGTTGGCCCTTCACATTGGAATTCATACTCATCGACGTCTATACCTTGCTCCTCCAAAGCGCTTCTTAATCGCACTTGCAGCTCCGCTTTAAGCCCTTGTGTTTGCAAATTTAAGCGCTCAAGCTCCTTCTTGAGCTGTTCCAATCTCAGTTTTTCAAATTTTACCATGTTTATTACAGATACACAATCCCACTTCTGACACCAATTGTTACGAGTTTGCCCTCTTGACAATTTACTCTGTTACAAAATTGCCCTCCTGACAATTACTCGGACTCGTACCACTGAATTGTGCAGTAATCAAACAATCGCTGGTTAAATTAAAATAACTAACTTTATTTAACTATTGCTATTTACACATTTAACGTTAGGCTTAAAGTTTACTTCTTTACAATTTGAACTTTATTTCACAATGAATTTTATCCCTTTATTTAATAATTAATTTCATCACCTTACACAATTACAAATACTGCTAATCTACTGTTTCGATTAAAATGCCTGATGTACACACTGTTACGGTATCTGATCTACTGCATTCGACTTTGAACAGTCTTGTCGCTTTTATAGTTTTCATTCTCGTATTTTCTAGAATTTTCTATCCACTTCGACAGAAGTCGAGAATATTCTTTTTGATATTACCGACAGATGGTTCTTCGAATAGTTCGCATCTTGACTCACAGGGGGCCCTCATTCTCCAGATGGGATCCTAAAAGCATGCCATCCCGTTTCACTGATATGCAATCACGTTTCAATATGTATGCGATACTTGAGGCAATGGACTTGGTTGTGGAAAACAGGTGGAAAGGCAAATCTATTTGTGTATGCAGTGACAGCCAAGCTGCGCTCATGGCCTTGGATAGTCCTACCACCACTTCTACGATAGTCAGGTCCTGCAAATCCAGGTATGAACAATTTGCACACTATTTCAAGCAGAGCTGTTGATAGTGAGGCTTGTAAATTGGGCAACTCATCATTACACGCTCGAATAAAATTAATGGAATGCATACTACATGTTTCTTATAACATATCTTTTGAAAAGTGGTCTGCGATCGAAGCTAGAAAGAAGATTTTAAAACAAGAAAATAAGCATGAATTCAGACGGCATTCAAAGAACGAATGGGCATGCGCGTGGATGCTACGCAACAAGCAACTGGGTCTTCGAACAATGACAAGTTTAAAAAATTTGCGTGGGATACACCTGAACTATCTGTTAAAAAATATAACTGGTACTTCATGCCTGTTACTCTCCATAAAATACTTGTACAAGGAAAGGACATCGCTGATGCAGCAGTACTCCCTATTGGTATGCTCTCCGAGAAAGCAGAAGAAGCGCGTAATAAAGATTACAGGAAGTATAGGTTGATGTTTTTTAGAAAGTGCAATAGAACTTAAACAAATACTAATGTTTTCCATCGTCTGCTTGCATCATCTGATCCTTTCATAAGTAGTATAAGACGTCAACCTGGTAAACAGATTTTGGAACTAGATGATGTAGTTAAAGAAATGATAGTTGGTGAATAAAATGTTTGATTATATTGAACTCATTTTATTTATACTTAAAAGAAAATATTTAGAAATATTTACTATACACATTATGATATATTATATTATATTTCATGAATCCCCATGAATTCAGGAAACTTTTTTAAACTGTGAAATGTGGGCGAAATAATTGTTAGACCATGCCCATTTCCAAAACACAATTTCTGTATCTTCTCAGATATAAATAGCCAAAAATTCAGTTCAATCTTGAAACCCATTTTGAAGCACGTTCCACACTTAAGTTTATATAGGAAGTGGGCGTGAAAGTTCACCGACCACGCCCATTTTCACAACACAGTATCTGTATCTCTTCAGATATAAATTACCAAAATTTCAGTTCAATATCTATATTGAAACCCATTTTGTAGCACTTTCTATGTTGAGTTTGTATGGGAGGTGGGCGTGGAAATTGACCGACCACGCCCATTTTTGCAATTTTTCTTAATCTCGAGCCAAAAGTAATTTTTGCCAAAATAGGTGTTCCTCCGATTACTCCTTCTATTTTTTCCTCAATATGTATGGGGCCGTACCACTGTGCGACGTAACGGCACGTGTGTTTAAACAAAATTTGAAATCATTAATGGATTTCATAGTCAAACACAAAGTATTTCGATGGATGGATGTATTCTGTCGAACCAGAGGACTCCCTCAAGCACACATATTGATATGGTTGGTTGACAAAATAAGACCGGATCAAATTGATGACATCTTATCTGCGGAAATTCCAGATGAAACCACCGATCCACAATTATTTGAAGTGATCACAAAGAACATGATCCATGGTCCGTGAGCTCACCATGCATGATTGATGGTAACTAATCGAAACGTTATACTAGAGCTTCGACAGAAAAAACCGGAAAATCAACAACTATCATAATGAGAGATCAATACTCGTTGGATCGTGCCGTTTTCGCCGATTTTGTTCAAAACGGGCAAAGCCCACATTAACGTGGAATATTGTAATTCGGTGAAGTCCATGAAGTATATCTGTAAATAAGTAAATGAAAGTAGCGACATGGCAGTGTTTGATGTACCTGATCCAAATAGAAACGACGAAATCACTCAATCTCAATTAAGGTGTTATGTCAGAAGTAATGAGGCGGTGTGGAGGATTTTTACATTCCCAATTCATGAGAGACATCCAATCGTAGTTCATTTAGCTGTCCATCTTGAAAATGGTCAACGCGTTTATTTTACCGCTGAAAATGCACAGCAAAGAGCAGCGACACCACCATCCACAACATTAACCAAACTTTTTAAATTGTGTGAATCAGATACATTCGCCAGCATGTTATACTCAGAAGTACCGCAATATTGTACTTTGGATAAATCGAATTCAAAGGCGTAAATCGATGTTTCAAAGGCGTAAGCAAGGAAAACCAATCGATGGCTACACAAATGTGTTCTCGACACATGCTTTGGGACGTATTTACCCAGTTCACCCCAACAATGTTGAGTGTTTTTATTTCTTGGTTAACGTTCGTGGTCCAACATAATTTCAAAGTCATATCGTGAGGCGTGTCAACGATTGCTTTTACTGGAAGATGACGCACACTGGGAGGCTACCCTTGCCGATGCTGCATTTTCATCTATTCCTCGCCAAATAAGAACACTATTTGCAATAATTGTATCATCATGTTTCCCATCAACTCCACTTGGACTATGGAGAAATTATAATGATTTCAAGACGGAAGATATTTGGAACAGACTTCGCTGTAGTACGTCAAATCCACACTTGCTGTACACACCGGAAATGCATAATAAAGCATTGAGCATGATTGAAGACATTTGAAGACATTGCTTAACAATTGCAAACAAAGCATTGGCACAACTTGGCAAAGGTTCACCAGATCGCTCACTGCATGATCTGTTTAACAGAGATTTGCAGCGTGAACTAGATTACGATTGCAACGTATTGGATGCATTTGCTCCAAAAGTATTCCAAAATTGACCAATGCATACGACACGATTATCCATGTTGTTAACGATGAAAGTGGTGGAATGAATTTTTTGGACGCGCCTGGAGTAACTGGTAAAACATTATTGATTTCTTTGCTACTAGCAACGAAAAATAGCACTGGCATTGGCTTCTTTTGGGATTGCTGCTACTTTATTGGATGGCGCTCGAACAGCACACTCTGCACTAAGCTGCTCTTGAATATGTAGGCTAATGACAATCCTACATGTAACATGACTAAAACTTCCGGAATGGCAAAAATCTTGCAACAATGTGCGATAATCGTTAGGGATGAATGTCCAATGTCTAACAAAAAATCGTTAGAAGCATTGGATAGAACAATGAAAGATCTGCGAGGAAATCAAGATTTGTTTGGCGGTGCTTTGATACTGTAAACTGGAGACTTTAGACAAACAGCAATTCCTAAATCTACTGCTGCCGATGAAATAAAAGCATGCTTGAAATCTTCAATTCTGGGGGGAAAATGTAATAGTACTCACACTAAAAACAAGCGTACGCGTTCAATGGCAAAACGATCCATCAGCAGCTGAAATTTCAACGGAATTGCTGAAAATTGGGGATAGTACCATGCCAGTCGACAGGAATACAGGTATGATAACACTACCAAACGATTTTTGGCGTTTCACTCAATCAAAAGAAGAACTGATTCATTCATTCACAATTTTAAATGGCGAAGACGTTTTGATTCCTCGCATCTCAATGATTTAACGTTCAGTCCACTAAAAAAAGTAATGTACTATGACACCACTTAAATGTAATAAAAATAGATTGATATACCTAACGGAACAAATGAGGGGTAATAATGAGACAGAGTTGATTAGAGTGTGGTGGAATGAGACACTACATGGACAGAATTTAATCAGTCAGTTCACCACCTGCAGTTAGCGTAGTTGTCTGAATGTACACAGCTGAAGGCCCAGTTTTGATTCCTGGAAGGGTTCATAGTTGGTGTGCTGTTGATTTCTGAGACATAATAAAAAATGCTTGGGAAAAAATTGCCTTTCATTGAAAGATCAGTGATAAGGACAAGTGGCGTGTCCGAAATAGCTATAAGATCTGCCAAATTGTTTCAATAATTCTCCTTCTGAAAATTGTTACGGGGCATAACCACACTTACGCAATTGCAACTACTGTGTGCAACTTGTCTTGTCAATAAATTCGTTGAGAAATAATCTTCATGTTCACAGAATTGACCACTATCGACTTACTCACATTTACTAACATTTTAAATGAATATTGGTCAAGAGTTAACTATCTTGCAATGGAATATGCAAGGTTTTATAAATAACAAATATGCATTTGAAAATTCAGTTTACAAATACCACCCGGAAATTGTTGCATTACAAGAATCACACATTATAAATAAAAACAAGCAATTAATACATCTACCTAATTATAAAATCTATCACCATAATAAAGATTTTACGTATGGAAAATCAGGTATTAAAATGTTAGTTAAAAACAACATTAATGTTGTTCAACATAAAACTTCAGTTAACAATCCACTATTTCAATCAATAACAATAAAAGGTAAAACGGATTTGCATATTACTAATAAAGAGATGTTTATTTAACACCCGAACAAGTTGCGGACATTCATACAATGGTCAACACCTTATCGTTGGTGATTTTAATTCTCAAAATAAAATCTGGGGATCTGCTTCAACTTCACGTAGTGGAGTAATTTGGGGAGATTATGCTGATGACCGACATCTAATTGTTCTCAATGATGGATCACCTACATTACTTAGTACGAGGAACACTCTAACAGCAATAGATGTGTCGTTAGCATCGGTGGATCTGGCTCCAACTCTCACCTGGATATGCCTTTCGCAACCTGATTATCAAGATCATTTCCCAATCATTATTTATAATCGTAAAACATCGACAAATAAATTATTTACACCAAAATTCAATGACAAAAAAGCTGACTGGCAAAAATTGTATGCAAAAACAAGAATTTATTCCATATAAGATCATCAAATATTAACAAAGAAAAATATTATAAGAAAGGCAGCAAATGAGTCAATTCCAATCAGCAAAAAATTAAGGAGCGTAATTGCGTAGGCGATATTGCTAAATTAATTTGAGAAAAAAACAGAGTTCGGAAGCGATACTGAAGAGTAAGAAGTCAACAAGCCTATATCAACTACAGAAGAATATGTGCCAAAGTTAAGAGGGAATTCAAAAAAGGCAAACGTTCAACTTGGACAAATTTTTTAAAGACCTTGAACCAATGAGGGATATTAGGATTCTGTGAAAGAAGGTGAAGAACATAAGGACTGCTAGAGTCTCAAATTTTCCATCAATATTTCTTCAAAATAATGTCATAATTCACCCGAAAGATATTGCTGATATATTGGCAAAATTTTGGAGCTCCATTAGTTCTAATGACTCCTTTAATCGTGATTTAATTACTAAGAAACTAGCAATACACATTGACTTATGGCCTGATATTACGCCTGAAATCACAAATGTAACCAAAGAGGTCACTCTTTCTGAGCTTAACTCTAATCTGCTTGAAGGATACCGTCCCATATCGTTGCTGCCAGTGCTATCAAAAAACTTTAGAAAAAATAATATCAAAGCGTATATTGACATATTCAAAAGAAAAACTATTACAAGAACAGCATGCATTTTTACCAAACTATGGTGTACATACCTTATGTCATCAATTAGAAGAACATTTTAAGAAAAAAAGCCATTGTTATAATCTCTGAAGATCTAGAAAAAGCATTTGATCGTGTAATATCTATTTTTGTGATCAAGGAGCTTCACAAATGGGGTATACAAAAAAAAAAATGCTTAAAGTTATTCTATCATTTCTTACCAATGGACACATTACTATAAGGATTGATGGACATCTGTCACAAAAATATCCGCTAGAAAATGGCATTCCACAAGGGTCACCCTGTCTATAATTCTTTACAACGTTTACTCAAATTCACTATTTAAAGCGCTAAAAAATTGTAAGTGGATCGATTTTTTTGGTATATATGCTGATAACATTTTTTCAATAGTTTCTGGTACAAACACTGAAGTAACAGACAACCTTCGGAGATTTAATTTAAAAAAATAAAACAATGGGCAATAAGCAGAGGAGCAAGGTTTCCTATCAACAACTGTGAAATTCTACACGTTTGTCGTAAACATAACTGCTAAACTAGAACGATTACTGTCAAAAATAATAGAAACAAAGTTTGCGCAAAGCTGAGTACAAAAATGTTTCGTTCTGCGCACAATAGAAGGGTTGCAAAGAGAAATGTCAAAAAAATACCTATCCGCATTAGCCTCGTTTCACACTGACGGCGCGACACGGCGATGATAAATATACACAAAACTGCACAAAACTCACTACAACGGCAAAAAATTGTGTGTGCTCATACCAAGTGTGTATGCTCATACCAAGAGCTTCGGACAATCTATGATTGCGGCTGAAAAACAAAACAAAACAAAAATGCCAAATCAAAATAAAGAATACTGCACAATTCACATAGTTGCCGGCGGAAACCTTCAACCGTCTGCTTGCATCTTTTTCGTTTTTTTTTAATTTCTGGGGGAAAAAAGAGACGAGACAGACCTTTTTTTAATTTCGTTAGAAAATTGATTTTTTGGCACTTGCAGAAGAAATTTGTATACCTACTTACTTACAAATGAGACTGCAGAAAGTTCAAATTAAATTATTATTGCCTTAATGCAAAGTGTGTGTACGTATATCTACGCTCCATTGTATAAGAAATCCAATTAAAACATAAAACATAAAAAAAGAGCGGAGGAGACCTTTTTTTAGTTTCTGGGGAAAAATGATTTTGTCGCACTTGGTGACTAATTTCATATAGAGTCGGACTGCGGCACCTTAAATTTAAATATTGTTTTGTTTTTGGGACTTTGTTGTGCAGTTTTGTGTATATATATCATCGCCGTGTCGCGCCGTTGCCGTTTGTGTGAAACGAGGCATATGTAGTTTCTGCTATGTTGACGTCACAGCCCAGCGACGAAATGTCAAACTCAGAAAGAAAATTATAACGGACCTGCGCAATGCGTAATCTTCTTCTCTATCATTCTTGGATTACTGTGAGAGATGAGCAAATTCCAGTCAAAGGCCAAATAAGAATTCTTGGAATGATTTTTACAAAATCACTTTTATGGAATAAAATATCTAGTTAACAAATTATGTAAGATCAATAATCTTTTAAAAGTGATATGTTCTAGAAAAAAAGGTCCAAATATTGATATGGCGATTGGAGTTTGTAGAGCTCTAACATCTGGTATAATTGACAACAGATAGCGCTAATAGTTAAATTTCATGTCTGTATTCGCATATTAACTAAAATTACATATTATAATTGGAACACTAATGTTTAATAAAATACATAACGTTAAATTTACAATTTTATTATTTGTGAAGTATTGCGACAACAAACATAGATATTATCAGCAGGATTGCATTGAAGCGACTGAAGCAAATTTCAACATGTAAATTAAAGAACATATAAGAATAGACAGTTGATATGAATGTATTTGTGCGAGTTCTGCTAGTGTGAGAATGTTTTAAAATGTAAGTATGTAGTGGTAAAAATACAATGAACCCCCCTTAACTCTAACTATCGTTATTCCTCAATTCACTTAACTTCTCAAAATAACTGAAAACACAAAATTCTGTAGATAATTTCTCATTGTCAATGAACCCTCAAGATCCACAAGTCGAAATATTGCAGTTGCGTTTAAATAAAAAAATTAATTCGACAAAATAAAAAATTGTTTTCGTCATTATTAAAGAAAGAAACACTACCTCTGTTTAATTAAAAACATACAGCCGTTAACTTAATTCGTTTAGCTGCATTTTGGACATATTTTGAAGATTTTTCTGTTGTTTTTTGTGAGAATACTGTAAATAGGTTTAATTCCCTTATGACCAGCAATTTCTCAATTTTCATTTCACTATGTTCCTAATTCTTCTAACTTTGGTGTCCATATGCTCTTTCATTCGTTCATGGCTATACTTAAATATGCAGGTAGAGGGGTTTTACTGGGGTACTCGGACCCCATTTTAATATAAATGAATTTCTATTAACTATTTTAGTTATTTGTAATAAAATATTATGCCAAAAAACCAAACAATTATGATTCTACAACTTATGTTGACTATTGTGCATTTACAATGAACAAAAGTGAAAATGGAAAGCAATTGGATCAGATTTTATATTAAGAATAGTTATAATATATTAAATGAACTTGTTAACATTTGAGTTTTCAACTCCAAATTAAATTTTTTTGGATTCATTATCAACCTTTTTTTAGAAGTTTCGTAGTTCGTTTTAAAATACAAATGAAGTGACCACCTAAAAGTTTTATTTAAATGTAGCCCTGATTTCTTCTGATTTTTTTCTACGAATATTCGCTATTTTAGATAGCATCCCAGCAGTGAAACCAACTAGCTAAAATACTACTAAAACTCATATATATGTAAAATTCATATATATTTATGTACATAATATAATAATGTGTACTCGACATGTAAAATAATTTTTGTGCATTAATTCAACATGTTAATTCATGGTGTCGCATTTCCACTCTTCTTTGCGGACATTTACGGATATTTTAAAACACGCCTTAACTTGAAGATTTATCTCTAAAATGAGGAATTACAAAAAGGGGATGAAATTATAAAAAGAACTGTTTTTCTTCAAATTTCAATGTTTGTCTTTACTTCCTTTTTTATTAAATTGACAAGAAAGGAAAATTTTAGTATACATAGGAAAGGAAAAATATAGTATATAATTTAGTAATGTAGTGCCGTAGAAGTTAGCAACTGGTTAACTTATAGATAAGTTTGAACTAGTAAATTAACCACTTGATTTTTTACTATTAAATTTAATAGTATATTCAAGACTGCCTATAATTTTAAAGGGATATGGAATAATTTTACAACAAACACAATAAATTCACGTACACTATACATGTGACCAAATAAAATTGTCGAAATGGTAAATAAAAACGGAGCGAATTGAATGTCTTTTCTTATTCTTCTTAGGTATCGGTGTGAAACACGATCTTATTCGTGTGCGGCACTCGCCGTGGCATTTTTGAAAGTCCCTAATGTAAGGTAACTAAAAAGCAATTAGCTTACTCAAATATACCCCTTGCCACACTGCTCTTTTGGCCCTAACTTTTACTGTGTAAGATACCCGCACACACCACTTTACCCTTTCTTTTCTCAAAATATGACACTCTCATTTTGAAATTGCATGAATGCCGTGACGAAAATCGTTAAGGTAGGAACAAAATGGACGAGATGTAACGATAGCGATTTGACGAACGTTTGCACTCGTTACGTCGATTTTGACATTTAACCCAAAATGTGACGCTATCAACCGCATCGAAGGATGGCTTTTTACATAAATTCCGAGCTCATCCCCCACAGCGGCGATTAAATTGTAGCAAAATTTTAATTTTAATTTCTTTAAAAAACAACAATGGTGTCAACAAAGATGAGGTTGTGACGAGTAGCAGGCGTTTGCAGTTCGGTTCTTACGGAACCGATCGTCACGTCCTGAATCGTAGCAAAACGCTTTCCTTTCATCGGTGTCTTCAGTTTTGGAAAGAGGAAAAAGTCAGCGGGGGCCAAGTCCGGTGAATACGGTGGTTGAGGCATGATAACGGTTTTGTTTTTGGCCAAAAACAGCTCCTGACCGATGTCCATGCGACGTTGTTTTTGCTCAAAATTTAGCAATTTTGGAACAATCTTCGCTGCCGCACGTTTCATGCCTAAAACATCCGTAAAAATTGCTTGGCATGAGCCGAACGATATGCCAACATCATCAGCAACCTCTCTGATAGTGATTCGACGATTATCCAAAATCATTTTCTTCACTGCGTCAATGTTTTCATCGGTTGTTGACGTGCTCGGGCGACCAGGAAGAGCATCGTCATTGACATCTTCTCGGCTTTCCTTAAACCGGTTATACCACAATTGAACTTGTGTTCTGCTCATAGTAGACTCGCCAAAGGCCACAGTCAACATTTCAAATGTCCTTGCGCATTTAATTTCATTTTTTACACAAAACTGAATACAGTTTCATTGATCCATCCAAAACACGACTAACCTTTTTAACTGTCAAAAACAAACTGACAATCCAAAATGGTTGGTATTGCCAACATATATGACAGACATGTGTACCAACATTAAAAAAAAAAAATGCAAACTTCGAACATACGTAACTCACGAAAAGATGAAAATAACGGTTATTTTTTTATCACACCTCGTATATATATATATATATATATATATATATATATATATATATATATATATATATATATATATATATATATATATATATATATTTATATATATATATATATATATATATATATTTATATATATATATATATATATATATTTATATATATATATATATATATATATATATATATATATAAATATATACCACACACTTCGTGTTTCCGGCCTTTCATTCAACCCTCTTTATTTTTCTGTTCTGAAGCTGTGGTGACGTGTTATAGAGCGTTTTGTGCAGTTAAAGGTTATATTAATTACTGGACTTAACACAATCTCTAGAAATTTGCAGAAACGTATTCCATCATATATTATATGTACGATATAACAAATAAATTCCCAGGAACGTATTTTTATCATATATACGATATAACAAATATTTCTGTCTTTTATTGGCAACGCTACGTTGAGCACGCGAGCAGCCCAATATATATATAAACCACTTTCAAATTCAAATAATTTTTGATTTTAAGGCAACGAAACTCTAATTTCTACTCCCGTGTTCAGCGTCCGCTGTGGAAATTTTTATTTTTTCACCATAGCATGACCGCTATTCCGAAGAGCAAATTCTTTGGCTATACATTGCTATTGGCTGCATTCTTGCACTCTATCGGTTGCCTATCGGATGAGTGAAATAGCGCATTTTCTTTGTGAATGGGCCTCTACAAAAACTGTTCACTTTAAAACCTCTTACATGAACAGTTGTTCTCCAAACAGCTGTATTAAGTGATGAGAACGGTAGCGCCGAAAATTTTCGCTGGAAGAAATAGCGTCCGCTACGTCAGCTAGTTACAAAACACTCGGAGAATTCTGATCGGGTGGGTATCCGATGGACTGCAAGAATGCAGTAAATATTTCACACGTATAGGGAAAAAATGGATTTTCCAACAGCTGTTGAGGGAAGAAGAAAGAGTTGCGTATCTATAAATATGTTCACGTCAAATGTATTGGCACTTTCTGCATTGAATTGTGTTCGCATCGCGAGGTCATCTGCACTTTCCTGTACACGTCGCAAAAAGTTCACTTTCAGTTCACGAACTGGCTGCATTGAAATTTTGCTAGTGCTTCATGTTCTGTTTTGCAAATTAAAAAACATTTTTGCATTTTTTTCCGTTACTTTTATAATTGTAAATTAAATTATATATAAAATACGCAGTTTTGAATTTATAATAATTAATAATTATTATTTCCATTGTAAAAACGTAATTCCTCTTATTCCTCTTTGACAAAACTACTTAATAATGTGTCTATAATTTATTCTATATCAATTTTTATTGTTTTTTTCCATTTTATTAATTATAATATATGATTATCGAATTCACTTAAAATTGACAGCGTTTAATTGTATACAAAACTTGTTATAATGAGCTGTAACTGCACGTCAAATTAATGAATTTAAGAGACCTAAAAGTGAACTCGCTTTCCACGAGTTCATGCGAGACGAACATACTTCAACTTCCATCATAATGGTGCATACACACGGCGCAACGGTTTTTGCAACTAAGGCATGCTCATATTCTCTGGGCATGCTGATTCGATTGTTGTCTCGTATGTAGCTTTGTTGCTCGTTGAAATGCGTATTACCGCAACCGTTGCCTGAAATATCAAAATATTTTAATATCTTGTGATGATTGTCGCAACGGTCAGCGAGTGTATCGTTGTGTACTGCTTTTACTTACTTAGGTCGTGGAAAACAAGTGTTCTAAGAAGTTTCTTTGCGCCTCGCGGAGTGAAGCAAAAATTGAAAATAGTGCATTGTGAAGCAAACAAAGACCATGTTCACATTAGCCTCAGAGAGCCGACTCATTTTGACGTCTACGGTCAAAGAGGGAAGTGGGGAGGAGAAAAGTTACGTGAGTCGAGATTTTTTATTTTGCTAAAAATTTCTGGACTCATTTTGACATATGCTGATGTGAAATTTAGTGATTTCACATATACTGGTGTAATATTTGTATCAACATGCTAAAATAAAATTTATTTTTAAATGATGAATTGGAACCGAATTCAAACAATGGAGCACATATCGCTTTATGAGCAATATCCATTGCTTTATAATACGAAGTCCGAAGAGTACGCCTTTTTTTGGAAATCTCCCTATCTTTTAATAACTGCATAGAAGGAGCGTTAGCATTATTTAATAGCGTTAAAATGCAAATACTTTCTTCCTCACTATCATTCATTTTTAAATGAATTATTAATTTTCTGCTGTTATAGATTTATGTTGCTAAAAGGAAAACAAAAATTTTCTGACAACTTGCAAACGTCAAAATGACGCCGCGGTGTTCAGATAACATTTTAGTATGAACACGAGAGTGCGGACTGATGTCAAAATGAGTTGATTCTTTGAGGCTAATGTGGACATTGTGTCCGCTTGATTTCGCGGTACACATAGTAATGAAGTTGCTGCAACGGTTGCCCCGTGTGTACTGAGCTAGAAAAACAGGCTGCCTCAACACGTTGTTTTTTCATTTGCCTCGTGTGTATGCAGCATTAGTATCAGGGCTCACTGATAAGTATTATGTAGAATTGTGGTTAAAGGAAAATTTTACGCAAATTTGGTGTTTCAACGAAATTATATTAAAATGGCTTTTTTAGGGCGACAGTTATTAAAAATACCGCAGAAATCATGTGGTATTAATAATGTGATAAGTAAGTACAGTTTAAATGACATTAGAAAAGAAATTCGGTCTGTAATTTTTCCAATTTATCATTTTATTTATGTACTAACATAATTTGCCTTTATTAGATTCGTTCCGTTCGTTACGTGTCTCTCCAAGCCTACTACAAAATATGCCCTCAATAGGTGTGCCTATTGCTTCAAACACGGTGTCACTTTCTGAAATAAAAGAGTGTCGTGAAGTGTTTGATAAAGTAAACCAGCAGCTAGCTGTTGGCAATGAGGGTCGACTCTTTGCCGTTGTACATCTGTGTGGTAAGCAGTTTAAAATCACTACCGGCGATATCATTCTCGTTGAAGGGTACTGGCCACCAACTATTGGTGACGAAATTCGCCTAGAAAAAGTTTTGTTAGCTGGGGCCCGTGATTTCACACTTGTCGGTCGACCAACACTTGAACCCGGACTTGTTAACATTAAAGCTACCATAATTGAGAAAACATTAACCCACACAAAGACCCACTTCAAGAAAAAACGCAGGAAGCAGTATTTACGCATTAACTTCCAACGTTCGCCGAATACTATGATCCGGATCAATTCAATAGAAGTTGCACGGAACGTGGATTTACCAATGACGAATGTGGATGAGAAACGTTTATTTTAAGTAACATTTATTTTTTTCCGTATAAATGCAAGTTATAATTGTTTCCGAGGAAAATTATTTCCATAATGAGTTAGTTCGAAACTAAATATAAATTATTATCTTTATGGAAAATTGTGGTTCTATGTCTGAACGATTAAAATTTTTTTGTAAAAAATAGAAAAATTTCAAAACTCAAGTATATTCGAAAGATCTTAAACGAATTATTACTACATAATTTAAACCAGTGATTACCGCATAAACGCGTGGCCAATAACTAGAATAACGCACAGACACATTGTGCTATGCAGCCAACTCTAAAACTGTAATCTAGTTGAGAATATGAAAAGTTTCATACTTATTTGCACCAGTATTGATTAAGAAGATGCCCAACTGGACATTTGAATAATGATGTGTGGTGTATATTTTTCAAGATTGATGATGCAGCGGTGACAAAAAAACATTACAAGCTGCGTTCTTATGTCAGTGCATATTACACTTTTTTTTTTTTTTGACGAGTGCATAGACGAAAATAATATTTGTATATGAGCAGGTTTGTATCATGTAGTTGTGGTACAAAAATCATGTTAAAATGTGTAATTAATTATTAGCAGGCGAAATTTTCATATTTGTTTTTTAATGAAGCTACTCATTGAAATTATACTGTATGTGTGTGTAAGTCATCAGCTATTGGCAAGGTATTTTGCTAGTCTACCCTCCCACACAGTTTCTAACAAACATTCAAATGGTCTGACATAATATGGGTGCAAATGGTTAAAACAAGTAAATGTATAAACCACATTTTCCAAACGCTTATGATTTTTATGAATAACAAATAATTTATAAACATTTCATGCGTGTCAAAAACCACTCCAACAAGTTATCTATATATGCATATTTCTAGGTAACGATTGAAGGAAAATCGAAACAAAAATACAAAACATTTTCAATGATTTGGGTTTCCTTTTGAAAGTTGTTCTGCCAAGATATATTTATTATATACATATATTCTCGCATCACATTATTTATATTTTATTCATTAATATTTTTCCCCAAGTAAAGAAACGTTAGATAACCATCTTTAGTGCTTTGTAAAAATTTGTTATTTTATAACATATTTTGATTTATTTCATTAATTTTAAATCTTACATGTATAATTTAGTGCAACTAATAAAGTAATATCCCATTCATTCGTTAATCAATTTGCTATTGATAAAAGAAAATCTCAGGCTAATTTCTAAAAATTCTATAGATGATTTAAATACAGTAATTTATAATTGTATATAATAATACCATTAGCTATAAATAAAATTTAATTTCAACAAGTTTTAAGTACATTTCAACAGTTTGCTTTAAATACTACTTAGCCTTTATTGTGGCACTTTTGAAATTATTGCAATACTTTAAGCTACGCTAACTGTGAGTATGATTTAGGAGGAGGTGGAAGTATATTTGCGAGACACGCCGGTTAAACCAATACTATTTTTTTAAAATTTCAGCTGCAGTTTGCTCAACGGTAGATGCATTAGAGATCAAGTTTGTTAAATTATCATCACTTTGTGCTATAGTCATAGTTAAAGGACTTGCAGGAGGGGAGCATATGGCCGCGGTGTTGATGTCACGCTCAAATTCATCTAAATCAACATCACTGTCATTATCAATGTAACTATTTAACGGTTGCCAGTTGTCCAAATTGGAAAGATTAAATTTCGCTGGAAATTCTTGACCTGTAATATGGACAAGGCGTGTACGCAGGCGTTGAGAAATATCTTCAAGTTCGGTGTATTTGCGCTTAATTGCTTGGCCTAAATTTAGATGCGATAGATCGAGCGAATTTTCAAATTGATCGATAACTGCGTCCATGGAAGTTGCACTGGAGGTAGATACGGATGCTTCATAGGAGTCATGATCGAATGACGGTGAATGCAGTATTTTATTTATATCTTCAAGCGGCTGACATCGGACTCCTAATTGACCATTTATGCCCCCAGTGAAGCCTACGATACTAAACCAACCATTTATGTCAATACCCCTTGCGAATGCCGTTAAATCCAGAGCTACAGAACCAATTAAAACATCATCTTCTGAAGCAGGTTGAAAGCGGCTATCTACTGAATCTGTCGAGTCCACGATGGTTGCTTTTTTCCAAACTCTTAAGAAAAATCCTTTTTGTGTCTACAAGAAATTTAACAAACATTGTAAACACATAAATTAGTTTCATATGTATACAGTATATATATTTAGTACATACATTCGTTAAATAATCCACAGTGGCCGACACACGAAAACGACTTTGCCACCGCGGTTCAGTACTTTTCTCAATTATTTTGGTTGCGTAGAAATTGCCTTCTAGTGATCTATAAGTTGTTCCCTGACAATCGGCTGCTTGGAATGCTACATAAGTGCTTGGTGCTTCATTTGGCGGAAATCTCTTTAATATAAGATTTCTTTTCGTGTTCTTCTTGCCTTTTACGCTAGGATTGAGTGGTAAACCAATGGCACGATGAATGTCTAACGTGAATTTAAACACTTTTAGATTTGTCTGCTGCAGAGGTTTAAATATTGTAGAATTTACTAAATCCTTATCCAGCAGATTTGGTATATTCGCTGATATCCGAGCAGTTTTAGATGTGTCAGATTTGTTGTTCAGAATTTCAGAAATCTTAATTTTTAGTTGTTCACTGATAACAGTTTTCACTAAACTATTCCTAGTAGCGAAATAAAGTGTGTTAACTACGGTTGAAATTGTTGAAATTGTCGGGTTAAAAATAAAACCACGTAATTGTTTGAGATTTGTTATTTGCTCTTCACTGCCAATAGCCAACAAGCATTTCAGATCACCTACAGATGAGTTGTTTCTACAATTCAAAACCGGTAACCAAGCATCAGTGGAAATGACTGGCATCTGAAAAGTGTTCGTGAATTCATACAGTATAATACTGACAGAATAGTTTAAGTAATTATTGAGTGGCTTACTCACCTTTCCTTTACAGAGATGATTTGTAATCGTCGCATCCCTATAAGCGATAAAAAATTGATGTAGTGGTAAACGCACAACACCCACTTGCTCCGCACTGCTATGATTACCATCAACATCGCTGGTCACACATCGCCACACCTCCAACTGTATGTGCTGTTTGTCGACACGATTGAGAAACTTTTCATCGTTAAGGACTGCGAATTGCTGTAATTAAAATTGTAATTATGTGTAACTGTACCCGTTACATTAAACAAACACACTAAAGCCGGAACGAAATTAACCTCCTGATAGTTAAATTGTTTGTCATCGTCGGCAAGAGTAGCCGCTGCTTCCTCCTGCCAAAACCGTCGGCACAACAAAATGTAATCACAGACCGTAACCATTTCGAAATTACGAGTTTCGCTCGCGTAAATAAAGCCTTTGAGCAAACGAACCTTGGAAGTCTCAGCTGTGAAGTTGGAGGAGACTAGTTGGATATTGTTGTTATCGGCTGAAGCTAGAAAATGTACGTTAACGTATTAACAATCTGCGCGGAATTTGCAAATGTTTTAAAGCAACCAAACATACATTTTTAAATACATATTGACATATGTACCTACATATATGCAAAAAAAAATAATTCCAACGACATTTACACAATATTTAAGACTTAAAAGTACAAAAACTACCCTCCCTGATTTTAATGGTAACTGAGTAGTTGATGATGATTTATAGGATTATATGAAATTGTGCAATTTGCGAATGGTAAATGTGATAAAGAAATAAAAATAAAATAAAAAGCATTTTGTGTTTTGTTTCGCGAAACAGAAGAAATTTATTGAGAAAAAGGCAAACTAATTCCAAAAATTTACAAAAATTATGAAAAGTAAGATTAAATTTAGTAATCGTGGAAAAACAAAGTAAAAGTAAAAAGGAGCAAATTCGAGAAAAATAATTCGCCATTAGTCATTGAACTCTCGTGTCTTTCAAACACAAAAAACTCTCGGCATATTCACCTGAATCAACAGTTTTATCTGGTGCGGATGCTGCTGTTTCGGTATGCTGTTCTCTATAACCATCATTGAAATGTATTCCTTTCATTTCCTCTTTACTATTGTTATCGCTGCACTGATTGATCAGCATTTTATCTGAAAGCTGATGCTGCTGTAGGGTTTGCATATCGTTTCTCGGATCTAAATGTAAGCTTATCTTAAAATACAAATTGGCCAAATGGTCGCCTCGCCTATTGATTGTAATGCATTTGCACTGTTCCAGCAGCGCAGCATTATACAACTCTTTCAGCTCGAGCACACCCATACCAAGCATTTCATTTAGGCACGTGCCTGGCTCACGCCACCACACACAAAAATGTATACGTCCGAAATTGGTTTTTGTATGATGGGCATCACTATCGTCGAGTGACAACCGTATCTCTCGCATAGCTTCTTGTCCAAAACGAGTACATTGCGTAAGGCTCTGAAATTTCTCCGATTCGAATTGCATAATGTGAAACATATCGTAACGGGGCACAACCTTAATTAACTCACGCGATAATTGACACTCAACCGTGAAAATTGGGCGTACTTCGCTCTGCAACAACTCCATTCGTTTAGTGCCTTCGGGCTGTAGCGTCAATGCTTCCATTTGTAATTTCATAGCCGAAATACACATAAATGCTTCACACTGCGAGCGATTGTTTAAGTAGCCACTAATGGAAGTTGTATTAGGAAGACTTCCCAATGCTAACTGAGTTTCATGCGTTTGCATGTCTTCGCCTGCCAAGTATGCGACTAATTTTGCATCCAGTTTCATCATGGCCTCAACGATCTCATCAGATTGTGACGGCTTGTGCAATGATTTTTCAGCTGAAACCAATATATTACAAAAGAAAAGAACAGATCGTATCATTAGATAATTGGAAGCACTTTATCGTTGATTTATTCCGAGTCAGCAAATATACTCGAAAATTCTTATTAAACAGAAATGAATATGAGTAGAGGAAAATATCGTTTATAGAAATCAAGTAGTATGTGCATATGTATGGATATAATAATTTCAAAGAAGTCAACGGCCATATGCTTATATCATTGAGTAAACCTCTGGTAAGCATACTGTCAGCTGGCTATTTTTTAACAAAGCGCGTTGAAACAGAATTGAGTTATAAACCTTGTTACTACAGCAAGTCCATAATTAATGACTACAGAAAGAAAATTTAGAAGTGACAATAACTAGCGAAAGAAAGCAATTAACACACATAATAATATATACATACACATACAAATATATAAATATAAATATATATATATATATATATATATATATATATATATATATATATATATATATATATATATATATATCGTATAATTATCTATAAATATAATCTAAAATTATGCCTTGTAAAATAGTGTAAATTTGCACTAATTTTGTAGAATTTTTGAAAATATGTGCAGATTTACATATGTAGGTATATAATCAACACTATAATGTTTCATATATGTATATGTCCTAATTATGTAATCAATAGAAAAAAGTGACAATAGGAACATTACAAAAATGTGTTTACGAGAGTTTTCTATACGATTGCACACCAAATGTCGTTAAGTACTATTTAGGGTTATCACATTTTTTGTCTTATTGATCATCACTGCTTTCTAATAATATATTAGTATAAGCATACATACTCGTACATATGTACATGCCTATTTTATTTATACGAGCAACTACTGTTGTGTTCGAAGGTACCTATACTTCTTGATCATTGTAGAAATACTCTACTAGAAACATGTAAAGCTAAAAATTAATACAAAACCAGTAAAAAAATGAATTCAGATTTTGCCGACTATGCGATACCCTAAGTTTACATAATATTTATAACGAAAGGCCGTAATATTCGATATATACATATATTCATACTCTCATATTTGAGTCTTAGTTTTATGCTCTTTAGTGCAACTATATTAAGTGTTCTTTGTAAATTATATATAGTATAGTTACTTAATTTAGTTAAGATATTTATACAACGTCGTTATAAGAATATAAATTTTCTTAAATTTTAATAAAAATTTAAATCAGATCAAGTCAAATGATTAAGTAAAGAGGGGTTACAATAAAAATATTTATATGGATATAATTATGAAAAAATTATTAAAAGTGGATTTGATAGTAGATTTATAAAGATAAATAGATTTTAGCTCTAAAATATGTACATAGCGCCCTTCACTCTTATTATTAATATAAGATAAGTCATAACATAGTAGATGTATCGGAAGCTGTATCTAGAATAACAATTTAAATCTTAATAGAAAGTATTTCATTTACATTGAAAACATGTATGTGCAATTCATAATAAATTGATTAGATTTTATTTTTTTTTTTTTATTTAAAAATTTATTTTATTTAATATATATATATATATATATATATATATATATATATATATATATATATGTATATATATATATATATATATATATATATATATATATATATATATATATGTATACATATATATATATATATATATATATATATATATATATATATATATATATATATATGTATATATGCGTGTGTGTTAACAGATTAAATTAACTATTGCGTAACGTACAGAAGATAGCAAGCCACATTCAAAATAGCCGGTATCGCCACGCTACATGCAAGCGGGGCCATACTGCGCGCTATTTACAACAATTGGGCGAAATGTGAAAAGCTCGTGTTCGTTTAAATATAAAGAAATGCACATAATGAGAAAAAGTAACTTTGACGTGCAAAAAATATTTCTTAAAAACTTTTCAGAATATGAAAATAGTACCTTCCCAGCCACACTCTACACACCTTTGCCTTTGATCTCGTTTTGGAGTACATTGTTATTGTTGTTAACTAGACCTTGCAATTGCGACTGCCCGACGACTGTTGAGTTAGCTTTTACATCATGCTGGCGCTGCAGCGAGTTCAACTGCTCCTGCAGCGCTGGTGCATGTTTGGCACTGGGTGCGAAAAGCATTTTAAAGTGTAATTGTATTTCACCTGTTATTTGTAGCACTGATAATCTCTGGTAGGTTTGGCGTTGATGTTTCTCTATAGTGCATGAATTTTGAATTTATATGTGCAACACCATGCGGTTTTGTAGTTGGATCCGTATACACTACAAAGATAGACTTGCCCCCGGGAAAACTGTTTGTGCTGTTATTGGTAAAAACAATTGCAAATAGTTCACACGACAGCTAGTAGTCTAAGAATAGAGCGACGCTGGCGTAAATAGAACAATGTAAGTTGTTAGGGGTCTGGCTACACTGGCCGTTGATATCTCGAGAAGTGTTTGTTTGGATGCAGGTACTTTGTTCTCTTTGTACCATGAGTAATATTAATATTTACGTTAATTTATTGGTTATTGTGTTGATTATATACAGTGCATCTGACAGGAGTCTCAAATTTTTTTATAATATTTATTCGGTCACTTCAATTTCCAACCTATTCTACCATTCACGTTTGGGGGTAATATGTGTTCAAATGCTGTCATAATAATTTGTAGCCATTTTTTAAGTTCACTTTCCTATATCATCAGCAGAAAATTTAACCAAAAATTTGCAAACTTTTAAATTTCAGAACTTATTGTATATACTTTTATTCCAGAACGTTCAGAAAAATTTCATCAGAACCCCTAATCGGCAATGACAGCAAAGGAAAAAAATTGGCTGCTCACGTTTCTCGTTCTCGCTTAGCTAACTTTTGCTACCACCGGTAAATTAACATATAAGTGTCATCCAGCTTCAGTTCACAGTACTGTAGAGGGCGTGAATCCTATAAATTTAGGTCTGTTCGATTCGTTTAACTTTTTGCAATGCGAGTTCACTACACTTAGGTAATTTGACGTTTGCTTCGCGAACAGGAAAATGCAGTAACATTTCATAAAATCAAGTTTTGTTTACAATTAAACGTTGGAAAGTTAAAGTGAATTCGATTATTGTACTTCATTATTATTAAAATGGAAAAATATCATAATAATTGATATATAATAAATAATTGATACATTATTAAATGGTTCTGTCGAAGAGGATAAAAAGGAATTACGTTTTTACAATGGAAATGATAATTATTAATTATTTAAATTTCGGAGAGTGCGTATTTTATGTATAATTCAATTTACAATTAATGGAGTAACGGAAAAAATTTAAAAATGTTTTTTAAATTTCAAAACAGAAAATTAACTGAGCTGCACTAGAATAATTTCAGTGCAGATAGTTTATGAACTGGAAGTGAACTTTCTGCGACGCGAACAGGATAGTGCAGATGAACTCACGAACGTGACACTCAGAAACGTGACACTTAAACTTCTATTGTTTTGCGCACACTTACACATGCGCAAAACTGTAGTAGTGTGTCTGATTTTCATCAGAACCAATGATAAACAAACCTATACAAATTGCCAACTAATTATAAACAAAGACAATTTTTTTAAACGATAGAAAATTTGACATTTAATTGTCACTTCTCGGTGTTCTCTGACGCGAACATGTTCAGTGTAGAAAGTGCAGATAATTCTTGCACCGCGAACAGACCTTAACCCTACGTCTCCACGGGCAATTTTTGATGGCATGCCATTGGCAATTTCAAGCAAATTGCCAATGGAGACTCCAAATTGCTTCATGTTGGCAATTTATGTTACCCCACGTCTCCACGAGCAATTTTTGATGGCATAACATCTGTCAAATTCGATTGCAAAGGTTGGCAATATTTTAATGGTGGGCATTGCGATGTTATGCCATCGCCATTTTGAAAATGTCGTCAAGCAATCTAGTTCGCTGTGCCCGCGCTTGAAAATTTTTTTTATTTATACGGTGAAGAGGGAAAAAGAATGAAACCGAAATTCTGGGTGAATCCTTTATTACAAAGAATGCAAATGCACAGTCTCCATTCATTTTAGCGTTTTTATTAATTTAATAGATGCGGTAAAACGAAAATGTCCGACGATGCTTCCACTGTGAGCGTCACGAAAAAATGAAAAAAGGCTGTCAAACAAACAAAATGACAACTGATTGCAACACAGCACGTTGGCAATTTATGGCATAACATAGATCTCGATACTATCAAATCTACTTTCACAAAAATACTTAATGAAATTACAAATTAGGGCAACTTCTCTGGCGCCAAACTATCTGTTAGTAAATGTAAAATACTACATATATGTAAGAAAACCAAATGTAATTGTTTTAGCCTTAAATATGATAATGTAAATATTGAACTTGTAAAACATCTGAGAATTCTTGGTGTTATTTTTGATAATAAGTTTAACTTTAAGGAGCATTGTTTACAGTTAAGAAAAAGTCTAGCTACCCGCCTCAACATTATTAAATACCTAACATCCAAACACAGTTTAATACACATTTCAACATTAATTAACATCACCAGAGCTCTCATACTTTCAAATATAGATTACGCATTGCCAATTTATGGATGGTGTTCTCAAAGAAACCTAAAATCTTTGGAAGCCCCTTACAACACAGCTGTTCGCAGGAGCATCATCGCCTTTCCAACGTCACCTTTAAAAAATATATTCGCTGAAGCTGGGCTACCATCTATTCAACAGCAATTAGTGTTGTCAACATCAAAACTCATCCCTAAACTCTTCATTACTAACAACAGAGTACTGCACAAAGACATAATGGAGGCTGTCAAGCACAAACGGTAATATAAAATTAAATCCATAATTCGTAGATGTGTCCAACTCTCCAAAAACCTTGACTGGGATATAAAAGTCTGTCAAACTAAGCGAGAAAGTGAACCACCTTGGAATATAAAAGATAGCTCCTTCGCATTGAATTTACTGCAATATCCAAATACCGTTAGCGATCCCAAAGTTTATAGACAACTTTTTACAGAAACGGCAAGTGAATATATAAACAAAAAATGGAGCCTGCTCTATACAGATGGATCAAAAGGAACTCTTGGCACATCATTTGCTGTAGTCCACCACAACGGAAATTTAATTACGTCAGGATGTCTTCCTCCTTTTAGCTCTGTATTTACTGCCGAAGCTTTTGCTGTTAAATGTGCCATCAACTTTGCTCACAAAAATAAAGGAAACTTCCTCATATGTACAGACAGCAAATCGACTATTGAAGCCATTCGAAACTTCAATAATGATAGCAGCAGGACCATAAACAATATCCGTAACTCGTGTATTAAATATTCCAAGAAAATAAAAATTATGTGGGTCCCAGGACATTCGGGGATACCAGGTAACGAACTTGCAGATATAGCTGCTGCAGAGTCAATTACGGCTCCAAACTACGTCTTCCAAGTCACAGAAACTAAAGACCTACTGCGACATATAGTATCTCTCCATGTTGCCACGAACTATTGCACTTGGAAAAAATATAAACACTTTTACACCACCTTCAACACAGATGGAATGAAACCATATTATCCTGTAACTTGCTCTCGCCAACAAACAAAAAACTTTGTACGACTCCGCATCGGACACACCAAATGCTCAAACGAGCATTTGCTACGTGGGGAACCGTTACCTAACTGTCAATTCTGTGGGGAATCAATATCCTCGTTACACCTGCTAAATAACTGCCCCGACTTCCAAAAAACCCGTAAAAATATATTCCATAACCAGATTCCAAGTGATTCTCTAAAAGATACATCAAAGAATAACATAACAAAGATCAATAAATTCTTAAAAGAATGCCACATCCAAAATTATATTTAAATACCTAAATAAGTAAATATGTAAAATAATATATTAAAATCGAGTTGAAGGCCCTGGTAGCTATGACTCTTCTTCTTAAATGAGTTATAATAATTTATAATTGTGATTAATCCTTTTAAATTAAATTAAAAAAAAATAAATAAATATATATATATATATATATATATATATATATATATATATATATATATATATATATATATATATATATATATATATATATATATATATATATATATATATATATATATATATATATATATATATATATATATATGTGTTTTGAAATTGCCTAACAATTTATACTAGCTCTGAATACTCGAATTAGTACCAATGGATTGCGTAGTAATCAAACAATCGCTTGGTTAAATAAAAATAATTAATTGTTTTTAATTATTGCAATTTACACACTTATTCTTAGAGTTAAAGTTCACTTCAATATGTTACGGTCCTGTGCATTGACGTCGGTTGTAGCGGGCGCCCTTTTACTGCCGATAATAGACGCGGGCGTGGTAGAAGAGCTGGGGGTACCTAAAATGCGCTTATAGCTGCCAGGTAAAACACCGTGTTCTTTCAGTTGTTAAAATACAAGAGAAACCTTTATTGCTTAAAATCATAAGTCTTATATACTATTTTACAATGAATACTTACAGTCTAGGTAAGCACCTTTCTGGTGTTCCAGTTGCGCAATTGTTGATTGGTGCCAGTTGGTTATCCAACTGACCTACTGAATATGAGTGTGGACGGTGCATTCTAAAGGTCAATGCCCGTCGCCAACTCGATTGCGGAACTGTGACACCCTAAAAGTTCAAATAATGATTAATACTAAATACTATTTGTTTATAGTATTTACACCCGAAAAATATGTGCTAGCTTCATTAGTTGATAATTATAATACTTTTAAATGCTAACTACACCAAATGTGTAGTGTCTATTAGGAGTTGGTGTGGTGAGTCAACTACGCATATGTAGCTTGATTCTGACTCACAACAAATACAATTTTTGCATTTTATTTAATTATTCAATTAATCACTTTATTACTTATTAATACTGTTACTTTTACTATTGAAATACACGATGTACACACTGCTACGATCACTGTTCAACTATTTCGTCTTTAATTGTTTGTTGGCTTACATACCTCTCGTGTGTTGAACTAGAACAATCTAGAGTATTCTCTACACATCGAAAGTAGTTTCGAGAAGATTTTAGAGTATACTTTTACGCATACTGTGGTGACTTATATACCACTAGTGTGTTGAACTAAAACAAACTACAACGAATAAACGATACCCTAAAAGTATGCAAAAATTTATGTATCACTGTCCTCCACTTAATCTTGTTCATCCCGAACAAGGATAGTACTGCAACCTTTATAAGGAGATAGCCTCTCCAGATGAACGACTTTCATTTTGTTCCTGAGATTTCTCGGCAACTCAATGCGGTATACTACATCGTTGATCTGCTTCCATCACCTTATACGGACCTTCACAGTGTATTTGTTGCTTTGGCGATAATCCATTTTTCCTTTGCGGATTGTGAAGCATAACTAGCTGCCCTTCCTGAGAACCCTTGGTGTTTGCTCGCACATCATATCTAGATTTCATTTTATCACTCATCAGTTGTGTCCGCTTTCTGATGTTTCCATGAATTTAATTCAACTGTCTTCATTTGTCAGCTACATAACTGCTACATGAAACACCCGTAGATGAGTAGGCACCGAATTTTAGATCTGCATGTAATCTTATATCACAACCTAAAATAGCCTTAGCTGGTGTTGTAGATATTGTATCGTGAGTTGCCGATCGATATACCATGAGGAACAGGGGTATGTGTTGGTCTCAATCTTTCTGATTTCTGTCCACGACTTTCCTTAGGTATTTCTCAAGCATACGATTAAATCATTTCACTATTCCATCGGATTGCGGGTGTAATAGATTGTGCGAGTTTTGCGTATGCCCATCAATTCACTCATTTCCCTGAATATCGTTGACTCGAAATTTCTGCCTTGATCCGAGTGACAAATGCATCTGCAACGGTCTTAGCTTCTTGATCGGGGATGGGATATACTTCTGGCCATTTACTAAAATAGTCGATTACGACGAGAACATATTTGTTGCCGGAATCACTAATTGGAAACGGACCTGCGATGTCAAATGACGCTCCCACGTTGTATAAATGCATTTTCCCCTGACTGCGACGGCTTGATCCCTTGGCAGCTGTGCACTTTTCACAAGCACTAATCCAGTCAACTACCGATTGCTGGCAACTGCTGTTTTTGTTATTTCCAAATGTCCTCCGCTTGGCCCATTATAGAATTTCTTGAGAATTTCAATTATTCTTGCCTTGGGTACCACAATCAAGTTGTTCGTGGTTTTTCCATCTTCGCTCTCCCACAGGCGGAATAGGCATCCATCTTGCAGCTTTAAGCTATTCCATTGAGCCCAATATGCTTTAGTTATGGGACTTTCAGTCGAGATTTCGTTCCAATCAGGCCGTTTTCCTTCATTCTTACTTGATACGATTTTTGCCAAATCTGGGTCATTTCGTTGTTCTTCTTTTATCTTTTCCGCTGTCCATTCATCGTCTGGTAAAACAGCCATTAAGCGCACATCGACTACTCCTTCTTTCCCTTCAGCTTTAGAACAGTGCTTACATTCCATACTGCAAGGACGTCGTGATAGTGCATCAGCATTCCCGTGGTTTCCGCCTCTGCGATGTTCTATTGTGAAATCGTAGCTTTGGAGTCGCTCAATCCATTTCGCAACCTGACCTTCGGGATTTTTGAACTGTAATAGCCAGCGCAGAGCAGCGTGATCCGTTTTCAACAAGAACTTTTGTCCATACAAGTACTTGTTAAAGTGCTTCACGCACTGCATAACCGCCAAAAGTTCTCTCCGTGTTACACAGTAAATTCGCTCAGGCTTTGGTAAGATCTTGCTGAAGTAGGCTATTACTCTTTCATGTCCGTCAATAACTTGCCACAGGACACCTACAATCCCGAAGCCACTTGCATCTGTGTCCAATAGCTCTTTCAATCTGTTGAATGCCTTCTCCTGTTCGCTTTTCCACTCAAGAAGACAATCCTTCCTTGTTAATACATCCAGACTAGTAGCCACGTCTGCGAAGCTTGGAACAAAGCGACTGTAATAGGTGCAAAGACTCAAGAAGCTGCGTAGCTCATGCAAACTAGTTGGTCTTGGCCATTCCCTTACTGAGTCTATCTTATCTGCATCTGAAGCTCCTAATCGCATCAAAACTTCCAATTTCTTCAAATGGTCCTCGAAGTCCTTTCCCATAACGATGATGTCATCTAGGTACACCAGACACGTTTTCCAGACACGTTAGGACATGTTCCATTAAGCGTTCAAATTTAGCTGGAGCACTACATAGTCCGAATGACATCACCAAAAATTGCTATAGTCCATCACCGGCACTGAATGCTATCTTTTCCTTGTCTTCTTCGTTTACTGCCACTTGCCAATATCCGCTTTGCAATTCACCAATTTGAACCAGGAAGTGTGTCCAAGGTCTCATCGATGCGAGGTAATGAATAACTATATTTCTTCGTTACATCATTAAGTTTCCGATAATCTACACAGAAGCGTGTGGGGTGCCATCCTTCTTCTTGACTAATACCACTGGAGTACTTCAAGAGCTTGCTGATAGCGCAATGTTCTGATGCATTTCCCTCAGCAAAACATTCGCTTCTTCTCTCTTCGCCAGAGGTACTCTTCTTGACGCTTGACGAATGAGTTTGGCATCACCAGTGTTGATTGTATGTTTCACCATCTTTGTTCTGCCTTCATTGTCATCCTTTTCAGCAAATACTAACCAATGTCTTGCCAAAAGTTGGCTGGCAGTCTTCCTCTGATCTGTGGATAAGTCTTTATTCCATTCTTTCGTCAGATCGTCGAGAATATTTTTTTTCTGGTGGTATCTTAATTTTCGTGTATCGCGGTTGGCTCTCACAGTTTACAATTGCCGAAATTGCCTGGCAATTTCCAATTACATGTCCTTTCCCTATGATTCCAGCGGTATTTGAAAGTTTGACCACTCTTCCTGGCACTATTCTGGTCTGCTGTTCTTTTACGAGGGTTTTTACAATTATGATGTCGTCCAGTAAAAATTTGTTATCAGTCTCTACCATCTACAACTTGTTCTTCTCAATATCTCCGTCCATTTTGGTCCATATAACTGTGTATGACTTTGGTGGGATTTTTATCCTCCGCGATACAATGCCTTAATTAACTCCTCCATATTTATCCTCACCAATGGATAACGGTATTTCGATATTCGCATATTTAAACATTCTGAATTCACTAAATGTGGTGGTTCCATCATAGGTCGGAGGCTTCAGTTTTATTGAGGATAAAGTTGGCATAGGCAATAAACCTTCCTGTAGTAGGTGCATTCTTTGATTTATTTGTTGTTTAAGTTTGTTCAGCTCATGCTCGTTCTCAATAAATTTTTTTTCAACAGATTTTTCGAACAAATCCTGCCGCGTGTCATTTTCACAAACCTTCCTGTCTATCATATCGGATATTTCTTTCATCTGTTGTGCGTTCTTTTCCACTAGTTGAGTGAGTCGTGTTTCACTCTACTGTAACCGCTGCTGCATCTTCTCATTGCTTTGTTGTAATCGATGCAGCATCTTCTCATCGCTTGCTTGAGCATTTTGTTCTAATCGCTGCTGCATATTCGACTGGTATTGCTGAAGCTCCTGTTTGACGGTTTCAACATTTCGTTGAAACTACATCTGTATTACTCCGATAAGTGCGCTCATATCAAAGTTCCCAGAATTAGTTCCTTGCGGTTTTTCTTCCTCTCGACATGTCGTTGGCTCTTCAAATTTGAATTCATGCTCATCTATTTCTATACCTTGCTCCTCCAAAGCGCTTCTTAACCGCACCTGCAGCTCCACTTTAAGCCCTTGTGTTTGCAAGTTTAAGCGTTCAAGCTCTTTCTTAAGCTGATCCAATTTCAGGTTTTCAAATGTAACCATGGTTTATTACAGATACACAAACCCACTTCTAACACCAAATGTAACGAAATTGCCTTCCTGACCATTTATACTGTTATGAAATTTCCCTCCTGACAATTTATTGTAACTCTTAATACTGGGATTCGTGTCACGGGATTGTGTAGTAATCAAACAATCGCTAGTTAAATTAAAATAACTAACTTTTTTATTGCAATTTTCACACTTAATATTAGGCTTAAAGTTGACTTTATTACAATTTGCACTTTCTTTATTATTCATTTAATCACTTTATTACTTTATAATACTGTTACTTTTACTATTGAATTTCACGATATACTCGTACACACTACTGCGATCACTGTTCAACTGTGTCGACTTTTAATTGTGTGGTGGCTTATATATCTATCCCATTCCCTTTAGTGGACCTTGTCAGGGCAATGATCCATGGAGATATGACAGCCCAGGTTCAACCATGCTGTAAGATCCTTGGTGAGACTCTGAAAACTAACCACTAGTTTTCCCAAGCCAAGGTGTTCTTGAAATCGCGCCAAGGGCTGAATGATGCAGGGACCTGATAATGTGCATCCCGACCGGAGTTTCCCAATGGGATACCGCGCGCCCTCCCAAAGTAATTATACTTATGTTCGTACGGGTGCTCTGTCAACATGTGCCATATAATTCTCACCTTTCAAATAATATTGTATGGAGAAATTTTTATAAATTACAAATCAACCAACGGAGTCAGTTGAGGAATCTCTACTCCGATCGCCGGAAATTTTCGGAGAAGTTGAGGCCATGGATGTGACCTAAGGCTGCGGACAGCATTCAGGGTCCAATGGAACTAAATACTGTTGTCGCGACGTTGGGGTGAAGGTGTCCAGAAACCATGCGTACCAGACAAAGGTATTGACCAAAGGTGTATGAGTTCTTCACTGGAGCACAGAAGCGTAGCATAAAATCCATGATTAGAGATGGCATGACTGCGAATGGTACGCCATGGTTAAAGGAACCCAGGCGTATAACACAGCGAGTACTCCGTCGAAACGGTGCAGGTCAAACAACAATTCACAAAGTGACGATACGCTACAGGTGAAAAAACACAAGCTGCCTCAGAAAGCGGTTGGCAACGCAAATCGACCACCAACGGCTCCTACAAATATAGCCCCTCAAACTGGAAAAATTCCCGTGGCAGCAAAGGTAGAACAGCATCGCACAGCGAAGACCTCCTACAGGGATGTGGTCAACGTATGTAAGGTTGCCATCACTCACACTAAGCACCCAGAGGAAAAATTGAGTGCTGAACATATCACAATGATTAAGAAGAGCATATTGTCTGAGGTGGATAAATCCGATAATCTCAACAATAATCTCGGATTTATGAACTGCGTCTCTAGGGATGGGTGGCTGCCTACCACGTGTCATAACAATGAAACAAAAATTTGGCTTGAGACGACGGTTAAGAAACTTAAACCCGTTCCTATCGCAAGCATTAAGATGGTGGAGGGTTCAGGGATGCCCCAGACATTTATATGCGTTACATACCTGCCATCGGAAGATTCATTAGCACCGGAGGTATTGTTGAACAGACTGGCGAAGCAGAATGTCGGACTATCAACCACCGAATGGGGGACCTTCGATCCACGAAAGAAAGAGATGGGGTCTATTGGTCACATTCTTAATCGACGAAGTATCGAAGAAGAGGATCACGGCACACGGAGGAAAACTTTTTCTGAACACCTCGCAGATCCAAATGAGGGGGAAGACAAACCCAACTTTGCGTAGAAGGGGAAGCAGCCTGCCGCTGTAATTGGTGACAACATCCCATTCACATCCCGAGCGGCAGTAGCAGCAACAGTCACAGAAGAAGCAGTAGCTACACCAGTGGCAACACCAACAAAGAGGAAAGGGGCAAAACCTCGCCCATCCTCTAAAAGTTCTGTAAAGAAAGATGCCGAATCACTCAAAGAGAAAACAAAAGTACATATTGGCATTTTCAGGCCACCCCTAGGCCAACGAGCATCCCGTTTTGAAAACACCCAAACTCATCCGAGCAAGGGACCCAAATGGATGCGGGCAGGACCTAAGGAAAGACCGAATCATAAATAAACATGGGGCTCAGGTGTATCCAAGTTCACCTCCAACATGCCAAATCTGCATCTGCCGTTTTGGAGCAGTTATTTAACCTGGGTGACCTAGATGTCGCCCTTATCCAAGAGCCGTATGTATATAAGAACCAGGTTAAGGTGAGTTGTTATATGATTCTTGCAATGCAGGAAAACCCAAAGCATGTGTTCTCATTAGACAGAGTATTAATGCTCTTCTCACTGCATAATACACTACCAAGGATCAAGTCGCTGTGAGGATAGAGACGCAGACATCGGCAGGCGGGCCAGAGATTATAATGTGCTCAGTCTACTTGCCGGGCAACTCAGATGACCTTTCTTTCTTGCAACTGAAGAGTCCCGTTAAGTACAGCAGCAAGAAACGCAATCTCATCCTGATAGGTAGTGATACCAACGCACATCACACCATTTGGGACAGCTCAAACTTAATCCAGAGAGGTTAGTGCCTTTTCGAATGTAGGGAGCAAACCTAGCTTTAGAAACAGAATCAGGGGAGAAGTCTTAGATCTTTCCTTGTGTAACACATTTCTAAAAAACCTATATTAGAGACTGGACAGTGTCAGAAGAAACTTCTATGTTCGACCATCTACATATACGATCCGAAATTGACTACGATATCAACGTAACTGCCACATACAGGAATCCAAACGTTTCAAAGCCTATTATAAACGATATGACTAGATGTAGCAACGTGGTTAGAAACCCTGATGAACTTGAAATAGCAACTGAAATGACTTGCACTGCTATAATAAATTCATACACCATGCATGCACAGAAAAACATAAATCATGGAAAAAAATTACTCCCTGGTGGAATAGCAATTTAGCCAAAACTAAAAGACTCTTTGAACTGGTGACCGGACGTCATATTGGGAGTCCCTCACCAATTACAATATTGAGGTTAGAAAGGCGAAGAGAGAGTCGTGGAAGAACTTCTGCTTCTGAACTAAGCAGTTGTTCCAGAATACACAAAGTACTCTCAAAATCGCACACTGCTAGTATTGGGCTCCTTAGGAGATGAGATGGAAACTCCACGGAAAATAGCTGTGTAACCTTAGAGCTTCTAGCTAACGTTCACTTTCCAGATTTCGAAATAAAAAGCGGAGCTCAATCTAAAATGTCTAACAGTCATAGACCCACGGGCATTGATTGGATCAGAGCCAAAGAAATATTCTCTGAGGGGAGGATAAAGTGGACAATATGCACCTTTCATCCTTACAAATCCCCGAAGCAGATGGAATTATTCCAGCACTCCTTCAAAAGGGACTCCCTCACATCATGAAAACCTTAATAAAAATATTTATGGCTAGTTTTGCCTGAGGAACAATTCCCAGAAAATGGATGGAATTAATCGTTTGGTATATACAGAACCAGGTGAGAACGATACGAGTAGTTGCCTGCCAAAGTCTTACAGACCGATTAGTTTAACCGCATTTCTCTTAAAAACAATGTACAAATTAATCGATAGACATATAAGAGAGAGGTATCTTACACAATCACCTCTACACAAAAATCAATATGATTATCAAGGAGGAAAATCTACCACACATGCTCTATTAATTCTAACACAGAAGGGCGAATACTCACTTGAGAATAAAAAGTATGCACTAGGTTGCTTCCGTGATATTGAGGGAACGTTCGATAATACTGATTCCTCCCATATAAAGAGATCAATCCAGAACAGAGGTGTCGACCAGACAACATGTAGATGGATAAACGATATCCTAATGTGGAGAAAGATTTTGTCAACTTTGGCTTTAACGAACTTGCAGGTTCAGGCAGCAAAAGGGTGTCCTCAGGGTAGGGTGTTGTCTCCACTTTTGTGGTCAATTGTTGTTAACGAACTACTGCAATTACTAACAAATTACAGGTTTGACATAAGGGGATATGCGGACGATGTAGTCGTACTTATCAGAGGAAAATTTGAAGACACAATTTCAGATTTACTATAGAGTACACTGACCCTGATATCTAATTGGTGTGGTTGGTGGGACTTAATGTAAACTTCAAAAAAGCTGCATTGTCATTTTCACTAGGAAAACGCTTAGTGAGAACTTGTGATGATGAAATTTGTCGACTGGCAAATTTCAACCACACAAAATCTTTTTTTTTCAAAATATAAAACTCAAAACAGGCGAGTCAGATTTTTAGCTCCTATGTTTCTTTTTGTATGAAACGAATTCTCAATAACGTTAAAATTTTAATAGGTTAAATATTGATTGAGAATCTTTCTGAAGGTGGGAAATAAAAACCGTTCGAAGTTGAAACAAACATTCAAAGTGAAAACATAAAAGCTCCATATAAATATTTCAGTCGTAATGATACGAACATTCAGTTCAAATCAGTCAGTTCCCTTGTATATAGTTAGACAAATCTTGATACATACTCGATGCTTTGTTTACTTGTACTGCTATCGTCAAGTCCCCTAACTCTACCAACCCGGAGTTCAAAAGTCCTTGAGAGGATCATGGAATAAAATCAAAATTAATATCAAATATTATCAAATACTAATAAATAAAGTATTAACAAGGATATTCAAGTTAAATTAAATAAATCCGAGAATTATTGTGAACCAGGAAATTTTATAAATAAATTTATCAAATAAACAAATAAGATAAAAAGGAATAAAAATTTAAGTATTTCTGTATACGACCCCTGGAGATCCGGCGAGGTTGTCCCGGCAGAAATTTGAGTCGTTACAAACTTCAGAGAACCTTCCATTTCTGGTGAAGATATTGTTTTTTGGGGAGAAATAAAATACTTATAACACTTGATGATAAGCTGCTTTGGAATACTAAATAGAACCATAAATAAGGCTAGGGTCACAATATGGGCCAGCAAAGTTTAGTGGGTAATATATGGGGATCCAAAGATGTCGCTGTGGTTGTACACAGCGATTAACCTGTGATTGCCTATTCGCACCAGTTTGCTTCAAGAAACTAGACACAGTTACAGCTAGGGCCAAGATCAATAGAGTACAAAGACTAGCCTGTGTCTACGTATCAAGAGCTATAAAGTCTACTCCGACTGCCGCCCTTGACGTTTTGTTAAATCTTCCCCCGATTCATTTATTTATTAAGAAAGAAGGATTGCAATTTGCGGCAAAGCTCATCTTAGATAATGAAGGGTCGTCTCATCTTTTAAGTTCTCTAGTTAGAGAAGGAATAGTAACGAGCAGCAAATCTTTAACCGTAAACGAGATCTACAAAACCAGATACAACTTTCACGAAACTTCAAGGTCACATTCCCTGATAGGGTTACTTGGGAACTAAATAGACCTAAACCTTCAAATATGTCTCATGTATGGTACACAGACGGCTCTAAAATGGATGAAGGTGTAGGAGTATTTGGTGGAAGGCGCAGAATATGCATTTTTAGCAACATGAGACATGTGAACTCAGTGTTTCAAGCCGAAATTTATGCAACTGAACTTTGCTTAAGAGAAGAACTAGAAAGTGATACCACAAATTGTTATATCAAACAACAAGGCTGCGCTGCTAGCACTTAGCGTGTTTGAAATCAAATCCAAACTAGTTTGGGAGTGCCTTCTTCTACTGAAGACCCTAGCATAAAAAAACACACTTCACCTGATATGGGTGCCAGTGCATTGTGGGCACGTGGGGAACGAAGAGGCAGAGGAGCTTGCTAGAAAAGGGACAGCCAGTAACATTACCGGACCTGAACCATTCTGTGGCTTACCTTGGACCTCCACAAAATACGAGATTAAGGAATGGGTAGGAAAAAAAGGAACCAATATTGGATGGAAACAAAAGATATTAGGGTAGCTAAAACTTTCATGCCATTCTATTCTCTAAAGAGAACTAAAGAGATACTTAGCTTGACTCGGTCAGACTTTTGACTAGGCACTGTAGAGCAATGAAACACCTATACAAAATGAGAAGCACCCAAACTGACCTCTGTAGGTTGTGTAACGAAGAGGAGGAAATAGCTGAACATCTGCTTTGTCACTGTTATGGACTCATATGGACCCGGCTTCGTTACTTAGGTAACAATATCTTAAAACCGTCAGATATTGTGGACAAATCGCATAAATAAATCTCTGAAATCGTAATGAATACTAGACTTGGGGAGTATTTATAAAAATAGGGCGTGTCACAATAGGTCAATTTGGCCGCAGTGATTTGGTGGCTAGTTCGCGCTCTCGGTACAACCTACAATCTATATACCCCTACACAAAGACTCTGGAATATTCTGTACACTTCGAAAGATGATTCGAGAAGATTCTAGAGTATACATTTACGCATACTGTGGTGGCTTATATACCTCTCGTGTGGTGAGCTACAATGAATAGAGTATACACTAAAAGTATGCAATCATTTATGTTTCAGTATTTTGAATGAGACTAGCGAAATTCCTGCTGGTATTCATATATGGTAAGAAAAATCAAATTTTGTGTGTGTGTATGCAAATACCTTCATGTAAGAAAATAAAGTAAAACTTAAACATTTTTAATTAGTTGTAGTAAGTAAACTTTAAGCCAATTTCAAGTGTGTGAATAAAGTTGTTCTAATTTCTAATATATATATATATATATATATATATATATATATATATATATCTATATATATATTTATATATATATATATATATATATATATATATCTATATATATATATATATATATATATATATATATATATCTATATATATATATATATATATATATATATATATATATATATATATATATATATATATATATATATATATATATATATATATATATATATATATATACACTTTTGTAGGAGCTGTTAAGGTGTCGAAGAAGAGGAAACAGTGGAACACCTCCTGTGTGCGTGCATTGCTCTATGCAGAAAAAGGTTCTCCACTCTTGGATTTGCATTTCTTGACAGCATTGAAGAGATTTCCCGGATGAAGCTAACGAAAGTGACTACTTTGATTAAATCCACTGGATGGTTTAAGGAGGATTCGGAGGTGTGGGGGAAAAAGCCCTAGTGGCCACAATGGGCCTTGAACCGGCCTAAGTGAGTCTTAGGACAGCCATATAATCTAACCTAACCTAACGGATAAATGTTAATGTCCAGTCCAGATTAAATGGGTTCTCAACGCCTTTAGAAGCTTTTGTGATACCAAATATAATTTCTCCTCAACCATCAACACCCATTGATATCATTCTATGGCCGATCCTGAAAAATGCTACTCTATCAGATCCTAATTTTACCCGTCCTGACAGAATCGATGTCTTTATTGGGGCAGAGTTTTATCACCACCTATTGTCCATTGGCCAAATTTGCCTATAAAAGAACCACCCTTTACTACAATATACGGTATTTGGATGGATTGTGTCTGGAAAAGTTGATAACAAGCGGCAAACGCCAGCAACATGTCGTATATGTACCGAGGATGATATCCATGTAACTGAAACAGTTGAGTGTCTTAGAGTGAGGTTAGATGATATAGATACAAGCAACTGAGGATTTTCGGCAGCAGAGAATCGCAGAGACGATTCATGGTAAAATTACGGGTGCTGGCGCTAGTGCGACGTTTGGCAAAAACCGAACTTATCAAGCAACAATACATAAATTTCTTGGCCATATAGCTGCAATCAATATAGCAGATGTTTTGACACCTCGTTACATCATTCCACACCATAGTGAACTTAAACTTGACAATAGCACAATCAAATTGTGCGTAGTCTTCGCTGCGTTATGTAAAACTACGTCAGGATTGTCCCTGAACGATTTAATGCACACAAGACCACCTGTACAGAGTGAACTGTTCTCTATATTAATTCAATTCCGTCTCCCACGCTTTATTTTCACGACGGATATTGAAAAAATGTACAGGCAGCTCCTTCTTCATTTGCACCATCGCAAATACCAGATTATCATTTGTAGAAATGACACTAACTTGCCTTTTAAATACTATTATGCAGGCTTCACCCTGCGCAAGTGTTGTGCCAATTACCTAAAATTACTTTAGGGCATCCCGTAAAGTGACCAGAAAGTAAACTTGCACTTCGCAAACAGTTATAGCAAGTCAATCAAAACACTTGATCTGGCATGACATCCCCAAATCAGACAATTTTCGAGTCATGGTAAAACTGGAAAGATCACAAAATGAACTATCACCCCCGACTTGGCAAGAATATTTGACCCATTGGGAATCCTGCCACTAATCACCGTAATGGCAAAAATTCTCATTCAAGAACTTTGACTGGGATGAAGCATTACCAATCGCACGGCATACAAAATGGAGGTCCTTTCGCGATAATTTGTGCACATTAAAGAATTTAAAACTTTCACGCTGCATGTTTAATGGAGAAATTCTACAATCATACCAAATACATGCATTCACTGATGCATCGGAAAAGACTTTTGGTGCTACAGTTTACCTCAGAGCAGTATTCAATGATCATTGTAAAGATCTTGGAAGGATCGTTGTAAAGATCTTATGTGTTAGGTCGCGTGAGTTACGTACCCTCACCCCAACATTCAACTCGGATCGAGTAATAATGTTGAGGTCGACGACATCAACATTATTATTCAAAAATATCTTGCACCAGCAATAAAGTGAATGAAATAAAAACCACTTACACCAGCAGATCCAAAATGAAAGATTATTGCTTTGCTGGAAATTATAAACTTTAAAGAAACAATAAACAAATAAGTCAATAGCCTCAGCATATGCAGCGTCAACGTCGTTGAACGTTTCCGCTGCTTGTGCTTAGAAGTGTGACATTAGTGGCGTTAAATACCTTTTTTTCACAAAACTACCTCTACGTTGTTCGTCAACAATTTATGAGAAGGCAGAGAATTTTCGACAACAACCGAGGTTTGAACATGGAGCATGAACAAGTCATCAGAAGACAAGAGGAGGTGATTAACCAACTGCAACAGCAGCTGGAACAAATGCAACAACAGTTGCAACAACAACAACAACTATTGCAACCACAGCAACAACAACAACGACAACAGGACTTCCTCTTATTAAAAAAGGATATACTCCAACAATTTCGGCAACTAAGAAGCCTTGATAAGGACCACAACGTATTGGCGTTTATTAATTCGGTGGAAGCAATCCTTGCCTTATGCCCACCAGAGGACCAGCAATTGAGAAATTTGGCCATGTCGATAGTGGCAAACGACAAAGTGAGCGGTGAAGCTGCTAATTACGTATTGGAGCTAGGACCCAACCCAACGTGGAGCGAGATCAAATATAAGCTGCTGGAGCAATACCGGCCAAGAACGACCTACGGAGATGTAATAAAAAAGTTAAGGGGGCTCAGAGTAAGTAATTTGAGAGAATTATTGGAATACGCTAGGCAGGCAAAATCCGAGATGAGTCAAATATATAGCTATGACGAGGATAAACCCCAGTTATATAGGCCAGAATGTGTAGGGATATAGTCAGTATTGTCATTGACAAAATCGATGTACCTGTTAGATCACAATCTGACAAACAATGTACATTAAATGAATTAGCTACAAAATATTCACAGATAGAAGCATTAGACGATTATAGAATCATCCATGAAAAATTTAGAAAATTTAATTTTAAAAAATTTAATACTAACATATATCAACCAAGGAACATTACAAGTAACATGAGCCAATTTCAAAAATATAATAACTTTAACAATAATAACCAAAAAGATTAAAAAACACTACCCAAACCAATAATTTTAGACAGGGCGAAAACCAACGACACCAATACCAATTTATCAGAGGTGGTCAGAGCCGTAGGGAAAATAACTCAGGTCAGACACGAAACTCACACAGGAGCGTCGACACGCAAAGACCAACCTCAACCAACGACCCTGTATACATGGAGGTAGATACCATTGAAGAAAATACGGACGGTGAGGTAAATTTTTTAGCATTGCCTCAAGAGCGGCACTATCGATAGTGACTGTTTCCATTGGCAAGCAAAATATAAGATTGCTTGATTGACACAGGAGCAACAATCAGCATTCTAAATCACGATTCTTTAAAAGAAAACTACCCACTAACAGTACTAATAAAACTATGCTACTATAAAACCCTTAACGGGCTCAAGGAAGTAAAATACGCAGTAACGACCCCATTTCCGCAGGAGTTTCGCTGCGAAGGAACGCTTCAGTGGAAGGTCATAAATTTTTCAAAAAAAAATTTTTCTGGCATAATTGGGCAAAATTTTCTAACGGCATTAAAAGCCAAAATAAACAATGAACAAAAGTTTGTTGAAATATTGGGTAATAAACTGTATTTCGAAGAATACGAATACCCGGAATATATGCACCATATATGCACACTGCAGTCTAAAGAAGGCAGTAGTATCCACGAACACTTTAATTTGAGCCATATGAATCATGAAGAAAAACAAGCAACCTTAAGGCTGCTCACCGATTTCCAGTACTTGTTTTTCAAGGACGGAGACATTCCTTCTTCAACGGACGAAGTGACTCATGAAATAGTCATTACAACAGATAGACCATTATATTCAAAAATATACAGGTACCCACAAGTCCACGAGGTGGAAATCGAACGGCAAATTAGAGAAATGCTTGACCAAAACATCATAAAGGAAAGTAGCTCCCCGTATAACAGCCCGTTGTGGATAGTGGAGAAGAAATTGGACAACTCGGAAAAAAAGAAATATAGAATTGTCATAGACTATAGAAAACTAAATGAGTTCACAAGAGACGACAAATACCCTATCCCAAATCTAAACGCACTATTGGACAAATTAGGTAGGGCTCAGTACTTTACTACACTTGACCTCGCTAAGGGGTTTCATCAAATCACAGTAAAGAAAGAAGACAGACACAAAACAGCATTTTCTACACCCTCAGGACACTTCGAATTTGTCCGTATGCCGTTTGGGCTGAAAAATACCCCATCAACCTTTCAAAGGATGATGAACAAAGTCCTCAAAGATCAAATGAATAAAACATGTGTCGTCTATATGGACGACATACGGGTTTTCAGCACTTCACTAGTCGAACACATTACTAATTTAAGGAGCATATTCAAAGCTCTAAGAAAGCCAAACTAAAAATCCAGATAGACAAATGTAACATCCTAAAGAGGGAGACACAATTCCTTGGACATCTACTGACAAACCAGGGAGTTAAACCAACTCCCAAAAAGTATCAATAATTCAAAATTTAAAAATCCCAACCACACCCAAGAAAATCAAAGCATTTCTTGGAATGACAGGGTTCTTTCGAAAGTTTGTGAAGGACTATTCAAAAATAGCCTACCCAATGACCCGTTATTTGAAAAAAGGTCAAACTGTGAACCCTAACGATCCCAATTTCATCGCAGCGTTTGAAAAACTCAAGGATATCATAATTAACTCCCCGATTCTTAGATATCCCAACTTCGAAAAAAAATTCAAAATAACAACTGACGCTAGTAACTTCGCAATAGGAGCCGTACTATCACAAGATGGATATCCTATTGCATACGCCTCAAGGACACTCAACAAACACGAGGGAAACTACTCTACAATAGAGAAAGAACTTTTAGCCATCGTCTGGGCGGTAAAATACTTCAGACCTTATGTGTTTGGCAGGGAATTTGACTTCGAAAGTGACCATCAACCACTTAAATGGTTGATTACAAAGTATTCAGGAAAGGATATAAGTCCAAGGCTTCAGCGATGGTTGATAGATTTAGGGGAATACAACTTTTCACTAGATTATATTAAAGGCAAAAACAACTACATAACAGATTTCTTGAGCAGAATTCAGGAGGACGAGATAAATCTTGGGCATGAAGAAACTCATGCCGGAGAGACGCAGGAAACACAGACTGTAAACCCACAGGGAGAAGACTTGAATCAGAACATACCTGCTACAGAGGAGAACGATAATGACTTAATGGAGGTACAAACAGTTCATTCCCAGGAGGAGGACATGGGATACAGCATACCAATCCTGGAGACAGTTGTCAATAGATTTAAAGCACAAATTGTTTTTGTCGAAGAAAAAGAAAACCCGATAACAATATCTTTTGGAAACAAACGAATTTTCATAGAAGAAAGAGACTTAAATAACAACCAGGCCCTAAACATCTTACGTAGGGAAATAGTAAAAGGTAAGGTCGGAATATACTCACACCTTGACGATCACGAATACTACATACTCCAAGAAATAATAGAAACCGAATACAGAACGAACGCTAACATCAAATTTGTAAAATGCACTAACTTTGCAAACGACATTGAAAGCCAGGACGAACTGGACAAACAAATTGCACTCTTTCACAAAAACGAAAGCGGCCATTGTGGCATTGTGGCCGCTTACGAGAAGTTGAAGAAGAAAATTTACAATCCCACGCTTAAAACTAGCATACATAGGATAATAAACAATTGCGATATATGTTCGGGCGGCAAGTACGATCGACATCCCATAAAAAACAGGTTCGCAAACACCGAAACTCCAAAGACAACGAACGAGATTGTCCATATTTATACTTATGTGAATAGTAAACAATCCTTTATAGTCTTTATCGACAAATTCTCAAAACATGCAGTTTGCCTTCCACTTCCTGATAGAAATAACAGGACAATATCCAACAATTTCTAGCGATAAAAGGCAATGTTAAGAAATTCGTTTTCGACAACGAATTCAATTCCACAAACGTAAGGGAATTCTTAGAAGGAGAAGGCATAGAATATCATGCCACAAAGCCGAATAGTCACACGGGAAATAGTGATGTGGAAAGGCTCAATAACACTTTAATAGAGAAAATAAGAACCCTTTATGTAGAGAATAAAATACCTATAATGTCCCAGATGAACAAGGCAGTAAGATACTACAACGATACATTCCATAGCACAATTAAATGCACACCGTCAGAAGTCCAAAACCACCTAGTGAAACAGGAAACCATCCTCAACAGGTTAACTAAAACAAAACTAGTACAAATAGAAAAAGCAAACAGAACTAGAGAAAGTTACCAAGAACAAAGAGAAGAAGGGTTATTTAAAAACTACCGAAATCTAAGATACAAAGAAACACCAAAATTTAGGAAAGCACAATTGAGAAATATCCACATAATTAACATTAAACGACCTAATAAATTTTCAGGTGATCGTCATAATACTACTACTTGTAGGTATAACCTCGACATCAGCAATGGTGAAGATCACTCCCATCCAATCTGAAGTAGGATTCACAACACTGGAAACATCAACAGTTGAAATTATTGACAAAACCGATATCATAGTGCATATTATAGAACCATTAGAATTAATAGCAGTGGTAAACAGTATAGAGCAAAATATAGAAAGCATATCAGGAGAAAATAGACATCAACTTAATGGCGAAATCGCAACATTGCGTTTGAAAATACGATCACTGACCCCCCATGATAGACAGAAACGTGGATTGTTGAATGTTGTCGGTACGTCATATAAATGGTTATTTGGCATAATGGACGACGAAGACCGAGAAAACATACTCGAACATTTAAAACTTAACCAGATCAATAGTCACCAAGCTATAGAAACCACAAATAAACAAGTTAATATTAACACTAACTTTAATGACTCTATAAACACACTTAAAGCAACAATACGAGATGATCGAAAAAAAAAATAAAACAATATGTCAACACCATTCGAACCCACGACAATGATATTAGAAGCAATATAATGTTCCACGACCAAATTATAAAACTAAAATTTTTACAAGATAAGATAGACGATATACTCGACACGATAGCATCTACTAGATATAACTTACTACATCCATCAATACTAACCACCGAAGAAATAGACAAATATAACATTGACTTTTATGAAATTAAATTAATCAAAACAGGGGTAATGTTCCATAACGGTGCACTAATATTTGCAATCAAAATACCAACTAACTTCATACAAACAAAAGTAATTCTAATAGCACCCATTACTAACAGCCAAAACTTCAGAATAGATAGCGACTACGAGCAAATAGTAAGCATACAGAATAAATCGTATACATACCAACAAGAAAAAAACTTGAAAGATCTAAAATTAAGCAAACATTGTATCTTTTCTAACAATTGTAAATTAATATATGATATAAAAACGCAAATAAAGACCATAGACGATGGCATAATTTTATTGAGAAATAGTAAAGAAACACTTGTCAGACAAAAATGTGGTCTATTGGAAACAGAAAATATTGTAAAAAACAACAATTTAATAGAATTCACAAACTGTTCAATTACCATAGAAGATGAGAATTTCTACAATAACAAAGAAACTTATGTACAAAAATTTATTGAAAATAAACCAAAGAACAATATAATTTCACTAAAGAATTAACCTTTGAGGAAATAGTAACAAAACAGTTGGAAAATATTGAAAAAATTAAAGTACTAAAAATACATACACAAGTGTCAAATATATCAACCGTAGCAATAGTTTGTATCGTTGTAATTGTACTAATAATAATGTATAAAGTCAAAAATAGAAATGTAAACATAAGTATAAAAAATAATGTAAAGAAAGAAATGATCCAGGAGAATCCTTTAACAAAAGGGGGAGGAGTTACGTACCCTCACCCCAACATTCAACTCGGATCGAATAATATTAGGTCGACGACATCAACATTATTATTCAAAAATATCTTGCACCAGCAATAAAGTAAATGAAATAAAAACCACTTACACCAGCAGATCCGAAATGAAAGATTATTGCTTTGCTAGAAGTCAATGGCCTCAGCATATGCAGCGTCAACGTCGTTGAACGTTTCCGCTGCTTGTGCTTAGAAAGCATTTTTAAATGAACAGAAAAAAATGTATTTAAAAAATATAGGTAGTCTTAAGAACATACTCGATAGACGAGGTTTAATAAATTAAATCTTAGAATTAAAAACTGAAGTTTTATTAATTAAGTTCGATTGAAGATCCAAAGATCATAAATCACGTATCTCGTGTGGCACCACTTAAACCTCAAACATTATCTCGCTTGGAACTGTGCGCTGCAGTATATGCGCTCAGATGGTAAACAGGGCCAAAGGAGATCGACACTTTCAAGATCACCCAACACACTTGTGGACAGAATCATATATTGTTTTATCCTGGTTTAATGCATCATCCTCATCATTCCAATCGTTCGTAGTTAACAGAATAGCTACCATTCACAATGTGACACTAACAGAGCAATGGCGCCATGTCAACTCCAAGGATAACCCAGGTGACGTTCTATCAAGGAGATTAGTACCAAAGAAATTAGCAACATGCAGCATATGGTTATATGGACCATTTTTCCTGCATGGTAAGGAAACTTTTTGGCCTCCCATATGGTCTGCTACTCTATCCATATTACAAGACATTGAAAGGAAGCGAAAGGCACCATTAGCTGCACTAACAGCTGTTGACAATCGAGAATTCATATACTCAATCAACCATAAAAATAATTTAAGGTCACTTCAACGAGTTGTGGGTTACGTTCTGCGTTTCATAAAGCATACAAGGACTAGCAGTGACTCTAGGATAACACAATTAGCGGTAGCATCTAAGGGATTACACCAAGCAGTAATCGTTATAATATGGAATGTTCAGCAATCCGACCTTAACGAGGAAATCAAACATCTACGAAAAAATAATGAGCCAACGAAGGCGAGTCCACTCAGTAATTTGTCTCCGATCTTAGATGATGAGGGCATTATGCGTGTAGGGGGAAGACTGGAGGCTTCAAATGTACCATAGCAAACGTCAGATATTGATTCCCTATAACGACCCTCTGCCAAACTGCTTTTTGAGATGGTTCAAACAACAAAGACAATAAACATTGCAGACCTCAACCACTATTGCCATTACTGAAACAACGATTTTGACCAATAAAAGGAAAATCCATGGCAAGATCAACGGTACAATGTTGCCTGGATGTAATAAAGCAAAGCCAAAACTACTAAACCAAATAATGGGAAATTTACCGGCAACCCGTGTAACTCCAGCCCAGCTATTCATAAATACTGGAGTAGACCAATGTGGACCACTGAGGGTACACTACAAGATTCGAGGCAAACGCCCCACGCCCCATAACTGCTATATTGCAGTATTGTTGTTTTGCTACCAAGGCAGTGTATCTGGAGATTGTGATCGATTTAATAACCGACGCATTTATTGAGTTTCTCAAGCGATTTATTATTCGATGAGGACATTGCCAAAACCTATATAGTGATAATGCAACCAACATTGTTGGTGCAAAAAATTAATTATCTGAATTATCAACAACTACATATGCAACAGTTGGACAAGAAATAATAATATCGAAATGCAGCAAGAAGAGAATCAAATTTAACTTCATTCCACCAAGAGTACCACATTTTGGAGGCTTGTGGGAAGCACCTGCAAAATCGCGCAAAACAGCTCAGTATCTCTTTAGTTCTCTTGAGAGAATAGAATGGCATGAAAGTTTTAGCTACCCTAATATCTTTTGTTTCCATCCAATATTGGTTCCTTTTTTTCCTACTCATTCCTTAATCTCGTATTTTGTGGAGGTCCAAGGTAAACCACAGAATGGTTCAGGTCCGATAATGTTACTGGCTGTCCCTTTTCTAGCAAGCTCATCTGCCTCTTCGTTCCCCACGTGCCCACAATGCCCTGGCACCCATATCAGGCTCTTTTTTTTTTCTTTGTTTTATTTCGCTTTATTTCATACATCTGTCACCATTATATTGACACCTAGCACATGATTTGACAATTTGTTTGGAAATTAATATTAAAAACACATTTTGGCCAGTGCCAAGAAGTGATACAACAAAAATGATTTACATTAATTAAAATAATTTACTATAATTATATTACAGTAGACGCTCACAAAATAGAACTCTCAGAAATTAGAAAATCCAGAAATTAGAACCAGAGTTTTTCATGCATTGGACGCTCTGAAATTAGAACTTGAAGTTCTAATTTCTGGGCGTTTTTTTTAATTTTAAACACAAGGGAATTCCCATTCTTGGTTTTTATTTCACTGAACAAAGGTAAAATAGAAAGGGGAATCCCCAAGTTATATATTTAATTCCTTTTTAGTTTTTGTTTTGCCATATTTTTGGTGTTTTTGTCATTCGTATGTGAAATTTGATACGCGTGGACATATTTTGGTAGACTCTACCGAAAACTAAAAATAACTTGCTAAAAATGTCAAATAAACGTAAAAAAACCACTTTATCTTTGGAAACCAAAGTAAAGATATTGGAAAAGCTGGACAAAGGAGTTCAAGGGAATCGTCTAGCGCTAGATTTCAATGTGAGCAAATCTGCCATCAGCTATATCAAGTCAAATAGATCATCTATATTAAATGCTCTTTCCAACACTTATCAGGAAGCATCAAATAAAACTATGCATAGTGCCGAATATCCGAAAATGGAAAGTCCTCTTTATGAGTGGTTTTTAAAACAACGCGAAAGGACAGGAACAATATTAAAGGCAAAAGCTAAACAAATTTTTGGTGAAGAATACCCCGATAAAAATGAAAATGCATTCCGAGCAAGCGATGGATGGTTTACTAAATTTAAAAAGCGACACGGCATTCGTTTTTTAAAAATTGGTGGCGAGATTCTTTCTAGTGATATTGCCTCGATCACTCCATTTATTCATAGATTCCATGCAAAAGCCACTGAGATGGGGTTAATGGAGTCGCAAATATATAATGTGGACGAAACAGGATTATTTTATCGTTGCCTACCAGATAAAACATATGTCTCTGATTGTGAAAAAAGTGCGCCTGGATACGAAATTCAAAAAGAACGAATTTCAATTTTACTCGGTTCAAATGCTTATGGCTCTCACAAATTAGTGCCCTTAGTTATTGGAAAAGCCAAAAATTCCAGGTGCTTCAAAGGTTTTAATAATCCACTTCATTACGATTTTTCCAAAAATGCTTGGATGACGTCTCGGATCTTTCATGATTGGTTTCACAAGATATTTATTAATGAAGTAAGAGGAAATAATTTTGCTTTTAATTTCTTTAATTTTAAAATATTTTTTTGTTTACAGGTCATCCAGTTTTCTCAAAAAAATAACTTGCCTCCGAAGGCTCCTTTGCTTATTGATAACTGCTCCGCTCATGCACCAATTGCTTCAAAGCAAAGATGGCAACATAGTTGCATATTTCTTGCCGCCAAATGTGACAGCAGCTGTGCAACCAATGGATCAAAATCCCATAAAGTTAACAAAACTTGTTTACAGAAGTAAGTTACTTGCTGAAATAATAGCTGAAGGTGGGGCACTGAATAGTCTGTTGAAATCCCATTCCATCCGAAACGCAATAATATTTCTGAAACAAGCTTGGGATGAGATGACGCAAACAGTGATGAGGAATTCTTGATCAAAGTTGTTAAATTGGGACTCTGACCAATACGACAGCGATGATGATGTGCCACTAGCACAGTTGCTTAACAAAAATGAGGACTGCAATGAAGCTCTCCAAATAAATCAAACTCTTTTAGCAGAAATTGATCCAAACAGTTTCATGTGTATTGATGACATCGATAAATGGAATGAAGATGTGTTTGAAGACAGAACTGGTTATGACCTAAGTAGCGGTGATTAGTTTTCTGATAGCAGTGAAGACGATGTTGTTGATGACACACCAGCTATTTCAAATGCTATAGCTATTGAAAGCGTTAACAATTTAATAAATTGGTGCAACAAAAGTGAATTGTCTTCCAGTAAGCACATGGCCAATCTTTTGGCCCTCCGTAACGATATTGTTATATCAGATTTAAAGAAACAAAAAAAAAAAACAAATATTACTGATTATATGTTCAACAAAATTTTGAACTGAGCACTTATCCTGAATTTTTAATTAATTTCTGAAATTTTAAGTTGTTTTTTTTTAATAATTGTTATGTAATGGACTAAATTGTTATGTTTTTAAATAAAATAAGAAAATAAATAAAAAAAAATGTTTTTATATAGTTTTTGGAAGAAGCTTAACTCTTATTTTTATTAATTACGTTAAAAAAAAACCGTCCAGAAATTAGAACATTTCGGAAATTAGAACTACCCCAAAAACAAAGTGGTTTTAATTTCCGAGCGTTTACTGTATAACAATTTATGATCAATTATAATAAAATTTATGTTTATAATAATTATTTACATTTACATTTATAATAATACTACTAATATGTGTAGTCTGGATTTCCTAGTTCATTATGTCGTTTGGCCGAGTTCCCTTTAAACGGCGCATGGTGGGTTCTTCTAGATGTAGCAACTCGTTTATTTCTTCGTTATTATGCCCATGCAGTGTATCGTAGTGTTTTGTGGATATCTTTTTTATTTCTTCGTCAATTCTTGTCATATTTAGTTTGCGGTGTATATCTTCATTTGTTGTGTACCATCCAGACTTTATGATAACTCTTAATATTCTAGATTGCTGTCTTTGAATTTTTTGTATGTGTGACCGCTTTGCCGTTCCCCATACTTGGAGTCCGTACGTCCAAATTGGCTTTATAGTACACTTGTATAGCAGCCACTTGTTGTTAATTGTGAGTTTAGATTGCTTACCCATTAACCAATATAGTTGCCTACATTTTTCTTTTATTTGTTTCGTTTTTTGTTTGATGTGGTAGTGCCAATTTAGCTTTGAGTCCATGTGTATACCAAGGTATTTAGTTGTAGACCCTATTTTTATATCTTTATTGTTTATTTTAATACGCATTGGGTTAAATTTTGTTTTAGTTGTAAACATTGTTTGTACAGTATTATCTTCATTAATTTTCAAGCAACATTTATCAAACCATTCCTTAACATTCTCTGTGTATATCTGCAGATTTGCAGTCGCAGTATTTATATTTTTGTCAGATGCTAAGAGGATTGTGTCGTCAGCAAAGGTAGCAATTGTGGTATTCAGTTCTTTTGGAAGTGGTAAGTGGTCTGAGGTAAATGTGACATATAGCAGTGGTCCTAAAACACTCCCTTGAGGAACTCCAGCTGTTGTAAGAAGAATAGACGAACACTCTTCATTATATTTGACGTAAAAGTAACGATCACTAAGATAACTTCCAACAATCAAATAGTACTCAACTGGCAGCATCGTCTTCAGTTTATGCAGCAGTCCTTTATGCCATTTTATTTGTTATACGGTGTATCTGTTGAATTGTTGAATGTCGTTTTCTGAAGCCGAATTGATGATTTGGTATAATGTTTTTATTGTCAAGCATCTGGCTAAGTCTATCATGTAATAGTTTTTCAGCAACTTTAGAGATTATGGGAAGTAGGTTAATATGTCTATACGACGAAGCAGTTGTAGCATCTTTTCCCTGCTTCGGTAGTGCAATAATTTCAGCAACTTTCCATACATTGGGAAAAAATTGTAGTCGGAACATTGAGTTGATAACATTCCTTAAGTAGTTATAACCTATAGTAGCTAGTTCAGCGAGAGGTTTACCTGTCAACATATCGTATCCTGGTGCTTTTGTGTGGTTTATTCGTTTTTTAATGCAATTAATTATTTCTGTTGTTTTTGTTTTCTTTATTTTGGTTGTAATGTCTATATTTAAGTCATTGCGTGTTTCAATATATTTATCTTCGTCATTTGATAGGACTTTTTCAAAGTATTTAGCCAATGCAGTTGCTTTTTCTTCATTGGTAGTAGTCCATGAGTTGTTCCGTAGTGGTGGCTGATACCTTATCTGAGTTTTTAATTTCTTTGTGCATTTCCATAATGAGTAGTTCGTATCCTGGGTAGGCGTCAAGTTTTTTAGGTAATTTTCAACTTCTATATTTTGTCTTTTAGTTAATATTTTCTTGAGTTTTTTGCAGGCTATATTTAAATTGTGTTTATCCCCAGGCGATCTAGTTAGCTGCCACCTCTTTCTCAGCTTTCTCTTCTCAATAATTTGCTTTCTTATGAAAATATCCGTTGTAGGTTTATTTCTTCTAAATTTATGCTGTTGGCTTGATTTGATTCCTGCGTCTAGGACCACATCGTTGAAGTGAATAATGGCACTTTCAATGTCTAATTGTGTTTTCAGTGTGATAGACATATTCAGTTGATTTTCAATATGCTGTCTATACTCATTCCAGATTGTTTTGTGGTTAAAAATCTTAGCTATTGGTTCTATGGGTTTGATGTCAGTTGTGTAGTCAAGTATTATCGGAGATTGGTCTGAAGAAAGTACAAAACAAGCTTTAATTTTTAATTGGTTACACTTTAAATTTTTTGTTATGCTGAAGTCGATTAGATCTGGTATCTTTTTCCTATCTGTTGGCCAGTATGTGGGTTCACCTGAGCTTAAAAATCTGCAATTATTTTTGTTTATAGCACTAATCAGATTTCGTCCTTTTTTTATTGGTTAGCCTAGATCCCCAGTCAGTGTGTTTTGCATTCAGATCTCCAGCTGCAATGAATCTTACGCCAAGCGTCTTTATGTAGTCATCATATTGATCCGTCGTTATTAGGTGTCTGGGGGGACAGTAAACTGAGGAAATGAGTATTGTCCCACTTGTATCCTCAATTTGCACAGTAGTGGATTGAATATGAGGTGTTGTATATGGTTGCCGTTCAGTATGTTTTAATAGTGAATTTATTATGATAGCTGTCCCACCACGAGCTTTACCATCAGGATGATTTGTCACATAAATTTTATATCCAGGAAATACTAAATAGCTTTCGTTCGTAAAATGTGTTTCTGAAACTAGAGCTATATCAATTTTCTTGTCAGTCAAAAATTGCTTCAACTCAAGATAATGTTTTGTTAGGCCATTTTCATTCCAGGCTACAATTTTTAAACTATTACGATCGTGCATTTAAGCTAGTTACTAACATTGTAATGATATTCATCATATTAGTCATTCGAGTGATTGGGGATTTCACCATATCTTTAAGTTCATTAATATCACTATCGTTTGAATTTTTTGTATTTTCTTCAGTTCTATTTGGATTTGACGACCCTGCATCTTCGGCATAGCTTGCGCCTGGTTTGACTACTGATCCATCCATATTTTTGGTCTGTAGTAATAATGGATCCTTTCTGCTTAAAGATGGAAACCTTTGAATTTTTATGGCTTTGTATATTTCACAGCCTTTGTGGTTTGCAGTATAATTTCCGCCACATAGGGCACATTTAATTTCAGCTGCATTGGTTATTTTTTTTTTGGGATTCACTTGTTAGATGCTTTCCAGCGCATTTCACACATACTGGATCCCTTGTACAGTAGTTTTTTGTATGTCCGTATTTTTGGCATTTAGTGCATTGCGCGACTTCTCTTTTATGATGAGGTGCCTCAAAAACTACTATGCAATGCATTAATTTGTTAATGCTATAAATATCTTTATTGTTAGTATTTGTTTCCAGTTCTATGCTAAACAGTGGTAGCGTTTTTTTTTGTTGTCCGTTGAGTTATGTTAGTTATGTTTAAAACTTTGTGACCGTTTTCACCAAGCTCATTTTTAATTTCACTTGGTCTGCGGAGGGGTCCATATTGCGAAGAATGACTTTGAAACCTCTTTCATTTTTGGGTTTAAATGTGTACAGCTTCGTACCTTTCTGCTTTAGCATTTGGAATATTTTTGTGTATGTTTCCGAGTCATTCGATTGAACTCATACTTCATTGTTTGTTAATATTTTAAATATGAAGTTACTGTCTGCAACAGCGGTAAGCGCATTTTTTAACGTCTTTATGCATTCTACTCCTTGTACGTATGTAGGGGGTGGTTTGTTCAAACTAGCTGTTTTTTCTTTTTCGGACTCATTTTGATCAACTTGTCCACTGTGCGAGGGTTCAGCAAGTTCGTTATCATCAACGGTCAAAGCAGCAAATCTGTTTTTTCTTTCTGAAGTAGTATCGCTCAACCAGTAGTTTGATAACTTACTTTGGCTTGGGTTTTTTTACTATTTTTTGCTTTTTGTTAGTGTTGGGCGTTCTTTTCGCTTTATCTGTCGTGGGTGAGGTTCGTGCTCTCTTTGGTAGCGATTGCAGTTGACTTACCTGCAAGCCTTTTGATGGAATTTGCACACAGGCAGTAGAACATGTTGATGTCGCAGGTGTAGTCGAGAATGTAGAGGTTGTACCGTACGTAGAGAAGGCAGATGTTGTTGTTGCTGACGAATTTGTTGTAGTTGACGCACAATCCACTGCTATACTGGGGCAGGACATTATTGGGGCTTTGCCATGTGCACTCCACGAAGAGTGGAGTGACTCGCTCATAGATCTCGTTCTCTCCCACGGGGGAGAGCGCTGCACACTCATGGCGATTACCGACTATACTTTGTTTTTAGTTTTTTAAAAATTTTATTTATTATTATTTTTGCTATATTTTAATCTTATTTATGTATGTAAAATATCACGAAAAACCAAACTTTTTGGTGTGGTAACTCTAATCACTTATTATGGCCAGAGTCCACTGTGGCAACACCACACACAACCGGGATTATTTTATTTGTTGTCTCTTTCAACTTTTAACTCATATATGTATATAACTGTTCCTTTGTTTGTTTGATTGTTTATTTAACACTTTTAATACATTTCAAATTAGTTATTATAAGTTTTTAGATTATCTAAACAGAACAAGACACTTTCTTGAAAGTTGCACTTTCGTTTAGCGTCTCTTTCGTCGGTTTCGTAAAATTAGTTATTTGGCTTTAAACAATGATAAATGTCACAAGGGCGGAGCTCGTGTGATTACACGTCCGTTTAGTTACACGACCGTTTACTTTATCAGGTGATGTGTGTTTATTTATGCTAGGGTCTTCAGTAGAAGAATGCACACCCTAATTAGTTTGGATTTGATTTCAAACACGCTAAGTGCTAGCAGCGCAGCCTTGTTGTTTGATATAACAATTTGTGGTATCACTTTCTAGTTCTTCTCTTAAGCAAAGTTCAGTTGCATAAATTTCGGCTTAAAACACTGAGTTCACATGTCCCATGTTGCTAAAAATGCATATTCTGCGCCTTCCACCAAATACTCATACACCTTCATCCATTTTAGAGCCGTCTGTGTACCATACATGAGACATATTTGAAGGTTTTGGTCTATTTAGTTCCCAAGTAACCCTATCAGGGAATGTGACCTTGAAGTTTCGTGAAAGTTGTATCTGGTTTTGTAGATCTCGTTTACGGTTAAAGATTTGCTGCTCGTTACTATTCCTTCTCTAACTAGAGACCTTAAAAGATGAGACGACCCTTCATTATCTAAGATGAGCTTTGCCGCAAATTGCAATGCTTCTTTCTTAATAAATAAATGAATCGGGGGAAGATTTAACAAAACGTCAAGGGCGGCAGTCGGAGTAGACTTTATAGCTCTTGATACGTAGACACAGGCTAGTCTTTGTACTCTATTGATCTTGGCCCTAGCTGTAACTGTGTCTAGTTTCTTGAAGCAAACTGGTGCGAATAGGCAATTACATGTTAATCGCTGTGTACAAAGCGACATCTTTGGATCCCCATATATTACCCACTAAACTTTGCTGGCCCATATTGTGACCCTAGCCTTATTTATGGTTCTATTTAGTATTCCAAAGCAGCTTATCATCAAGTGTTATAAGTATTTTATTTCTCCCCAAAAAACAATATCTTCACCAGAAATGGAAGGTTCTCTGAAGTTTGTAACGACTCAAATTTCTGCCGGGACAACCTCGCCGGATCTCCAGGGGTCGTATACAGAAATACTTAAATTTTTATTCCTTTTTATCTTATTTGTTTATTTGATAAATTTATTTATAAAATTTCCTGGTTCACAATAATTCTCGGATTTATTTAATTTAACTTGAATATCCTTGTTAATACTTTATTTATTAGTATTTGATAATATTTGATATTAATTTTGATTTTATTCCATGATCCTCTCAAGGACTTTTGAACTCCGGGTTGGTAGAGTTAGGGGACTTGACGATAGCAGTACAAGTAAACAAAGCATCGAGTATGTATCAAGAGTTGTCTAACTATAACAAGGGAACTGACTGATTTGAACTGAATGTTCGTATCATTACGACTGAAGTATTTATATGGAGCTTTTATGTTTTCACTTTGAATGTTTGTTTCAACTTCGAACGGTTTTTATTTCCCACCTTCAGAAAGATTCTCAATCAATATTTAACCTATTAAAATTTTAACGTTATTGAGAATTCGTTTCATACAAAAAGAAACATAGGAACTAAAAATCTGACTCGCCTGTTTTGAGTTTTATATTTTGAAAAAAAAAGATTTTGTGTGGTTGAAATTTGCCAGTCGACAAATTTCATCATCACAAGTTCTCACTAAGCGTTTTCCTAGTGAAAATGACAATGCAGCTTTTTTGAAGTTTACATTAAGTCCCACCAACCACACCAATTAGATATCAGGGTCAGTGTACTCTATAGTAAATCTGAAATTGTGTCTTCAAATTTTCCTCTGATAAGTACGACTACATCGTCCGCATATCCCCTTATGTCAAACCTGTAATTTGTTAGTAATTGCAGTAGTTCGTTAACAACAATTGACCACAAAAGTGGAGACAACACCCTACCCTGAGGACACCCTTTTGCTGCCTGAACCTGCAAGTTCGTTAAAGCCAAAGTTGACAAAATCTTTCTCCACATTAGGATATCGTTTATCCATCTACATGTTGTCTGGTCGACACCTCTGTTCTGGATTGATCTCTTTATATGGGAGGAATCAGTATTATTTCCTTCTTGATAATCATATTTATTTTTGTCTAGAGGTGATTGTGTAAGATACCTCTCTCTTATATGTCTATCGATTAATTTGTACATTGTTTTTGGAGAAATGCGGTTAAACTAATCGGTCTATAAGACTTTGGCGCCATTGCTCTGGTAGTGTCACATTGTGAATGGTAGCTATTCTGTTAACTACGAACGATTGGAATGATGAGGATGATGCATTAAACCAGGATAAAACAATATATGATTCTGTCCACAAGTGTGTTGGGTGATCTTGAAAGTGTCGATCTCCTTTGGCCCTGTTTACCATCTGAGCGCATATACTGCAGCGCACAGTTCCAAGCGAGATAATGTTTGAGGTTTAAGTGGTGCCACACGAGATACGTGATTTATGATCTTTGGATCTTCAATCGAACTTAATTAATAAAACTTCAGTTTTTAATTCTAAGATTTAATTTATTAAACCTCGTCTATCGAGTATGTTCTTAAGACTACCTATATTTTTTAAATACATTTTTTTCTGTTCATTTAAAAATGCTTTCTAAGCACAAGCAGCGGAAACGTTCAACGACGTTGACGCTGCATATGCTGAGGCCATTGACTTCTAGCAAAGCAATAATCTTTCATTTCGGATCTGCTGGTGTAAGTGGTTTTTATTTCATTTACTTTATTGCTGGTGCAAGATATTTTTGAATAATAATGTTGATGTCGTCGACCTAATATTATTCGATCCGAGTTGAATGTTGGGGTGAGGGTACGTAACTCCTCCCCCTTTTGTTAAAGGATTCTCCTGGATCATTTCTTTCTTTACATTATTTTTTATACTTATGTTTACATTTCTATTTTTGACTTTATACATTATTATTAGTACAATTACAACGATACAAACTATTGCTACGGTTGATATATTTGACACTTGTGTATGTATTTTTAGTACTTTAATTTTTTCAATATTTTCCAACTGTTTTGTTACTATTTCCTCAAAGGTTAATTCTTTAGTGAAATTATATTGTTCTTTGGTTTATTTTCAATAAATTTTTGTACATAAGTTTCTTTGTTATTGTAGAAATTCTCATCTTCTATGGTAATTGAACAGTTTGTGAATTCTATTAAATTGTTGTTTTTTACAATATTTTCTGTTTCCAATAGACCACATTTTTGTCTGACAAGTGTTTCTTTACTATTTCTCAATAAAATTATGCCATCGTCTATGGTCTTTATTTGCGTTTTTATATCATATATTAATTTACAATTGTTAGAAAAGATACAATGTTTGCTTAATTTTAGATCTTTCAAGTTTTTTTCTTGTTGGTATGTATACGATTTATTCTGTATGCTTACTATTTGCTCGTAGTCGCTATCTATTCTGAAGTTTTGGCTGTTAGTAATGGGTGCTATTAGAATTACTTTTGTTTGTATGAAGTTAGTTGGTATTTTGATTGCAAATATTAGTGCACCGTTATGGAACATTACCCCTGTTTTGATTAATTTAATTTCATAAAAGTCAATGTTATATTTGTCTATTTCTTCGGTGGTTAGTATTGATGGATGTAGTAAGTTATATCTAGTAGATGCTATCGTGTCGAGTATATCGTCTATCTTATCTTGTAAAAATTTTAGTTTTATAATTTGGTCGTGGAACATTATATTGCTTCTAATATCATTGTCGTGGGTTCGAATGGTGTTGACATATTGTTTTATTTTTTTTTCTATCATCTCGTATTGTTGCTTTAAGTATGTTTATAGAGTCATTGAAGTTAGTGTTAATATTAATTTGTTTATTTGTGGTTTCTATAGCTTGGTGACTATTGATCTGGTTAAGTTTTAAATGTTCGAGTATGTTTTCTCGGTCTTCGTCGTCCATTATGCCAAATAACCATTTATATGACGTACCGACAACATTCAACAATCCACGTTTCTGTCTATCATGGGGGGTCAGTGATCGTATTTTCAAACGCAATATTGCGATTTCGCCATTAAGTTGATGTCTATTTTCTCCTGATATGCTTTCTATATTTTGCTCTATACTGTTTACCACTGCTATTAATTCTAATGGTTCTATAATATGCACTATGATATCGGTTTTGTCAATAATTTCAACTGTTGATGTTTCCAGTGTTGTGAATCCTACTTCAGATTGGATGGGAGTGATCTTCACCATTGCTGATGTCGGGGTTATACCTACAAGTAGTAGTATTATGACGATCACCTGAAAATTTATTAGGTCGTTTAATGTTAATTATGTGGATATTTCTCAATTGTGCTTTCCTAAATTTTGGTGTTTCTTTGTATCTTAGATTTCGGTAGTTTTTAAATAACCCTTCTTCTCTTTGTTCTTGGTAACTTTCTCTAGTTCTGTTTGCTTTTTCTATTTGTACTAGTTTTGTTTTAGTTAACCTGTTGAGGATGGTTTCATGTTTCACTAGGTGGTTTTGGACTTCTGACGGTGTGCATTTAATTGTGCTATGGAATGTATCGTTGTAGTATCTTACTGCCTTGTTCATCTGGGACATTATAGGTATTTTATTCTCTACATAAAGGGTTCTTATTTTCTCTATTAAAGTGTTATTGAGCCTTTCCACATCACTATTTCCCGTGTGACTATTCGGCTTTGTGGCATGATATTCTATGCCTTCTCCTTCTAAGAATTCCCTTACGTTTGTGGAATTGAATTCGTTGTCGAAAACGAATTTCTTAACATTGCCTTTTATCGCTAGAAATTGTTGGATATTGTCCTGTTATTTCTATCAGGAAGTGGAAGGCAAGCTGCATGTTTTGAGAATTTGTCGATAAAGACTATAAAGGATTGTTTACTATTCACATAAGTATCAATATGGACAATCTCGTTCGTTGTCTTTGGAGTTTCGGTGTTTGCGAACCTGTTTTTTATGGGATGTCGATCGTACTTGCCGCCCGAACATATATCGCAATTGTTTATTATCCTATGTATGCTAGTTTTAAGCGTGGGATTGTAAATTTTCTTCTTCAACTTCTCGTAAGCGGCCACAATGCCACAATGGCCGCTTTCGTTTTTGTGAAAGAGTGCAATTTGTTTGTCCAGTTCGTCCTGGCTTTCAATGTCGTTTGCAAAGTTAGTGCATTTTACAAATTTGATGTTAGCGTTCGTTCTGTATTCGGTTTCTATTATTTCTTGGAGTATGTAGTATTCGTGATCGTCAAGGTGTGAGTATATTCCGACCTTACCTTTTACTATTTCCCTACGTAAGATGTTTAGGGCCTGGTTGTTATTTAAGTCTCTTTCTTCTATGAAAATTCGTTTGTTTCCAAAAGATATTGTTATCGGGTTTTCTTTTTCTTCGACAAAAACAATTTGTGCTTTAAATCTATTGACAACTGTCTCCAGGATTGGTATGCTGTATCCCATGTCCTCCTCCTGGGAATGAACTGTTTGTACCTCCATTAAGTCATTATCGTTCTCCTCTGTAGCAGGTATGTTCTGATTTAAGTCTTCTCCCTGTGGGTTTACAGTCTGTGTTTCCTGCGTGTCTCCGGCATGAGTTTCTTCATGCCCAAGATTTATCTCGTCCTCCTGAATTCTGCTCAAGAAATCTGCTATGTAGTTGTTTTTGCCTTTAATATAATCTAGTGAAAAGTTGTATTCCCCTAAATCGATCAACCATCGCTGAAGCCTTGGACTTATATCCTTTCCTGAATACTTTGTAATCAACCATTTAAGTGGTTGATGGTCACTTTCGAAGTCAAATTCCCTGCCAAACACATAAGGTCTGAAGTATTTTACCGCCCAGACGATGGCTAAAAGTTCTTTCTCTATTGTAGAGTAGTTTCCCTCGTGTTTGTTGAGTGTCCTTGAGGCGTATGCAATAGGATGTCCATCTTGTGATAGTACGGCTCCTATTGCGAAGTTACTAGCGTCAGTTGTTATTTTGAATTTTTTTTCGAAGTTGGGATATCTAAGAATCGGGGAGTTAATTATGATATCCTTGAGTTTTTCAAACGCTGCGATGAAATTGGGATCGTTAGGGTTCACAGTTTGACCTTTTTTCAAATAACGGGTCATTGGGTAGGCTATTTTTGAATAGTCCTTCACAAACTTTCGATAGAACCCTGTCATTCCAAGAAATGCTTTGATTTTCTTGGGTGTGGTTGGGATTTTTAAATGTTGAATTATTGATACTTTTTGGGAGTTGGTTTAACTCCCTGGTTTGTCAGTAGATGTCCAAGGAATTGTGTCTCCCTCTTTAGGATGTTACATTTGTCTATCTGGATTTTTAGTTTGGCTTTCTTAGAGCTGAAAACCCGTATGTCGTCCATATAGACGACACATGTTTTATTCATTTGATCTTTGAGGACTTTGTTCATCATCCTTTGAAAGGTTGATGGGGTATTTTTCAGCCCAAACGGCATACGGACAAATTCGAAGTGTCCTGAGGGTGTAGAAAATGCTGTTTTGTGTCTGTCTTCTTTCTTTACTGTGATTTGATGAAACCCCTTAGCGAGGTCAAGTGTAGTAAAGTACTGAGCCCTACCTAATTTGTCCAATAGTGCGTTTAGATTTGGGATAGGGTATTTGTCGTCTCTTGTGAACTCATTTAGTTTTCTATAGTCTATGACAATTCTATATTTCTTTTTTTCCGAGTTGCCCAATTTCTTCTCCACTATCCACAACGGGCTGTTATACGGGGAGCTACTTTCCTTTATGATGTTTTGGTCAAGCATTTCTCTAATTTGCCGTTCGATTTCCACCTCGTGGACTTGTGGGTACCTGTATATTTTTGAATATAATGGTCTATCTGTTGTAATGACTATTTCATGAGTCACTTCGTCCGTTGAAGAAGGAATGTCTCCGTCCTTGAAAAACAAGTACTCGAAATCGGTGAGCAGCCTTAAGGTTGCTTGTTTTTCTTCATGATTCATATGGCTCAAATTAAAGTGTTCGTGGATACTACTGCCTTCTTTAGACTGCAGTGTGCATATATGGTGCATATATTCCGGGTATTCGTATTCTTCGAAATACAGTTTATTACCCAATATTTCAACAAACTTTTGTTCATGGTTTATTTTGGCTTTTAATGCCGTTAGAAAATTTTGCCCAATTATGCCAGAAAAATTTTTTTTGGAAAAATTTATGACCTTCCACTGAAGCGTTCCTTCGCAGCGAAACTCCTGCGGAAATGGGGTCGTTACTGCGTATTTTACTTCCTTGAGCCCGTTAAGGTTTTTATAGTAGCATGGTTTTATTAGTACTGTTAGTGGGTAGTTTTCTTTTAAAGAATCGTGATTTAGAATGCTGATTGTTGATCCTGTGTCAATCAAGCAATCTTATATTTTGCTTGCCAATGGAAACAGTCACTATCGATAGTGCCGCTCTTGAGGCAATGCTAAAAAATTTACCTCACCGTCCGTATTTTCTTCAATGGTATCTACCTCTTTGTATACAGGGTCGTTGGTTGAGGTTGGTCTTTGCGTGTCGACGCTCCTGTGTGAGTTTCGTGTCTGACCTGAGTTATTTTCCCTACGGCTCTGACCACCTCTGATAAATTGGTATTGGTGTCGTTGGTTTTCGCCCTGTCTAAAGTTATTGGTTTGGGTAGTGTTTTTTAATCTTTTTGGTTATTATTGTTAAAGTTATTATATTTTTGAATTTGGCTCATGTTACTTGTAATGTTCCTTGGTTGATATATGCTAGTATTAAATTTTTTAAAATTAAATTTTCTAAATTTTTCATGGATGATTCTATAATCGTCTAATGCTTCTATCTGTGAATATTTTGTAGCTAATTCATTTAATGTACATTGTTTGTCAGATTGTGATCTAACAGGTACATCGATTTTGTCAATGACAATACTGACTATATCCCTACACATTCTGGCCTATATAACTGGGGTTTATCCTCGTCATAGTTATATATTTGACTCATCTCGAATTTTGCCTGCCTAGCGTATTCCAATAATTCTCTAAAATTACTTACTCTGAGCCCCCTTAACTTTTTTATTACATCTCCGTAGGTCGTTCTTGGCCGGTATTGCTCCAGCAGCTTATATTTGATCTCGCTCCACGTTGGGTTGGGTCCTAGCTACAATACGTAATTAGCAGCTTCACCGCTCACTTTGTCGTTTGCCACTATCGACATGGCCAAATTTCTCAATTGCTGGTCCTCTGGTGGGCATAAGGCAAGGATTGCTTCCACCGAATTAATAAACGCCAATACGTTGTGGTCCTTATCAAGGCTTCTTAGTTGCCGAAATTGTTGGAGTATATCCTTTTTTAATAAGAGGAAGTCCTGTTGTCGTTGTTGTTGTTGCTGTGGTTGCAATAGTTGTTGTTGTTGTTGCAACTGTTGCTGCATTTGTTCCAGCTGCTGTTGCAGTTGGTTAATCACCTCCTCTTGTCTTCTGATGACTTGTTCATGCTCCATGTTCAAACCTCGGTTGTTGTCGAAAATTCTCTGCCTTCTCATAAATTGTTGACGAACAACGTAGAGGTAGTTTTGTGAAAAAAAGGTATTTAACGCCACTAATGTCACACTTCTAAGCACAAGCAGCGGAAACGTTCAACGACGTTGACGCTGCATATGCTGAGGCTATTGACTTATTTGTTTATTGTTTCTTTAAAGTTTATAATTTCCAGCAAAGCAATAATCTTTCATTTTGGATCTGCTGGTGTAAGTGGTTTTTATTTCATTCACTTTATTGCTGGTGCAAGATATTTTTGAATAATAATGTTGATGTCGTCGACCTCAACATTATTACTCGATCCGAGTTGAATGTTGGGGTGAGGTTACGTAACTCACGCGACTTAACACATAAGATCTTTACAACGATCCTTCCAAGATCTTTACAATGATCATTGAATACTGCTCTGAGGTAAACTGTAGCACCAAAAGTCTTTTCCGATGCATCAGTGAATGCATGTATTTGGTATGATTGTGGAATTTCTCCATTAAACATGCAGCGTGAAAATTTTAAATTCTTTAATGTGCACAAATTATCGCGAAAGGACCTCCATTTTGTATGCCGTGCGATTGGTAATGCTTCATCCCAGTCAAAGTTCTTGAATGAGAATTTTTGCCATTACGGTGATTAGTGGCAGGATTCCCAATGGGTCAAATATTCTTGCCAAGTCGGGGGTGATAGTTCATTTTGTGATCTTTCCAGTTTTACCATGACTCGAAAATTGTCTGATTTGGGGATGTCATGCCAGATCAAGTGTTTTGATTGACTTGCTATAACTGTTTGCGAAGTGCAAGTTTACTTCCTGGTTACTTTACGGGATGCCCTAAAGTAATTTTAGGTAATTGGCACAACACTTGCGCAGGGTGAAGCCTGCATAATAGTATTTAAAAGGCGAGTTAGTGTCATTTCTACAAATGATAATCTGGTATTTGCGATGGTGCAAATGAAGAAGGAGCTGCCTGTACATTTTTTCAATATCCGTCGTGAAAATAAAGCGTGGGAGACGGAATTGAATTAATATAGAGAACAGTTCACTCTGTACAGGTGGTCTTGTGTGCATTAAATCGTTCAGGGACAATCCTGACGTAGTTTTACATAACGCAGCGAAGACTACGCACAATTTGATTGTGCTATTGTCAAGTTTAAGTTCACTATGGTGTGGAATGATGTAACGAGGTGTCAAAACATCTGCTATATTGATTGCAGCTATATGGCCAAGAAATTTATGTATTGTTGCTTGATAAGTTCGGTTTTTGCCAAACGTCGCACTAGCGCCAGCACCCGTAATTTTACCATGAATCGTCTCTGCGATTCTGTGCTGCCGAAAATCCTCAGTTGCTTGTATCTATATCATCTAACCTCACTCTAAGACACTCAACTGTTTCAGTTACATTGATATCATCCTCGGTACATATACGACATGTTGCTGACGTTTGCTGCTTGTTATCAACTTTTCCAGACACAATCCATCCAAATACCGTATTTTGTAGTAAAGGGAGGTTCTTTGATAGGCAAATTTGGCCAATGGACAATAGGTGGTGATAAAACTCTGCCCCAATAAAGACATCGATTCTGTCAGGACGGGTAAAATTAGGATCTGATAGAGTAGCATTTTTCAGGATCGGCCATAGAATGATATCAATGGGTGTTGATGGTTGAGGAGAAATTATATTTGGTATCACAAAAGCTTCTAAAGGCGTTGAGAACCCATTTAATCTGGACTGGACATTAACATTTATCCGTTAGGTTAGGTTAGATTATATGGCTGTCCTAAGACTCACTTAGGCCGGTTCAAGGCCCATTGTGGCCACTAGAGCTTTTTCCCCCACACCTCCGAATCCTCCTTAAACCATCCAGTGGATTTAATCAAAGTAGTCACTTTCGTTAGCTTCATCCGGGAAATCTCTTCAATGCTGTCAAGAAATGCAAATCCAAGAGTGGAGAACTTTTTTTTTCTGTATAGAGCAATGCACGCACACAGGAGGTGTTCCACTGTTTCCTCTTCTTCGACACCTTAACAGCTCCTACAAGAGTGTATATATATATATATATATATATATATATATATATATATATATATATATATATATAGATATATATATATATATATATATATATATATATATATATATATATATATATATATAGATATATATATATATATATATATATATATATATATATATATATATATATATATATATTAGATATTAGAACAACTTTATTCACACACTTGAAATTGGCTAAAAGTTTACTTACTACAACTAATTAAAAATGTTTAAGTTTTACTTTATTTTCTTACATGAAGGTATTTGTATACACACACACAAAATTTGATTTTTCTTACCATATATGAATACCAGCAGGAATTTCGCTAGTCTCATTCAAAATACTGAAACATAAATGATTGCATACTTTTAGTGTATACTCTATTCATTGTAGCTCACCACACGAGAGGTATATAAGCCACCACAGTATGCGTAAATGTATACTCTAGAATCTTCTCGAATCATCTTTCGAAGTGTAGAGAATATTCCAGAGTCTTTGTGTAGGGGTATATAGATTGTAGGTTGTCACGAGAGCGCGAACTAGCCACCAAATCACTGCGGCCAAATTAACCTATTGTGACACGCCCTATTTTTATAAATACTCCCCAAGTCTAGTATTCAGTACGATTTCAGAGATTTATTTATGGGATTTGTCCACAATATCTGACGGTTTTAAGATATTGTTACCTAAGTAACGAAGCCGGGTCCATATGAGTCCATAACAGTGACAAAGCAGATGTTCAGCTATTTCCTCCTCTTCGTTACACAACCTACAGAGGTCAGTTTGGGTGCTTCTCATGTTGTATAGGTGTTTCATTACTCTACAGTGCCTAGTCAAAAGTCTGACCGAGTCAAGCTAAGTATCTCTTTAGTTCTCTTGAGAGAATAGAATGGCATGAAAGTTTTAGCTACCCTAATATCTTTTGTTTCCATCCAATATTGGTTCCTTTTTTTCCTACCCATTCCTTAATCTCGTATTTTGTGGAGGTCCAAGGTAAACCATAGAATGGTTCAGGTCCGGTAATGTTACTGGCTGCACCTTTTCTAGCAAGCTCCTCTGCCTCTTCGTTCCCCACGTGCCCACAATGCACTGGCACCCATATCAGGTGAAGTGTGTTTTTTTATGCTAGGGTCTTCAGTAGAAGAAGGCACTCCCAAACTAGTTTGGATTTGATTTCAAACACGCTAAGTGCTAGCAGCGCAGCCTTGTTGTTTGATATAACAATTTGTGGTATCACTTTCTAGTTCTTCTCTTAAGCAAAGTTCAGTTGCATAAATTTCGGCTTGAAACACTGAGTTCACATGTCTCATGTTGCTAAAAATGCATATTCTGCGCCTTCCACCAAATACTCATACACCTTCACCCATTTTAGAGCCGTCTGTGTACCATACATGAGACATATTTGAAGGTTTAGGTCTATTTAGTTCCCAAGTAACCCTATCAGGGAATGTGACCTTGAAGTTTCGCGTTGTATCTGGTTTTGTAGATCTCGTTTACGGTTAAAGATTTGCTGCTCGTTACTATTCCTTCTCTAACTAGAGAACTTAAAAGATGAGACGACCCTTCATTATCTAAGATGAGCTTTGCCGCAAATTGCAATCCTTCTTTCTTAATAAATAAATGAATCGGGGGAAGATTTAACAAAACGTCAAGGGCGGCAGTCGGAGTAGACTTTATAGCTCTTGATACGTAGACACAGGCTAGTCTTTGTACTCTATTGATCTTGGCCCTAGCTGTAACTTTGTCTAGTTTCTTGAAGCAAACTGGTGCGAATAGGCAATTACACGTTAATCGCTGTGTACAACCACAGCGACATCTTTGGATCCCCATATATTACCCACTAAACTTTGCTGGCCCATATTGTGACCCTAGCGTTATTTATGGTTCTATTTAGTATTCCAAAGCAGCTTATCATCAAGTGTTATAAGTATTTTATTTCTCCCCAAAAAACAATATCTTCACCAGAAATGGAAGGTTCTCTGAAGTTTGTAACGACTCAAATTTCTGCCGGGACAACCTCGCCGGATCTCCAGGGGTCGTATACAGAAATACTTAAATTTTTATTCCTTTTTATCTTATTTGTTTATTTGATAAATTTATTTATAAAATTTCCTGGTTCACAATAATTCTCGGATTTATTTAATTTAACTTGAATATCCTTGTTAATACTTTATTTATTAGTATTTGATAATATTTGATATTAATTTTGATTTTATTCCATGATCCTCTCAAGGACTTTTGAACTCCGGGTTGGTAGAGTTAGGGGACTTGACGATAGCAGTACAAGTAAACAAAGCATCGAGTATGTATCAAGATTTGTCTAACTATATACAAGGGAACTGACTGATTTGAACTGAATGTTCGTATCATTACGACTGAAATATTTATATGGAGCTTTTATGTTTTCACTTTGAATGTTTGTTTCAACTTCGAACGGTTTTTATTTCCCACCTTCAGAAAGATTCTCAATCAATATTTAACCTATTAAAATTTTAACGTTATTGAGAATTCGTTTCATACAAAAAGAAACATAGGAGCTAAAAATCTGACTCGCCTGTTTTGAGTTTTATATTTTGAAAAAAAAAGATTTTGTGTGGTTGAAATTTGCCAGTCGACAAATTTCATCATCACAAGTTCTCACTAAGCGTTTTCCTAGTGAAAGTGACAATGCAGCTTTTGTGAAGTTTACATTAAGTCCCACCAACCACACCAATTAGATATCAGGGTCAGTGTACTCTATAGTAAATCTGAAATTGTGTCTTCAAATTTTCCTCTGATAAGTACGACTACATCGTCCGCATATCCCCGTATGTCAAACCTGTAATTTGTTAGTAATTGCAGTAGTTCGTTAACAACAATTGACCACAAAAGTGGAGACAACACCCTACCCTGAGGACACCCTTTTGCTGCCTGAACCTGCAAGTTCGTTAAAGCCAAAGTAGACAAAATCTTTCTCCACATTAGGATATCGTTTATCCATCTACATGTTGTCTGGTCGACACCTCTGTTCTGGATTGATCTCTTTATATGGGAGGAATCAGTATTATCGAACGTTCCCTCAATATCACGGAAGCAACCTAGTGCATACTTTTTATTCTCAAGTGAGTATTCGCCCTTCTGTGTTAGAATTAATAGAGCATGTGTGGTAGATTTTCCTCCTTGATAATCATATTGATTTTTGTGTAGAGGTGATTGTGTAAGATACCTCTCTCTTATATGTCTATCGATTAATTTGTACATTGTTATTAGGAGAAATGTGGTTAAACTAATCGGTCTGTAAGACTTTGGCAGGCAACTACTCGTATCGTTCTCACCTGGTTCTGTATATACCAAACGATTAATTCCATCCATTTTCTGGGAATTGTTCCCCAGGCAAAACTAGCCATAAATATTTTTATTAAGGTTTTCATGATGTGAGGGAGTCCCTTTTGAAGGAGTGCTGGAATAATTCCATCTGCTTCGGGGATTTGTAAGGATGAAAGGTGCATATTGTCCACTTTATCCTCCCCTCAGAGAATATTTCTTTGGCTCTGATCCAATCAATGCCCGTGGGTCTATGACTGTTAGACATTTTAGATTGAGCTCCGCTTTTTATTTCGAAATCTGGAAAGTGAACGTTAGCTAGAAGCTCTAAGGTTACACAGCTATTTTCCGTGGAGTTTCCATCTCATCTCCTAAGGAGCCCAATACTAGCAGTGTGCGATTTTGAGAGTACTTTGTGTATTCTGGAACAACTGCTTAGTTCAGAAGCAGAAGTTCTTCCACGACTCTCTCTTCGCCTTTCTAACCTCAATATTGTAATTGGTGAGGGACTCCCAATATGACGTCCGGTCACCAGTTCAAAGAGTCTTTTAGTTTTGGCTAAATTGCTATTCCACCAGGGAGTAATTTTTTTCCATGATTTATGTTTTTCTGTGCATGCATGGTGTATGAATTTATTATAGCAGTGCAAGTCATTTCAGTTGCTATTTCAAGTTCATCAGGGTTTCTAACCACGTTACTACATCTAGTCATATCGTTTATAATAGGCTTTGAAACGTTTGGATTCCTGTATGTGGCAGTTACGTTGATATCGTAGTCAATTTCGGATCGTATATGTAGATGGTCGAACATAGAAGTTTCTTCTGACACTGTCCAGTCTCTAATATAGGTTTTTTAGAAATGTGTTACACAAGGAAAGATCGAAGACTTCTCCCCTGATTCTGTTTCTAAAGCTAGGTTTGCTCCCTACATTCGAAAAGGCACTAACCTCTCTGGATTAAGTTTGAGCTGTCCCAAATGGTGTGATGTGCGTTGGTATCACTACCTATCACGATGAGATTGCGTTTCTTGCTGCTGTACTTAACGGGACTCTTCAGTTGCAAGAAAGAAAGGTCATCTGAGTTGCCCGGCAAGTAGACTGAGCACATTATAATCTCTGGCCCGCCTGCCGATGTCTGCGTCTCTATCCTCACAGCGACTGGATCCTTGGTAGTGTATTCTGCAGTGAGAAGAGCATTAATACTCTGTCTAATGAGAACACATGCTTTGGGTTTTCCTGCATTGCAAGAATCATATAACAACTCACCTTAACCTGGTTCTTATATACATACGGCTCTTGGATAAGGGCGACATCTAGGTCACCCAGGTTAAATAACTGCTCCAAAACGGCAGATGCAGATTTGGCATGTTGGAGGTGAACTTGGATACACCTGAGCCCCATGTTTATTTATGATTCGGTCTTTCCTTAGGTCCTGCCCGCATCCATTTGGGTCCCTTGCTCGGATGAGTCTGGGTGTTTTCAAAACGGGATGCTCGTTGGCCTAGGGGTGGCCTGAAAATGCCAATATGTACTTTTGTTTTCTCTTTGAGTGATTCGGCATCTTTCTTTACAGAACTTTTAGAGGATGGGCGAGGTTCTGCCCCTTTCCTCTTTGTTGGTGTTGCCACTGGTGTAGCTACTGCTTCTTCTGTGACTGTTGCTGCTACTGCCGCTCGGGATGTGAATGGGATGTCGTCACCAATTACAGCGGCAGGCTGCTTCCCCTTCTACGCAAAGTTGGGTTTGTCTTCCCCCTCATTTGGATCTGCGAGGTGTTCAGAAAAAGTTTTCCTCCGTGTGCCGTGATCCTCTTCTTCGATACTTCGTCGATTAAGAATGTGACCAATAGACCCCATCTCTTTCTTTCGTGGATCGAAGGTCCCCCATTCGGTGGTTGATAGTCCGACATTCTGCTTCGCCAGTCTGTTCAACAGTACCTCCGGTGCTAATGATTCTTCCAATGGCAGGTATGTAACGCATATAAATGTCTGGGGCATCCCTGAACCCTCCACCATCTTAATGCTTGCGATAGGAATGGGTTTAAGTTTCTTAACCGTCGTCTCAAGCCAAATTTTTGTTTCATTGTTATGACACGTGGTAGGCAGCCACCCATCCCTAGAGACGCAGTTGATAAATCCGAGATTATTGTTGAGATTATCGGATTTATCCACCTCAGACAATATGCTCTTCTTAATCATTGTGATATGTTCAGCACTCAATTTTTCCTCTGGGTGCTTAGTGTGAGTGATGGCAACCTTACATACGTTGACCACATCCCTGTAGGAGGTCTTCGCTGTGCCATGCTGTTCTACCTTTGCTGCCACGGGAATTTTTTGAGTTTGAGGTGCTATATTTGTAGGAGCCGTTGGTGGTCGATTTGAGTTGCCAACCGCTTTCTGAGGTAGCTTGTACTTTTTCACCTGTAGCGTATCGTCACTTTGTGAATTGTTGTTTGACCGGCACAGTTTCGACGGAGTACTCGCTGTGTTATACGCCTGGGTTCCTTATTTATTGCTACTACTGGACTTACATTGCAATTCCCCATCTCTTAATGTGGGCAAATTATGTTTTTTAATTAAACTTGAATATGGAATAGCTTTTCGTTCCAAAAGAATAGCAATAAAAACAAACTTAATAAATTATAGAACAAGTGTAACTACAACAAATAAATACAATAATTAGGTAGAATATTAATAATATACATAATAGATAATAACTATATATAAAATGCATAGAGTGTATATAATTTGCCCACATTTGACTTCTGCATAGGGCATGGAAGTTCAGAAACTTTTATTATATCCTCTTGTAGGTAAATTCTTGATCAATTGTTAATTTCTGAGTTGCATAAATTTTGGAATGTGTCGCACAACAGGTGTACCCATTTTTAATACACTAACTAATAATTTAGTTTCTGCAGAGAGCAGCTTCGAAATGTTTCTGTTGATAAGGTTTCTCCAACCCTCTCCACAATATCTTATATACGATAATATCATATAAAGTTCAAGCTCCACCCGCTTCGCCAGGCAAAAAAAAAAAATATTTTCCAATAATTTGAATAAAATTAAAACATTTATTGCAATGCTTTTAGATAAACAACATTCCTGGTTTTTTTCACCATAACTCGTGTAAACAAATAGTGCAGATGGTTTTCCGACTCGGGAGCATGCAACGTAGAGTTGGCCATGCGAGAAAACTGGATTTTCCAAATTTATACCGCACATTTCCAAAGATTGTCCTTGCGACTTATTAATGGTAACGGCGAATACAAGGCGAACAGGAAATTGAAGACTCTTGAATTCAAATGGCACATCAGATGGAATCATTGAGATGCGAGGAATCAAAACGTCTTCGCCTTTGAATTTTTCATTCAAAATTATTGCTTCATTTCTAAATTTTTTTAACGGTAGGTTGATGTTGCGAAGCATAATAATCGGCGCTCCAATTTTTAGCTTGTTACCGATTGCTTCTAAACTCATGGAAACCCTTTTCCTGAAAAGACTACTCCCAATTATAGAAGAGCGAAAGCTAATTCCAAATCATCAATTTGGTTTCAGGAAAAAACACAGCACAATCGAACAGGTTCATAGGATTGTTGAGTATATACACACTGCATTCGAACATAAACAATATTGTACAGCAGCGTTTCTTGACATCTCGCAAGCATTTGATCGCGTTTGGCACGATGGCTTGCTTTACAAAATAAAAACTACACTCCCCATTAACTACTATGTGTTAATCAAGTCTTATCTTACAAATAGATATTTTTTCGTAAAGCAAGGTGAGGAACAATCTGAGCTCCATGAAACCTCAGCAGGCGTACCCCAAGGAAGTGTCATGGGCCCAATACTTTATCTACTTCACACGTACGACTTACCATCAGCTGAAGGAGTCACCATAGGTAACTTTGCAGATGACACTGCTGTCTTAGCTGTTGACACTCTCCCACACTTAGCTTCCTCTAAAATCCAGAGTGGGCTAAACAAAATTATTGACTGGCTAAAAAAATGGAAAATCAAGTTGAACGAAACAAAATCAGTCCAGGTTACATTCACTCTCAAACGAAACACCTGCCCACCCGTTAAACTCAACGGCATAAATATACCCCAATGTAATGAGGCTAGATACCTTGGGATGCACCTCGACAGAAGATTAACTTGGAAAACACATATATTTACAAAACGAAAATCACTCGGTATAAAGCTCAGAAATCTACACTGGCTCTTGAATCGAAACTCCAAAGTCTCAATCGATAGCAAATTGCTCTTGTACTCAGCAATTTTAAAACCAGTTTGGACATACGGTATTCAGCTGTGGGGCACTGCGGCAACTTCCAATGTTGAAATACTTCAAAGATTCCAATCAAAGACCCTAAGAATGATTGTAAACGCGCCCTATTATGTCACAAATAACCAAATCCATCGTGACCTCAAAGTTCCTACAGTCGCTCAAGAAATAAAAAAGCTCTCTACTTCGCACAATCTGAGACTCCTAGTCCACCCAAATCCACTGATATCGGAACTCACTTCCAACCCCTTCACTTTCATCCGACTGAAGAGAAAATCCACAACAGATCTCCTGTGCTAATAGGCAATGGCTGCACCACTGGGTGTAGTCCATAAAAGACAGTAAATACAAAAATTAGTCTTAAGTTATTAAATATTGCTGAATGTGATTGAATGTAACAGATTGCAATAAAATATTTGGATATTAAAAAAAAAAAAAAAAAAAAAAAAAAAAAAAAAAAAATTTTCCTGCAATTCGTGTGGTGGTATTCCTGGCAAATCAAGTACGTTTCAAAATTCTGTGGTATATTTTACCACCTCATCCTGAATGTGAATTTTGGTATTTCTTTTAAAATAGCCTCGTTAAGATCATTGACATCTTTGTTCTTTCCGGCCAGTATTGCTCGCTCGCTTAACCAAGCATAATTTCTTGCTGTTCAGTTCTTCTTTTGATTGAGTGAAACGCCAAAAATCGTTTGGTAGTGTTATCATACCTGTATTCCTGTCGACTGGCATGGTACCATCCCCAATTTTCAACATTTGCTTTGAAAATTCTGTTGCTGATGGATCGATTTGCAATTGAACGCGTACCTTTGTTTTTAGTGTGAGTATTCTTTCATTTTCCCCCAGAATTGAAGATTTCAAGCATGCGTTTATTTCATCGGCAGCAGTAGATTTAGAAATTACTGGTAAGGTTTGTCTTAAGTCTCCAGCTAACAGTATCAAAGCACCGCCAAACAAATTTTGATTTCCTCGTAGATCTTTCATTGTTCTATCCAATGTTTCTAATTATTTTTTGTTAGACATTGGACATTCATCCCTAACGATTATCGCACATTGTTGCAAGATTTCTGCCATTCCGAATGTTTTAGTTATGTTACATGAAATATTGTCATTTGCCTGCATATTCAAGGGCAGCTTAGTGCAGAGTGTGCTGTTCGACCGCCATCCAATAAAGTAGCAGCAATCCCAGAAGAAGCCAATGCCAGTGCTATTTTACATTGCTAGTACCAACGAAAGCAATAATGTTTTACCAGTAACTCCAGGCGCGACCAAAAAATTCCTTCCACCACTTTCATCCTTAACAACATGGATAATCGTGTCGTATGCATGCTTTTCATCATTGGTCAATTTTGGAATAGTTTTTGAGCAAATGCATCCAATATGTTGCAATCGTAATCTAGTTCACGCTGCAAATCTCGGTTAAACAGATCATGCAATGAGCGATCTGGTGAACCTTTGCCAAGTTGTGCCAATGGGTTGTTTGCAATTGTTAAGCAATGTCTTCAATCATGCTCAATGCTTTATTATGCATTTCCGGTGTGTACAGCAAGTGTGGATTTGACGTACTACAGCGAAGTCTGTTCCAAATATCTTTCGTCTTGAAATCATTATAATTTCTCCATAGTCCAAGTGGAGTTGATGGGAAACATGATGATACAATTATTGCAAATAGTGTTCTTATTTGGTGAGGAATAGATGAAATTGCAGTATCGGCAAGGGTAGCCTCCCAGTGTGCGTCATCTTCCAATAAAAGCAATCGTTGACACGCCTCACGATATGACTTTGAAATTATGTTGGACCACGAACGTTAACCAACAAATAAAAACACTCAGCATTGTTGGGGTGAACTGGGTAAATACGTCCCAAAACATGTTTCGAGAACACATTTGTGTAGCCATCGATTGGTTTTCCTTGCTTACGCCTTTGAAACATCGATTTACGCCTTTGAATTCGATTTATCCAAAGTACAATATTGCGGTACTTCTGAGTATAACATGCTGGCGAATGTATCTGATTCACACAATTTAAAAAGTTTGGTTAATGTTGTGGATGGTGGTGTCGCTGCTCTTTGCTGTGCATTTTCAGCGGTAAAATAAACGCGTTGACCATTTCCAAGATGGACAGCTAAATGAACTACGGTTGGATGTCTCTCATGAATTGGGAATGTAAAAATCCTCCACACCGCCTCATTACTGCTGACATAACACCTTAATTGAAATTGAGTGATTTCGTCGTTTCTATTTGGATCAGGTACACCAAACACAGCCATGTGTACCTTTGTTTATTTACAGATGTACTTTATAGACTTCGCCGAATTACAATACTCCACTTTAATGTGGGCTTTGTCCGTTTTGGACAAAATCGATGAATACGGCACTATCCAACGATTATAAACTTCAATGTATTGATTTCTCATTTTAATAGTTGTTAATTTTCCGTTATCTTCTGTCGAAGTTCTGGGATAACGTTTCGAACATTTACGATCAATCATGCTTGGTGAGCTCATGGACCATAGATCATGTTCTTTGTGATCACTTCAAATAATTCTGGATCTGGATATGGAATTTCGGCAGATAAGATGTCATCAATTTGATCCGGTCTTATTTTGTCAACCAACCATATCAATTTGCGTGTTTGAGGGAGGCCTCTTGTTCGACAGAATACATCCATCCATCGAAATACTTTGTGTTTGACTATGAAATCCATTAATGATCTCAGCTTTTATTTAAACACACGTGCCGTTACGTCGTGTCGATCTGTTGGAGATTGCCCTGGCAATAATTATTCTCGAATCTCACTCCATTGTGGATTGCAGGTAAAAGTGATAAACAGATCTGGTCGACAATAAGAACGAACATATGCCATCGCATCCTGTCCATTCTCATGCATATGACGCAGGCTACCAGTGTATGAATTTGGCAATATCGTCAAGTGGCCAATGTCATTTGGATTTACATGCTGGCTGCCATCATTATTAAAGGCATCACGTAGATGTATATACTCTTCAGAGAGTAGACTTATCTGATGGAACCATATGCAATTCAAACGTTCAGTCTCGATTTTCACATACATGTCGACTCCATACTGGTAAAAGTTGAGAGTTAACAACACTGTTCTAATCTGTCGTGAAATTTTAAGTGCTCCTCAAAATTTTTAGAATTTTACAAATTTATATTAAAATTAGCTGTTAAATTCTGTGCGGTGCGTAATATTCATAGTGCGTAATCGTTCAAGATTTTTAAGGCATTCCTTGATGTTGCCAGAGACTTGGCATCGGTGGCAAGTAAAGTTTGAGGAATGCGAAAAATTCTTTTCAGAGTTGTAGTGCATGGAGGATAATGTAGTTAGTTTCTCCTAAGCGAGAGCGTAATAAGCCTGTTTTGCGAAGCGCTAACACTGTGTCTTCAGATGTGGTTGTATCAGCTGCTAAGTCTGAACCTTCTCTCAAGCATTCTCTTAAGCCTACTGTTTCCGATACAGTAACAAAGCCTGTTCAGGATTTTTCTTCAGTTGGAAATCTGCCAGTTGATGTGGACCCTTCTTCGAATTGGTCTAACTTGGCTCTTCCGGCTGATAGTCTATTAGTTTTCAGCCCTCTACCGGGATTAAATTCTTCTAAGACTGTTGTGAGCAAAACATATGCTAGCATTGCGTCATCCTCTGTTTCAACTGCTAGTCCAGATAATTCGGCTGGTGGTATGTCTGAAAAGGATAAAAGCGTAGTTGGGAAAAAATTAATTGTAGTAGCCCCGATGCAAGCGGTATTTGTTTCGAGATTCTCTGCCGATACAACGGAGGACGACATACGATTTCATATCGAATCTGGTCTTCCCACATCTTCTAAAGTTAACTTGAAAATTTCTAAGTTCAAGTTTAAATTTGTTAGGTATACCTCATCTTTCAAAATTATGGTACCTACAGACTTGTTTGAAACTGTTGTTGACCCAAAATTCTGGCCTCTAAAAGGAGTGGTGCGTGAATATGAGTCACGATCACGATTGTTATACTAAAACGTACGGGTTTTAAATACAAAGCTTACAAACGTTTTGCTAGCCAGTTCTGCTTTCGTACATGTTTTACTAGAGTTAAATTGAACTTAAAAGTTGACCCTAAATCATTCTGGAACTTCATAAATTAATAACGTAAGACTAGTTCGCTTCCATATTCGATAAAGTATAATGACAATGTGATGATTTGGGTGTCTGTAATCTTTTCGCTGATTATTTTAGGTCCAATTACTCTACTGGAGAATATAAAATGGCCGATTATCCTTTCTATATACAACCCGCCATAGTGAATCAACCTATTATTGATGAGGACATTGTGCTCAAGCATTTGTCTCAGCTGAAATCATCTTTTACTCCAGGTCCCGACTTAATCCCTTCTTTTATTCTTAAGCAGTGTTGTCTTGAGCTTATCTCTGCGATTACTTCGCTTTTTAGTGCTTCTCTTACATATGGTCATTTTCCCGATATATGGAAAAAGTCATATACTCGTATTTTACCGCTGCATAAATCGGGCAGTAAATCTGTAATATCCAATTACCGTGGGATTGCGAAACTTAGTATTCTTCCTAAGTTACAATCATAACATCCCAAATTTCGTTCTATGCTCATACGTTTATCAGTTCCCAACAGCATGGTTTCCTGCCTAGAAAGTCAACTGTCACTAATCTGCGGGAATTTTCTTGCCGCGTGATAGATGGCTTTGCTAAGGGTATGAAAACATACACTATTTATACTGACTGTAGTAAGGCATTTGATGGAGTAAACCATATTCTCCTCCGTAAATATAACATCATATTTGCCACAGCGTACCCAACAGGTATTATTTAAAGGACTATTATCTGAGGAATTTCTTGCGTCTTCTGGCGTGCCGCAAGGTAACCACCTTGGTCCTTTACTATTTTGAAACGATCTTCCTTCGCGTATATTCCATTGCAACATTCTTATGTTTGCTGATGACGTAAAAATGTTTCATTCATTTGATAACCCTAATGAATCGCAGTTGCTTCAAGATGATTTAAATGTTCTTGGTGACTGGTGCAATATAAATTGTATGCAACTAAACTACAGGAAATGCAAACATGTGATTTTCCAGATCATCCCACTCTGCTGATCCTTACTTCATTGTCAATCAACCATTGTTATCCGTTGATCATATGTGTGACTTAGGTGTGACCAAAACTTTGACCAAAAACTCACTTTTGGTAAACACGTTGCAACTATAGTTAACAAAACTTCTCTGATTCTAGGCTTCATAAAACGCTGGGCAAAGGAGTTCAAAAGACACTTTTATTACCAAACTTCAGTACACTTCCCTGATACGCCCATCATTAGAATATGCAAGTGTTGTTTGGTGTCCTAGATATGCCTGTTCCTCTGATGCTATTGAATCAGTTCAAAAGCGGTTTTTATTGTTTTGCATGCGTTCCTTTACATGGAACTCCAATTTCCTACTTCCCTCTTATGTGAGTCGTCTTAAACTTATTCGTCTCCCCTCTCTTAAAACCCGTATAACTATGCTTAATGCATGTTTTGTGTTTAAACTTATTAGTGGTGAAATACAAAAGTAGTTTTTTGCTTAGCATTCTCCACTTTAATGCTCCTGCAAGAAGAACAAGGAATTTCACTTCCTTGTATCTCCATCCTTGTAATCGGAACTACTTAGATTTTGCGCCGTTTCGTAGTGTGTGTTATGATTTCAATTTAGTTTCGGAGGTGATTTGTTTGAATGAATCCAAACATATGTTGAAATCGAAAATAACACTTTTTCTTTCAAACCGCGACTAGCTCTCTTTGTATATCTGTTAAATTCCATTCCTAAATCGTTATCAGGCCTTTGAGGCTTAGCGTAACTGTTAGGTTAGGGAGGTGGTTTTGGTGAGTAAAAATCTCACACTCTTGGGTGGTGCGTACCCCCTCGTGTCTTTTTGTATACTTCCCCTCCCTTCTGGGGAAAAAAAAGTCTTTGACATTTCAGAATATGATTGTCCTGATTTTGACGAATCATCAATTTGTCCGCATAATAATTCATTGCACTGACCGTTTCTTTGGAATTTCCACAACTGTAATTGAATTTTAAACTTTTGTAAAAATTGTGTTACCCATTTGTGAGTATAAATTTCACTAGCCATTTGACGGATTGACTAGCTTAATGTTAATTTGATAGCCGTCTTCCCCTTGCGAAAACAAAATCGGATATTGCAAAGCAGCATAAAAGCGATGAAGTTCAGAGACACGTTGAAGTTGATCATTTCTACGATAAAGGACGATATCGTGTGCATTAAATTCTTCTCCAACGATTACTACTGCTACATCGTCTATTCTTGGTACATTGTATCTTCTGGAGTGGTGTCCAGCAGGCGTTTTGCACAGCTCTTATGACAATTTTATGATTATCCGACGGAATTCTGTCCAATGCCGTTTTAAACAAAGTCACCCATTCGTTGTGCTGATGAAAATAATCTTTTAAGACATCATTTATTTATCTTCGTACGTTGGGAGAAATAGAACACCGTTAATCAATTTCATCATTGGAATTTCCAAGAAAATAATTTGCAAAAGCTGATGAAAACTATCTGCAAATGGCAATAACGATCCGACTATGTGGTACACCTGACTTTGAATCTTGATATTAAAAGACGTCAAGTTAAAATTTTTGTAAACATTGCAATTGTCGTTTATTTTTTTCGATTACCTTAAATGTTGGGATGAAATTATCTCTGATAATATTTGTTGCACCAAACGAAGTCATTTGAGAACATTAATTGCTGGAAATTTGACACAACAATGCTGGAAAGTTGACTTTCCCTTTTGCACAGCACAATCCTGGTGTTTCAGTGCTGAATTTGAGTATGTTGCAATGTTCACAAACTTTTCATTGAACCAACGGAAAATGATTTATGTGAACTATAATCCATTAGACTATTATAGTTGAATGCAGCACGATTGAAAAATATACATGCTCGATAGTCAGTGTTCCTTGCTTCTCATAACCGAGAACGCAACCGCGCACTGCGTTCTCGATCATCTTGTGTTCGCTATGTGCGCTGTATTTCACTTTCTTCTACTCTGGCAGCAGTTTGCCTCCTGGCATTAGAATATTGCCGACGAAGACTAAATTCTCTTGGCATGATTCTCAAAAATATAGGTAAAATAAATAATTATATATTCATTATCCACATACATATACAACACCACAAAAAATGCATCCACTATGAATTAATTTTAAACAATTTCAAACGTTGTCAAACGATTTATTCGATGTATTAGAAAACATAAAATGACAAAAAAAAACTCCAATAACTTACATACATTTATACGAATATGCGTATGAATTATTTAACATTTGCTCGCGAGCTCGCAGTTTCTGAGAGAATGCAGAGAAACGTCTCTCGTTTTGCGCAAACTGTAGTAGTGTGGCTGAGGCATTGTCTGTCAAAACCTGTTCAAGTTGCGTATGTGACGTAGGCTGCATTCAACTTGATGGGCAATATGGTAATCAATTTATTTTCAAAATACCGTCCTCACATATGTATGTATAATAAAATATTTTATATATCATACATTTATTACATATTATTTTATCTATATTTTTATTTTAATTCATGTATTTTAAAAAAAGGTTCACGATGGTATTAAGAACATTAATACAGTCATGCGAGATGCTATAACTCCGCGCTTGAAATTGTGTATCACGCTGATGTACCTAGGTTCCTACAAATCTAATTTCTTCCATTTTCATTTATTGATACATTTTTTTTTAAATTTATCTGGTTTTTCCGTTATTTTTCATATATTACTCAGTACCAAGGTGAATTTACTTACATGGTGGCTGCAAGGTGAATTTCGTACCTCCGGAATTGTCAAACATAAGCAATGTGGGATCAAAATAAACGAAATTGAGAGGAATGGAGAAATACATAAGTGCTGCTTAAAGTGGTACATAATTTATATAAAATATATTTAATAGTTAAATAGACTCATATTGTTCAAACTTTACAAAAATAACAATTAAGAAACTCTTATTCCACTCAAATCAAAACTCTATTTGCAATTTTTGCATATTGGTTTTGATCGCATTTTTCTATAATTTCAATTTTGACAACTACTGAGGGAAAATTGGTTGAAAAAATTTTGTTCTTGCAGCCACCATGTAAGTAAATTCACCTTGCTCAATACCCACACGAAACAGCTGACAGATAATTGAAAGCCGAATTGATTCTCCTCTTGAAACATAAATTGATAATCAAGTCGACGATCAAGTACTAAAAATATGTATTGGTTTGTAAAAAGTATGAGTGTATTGCGACTTGATGGTCAAGAAATAGATCGTGTGGCCGCAGTGTAAGGAAAAGTAGTGTAGCTTTTTTATTCAATCTTGGTTTTTGTCATTTTGAAAAAAATCCCTCTTAAAGCTATTCTCTTAGTGTATGTTGGTTTTTGTTGTTTATATGGCAATTCCCAGGGCACTCCTAAAAGGTGTCGCAAGGGAGAATTGTTTTTCTTCTTGTTTTGGTTTTCACATTTCCTGATTTTTTATTCGTAGCTTTTATTTGCGTATGTTATGTAATCAAAAAAAAGTTTGAGATATACAAATAATAGTTTGTAAATAGTTGAGATATAATAATTACTAGAAATAAAATGGGAAAGATCACTTTATGTTGAAAAGTTACAAAATTGATCTATAATTTAAAATTTTGTACAATGTTATCAAATAAAAAAATTAATACTTTTTTGGAAATATTCTTATGTTGTTCCGCTTCTACATATTTTCACAAGAATCATTGCGTTAATGGATGCACCTTTGCTGACATTAGAAGTGGTTGCTGTTGTCTATTTGTATGCGAATTATTTGCAAATATATAGTTTGAATGCGTTTGAACCTTTGTATCTGCATGGGCTCTTGCGATTTCGGCGATGTATTGTTGCGCTTCTGTGTATAATCATTATAGTTGTTAACTGTAAGTAAATAATTATCAAAAAATGAAGCTGCCTGAAGATTAGCAGTTATACCATTTAGTTGCTGCTCCTATTGAGGGGTTGATTTCACAAATGTATATGGCGCTTATTGTATCCATTTAATACAACATATTATTAGGATGCCGTTTTGCGTAAAATTGCAAAAACTTGTTTATAATGGAATCCATATATTCATCCTAAACAAATTAAGTGTCTGCTATTCCTAAAATAATAATTTAAAAAAAATTGTTACATTTTTATAAAAAAAAAACCATTGCTCTAAAAGTATTTTATACCTTTGACCAAGCATCTTCTAGAATTCACTGCACATGATATTGCTACTCACTGCCGCTGCTGCCGCCAACTCTCACTTGGTATCCCTCCCACACACAATTGTGTACATCGGGAGTTGTCGGACCACTTGTTTCATTGCTACCACATACAAGATTTTACTCTCAATGTTTAAACATTTTACATTTGCACATAATTTAATTTTGCATAAATCGCAGAAGAGACCTGGATAACATTTTTCGCAAAATCTCATCTGCTTTTCTATATTTATTAAATTTGGTTTAATTCCCACTTTCAAAATCGCAAATTCTATATTTAAATTCAAATTCAAGGTACACCAATTAGTGCTCCCTGTTCAAATCTAAAACTGGATTATAGGTTTCTCGAAAGCTTTTTCACTCCACTGACAAGCCAAATTGTTGTTATTGTAGACTCGTTGTACTCTGGCGGCCACGTTATTAGGGCACACTGGCAATTCACGTTTGGTTTTTAAATTTCGGCAATTTGTAACCAAGGAATGTTAGTGGGGAATATTTACAATTATTCAGCGATTGTTAATTACAAAAAAAAATTGATTAATTAATGTTTATAACTTTATGAAACACTATGTAATTACTAAAATTTATTATTTTAATAAACTTTATTAATGAATTTTTATTTATATAATGCAATAAAATATAAATAATATGATGAAAACTACTTCAGAACTTGCGAAGTATTTTCCTAGCTGTTAGAAGTGGCAGGCGATACAAAAGAAGCATTAGATGGTGGTAAAATAGTGTGGGCTGTTTCTTATATTTACGAGAATTCAAAAGTGAGAAACTTTTTCAGACAATACTGCAACAGATGATGCTAAAAAAGACTTAGGACTTTGACAATCCAAAAAATCATTGTCTGAATTTTGTTTATTTTAAAACATGTTTCTCTGTCACTCGTCCTTAACACTTCCTACCTTTTCTATTTGTTTTCCTTATTTATATCATAGGATTTAAATAAATTTTACATAATTTATCTAATATTTTATATACAGAGTCTAGTGGATATTTTTTATTTATCTTTTTTTTTGGAATATCCAATTAATTGTATGAAGTAGTAACAAAACAATAAAAAAATTGCTTTCGTTGATGACATAAATTTATATTGGTCTCTCTATGTCACACTCAATCTGCCAGAAGACACATATAGGTTCCATGAAGTCAATTAATGAAGTAAATTAATTTTAAATTCAATGTAACAGCAACATATGTAGATTTGATCTTTTGCAATATAAATGAAAACCTCCACCACAGTTATAATTTTTCAAAAAAGGTTCTTATGAATTTGATTAATAGAAAATTTGTGAAAATAATGGTCGATAATTTAAATTAATAAATTATTTTGTATAAATCGAAGTTCTTTCACAACCATGAATAAAGTTTAATTTATTAGAAAAAAAAATAATAAGCTGAATTCTAGTACTGAGTTCATTTAATTTTATGTTTTCCATTACTTATTCACTATATATTTTGATAGTTATACTCGTATGTACAAATTCACAATCTACTACAAAATGATATGCTTCGGTAACATTCTTTTGTAAAAGGAGTAAAAATGGTGTATAAGTAGTTTTTTTCACCAGGGTCACTTGTGCTATTGGTCCTTGCTGGAAAATGTTTCCCGCATACTATAGCAATTCATTTTGTTGTTGAATTCGTCAAGCTCATTATCTAAATTAATCTGTGGCACGGTTGGCTGTCACATGAAAATCTGTTAAGTACGCAGCGTGTTTGAACTGCAACTTTTAATAAAAATATAAGGGCTCAGTCAGTGTGCACTAAGAAGGTGGCCGCAAGGCTACAAAAATTCTACAACAACAACAATTTTTGGATTTTGGCTTGTCAGTGGAGTGAAAAAGCTCTCGATTTTGACAACCTATAATCCAATTTTAGCTTCGAACAGGGAGCACAAATCGGTGTACCCTGGATTTGAATTTGAATTAAGATTTTGCGATTTTGATAGTGAGGAAAATTAGATAAAATTTAATAAATGTAAAACAGAGATTTCTGCAAAATTAAATTATGTGCAAAAGTGAAAATGTTAAATTAAGTGGAATTGTAAAAATGTTTGTGCTAGCGGATCAGTGGAACAAGTGGCCCGACTACTCCTGCTGTACACAATATTGTGTGGGAGGGGTACCAAGTGACAATGGGCGGCCGCCAGCGGCAGTGAATAACAATATGCATGTGCAGTGAATTTTAGAAGATGCTTGGCCAAAGGTAACAAATGGTTTTCTTATAAAAATGTTAACCTTTTTTACAATTATTTATTATTTAGGAAAAGCAGACACGTAATTTATTTATTCAATTTAACGCAAATGCGGCATCCTAATTCAACCCCCCAACAGGATCTGCAACTAAATGGTATAATTGCTAATTTCCAGGCAGCTTAAATTTTTGATAATTATTTACTTACAGTTAAGAACGATGAGGATTATGCACAGAAGCGAAATAATGCACTGCCGAAATCGCAAGAGCCCATACAAATAAAACGCAGTTCAAACGCATTGGATACCTATAAATAATACGCATACAAATAGACAGCAGGGCCCACTTCCAATGTCAGTAAAGTTGCATCATTTAAAGCAATAATTCTTGTGAAAATACCCCCAATATTGAATATATGTAGAAGTGCAACAACAAGAGAGTATATCCAATAAAGTATTAATTTTTTATTTTATAACATTGTTTTCTTATTAGCAGTGTGCACTAGCTATTTAGATGTGCCTTGTTTCAAACTTTGTTTACAACCCTGATCTGATATAGAAGCTTCGAAGCTTTTGAGGAAACGTCAAAACGAAAACAAGAAGAAGAGAAATTTTTCCTTGCGACTACCTTTTAGGTGTGCCCTGGGCTCAGTTACCCAAACATAGCATCAGTGTGCACTAAGAAGGTGGCCGCAAGGCTACAACAATTCTACAACAACAACAATTTCCAGATTTTGGCTTGTCAGTGAAGTGGAAAAGCTCTCGATTTTGACAACCTATAATCCAATTTTAGATTTGAGCAGGGAGCACTAATTGGTGTGACCTGCATAGCATAGAATAGCTTCCGACAGTTGGCTGTCACATGAAAATCTGTTAAATACGAAGTGTGTGTATCTGATTACTCAAACTTTAGAATAGCATAGCAAGAATGATAGAATAGATCATTGCGCCGAGATCTCGTTTTGCAATGTCTCGCATTCTATTATACAATCAACTAAGTGCGAGCCATATTTACACAAAAGCAAAAGTGTTAAAAAACTATTAAACACTAAATGTTTTGAAATTTTTTAATTAATAAAATAAACGCGGAGCCACAAACAGCAAAACAGAAATAAACAAATGCGTATTACAAAACAATTGATTACTTTGACAAATTGTCTCGGACGAGAGTGCGAGGAATTTCTAATTTTTTAGAAATGCCTCGTCTCGCCGTATCGCATCACGCATTATTGTATATTGCTACATACAATCCTTTGGTACAAATTCTTTTTGACATCTCGGCCGAGACTCGGTCTCGCTCTCGTCTCGGTGTCTCGCATTATTGTATTCGGGCCTTTAAGCGTGAGAAATGTGATAATTTGTGTTTAAATTTAAATATTTTAATATTTATCGCATTTTGTGATAATATTTATAGAAATAAATGTGAAATAATATATTTCAATAATTTAGCATTAACATTTTTGTTTTATTCAATAATTTGTTGGTTAAATTTGTGTCGTGAAAGTTATTATTTTGTGTTTTGCTGCGACAATAGGAATATAAAATGGAATAATTATGGGAAGTGAAATAAAAAAACACATCTGTACTTATTTTATAATTTTAGTTATTTTATTTATATAATTATATTCATATACAGTTATATATACAGATATGCATGCATATATATGTACTTATAAATACTAAGGATGAAGCTAAACAAATTTTGTTAAGTTTTATTGATATTTACAATAGATTAGTAATATAATTAACTTGACTCCTGTAGAAAAGCAGCCAATATTTTATTATTGCGCCTTTGCAGCCGCTTCAGTCAAACTGGTGCTATGGACTCTATATATGTGTCCAAAGATGGAATAGCACCTGGCTTTAAACGCTTTCTCATTGCAAGTCCTGTAATTAAACATTTTTGAAATTGAATAGATATCTTTAAAAAAACAAATTACTTACCTATCTCAACCTGCAAATTCTTCTTTATGAATTCTTCATCAAAATATTTCATGCATATTCGCCAAATATTTGGATTAAATGCTTAAAAATTTCACCCACATATTTTATAACTTATTTTCGTTTGGAAAACAGAAGAAACTTACGCCCATTATTAGTATTCCAAACTGAGCATTTCATTTTCGTTATGTATATATTTATTAAATATTATACATGAAAATCCATTATGCTTACGTACTTTTTATAGAAAGAGTTGTTACCGCTGTAGTGTATGAAAAGCATAATGTATATAAATACACACAAACGCCAACACCATACGCGGCGTAGGCACATGCAATGTGAGCGGAGACCCAACGTAAGTACATCGAACTCTCATATAAGAATGTTTACGTTATGAAGCGCGAACACCGCGCACGTTTTTGATTACGTTGCATTATAATGTTCGAGGCCCTCGAACGAATGTACGCTGGCATTGACCGTGATACTTTCCGCTGACATTGCAAAAGCCCTCTTTATGTATTAAGAACCATATTATATACTAAGTCTTAACACATAAGAAATTAAAAGTATAAATAGCAATAAGATTTTATCAATAAATCAGATTCGATCTGGAAACCAAACCTTTCGTTTCTCATTTAATATTTGGCTGTACTCCAGTAGTCGCCGATTGGAATTGTGCGCAAGCTCTCGCGCCGCTAAATAATACTTTGAGCCCATCTGTACATAGCGATCATATATTTCGCTTCATACACAAATATTTGGCTGTACTCTCGTAGTCGCCGATTGAAATTGTGCGCTAGCTCTCGCGCCGCTAAATTAATTAATTGAGCCCATCTTTACATGGCGATCCTGCCATCTGTACATGGCGATCCTGCCATCTTTACATGGCGATCCTGCCAAACTGGCAATTCTTTTATCAATCCTGCCAAACTGGCAATTTTTTTTTATCAATCCTGCCTAATTATTAAAAACCACAACCACACAAAGACGAACAAACGACAAAACGTCAACGGAGAAAACGAGCAGGGAAAAACGTGCAAACTCGCACAAAAATAGCATTACTCTGGCGAGATTTCAACCTCGCGAACACAAAAATTAAGCAAAAACAAATAAAAACCAAAATTCATAAAATAAAATACCCTAATGTTAGAACATAGGATTATAAAGATTGTATTAAGAATAAGTTAGATAAGATTAAAACAACTAATGTTAGAATATAGGATTATAAAGATTGTATTAAGAATAAGTTAGATAAGATTAAAACAAAAAAAATATATATATATAAATAATAATAATATAAAATTTTATACAATGGGTAAAACTCAATCGAAAGTTCAAAATCACAATGGAGACCCACAAGTCACAATACTAAATAATCAAGTTCAACATTCTGAATCCCTAGAGGATCAAGATTTCAAAATATTGATCATATTAATAATAGTATGTACTCAATTAGGAATTACACTGTTATCCATGTATAATAGGTATAACAACAAACAAAATTTAAAAGCGGCAAAATCAATATTTGATTTGACCGAAGTAATGTCAAGAAAATAAAATAAAACATGGAATTAAACTCATTAAAAAACTTAGAAAACTTAGTAACAAAGTTAAAGACAACACCAAGAAGAATTTATTCATATTTATATGTAGAAGCACTACAAAAAGATTTACAAAGTTATTCGACATTGTTCAAACTAGAAGTCGCCGCATTATCTCAAATTGACCAAGTAAAAGCGACAGACTTATTTAAAAACTACAGCAATTACATAGAACATATAATAGAAAATAATTTACAAAATTTGACAGACGAAAACATAGAAGAAACCAAAGCCACCACCATGACAGACTTCAAAATAGAAACAGCAATCAAAGTAATTCCAGAATTTACTGGAAACTATAAAGAAATAGACTCATTTTGCAAAATATGCACACTATTGAACGATCCACTCACGCCAGAGGGTAAGAAGACACTCCTTGATTTCATTTTTCACGTAAAACTTAACATCAATGTTAAAACAGCAATAGGTACTACATTAAGTCTCGACAATCTTGATACATTACTAAGCACACTAAAGTCCAGATATAAGAGCCACTCAACCATTACACAGGTACACTCATAATTGATAAATACTATACAAAAAGGATCTGTCAGTTCCTTCAAAGAACGAATTTTGACACTGATTTCCGAACTCATTACACTCCAAATTGAAAATCTAGGAACAAACGTAACAGCAACTGAGAAGTCTGCAATAGTAAAAACGAATGAGTCATATGCTTTAATCACTTTCAAAAACGGACTCAAAGATAACTTAAAACCAATCATACTAGCAGCACAACCCAAAACATTAAATGAAGCAGTAAATCTCGCACTAGACCTAGAACAATCTGTACCCAATACTAATCAAATTTTTGCCATAAATCAAAACAATCAACAATTCAGAAGATACAGTAATTACAACAACACGAATAACCGATATAACAACAACACCAATTATAATCATACTCGAAACAACAACAACAACAAAAACGACTTACAACGAAACATTAGAAACAACAATAATAACCAATATAACGGCAACAGACGGTATGCCAATCAAACACAAAGCAACAATGGGAACTATGGACATCCTAACTACAACAGCAACTATAAAAACAACTACAATAACAACAATAATTACAATAACAATTACAACAGAAACTATAACAGCAATTACAATAGAAACCAGAACCAAAACAACAGACAACGTAACAATATATACACATTAAACGCCCAGGGAAACGACCAGGTCCCGGAGGACCACGACTATATCCCTCCGGGCAACAACTACAACAACAACGAAAATTAAATATCTACAAAATATCAAATAACTTAACAAACTACATAACTTTACATTGCACAAATCTACAGCAACACTTAACATTTTTAATTGACACCGGAGCTGATATCTCTGTTTGCAAGCAAAAAAACGATGACCAAATAATTTCCTCAATAGATAAATGCAAGCTAACAGGGATAACAAATGAAGAGGTACATTCATTAGGAAAATCACATTTAGAATTCAGAATACAACAACAAAACATTAAACAAGAATTTCATATGGTAAAAGACACATTTCCCATAGAAACCGATGGTATACTCGGAAGAGACTTTTTATCAGCATTTCTGTGCAAAATTGACTATGAAACATTCACCGTAACAATCACGATAACAGACACAGACATAACGCTACCAATGGAAACTCGTTTACTACCCACTCCATACATAACAATACCCGCAAGAACAGAAATAATTCAACATATAAATTTAGAAATAAAAGAAGACAAATTAGTGTTAAATAGTGAAATAGAAAAAGGCGTATTTGTAGCAAATACAATAGTACCAGCAAAGGGAATGAGACACATCAAACTAATAAATACAAATGACCACCAGATACAATTAAAAAATATACAAATAAAAACTGAGCCTTTGAAAAACTATGATATTCTATACTATACAAAAAACGAACATAGCAAACATGACAATCACAGATTCAACAAATTACTAGAAACACTACAATTAAAAATTTCCGATAAAACAACACAGGAAGAACTAATCCATATGTTCAAAGAATATCAAGATATATTTCATCTGGACGATGAACCACTTACTGCAAATAACTTCTACACTCAAAACCTATCCATCACAGACAATTCACTGGTTTACATAAAAAATTATCGTTTACCCCAAATACAACATGATGAAATAGAAAAACAGGTACAGAAACTGCTCAGGGACAAAATAATTGAACAATCAAACAGCCCTTACAACTCACCATTTTTATTGGTTCCTAAGAAAACTCACGATAATGAAGACAAAAAATGGAGACTAGTAGCTGACTATAGGATATTAAACGATAAACTAACCAGCGATAAATTTCCATTAACGAGATTGGAGGATGTCCTAGACGGACTAGGTAGAGCAAAATACTTCTCTACTCTGGACATGACGAACTCTTTTCACCAAATTCCACTGAACAAGAACCCCAGGCCCTTAACAGCATTTTCAACAACAAATGGACATTACCAATTTACGAGACTCCCTTTTGGATTGAAAATATCCTCTAACAGTTTCCAAAGAATGCTTACATTGGCCTTGGCAGGTTTAGGTTCTAATGCTTTCCTTTACGTAGACGATATAATTGTATTCGGATGCAGCCTCAAACATCACAATGAAAATTTAAGAAAAATATTTGAAAGACTGCGTCAATACAATTTGAAGCTGAATCCGTCAAAATGTCATTTTCTAAGACCCGAAGTAGTTTATCTAGGCCATTTGATCACCCCACATGGTATAAAAACTGGTCCAGCAAAATACGAAGCAATTAAGAAATACCCTACCCCAAAAAACCCAGATGAGGTAAGAAGATTTATTGCATTTTGCAACTACTATCGTAGATTTATACCCAACTTTGCGAGTATCACAAAAAGCCTGAATAACCTTCTAAAGAAATGCCAACCTTTTGTATGGAGCGAGGAACGACAAACAGCATTCAGCACTTTAAAAAACAAATTGATGAACCCACCAATACTGAGATACCCAGACTTTACAAAACCTTCTATATTAACCACTGACGCATCTGACTACGCTCTAGATGCAGTACTATCGCAAGGTGAAATTGGCGAAGATGTTCCAATTTCCTACGCAAGCAAGTCCTTGTTAAAACATGAAATAAATAAATCAACAATTGAAAAAGAACTACTTGCAATCCATTGGGGCATACAGTTTTTTAGGCCATATCTATTCGGAAGGAAGTTCCTCGTGGTAACGGACCACAGACCATTAGTGTCGCTTTTCGTCCACAAGAACCCTTCCTCTAAACTAACAAGAATACGACTAGACCTATCAGAATATGAGTTCGAAATAATATACAAAAAAGGAAAATCAAATACCAACGCAGACGTACTTTCCAGAATCAAAATTGATTCAGAAACTTTAAAACAAATGATTCCTAAAGAAACCGATGAAAAAGCTAAAAGTACATTAATTATAACAAGGGGAATGGCTGCCAAAAAACATGCAGACCAATAAAAACAAGTACAATACAAAACCCAAGAGAAGTCTGATCAACTTCATATCTGGGACTGTACATCTATTACTGACGTCAGATACATTACAAAATTGAAATTTGAAAAAGCGAACGATATAAATATGAAGAGTACTCAATTAATCTATGAAAAAGATAAGAATATATTGCGCGTAAGGTACAACGATAATCCACCGAAATCCGTTTCGATTCTGGAGAAGTTGTCACCTCTTAATACAAAAACTATGCATAGTAGATCTAGTGATAACTATACGAAATACGTTTCGATTATGGAGAAACTAGCATCTGAAATAAAAAAATTAAAAGTCGACATTTTAGCGCTATCGAATAAAGATATAATTTTTGAAGGTATACAAAAAGAAGAATTTAAAAATATATTTAACAAGCTGCAGGAACAGAAAATTAAAGAAAATCGTTTCGCATACAAGATTATTATATATGAACCCCCTAAAAGAATTGAAAACGATATAATTAAATATAAATTAATAAATGAATACCACAACTCAACACATGGAGGACTTTATACAAGGAGGATTTTATAAAAAACTGTGACAAATGCGCACAGAACAAAATAACTAAACATATACACGAAAAAGAAATAATAACAGACACACCAAACACTAGTTTTGAAGTACTTGAAATAGATCCAGTTGGACCACTAAGAATGTCAGACAGATTCAGATACATACTCACAATACAGTGCGAACTGACAAAATTTGTAACAGCACACCCAATAGAAACCAAAGTCGCTAAAACCGTAACTAAAACAGTAGTAGAACAATGTATCCTAAAATATGGCCATTTTAAGACATTAAAATCAGATAGAGGCACTGAGTTCACAAATGAGCTCATGCACAACATTTGCAAATTACTAAACATTGAACAACAATTCTCAACACCATACCATCACCAAACATTAGGATCAGTAGAAAGAAATCACCGCGTATTAAATGAATTCATGTTATCTTTTACCAACGACTATGACTGGCACAATTGGATCCCGTTCTACACCTTTGCATATAATACAACTCCCCATGTAGACACACAATATACACCTTTTGAGCTTGTATATGGCAAATTACCACACCTCTCAAGTACTGACAGCCAAGAAAATCCAAAAATATACAATATGGATAGCTACGCTAACGAACTCAGAATTAGATTACATTATTCAATAAAAAATGCAAAAGCATTAATCGAAAAATCGAAAGTACAAAAAAGTATTGTACCACAAAAACACATAAACACACTAGATTTAAATATAGGAGATATGGTATTAGTAAGAAAAATGAATAGAAAGAAAAACCAAAAACCCTACAATGTTCCTTATAGAGTAATTGGAATTAGGAATGTAAATTGTCTATTAGAAATAAAAGGAGAAATAAAAGAACTCCATAAAAACTTAATAAATAAATATACAACGTTGTAAAGATAAACAAGTAAAATTTTAAGTAATTAATATAACATAAATACTTTAACAAAAAAAAAAATTTTTTTTGTTTAAACACAAAAAAAATTTGTTTTTTTTTTTCATTAGGATAAGGGTGTAGTGTATGAAAAGCATAATGTTTATATATACACACAAACGCCAACACCATACGCGGCGTAGGCACATGCAATGTGAGCGGAGACCCAACGTAAGTACATCGAACTCTCATATAAGAATGTTTACGTTATGAAGCGCGAACAGCGCGCACGTTTTTGATTACGTTGCATTCTAATGTTCGATGCCCTCGAACGAATGTACGCTGGCATTGACCGTGATACTTTCCGCTGACATTGCAAAAGCCCTCTTTATGTATTAAGAACCATATTATATACTAAGTCTTAACACATAAGAAATTAAAAGTATAAATAGCAATAAGATTTTATCAATAAATCAGATTCGATCTGGAAACCAAACCTTTCGTTTCTCATCAAATATTTGGCTGTACTCTAGTAGTCGCCGATTGAAATTGTGCGCTAGCTCTCGCGCCGCTAAATTAATTAATTGAGCCCATCTTTACACCGCACCACTAGAATGATGCAGTGTGGTGGCCGCGGCTAGCTCACAGCAATGGTCTTGGTTCTTAATCCGCCACACTGCATAGGGTGGAGCAACACTACAAAAAAATACTACAACTCACCATCTTGCAGGTTCTCAGCCGGGCATCCTCATCCTCGACGACAAGCGAGCCCGCCCTATAATTGCCGCCTTAGCCTAACATTTTAAACATAAATTTAAACATAACTAAACATGCTACTTTTCTTAATAATTTAAATAAATAACATATATACTTAGCTTTATCCTTATTTCTAGGGGGCGGGCGGCAGCCTCCTTTCTCCTCCGGTACCAAAACTTTACTCCGATTCTCGAATGGGATGGGCCGGAAATAAGCAGTTATCACTCTATTCAGCACAATCACTAATCAATGTAAAATTGTACTTGAATTAAACAAAAAATTTTTTTTTGGAACCTTTCACACTTTTACTGTATCAGAACAAATAACAGAAACAACCGACGAGACGAGAGACTATCCACACAGAATCAGACCTGCACCAACGAATATCCGCACTAGACTTTTTTCTATACACGTTTCAGACACAGTGAAAAACCGTCACAATCACGGAGCACGTATGAAATGGCGTCCGCACAGTTTGAAATTTCACTCGGATGAATGCCAGTCTGGAGATTAAGCGAAAAATCACAAATAGTAATAGTTGCTACTATGGGCTCAGTAAAAAATTGGGTTGTAGAGCCCTCTCTCTATCGACGAAGCTGACACTCTGCAAGGCGCTCATTCTACCTGTGCTTCTTTATGGCCCTGAAGCATGAGTGGTATCGTCAAAGAAGACAAAGAAAAGACATTCAATTCCCTCCAAATTTCTTTACCGTTCCGACCATTTTTTTTGGTCACACGTATAGTGTATGTGAATTTATTGTGGTTGTTGTAACGTATACCACATTCGGGTTGCCATGTTTGTGTAGTAAAGTGGTGAATAACAAACAGCTGTTTTTGTTTACAATTTTTTGCTGGTCTAAATCAAGAAAATTTTTTATTGAATATATTATTTCGTATTGTTGAAAATATTATTAGTAGTGTTACAAATAGTGGATGGTGTCAAAAGAAACGGTGCATTATACTATTTCGAAGCATTGCGGACTCTGGACTGAGAAAATATGCAAAAAATGAAAAATCCAGTACATTAAAAAAGTGTATTTAATAAATACTTGAATTTTAATTATTATTAATTTTTGCAAACTGTTTGCTAATTTGATGGCAGTTATGCAAGATGACGTGGATAAAAAGCATGAGATGTATTCAGCCTATATAGAAAATCGAAAACTATTTGATATAAATAACTATTTAAATAAATAAATAAACAATAAATAAGTTTTTTAAAAGTAAATAATTTTATTATTAATTTTGCACTTTCCACACCACCCAGGGGGTATGCAGTGGTGCGTTACCGAGTAAATTTTTCGTTTACAATATATTAAATGACTATTAAAATAAAAATAATAAGAACCAATTTGTATAAGTAGATAATATAAATTTAATTAAAGATTAAAACTATATATGCCCATAATGCGTTTCCATTCGTTTCTCCTATGGAAAAAAAAATATACATTAGAGGGAAAAAAATTTACTAGGATGAGTAAAATTTGAAAAATAGAAACAAATTGTTAAAAATGAAATAAAACGGAAAAATAGCAACGAAGTGAAATGATACGAATAGTTAAAAAAATAAAATGATGGAAAAAAATCATGAATAAACGATAAAAACAATATTGAAAATATTTAAAAACCAAAAGAGAAAATAAAAAGTTTACATATTAAACGATTAGTGTTTCACACAAACCTTACTGATGAATATAAAAAAATGTCTGGGAAAACATTTTTATTTTATGACGACTTCCTCTTTGTTGATGGGATATCACTCATATCACGGTCCATAGTAAATTAAATTAATAATAAATCATTAAATTAGCATGGATATCAAAATGTATTTATTAGTATTTTTAAATATATATTATTAATGCTGCAATACCTAACACCATGGGTTTAAACTTTAGTTTGGCCCCCACTTTCATTATTATTCATTATGGAGAAGTGGGAGAAAAGGAAACATTTACAGGATAGCACTTAGAAATAATAAAATATCTCCTTCACAAACTCTAAATCAATTAAGTTTCCTACAATTATTATGGTGTTTCGGATGCACATCAATATAAAATATATATGACCTACCTCAACTTTATATTATTTGGAAATTTATAGCATATATTGTATCCAATACATCCAACGGCGACATCCTTGTATGAGGCATTATTCTAATATATGTTAAAATGAAATATATTAATTTAAAAATAAAATATATATCAATATTTTAAAAAATTACCTTCGTTGTGAGCCATGCGCCGTAAAACAAAAACTATTCCACACAATAAATGTAAATATTGAAAATGAAATTTGGTGAAATATTTGGAATTCACCTTTTAGAAAAATGGCACAGGGTTGCATTAAAGTGGATATCAGCATGAATATTAACAAAGTTTTACATTATTTCTGCTACCACCTTAAACCACAGTAAAAATCAACTATTATTGTTATTTTAAATAGTTTATTATATAAGTAAATTCTTAATCTTGTCAATTTTGTATATATATATGTTCCATGCTCTCTTTGGAAAATATTGTTCGTTTGCCATCTTTGCTATACAACAAATAAAATACTTTAACATATGATTGTTTCATTTTTTACAACCAAAGTTGTTACCTCACCACTAGAATGATGCAGTGTGGTGGCCACGGCTAGCTCACCGCAATGGGCGTGGTCCTTAACCCGCCACACTGCATCGGGTGGGACAACACTACAAAAAAAATTTCAACTCACATTTTTGCCTAGCATCCTCCTCTACGACGACAAGCGAGCCCGCCCCATATTGTCCGCCTTAGCCTAACATTTTCAACATAAAATTAAACACACTAAGCATTCTACTTGTACTTAAATAAATAACATATATATACACGTATGCTTAATAATACCTACATACACGTGAATACTTAATAATACCTATGTATACACGCGTATACTTAACAAATATATACTTATCTCTAGGGGCGGGCGGCAGCCTCCTTTTCCTCCTATGCTCGAATGGGGTGGGCCGGAACAATAAGTTATCCCTCTTATGGGATGGGTCGGAAACAAGCGGTTATGGATCTAGTCAGCACACTCAATAATCAAGGTAAACTTTCTAACGCCAAATCTTTAAACTAAACTAACACTTTAAATTGATTCAAAATTTTAACGTTTATTTTCTACACATGTACATTGTAATTGAAATCAAAAATTTTTTTGGAATCTTTCACACGTTAAATCTATCCGAATAAATAACAGGACCACGGACGAGACGAGAGACTATCCATACAAAATCCGCTACGAAAAATCTTAATTTTCTCGGTCCAAAAAAAAAAATCCTCCACAGTAAAACACAAAATTGAAACGCGCGCGGCAACCAAAAATTTTCGACACAACTTCCTCAACACTTAACACTCTATCTCGCGCCGTTTTTTCTCTACCACTGCCTTATATGATTTTTTTTTCCTCTCTCCTGAAACCGTATCTTTTTCATTTCCTCGGCCTCTTCCGCTATTCCATCAGTGACCGCTCCAGCGGTCGAGGCGGTCAGTCACCTTTCTTTAGAATTTCTACTATTCTGAGGCAGCGCCATCTGTACCTCAGAATCGTCTGGTAGGTTTCAGCCTGGCCGCATTCACCAGCAAAGCGGACAAGTGGAAGGAACAAAAGAATGAGAGAAACAAAACAAACATACAGACGGTAGACGCCAAAACAACGATCGCAACAAAGTATAAGATTTTATAATCATAAGTTTTATTTGCCTGATAAAGCAATAATTTATTTACTTGCGTTAAATTGCTATGCATTGTATCAAGTTAATTTTTTTAAAAATAAAATGCAATGTTTTGTGGTGTTTTTGACGTTTAGTTCTATTGTTTTCTTTTGTTACAAATTCGAAATTTTATTTTATTTTTGTTTTTATTTTTTTGCTGTTTATTTCAGTTTTATTATGGAAAAAATTATATAGATTTTACTTAAGTACATACTTTTGTTATGAGAAATGAATCAATTGTTGCATTGTTCTATAAATCAGCTTAATCAAATGTGGCCTTTTATTGTGTAGCGTAACTCTTCTCAGTAATTCCATTTTTTTTACGTATATACAAAATGGTTCTGAAATAAATTTCAGAACACATCACCTCATATCAAGAGAAAGCAATTGTTTAAAATCAAGCATTTAGTTTACAATTGTAGAAACAATAGTAATTGAAATGGTTTATACAAGAAAAATAGAGTAATGCAAAATAATATATATTTTCGTTCTGAATGTACAATTATAATTATCAGTAAGCAATGTGTTAAAAATATTTGATTGGATTGTTCTCATAAGAGTTTCTTAAAAATTTAACAAACACTAATAGCTGATGAATCCAAATGTTGAAAATTTTGTTTGTAAAAAAAAGAAAGTAGAATCGGGAAATTTCCTTATTTTCCTGTTTTCTTTTACTTTTATGTATTTTCTTAAATTCGTCGTGAAGACAAATCTAATTTATTTACTTCGGCTTTGGCCATGACGATAGGCAATGAGAATGGCTATTTGAATGGGCATAGCCACTGCGACAACGTGGAGATAAGAAAACTGCGGACAACTCGATTATTTTATATATGTATATATAAAACATATTTTATGTATAGATATAACTTTATGTAATGCGGCCCATAGGCGATACATCATGATCATACTCATTCGTGTACGTGTTGAATGAAGCTCCGCCACAGACGAGTGATCAAAATTGAAGATCATCATTTTTTCGTAGTCGTCGTTGAGTGAGGTGGTCATGTCTCTGTCGGATAACGAAGTTTTGTGTGCGCTAGCGCTTGTACTGTGCAAGGAAAAATTGTAAAAAAATAAAAAAACGATTTTGGATGAAAGAAAGGCACAAAAAAAATAGTACAATAGCATTCAAGGGACTCCAGCAGAAACACATTTTAATTATTTTTATCCGCGCACATCGTCACACGTTGGCAGTCAAACTCAAATGAGCAAAATTTGCATGTAAATTCCCCACAAACGACGATCATCCATACATCATAATCAACATCGTAATAAAATTTCCCCTCCAAATCTAAATGATTTAGATTTTCGACGATCAGTCAGTGATCACAGCGCGATCATGTCTGTGTGATACATGCATATTTCCTCTCTTTTTCACACATACTATTATATATGAGTATGATCATGATGTATCGTCTATGGGCCGCATAAGAATAAACTCAGCTCAAGGGGCGTTTACGATAACATTAAACTATTAAACCAGTTAAATTTGCGCAGTTTTCATAAAATTCCGCGAAATTGATTATTTCGCAACAAATAATGTGCAATAATTTTGCATTTCTCATTGTTAAAACTTAAACTTAATTTGTGAGCATTAATGAGACCTAATTCTTAGACCTTCACGATATAAAAGAAAAAATAAATTATTAAAAACTGAGAACTTAGAAAAGTACCAATTTTTGCATCTCTGATGTGGTGAAATATGGTGAGTTGACTCGACGAATGAATCTGTAAAAGAGACACAAACTAATTAGAATGTGGAACAGAGAGAGACGAAAATTAAGAAATTGCCGGTCAAAAGAGAATTCCACGTTTTTACAGTATTCTCACATATAGCGACAGTTTCAATAATCTCAGAAACATCTTCAAAATAGGTCAAAAATGCAGCTAAACGAATTAAGTAAACGGCTTTATGCTTTTAATTAAACAGAGGTAGTGTTTCTTTCTTTAATAATGACGAAAACAATTTTTTATTTTGTCCAATTAATTTTTTTACTTAAACGCAAGTTGGATATTTCGACTTGTGGATCTTGAGGGTTCATTGACAATGAGAAATTACCAAAGAAATGTATGTTTTCAGTTATTTTGAGAAGTTAATTGAATAGAGTAATGACGATAGTTAGAGTTAAGGGGGGTGCACTGTATTTTTACCACTCCATACATCATTTTTAAAAACTCCTCTCAGTAGCAGAACTGGCACAAACACATTCATATCAACTGTCTATTCTTGTATATTCTTTGGTATCGTAACCAGACGCAGCCGCTCTTGGGGTATTGGAGAGGAAAGCTCTTCGCAAAATCTTTGGTCCTGTTCGAGTTGGCGACGACTATTGTATTCGAATCAACCGCAAGCTGTATGAGCTCTACGCCCACATTGGCATAGTTCAGCGATTAAACATTCAGCCTATGACTGTGCTATGCTATGTTTAGGTAACTGAGCCTTTAAGGCATATCATAGCATAGTTGGCTGTCACAAAGTGAATTTACTTACATGGTGACTACAAAGTGAATTTCGTTTCTTCAGAACTGTCAAACATAAGCAATGTGCGAATTCGTACTGTCCAAAATATTCGAAATTCAGGTGAATGGAGAATTTCATAACAGCTGCTTTAAATGGTAAATAATTTATATAAAATATATTTAATAGCTAAATAGACTCATAATTTATTTTAATTTTCAATATGTGAGTGAGACAAATTTAATAAAATTGTTCATTAATTCAAAGTGTTACCAGTATTTGAAAAGTTATGGAGAACGTGCTATTTTTTTAGCATAGATCCCATACAATCCACTGTTGTCGGAAATACGCAGTTTTGGGAACACGGAAAAACTATCCATTTCCTTTGCCCGAGTATTTATTTCACAGCACACATTTGCTTCGCATATTCTTTATTCTTTTAATTTTTTAATTTTCAAATTTCACAAATATAACAATGGAAAAACTCTTATTCAATAAAATCAAATCTCAATTTGCAATTGTTTGCATATTTGTTTTGATCGCATTTTTCCATACAATAAATGTTGACAGTTAATGCGGGAAAATTGGTTTAAAAAAATTTCTTATTGCAGTCACCATGTAAGTAAATTTGCCTTATAGTAATAAACAAGAGTCATTTCTCGGTATTCTCTGGCATAGGATAGATAGCACAGAAGTCTGTTGATATTTGATTTCTATGTTATTGTTATTTCGAACTCAATTTTCAAAAAACTCTGCGGGGCTGTGTTCTGTTTAAATTTTTGTACTGCGTTGATGTTTTTGGAGAGAAGTACAAAATTGAATTAACTTAATTGTATTTATATATTTTTATATATGTTTATATTAAAATATATTTAATTACATTTGGTATTAAATTTTGCACAATTTCAACTCAGAAAATTCCACGAGCGAATAAAGAAACTATCTGATTTGTTGTGCGTTGTTATGTTTCGGTAATCGTCGCATCATTCAACTGTGCTATGCTATGCTATGCTATGTTCTGTTATGTTTGGGTAACTGAGGCTTAAAGTTGTGCATTCGGATGTAGAGATAATGGCCAAACTCATGTTAAAATTATCGTAATGTTATCATGGTACAAACGTATATTGTTTATGTTTTTAAGAAGTCAATGATTAAATAGATTTCATACAAATCGGTATTGAATATACTTTTACTAGTAACAATAACACGAATGCACAATTGTAAATAATGTAAAAAGTTGTTAGCAACACCCCTAACCATGATGCAGTGTGGTGGCGGCTAGCTCGCAGCAACGGTCGTGGTCCCCCGGTTGGAGACCCCGACGTGATCTAAACACACATTCGACCCACCCAGAAGGGTACGATATAATCAGCACACGACGCACATGATGCACCACTCGCCAACGGCCTCAGGACCGGCACCACCGGAGCAGCCGCCGACTCAAGCAACGTACGCTCCGCACCAGCAGCTACAACCACCGCACGTGCATGCGCACGCACAGCTGGCTATGCCAACGCCATTGCTGCTACCGACACACCCGCCGCCACACCGTGCAGGGGAACATAGGGCCGAGCTTTAGGCTACTATGGGGGTCAGCAGGTGGCGGATAGCTGAACGGTCTACAGACATGTAGGCCAGCTGGAAATATAAAATAAGCAGTCCCCGACCATTAGCGGCAGGAATGGAAGGCGTGGCATAAAAGGTCCCAAAAGCCTAATGAAATTACTGTGACAGGGCGAGTCGGTGCCGCCCCTTAAGTAAGTATCAAACAACCCCCTGGGCCGGATTAAGGTGTCATACGACCGGTGCCGAGAATCAACCTGACTGAGGGCCCAGTCTTAAAAATAGCTCAGCCACTAACGGAGTATCCGGATACCTGGCGTCCTCCGGAATATCTAGCCTTATCTGTATATAGCGGATCTCTGTACAGATGGACCACCCCATCTCCGCCACTCGTGGGATCTACTATGTCAAATAAAAAAAACAAAAACACAACAACCTCAGAGACCGGTCCTCTTATAACTCCGGCGGGGAACGAGGTTCCCAACACTACAGGAGAGTGCATTGGCGTGCGCACGGACCCTTTCAAAAAGAGCGCGGTTCTTGCCAGGTCTCTTAAGGACCCCACGCACAGCATGCCATCCAGGCAACCAGACGATAGTAGCAACATCCGAACGCCAACACCTGCAGCGAGAAGTGATCCCTCAGTTCCAAAAAACACATCTTTTTGGAAACTTGGGGAACAAATCGCGCTATTAGGTGAAATGCTGGAAGATGGAAAGAGGCGTACTTTATGAGCTCTCAGCGATAGAAGCGAAGGATGAAGCTGCCAAACAAATCATAAAGGGCACAACTCGTCCCAAACATCGCCGTGTTTTATAGCAGGAGCAGATCAGAAGCGGAAAAAAACACGCGGATCTCGACACGCCCCCAACGAAGCGAGTTGCTACACCACAGCAAGTTGGGAAGAAGGTCACCAACCGGCGCCACCCCGAAGTCATGGAGAAAAAGGAACGAGATATCTCTGCGGCCAAACAAAGTGAGGACACACATGCGCAACCAAACAAGGGACAGGAATGGACAAAAGTTCAACACAAGTATCAGAGGTTCCGACCAAGAACGGACGCGCTGATTATCACAGCTACGTCCGGACAAACGTATGCGGAGATCCTTCCGACCATTAAGGGGAATGTTGCGCTGAAGGAACTCGGTGAAAACGTGAAGGCGGTGCGGCGCACAGCAAATAACGAGCTGCTGCTTGAACTGAAGCGAACTCCGGAAAGTAGCGCCGCGATGTACCAAGTTGCAGTGGAGGGCATCTTGGGCGAGAAGGCTAAAGTCATGGCGAAGACTCGCTCCATAACGGTCCAGCTAAGGGATCTCGATGAGGTCACAACAGCATCGGAAGTGTGCGACGCATTGCATAAGCTGTGCGACATAAAAAGTCCGGACGAGACGTCAGTTCGCAGTTTGCGAAAGAGCCACCACGGTACGCAGACAGCCTACGTCTGCCTGTCAGACGACGATGCAGCAAAGGTGCTGAAGGTGCAGCGGATACGCATCGGCTGGGTCTTGTGCCGAGTACGCGAGAGCATTTCTCCCTCCAGATGCTTCAAGTGTTGGGGCTACAACCACCTAGCACGTAATTGAAAGGAGACGGTAGACCGCAGCAACCAATATAGAAAATGTGGTGAAGAAGGACACCTAGCGGCGGCGTGCACCTATAAAGAAAAATGTGCGCTATGCGAAGGAGGTCACGCAGCTGGCAGCTCCCGCTGTATGGCACGTCAAAAGGCGGTGCAGAGAACTGGGCGATGAAAATCGTACAACTCAATCTTAACCACTGCGATGCGGCACAGGACTTGTTGCGGCAAACCGTTTACGAGGGGCAGTTCGACCTTGCCATCATAAGCGAACAGCACCACAACGTGAGAGGATGTCACTGGGCATCGGACGCGAGCAGCAAAGCGGCGTTATGGACGCTCGGAAGTAGGATGCACCAAAACAAACCGAATGCACCCAACTCTGGTTTCACTTGGATAAAGCTCGACGGAATATATTTTTTCTCTCTTTTTGAACGAATGCTGACGAAACTGGTCGCAGAAGCGAGAGGTAAAACTCCAGCACTTATCGCGGAAGACTTTAATGCTTGGTCAACAACATGGGGCAGCAGGAGCACAAACCGCAGGGGCAGAATGCTGATAGAGTGTCTTGCCACATTGGATGTTGAACTCCTAAACAATGGGCAACATACATTTGAGGCAGGGGCGAAACGATCTGCGGTGGATCTTACCTTCGCTCACAAGTCGATCGCGCGCACTGCCACATGGTGCATTGGGGATTCCCACACTCAGCGACCATAGAGCTATCGTCATCGAGCTGAGGCAAAACATGCAGCCGTCCCGAGTAATAAAAGCACAAACAAAAGGTTGGAGACAGCATGCATTTGATGCTGAAGTCTTCCAACTGGTGTGGGGTGAGGGAGAGACCTCGGATGATGGAGCCACAAACATGGCTACGGACATTAGACGCCGGCTAAGCGCCGCATGCGACGCCGCCATGCCAAGAAGGACGAGCGTGCTATCCAGGAAGCCGGTTTACTGGTGGACTGAGGAAATCGCTGAGCTCAGAAGACGCTGTAAGAGTGCGCGCAGAAAGGCGCACGGCCCTGATCCCACCTTATATGGCAACCACTATGGGCCGCCTACAAAGATTGCCGGCAGCAGCTCAAGAAAGCCATCCGCAGCAGCAAGGAGGCTTGTTTCAAGGAACTGAGGGATAGCGCGGATATCGATCCCTGGGGTAAAGCGTATAAGGTGGTGATGAGCAGAGTCAAAGGACCGAGATCACCGCAACCCACAGATGCCGCGATCATGCGCAACGTGGTAACAACACTCTTTCCACCACAGGGGGAACGGGTCCACCACTATCACCCTTCCATGGAAACAGAAGTCATCCCTGCGGTAACAGTGGACGAAGTGCTGTTGACGCTTCGGAAAGTGTCCGACAGCACGGCTCCTGAGTTGGATGCTATTCCCAACGTTGCGATGAAGTCGGCCATAAGGGCGGATCCCGACACATTTGCGAGAATGTACACCGCATGCCTCAATGAAGGCATATTTCCTGAGTTCTGGAAACAGCAAAGACTGGTGCTGCTATTGAAAGCTGGAAAGCAGCTTGACCAGTCATCCGCGTATCGCCCACTATGTGTGCTCGACTCCCTGGGAAAAGTGTTGGAGAGCATCATTGTTCAGCGACTGCACGAAACGCTCGAAGGACCTAGGGGCCTATCCCCGCGGCAATTCGGATTCCGCCAGGGAAAGTCTACTGTCCACGCGATTCAGATGTTAATGAACATTGCGCGTGATGCGACGAGCGGAGAAAGGTGGCGACAAGAAATTCTGTGCAGTGGTAACACTTGACGTCAAAAATGCGTTCAATTCGGCGAGCTGATATCGAATACTGCAGGCGCTGAGTGACTTCAATACACCGTGCTACTTGCAGCGAATTATTGCGGACTACTTCGAAGGCAGAGTGCTACTCTACGACACTGACGACGGTGTAAAGTGACACAAGGTCTCCCGTGGCGTCCCACAAGGCACGGTGTTGGGACCAACCTTGTGGAATGTGATGTACAATGGCGTTCTGACGATGGATCTCCCAAACGATACGACGATGGTTGGCTATGCGGATGACATCGCACTGGTGGTAGTGGCGAAAGATATTCCCACACTAAAGATGCGGTGTAGCGATGCGGTGTCAAAAGTCACTAGGTGGCTGGAGTGTGCAGACCTTGAATTGGCAGCGCAAAAAACGAAGACGGTCCTCCTGACCACACAGAAAAAACTGGAGACTTTCTCGTTCATGGTTGGATACCACAAGATAGTATCACGGCCATATCTGCGGTATCTGGGCGTGCTTATTGACGCCCGGATGTCTTTCAAGGAGCATCTGCTAGCGGTCAGCGAAAAGGCCGCTAAGGTAAACGGCGCGCTCTCACGCATCATGTCAAACATCGGAGGACCACGGTACAGCAGAAGGAAACTTCTAGCAAGGGTCACGAGCTCCATACTGCTGTATGCTACACCAGTATGGGCAGACGCGACGGAGAAGGCGTCGTATTTTGCTGGCATCCGGGTAGCGTATCGCTACAGTGCATTGAGAGTGGCTAGTGCATTCCGCACGGTTTCGGATGATGCTATCTTAGTGATTGCTGCTATGCCACCAGTGGACATCCTACCTCTGAATGCCAACGCACGTTTACTGCAGGCGCAAATGCATCTAAGGTGGATGCATGTCATCGGAGCATCATGATCTGGCAGCGACGCTGGGAGAGAGCCGACAAGGGAAGATGGACATTCGCCATGATCCCAAATATCACCGCCTGGATAAGTCGCAAACATGGAGGGCTTGACTTTTACACCACCCAGTTGCTCAGCGGACATGGCTGCTTCAAGCAATACCTCCACCGCTTTAAGTACGAGGAGGATCCGTTCTGTCCCAATTGTCCACACGAAATCGAAGACGCGCGGCATGTCCTAATGCACTGCCCCCGTTTTTGCCACGTACGAGCCGAGGTGACGGAAGCCTTTGGAGAGATTCCAACCGTGGAGAACACTGTGGCACACATTTGTGAGACACCATCCAAATGGCGAGCCTTGCAAGATGCAGCGGCGAAGATCATGATTGAGCTTCGCCGCATTGAGCGAGGGAGAAACGCTGACAGCAGCGAATCCTCTGCAACAAGGACGGATGGTTGACTAAGACCAACCTCTGACGGCTGGGCAATTATGCTCTGACGGCCTCCCGACGGAATACCTGACGGTGGGCTCCGGGAGGATCCACCCGTAAGTTTGAGGAGATATTTAGTGGGTTAGAGTATCACACTGACTCCGGCTTTAGACGCTTTTACTCCTCGTTAAAAAAAAAAAACCGTGCAGGGGAACCTGGGGGACACGCCTCTTTTTCGTCGCCGCTCGCGATCGAGGCGGTGAACAGCTGCCTTTCTGGAGGAGTAACCCCGATCTGTGGTTTTATCAGATGGAGGCCGCGTTCCAGGTACACCATGTGCGCAACGACAACAGCCGTTACAATTTGGAAGTTGCGGCGCTCGAACCGGAGACCATTTCCGAGGTTGCGGATGTACTCCGCACAGTGCCGCTTGTGGGGAAGTATGAGACGCTGAAGGCAGCCATACTAAATCGCCTCACCGACTCGGCGGATCGACAGGAAGCCGTCTCAACTCCTGCGGCAGATGCGCGCCTTGGCAGGTAACAGGGCCACGGATGACGTCATCCGAGTGAAGTGGCTCGATTTGGTGCCGCCGTCAACGCGACGGCTTCTCAAAATCCTGAAGGGTACCAGCCTGGAGGAGCTCGCAGAGGCAGCTGACGAGCTGGTCGACAATGGACCTACAGTGGCAGCTACGTCACCGAGACCCCGCTCTCCATTCGCGAACAGATCGCCGCACGATTCAACGGGTAACTCCGTGCACGCAGAGCTTGGCGCACTGCGCCAGTCAGTGGCACAGCTCGTGGCACTAACGCGGGAGAATCAGGAGCTGCTGCGTAAAATAACGCCCCCACTTCAAAGGGGTCGCGCTGATACCCGCAGCCCCAGCCGCACCGAGATCGCTCTACAGCGCCTGGCCAATATTGGTACCACCTGAAATACGGGGCGACAGCACAGCAGTGCCGATCACCGTGTGTTTTTGCCGGCGTCGAGGCGGCGGCCACGGCAAACTAGCGCTGCCGACGCCGACTTGGGCGAACGACGTCGGCCGACCACCAACCAAAAAATGCCTACCGGTAACGGATCGAACAAAATCCACTCGCTTTCTCGTGGACTCGGGTTCAGTGGTCTCTTTACTGCCGAGGGGAACGGTCGCCCGCAAACTACAGCGAAACAGCCTCACGCTGTACGCCGCCAACATGTCGCCGATAGCCACATACGGGCAGCTCACGCTATAGAGAGCTCGTCCAGTGCTTCCTGCAATTCGCTTCACCAGCAGGGGTCATGGCCACTGTACCAGACTTGCCGGTACAACACTTCATCGTCACGGAGGGCCCTCCCGTTTTCGAGAGCCCCCGTAGACTAGTCGGTGAACGACTCGCTGCTGCCAAAGAAGAGTTCGCTGACCACCTCGACAAGGGGGTGGTACGCCCAGCATCGAGCCCATGGGCTAGTCCGCTACACACGGTACCAAAGCCGAATGGAAGCTGGCGAGCCACTGGCGACTACCGCCACCTCAACGCGTGCACCTCGCCAGACCGATATCCTCTACCGATCATCGAAGACCTGATCCAGGAGAGCCGGGGAAAAGTGTTCTCTGTAATCGATCTGCAGAAAGCCTTCTACCAAATCCCGGTTGCCAAAGCTGACATCCCGAAAACAGCAGTCACAAAACTTTTCTTCCTCTTCGAGTTCGTGGGTATGCCATTAGGCCTGCGTAACTCCGCGCAAACGCTTCAGCGGGTAATTAATCACCTACTGAGGAAACTCCCCTTCGTGAAGGGCTACGTAGACGACCTGCTCATCCCATCCGAGACGCATGACGAGCACCTGCACCATTTGAGTCAATTGTTGGAGACGCTGAAAGCGGCGAATCTACGCATCAACTTGGACAAATGCCAACTAGGTGCACAGGAAGTTACATTCGCTGAGTGTCGGGTCTCGAAAGAGGGGTTTGGGCCCCCGCGCCCAAAGATCGGCTTTTCCAAGCCCGACAAACTCTACTCAGCTGAGACGTTTCCTGGGTATGCTTAATTATTACCGCAGGTGTATACCGCACGCCGCGGAACTACAGGCCCCGCTCAACGAACTTCTGAGGAACCTCACGAAGAAGAAGGCGGCGATTAGCTGGACGACGCAAACGGAGCAGGCATTCCAGCAGTGCAAGGCAAGTATCGCAGCAGCTGCAGATTCAGCTTTCCTCTCGCCTACCGCGCCAATCGCTCTCTACACCGACGCATCGAGCACCGCCATCGGAGCGGCACTCAACCAAGAGCAACCCGATGGGACCTGGAAGCCTCTGGGGTTCTTCTCTAGGAAGCTCAATCCTCCAGAAACTCGCTACAGCGCCTACGACAGGGAGTTGCTCGCGGTGTATGCCGCAGTTAGACACTTCAGGAGGATCCTGGAGGCACGCGTCTTTGCAATCCACACGGACCACAAGCCGCTCGCCTTCGCCGCACACCAACGCTCGGACAAGGCAACGCCGAGGCAGAGCCGGCACCTGGACTACATCCTCCAGTTCAACACACGATTTGTGTACGTTCCCGGGGGAGAAAACGTTGTGGCAGACGCACTTTCGCGAACCTGTACCGTCTCGATGCATTCCATCCTCGACGAAGCCACTATCAGCCTGGAGCAAGCCTCTGACGTAGAGCTGCCTCACCTGCTGGAGAATCCGCGTATCCAACTGGATCGTATCGCTTTCAACAACAGCGAGATCGACTGTCTGGTTACCGATGGGGCGACACGGCCCTATTTGCCATCCAACCTGCGTCGAGCGGCGTTTGGCATCGTACACGGATCATCCCACCCGAGCGGTCGAGCAACAGCGAAACGTCTGGTGGCCAAATACTTCTGGCCAAGCATGCGCAAAGACGCGCTCCGCTGGGCCCGTGAATGCCAACCATGCCAACGCGCGAAGGTCCATCGCCACAATCGCGCCGAGTTGCAAAGCTTCGCGGAGACAGATGACAGGTTCTGGCACGTTTCAAGTTGACCTGATCAAGCTACCGCTGGTGAGAGGACTGTCGCACTGCCTGACCATCATCGACCGCTTTTCCCGATGGCCGGTGGCTGTCCCACTCCCGGACATTCGAGCTGTGACTGTCGCACGAGCGTTATTCCACAGTTGGGTCTGCACTTTCGGCACGCCACTCACCATCACCTCCGACCAGGGGGGTCAATTCGAGGGGGACCTATTCACGGCTCTCGCGAAAATGACGGGTGCTAACCATGTTCACACAACGCCTTACCATCCACAGTCAAACGGCATGGTGGAGAGACTACACCGCACACTAAAAGCGGCCTTGGTGTGCAGTCCAGACACACCATGGCCAGACGCCTTGCCAACAGTGCTATTGGGGATGCGGACGGCGTACAAAAGGACCTCAAAGCAACTCCAGCCGAGATGCTCTTCGGCACCCAACTACGCCTGCCGGGGGAATTCTTCGGACAACAGAACGACCCTACCACCCAACCGGTTTTCGTCGAGCAGTTGCGCAAGCTGGTAAAAGCGATCAAGCCAGTACCAGCGTCCAACCACTCGAGACAGAAGCCGTTCGTCTTCGAAGAATTGCGCACCTGCACGCACGTATTCTGCAAGCTGGACAAAATCCGGAGGCCACTCGAGCCGCCATATACGGGCCCCCATAAGGTAATTCGCCGGGTCAACGACAAGAGTTTCATCATCGACTTGAACGGCGTCGAGAAAGCCATATCTACGGACTGCATGAAGCCGGCCCACCTCGAGGTGAGTGACTCAACATCGTCGCCATCGCTGCAGGCATCCCGATCACCATCGCCGCAATCGTCGGCATCGTCAGCGACAAATGACCCGTCAGCGATCCATCCAAGGAGTCATCTGAGGAGTCAACCAACACCCCGCTCAGGGGACCAACCCTCACCACAGCCGGGGCGTCGAGCGACGAAACGAGTATCGTTCTCCGCGCCTCCTACGCCGATCACTGGTGGAGGAGTACCTGTACTCACTACCCCGCTGTCGCTGTCGCACAGCGTGTTTATGGGCAACCGGAACTAGCCTGTGTTGGCTGCTGAACAACACACTTCGTGTTTCCGGGATTTCATTCAACCCTTTTTCTTTTTCTGTGCTGAAGCTGTCGTGACGTGTTATAGAGCGTTTTGCGCAACTAAAAGTTATATTAATTACTGGGCTTAACACAACTTCTAGAAATGTACAGAAACGTATTTTATCATATATTATATTCACCATATAACAAATAAATTTGCAGGAACGTATTTTATCATATATTATATATACGATATAACAAATATTTCTGTTTTTTATTGGCAACGCTACGTTGAGCACGCGAGCAGCCAAATATATATTTTTAATTTAAGTTTCAACTTAACTCTCCTTCTCATATCACAACTAGTCCTTCATTTCCGTAATTTTTTCTCCCGCTCCGAAAATATAACCGACAAATTATTCAAACTTAACAGAGCCGTTTTTTTGCTACCACCGCCTTAAATCCTTTTCAACCTCTTTTAAAAAACCATGTTCCTTTTTCAATTTCTTGGCCTCCTCCGCTATTCCATCATTGACCGTTTCAGCGGTCAAGCCGGTCAGTCAACTCTGTTTTGAATTTTGACTAGTCTGAGGCACCGCCATCTCTACCTCAGAATCGTCTCTACGTTTTTGACTGGCCGCATTCGCTATTAAAGCGGAAACAAAAAAAGAAGGAAAAGCAAAATAAAAAAAACGAACATACAGACGGTGGCGGCTAAATAAACGATCGCAACAAAGTTACATTTAGAGTTACGAGTTTCAGTTTTATTTTCCTGTTTGATTAAACAAACATTTAACATTAAACATTTAATGGTTAAACAAAATCTTGAAATTTTGCTCTACGGGCAGTGGTCAGAGTTCCATAATAACAGTTATTAAATCAGAAATCTGTTTTTCCGAAAAATATCGCAGAAGTCAGAGACGACCTTATCAATATTAAAAAGTGACTTGTATTAATTCGGTCGCTAATTAATTGAATATTTGTGTATGCTAGAAATTGACAATTCAATAAAAGCTGAGGGCTAATTCTCGCTGTCGTGAGCGGAATAAATCCGTATCGGAATTAATTCCGATAGTTTGGAATATTGGTGTGATGGGACTCGTTACAAATCGAATCGAGTTTGGTTTCAGTATTGTAATAGACAAATAGAAAAGTAGTAAATCACTAGAAATAAAGTAATAGATTTATGACAAAGTGTAAACAAAAAAGATCTGTTTATGTCCTAAAAGAGATAAAATTTGAAGTATATTTATAAAGTTTTCATTCATTGATATTAAAATACAAATGGATCCAAGTTTTTTTTTGTATTCCTCATCATCCGATTCTGAGGAAGAACACATAAATAAAATAAGGAAGGCTATACGTGCTAACAGAGACCCTTTAAGTCTGTCAAACAATGAGTAAGTACATAAATGTTTTCTTTATATATGTATTTTTATTTCAAGATTTGAGAAACGCTTTAGGATCACTAAAGAAGCCGTCAATTATGTTCTTGGAGAGTTGCAATTTGAGGCACATTTGCCAGCAGCGGTATTTGCAAATATTCCGTTGGCAGCAACTTTATTGCTGTTGGCTTCTGGAGGTTTCCAAAATACTGGGGGAAATGACTTCGTTATTGGTGTAAGCCAAAGCACTCTTTCAAAAATAATAAAAAGAGTTTTAAATGAAATGGAAAGGAAGCTATGTGGAAAATTCATATATTTTTCTCCCGTTAATAGTGAAGAACCAAAAATAATTTTATGGAAAAATTCAAGCTAACAGGAGGTTTGCATATATAAAAAAGGAAGAAAAGACATTTGCGAGAACTACAGGCCAATCTCTGTACTTGGTGCAGTCAGCAAAGTGTTCGAGAAGGTAATTGACAGTCGAATAGAAAACTTCATCAATTCCACAATCCGATTCGATAACAACCAATTCGGGTTCCTTGCGAGCAGTGGAGCGGAATCAGCAATCACAGCCTCTATGGAACAAATAAACGATGCGTTTTTAATCAATGTGGTCGATATTTTCCTTTATTTTTGTAGTTAATTTTAATTCACAAACAATCCACACTTGACGTGCGACAATTCGCTTCTAATAATCTTTTTTTTTTTATATATATATCTATATTTCCCGCGCAAAACCAGTGACGTCGCGCGCTTTTTCCGATTACCCGAGAGAGGGAAAAAACTTTCAGTCAAATCACAGCTGTCATTTAAATTACACTATTGCTATCTCGCTTCTCAGAAGCGTTGCCACTTAAATTTGACGCAAATATTAATACACTCTGCGAATCAGAAAAAGCACCGACAAGACCGGTATGAAACAACAGGAACTGACTACAGTTCGGCCGTCCTGACGACCGAATTGTCCTCAATTCCGCGGAATCCTAGTTTTAACAAAATACACTAACTAGCAGTAGTGGTAAGTGTTGCCTCAGTGATGTCGGTGACCAGATCAGCTGAAGGTGCAAGCCATTTCCGCACTTTATTTGCTTCTAAGATGCCATTATAAGGTAGTTGAGTTATTTGACACCCGTCGACATCTCGAATAACATATCGGTCACTCGGTAATTTTTTACATACAACATAAGGGCCTCTATATCGAGGAATCAGTTTTTTGTTACTTTCTACGCTGTTGTCGACATTTCGTATTACTACATAGTCTCCTTCTTCAAACTCAGGTGCTGCAGTATGTGACCTCAGGAAATTTTTTAGATTACTCTCTTGTGACTTGCTGATGTTTTCCTCAGCTTTACACCTCAATTTTCCTAAATCTCTGTTCACACTTTCGTTTTTAATTGCTAAATATTCCGTTAATTCATCAATGACTTTACCGCGTTGCTCGACTCCAAAAAATAAGACAGAAGGGGTGCATCGAGTAGAAGTATGAACCGTATTATTGAGGGCATATTCTGCAGATGTTAATTGAGAAGCCCAATCGGAATGGTTAAGTGAGTTAGAGAGTTTACTTAATATAGGTCGAAGAACCCGATTGACTCTCTCCACTTGCCCATTTGCCTGAGGGGATGCAGTGGCATTGAGAACGTGTTCAATATTCCGTTCATATAAAAATTGTTTAAATTCATTGGAAGTAAAGCAATTGCCACGATCACTTATGATCCTTCTAGGGCGACTGTAATAAGAGAAATATTGGCTTAAGGCATAACAAACCTCTCTAGTGCTAGTGGAAGTAGCGGAGTACAATTTCGTAAATTTAGTAAAAGCATCAACAATAACTAGGACATACTTTTTCTTGGACTGGAAGGACGGAAGCGGGCCTAAATGGTCAATATGAATAGTATCAAACGGCATAGGTACCTTCGGAATATTAAACATATTTCGACGATTATTCCGGGCGGGAGCAGAATAAATGATACATTTTAAGCAATTTCGTATAAAATTCTCGACACGTGTCTTCATCAAAGGAAACCAATAATTCTTGCTAATTTGGTTACAGCATTTATCAACTCCCAAATGACCTATTTTCTCGTGAATGCTTCTAATCACATTGTTAACCATCTCCCTAGGAACATACAATTGGAGTCTTTCAGAAGGTAACTTACGGAAAACCAAGCTATCCTTTAGTTCGTAGCCGTTGACAGGACCAGCTTCAAGATTCAATTTAATTGTTTCAATCTCCGAATCTCGGCACTGGGTCAATTGTAACTGAAAGTCAAGGTCTGACTCATCGAATACTCTGCATATACCTGCTCGACTTAATGCATCAACGTGTTTCATTGCAGTACCAGCTCGATGCTGCACTGTATAGTTGTAATTTTCAAAAAAAAGTGACCAGCGAGCAATTTTAGCGGAATGGGTTTGATTTTTTAATGTTTGCGCTAACGAATCACAATCAGTAACCACCTTAAAAGGAATACCATCAACGTAAGTATGGAATCGTTTAAGGGCATAAATAATGGCTAGTGTTTCCAGTTCATAACTATGTAGTTTACACTCATCCGAAGAAGTAGTTTTAGAAAAATACGCAACAGGGTGCAATTTTGCATCGTCTTGCCTTTGAAGAAGCACCGCGCCGAAACCAACCGAACTCGCATCGCAATGCAATTCGGTTTCTCGCTTTGGGTCATAAATGGCCAGTACGGGGGACTCAAGTAGTTTCTGTTTCAATAAATTAAAAGATCGCACACAGGCTTCGTTAAAAATGAAGGGAGCATCTTTACGCAACAAGAAGGTCATAGGTCTGGCTATCGTTGAGAAGCCTTCAACAAAAAGGCGAAAATAAGAAAATAGTCCAACACATTTTTCTAAATGATGCCTATTTGTAGGCATCGGATAATTTTTTATTGCTTTTAGGTGCATATCACTAGGCCTGATTCCCAAAGTATTTACACGATAGCCCAAATAATCAAACTCTGTATAAGCAAATTTGCACTTGTCTAACCGAAGTTCAAGCCCATGCATCCTCAGTAAGCGCAAGACTTCAGTGACGATATCTAAATGCGTCTCAAAATCGTTAGATGCGATTAGAATGTCATCCAAATAGATAACAACTTTACCGGCAATAATAATGTCACGAAAAATTCTATTAATGAAACGTTGAAATTCCGCAGGTGCATTTTTGAGGCCAAATGGCATTCTAACATATTCATATTGACCATCAGGAGTGACGAAAGAAGTATACTTAACAGACTCTTCGTTCATTTTAACATGATGAAATCCACTTCTAAGATCCATCAGGGTAAAAGACTTCTTCCCTCCTAAGTGCTCAAGACAGTCCTCAATCAGGGGCAAAGGGTAATTATCGCGAATCGTGACTTTGTTCAGCTGGCGGTAATCGACACATTTACGAATTTCTCCATTCTTCTTACGAACCAAAACAAGCGCAGAGGCATATGGAGAATTACTAGGTCGAATAATTCCTTTCTGCATTAAATCACTCACAATTTTCCTTACCTCCAATCGATCAAAGTAAGAGAGTCGTCGCGGTTTACAAAAAATTGGTGTGTCATGTGTCAGATTAATTTTCATAGAAAAGTTCGTTTCTTTAACTTGACTTGCAAAAAATTGTTGGTAATTATTACTAATGGCCTCAGTTATTTTTTCCTTCTGCCTAACAGATAATTGAGGGTTGATGTTGGCAATAGGTTCAGATAAACTAACATCAATTGCACACATTTGGTCACACACGTCATCAAATGAGTTATCAGAAGGAGCCTTCATGACACCAAATTGACTTTTAATATTATCTAACCGCGACAACGGAACGCAATGCACATTCCGGGCTGCAGCATGGCCAACATCAGTTTTCAAAAGATCCAATAACTTAGATTGCTGTATTTTATTAACTTCAATTAACTTTTCTTTTGAGTATTTATATAAAATAAAACATAAGTGTGTTTTCAACTTTGGTAATAGGTCTCTACCAATTATTAATGGAAAAAATAAAATACCTTTCGGTAAAACAATGAATTCATGTTCAACTTTAATTTGTTTGAATTTAACAAAACATCGAATACATCCCAAAGACATAAGCGGGGTGTTTCCAAGGCCGTGGTATCCTGAAGGGCAGACGGCTTTTTTGCCTAACTTCGGCACTTGGCATTCGTCAATGAAGCTTTTAGGGCTACCAGAATCAAAAAGCGAAAACACACGTGAATACTGAGCACCCACAAGATCACTCGATTCAAAGGCAACACTCACCTGCTGCAAAGATCTAAGCTTTTCAGATATAATATAGGATTCAGCAGCATCATCGATGTCATCAGTTTCCTCAGTACGACCACTAACAGCTGCAGCCAATTTCGCAGCACGATGAGGGCAGTCCTTATACAGATGATTCAGCTGACCGCATTTAAAACACGAACCAGGCAGGCGCTTAGGCATCGGGCATTCGCTTTGAAAGTGCCCAAAACGTTGACAATTGAAGCAACGGATTTCCGACTTAGCTAGGGCGCCAGTAGCAGCAGTAGAAACAGTAGTGGCAGCAGTCGTTTTAGTGTTGTTTGAGGCATTCGACTTCATACGAGTAGTCATCTGAGCTAAAAGTGCATTCACATCAACTGCAGGACGTCGAGATGGGGCAGTTGGAAAGCGAGCTCGCTTGCGTTCGTAGCGTTTTATGGCATCTTTTAACGATTCAATACTAGTTGCATTGTACAGAATCACTGCATCACCCGAAGTGTCGCCTATACCTTCTATTATTATGTCGACCAATTCATTCTCGACTATATTGGCTCGCGAGGCAATTTCTTGCATCTCTATAACATAGCGGTGCAAGCTCTCGTTGGGCTTCAAAGTGCGAGCACGGAGTTGTTGGTACACTTCATGTAAAGAGTACTTCCGACCGAATTCCCTTATCAATGCATCTCGTAAAGCTTCATAGGTGTGGGCAGATATGGTGCGAGCAAATATCTTTGCAGTGCCCCCAAGCAACCTCCGCATTGCGATGAGACGTGCGTTATTGTCAAATTGAAGACTATCGAATGCATCCTCAACATCGTCTACCCATTTACAGATGTCATACGTATCGTCAGCAGTAAACTGCATTACCATAGATTCAATGACATTAATATTCATATGAAATGGGGCTGCAGTCATCGGTGTGGCGGATTGAGCCCGACAAAGAGCAGACACTTCCTGCTGCAGTAATAGTAGTTCACGCTCTTTTCGCATTTGTAGCAGTTGCTCATCCATGTTAAAAGTGTATACACTAGCAGTACCATCGGTTACATCAAAGTTTTGGCAAGCATTGACAGCAGTTGTGCACCCATTTGCACTAACATTAGCAGCAGTTACAACAGGGTTTCGGCAGGCATCAGCAGCAGTTGTATTCACATTTACTTCAGTTGCATCAGGGTTAGGATTCACATTTGGAATGGCATCAAAGGCATCAGGGCGATCGGCTCCTTGATGAGGATGGACTTCTTCATATAGTGTTCGGATTCGGCTCAAGCTCGCAGTAGGTGGGACATCTATTTCGCCTGCTTGAAGAGCAGCCAACATTTCATCTTCCAATGCGTTCCATTATGTATTTACGCAAAATAATGATAATTTTATTCGTAGGTAATCCCACTTCTGACGCTTTAATCAATGTGGTCGATATTTTCCTTTATTTTTGTAGTTAATTTTAATTCACAAACAATCCACACTTGACGTGCGACAATTCGCTTCTAATAATCTTTTTTTTATATATATATATCTATATTTCCCGCGCAAAACCAGTGACGTCGCGCGCTTTTTCCGATTACCCGAGAGAGGGAAAAAACTGTCAGTCAAATCACAGCTGTCATTTAAATTACAATATTGCTATCTCGCTTCTCAGAAGCGTTGCCACTTAAATTTGACGCAAATATTAATACACTCTGCGAATCAGAAAAAGCACCGACAAGACCGGTATGAAACAACAGGAACTGACTACACGTTAGACGAAAAAAAACTAGTTGCAGCCACATTTATCGACCTGTCGAAAGCTTTCGATCTTGTTGAACATGAGAAGCTGGCCAACATGATGAATGACATGGGCATACGGGGAGTAGCAAACAACCTTATACGTACGTATCTGAGCAACAGGCCTCATGTTGTAAACATTGATGGCGTACACAACAACGAACTAATAAGCAAAATTGGCGTACCGCAAGGCTCAATACTTGGACCACGACTGTACCTACTATACATAAATAACATACAGAACTGCACATTTAAATCAGCATACAACATTTACGCTGATGACACAAACTTTCTAACAACAGCAAGTACAGCACAGGAGCTAGAGGAGAACATCAACCACGACATGAAAGTCTACTACGAATGGACATGCGGAAATGGACTGAGCATCAACATAAAAAAGACCAACTATATAATATTCCGACCACGTAGCAACGTAGATGTAAACATCAAAATAAAAATCAACAACACAGACTTACAAAGGGTGCACCACACCAAATTTCAAGTCGAACAGATCGGAAGGTTGATGAATAAATCACTACGAGTCCTATTCAACAAAGACGCAACATTATCAACAAAAGACCTATACAAAAAAACTAAACAGATGGACATAAATCAGCTTATATATGCAGAGAAATGCAAATACATTTATAAAATCAAGAACAACCTTATGAAAACAAATACCGTCCTAACTACAAGAAACACAATACACCAACACAACACGCGACAGAAGCACAACTTCAACAGTCTAAAACACAGCGCAATAAAACAGTACAACAACTTACCTGAAGATATAAAAAATGCCGTAAACATAAATATTTTTAAACAAAAACTCAATACATATATTAAGAACTTAAGATAGTTCATATTATATTATGATCTCCTTCATGTGATTATTAAAAAAAAAAACAACATAGCTTATTTATTACGTTTATTTATTAAGTTTAAGATTTATTTTCTATCCTCTTATACACGGTTACTCCGTCTGAGGATTTTAGTAACAAATATACAAATTTTCATAATTAGCTAAGCAAATATACACAACCTAGAACAAAAATTTGTATTAGAACAAAAGAAACGCAATTTTGAATAAAGTTACTAATGTAAATAAAAAAAAATAAATAAATATATATATATATATATATATATATATATATATATAATATAATGAATTATTTTTTTTATTGATCTTTTTCCAGCAAGTTATTGGATGTATAGACGGGACACATTTTGAGTTGCAAAAGCCGCAAAATGAGAATATGTTTTTCAAGAAAGGATTTCATAGTGCTACGAACATCCCTTCGACTGATGCGTCGCCACAGCTAGCTCATTGCGTCGGTCTGGGTTCTTAACCAGACACACTGCACCGGGGGTGAGCAACAATAAATGAAGGTATCTTACTTCATTACATATATTTTCATTTTTCAAACTTTAACTCACCTTTTTTTACTATTCGCTTTTAGTCCGACGTCCTTCTTGCTCCTCCCAGCCAAGCAAACCCGCCCCATCACTTCCGCCTTAGCCTACATATTTTTTTATACTTATAAAATATATTTTTCTTGCATGCATGTAATTTTACAAATAGTTTACATACAATAATGCCCGTAAGTTTATATATATGTTCCATATACTACTAAATAAACTAATCTTAAATCTAAGCTTATCTTTTTTCACCCTGATCCAGATGGGATGTACAGTATCTTCCTGATTCTTTTCTCTGCGTTTTCCCTTGAAGCTTACTATTCAAATCCGAATGCAGGTTTATCACTTCTACGTATAAATCTTTATTTATTGCAACTGAAACGACGAAAACCCGCACGCAGCTAACACAAAATTGAGAATAGTTAAAAACAAGTTGGACATAGATATTTCCTTTTTTCTGTTAGAATGCGCGAGTTACATGCAATCCTCATTCAACGATGCCGATCACGCTACCGTTGAATGATCAACACAAGAAACGTGACGGAATGCACAAAGTCAGCATATTCTAGCTGACATGTATTCCGCCACGATAATGCTCAGAGAGAGCATAAGTTTATCTTAATAAATACATACATATATGTTTATACAACAAAAGATACATATTTATAAAGCTCAGATGGAGCATAAGTTAGAGTAAGAATAAAGTGGCAGTTGAAGTTTGACGATGACAATAAACAGTCAGATAAAATAACGAGTGTTGAGTTTTTAATAAATTATTACAACCTATATAAATATATATATAATTATAAAATATATATAGTTATAAAATATATAACTGGCGCAGTCGGTGAACGATACCGAGTTCCTTATTATTATTATTATTATATAAAATATATAAGGAATAAAATATATAAATATATTCAAATTCAACTCAAGCCAACACTTATAAATAAAAATCAATAAAGATCACTTATTAAAGTGAACTAATTTATCTCGGAAAAAGTGTGATTACCGCAAAGAAGGCAGCAGCACAGCATCCTACGGAAGAAGAATTGTGAAGTTCTCAGCAAATTATCACAATCATTACCAGCGGATCTGTATACCTGGAGGCAGCAGCGAAATATACGACAGTACATAAGACGAAAAAGTGTAAATCGGATCAGCATATCAATATACTTAGCATCAGTTTGAAAATGAGGATAAAAGTAAGAATGCATTTTAAATCATACTCAAAATTAATGTAATTAATAGTAACATAAATTGTTAATTGTACTTGATAATAAGATTTGATTTTTGTAATTAAATTTTGCCGTTAGGTGTAAAGATTTTATTTTGGTTGTGAATGATTAGTGGTGTTAACAAAAAAAAAAAAAAAAAAAAAAAAAAAAAAAAAAAAAAATAGCAAATACAAAAATGGCAAACAAACAAATAGAGCGTTGTTTAGTGGCGATAACACAATTGCTGCAACAGAATGCAAATCGTCAAGGAAATACATTTAGGCAGCGAGTCGAAAAAGATTTAAAGTATATGCAATCTTTTGAGGGTGATTCGAAAAAGTTACCAGCGTTCATGGGAGCTATAGATAGAATTTTATTAGATTATGTAGGACAAGAGGTGGCAGTTTTTCAAGTGGTTTATAATATGAAAATACTTGGTTCAGCTAAAAACTATTTACAAACAAATCCACCATTAACATGGGCTGACTGTAAAACAAAGTTAAGACAGCACTACAAGCCTACAAAAAACCAAATGACAATTACAAAAGACATTACGACACTAAGAGTAGGTAGTATAAGGGAACTTAGTAGAAAAATAAAAGAGTTAATTGATAATATTACAGAATTCAGTGCACTAAGCGAAAATGAAGGACCAATGAAGGAAATTTTTTCTGCTTTGTTATTACAAAGAATAAAACAGTTAGCATCAGGCACTTTGGCATATACCATTATGAGGGTTACATCATTGTCGGAAATAACAGATAAAATTCACGAATTTGAAGGATTGGATGAAGGCAATTTAAATCCAAACTTAATTTTAAAAAATAATTATTGGACTCCGAAAAACAAAAATAAAACTTATAGTCAGCAAATTGATACAGCAAGTGAAACCAAATATAAAAACAAATGGAAACCAAGAAATAATAGTTCAGATCAACTTAATTTGCCTAGGCAAGGCTATAACAATTATATTCCACAAAATCGTTTTCAAAATGTTTCAGGGCAGTTTCGTCCTCAAAATTTTTCAAATCAAAATAATTACAGACCTCAAATTCAGGCAGGCCCCTCAGGACACAATCAAAATCGTCAGTGGAATGCCAATTCAGCTAATACTAGGCAAAGCTATCAAAACAGAACACAACAGTCAAGACGCTCTTTTCGACCAGAGCCTATGGAAGTAGATACTATGAGTAGATCCGAGGAGGTTGAAGAAGTAAATAATAACGATTTTTTTATAAATTAGCCTCGGAAAATCAAAACAAAATTATAATATCTCTAACAATATTTGACAAAAAATGGCGCACTTTAGTGGACCCTGGATCCACTATCAGCATCATGAAAAAGAAAAGTTTTTTAGAATACAAATTGCCCATAGTAGAACGTAAAAATACTATTATAAGTACAATAGGCGGGAATATCGAGAAGCCAAATGAGAAAGTAAAAACGCCGTGTCCTTCGGAATTTTGTTTTCCTTCAAATGCGAAAATGAGATGGTTAAAAATGGATTTTAACAAGCCATATGATCTTCTTTTAGGAAATGATTTTATATTCAACAATGTAAAAGTAATTGATATCGCAAGTAAAGAAATCATCCTAAACAATGGGGTAAAGCTTCCTTTCCAATCGAGGACCTTGCAAGAACAGGTTTATTCGTTGGATACAAGTGAGGTAAAAAATATCAAATTAAACCATTTAAATTCGAATGAAAAAAATCAAGTGCAGAAGCTTTTGAAAAAATTCAATAAATTAATTTATAAAGAAGGGGACGCTCTTACAAATACAAAAGCAGTGGTACACAAAGTAAAAACCACAACTAATCAACAAATAAATTCACGAATTTATAGGTTGCCTCCAAAGCACGAAGAAGAAGTCCGAAAACAAATTGTTGACTTACAAAATCAGGGAATCATCAGAGAAAGCAGGAGTAGATATAGCTCTCCGATTCTAATAGTTCCGAAAAAAATTGATAACTCGGGCATACAAAAGTACAGATTAGTGGTTGATTATAGGAGATTAAATCAATTGACGGTAGACGATAAATACCCAATGCCAAATATTGAAGGTATCCTTGACAAACTGGGCAAAGCACAGTACTTTAGCACAATTGACTTAGCCAAGGGTTACCACCAAATATTGATGGCAGAGGAAGACATCGAAAAGACAGCTTTTGTAACTCCGGCTGGACTATATGAATATGTCCGTATGCCTTTCGGGCTGAAAAATGCCCCAGCCACCTTCCAGAGAATGATGAACGAAGTTTTGAGAGAATATATCAATAAGATATGTGTTGTCTATCTGGATGACGTTCTCGTATTTTCAACCTCATTGGAGGAGCATATAAGTTCTCTTGTAAAAATTTTTTCGACATTAGAAAAACATAACCTTAAAATTCAAGCCGATAAGTGTAGTTTCTTAAAGAAGGAAACACAATTTTTGGGGCATATACTGACTAAAGAAGGCATTAAGCCAAACCCTGAGAAAGTTATGGTTATTCAAAATCTGGTGGTGCCTAAAACGGAAAAGCAACTTAAAGGATTCTTGGGAGCCACAGGCTATTATAGAAAATTTATTAAAAATTATTCTAAAATAGCTTATCCTATGATAAAGTATCTGAAGAAAGGATTTAAAATCCTAAATCCTAAAGATCCACAATATATAAGCAGTTTTGAAAATTTGAAAGCCTTAATAATATCACACCCTATTTTAAAATTCCCAGAGTATGACAAGGAGTTCACTATCACTACAGATGCTAGTGATTACGCTATCGGTGCTGTCCTTTCTCAGCAGGGACAACCTGTATGTTATATCTCTAGAACGTTAAATAACCATGAGCAAAAATATGCGACTACTGACAAGGAATTTTTGGCTATAATATATTCTATCACGTATCTTAGACCCTATATCTATGGAAAGAAGTTTAAAATAATAACTGACCATTGCCCAATTAAATATTTAAATAATAAATATAAAGGGAAGGAATTCTCCCAACGTCACCAAAGGTGGCTTTTGAAACTCCAGGAGTATAGTTATGAGATAGAATATTTAAATGGTAAAGATAACGTTGTGGCAGACTTTTTGAGTAGAATTGAGAATTCGCCCAAAATAAATGAAAATAATGACCATGAATCAAACTACGAACTGACAGACACTATACATTCCGCTGAAGAGGAGTTGTTAGACCATTTTTTTATAAAGGAAGAGATAGTTAATAAATACAAGATACAAATAATAATTACATATAGCCCAGAAGCCGAGTTGCAAACACTCCATAACAGAAAGATTATTGGAATTAATCCAATGGAGGATGAAAACTATATTAAAAATATTTTTAAACGTTATATAAAAAAGGGGAAAATAGGCATTTTTTCAGACGTCTCTGAGTCAGATTATCACAAAATACAACTGATACTTATATCTATGTTTTCACACGAAAACCAAATTGAATTCGTAAAATGTACAAAAAAGGCTTCCGAAATAGAAGACGAGGAAGAGTTGCACAAACAAATTTCATTATATCATAGTAATGAATCAATGCATAGCGGTATTAACGAAACCTATAACACACTAAAAGAAATAATATACTATCCAAAATTCAAGGCATATTCAGCTAATAATTAATAACTGTCAAAAGTGTCAACAAATCAAATATGATAGGAGACCAATTAGACCCAAATTTCATTTAACGGAAACTGCAACCGAAAAGAACGAAATCATTCATATCGATATTTTTCATTTTAAAAAATTATCATTTGTAACAGTTATTGATAAATTAACCAAATTCGCAGCAGCTTATAACATTACTGATAGAAATTGGAGATCAAAGAAAACAATAATAGTAGAACATTTTGCCAAATTTGGGAAACCTAAAAAAATCATTATGGATAATGAATTTAGAGCAGAACAACTAATAGAATTTTTGTCTACAGAAGGTATAGAGGTACATTTAACAAAGCCCAACAACCATACAGGAAATGCAGACATTGAGAGGCTTCACTCAACCCTGTTGGAAAAACTAACAGGAATTGATGATCCAAGTCTCTCAACGGAAATGAGGATACAGATCGTTATAGGTAACTATAATGATCGCTATCATTCTACCATCAAATGTTCTCCTAGGTCCGCAAAAGAAAACGTTTGCTCCACAATTTTACAAGATAGAATAAATCAATCCAAAAATCACATCATAGAGAAAAGAAATAGAACTAGAGAACAATATACTGAATATAGACCAAGCGGCTTTATAAAAAATTATCGTAGAGTCAGACACAAAGACCAACCGTATTATAGAAGTAATCCATTGAAAAATGTCCATATTGCCAATATAAAAAGACCATATAAATTCGCAAGCATTGAAATCTTGAATAATAATGAAAATGATGATAGATTTAGTACTAGGGCAATGGCTGGTGATCCTGGTTATTGAAAAACACAATGAATATATCCATTAAAATTTATTTTATAAGTGTAGGATCATTTAAACGGAGTGATTATATAATTGTAATTTGCAGGGAATATTGACGATCGTAATTTTAATTGCAACAGCAATAACAGCAAGAGGACGCCTACAAGTAACCCCAATAACTGAAGAAGCAGGTTATACTATAATACAAATGGGGGTGGTTGAAATAGTAAATGAGGTAAATACAGTGTTACATGTTATACGACCACATGAAATAGCTAGTGTAATAAATCAATTTGAAGAAAACATAATGAAAACAGACATAAATAATAAAGAACTTCTAATAAATGAGATAAAAATAATTAAAGCTAAAATCAAATCTATTACCCCTAGCGAGGAAAGAAGAAAAAAAAGAGGATTAATAAATGTTGGGGGCTCCATGTATAAATGGATGTTCGGCGTAATGGATGATGAGGATAGGCAAGATATTGTAGATCATATGAAAATAATAGAGGAAAATAATCACAATGCAATTACAAATTTAAATAAACAAATATTCATTAATGAATATTTCAATAACACGATGAATTTAATGAAAACAACCATTGAAAACGATAGAATCGAAATTTTGAGCTCATTAAATAAAACACAATCAGTAAATAAGGAATTAATGAAACAATTATTGTTTAATGACCAAATGAATAAGCTACGGTATTTGGAAGGAAAGATTAAAGAAATACAGGATAATATAGCTGCAGCAAAACATAATTTAATACATCCAGGAATGCTAACCAAAGAAGAAATAGAATATTTCAATATAGATTTCTACAAGCTTAAACTTGCAAAATTGGGAGTTTTATCATACAAAAATGAGTCAATTATATTTGCTATACAGATACCAAACAATTATATTACTGCTAACCGAAAGTTGATAACACCACTACCAAATAAAGAAAATTTGCAAATAGAGGAAAAAGATGAAATTATTGCCACTGTAAATTTTAGAAATTATAAGTATATCGAAAACATGATGTTAAAAAAGTTAAAAATAACAAAAAACTGTATTTTTTCAAATAACTGTATTTTTAAGCATAATAATCAAACTAAAGTTAAAGACATAAATGATGACACAATTTTAATAAAAAATGCACATAATGAAAAACTGATACAGAATTGTGACAAACGTAATTTTACATTATATAAGAACTATATTATTAATTTTTCAAATTGTAAATTGCAGATAAGAAACCAAAAATATTATAACAACAAAATTGAATTTGTAGAAAAATATACCTACCCTGTCAAAATGTTAAATCAAACATACGAAAGCCAAATTAGTTTTGAAAAAATTGTATTAAATAACTTTGAAAACATAAAACATATACAGGAATTAAAGCACCACAAAAATGTTTCTTATAGTATAAGTGCTGTAATAATTGGTATAATTGTAATAACTCTGGTTTTGTTTTGGCTAAGAAAAAGAAATGTAAATGTAAAAATTTTAAATAAAAGGATTCAGGAGAATCCTAAAAGCAACCTGGGAGGAGTTACATACAATCCTCATTCAACGATGCCGATCACGCTACCGTTGAATGATCAACACAAGAAACGTGACGGAATGCACAAAGTCAGCATATTCTAGCTGACATGTATTCCGCCACGATAATGCTCAGAGAGAGCATAAGTTTATCTTAATAAATACATACATATATGTTTATACAACAAAAGATACATATTTATAAAGCTCAGATGGAGCATAAGTTAGAGTAAGAATAAAGTGGCAGTTGAAGTTTGACGATGACAATAAACAGTCAGATAAAATAACGAGTGTTGAGTTTTTAATAAATTATTACAACCTATATAAATATATATATAATTATAAAATATATATAATTATAAAATATATAACTCGCGAGTTATGTCCGCATACCCTACATATATAAATACATATATCCATACATATATACAAATTCACATTCCTCTATGCAATGGCGTTATCGCTTAATTTTTGTTATTGCATAGCAGATGGTGTCAAATTCAGTTAAGGCTCCAAATGCAAAAATGTGCTTAGTAGCATAATTTGCACTTCGAGGCCAACTGAATTTGAACAGTGAAGTAGAATAGAAAAATACTTTTAAGTCAGTCTTAAGATTCATTGCAAGCGAATAAAGTCATTTTTAAGCATAAGCTTAATTTGTTTTACTCAGCTTATAACTGGCGCAGTCGGAAAAAGTGGCCAAAGCTTTAGCTAAAAAATTAACAAATCTAAAGATTTGTGAAATATTGTAAATTTACAAAAAGGAAAAGAAAAACAAATTATAATTTAAATTGAAAAGCAAAAGTTAACTTTCAAGTATATTTTGTGCAATGTTAATATTTAAGCGATAACAAACTAAACAAATATATAAGACAAATGAGCAAAAGCGAAAACGATATAAGTGAATGTAATTTACAAAAAGGAAAAAATTTTAAGTGAAGAAATTAAAAACAGTTTGTGAACTAGAAAAACAAAAGAAGAAAAAGAACAATTTGTGAAATAGCGAAGATATGAAAGACAGTTTGCAAAAAGCATTCGATAAGAACAGGAAAGTCAATATGGAGCAAATCAATAAGGAAAACGAGGACGTCATTAAGAAGCAGGAGGAAATCATCCAACAACTCCAACAACAGCTGCAACAACAAAATGAACAGCTGCAACAGCGACAACAGCAACATCAGTATCAACGAAATGAATCACAAAATGAATTTTTTCTGCGACCACAGGACATCTTGGACCAGTTTAGACGACTAAGACCTTTCGAAGACAACAAAAACTATGGTTACTTGTCCTTTATAAAATCAGTGGAGAACACTTTGGAATTGTGTGGAGCTAGTGCACAACTTTACAATTATGGCATGCAGATTATTATTAACGAAAAAATCCGTGGGGAAGCAGCAAGGTGTATTCGTGAACTCGGTGATTTTCCAAAATGGGAGGATATTAAGCTGAAACTTAGACAGCGCTTCAAGCCCAACAAAACATATGGAGAACTTTTCTATAAGTGTCGGATCATGAGGGTAAATAATTTAAGTGAATTATTTAAATTAACTTTTGAAATTAAGTACGAATTAAATGAATTATATGATTTTGACGAAAGAAAACCTGATCTATATAGGGCAGAAAACGTAGATAGAGATTTAGTAGAAATCATTTTAGAGAAAATTGATGGAACCGTAAGGGCCCACGTTGATAGTGATAAAACATTGGATGAAATTTATAAAATATATGATAGATTAAAGTTGTTAACAGACCCTAGATGCATAGCCTATGGTCATAAAAAACATTTCAAGCCACCAATAATTCCACAAAGAAAAGACGATTATTTTGGTTCTCCTGATCGAAATGGTAGCGACCAATTTTTGAGAAGAAATCTCAATCAAAACTCTAACGGTAGTAGGCCATATTCGTCTAATAATAAAGTCAATTCGGAACTTTTAGAAAGAAATTTCAATCAAAACTTTAACGGTACTAGATCGTATTCGGTTAATAATAGAAATAATTCAGAGTTTAATCAAAACCGTAATGGTACTCGACCGTATTCAGCTAATAATAATAATAACTGTTCAGAGTACCGAAATCAGAATAGGGTTAATTCGGCTCAAACTCGCAATTCACACATGAGTGTTGATACAAAAAACTCTAGACGAAGCCAATTCCAACCGATGGAAATTGGAAATTTCGAGGAAGATGTAAATTTTACCAACGAGCCTCGGAACCCACATTGCCCTTAATTAAACTAAGTATAAAAAATAACACTTTTAACGCGTTAATAGATACTGGCTCAAGCACCAGTATAACTCCAAATGTAGCTAGAAAATATCAACCTTTTTCATGGGAAAAACCAAAGTTTTTTTCAACCATAAATGGTGTAAGCAAAATTAATGAAAGGGTAGTCACTCCAATACCAAAAGAATTTTGTGGTCATGGTACTATTTCTTGGAATGTAGCTCATCTACCTAACAGGAAGTATGATGCCATTATTGGGCAGAATATTTTAACTAAATATGATGCGATAATTGATTTAAATGAAAAATATATAAAAATGAAAGGTTGTAAAATTTGGTTTACAAACACAAATTTTCCAAACAGTACCAATGATGTGTGTTCACTCGAACCTATTCAAAATGATTTTTTAGGAAAAATTAATTTACACCATCTTAATAGTGAGGAGAGAAAAAAAGTGCATGAATTATTGACCCAATATGAAGATATATTTTATTTGGAAGGAAATACACTAACCTTCACTCACAGCATTGAACATGAAATAGTCACAGAAACAGATAGACCTATATACGCAAAAATTTATAGGTACCCTAAGGTACATGAAGAGGAAATAGAAAGGCAATTAAATGAAATGCTCCAACAAGGTATAGTAACTGAAAGGAAAGTAACTCGCCATACAATAGTCCTTTGTGGATAGTCCCCAAAAAGTCAGACAGTTCTGGGAATAAGAAGTGGAGAATTGTTGTGGATTATAGGAAGCTGAACGAATGTACATACTGTTAGCAATAAGTATCCAATTCCCAATATAGACAATATATTGGACAAATTGGGGAAAGCTCAGTATTTCTCCACAGTTGATTTGGCCAAAGGGTTTCACCAAATTATGGTAAAACCTGAGGATAGGAAGAAAACTGCGTTTTCAACTCCGTTTGGGCACTTTGAATTTGTGAGAATGCCATTCGGCCTCAAAAATTCTCCCGCAACTTTCCAGAGGCTGATGAATTCAATACTAAAGCAATATATCAATAAAACTTGTGTCGTGTACTTAGACGACATTTTAATATTCAGCACATCGTTGCAAGAACATATAAACAATATTAAATCTATTTTTGAAACTCTTAAGAATGCGGGACTGAAAATTCAAGTTGATAAGTGCAGTTTTTTAAAAAAAGAAACTGAATACCTAGGTCATATCTTAACACAAAACGGCGTAAAGCCGAATCCAACAAAGATCGAAGCTATCAAAAACTTGTGCCTGCCCAAGACACAAAAACAAATTAAGTCATTTTTAGGAGCAACTGGTTTCTATCGTAAATTTATCAAGGACTATGCAAAAGTTGCATTTCCTATGGTTAAATATCTAAAAAAGAACTCGAAAATTAATACCAGCGACCCAAATTATATAGCTTCTTTCGAAAAGTTAAAGGAAATTATTACAAATTATCCAATTCTGCACTATCCAAACTTCAATAAAAAATTTAAGCTAATAACAGACGCTAGCAATTTTGCTTTAGGAGCAGTTATAACACAAGACGGACATCCGATATGTTTCGCTTCTCGTACTCTAAATGATCATGAGAAAAGCTACTCTACTGTTGAAAAAGAGTTATTAGCAATTGTTTGGGGTTGTAAGTATTTCAGACCATATCTATATGGCAAAGAATTTGATTTGAATACAGATCATCAACCACTTAAGTGGCTTTACACCAAGAATTCTGGTAGAGATATCAACCCAAGACTCCAAAGATGGTTGATTCAATTAGGGGAATACGATGCAAGGATAGATTATGTTAAAGGCAAAGAGAATAAAATTGCAGATTTTTTAAGTCGCATCGATGTTGATAACAATGAAATAAATCTATACGAAAGTGATTTCGACGAAGAAAATGTAGGTAACGCTTCAATGGATGCCCAAACAGCACATTCACAAGAAGAAGATTTGAACGATCACATTCCAATCTTGGACACAATCGTGAATAGGTTTAAAACCCAATTAATTTTGGTAGAAAGAAAGGAAAAAGAATTTGAAAAAATATTGGGTAACAATAGAATTTATATTGAAAGAGCTGATATACCGGAAAAAATTGCCGACATTGTCCGAAGACATATATGTAAGGGTAAAATTGCTTTTTACACTGACTTGGATGACACAGCTTATAACCATGTTCAACAAAAACTTATCGAGTTGTTTCCAAGAGACCCAAGCACAAAATTTGTCAAATGTAGCCATTTTGCAAGAGACATGAAAGACGAAGAAGAAGCAATAAAACAGGTAGCTCTTTTTCATAAGAGGGAATCCGGTCATTCAGGAATTATCGCAAATTATGAAGCTTTGAAGCACAAAATATTTTATCCTAATTTGAAAGTCATTATCCATAAGGTAGTAAATAACTGCGATTTATGCACCGCAGCGAAGTACGATAGAAATCCTATTCAACCCAAATTTAAAAATACAGAAACACCTTCTGATATAAACGAAATAGTACACATTGATACATACGTAAATTCTAAACATTCGTTCATAAATTTCATTGATAGGTTTTCCAAACATGTTGTAAGCTTTTATCTTGAAGATAGAAACAGCGTAACATTAATAGAAAAAATTAGACTTTATATATCCATACAAGGAAAAATGAAGAAAATTGTATGCGATAATGAATTCAACAGAATAAATATTAAACAATTCTGCCAAGACGAGGGCATTGAGATACATTTTGCTAAACCTAATAGCCATACTGGCAATTCTGATATTGAAAGGCTAAATAATACACTAACGGAAAAAATCCGGGTTTTAAATTTAGATTATAAAATCCCAATAAAACAGCAGGTAATTAAGGCCATAGAAGCATATAATAGTACCTACCACTCAACAATTAAAGCAACACCGTTTGATGTTCTACAAAATAAGGTTAAAAAGGAAATTATAAGAAGTAGGATTGACAAAGCAAAAAACGTAGCTATTGCAAAACTAAATGAAGACAGAGAAAGTTATGAAGAGAGTAGACAAGAGGGGTTCATAAAAAATTACATTAGCGTAAGGCATAAAGAACAACCAAAATTTAGAAAATACCCATTAAAAAATGTTCATACTATAAATATAAAGAGACCTTTGAAATTTTCAGGTGATCAGCTTATTTGTGCTTCTGGGGATAGTGTTTCCAACTGAGGGTCTATTGCAGATAAGCCCCATTGAAGAGGAGTCGGGGTATGTCCAGATAAAAATGCGAGAAATTGAAGTGGTGAACCAAACTTTAACAATTTTACATTTAATTAATACAAATGAGTTAAGCCATATTGTGGACGAAATAGAAAACAATGTAAAGTCTCTCGAGTTACATAACAAAGAAATAGTTCAAAGAGAAATAAAAATAACAAAATCTAAAATAAAATCTATAATCCCAATAGAACCTAGGAAAAAGAGGGGATTGATAAATCTTGGAGGGAAAGCTTACAAATGGTTTTTTGGAGTAATGGACGATGACGACCGTCAGGAAATCCTTGAACATCTCAATGTAATTGACCAAAATAATCACAACATCATAGAAACAGTTAATAAACAGATTTTTATCAATACGCATTTTAACGAATCAATTCAAATTTTAAAATCGGCAATCGAAGAGGATATGGAAATTATGAAAAGTTCTGAAAAGGAAATAAAAAACAAGCAAAGTGAAATTATACGACGCCTTCTGTATATGGATCAAATGTCTAAACTTACCTATCTCAAAGATAAAGTTAATCATATACAAGAAAGTATAGCATTAGCTAAAAACCATATCGTTAATCCAAATATACTCACATCCGATGAAATAGATCAATTTGAGGTGGACTTCTTTAAATTGAAATTAATGAAAGTCGATGTTAGATTAGATTATCAAGAAAATATGTATTTGAAAAGTTTAAAACGAAGTAAACATTGTACTATTTTAAATAACTGTAATTATAAATATAATAACAAAACTCAAATCGAAGAGCTCGAAGATGATATGATTTTAATAAAAAATGCCGTTGATTTGCAAATAAAGCAAAATTGTGATAATAGAAATTTAACCGTTAGTAAAAACTATCTTTTCACTTATTATAATTGTAAAATAGAAATTGAAACTGAAACTTTCCAAAACTATTTAACAATAGTGCAAGATAAATATTTTTATCCAAGTAACAACCCTCTATTGACCGAAATAAAATCAGCCAACTTTGGAAAAATTGAATTAGAAAATTTTTCAAATATCAAAGAGATTAAAGAACTAAAATTTCATAAGAATGTTTCTTACGGAATAAGCATAACGATTGTAATTGTCATTGTTTGTGTAATCATTATATTTGTGTTAAAAGCAAGAAGACAGCCCACAGTAATTAATAAAACCAAAATTGTAAATGAACCTAAAGCAAATGATATCGAATTGAAAAAAATAAAAAATAAATATGGCATTAAGTAATAAGTACGTAGTATATAATATTAAATTTTACGAGATCCAGGAGAATCTCCAATCAAGGGATGGAGGAGTTATGTCCGCATACCCTACATATATAAATACATATATCCATACATATATACAAATTCACATTCCTCTATGCAATGGCGTTATCGCTTAGTTTTTGTGATTGCATAGCAGATGGTGTCAAATTCAGTTAAGGCTCCAAATGCAAAAATGTGCTTAGTAGCATAATTTGCACTTCGAGGCCAACTGAATTTGAACAGTGAAGTAGAATAGAAAAATACTTTTAAGTCAGTCTTAAGATTCATTGCAAGCGAATAAAGTCATTTTTAAGCATAAGCTTAATTTGTTTTACTCAGCTTATAACTCGCGCGGCAACACCAACTCCTCCACGGTCCAAACTTAACTCATGTTTTTGCGTTAATTTTAGGCGCTTTCAATAACTACCAAAGTGCAAAGCAGCTGCAGTGATATTTTTTTTAAATTGATCACTTATAAAAGCGTTTTATTTAAATACTTCATGTTTATTTTCGGCACAAAGTAACATCCGCATTAGACTTTTTTTCCAAATTTCCATAAAAAACCAGAATAACCGACAAGACGAGTGACTCTCTACACTCAATAGTCGGTATTATTCTATATATATCTTCTTATTTCAAAAATTGAAAGAGGCCGTTGTTGACACCATCTGTGTCTTATATATCCTCCTCTGATTTTTCACTTTTCCGCTATTCCTCAATTCCCCGTTTCAGCGGTTAAGCCGGTCAATCCACCTATTTTATATTTGTACTAATTAAAGGCAGCGCCATCTATACCTCATAACTGTTCCACTGCGCATTCAGCAGAACAGCTGACAGATTAATAACAACAAACAACAGAAAAGGAATACCAGAACCCAAACAGGAAAAAAATAAGGACGGCAGCCAAATGTACGACATAGAATAATAGTACTCTATGTATACGATCGCGAAAATATCCTTAATTCCATGATTGTAAGTTAAATATACTTGTTCTACGGTTGCAGAAAGACAGAAAGAGAGAAAGAAAGAAATAGACAGAAAGCTGATCGTTACTCCTCGCCGAGATTCAAAGACGTGGCCAGTTAGTTAACAACACTCGAAAAGTTCGGCTGTGTAAAATTTACAATTAGCAATTTTATTTTATTTTAACATAGCATATGGTATTCCGAATTTTGTAAATTATTTCAATTAATAAAGATTCAAGTTTAAAAAAAAAAACCCCTAAAACAGTGCATCCCCCACACTTGTGACCTTCAAAATCTAATGTTACAAAAAATTTGGTTTAAGATATGTTATCACATATATAAGATTTTGGCCATAAATTCAAAATATAGAGGTGCTGCACACGATTCATGGGTGTTGAAGTCATCGGACGAAAGATAAATTTTGGAGCAAGAATATAACAACAAATCAAGAAGTGTTTGGCTTTCAGGTAAGCTTTAAAATTAAATGAGTAATGTGTGCATACATGTTAAACATATTTTAAATTGTATTTCTAGGTAATTCAGGCTATCCACTTGAATCTTGGTTGTGTAACACCCTAATGAAATCCTCAAGAAGGTTCAAAGGAATCACGTTTTAATAATGTGCATTCGGAAGCGAGATGCGTTGTTGAAGCTCATTGGAAAATTATATGCAATGAAAAGAGAAATCGGTGCAGCCCGAAAAAAATTCCACAATTTACCACTGTTTGGCAGAATCCCTTTAGCCAAGTCGGAGTAATCTGCCATATATTCAGCAAAAATCTGTTTTTGCCTATAATTCACTTTAGTAATATTGATCCTATAATTCATAAAAAGGTTATAATTCAACAAAATAAACTAAAAAATATGCACTTACATTTTGCTACTCTTTTAACTAATGTTTTATTAACTGAAAAATGTTATTTCGGTCGATCATTTGTATGGAGTAAAATTTCCAACGGATCCGTTCAAATTCCGCTCGTGAGCGAGTGCCATCATACCAAATTCCGATACACTTTACTTCCTATCGAAACAGAGAATACCAAATACAAAAATTCCGCACGTTCGATAAGGATTCCACTCCTTCACAACTGCTAGAATTAGCCCCCTGGACTAAGAACACAACTGTGTTTATAATTCATATTTTAGTTTCGATGTAATAAAATCCATCGTTAAGAAATCCAATAAGTCGCCAATATTATTCTAATTCAAAAAATATAAGCGGCAGAAGCACGATACAAAATAATGTTATTCAATTATTTAATCCTTTGCTATATGGAATAGTATGGCAGGTTTGATTTAGTAGATACATTTTTATTATCCCCTTATTCGTCAGCAAATTATAGTTAAGTATACTCATTGGCTAGAGTGCTTCGTAAATATAAATGAATTCCTCATGCAATTATTAATATGAATGAAATTTTCAATATAATGAAATTAATATGGAGATTAAATAACTAATATTTGATAATGAATACGGGGGTAAATTTTATTTTACTATCCAAATTATTTTCATTATTTCAAACAGCAACTAGAATATTTTCGATCTTTTAAATTAAATATATATGGAGAACAGGCTAGTGAAAGTTTTGTATCCATAGAGAATGAACATATTTATGCAAACATTCGTTTTTCTTCGGCCGTTGTAATGATAATTGGTGGGGCTGGCTTCTCGAACTCATTCAAATCAGCATTGTAATATTGAGCAGCTCGGTACGGACGTAACTCCCATGGTACTTGATTCTCCATTGGTGTCAACTGCACACCCAAGTCTTCTAGAGTTGGCACACTTCTTAGCACATTATCTGTAATACATTCGCGTTCAACGCGTTCCCAATGCAGATCACCGACAGGGAAACTGGTGCAAATGATTTCGTTTAATCTGATACGCATTTTAAAGAGGGGATCGTATCGCAAATCGTAACGCCTGTAGCCCCACCACTGTTCATCTTTCCGCATGACTCGGTGGAACCAATCAACAAGTTCACCGAGCTTATAACGTTTTGGGCTAAATGAAGTATATGACTATTTTTACAAATATTTGTTAAATTAGCCAGTGCCAAACTCACCCCACTGCTTGATACACCTTGCCGGCTGTGTCTGGATCTTTAGCACAGTTTACTATTGCTTGTGCTACATCGGATACATAGACTGGCTGTTTCACAGTACGATCGCCTTTGAACCAAAGAGGCATGGAACGAAATTGTCTACGCCAGATATGTGCATAGTAACGCAAAAAGCGATCTTCTGCCCCGTAAATATCAGCTGGCCTAATAATTGTCGCTTTAGGAAATTCCCGGCGTACAGCCAGTTCGCCTTCATATTTACTACGCAAAAATTGACTTCCGTTAGGCAGCATGTGACCTTTTGGAGCCGCTTCAGCATTCAGCGCAGATACATGGATGAAACGTTCAACTCCATTTTCATAAGCAATCCTGTAAAACAAAAATTTTAGAATGAAATTAAATACAGCACAAACCTAACATTGACCTAGCCAAGCGTGCAGCTCCATCTACGTGCACGTCATTGAATTTAAAATTTTTTGTTTCAAAATCTCGTCCCACGAGATTGATGACTACGTTCGAATATTTCACAGCATCGCGAATAGCCTTCTCGTCTGATAAATGATAGAATTGGAACAATACTTGTCCCAAATCACCGGCCACTTTTAAACGCGCCACATCGCTGAAATCACCCCGATAGGGAATTATCATCTGGGTACCAATCTTACCCAGTTTGTTAACCACATAACGGCCGACGAACCCGGAAGCCCCAAAAATTGTAGCCACAATTCCGCTAAAACTTGAGCGGCCGCCAGTACCACGCTTCATTGCAGCTAAGTTAGTGCTTTTAAGTGGACGTGGTTCTTCTGTTGAGTATGATGAAGTACGTAGATACCACACACCTATGACACTGCTGGTTTGTTGCCCTACATAAGAAGTATATAGAAAAAATTAGTCAATTGGAATTTCTAATAGAATTTAAAACGTTCATTACATAACGTTATGTTTGTAATCCATTTAACACCAAATACATGTACTACTTACTTGTCCATTGCACATTCCTTAATATTAACGAAGCCATATTTATTCCTGAATCTGCCTTGATCAAACTCGTTTAAATTTTAAATCGATTTTTCGTCTCTTCAGAAATAATAAAAATAAAGCTTAGTCTATATCCCCAGAAAATTCGATTGCTCACAATGAAATGGCAACCTAAAACGTCAATTTTTTGAAAACTGTCAACAAGCTAAGGAGCGGTACAAACTAGTAAAATTATAATAATTGAATCACAGTACCAAGGTGAATTTACTTACATGGTTACTGCAAGGCGAATTTCCTACCTCCGGAATTGTCAAACAAAAGCAATCTCCGATTAAAATAAACGAAAATTGGGAGGAATGGAGAAATGTATAAAAGCTGCTTAAATTGGTACTCAATTTATATAAAATATATTTAATTAAACTTCACATATATAAGAACTAAAAACCTCTTATTCACTCAAATCAAAACTCTATTTGCTATTATTTGCATTTTTTTCAGATTTCTCCATATATAACTTTAAAAAACTCGAAGTATCTATTGGAATGTAAAAACTGTAATAAACCTGCTATATGAAGCATACTCTATGATATGAAGGGAGGGAAGTTTACGTGAGTCCGATCTGAACAGCACGATGTGAAGAGCAATTGTAAATGCTGGCATCCACCAGGGAGTACAGCTGACATATAAATTTCACACAAATCAAGGTGAATTAGAATAATCACCTTGCTGATATTCCAATACAGTGTGCAGTGAGAAGGTGGCCGCAAGGCTACAACAAGTCTACAACAACAACAATGTCCAGATTGTGGTTTGTCAATTGCTTGAAAGCAGACGTCCCTTTTGACAACTTAAAATCCAATTTTAGATTTGAACAGGGAGTATCAATCGGTGCGCCCTGGATTTGAATTACGTTTTTACGATTTTGAAAGTGAGATTTAAATAAAACTTAATAAATGTAGAAAAACAGACATTTCTGCAAAATTAAATTATGTGGAAATGTGAAACTGTTTAACTGAAAAAATGTTTAATATTGAGTGTGGGAGCGGATCAATGAAACAAGTGGCTCGACTACTGACGCTGTACACAATTGTGTGTGTGAGGGATACCAACTGACAGTTGGCGGCAGTGAGTAGCAATATCATGTGCAGTGAATTCTAGAAGATGCTTGGTCATAGGTATACAATGCTTTTAGAACAATGATTTTCTTATATAAATGTAACAATTTTTAAAAATAATTTATTATTTTAGGAATAGCAGACACATAATTTGTTTAGGATGAATATATGGATTCCATATTTAACAAATTTTTGCAATTTTACGCAAATGCGGCATCCTACTAATATGTTGTATTAGATGCATACAATAAGCGCCATATACATTTGTGAAATCAACCCCTCAATAGGAGCAGCAACTAAATGGTATAACTGCTAATCTTCAGGCAGCTTCATTTTTTGATAATTATTTACCTACAGTTAACCCTTTGACGACCATAGGCAAGTATGCTTGCCCAGGGGTTTTTGCCACTTATAAGACTTTAGGTAAGATATAGAGTAAATGTGGCTAGAAGTAGTTTGTAGAGGGGGGTTGGGGCAACAAAAATATATTTGGGGGTAAGTCCCTATATATCCCCCCCTGCCCGCTAGGAATTCTCAAAGTTGTTCGAAAAATGGTCTTTATTTACGAAGTGGCTACGGGGAAAGGAAGGGCAGTACCTGGCTAAGACTTAGGTATGTTTTGTGTTCATCCCTTACCTTTCGAAAGATGTAGGGGAAGAGTTTGTGTGAATTTCAGCTTGCCCCTAGGAGCCCCACAATTGCTTGGCAAGTATGTTTGCCTATGGGTTGAAACGGAATAAAACGCACACAAAAAAATCTTAGTAGGTTGTGGTTTTTATCGTGTTATATGTATATACCTATTCAAAAAAGCTGTCAATCGATGAACATATGGTCAAGTTCAAGGGACATAATACTATGAAGCAGTATATGAAGAACAAGCCTGTGTCATGGGGCTTCAAACTTTGGTGCTTATGTGAGTCGGAAACTGGCTATTTATACAACGTTGACATCTATACCGGAAAAAAACAGTTTGTTGAATATGGTCTGGGTGAGTCTGTTGTTTTGCAGTTATGTGAACCGTTGGCAAAAAAAGGGGTTGAAGTGTATTTTGACAACTTTTTTGCGAGCCTGGACCTTATGTACATACTCCAACAGAATGACATTATGGCTTGCGGAACAATTCGGAGCAACCGGAAACATATGCCTAAGCAATTCCCTGGCGATAAAGAAATGAAGCGTGGTGACGTCAGTTACTACATATCGGGTAGCATTTCTGTGGTGAAGTGGGTGGACAATCGTGGTGTGTATCTGGCCTCCAACTTCATCGATCCAACTGGGGTGTTCAAGGTTAAGCGGCGTGTAGTTGGAAAAGCTGACAAAATAGATGTCAATTGCCCTTTGGTTATCCAGCATTACAACAAGGGCATGGGCGGTGTGGACCTGATGGACCAAAAAAAGGTTTATTACGAGTATGATCGTAGGAGCAAATGGCGATTTTATATTCGTTTGTTCTTCGATCTTTTCGAAATATGCGTCCACAACAGCTACATAATTTACAGCAAGCTGATGTTAGCCAACTGCTCCTCGACTAAAGTAACATCAATAGAATATCGGGCAGCTTTGGCTAAGGAACTGATAAATGATTTTAGTTCAAGGACGCGCGCATTTCCAGGGGTCACCAAAACTGGTAGTCGCTTTCTGAGCAAACCCAAATCGTTGCACAAAATGGAAAAGCAGGAAAATTGGAAGCGCTGCGCTCATTGTGCCGCAAATGGCAAGTATAGTCGTACAAATGTATATTGCATTCAATGTAATGTCTATCTTTGCTTTACTACATCCCGTGACTGCTTCGGCATCTACCACGCACTACAATGAATATATTTTTTTGCTTAAATTCATAATATTTTACTTTTTAAGTAAATCAAATATATAAATTACATTTAAAAAATGGTATTTTTCAATTTAAAATTTTAGGGTAAAAAGTTCCCTTTCAACCTACAGGCAACTATATTTGCCAAGCGAAATGGGGGGCAAGGAGGGGGTCTAGAGGGCCAATTTTTTGTGACATAACTATTATTAGATCGCAGATTACGAAAATCAAAAAAAAATTAAAATCGCTTCGGCCGAAAATGTATGGTCGTCAAAGGGTTAACAACTATAATGATTATACACAGAAGCGCAACAATACATCGCCGAAATCGGAAGAGCCCATGCAGATACAAAGGTTCAAACGCATTCAAACTATGTATATATTTGCAAATAATTCGTATACAAATAGACAACAGCATCCACTTCTAATGTCAGCAAAGGTGCATCATTTAAAGCAATGATTCTGTGAAAAAACCCCAATGTTGAAAATATGTTGAAGCGGAAGAACATAAGAATATTTCCAAAGAATTATTAACTTTTTTATTTTAAAATTACATATTAATTCTGTCACGTTTCCATTTTATTTTTAGTAATTAATATATCTCAACTATTTACAAAATATTATTTGTTTATTTCAAACTTTCGTTTCTTTACAAAACATACGCAAATAGAAGCAAAGAATAAAAAATCAGGAAATGTGAAAACCAAAACAAGAAGAAAAACAATTCTCCCTTGCGACTACCTTTTAGGTGTGGCCTGTTTCAATTCTTAATGAATTGAGTAGAAAACTGTTTGCTATATATACATACCTATGTGAATTTATTGTGTTTGTTGTACACATATTCCATATGTGGCTGTGTAAAGTGGTGAATAAAAACATCTGTTTTTGTTTACAATTTGTAGTTGGTCAAGAAAATATTTTATTGAAAATATTATTTCGTATTGTGTAAAATATTATTAGTAGTGTTTTATATAGTGGATGTGTCAAAGCAAATACTCGCGCACATGAAACGCCGCACTCAATTATTTTATTTCGAAGCATAGCGGATTCTGGACTGTGAAAATATGCAAAAAATGAAAACTCCAGTACATTACAAAAGTGTATATAATGAATATTTCAATTCTTAAGTATTCTTAATCTTTTCGAACTGTTTGCTAATTGGATGGCAGTTATGCAAGATGACGTGGGAAAAAAGCATGAGATATATTCAGCCTACATAGAAAAGCGAAAACTATTTGTAATAAATAGTAAGTTTTTTTAAAGTAAATAATTTTATTATTAATTTTGCACTTTCCACACCACCCAGGTGTTATGCAGCGGTGCGTTACCTCGGTTCCCCTGTAGGCCTATTACATCCATATTATTATTATTATCGTTGAGGGGATGTTGTACTGTTGTTGGACCTATAAGATCTATTGTGCCCCCTTCGTGGACCTAGATTATTTCTCTTAGCCCAATTCTCTCGATGAATTGGAGTATTGGTCCTACTTCACAGAGTCTGAGTTCGTCATCGAGTATGATGAATACGCCAAGGTGTTTCCTTCTTTTGTGCATCAGGGCGGGGCAAGTTCCTAACACATGTTGTGCGGTCTCGTCCTCTTCCTTGCAGAACCTACAAAGAGCATCATGGAAAATTCCTAGTTTTGTTAGGTGATAATTCAACCTGCAATGTCCTGTTAGCAGTCCCGTAATGATTCTCAAGTTGTTCTTCGTTAGATTCATACAGTCCTCGTAGCGTTTTGGGTTGTATGTCCCTAGCGCTAATTTGGAATGTGATAACCCCGGTTATTTTTCCCAGTATAATCTTCTTTGTCTATCCTCTTCTTCCCAGATAATACGGGAGATGTTACCCGATCCTAATCAACAGAATGGTTCGGGTCCTACAAATGGAGATGATGCTCCTTTCCTGGCAAGCTTGTTTGCCATCTCGTTTCCATTAATCCCTACATGCCCCGGAACCCATAGAATCCACACCTGATTGAGTTGGCCTAGGATGTTCAGCTTATCAATGCACTCCATCACCAGTTTTGATGTAACTTGGTGAGATTTAAGTGCTTTGATAACTGCCTGGCTGTCAGTCAGCATTGCTATTCTGCGGTTCCGATAGTTTCGTTCGAGATTAAAGTGCGCACATTTATCTATCGCGTATACTTCCGCTTGAAAAATAGAGGTGTTCTTACCTAAAGGTTCAGAGTATCTTTTCCCTGGTCCAAATACACCCGCCCCGGCTCCATCGTCAGTGAGTGAGCCGTCAGTGTACCATGTCATCATGTACTGGTCTACCTTGTATGTTTCTGATATACCTTCCCAATCTTTTTTATTACTAAGTTCAGTTTTAAAATGTTTCTTAAAGCTGAACGTTGTATGTATGGAGTCTTTTGTTGTGAGTATGGAGTCTTTTGGCATCGAGATTTCAGGAAGTTGCTTAACGAGAAGTTCTGTCTTCCTTTGATTAAGATAACTACCTGTGCTGGCGTTGTTTCCAGCCACCCTCAAAATCGCCCTCCTCGCTTGGGACTGGATATAAATATGAAGATGAGTGAGATCCAAGAGTACCTCCATTGATGGTTTGGACATGTTTGCATAGCTCCCGTAATACATACACATGCAAGTCTTTGTATCTTGCTAAGAGTGTATATTACTGTCTGCTGATACGTGCAGTTTTTCCAGACTAATGCCCCATAGGTTATCATTGGCCTGACAATTGCTTTGTATATCCATCGCACGATTTTTGGTGTACAGCCCAAACTTTTGCCCGCAATAGTTCTACACGATATGCAAGTTTTGATAGCTTTCTGTTTAATTTGCTCAATGTGTGTTTTCCACAGTAATTTTTGTTCTAAGAGGATACCCAAGAATTTTGCTTCTTTCTGAAGTTCTATCTCTATACCGTCTAAACGGATAGGTTTAAGATGCGCGAGTTTATACTTTCTTGTGAATGGTACTAACGTTGTTTTTGCTGGATTAATATTCAGCCCAACCTTGGCGTACCATCTCTTCGTTAGTTTAAGTCCTAGCTGAATTCTATCACATAGAGTATCCTCAAATTTACCTCTACAGAGGATGACTTTGTCGTCCGAATAACTCTGAAATGACAAACCATTGTTTTCTATTTCTGCCAATAGCTCGTCTACTACTATACTCCACATAAGTGGTGATAGTACACCTCATTGTGGGCAACCCCGCCTGGTGTTAGCGATTATACTTCCTGTACTTGTTGGTATTTCTACCTTCCTGGTATGAAGCATATTGCTCATCCAAGAAGCTAGAATATTGTCAATCCGTCTTCTTGTAAGAGCTCTTTTGATAGCATGTGAAGTATTGTCAAAAGCACCTTCTATGTCTAGGAAGGCGCATAGCGCCGTTTCTTTCTTTCCTAAGCTATCCTGCAGTAAGTTCGTCAGTTGGTATAGTGCAGTTACAGTGGAATGGCCTGCTCTATATGTATGCTGACAGGAGTGCAGCGGGTTTCGTATTAAAACCGTGGTCCGGATGTAGTTGTCTACTACCTTCTCTACAGTTTTTAGAGCAAAGGATGTCAGGCAGATTGGCCTGAAGGATTTTGGATGGAGGGGATCCCTCTTACCTACCTTCGGCAAGAATACCACCTATTCCCGTCTCCAAATTTTAGGTATGTAACCTAGCGCTATACTGCTTCTTGCTATTCTCGTCAATGGACCTAACTGATTTTCTATACCCTTCTGGAGAAGGCCAGGAAAAATTCCAACTACCCCAGGTGATTTCAATGGTTTAAAAGTGTTAACTGCCCATCTAATCCTCATTCCTGCTTATTCTTCCCAGATTTTCAGTATATTCTGTCCCTGCTGGCACATATGTGGAAGATCCTGGGAAGTGTGTATCAAGAAGTAATTCTACTCTCTCTTCTTCATTTTCCGTGAAGGAACCTTCCTTTTTTTTAAGGATGATATACTACTGCCTTTGGCAATCACTTTATAGAGTTTTGAAACCTCAGTGGTGTGCTCAATGCTTTCGCAGAAATTTCTGAAACTTGTGCGTTTTGCTTCTCTAATCTCTTTGTTGTAGAGTGTTAGAGTCCTTCTGTATTCAGTCCAATCCCCAGTAATTTTTGATCTATTAGATAGCCTACGAACCTCAGTTCTTAGTTTCTTTAGATCATTGTTCCACCAAGGTACGTCCTTGGTAGAGCTTACCTTGCTTATTGGACAGCTGTCTTCGTATGAATCAATAATTGCTTTATTGAGACTTTCTATCGTAGTTTCTAGTTGTATTTCGTTTCTGATGCAGTCGCCTAATTCTAGTTGCCTTAGGTTTGCAGGCTTAGATATTTTTCCCAGTTTGTTTTCCTCGGATTCCTTAAAGTTCTTTGCGTTAATTGCAACCCCTCTATGTCAAATCGTAGTATCCTATGATCGGACATTGATGGTTCGTTGGATACTATCCAATTCCTAACAAGACTAAAGCCCCAGGTATTTCCTAAGGTTATGTCTAAGACTTCTTTCCGTACGCTAGTTACGAAAGTGGGTGTGTTACATTGAGAATTTCTAATTCATTACTAATGATAAATTCGAGAAGATACTCAGCACGCTTGTTGGTGTCTGTGCTGCCCCATACCTCGTTATGCGCATTGGCGTCACATCCAAGTATTAGAGGTTGCTTCTTCCTTTCACAGTACTCCACCAGTTGTTACACAAGCTCGGGTGGGACCCGAGTATCTTCCCCTGGTAGGTATCCTGATACAAATACAACTTCACGTGTACACACGTAGATGTTGATCGGGATCTGCAGCGTTACAAGATCTCTAGAGAGAAACTCTGGAAGACACAAGTATTTCATATTTTCATTGGGTTATCACACCTGATGTCCCATATTTCCTGCGTATCAGATGGAACCAAACCTTTGATTTGACCCCTGAATACCCAGGGTTCCTGTGCCAGCACTATGCTCAGGTTGGACCTGAGCGTTGCTCGAGCGATGACTGCCGAGGCGGCCTTCGCATGATGGAGATTAATTTGAGCAACTCTAATGCTGGCCATCTCCACGTTATTGTTTGGATTGCTTCTCCTTCGCATCGCACTCCGCCAGGGCATCATCGATGTCTGACAGGAGTACTTTGTCGGAGTCTTCTACTTCGGCGGTCAGTTTTAGCGATGTTAGGTTGATGGCATTGATGTCTTCGCTTTCGACAGCTAAAATGCTGACTCTCGCTCCTGACCACTTCTTCTGCCACCTCTTTTAGGATCTCCTCTGCGTCGGCTGAGTTTTGCTCAGTTGTGGCCACTGCGTCTAGAGGATCACCTATTACACGTCCTTTGTGTAGATGGACGGGGATCTTGCCAAATCTGTAGGCCACTCTACGGTCCTTGGCTTTGACCGCTTCAAGCGATCGGTCATCAATGCCGATCGTTAACAGATTGCCGTTCTTCTCGTCCTTGCTACTGAAGATTCTCCAGAGATTGGTGCTCAGCGCTTTGTTCTGAGTTACCATAAAATCGAGAAGTTTCTTGTCGTCGTTCCCAGCTGCTCGAGGGAGGTATACCGTCATCAGATGTACACCAGGGATAGCATCTCCAGTGCACGTCGTCAGCTCTGTCCCCTTCCAACCAGATAGCTTGGGTAACGTCGTCTTCATTCTATTCAGCAACCGCTTCGGTGGAAATATCGATCAGGATGAAGCCTGGTCGAAAGTGGATGCCCTCAAATTCAAGTTCGGTTTCAGAACCCTTGAACATTTCGTCCATAAATAAGTTTTCGAGTTGCCGGACTTTGGTATTACAGCCAGCCTAACGCCTTTGGTGACGCTGACACCCGCCTTCTTGGTGGCCGCCTCTGGTTTCGGTGCAGGTTTTGGCAAACTTTTCTTCATAGCAACCCCTGGTGCAGTATCACAAGCCCTGCTTTTTTTTGGCGGAGTTGCCCTCAGTTGGACTGATTTCAATAGCGCCCCTTTTCCTTACGTAAGATGTGCTCTTAGCGCAATTGAGCACTTTCTGTTTGGCTTCTTCGGCCGTTAAGCCCTCGTTGAGATAGCGCAGATACCATTTAGTACCCGCCCCACTCAAACATGTACTTTTCCTGGCAGCGCCGAAGCCGGGAATCTGCCTCGTCTGTTCAGTACTCCTCGAGGGCTGTGTATTTGTGGCCTTGGATGTCGAAGCACCCTCAGCACCCACAGTTCCCCGACTTTCCTTCCGTTTCACGGGTCCAGTTGCCGTCCGTGGCGCAGGCGCAGAGTTGTTATCTCTGTTACCTTTGCCCTCCGTCTGTCCTCTCCGGTTAGGAGATAGAACGTGGCGCTCAGTATTGAGAACATTACTTTCCACCTGATTCGCCAGTTGATTTGCAGAATGTGTACCTGCTAGTTTATTAATTTTATTTAAATTTGGTGTTTCCATATTAAATCCCACGAGTGTGGGGGAAAGAAGGTTCGTCGTGTCATAGCCCCCAGTAACACGGTAAGCCCATGGTTACTCACTGACGCTGGCAGGTATCAGTGAGGTGCGACGAATACAGTATGATAACCCCTAACCGCAAACATCAACCCAATGGACGCGTGCTATCCCGACTCAGGGGGGGTGTTTAACGACCACCCAGTTGTGTACCTAATTTTGTCTGACATCTCCAGGCTGACCTCTCCAATATAGGGATTGCATAAGCAGTCCGATGGCACAGCCCAGCCCTTCACCGACGCACACAAGCCCTAACACCACATCAAGGTAAAGGTACGAGGTAAAGTATTACATCCATTACAATATATTAAATAATATATATTAATATTAAAATAAAAATATTAAAAACCAATTTGTATAAGTTGACTATATAAATTTAATTAAAGATTAAAACTAAATAAAAATAATAAAATATAAAAAAAGAATAAAAAATAAATATATCACAATATTAAAATAAATTTTAAACACAAATTATTAATACATTATAAATTTATTTAATATAAAAATTATTTACATATATTCTCAAATGTATGTACATTCAGTATTCCACACTGCATTTACTAATGATAACGGAAGTGACTAGAATAAGTTAAGAATTATTTTGGTGGGGTTTTGAAAAAGCTCTTAATTACAGTAGAATGGTTTTATGGCACTTCTTCGTATACGGCATTACTGTAGTAATCTACAAATGAAATATATTAATTGAAAAGTATAAAATATACATATATCAATATTTTAAAAGCTCCGTCAAAGAAAAATTATTCCATACAATAAATGTAAATATTGAAAATGAAATGTGGTGAAATATTTGGAATTCACCATGACCGAAAGAATTTCAGAGTGTTGCATTAAAGTGGATTTCAATATGAATATTAAGAATGGCTTTACATTATTTATACTGCAAGTTTCTTGCTAACATCTTAAACCAAACTAAAAATCAACTATTATTCTTGTTTTTAATAGTTTATAAGTAAATTCGAAAAATATACTTAAGACTAAGCTACTATTGGCCTTCGACCGAAAATTGTGTTCTAACTTAAATTTGATATATCTCGTCACATAATTTTAAGATGATCACAACAATGAACATGTTTTTTTGTAACATTGGAGAGTAAGTTACATACCGCATAGATTGTCCATAGGTTGAGACGATTTTAGTTAGCATAATGGCATGTTTCTTCTATCCTGGAAACTACGAGGGCGGGTTGATATTGAAGCTACCTAAGTCGGGAAAATAAACATTTTTTTTTTCAAAAACCATTTATTTCTCAACATAGTCTTCTTTTACTTCGACACACTTAGTAAGACGATATTCCAACTTTTTTATACCATCTGAATAATACGATTTCGGGAACCCCTCAAAATACGCGTTAGATTCGGTAATCACTTCTCCGTTTGAGATGAATCTTTTTCCTGCGAGCCAATTTTTCAAGTTTGGAAACAGGAAAAAGTCACTAGGAGATAAATCTGGACTATAAGGTGATTGATTAACCAATTCGAAGTGTATTTCACGTAATTTTAGCATCGTATCTAATGCTGTGTGAACCGGTGCGTTGCCTTGAAGAAAGAGCATTTTTTTCTTCTTTAAATGTGGTCGTTTTTCCTTGATTGCATCAATTAATTGATCCAATAATGCACGATAATACTTTCCTGTGATTGTGGATCCTTTTTCAAGATAATCGATGAGCAATATTCCGTGTGCATCCCAAAATACAGTGGCCATAACCTTGCCAGCCGATTTCACTGCCTTCGCCTTGTTCGGAGCACTTCCACCAGCTTCCACCCATTGTTTCGATTGATTTTTGGTTTCAGGTGTGTAGTGGTGGACCCACGTTTCATCAACAGTTATTAATCGACGTCAAAAATCAACAGGATTACGCTTTATCATGTCTAAACACCGCTGTGAAGTGGTCTGTCGAACTCGTTTTTGTTCGACACTGATCAAACGCGGCACCCATCTTGCCGATTGCTTTTTCATATGCAAATGTTCATGCAAAATGTTGAACAGACGTTCATATGATATGTTTACCATTTCAACAATCTCACGCAACTTGACTCGGCGATCATTCATAACGATATCGAGGATTTTCCTGATATTTTCTTCAGTAACCACCTCTTTTGGCCTTCCTGTTGATGGTATTGTTGCAGTGCTTGTTCGGCCGCGTTTAAATTCAGCAATCCAATATTTTACCATGTAATCTGACGGAGCAGACTCACCGTAATGTTTATCGAGCTTTTCTTTTGGCTCTTTCGTCGTTTTCCCTTTCAAATAATAATGTTTAATCACTGCACGAAATTCGCTTTTTTCCATTTTTCAAGAAACCCAAAAGTTGCTTACTTCAAACGACTACAACAAATAAACTAATCGATGAATTTGGGTGAAATTTTAACAGCTGACGTTTGACAGATCGCAATTTCTAAAAATTTGTGTTTGTGCTGCCATCTAGCGCTAGGTAGCTTCAATATCAATCCGCCCTCGTATGTCCCAGTCTCAATCGCGTCAATTTTGTATGTATACGTTCCATGCTCTCTTTGGAGAATATTGTTCGTTTGCCGCCTTTGTTACACAACAAATAAAATACTTTAATATATGATTGTTTTATTTTTTACAAGCAAAGCATAAGATTTTATGATCAAAAGTTTTATTTGCCTGATAAAACAATATTTTATTTACTTGCGTTAAATTGCTATGCATTGCTTTGAGGTGATGTGCTTATATGTATTAAGTTAATTTTTTTAAAATTTAATGCAATGTTTTGTGGTGTTTTTGACGGCTATTGTTTTCCTTTGTTACAAATTCGAAACGTTATTTAATTTTTTTGTAGTTCATTTCAGTTTTCTTAAAGACAAAATTATACGTCAACTGAATAGATTTTACTTAAGTACATACTTTTGTTGTGAGAAATAAATCAACTGTTGCATTGTTCTATAAATTGTTGTTGTTTTTTAAAGAAATTAAAATTAAAATGACGGAATTTTGCTACAATTCTATCGCCACTGTGGGGGATGAGTCGACATAACGAGTGCAGACGTTCGTCCAATGGCTATCGTTACGTCTCGTCTATTTTGGTCCTTCCTTAACGCTTCTCAGTAATTCCATTTTGTTCCGTATATACACAATGGTCCTAAACAAGGTGAGTTTATTTAAGTTCACCTTGGTTCTAAAAGAAATTTCAGAACACAGCACCTCATATCAAGAGAGAGAGAAATTGTTTACAATTGTGGAAACAATACTTATATAAATGGCATATACAAGAAAAATAAAGTAATGCAAAATAATATATATTTTCGTTCTGAATATACAATTATAATTATCAATAAACAGTGTGTTAAAAACATTTGGCGTTTAAGTGATATGAGCATTTGCATTGTTTTCAGAAGATTTTCTTAAAATTTTAAACTATGTTGTTCAACTATGAAACTTTAATTTAAATGTTTAGTAATAAATAAATATATATATATATATATATATATATATATATATATATATATATATATATATATATATATATATATATATATATGTATATATATATATATGTAGGGGTATTCTATTTTATAGTATGATGACTTCAATAAAACACGATTTTGGCTAATGTTTAATATTTTAATTAATGTTTAGTTAATTAATGTTTGTTTAATGATGGTAAATCTTATGTCTAGGGTATGATTATATTGTAATTAAACTGGTATTAATTATTATTAGCTTATTCTAAATTTCACAACTTTAGTCAACTTTAATCGGCTTTAGAACTTTTAGATCAACTTCACTTTACGAGCGTTGCACAGAGACTATATCGTCTCTCTCTTTGTCCTTTAATATAAGTCTGTCTGTTCTCATTCCATTAGTCACATTGTACAATTTCTAGAGTGTTGTCCGTTGAGTTTAAATTATGGTGTTATTAGACTATATGGGCATTTCCCACAATTCGGCCTTTCTGACCAGTATTCGACCCGAATATCTCTGACCATCTTTTCATATTATCGGCAACAGTGTTAGTCTTGATAGGACCCTCCTGATGTCCAACCTTTTCGACCTCGTATCTACCGTTATGTAGTTTCTTCGTGACTTTATATGGACCTAAAAACTTTCTTCTCAACTTCATTCCAGTACCGAACTGGGTCCGCTTAATGGCAACTAAGTTCCCTACTTCATACTCTTCTTCAGGCTTCCTCTTTTTATTGTAAGATTTGCAATTTTCAATTTGAATTTTCTCTATATTACTTTTAGCTTCGACTCTTACGGACTCTCGCTCCTCATTAAATTCTTCTATACTTTCGTTATCTAACATAGCTCGAAGCTCTGGAAATTCCGGTAACTTCATTTCTACTCCTGTCAATAATTTAAATGGAGAATGCTGAGTACTTCTTGGTGGTATCGAATTAATAACCATCTGTACACGACGCACATGTTTTTACCAGTTTTCGGGCTTTTCCAAATTTAACTTTGTCAACATAGGTACTACTATCTTGTGGATTCTTTCCACCTGGCCATTACCCCTTGGTACACCAGTAGTTATTAAGAGATGTTGAATATTCCCTTCTTTACAATACTCTTCAAAAGCGTTTGAGGTAAATGCTGCACCTCTATCTGAAATAATCCTAGCAGGATTTCCAAAAAACTGAGGACTGTCTTTCCAAACATTCTGTCGATTTAGTGGGATACAACCAAACAAACTTAGTAAACGCATCTACTATAACGGGTTGTACGCTTTGTGTGTGGCTTCCATTGGTCCTACGTGATCAATATGATACATCACCAATGGCCTGTCTTCTTTACTTATGGGATTCAAAAATCCTTCCTTATTCCCCGTCTTCGCTTCCGTTATAATGCATTCAATGCAGTTTTTAGTAACTTTCGCTACTTTAGACGACTACTTTGTTATAAAATATTGCTTTTCTATTAAATCTTGTATTCTCTTAGCACTAAAATGTCCTTGCTTGTGAGTAATCTTCATTATTTCCTCTTCCATCGGGTCTGGGACTACAATAAGTTCCTTATTGGGATCCTTATACAATAACCAATTCCTGATAAAATAATCTTCATATTGGTCTCTTTCCACGATAGCTTTTATCGCTTTTGTAAAATCATCTGACATCTGAGCTTCTTTGAGACGATGTGAAAAACTTCCTTCTACTAATAGACAGTTAACTCTGCTGAGAGCGTCAACATGTCTCATACGATTTCCTGGGCGATGTTCAATTTCATACATGAACTCCTGCAAAAACATAGCCCATCTCGCAATGCGAGGCGGAACGTAATCTTTATCCATGGTCATTTTAAATGAGTTATAATCTGTTATAATCTTGAATGGCATACCTAGCAAGTAAACACGCCATTTCTTTAGAGCTTCTATAACCTACTATAAAATATATATATATATATATATATATATATATATATATATATATATATATATATATATATATATATATATATATATATATATATATATATATATATATATATATATGTGGATATATATATGTGGATATATATGTATATATATATATATATATATATATATATATATATATATATATATATATATATATATATTTTATTTTTTTTTTATTTTTTTTAAATTTTTATTTTTAATTTTTTTTTATTTTTTATTTCTTATTAATTATCGGCAGCTATCGGCCGAAGGCCATGATATAGCTAAGCCATGAATAGGAAAATTCAGCTTAGCCACTATTGACTGCGCTGTCGGCATCGTCGTCGTCGTCGTCGTCGCCATAATGTTTTATTATTTTTACTGCGCATATAATACTATAACGTAAACATGAAGTCACGTTGCACGTTAAAAACCAGTATAATACAATGTTGCTAAGTAATACAATGTTGCTAAGATAATTTATTGCGCATATTGGTATTATTTAAATAATTTTAAAATGGTTTTGCTGTTAGTATGGTGTTATATCATAGCAGTGACGGATACACATTTCCAGGTCATAATTACTTGGGGCCAGGCAACACAGTATACAAAGACGACGAACCGGTTGATGAAGTTGATTTTGATGCATACATTCACGATTTAACATATGAATTAGCAACAACAAAGGAACAAATAAGAGAAGCTGATCGTGTGGCAATTAATTCATTTATATCTGATTATCATAAAAACGGATCATTAGCTGAATTAACTGGAATTGTTGGATTATCATTGAAATATGGTTTTGAAAGTGTGTTTGGTGTACAATATCCTAGAATGCAAGGAGAAAAAGAGAAAACTTTACCTCAATTAATATATGCTTCACGAGAAAGACATTTTGCACAAGAGTGGGCACGTATAAAAGATACACCAGATAAAGGCGGATATCGGAATTTTAAAGAATTTAAAGCAAACGCATTAATAAGTAAACAAATCTACGATAGTTATAAAGTTGGAGGATACTATTATAAAGCTTTAGAAAGAGATTTTAATGCAAACCGCGCCGGAACCAATAACGGACCACCCGCCAAGAGACCAAGATCTGATCCAGATAGTGAATCTGATTCAAGTGTTGAACACGATCCTTTATTCGTTGAAAAAACTAATCATCCTAATACTGCTTCTTCTAATATGGATGTTGATCAAGAAAATATTCATCAGCAAAGTGGTTCAGGTCGTGGCCCGAATACAGGGGCGCGATCGGGTGCAACAGGAAGTGGAGATTCCTCTACTACGGGTATCACATGGATAAGACCTAGTACACCATGTTCTAGTAATTATATGCATTTTTCAAAGACCAAAATATTAGTAAGTTATGGTTATAGTACTGAGAACATTCAAACTTCACAAACAATTGATCAAATTACTACACCTTTAGCTCTAATTCCAGTTGATTTTATACCTTTTTATCTAAGTGAAGCTGAATATGATATGTTACCGACAACTGCAGAAGTCATGAAAGTTACATGCCAAGTAACTCCATTAGGTACTCGTACTGCTTTTGACATTGGTTCAACTGTGACTGGAACTGCAACTTCAGAATATGTACCAATTGGATTGGTAGCAGAAGGATTAAATAAAACATTTTATGGGAAAAATGTAAAATATACTTCAGCTGGAACAGATCCGATGAGAGTAACTGGATTGGAAACAATTGATGTTACTGAAATGTACCAAAAATATTATAAACACATTCCATCAAATGCACTATGTGTTCCAACACCAATTGAACAATACTTTGTCCATGAATGGAACCGAGAAAGAAATCCAGATGAAGGCAAATATCCAGAATATATAATTCATGATAAAGGAAGTGTGAGAATGGATGAAAAAGTTCACCAGTTTTTAATAAATCAATCAATAGGAATCCCAATTGCAAATTATGAATATAGACCAAAAAGTGGATTTATAAAACGTGGTAAAGAACATTTTGTCCCATATACGAGACAAAAATATAAAGTTCATTCTTCAAAAATTAGACCACATAGTCATGTACTACAATTCTTTAAAGCTGGCAATAAACCAATATCTGGAGATATTGGTTTAAGTAAAAGTGCAACAACACCTATCGTAATTAATAATATAAATGATGTATATGCTAGAACAATAGAATCATATGGTACATATCATCCAATAAGAGGTGGATTCGGTTATGATACACAACCTCAATTACATGTGGGGTTAATTGCAACTCCTCAATTAAAACCAACAGATAATTCAACTAGTTATTTAAATAGCGCATGTTATTGGAAAGTAGAATGTTCAATAGAAATTAAATGTAATATTACATCAGCATTTGGCAAAGGATTTAGTGTTAGTTGGCCTTTAGAAGCAACTTTTTGTGCTAATTATGATAGAGCTTACACAGATGGTCAAACATTATTCGGCGTTACAGATGACGATAATGGAAAAGTAAATGCAATTTTAAATGAAGAAGATGAAGATGAAGAATATGATGTTATAAATAAAACACAACATTTAAATTTATAATTTTATTTTTTATTGTAATATATTATATTTTTTCAATAAATGATAACTTGACAAAGGATGTGGTTTTTTATTATAATTTTTTAAATTTTTATATGATCTCCACTTATAAATAAACATTCTAGATCTAAAAGCTTTATCATTTGGGAATACATCGTTATTTGATAGAACAATAATTGGTGTTCGCATGACTACAGTATCATTTGAATATTTAACTTTAGCTGCAACAGTATCTCCACCAAATAACATTTTTAATGTTTCAGTTGCTGACGGCTCCAGTATAGGTTCGTTCCATAGAATTATTCTCTTGTCTACGCATTCCATTAATGGAAAAGAACTATAACGATTAAAATTGCCAACTTGGCCAAAATTTAAACAAAAATGTATAAAAGTATCAAAAAAATAATTTTTACCAGCATTTGGAGATGATAATATAAATAAAGTATTTTTTTTAGGAATATTTTTATCAATAACATTATATAAATTAATTAAAAATTTTATTATTTCATTATAATCATTATAAAATTGAAATTTTAATACGTCATCTAAAATATTTACTGATTCTTGAATAGAATAATAATAATTATATAAATTACCAACTGGTGCGTTGAAAATTAAATTTTGTGGTTCAACAGATTGTAAATATAAAAAAATTTCCTGGAAAGTTAAATTATTTATATAGTTATTTACTATTCTTATACAATTTTTTATTAAAGTAGAATTTAAGTCAAAGAACCGAAATTGCGAAGATAGCCACATTGATGTATTTAAAATATGGCTTATGGGAGCTGTTGGATGTTCTTTTAGAAAATCAATTATTTTGTCTCCCTTTCCTCTCTTTTGACATTTGGTATCTGTTGTAACTGATTCGTTACAGATACTAATAACTTCATTATTGTTTTGTAATTTGGATCCAAAGGAGATTGGATTATAAATGTTGAACGAAAATTCGCTTCCGTCCACCATTCCTTCTTCGGCTTCTTGCAGATCTTGGAAAAATCGTATACATCTAGTTTCACAACTTGGAAACCACGTTCCCCCGGCGATGTTATAGTATATGTACTCCCTGGAATCTTTCTGCAAATAGATTGACAGATTGATCCAGTGCTGGAGCGTGAATTTCCAACTTGGAATAACGCGTCGAGCGAATCTTCTAGTGATACGTTCCTGGAAGCAGGAATTGAAGGAACATCGGCAGGAATTGTTGGAGTAATTGCAGTCGTGGATGACATGGATGTGATTCCCGTGATGTGCGATGATGAGGATGGTCCCTGAAAATTTTCTACATAATTGTTGGTAATCCATGTTGATGTTTCCAACGTCATAGATTGTTCCAAATACATCGTGGACCACTCGCTGTTTAATAGGATTATGATTAAATGCTTCAACGAATACTTGCCTAATTCTTTCTTTTGGGCAAGAATTATTTTCTGTGCATACAGGAGGGAGTCCATCAACGTATGTAGAGATCGTTTCGCCTCGTACTGCTTCTGTTTCAAAGAGAGAGAGATCAAAATCTCCAATGTTGTATTCGCATGAAGAAGGAATTCCTTTGTCCATAGCAGCATCACCAATGAAAGAAGCGAAATATGCGTTGAGTTCTCTGGAAGAAGACTCGCCTTTTTCATTTCTGCTTCGACATCCAATTTCTTTTTTTTGGTCATCTCCTGATTGTCCTCTGCTTTCCTTTTCTTCCGTTTCTCCTTCACTATCGTTTCCTCCACTGCTTGCGTATTCGGCATTACTGATACTTCTTCGTAATCGCTTAATCTTTGTCCAAGTTGAATCTCCTGCTCGTTTTCTGACTCCAATGGAGAATCGTCGTCTAATACTACTGGCTCGCGAATCGTCACTTTTTTCGTCGGTGCCATCTTCTTCACTTGAATAATTATACGAACACTCACTTTCGCTACTAGAATTCATTTAAGTTACTTGAGAAATTTACTGCGCTTATATACTCTTTTGCAAAATAAGTCGTTAACTATGCGCAGTAAAAATAATAAAACATTATGGCGACGACGACGACGACGGCGATGCCGACAGCGCAGTCAATAGTGGCAAAGCTGAATTTTCCATTCGGCAGCTATCGGCCGAAGGCCATGATATAGCTAAGCCATGAATATTTAATGAGAGCATTACTGAGACCTTATTCTTATGTAATTAATTCTTCACGATATAAAAGAAAACATAAATTATTAAAAGCTTTGAAAACTTACAAAAGTGGCAATATTTGCATCTCTGATGTGTGAAGTATGGGGAGTTGTGTCGAGGAATGAAGGAGCAAAGGGATACTAAAGCCAAATACACACTATTCGTGCCGGTCACGGTCATTCAAGCATCCGTCAAATATTCTTGAATGCCTTTTAATAGGAAGTATTCACAATACCGATCACGTTCCAGGCACAGTAAAGCAAGACCGCCGCGTTTTTTCAAAAAGAATACTTGACCGACGGTTGAACGGCAGTGTGGACTGCATCGCTTGCTTGTGGATTTCGTTCAGATGAAATTGTACGCGTTCTAGCGTAGGTATCGGCTTGATGTGCCAGCATATGTGTGAGTGTGGAATAAATACGATCGACGCCATCCACTTCGTTTAACTTTTTTTTGTTTTTGTTGTTTTCTCTCCTATTAGTTCAACTTCGGCATTTATTAAAAGAATAGTTAGCATTGAACAGCGTACTTGCATTCTTATTATTACTTCATATTAATTTTATATATGGGCATTTCCACAAAAAGGTCAACCACGAGTGCAAAATTCAAACTGTTCCTGAAAACTTTTTGTTGATGAATAATAAATGTCAAATGTGTTTATGTTATAAATATAAAGGAATTTTTATTTTCTTTTAATTTTGAGCCGATATATACAACGAATATACAAAATCTACAAAAATCTGACTCTTTTGACCAAATATACCAAATTTTTTCCTTGTTATATTTCCTTATTCAAAGTAATACTATGATGTTTTTATAATTTAAAAATCTTCTGCTGATAGTAACATAATGTTCAACAAGCAGACAGACTGAGTGGAGATCGTATAACGGTAGTTTTTTGTGTTTGCTTCTGCTTATATTCGTATGTCGCGTCCGTTACCGAAAAACAGCATTTATTGTTCTCATTTGTGCACAAAGTGTTGAAGTGTAAATTGCTTTCAGACTATAAGCAGATAAATCATTTCACTTAAGAAAAGTAATAATTGGCTCTTGGCAAAATCGATTAATAAAATTTATTGGTGTTTGAAATTCGTCGCGTCCGTTACCGTAAACCTTAAATATTAAATAAAGTCGTAGAAATAGCACAAAATTAAAATTTCATAGAATGCAAAAACGGCAAAAGAAACAAGAAAAGCAATAACAATGAAGTATAGAGAGAAAATGAAAGAAAACGTCGAGAAATGGCAGGAATACAAGAAGAAAGAAGCTCAAGCAAGAGTACCGAAAAAGATTATCGCAAAAAATTAAAAGTGATAGCAATTTATTAGAAAAGAAGAAAGAAAAGGACCGTGTTAGACAGCAAGTTTTTCGGCAAAAAAGGGCATAAATAATAAAATTTGCAAGATGGAATCAGCGTTCAAGCTACTGGGAGAAAGGATACAATGCTAATAAATGGGAAAGTAGTCTCAAAACGTTTTATGCTTATGACCTTAACAGAAGCATATCAACTTTTCAAAGCCGAATATAACCTTCACATGGCAAAGGTGCTGTAGATGGAATAGGTGCCGTAGTTAAACGAAAAGTCTGGCAAATTGTTAAAGCAAGAAATATTGTTCTCGGTGATGCTTCATCCTTCTATGAATGTGCTAAGAACAACATTGATGGACATTTTGTATATCTTTGGAACACAAATTGATAGTTTTTTTAATCAACTGTCAGAGTTATGGCAAAATGTTCCAAATATCAAAGGAGTTAAAAGTATGCATTGGTTTTCATATTTCGACAGTAAATGTATTGAAGTTGCTCGGACCGCCTATTCATTAAAGAAAATAATTAAAATAGACCATACTAAAAACTAATAACTTTCTTCTTAATTTTTTAAGTCATTTTTACTATAATGTTACTTGAATTTTTAATTTACGTTATTGTTTTGCTTTATTTTCAATAAAATTGAAGTGTTATAATGAAAAAAATTGTATTTCTTGGCTCATGGAAAATTTTGTCGCGTCCGTTATGTCGCGTCCGTATTTCTTCTATACTCAATTTAAAAAAACTAAGAGACAATTTTCATATTTCATAAACCTACGAATAACAGTCACCTGTTCGCATTTATTAATTATAAATATATATATATATATATATATATATATATATATATATATATATATATATATATATATATATATATATATATATATATATATATATATATATATAAATCTTTAATTTGCTGAATTGTGTATATTTATGAATGCGCCTCAAAAAAACTTCTAATTTTTGTCGCGTCCGTATCACTTTATAATTGCTCATAACTACGTACTTATTTGTAGTAGATCCTTCCCGTATATATTAAAATCTAGCACTCCGTCAGCCCTTTAAAACGAGATCAATATATATAAACTTTTACTTTGTCTGATTTATTTTGGACGCACTTAAAAGCGTACGAATGTCGCGTCCGTTACCGTGGAAATGCCCATATGTATGTACAAAATATAGGTATGAGGAGCAGTTGGTTGAGCTGGTGCGAAGCCATGAAAGTCTTTTTGACTTACAGTCGGCGCAATACAGCGTCTTTAATAAAAAAAAATTATTTGAAAAGAAATTTCTCTTGCAAATATTTCCACAAATACATAAAGTTGGAATTAGCATCCACATTTGAGAAGTTGGACTGGCATGTGACTGGCATGTGACTGGCATGTGAATGGATAAAGTGAATACATTGCGTTCCGTGTGACCGTGACTGGCATGTGACCGTAACGAATAGTGTGTATTGGGCCTAAAGAATTAGAATTAGGAGCACAGGGAGGCGAATATTAAGAAATTGCCGGTCAAAAGAGAATTAAACCTTTTTACAGTATTCTAACAAATAACAACAGTTTCAATAATCACAGACAAATCTTCAAAATTTGTCAAAAATGCAGCTAAACGAATTAAGTTAACGACTTTACGCTTTTGATTAAACAGAAGTAGTGTTTCTTTATTTAATAATGACAAAACAAAATTTTTTGTTTGTCGAATTAATTTTTTTACTTAAACGCAACTGCAATATTTCAACTTGTGGATCTTGAGGGTTTATTGACAATGTGAAATTATCAAAAAAATTGTATGTTTTCAGTTATTTTGAGAAGTTAGTGAATTGAGGAATTACGATAGTTAAAGTTAAAGGGGGTGCACTGTATTTTTACCACATATACATCAATTTCTAAACCTCCTCACACTAGCAGAACTCGCGCCAATGCATTCACATCAAATGTCTATTCTATATGTTCTTTGACAATAGTATTGCTGGCAATTTTCACCCCGCTGGTCATAAACAAACCAATTTTTAATTTAACAAACTGGTGGGTTTTGGAAAAATCACTGTTTGGGGTTGTCGTTCGTTAAGATTTTTATACTATTCTCGCTCCAAAAAATACCAAATTCAATGTAATCAAATATTTTTCTGATTAATAATGTGTATCATGATTAATATTAGGTACACTTCTCTATATTCAACAAAAGTCAACAAAAGTTCAACAAATTAAAGAAAATATTTATCTATCAGCATTAAACTATGTTGTTCAACTATGAAACTTTAATTTAAATGTTTAGTAATAAATAAATATATATATATATATATATATATATATATATATATATATATATATATATATATATATATATATATATATATATATATATATATATATATGTATATATATATATGTAGGGGTATTCTATTTTATAGTATGATGACTTCAATAAAACACGATTTTGGCTAATGTTTAATATTTTAATTAATGTTTAGTTAATTAATGTTTGTTTAATGATGGTAAATCTTATGTCTAGGGTATGATTATATTGTAATTAAACTGGTATTAATTATTATTAGCTTATTCTAAATTTCACAACTTTAGTCAACTTTAATCGGCTTTAGAACTTTTAGATCAACTTCACTTTACGAGCGTTGCACAGAGACTATATCGTCTCTCTCTTTGTCCTTTAATATAAGTCTGTCTGTTCTCATTCCATTAGTCACATTGTACAATTTCTAGAGTGTTGTCCGTTGAGTTTAAATTATGGTGTTATTAGACTATATGGGCATTTCCCACAATTCGGCCTTTCTGACCAGTATTCGACCCGAATATCTCTGACCATCTTTTCATATTATCGGCAACAGTGTTAGTCTTGATAGGACCCTCCTGATGTCCAACCTTTTCGACCTCGTATCTACCGTTATGTAGTTTCTTCGTGACTTTATATGGACCTAAAAACTTTCTTCTCAACTTCATTCCAGTACCGAACTGGGTCCGCTTAATGGCAACTAAGTTCCCTACTTCATACTCTTCTTCAGGCTTCCTCTTTTTATTGAAAGATTTGCAATTTTCAATTTGAATTTTCTCTATATTACTTTTAGCTTCGACTCTTACGGACTCTCGCTCCTCATTAAATTCTTCTATACTTTCGTTATCTAACATAGCTCGAAGCTCTGGAAATTCCGGTAACTTCATTTCTACTCCTGTCAATAATTTAAATGGAGAATGCTGAGTACTTCTTGGTGGTATCGAATTAATAACCATCTGTACACGACGCACATGTTTTTACCAGTTTTCGGGCTTTTCCAAATTTAACTTTGTCAACATAGGTACTACTATCTTGTGGATTCTTTCCACCTGGCCATTACCCCTTGGTACACCAGTAGTTATTAAGAGATGTTGAATATTCCCTTCTTTACAATACTCTTCAAAAGCGTTTGAGGTAAATGCTGCACCTCTATCTGAAATAATCCTAGCAGGATTTCCAAAAAACTGAGGACTGTCTTTCCAAACATTCTGTCGATTTAGTGGGATACAACCAAACAAACTTAGTAAACGCATCTACTATAACGGGTTGTACGCTTTGTGTGTGGCTTCCATTGGTCCTACGTGATCAATATGATACATCACCAATGGCCTGCCTTCTTTACTTATGGGATTCAAAAATCCTTCCTTATTCCCCGTCTTCGCTTCCGTTATAATGCATTCAATGCAGTTTTTAGTAACTTTCGCTACTTTAGACGACTACTTTGTTATAAAATATTGCTTTTCTATTAAATCTTGTATTCTCTTAGCACTAAAATGTCCTTGCTTGTGAGTAATCTTCATTATTTCCTCTTCCATCGGTTCTGGGACTACAATAAGTTCCTTATTGGGATCCTTATACAATAACCAATTCCTGATAAAATAATCTTCATATTGGTCTCTTTCCACGATAGCTTTTATCGCTTTTGTAAAATCATCTGACATCTGAGCTTCTTTGAGACGATGTGAAAAACTTCCTTCTACTAATAGACAGTTAACTCTGCTGAGAGCGTCAACATGTCTCATACGATTTCCTGGGCGATGTTCAATTTCATACATGAACTCCTGCAAAAACATAGCCCATCTCGCAATGCGAGGCGGAACGTAATCTTTATCCATGGTCATTTTAAATGAGTTATAATCTGTTATAATCTTGAATGGCATACCTAGCAAGTAAACACGCCATTTCTTTAGAGCTTCTATAACCGCCAAAACTTCAAGTTCGTAAGAATGATACCTCTCCTCACATGGTTTCGTCTTACGACTCATGTACTGTACAGGGTGCATTTTCTGATCTTCAGAATCCTTCTGAATCAGTACGCCTCCGTATCCATATTTACTGGCATCTGTATGAACTTCTGTAACAGCACTTGGATCAAATAGTTTCAATGTTGGGGCATTCACTAATTCATCTTTCAGCTGTTGAAATGCCGTCAAAACTTCATCTGTCAACTTAAACGTAACATCCTTTCTTAATAAATCTGAGAATGGTTTATCAATAATTGCGTAATTATTAATAAACTTTCTGAAATAGGACGTAAGTCCTACAAACTTGTGAACCGCTTGGCGATCCTTGGGAACTGGATAGTTCCTTACAGCTTCCGTCTTTTCCTCCGATGGTTTAATCGAACCATTTTCAATGTCGTATCCTAAAAACTTGACCTTTCTTTGTAAAAACTGACACTTTTTCCACTTTATTTGAAGTCCGCTTTTAGCAGCTTGTTCTAAAACTAATTTTAGCTTCTCTACACCCTCCTTTTTTTATTTGACAATCTTTCAACTTTACACCTTTAATTTTATATAACAACTTTACAACTTTACTCCTTAAATTTTTTAATTGACAACTTTACTACATAAAATATATATTTTATAAAAAAAAATATCTTCTTTGACATTTCTGCATTCATTTACCTTCACCTCAGCTCTTTGGTGTCATGTACCGCTTTGCAACCTCTTCGTTTGTTTCTTCTTATGACGTCACTAGGCAATTTTTCAACATTCGTTTTATCTTCTGTTGGATTATGACGCGTTTGTTTTGAATTTTTATATATTACGATCAAAAAAAATTCTGCTTCAACGTTTACGTCTTTATTTGCGTTTGCTGCTCTCATATTCTGTATCAATTTCAAATGTTTCTGTTCGTTTCTCTGTACATACACACGCACTTTGTTTTTTATTTGATTGCTTCTCGCTCTCTAACTGTTTGTGTTTTTGCAAACGTTTTATTTTTATTTTTTTTAAACCGTTCAAAAAAAGGGTTATTTTTTTTTTTTTTTTTGTTTCACTTCTCAACTGTTGCAATTTTTTTCGTTTGAGAGAACAACTGACAGTTTATTTTCTCTGTTCAACGTTTCATTTATTTTTATAGTTATGCTCTTTGCTTTTGTCGAACACGAGTGTAGGTGTGTGTTTTGTTTAACAAACAATCAACTTTTTTTCAATTTTAATATTTTTAATTTATTAAAATGCATTCACTTTTTATTGCATTAGTTTTAAACACAGTTTTTGACTTTGTCCCAAATTTTGTACACTATCCCGGTTGAGCCCCCAAATTTTGTAGGGGTATTCTATTTTATAGTATGATGACTTCAATAAAACACTATTTTGGCTAATGTTTAATATTTTAAATAATGTTTAGTTAATTAATGTTTGTTTAATGATGGTAAATCTTATGTCTAGGGTATTATTATATTGTAATTAAACTGGTATTAATTATTATTAGCTTATTCAAAATTTCACAACTTTAATCAGCTTTAATCGGCTTTACAACTTTTAGATCAACTTTACTTTACGAGCGTTGCACAGAGACTATATCGTCTCTCTCTTTGTCCTTTAATATAAGTCTGTCTGTTCTCATTCCATTTGTCACATTTTACTATTTCTAGAGTGTTGTCCGTTGAGTTTAAATTATGGTGTTATTAGACTATATGGGCATTTCCCACATATATATATATATATATATATATATATATATATATATATATATATATATATATATATATATATATATATATATATATATATATATATATATATATATATATATATATATATATATATATATATATATATATATATATATATATATATATATATATATACGAGTATATATATTTATTTATTGTTTTTTATAAGAATTAATTATTTATTTTAAAACTCAAATTTTAAAACTAGCAACTAAAAAACCATTTTAACCCAAATTGAATTTGGCCATCAAAATTTCGGCTCTGCTTCGCTCTTCAAAAGGCCGGAAAGTCTCTTCTCTGCAGGCGAGATCGCCTTAACGGTTTTACGATGGATTTAGCTAGTGGATTCGGGTCATTTTCCAGTTTTGCTATGTATTTCTGCTTTCTAGACTTTATTTCTGTGATAATTGTTAGTATTTTCAGGTCTTTGTGAATATTATTATTTCGTTACGCATGTACCGTGGAGCACCGGTTATTAACCTAAGTATCTTTGTCTGAAACCTTTGAATTATGGCAATGTTAGAAACGAATGCATTACTCTACAGTTGAATCCCGTACAACCATATCGGCTTAATTACTGCATTGTATAGGAGGATTTTATATTCTAGACTTAAGGTAGATTTATGGTTAATTAGTCAATGCAGATTGGCGACCTTCAACTTCATATGCAAAATTTTAGCTGAAATGTACGTACGCCAAGCTAAGCGCCTGTCTAAATGAATGCGAGGTAAGTGACTTCATTAGCTTGTGGAAACTCAATATTATTGAGCCGAATAGCTGGACATGTACCAGGCTTCAAAGAGTATGTTATATGCTTGCTTTTTTGCTCATTGACCTTTATATGCCACATTCCTAGCCATTCTTCTACCTTAAATAAGTGCTTTATCGAACATTTATTACAACTAATTATGGCGGTATAACCAGCAAATGTTGAAATTAGTGTGCTTTCACTTATAGGAGTATCAGATGTAAAGACTACATATAATGTAGGGCCTAGAACGCTACCTTGGGGCACACCAGCTGAAATTCGAAAATCTCCGGAAATAAATTCGTTTACTTTTACACTGAAACGTCTATTGGATAAGTAGGACTCAAGCATTTTTTGATAGCTTTTTGGAAGAAACTTTTTGATTTTAAGCATCAGTCCTTGATACCTTATTAAATGCTTGGGCCACGTCAAGGAATATTGCAAAGCGAAACTCCCCCAAGTTCAAATGCTTTTCTTATTTCATTTGTAATTCGATACACTTGCTCAATAGTGCTGTGCTTTTCATGAAGAAAAGCAGATAGTTTATTTAGTAGTAGTTTCTCAAACAATTTGGAAAGACAAGGCAACAGGCTGATAGGTCTATATGATGACGGCAGCGTTGCGTCTTTTCCAGGTTTAGCTATCATACATATCTGAGACTTCCTCCATGCATTCGGATAGTAACCGATGTCCGAAACTGCGTTAAAAAGCTTACAGAGAAATGCTGATGCAGAATCTGGTAACTGTTTTAGCATTTTCGGGGTAATATTTGGAATCCAGGTGATTTTTTTGATTCAGTTGCTGAATATGTTTGGCTATTCCAGGAAGGGAAATTTTAATAGGCTGAGCAATCTCAGTACTGCAAGGTAAGGCAGGCAATGCAAAGGAGTTTGTAGCCATATTCGGCTGGAACACGTTGCATACATGTCGTGCAAAGCAGAGTGCTTTTTCTTTATCGCTTTGAGCCCATGCGCCGTTTAGGTTTTTTAGAGGTTTTACACCTTCCATTAAAGTTTTTCGATGCCTTCCAAAGGGAATACCGTTCGGTAGAATTTGGGGTTACCTTCTTCAGGTACTCTTTTAGGTTCTTATCCTCCTCCTTTGTAAGAGCATCTTTAAGAGCCCTTTCGGCTGCTTTAAGATTGTATTTAGAGATGGGTGAGCGATGTTTCTGCCATTCTCGGCGCAGCCATCGTTTCTGTGCTACAAGTTTTTCAATTTGGCTATTTGTACAGGCATACTTGCACTTTCTAGAAGTATTTTTTGGCGTTGCCACTACGGCTGCAGTCGCTAGCATGGAGTTGAAAATATCAATATTATTATCTATATCATCTGCATGTTTTACCTCAACTCTTGTAGAGATATGACTACTAATATACTTTTTGTATTTTAACCAATCGGTTTGGTTGGTCCCTAGGCGAAACTGTGGGCTTGTATATTCTGGTTGTTCATAAAGGTTGATTATTACAGACGAGATAGAGATGGATGAGCGATGGGTCTGCCATTCTCGGCGCAGCCGTCGATTCTGGTCTACAAGTTTTCAATTTGGCTATTTGTACAGGCATACTTGCACATTCTAGAAGTATTTTTTGGCGTTGCCACTACGGCTGCAGTCGCTAGCATGGAGTTGAAAATATCAATATTATTATCTATATCATCTGAAAGTTTTACCTCAATTCTTGTAGAGATGTGACTACTAATATACTCGTAATTTTTGTATTTTAACCAATGGGTTTGGTTGGTCCCTAGGCGAAACAGTGGACTTGTATATTCTGGCTGTTCATAAAGGTTGATTATTACAGGCAAGTGATCAGAGGACAGATCGACATAGGTTTCCATTGATACTAAATACCTATCTATATTTTTAGAAATAGCAAAATCATTAAGATCAGGAATTTTCTTTGGGTCTGTTGGCCAATAAGTGGGCTGTCCTGACGAGACAAAATCGAATTTACTATGTCTGTTAGTTATTGCATTGTACAATTGTCGGCCTTATGGATTAATTAGGCTGGAGCCCCAGTATTTATGTTTCGCATTATAATCACCGCCAGCTAGAAATCTATCACCAAGCGAATCAAAAAGTTCATTAAATTGAGTTTCTGTTACAGTAAAAGGGGGTGGGCAGTACATAGCTGAAAGCGTCAGGTCTTTGTCATGATTTTTAATAGATACTGATGTAGCTTGCATCCATTGCATCGAATGCGATTGCATAAGATGATGCTTAAGCCGATTTCTGATTAGTATAGCCGTAGCGCCGTGTGCCATACCATCAGGATGATTAGTGTTATAAAATTTGAAGCCTGGGAGATGAAAGTTGCATTTGTTTGTGAGATGTGTTTCGGACAAAAGCGTAACACCAATTTCGTGGTCATGCAGAATCCTGTTAAGGACTAGTTTATGCTGGTTAACGCCGTTTGCGTTCCATAAACATATTTTTAACAAACTCATTTTTTATTTACAAGAGTTTGGATCATCTGATTTTGAGCTTTAATCAAATCTTGTAGAATATTTTGCACTGTAGACATGAATTGAGTCATACACTGAGTAAGATTTAGAATCATGGCTTCTACTCCACTATTAGATGAATTGTTATTGTTAACTTGCCGTGCGTTGCCCTGCAGAACACTTGCGTAGGTTGCTTGACCAGAATTAGGTTTTTGAATAATAGGGTCACCTATCAGAGGATTTGTGGTGGCAGGCTGAATATAAATAGGATTGTATACCCTGCGACAATTTTAATTTGAAATCTTTTATATACAGGTCAACCTCAGTAATTAGCCGTGTGGCTCCCACCACAGTTACTTAATTTCTTTGCGGATTTGTCAGCTGTAGATAAGGTGCAACTACTTGTAGGGTGGAAATCACCGCAAACTATTCTTGACAGTTCTTACATTGTATTGGGCCGTTACGTTTGTGCGGTTCTTCAACCGTAATTCTGCGGTGTTAAAGATACCTGTGGTTATATATTGGGTGCGTCTCGTTCTTTTTAAGCTGGGTTGAGTTGGGGAGCAGTTCAACTTTAAATATAGGTTGTGGTAACTTATTTCTATTCACAATATTAATCACAACCTTTACGGGGAACCCTTGCTCTTCAAGAGCCTCTTTTATATCGCCAGAGGCTTCGATTTCATTAAAAAAAATAAAAAGGCCTTTAGAGCTCTTTAGCTGATAGGAATAATAATTTTTTGTTGTTCCCCGTTAAAGACGCTTTAATCGAACAGTTATGGCAACTAAGTATGGCGGTATCATCCGTAAATGTAACTCATTGTCAATTAATAATTGTATTGATTTCTCATTGTCTAAATTTACTTTTAAAAATTTCATTGTTAATTTATCCTAATGTTGGTTTTCAATGTTATCTGTCACTTTAAATTTATATATTATGTTAAATCTTATTAATGTGTATTTTTACTCACTTCATATTAACTCTAGTCTGTAAGGATTTCTGTTATCCATAGACTCAATAAAGATAAAGATAAAGATAAATGTTGAAATTAGTGTGCTTTCACTTATATTAGTATCAGATGTAAATACTACTTATAATGTAGGGCCTAGAACGCTACCTTGGGGTACACCGGCTGCAATTGGAAAATCTTCGGAAAAAAATTCGTTTACTTTTACACTGAAACGTCTATTGGATAAGTATGTAAGGACACAAAATCTGGCATCTCGGTGATAATAAAATTGTACAAAACACGAAGTATTTATTCAGAAAATAAAAGCAATTTCGCGCAATCATGAAAGTGCAAAATTTTCTGCGTTGAAAGAGTGTCGAGTGAAGTGATTCCGAGAAGTACTAACTTAATATTATTTACTTTCTAAAGAAAGGGTAAAAACAAAAACAAAATATATAAAAATAAAAACAACAAATAATTATAAAGTGACAAACAGCAAATAAACACAAAGTGAGACAACCGCAAAATAGCTCTGCTATTATACGGTTATGTATGGACATATATACATTAAATTAAAAGCGGAAAAAAATGTATGTAGACCGTACCTCACCTAGAGGAGAAGGAGGTCAACAACAACAACAACAACAACTACAAAAACAGCAACAGCAGCAAGAGCTACAACAGCAGCAGCAGCAATACCAAGAACAACAGCAACAGCAGCAAGAGCTACAACAGCAGCAGCAGCAACACCAAGAACAACAACATCATGAAGAACAACAACAGCATCAACAACTGCAAATACAAAAGAAACACATTCTTTCGAATCCGCTCCAAAATTCCTGGAGTCCTCAATGGCCCTCGCCCCAATTAGTCTGGTCCTACCATAATAAAAACAGGTCACAAAAAACTGTCCAACAACAAATTGAACAACTTCAGCGCCAGCTTCAGCTGCTATATAAACAACAACAACCAGTTGCCTCTTCCCCAAGTCACAGTAAGTGTACCCCCTCCCCACGATGAGAACTGGAAAACGGCAGAGAGAGAGTCCAGGTAAGACAAAAATCACTCAAAAACAAGCGAAACTTGATAAATACTGGCTAGGTGATCCGAAGGAAACCGATATCGATGTTTGTCCCTAGAAGAAATTGAAGAATGCAACCAAAACACAGAACATAAAGAATAAGTCTCTAAGCCGCTGCCAATATTTGTTGACAAAGTTACAGATATTGCTCCTTTAATTAAACTATTGTCTGAAGCTGCTCCAAATTCATACGAATAAAAGTTCATAAACAATGAGCAAGTTAAATCCGGGCATTTTTTCCAGAAGTCTATAAGACAATAGTTAACCAGCTTGACGAAAAAAACACAGATTTTTCACCTATAAGTCAAAACAAGAAAGAAGCTTCACAGTAGTACTCAAGAATATGAACCCATCTATAGGCACAGATAAAATAACCCACGCCCTGCAAAACCTCGGTCACTCTGTCACGAACATTTGGAACATAAAGCAAAGAAATACAAAAACTTCTGCCAATGTTTATCATTAAGCTTAAAAGAAACCCAAAAAATTAAGAAATTTATGAAGTCAAATACCTGTTCCATACGAAAATTGTATTTGAGCCCCCACAAAGGTTGTGTAGTTTAGAAAAATCTGCACAAAATGAAATACCCAAAATTAAGGAAAAAAGACAATTTATCCATGAATCCTACCCAACAACAGGAAGTTCCGGTAAAACCCAGTACATCAAAGAAAATCAAAATATACTTTCATACGCTCAGGTACTAAAACACTCTACATAATTAACACTCTACGCAATTAATGATTTACAACGATCGTAGCCATTAATACTGCTCCTGCAGAAACCCAAGCTCCTCACGACTAAGAATTACTCATCCTCAATCCAATAAAAATTATGCTATGGAATGCTAATGGACTGTCACAACATTTACTAGAAATTAAAAAATTCATTAAGGAATAACATACGAAATAGATATACTCCTAATATCTGAAACCGATTTCACCGACTATAGCCATTTTCAGATTCCGAACTTTAAGTTGCACCCAGATAATAAGGCTCATACAGGTACAGCAATATTAATACGCAATAATATAAAATACTGTCAGAGCACATCTTATCGCACAGAAGCTATACAAGCCACGAATATAATTGTTGATGACTGGAAAGGGACAAATTCAATTTCCGCAGTCTACTGCGCACGTAAACACGCAATAAAAATACTATGAAAAATTATTTAAGAATCTTGGCAATAGATTCCTAGCTGGAGGTGACTATAACGCAAAGCACACATACTGGGTTTCCCGTCTCACTACACCAAAAGGCCGACAGCTTTATGCGGCTATTGGAAAATTAAATTTATTCCCCGTCTCTTCATATACACCAACATACCGGCCAACAGATGTAAGAAAAATTCCCGACTTGTTCGACTTCTGTGTGACGAAAGGCAACATGCTTAGTGATCTTAAATGGAACCCATGTTTTGGTCGAGCTTAATTACAATCTGGCCCTTCTTCCCAACCAATGTAGCTTACATAATCACAAAACTGATTGGAATCGCTTCCGATATATGGTATCTTCCACAATTGATTTAAAACTATCACTGAAATCTAAAGAAGACATCATTGCGGCTGTTGAACACTTCAACAACTGCCTGCAACAAGCTATGTGGGACTCCACACCCCACTGAATGAACGAAAATCATCATCTCCAAGCCTATAAAAGAAAAACTGAGGGAAAAGCAATATGCAAGAAAAAAGTGGCAACAAACTAGACATCCTGAAGACAAGAAAAAACTAAATGCACTTAAAAAAGAACTTAAAGATATAATTAATAACGAACGAAACACCCAACTTCATCATTACCTCAGTGATCTCGATGCAACAGTTGCTACAGAATCCTCTCTCTGGAAAGCAACTAGGACTCTAAAGAGACCCACAATGTCCCAATAGTTACCTAAAAGTGACTTTGAAAGAGCAGACACATTTGCCCGACACTTAAAAAGAGTGTTTACCCCACACGAAATCGAGCCCCCAGCCTGTGTAACAGAAGAAGTGCAAATTGTTCCGAGTAATACCCATCAGATGGACCTACACATACGTAAATTTTCCAAATCCGAAGAGAAAGCAGCTATTGATAAGTTAAATATTAAAATAGCCCCTGCGTACGACCTTATCACTGGTAAAATAGTAACACAACTTCCAGAAGAAGGAGTTCCATTCCTAACTAACTTATTTAACGCGGTACTAAGATCTGAATACCGTATGTCCAAACTGGTTTTAAAATTGCTTAGTACAAGAGTAGTTTGCTATCGATTGAGACTTTGGAGTTTCGATTCAAGAGCCAGTGTGATTTTCGTTTTGTAAATATATGTGTTTTCCAAGTTAATCTTCTGTCGAGACGCAACCCAAGGTATCTATCCTCATCACATTGGGGCATATTTATGTCGTTGAGTTTAACGGGTGGGCAGGTGTCTGCTTTTAGAGTGAATGCAACTTGGACCGATTTTGTTTCATTCAACTTGATTCTCCATTAAATTTAGCCAGTCAGAAATTTTGTCCAGCCCTTTTTGGATTTTAGAGGAAGCTAAGTGTGGGAGAGTGTCAACGGTTAAGACATCTCATCTGCAAAGGTACCTTTGGAGACTCCTTCAGCTGGTGGTAAGATTGTTCTTGAGCTTCCTTCACTAAAAATTTCGGTGTGTAAGATAGGACTTGATTAACACATACTCGTAGTAGTTAATAAGAAGTATAGTTTTTAATTTGTGAAACAAGGCATCGTGCCAAACGCGATCAAATTCTCGCGAGATGTCAAGAAACGCCGCTGTACAATATTTTTCCTGTTCGAATGAAGTGTGTATATACTCAACAATCCTTTGAACCTGTTCGATTGTACTGCGCTTTTTCCTAAATCCAAATTGATGATTTGGAATTAGTTTTCGCTCCTAATTAGTCAATTATAATTTTTTTGGTCCTTATACGTATTTAATAAAAAACATTGTTAATTATATTTTATTTATCGACAACACAAAGAAGTTTTAATATTATATTAATATGTCTGTTTGAGACGTATCACTTTCTACAGGGTTTGCACATTTTCATATATTTCTACTTTAAATTGAAGGCATATTGTGTAGTGCAGCACAAACATTGGGAAATTCTGCCATTTTTTCGGGCTGTACCGGCTTCTCTTTTCATTGAATAGAATTTTCCAAAAAGCTTTTAATATGCCGATTGTTCTTTCAACAACGCATCTCTCTTTCAAGTGCACATCACTCAAATGTGATTCCATTGAACTTTCTTGAGGATTTCTATAGGGTGCTAACAACCAAGGTTTAAGTGGATAGCCTGAATCACCTAGAAATACAATTTAAAATATTTCTAATATTGTTGCGAACACCCCTAGTAATGATACAGTGTGGTGGCCGCGGCTAGCTCGCAGCAACGGTCGTGGTTCTCAGCCCGCCACACTTCATCGGGTGGGGCAACACTAAAAGGAGTGAAAAGGCATCCAACTCACCATTTGTTTTTTTCATTCAGCCGGGCATCCTCCTCGTCGATGTCAAGCGAGCCCGCCCCATCGCTTCCGCCTTAGCCTAACATTTTAACATACAAATATTTTTTTTTCATAAACTACTCCACATCTTACTCCTATACGGACGCTGTTTTTACAATTAAATACGCAGACTATTAAATTTAAGTTAAATTTTATATATATATGTAATTACTTATCTTTATGCTCCACATTTTATTGTAAAAACATAATTATAGGAAATATTTCACTTTTGTTGCATGTCTGCAGTTTATCTTTTACGAGGCGCATTTTACATTTAAGTTTCAATTAAACTTTCCTTCTAATTACACAACTTTCCTTTTTGTTATTTAAATTGGAATCGTCACAAACACAACCATTCCTTAATTTACAAAATTTTAAAGTTCGGCTATGATCTGACAACCGATAATTCAAAAATTCAAAGAGAGCCGTGTTCTCCTTACCACCGCCTTAAATAACTTCCCTTTTTTCGTAATCCCAGTTCTTTCTTCCAATCCTTCGGACACCTCCGCTATTCCACCATTTACCGTTTCAGCGGTCAAGCTGGTCAGTCAACTCACTTTTAAATTTCGACAAGCCTGAGGCAGCGCCATCTCTACCTCAGAATTGTCACTATACTTTGACTGGCCGCATTCATCAGAAAAGCGGACAAATGGAAACAAGCAAAAGAAGGGGAGAAGCAAAACAGAAACAAACATTCTTGCTCCAAAATTAATCTTTCGTCCGATGACTTCCACACCCATGAATCGTGTGCAGCATCTCCATATTTTGAATTTATGGCCAAAACTTTATATTTGTGATTAGATTTTAAAGATTACAATTGTGAGGAATGTACTGTAGTAGAGGTTTTTATTTTAAAACTTAAATCTTTATTAATTTAAATAATTTACAATATTCAGAATACTACGAGTATATGCTATGTAAAAATAAAATAAAATTGCTAATTGTAAATTTTACATAGCCGAACTTTTCGAGTGTTGTTAACTAACTGTCCACGTGTGAAACTTGGCGAAGATTTACGATCCGCTTTCTCTCTCTCTCTCTCTCTGCCTTTCTGAAACCGTAGAACAAGTATATATAACTTCCAATAATGGAATTAAGGATATGAAATATTTTCCTGTTGAAAAACATATGCTCATTTTGCGGCTTTTGCAACTCAAAATGTGTCCCGTCTATACAGCCAATAACTTGTTGGAAAAATATCATTATTATTTATGCAAACCTCCTGTTAGCTTGAATTTTTCCATAAAATACATTTTTGGTTGTTCAAAATTAACGGGAGAAAAATGTATGAATGTTCCATATAGCTTCCTTTTCATTTCAATTAAAACTATTTTTATTATTTTTGAAAGAGTGCTTTGGCTTACAACAATAAGGAATTCATTTCCCACAGTATTTTGGAAACCTCCAGAAACCAACAGCAAAAAATTTGCTGCCAACGGAATATTTGCTGGTACCGCTGCTGACAAATGTGCCTCAAAATGCAACTTTCCAAGAACATAATTGACGGCTTCTTTAGTCATCTTAAAGCGCTTCTCAAATCTTAAAACAAAAATACATATTTTTATGTGCACCATAAAGAAACATTTATGTACTTACTCATTGTTTGACAGACTTAAAGGGTATCTGTTAGCATTTATATACTTCCTTATTTTATTCACGTGTTTTTCCTCAGAATCGGATGATGAGGAACACAAAAAAAAACTTGCATCCATTTGTATTTTAATATTAATTAATGAAAACTTCATAAATTTACTTCACGTTTTATCTTTGTTAGGACATAAACAGTATTTTTTTCTACACTTTTTCATAAATCTATTACTTAATTTCTAGCGATTTACTACTTTTTCTATACAATACTGAAACCAAACTCGATTCGATTTGTAACGAGTCCCATCATACCAAAACTCCGAACTATAGGAATTAAGTCCGATACGAAATTATTCCGCTCACCATTTCGAGAATAAGCACCGCAGTTCGCGAAACCAACATGACCACATACAATAAGTTGGAGGTATAACTTTGGAGACATTTTTGGATATAAGTAAAGTAATTGTTTTTATGGGTCAAATTGGATAAATTGTATTTAGAATTTAATAGAAATCTTAAGTTTCCAATTTTATTCCCAATTACTTTAGCGGAATGCAGTATTGAATCAGGAAGGGCGTTTGATAAACAATAAGTTTAGTATGTACATACTAATGGCGTTCGCGTCCCGATTAAAAAAAAAAAAAAAAAAAATAGTCCGTGTTGGATTTGCCTGACATCCCATCGGACGCGTCCCCAGGTGGCGGATAGGGGGACCTTTGGTAGGCAAATGACATTACTTCTGAACCTCTTAGGAGGGGCGGGAGTTATGGCTGTCTGTCTATCACAATGATGGTATAGAGAATGGGTACCATCCGCGGACCAAACTGGCTAGGGAGGAGTCCCGAACAAAAACCACTGTCTGGCGATGGACAACAACAGATTTAGTACTCCAGGTGGAACCCACGCATGTGGAAATCCAGACGCTTCGGCGGCAGGGGCACGGATTCTGGAGGTCCCAACCATCGCTAAAGTCTCTCGCCTTTATCAGTGAGAGCGCATCCTGGACGAGACGGGGATTTTTGCCGCAATCTCTTCTTCTTCAGAGACGGAGGAACGTACCCTGGATCCAGAGTGCCTGCGTCGGGAAGTCACCACAGTGGCGGAACGACCGACCAGTGGTTCTAGGGCAACCTGAACTCAAGCCAGGAGACAGAGAAAGAAGCGGCTTGCTAGGCTCGTGTAGGAGAAATCCTCACGTGGCTCTGCCGGCCCTTCTGTGTCAACTCCCTTAAAAAGGCCCAGGTCGGCGGAAGTGACACCCACGGAAGCCACCGAGCCTGCGGAGGGATTGACCGCTCAAAATCTCGCTCGCGAGGTAAGCGGCGGAAGATTGTTGCTGAAAACAGCATACCCACCTGCCCTGCAGCTGTTACTGCTGGTGGCGCCACGACCCCAAAGAGTACGAGCGAAACCTCGGTGGCGGTTAATGTGGCGGGGAAGAATGTTGCCAATAAGCTGCAGTTTGCCCAGCCCCTCGTATCCAGCAAAACCATCTGCCCGGCGAAATCTTTGCCAGTGGCGGGTGGTGAACTGGATCTTCGCCCAAGCACTTCCAAAGGTGCAGCCAAGCCATCGTACAGCGAGAAGGCTACTGGCCCGCAACCAATGGCGGTGATTGGGAAGCTGGGACCTGACCATCGGCTGACTGATGCAGAAATAAAACACTGCAAAGGTCATCTGATGTGTCGCGTCATTGCCTCCGGTCCTGAAGCTAATGCGAGGGGCTATGAGACAAAGGACGGCACTCTACAGGTGTCGTGCGCGTCTCAGGCCAACTTTGATTGGCTCATGGGTGCACTCGATTCGCGGTCTATAGCGAAGCAGGCGTGTCCCTCAGGAAGGCCATCTGCTGGATTCCGGATCCCGATCTGACGACCACAGATGTCCTTTCCTGTCTGCGTGCTCAGAACCCTGGGATCAACACGAGGCTTTGGAGAGTTCTTTCGCACACCAGGGGTAGCAACCGGGATGGTAAAGAAAGTGCTAGTCTTGTGGTGCGAGTGGATGAGGCCACTGTTGATGTCATGGTTTCTTTCCCAGATGAGTGCCTCGGACGATTCTCGTAGCTGTCGTCCTTTGACGGTAACGCAGATAAACTTGCAGCATTCTAAAGCCGCTACTGTACTCCTAAGTAGACGACTCACCCAGCTGCACACATCACCCCACATAACAACATTACAAGAGCCCTGGGTCTTTAGGGGTCGCCTCTGTGGCCTTGGCTCGTTGAAAGGGGCCACGATATTATATGACAGAAACTCGTTTAGACCTAGAGCCGGTCTTATAATATCATCCCATCTCGCAGCGACCTGCCTTGACGCATTTTGTTGTCAGGATCTGGTTGCGGCAGAGATTAGTTTGAAGAGTATCGTGATTGCATCTGCTTACTTTCCTTACGATGCTTTGGAGGCGCCACCACCTGGGAAGGTTGCGACTCTCGTAGGATTCTGTGAGCGGCGCAGTCTTGGTCTGGTTCTTTGTTGCGATGCTAATGCCCAGCATACGATCTGGGGCAGCAGCAAGTGCAATGAGCGGGGCTCTCGACTTTTCGAGTATATTGCCTCCTCCTGCCTGAACATCCACAATGTAGGCAGGCAGCCTACTTTTGTGACTACGAGAAGGCAGGAGGTAATTGACGTCACCCTGTCAAATCCAAGACTGGGGTGGTTGATCAACAACTGGAGGGTCCTCGCCGAAGACTCGTGCTCGGACCACAGATACATTGAGTTTCAGTGTGGCGAGCGGGCGCAGATGCCATTGCCCACCAGAAACCCAAGAAAAACAGACTGGCCGAAGTTCAGGGAGGCACTGCGTAGCAATCACGTGACGCCACTGAGACTTCGCAAGGAGCAGAACGTTGAGGCGGCTGTTGAGCATCTCAACACCGCTCTAACAAACAGCTTCGAGCTAGCCTGCCCAATTAGACCTCCTCTTAGCCGGACTCCTGTTCCATGGTGGAACCGAGAGCTTCAGGTGCTGAGGCGTGAGTCTAGAAAACTCTTCAACCGGGCCCTCAAGACGAATCTTGACGAGGACTGGGAACGATATCGACGTGTTCATAGGGACTACAAGAAGCTAATTCGGGACTCGAAAAGGACTTCTTTTAGAGACTTCTGCAGTGATATCGAATCCCTGAGTGACACGGCAAAACTGGTGAAAGTCCTGAAAAAGGACCAAACCGCTAAGCTGGGGTCGCTCAGGAAACCTGATGGCTCCTATACGGAGAGGCAAAGTGAGACACTCAGCTTGCTGTTGGAGTCACACTCTCCAGGAAATCAGGTAAGCATAGCCCGTCAACAACCACCTTTGGTCGGAAATGTTGTCAGGGCAGCTGCACCCTCTCGACATGATTGGTATGTCGCCAGAACTGTAGCGAATGAGACTGCTATTGGATTTGCTATCAAATCCTTTGACAACTTCAAGTCGCCCGGACTGGATGGCATATATCCGATTGTGTTGAAGGAAGGCATTGAGCTGGTGATGGCAGCACTGAAGAAGATATTCACTGCATGTCTCGCACTGGCCTATGTACCACGCTCTTGGAGGATGGTGAGGGTTGCCTTCATTCCTAAGGTTGGAAGAGACGACTACACCAATCCCAAGAACTTCAGACCTATTAGTATGACCTCGTTCATGCTAAAAAGTTTAGAACGGCTGGTGGAGCTTCGCATGCGTAGGGAGTCTCTGAAGACGCATCCACTGTCTCCATTTCAGCATGCCTATCAAAGCGGAAAATCCTGCGAGACGGCTCTGCAAAACCTTGTTGGAAGGATAGAGCGAGCCATCGACAGGAAAGAATATGCAATAGGCGTCTTTGTGGACATAGAGGGTGCGTTTGACAATGCTACTTTCGACAGTATGTGCGGCTCTGCTAGGCGGCATGGCGTAGACCGGGTCCTAGTAAACTGGATACGTTCAATGCTGGCCCAGAGAATCATAACGGTGCAGGCGGAGGAAGATTTGCTGGTGTCGTCTGGGGTTAATAGAGGCTGTCCCCAAGGTGGGGTACTGTCTCCATTGCTCTGGTGCATGGTAATCGATCCCCTGCTTAACGCCATTAATGACTCGGGGGTATACGCTCAGGCATATGCGGATGATGTTGGCTACCTTGTGACAGGTCCATCCCTTATGATTGTCTGCAGAAGGGTGCAGAGAACTCTGGATATGATTGACACTTGGTGCAGTGCGAATGGGCTATCGGCTAATCCTGTCAAGACTGGTATTGTCCTCTTTACCAGAAGGAGAAAGCTTGATGGACTTATTCTGCCTACACTGAAAGGAGTCACTATCCAGCTATCCAAGGAAATCAAATATCTTGGAGTCATCCTTGATAACAAACTTCTTTGGAAAACACATGTCGAACTGAAGACATCCAAAGCACTGTCAGTTTTTTGGCAGTGTAAGGGTATATTTGGTAAGACATGGGGTCTTTCCCCTAGTAAGGTCCTATGGATCTATACAGCTATGGTAAGACCTATTATCACCTATGCATCGATGGTTTGGATGAGCAGACTTTCTCTTGTAGGGGTCAAAAAAGCAAACTACAACGTGCTGTGGCCATATGTTGTACCGGAGCATTTCCGACTACTCCAGGCCCGGCACTTGATGCTTTGGTGAATCTCCCGCCACTAGATGTCTTCATCTGCGGAGAGGCCATTAAGGCCATCTGCAGAGTGAAACATAGTGGCCACTGGTATGGGGTGTGCTCGATGTTGGACGACGGCGCAGGCACTGACATCGATTCTGCAATCCTGTCTATGCCCCCGGACTCCATGTCGTCAACCGTCATACTAGAAAAGCGGTACAATGTGTTGCTGCCAGAGGCTCGTTCATGGTTAGATCCAGAGAACGAGCCCGGCAAACACTGCTGCCGTATTTTCACTGATGGCTCCAGGACTGAAGAGGGTTCAGGTTCTGGTGTCTTCGTGGAATCCTGTGGGACCCGTCGGTTCTTTGCCCTTGGTCTGCATGCGTCTGTGTTTCAGGCGGAGGTGTATGCGATACGTGAGGCAATGGACTTTGTTGTGGAAAACAGGTGGAAAGGCAAATCTATTTGTGTCTGCAGTGACAGCCAAGCTGCGCTCATGGCCTTGGATAGTCCGACCACCACTTCCACGATAGTCAGGTCCTGCAAATCCAGGCTAAATTGTGTTGGAAAACATAATAGTCTGACGTTGACTTGGGTCCCGGGACACGCTGGCATTGCGGGTAACGAGACCTCTGACTCCTTGGCCAGGATGGGCTCCGAGGCTGTTTTTATTGGCCCTGAGCCTGTTCTGCCACTCCCTTCCGCTGCCATCAAAGCCACTGCAAACAAGTGGGTTGTTTCGACCCACAAGCGAGCATGGCGGGCTGAGAGAGGCTGCGGATGGACGAAAATTATGCTACCTGCTATCTCTGACCGATGGTCACGGTTCCTTCTATCTTTAGGTAGGAGGGACTGCAGGCTGTTGGTTGGCGTGATGACAGGGCACTTTCTATGGGCTAGGCACATGGAAAGGATTGGCATATCAGACAGTGCGCTGTGCCCAGCCTGTGGAGAGGAAGACGAGACGGCGGACCATTTTCTTTGCGTCTGCCCTGCCTTTGCTCGAATCAGGTTCGGGATTTTTGGCACTGATGTGCTGAGGAGTAACCAACTTGGCTCCTTGGCACCACAGGATCTACTTCTACTTCTTCGGAGGTCGGGTAGATTTAAAACAGAGTAAAAGGGAACCTTAAGTGCAGTACAATGGATATATACTCTGTCTGAGTGCTGCGCTTACTAGATTGTTCCGACAAAAAAAAAAAATTAAAATAAAAAATGTACATACATACATATGTACATATATATGTATATAACATTTGAATTCGTTGAAATATCAAATTTACTTACATCGTAGCTGCAAGAACAAAATTTTTTGAACCAACTTTCCCTCAGTAGCTGTCAAAATTGAAATTATAGAAAAATGGAGACTCCAAATTGCTTCAAGTTGGCAATTTATGTTATGAAATATGTTATGCCATAAATAGCCAACGTGCTGTGTTGCAATCAGTTGTCATTTTGTTTGTTTGACAGCCATTTTTCATTTTTTCGTGACGCTCACAGTGGAAGCATCGTCGGACATTTTCGTTTTACAGCATCTATTAAATTAATAAAAACGCTAAAATGAATGGAGACTGTGCATTTGCATTCTTTGTAATAAAGGATTCACCCAGAATTTCGGTTTCCTTCATTTTTCCTCTTCATCGTATAAATAAAAAATTTTTTCAAGCGTGGGTACAGCGAACTAGATTGCTTGACGGCATTTTCAAAATGACAATGGCATAACATCGCAATGCCCACCATTAAAATATTGCTAACCATTGCAATAAAATTTGACAGATGTTATTCCATCAAAAATTGCCCGTGGAGACGTAGGGTGAGATCACCAAGCATTCCCAGCGGGAAATTGGACTAAATTAATTATGAAAATATAAAAGTTATTTTGTGAAATACCAAATCTCATTACTATCCCAACAATACAAGAGAAATATTTTTGAGTTTCTTAGTATCATAGGATATACTCGTATTTAAATTTTCCCTTAACAATTCTAACACAAGTTAAAATTCCACATTTCGAAAAGAAGTATCTTTTGGACAAGCAGTCGCTTACATCATCTTATTTGCAGCAAGATATATATGTATATACATATATATATATATATATATATATATATATATATATATATATATATATATATATATATATATATATATATATATATATATATATATACATATATATATATATATATATATATATATATATATATATATATATATATATACATATATATATATATATATATATATATATATATATATATATAAATATACATATATATATATATATATATATATATATATATATATGTATATATATATATATATATATATATATATATATATACATATATATATATATATATATATATATATATATACGAGGTGTGATCAAAAAATAAAGTATTTATTTATTCATCAACAACTATATTGTGCCCTACAAAGTAATTCCCCTCAGATATAATACACTTATGCCAGCGTTTTTTCCAATCCTCGAAACACTTCTGAAACGCTTTTTTTGGTATCGCCAACAGCTCCTGTTTCTATTTTTCTTTTATCTCCTCAATCGTAGCAAAATGCTTTCCTTTCATCGGTGAAAAGAGTTCCTGTACCAAAGTCACTAAAGCAGGTCAGAAGTGTTCTGGGAACTGCAGGGTGGTATCGAAGATTCGTGGCGAATTTTGCAGACATAGCGGCGCCTTTGACCAATACGCTTAGAAAGGGCGGGAAATTTGCGATGATTACAGAAGGACTTGCCGCCTTTGCAGTATTGAAGCAGTTTCTCACCATAACACCCGTATTAGCCCAACCGGATTTTGGGAAACGATTTTATATCCAGTGTGATGCGTCCCACTATGGAGTTGGGGCGGTGCTCTTCCAAAGAGATGAGGCTGGATATGAACGTCCAGTAACGTACTATTCGTACAAAATGAATAGTTGCCAGCTAAACTACAGCGTGACAGAGAAGGAGTGTCTGGCGGCGGTTCTGACGGTGCGGCCGTTCAGAGCATATGTGGAACTGATGCCTTTTACTGTGATAACAGATCACGCTAGTCTGAAGTGGCTGATGTCTTTAAAATACTTCAGTGGCAGATTGGCCAGATGGTCTCTACAACTGCAGGCATTTGACTTTTGAATAGAACACAGGAAGGGATCTGAAAATATAGTGGCGGACACTCTATCTCGAGCAGTGAAGGCAATCTCCTTGGAAAAAGCAGGGTTTCTAGATTTCGAAACTACCGAATTTGAGCTATTAGAGGGTGTCCGGACGTGAAGCTACAGGAAGGGATGGTTTTTAAGCGAACATGTTTCCCAAGTGATGAGTATGGCGAATCAAGCTGGAAGTTATGGGTACCGGAGGCTTTAACCTCAACCATAATAACCCAGCACATGAAGCAGAAATTGCAGCACATGGCGGGATAACAAAGACCCTGCATCGATTAAGGGAATTATATTACTGGCCAGGAATGGGGGTACAAGTGAGGAATCATGTGAGGGGGTGTAGAGAAACTAAGGGTAGTAACCAGACGTTGCGACCAGTTATGGGAAGGGAAGTGAAAACTGTAAGACCTTTCCAGAGATTGTACATAGATTTTTTAGGGAAGTATCCTCGGTCTAAATCGAGAAACGCCTATGTACCAGTGGTGTTAGATCACTTCTCGAAGTTCGTGTTCCTGAAAGCGATGCGAAAAGGCACGACGAAGAACGTAATTAGCTACCCGACGGAAGGAATATTCCACAAGTTCGGAGTGCCGGAGATTATTTCCTCGGACAATGGGAGGCAATTCACGGGGGTAGAGCTCCAAAATTGGATTGAAGGCTATAAAATACAGCACATGAGGACTGCAGTCTATTCGCCCCAGGCCAACGCTTCCGAAAGGGTAAACTGTACTGAACGCTATTAGAGCGTATTTAGAGAACGATCATAAGGAGTGGGATAGGTACCTCCCTGAAATCGAGTGTGCGTTCAGAGTTTCACTACACTCAGCGACGGGGATGACACCTTATTTTGCCATATTTGGACAGAATATATTCACCAGCGGCTTTGACTATAAGTTGGCGCGGAAGTTAGGAGCGTTAGAGGAAGGAGAAGTGAACGGCCTACCACGAGTAAACCGAATACGGCTAATTTGCGATAAGGTGCAGAAACATTGCATTTAGCGTACGAAAAGGGAGCGCGCCAGTTTAACAAAGGAGCTAGGTTAACTAATTTTAGTCCGGACCAGGAAGTATACAGACGCAATTTCACACTGAGTGATTTTTCACGGAATGTGAATGCAGAATTTTGCAGAAAATTGAAGCCCTGGGGAATTGTCTATACATATTAGAGGATTTGCAAGGGAAACCGGTAGGAGTGTTCCGTGCGAAGGACATAAAACAATAGTAGAAATGAAACACTTACGGGTGTCAAGAGCCGCTGATGTGATGCGAAGGCCGAAGCACCAGAAAAGAAGTAATTGTACTGGCTGGAAGATAAATTATATTCGAATAATTAAGGAATTGCGAGGAGCAATCGATCGAGATTTTGGGTTGCAGAATGTTGTGTTGGATAGGGGGAAGTGGTTAGAAAGAGTTGAAACCCTAGGATAAATTGGTGAAGGCCTTGGGGAACTTCTTGTACCTACTGGAAAATGGAATGGATGGGAAGTTGTTCCCACGCAAATTTTCCAGCTACAAATTTAAAGCAGTGAGAGCACGCGACTCTTAATCTCGGGGTTGTGGGCGTAGCTCATGTTGGCGCCCGTAAGAAATGAGGTAGCAATGATTAGGGTTTATAATGATAAACTTACCCCATAATATGTTTAGTAATTAGGTGAAGGAAAGTTCATTATAGAGAACTTATGGGTTGTAGCAATACATATAAAAGAACTTACTCCCAAATCTGCTTCGTTGGTGTGGATGTCCACTAGTAGGGTGGTCTGAGTTAAAATTTGAAAAGTAAAATGATTACCATGTGTTTCATAAAATAAAATAAATAAAGGTATTCTTGTTTATACGATACGATATATGTGTGTGTAGATTAGCGTCTAAGTTGAGTACACTGGTGATGTTAGTTCATCGAGTCGAATGGCTGTGAAGACAAAATAAATATAGTGTTAGGTTAAGAAATTTTGTTTTGTGATAATTACAGTGCAAGTAGGTGTTGGGATACGTAATCATAATCGGTGTGGTGGTTCTGAAAAAGAAATATTGTTAGTTTGGGGATGTTTATATATAGTTTATATATGTTTATATATAGGTTATATAGTTGCCCTGCTAGCTCAGGGTAGAGCATAAAATGTATCTCGGTGTAGTGCGTTGGCGGTGGCCTACGTTGGGGCGCTGTTCTGGAATGGAGAGGCGACCCTTCCACTCGTGTTCCGGCGAAGTTTGTAGCCCTCCTGGCAACCCGTATATGTTGTTGCGATCGTATCTTTTTTTTGCTGCCACCGTCTGCATTTATGTTTATGTTTGTTTTGCTTCTCCCCTTCTGTTTCTTGTTTCCATCTGTCCACTGTTCTAGTGAATGCGGCCAGTCAAGGCATATTGACAGCTCTGAGGTAGAGATGGCGCTGCCTCAGACTAGTAAAAATTACCGTTGAAACGGTAAATGGTGGAATAGCGGAGGAGTCCAAGAAATTGGAAAAAAACGGGGGATTAGAAAGAAAGGAGGAAAGGGATTTAAGGCGGTGGAAAAGAAAAAACCGGGCTTGTCACTGAAAATTTTGATAATACGTCGGTTGTTTGGCGAGCGTGATATTTTTTTTTAGGTGATTGGAAGCAGTCCATCCGGTTGAAAAGGGCTTGTCTGTGAAAATTTGAATAGTGTGTCGTGTGGTGGTTGGTTGTAATGGCGTGAGTTATTTTTTTTACGTGTAAAAAAAAAATTTGAAATAAGATAAATTAGTCGCAATTACCAATGCAAGATTCCCATAATTTATGACAATTGGGAATTGAAGTGCTTTAACAAAAACAATTTCTGGGTGAGCCTTATTGGCATTCAGTTGAATAAGAAGCCAAAATATAAAAGCCAAAAGATACTGCCGGACCCATCTAGATATATATATATATATATATATATATATATATATATATATATATATATTTATATATATATATATATATATATATATATATATTATATATATATATATATATTATATATATATATATATATATATATATATATATATATAAATATATATATATATATATATATAGATATATATATATATATATATATATATATATATATATATATGTATATATATATATAAATATATATATATATATATATATATATATATATATATATATATATATATATTTATATTTATATATATTCATAAGATACATGATATTTATTTATAAAAGTAGAATTTGTAGAGTAAGTATATATAAAATGATAGACTAAGGCGGAGGCGATGGGGCGGGTTGAGAACCACGACAGTTTCCATGAGGTAGCCGCGGCCACCACACTGTATCATGACAAGGGGGGTTCGCAACATAGTTGAATGTAATTGTGCGAGTTCTGCTAGTGGGAAAATGGTTTAAAATTGATTAATGTAGTGGTAAAAATACAATGCACCCTATTTAATTCTCACCATCGTAATTCCTCAATTCGCTTAGCTTCTCAAAATAACTCGAAACATACAATTTTTTTAATAATTTCTAATTGTCAATGAACTCTCAAGATCCAGAAGTCGAAATATTGCTGTTGCGTTTAAGTAAAAAAATTAATTCGACAAACAAAAAATTTTGTTTTGTCATTATTAAATAAAGAAACACTACCTCTGTTTAATTAAAAGCGTAAAGTCGTTAACTTAATTCGTTTAGCTGCATTTATGATCTATTTTGAATATTTTTCGGAAATTATGGAAACTGTTGTTATTTGTGGGAATACTGTAAATAGGTTTAATTCCCTTATGCCCGGCAATTTCTTAATTTTCGTTTCACTATGCTCCTAATTTTTCAAAGTTTGGTTTCCATATGCTCTTTCATTCGTTCATGGCCATACTTAAATATGCACGCGTAGGGGCACTCGCACCCCATTTTAGTATAAATGAATTTGTATTAATTATTTTAGTTATTAGCAATATAGTATTATGCCAAAAAACCAAACAATTATGATTTTACAACTTATGTTCACTATTGTGCATTTACAATGAATAAAAGTGAAAATTGAAAGCAATTGGATCACAATTTATATTAAGAATAGTTATAATATATTAAATGAACTTGTTAATATTTGAGTTTTCAACTCCAAATTAAATTTTTTTCCATACATTATCAACCTTTTTTTAGAAGTTTCGTAGTTCGTTTTAAAATACAAATGAAGTGACCCCCTAAAAGTTTAATTTAAACGTAGCCCTGATTTCTTCTGATTTTTTTCTACGAATATTCGCTATTTTAGACAACATCCCAGCAGTGAAACTAACTAGTTAAAATACTAGTAAAACTCAGATTATATGTAAAATTCACATATACATAATATAATAATGTGTACTCGACATGTAAAATACTAGTAAAACTCATATTTCTATGTAAAATTCATATATATGTGTGTACATAATATAATAATGTGTACTCGACATTAATTCAGCATGTTAACTCGAAGATTTATCTCTAAAATGAGGAATTACAAAAAGCGAATGAAATAATAAAATGAACTATTTTTCTTCAAATTCCAATATTTTTATCAAATTGACAAAAAAAGGAACAAAAAATACTCCAAATTTATTATAGACGCAATGAAGTGCCGCAGAAGTCAGCAACTGGTTAACTTATACATAGATAAGTTTTGAAGTAGTAATTTATCCACTTAATTTTTTACTATTAAATTTACTAGTATATTTTGTTGACTGCCTATAATTTTCATTACAGGAATATGGAATATGTGTACAATAAAAACAATAAATTCACTTATACGTGTGAGCAAAAAAAAAACGTTGAAACGGTAAAAAAATAACGCGCGAATTGAATGTCATTTCTTATTCTTCTTTGGTAATAGCTTGCTCGGGCTATCGCAGCCAAGGTCAATTAAAATAGTCCAGGTCAATTAAAATAGTGACCAATCTCATTTGTTGTACAATTATGGGCGAAATAATAAAATTCCCAAACAGCATGACAGCCCAGGAGAGGTAAGCTTTGCATTTCTTTCATATCACATTAGGTTTCATTTCATATTTCTTGATTTCAGCTTCCACATAAAATTTGGGATGCCATGCATTCTTGAGATGCATGGGATGCATAGATGGGACTCAAATCCAAATTATATGTCGACCTATCTTAAGCGATAATCATCGTGGCAATAGCAACATTAACAACAAAGGAGTGCAGCATCAATGTGCTTGTGATCTGCTTTATAATCATTCAATGCCCGCAAAATCATATTTTGCTAGATGAAAAAACATACAACTCTTTTTGTTCAACAGTCACCTTTTGTTTTCGTTTATCTAAAAGGGTATATAATTCAATTTAATAGTGTGTTACGTTGTAGAAAATATGGATGGGACAAAATACTCGACGAACACATATACTGAGCGAGCACAAGTTTTTTACAACCACAAACACTGTGTTGGAACTGAAACAGCACAAAACAGTAATTTACATACAATAAATAAATAAACATAACATCTTGCATAAATACTTTTTACATTGCTGTTTGCTCATATTATGATTTTCTGAAAAAAATGTGTGTTGATCAAGGTTAAACGAAAAAACATATAAAAAACTTACAAAGTCCTTCCTTCCGTTTTATTTAATTTTGAAATCATAACAGGTCCGTAACAGATTCGGAGAAAATGCGTTTACGGAATACCAATTTTAACAGATCTGTTATGAACCCAAATATGCTATATTTTATAACAGACTTTACGTAATATAGCAGATTTTTGCAGAATAGAGCCCAATATTTATATTATTAACATAACTTTTTCCATATAGATATTGGTGCTATCTCCGGAAACGGTTGTGGGAAAGACGGAAAAGCAGCATTATAAACAAATTTGTTTAGATTTATGGTTGTTCAACAAGGTTTGTACATTTAACTGAATTAAAATTTGTTTGCTAATGTTCGTTCCATAACCAGTTTCAAAGGATGGCTAATAAAAATTATAAGCTATATTAGGATCAGCTAATTGTCTATTAAAAAATTTTAAATGAAAATATATTTTGACTCTTATAAAAAATTCTAGGAAGTGTTTCGAATTGCAGGAGCTGCAACATATAAAAGATTTTATATCTTTAATTTTTCCAAAGAACAATTTATTTATACCTATTCTATGACTTCAACTTCATTAAAACTACATTTTTCGTTTAATTTTGATATGTATATACTGAATTCTGTTGGAGGCTTCACAAGGTGGAACTTCTCGAACTGCTTCTCTAAACTAAAAAGGAAATACTCGGAAACTAAATCATTCCAAAATAAGGTACTGAGGATTTATGAAAATTGTAAATTTTAAGGTATAGGTAGCCGCATACATACAAAAACATATTCCTCCTTAAGAACATTCTTTCATCAATGTAATCATTAATTGAAAATGTTTGTACATGAACATGGTCAAGTCTATTGTTGGGAACGCCTATTTTGTATTTTATGTATTTAAGAAACTATATGTATTTTTAATTGTTATTTGCATGTAAGCGTACGCAATTTGTTTTTGTAAGTTTGCGGTGTTTGTTTCTGTTTTTTACATTTTGTTTGTGGATTTACCGCAACGTCTCATTCGCCTTATCTCTGGTTAGAGTTTGACTTTAGTAAGCGTTTAACTTAATTTAATTATCTTTTTAATACTGTGATTTTTTTAGAAATAAACCAGGAAATAGACAATATAAAGACCGATTATTTTCTTGCGTTAAATTCGCCAGCGGGTTGACGACAAATTCTTTATTTCGCATTGTCAAGGTGCCCAGGTACATCGATATGTCTACACCGGTGAACCAGCCAGCTTCGAAAAGCAGCGCATCTGGATCAATTGCCACAATTGCAGATGCCCCAGCCGCTTCCATTGTCGAAGGGGTTACCACTCGTGCTTCATTGGCTGCTGCCACACGCCAGGAAGCGATGTTTCAGGCAATGTAGTCGCGCATCGCCAAGCTTGAAAGCAGCCTGAAAATCGCTTACCAAAAAAAAAGAGCACGAATTCTGCCAACATGGGCGTACCGTCACAGTTGTCATGCCAACCAAGAAAACTGCAGGATTTGCCTGAGTTTTGTGGGAAGGCGGCAGATTGGCCAATCTTTTATACCGCCTTAGCCGAGTCGACAGCGGTTTATGGATATAGTTGTTTTGAGAACAACCTGCGATTGCAAAAATGTTTGAAGGGTGAGGCGCGAGAAACAGTTAAATCGCTGCTCATCCACCCAAACAACGTAAGCAATACCATCGACCAGCTCAAATTCCGATTTGGCCGCCCGGAGCAATTAATTCGCAGCCAACTAGCACAGGTGCGAGAAATTGCCCCGATATCGGAAGGTTCGATGGTAAAGTTGATACCATTTGCCACGAAGGTTAACAACATTTGTGCATTTTTGCATTCTGCGTATGGTGGAGAGCAGCATATCGCGAATCCAACGCTGCTGGATGAACTCGTTGCAAAGCTGCCTATGAGCAAGCGTATAGAGTGGGCAGTTTTCGCGGCTTCTTTGCACCCATATGCGACAGTTACACATTTCAGCGAGTGGCTAACACAATTAGCCAACGTCATCTGCACGGTGTACGATGGAGATGCAACGCGAGACTCCAAGCGTCGAGGTGTGTTGCATGCCGCCGAAACACAATGCCAACCCAGGTGCTCAATATGCCAGGGCCAACATAGGCCAACCGACTGTAAGCAGTTCAGCGCACTTCCAGTGTCAAAGAGATGGGCGGAAGCAAAGCGACGTCATCTTTGCTTCGGGTGTCTCAATATTGGACATGGTTCGCGCAATTGCCAACGGCGCAAATCGTGTGCCATCGACGGGTGTAAAAGGATGCACCACAACTTGTTGCACGAAATTGGAAATGCTGCCAACGAGTTTCCAAATGAGTCAACGCCGCCTCAAGACCGTACCAGACGCGGTTCCATCGCCGAACTATGCAAAGGTCGTAGCACACGGGCGCAGCCAGCGTCGCATAGTCATCAGCAAGGTGATACAGGTGCAGCGGTTCTTGGTTGCAGCAACGATATTGCCGATGGAAAGCTACTCTTTCGAATCCTGCCAGTCGTTCTTTATGCGAACCAGAAGTGCGTCGAGACATATGCGCTCTTTGACGAGGGTTCGTCAATAACAATGGTTGACAGCGCTCTTATTGAAGAACTTGGGTTGCATGGCCGAGATCAACGCTTGAATTTACAGTGGTTCGGAGGACGTGCAGCGCAGGAGCCAGCCGTCGTGGTGGATTTGCTCATCAGTGGTGCCGGTATGCAAAAGAAGCACAGATTGCGGAACGTGTACGGTGTGTCAAATTTACAATTGCCTTCACAAAGCTTGAGCAAAGCTGACATGAGCTGCTACGATACACACATGAAGGAGCTGTCAATACAACCATATACGCAGGTAAAGCCAAAGATTTTGATTGGCCTTGACCACTGCCATCTTGGCTTGCCATCAGCCACTATGAAGACGAAGAAGAGTGGCCCGTTCGCTGCTAATACCGAGTTAGGATGGGTGGTTTTTGGCCCAACAACTAACACACATGCGTCGTTGCCATCATGCTTGTTCGTCAATTGCCACACTGACCAGTCACTGCACAATGCGGTAGCTGATTACTACGACACTGAGAATTTTGGAGTCAGGGCTGCACCCCCAATCGAGAGTGAAGCTGATGTTCGTGCTCGAGAAATCCTGAGGTCTACTACATGCCGGGTTGAAGAAAAGTTCCAGACAGGCCTACTATGGAAGCGTACTAATGTAGAGCTACCTGACAGCTACGCCATGGCGGAGAAAAGGTTAAGGAGTATTGAAGCGAAAATGAAGCGCAACGCGGACTTTGCTACAGAGTACAAACGAATTATGAATTCATACATCGAGAAAAACTACGCACGAAAATTGTCGCCAGCAAAGGTCACCTTGCCCAGTGCTAGGACATGGTACTTGCCACACTTTGCCGTGACAAATCCCAACAAGCCAGGCAAATTACGTATGGTGTTTGATGCTGCCGCGGAAGTGAACGGTGTGTCTCTCAATTCGCAGCTGTTGAAGGGTCCACAGGAGTACCGGGCCTTGCCTGCTATACTGTTTCATTTTCGTCAAGGAGCAATTGGGGTGTGTGGCGACATCAAGGAGATGCTCAAAGGTTCCTTTGGCGTGATGGTGACGCCGCAAAACCACACGAGGTTTATAAATGCGCGTGATGACCTTTGGAGCTGCGTGTTCGCCTTGCGCCGCCCACTATATTAAAACGGTCAACGCATTGGAGCATCGCAATGAAGTCAGCGGTGCATCCCGAGCTGTAAAGTCCATATTGGATTACCACTATGTTGATGATTACGTTGACAGTTTTGGCACGGAGGAGGAGGCAGTTGACATCTCGCAGCGGGTGCGGCCAATTCATATGAGAGCCGGCTTTGAGCTTCGCAATTTTACGTCGAACTCGTCGAAGGTGGTAGCTGCGCTTGGTAGTAACGAAGCTACGCGTCAAATGGCAAAGAAGGAGGGAGTACTAGTGGAAAGAGTTCTCGGCTTGTTTTGGCGGCCTTCATCGGACAGCTTCGGGTTCAAGTTGAAGTTTAATAATGTGGATTCCAATGTGGTGAATGGAGCACGGCGCCCGACGAAGCGAGAGCTCCTAAGCGTCGTCATGCCGATTTTCGAGCCGTTAGGATTTCTCAGCAACTTCGTTATATTTTCGAAGCTGCTCATGCGTGAGGTGTGGAAGCATGACATCCGCTGGGACGAACCACTGCCAGACGACGTAAATGGCGAATGGGAAAGATGGCGTAAACAGTTGCCAACGGTCGCCGAATATGCTATTCCTCGATATTTTTATCGGTGTGGCACACCCAAGGATCTGCAGCTTCATGTATTCGTTGATGCCAGTGAGGATGCCTTTGCAGCGGTAGCCTACTGGAGATCAACGAACGCTCTTGGTGAGGTTGAGATCGCATTTATTTGTGCAAAAACAAAATGCGCGCCGATGAAGTTACTAACTGTGCCACGACTGGAATTTCAAGCAGCTGTGTTGGGTACACGACTAATGAGCTGTGTTCGAGAGAAGCATTCTGTTGGCATCGAAGACTGCACAATCTGGAGCGATTCAAAAACGGTAATCCAGTGGCTCCGCAGTGAACATCGTCGCTACGAGCGATTTGTGCAACATAGGGTTGCCGAAATATTAGCTGCTACCACCATTGCTAATTGGAGGTGGCTGCCAACAGAACACAATGTTGCCGACGAGGCCACACGAGCGAACGATCGTATTGATTTTAGGTCCACAGCCCGATGGTGCAGCGGTCCACTTTTTTGCTACAAGACAAACGCGTCTGGCCGACAGAGGGCTCAACAATTAATCATCAAGAAGAAGCTAACAAAGAACTTCGTCATAAATATGCCCTTGTCGTCGTAAACTGTAAGTTTTTAAATTTTAATAGATTTTCTTTACTTAGCAAACTGGTGAGAATGACAGCATGGGTCCTGCGATTTATCGATATTTGCCGCTGCCGTGTTCATCCATATCGATGCTATGGTCTGACAGCAAAAGAGGTTGAAACTGCTAAACTTTGTTTGTGCCGCCTTGTTCAACGTGAAGAAATCGCTGCGGAGTTGCAACGGATTGAAAACAGTCAGGATCTAGCCCGCACCAGCTCGCTTCTTCAACTTTCTCCATATATTGATGAAAATGGAGTTCTTCGTGTTCGAGGACGCATAGACGCCGCCAGTTGGCTTCCAATAAGCACGAGGCGCCCCATTATTTTGCCGCCAAGCCATGTCTTCACAAAGCTGCTCGTGATGCACTTTCACTGTAACATGCGTCACCAAAATTCAGAAGCCACAATTTGTGAAATTCGTCGAAGTTACTGGGTGCCGCGTCTAAGGAACTTGTTGCGCAGTGTTGGTGAATCAGGTTGATTCACGGGGGTGGGGATGTTGGGAACCCCTATTTTGTATTTTCTGTATTTAAGAAAGAGTTCCGTTTAACTATATGTATTTTAAATTGTTATTTACATGTAAGCGTACGCAATTTGTTTTTGTAAGTTTGCGGTGTTTTTTTCTGTTTTTTACATTTTGTTTGTGGATTTACCGCAAAGTCTCATTCGCCTTATCTCTGGTTCGAGTTTGACTTTAGTCGTCGACCAGCAAGAACAGGTGAAGGACACACTGCGGTAAGCGTTTAACTTAATTTAATTCTCTTTTTAATACTGTGATTTTTTTAGAAATAAACCAGGAAATAGACAATATAAAGACCGATTATTTTCTTGCGTTAAATTCGCCAGCGGGTTGACGACATCTATCATTATTTTGTTCGTCTTGCCAAGATAGGTATTGAATTAAAACATCATTTTATACATTTTCAATGGGGGAAATTGCTATTTGAGGATCATCAAGGATTGGCTCACAATTACCTCTTATTACCACATCAACATTCTGCAATCCCCAACGCTTTTTAAATAACCACGAAAGCATGTGCGGGGTAATTCTAACTGAATTTCGCCCACCTCTTCTAATCTGTCCAAAAGTAAGTTCAACCTTGCTTAGACAGAAAATCCCACAATCGCCTCAAACCATTCATATTTAAAAGCCATCCTTTAATGAATTTTGATGTCACTGCTCTTTTTATCTTGAATTTGCATTGATTTGACATGCACTTCCGATTCCTCTTGTAAATTGAATTAATTTATTGATCCAGAAAAGGTATTTTGTAATCTAGTCTTGAACTACAATTGCTGATATTAAAAATTCTATCAAAAAATATTAAAAAATTAACAGTATTTTGTGTTGGTGGTGTTTTGGAGACATCTATAAGGCCAGAGCTATACAAAGCGTTCATTCCTGTCGCAACGGTATTTCTGAACACTTGAGCAGCTAAAAGTACTTTCATTTTTTGAAACGAATTGAGTCTGATAAGGGCCTTAGTTAATTTTGGTGCAACGCGTACTGCGTTCAACGTTGTTAAAATGAAGTGAATCATTCCAGTTGATATTATTATTTTTAAATTTAATCTAATTTTTATTGTTCATAAAACAATTTCTGGCACTCTTTAATAGGTGAGGGAGTAAAAAAAAATGCTTTCAAAATCATGACAAGAGAAATATGACGTTTCTATACTAACTCCTAACAGTTTTGCAAACGAAATGAAGTTTGAACCTTGATCACATACAAAATGACAAGATCACAAATTAATTGTTTTAAGTTGGTGGACAGTCTCAAAAACAGGTTTCTTTATAAGTTCTGTTTTACATGAAGCATGTACGAGTACATTGGAAATATGCAAGTGGTTGATACCATGAATCTCCACCAATCTCTGTTACCATTATTACCATAGCGCTATTCGCTATTTTGGAAGAGCGGTGTCCATCTCCAAAATCTTCCAAACTGGTAATTTTCTCACGGGATTTGTCATACTGCAAATGGGATTTCAGAGACATTTCATCACAGGAAATGGAAACAAATCTCAGCAGATGTGAACCCCCGGCTTCGAACCTCTAAGGACTTAATGCTACTATAAGTGCAACCGGGAGATCGTGGCCATTTCGAAATAAAATCGTGCAAAGTTCTTTCCTCAGGCCAATTAAGTTGGGGTTTCAAATACCTATAAGATAAAAGAGATAAAAAATAATCTCCCAAAGCCATTGTTTTTATTTGCTTATCATACCTGCGACCTTTAGAATTATTACCAAAGCTATGTTTAATGTACATTGCTAAATATGGCGGCAGTTCACTACAAATAATTTCAATAGCTCCTACGTTTGTATATCCTCGAATTTCCTCTAACTCTCTAAATTGATTAAGCTCATCTAGAAGTTTTCTATTTTCCGTTTTGAATCTTTTTACATGATTTTTTTCTTCTACTAGCTGTCTTTTCCAATTTATAATTTCCTGCATCAGTTTCGCCTTCCTAGGGGAATTTTCACTAAAGCTTTTGTTTGTCTGTATCGACATACGAGACATTTTCAGAACATTAAAAAAACGAGTCTACACCCGAATCACTTATTACATTGAATATAGATGGAGGTAGACCACAAGACCCTAGCTGGAACTGCATTCTTTATTAATTGTTTAGTGCACGTAAGCATATTTTCAGAAAAATGAAAATCATGTGCATATACATATGTATTGTTTAAAAACAGCATTGTCACTCAAAAGCTCCAGCCATTTAGCTCTCCTATTAAAAAAAAAAATATTTTCAGAAAGATGTCTTCTGAAAACAGTAAATAAAATCAGAGGATTATATTGGGACATTAATCTTTAACTGAGTTTCCATCTAATCTTTAAGTCGTTGGTGAAACAAACAATGGTGTTTAATACTATAATAGCTGTGTTTCTTTCAACGCGAGTGTGAATAAAACGCTACCCATCGCTTAATAGTCTAGGATTTGGCAGCACTGGTTTTGACAATTAAAATGCTTATACATCCACATTTGTAAACAAATTTTAAATAGGAACAGGAAAGATTGGAAATGGCAAATTCTGACAAATCGTTGGTTATTTACCTTTACTTGTGTACTTATTAATTAATACACGATAATGTGATTATTTAAGTTACAAAATTTTATATAATTAGAGCTTTTTATATAATCACAGCGGTTAGTTCTTGGTTTGGCAGCACTTCTGTTTGAGGCGCTAAACCATAAGCGGATACAAACACCTTGTCTTGACTAAGCGGTCCATATGTACGCATAAGCGGGCATTTTATTCACACTCGCCTTGAAAGAAACACAGCTAATATTAAGCTTCGAGTGTAAGCAGGCGGACCAGTTAGTGTTCTGTGAATATTTTGTTTTATTTGCATACAATTACAAATATATAATTATGTTCATTAGCAATAGCTGAAAGTGTCTATCGTGTTTACCACAAAAATACCTACTCTAGTAATTTTAAAGTGATCATGGCTAAAAGAAAAGTTATATGAAGAAAGCTAGTTAATAAATAAAACTGAGTGAATTTTGAAAACTCGCTACATGTATTTTAAAAAAGATTTCTAAGTGCATTCGGCACACAAAAATACCAATTGGTGTACATAAGACTTTTTATACATACATATATACATACACATATATTAAAAAAATATCACAATATACCTTGCATCTAGGCCCTTATTAGGATATGCATAGCATTTCTTCCACCCTATGCAATTTAAAACGCACTGCCGCTTATCATACTCGTACATGATATACATGCCTATCAACGGAAACCAATAAAATATGTTATTTTTAAATCAAAACTTTTAATTTATATATTCATCCGAATAAGCATAGACTAATTATATTTTACCTACCCAATAAGTCACAAAATTAAGATTTAAAATGTATTTTTTCACTTTTATAAATTTTTGTATTTTTTCTGCTGCATTGCGCCAAAATAAATTTCAAATTATAACGATTCTCAAATGTCAAAATAAAGTTGGGCATAGGTCACAAAAAGGTGAATCCACTAAAAATCGTGGTGAATCCACTCAAAATCGTGGTGTGTCCGCTACAGACGCTGGCAGCGAAAGAGACTTTCTTTTCTCTGTATTCTCTGGCTGGCAGCGAAAGAGACTTTCTTTTCTATGTATTCTCCGATTCTCATATACTCTACACAGATTGAACGTACCTCGCCGTTTACCCTGAAGCTCCGACTTCACTTCACCATCATATCAATTGCAAGAAGCAAATTTATTTTTGTTTTTCGGCATGCGAAACACGAAAAAACAAAAACAAAACTTTTTGTATCTCTTTGGGAATGTATGTACAGTAGGATCGCGTTATTGTGTTTACTTATGATTTCAATTTATTTTAAAGTTAAAATTAATTTAATTTACATTCAATAATTAATCAAATTTATTTGAACTTAATTTAACATAATCTGTTGACTTTTGGCATTCTCTAGCAGTGTTATATTATTAATGTTAGCGCGTTCAAATTTGTACAGTTTATATGCAACTAAATGCAAATATTTTTTATTGGCGTTATCGACCGTTTACGCTGACATGAATGCAAGTATGTACTTATCTGTTATGGTCGCATTCATTTTTGTTTTTGGTGGGAGAGAGAGTCGTGTTATTTTCTCTAGCTCCAGATAAATTTTTCATGGAAATCCCTGATTTAGAAAGTAAATACTTGTATAGAACATGCATAAGTCCATACATGTAAGTAACAGCGGATATATTTTTACAGGGCATAGCCCCTACCATCCTTTACACTTTGTTCGATGTTCCGATTACGGCTTAAAAGATGTTTCAGTATGGAATGACAAAAATTTGTGACAGGCAGATAATATCTATTGTATATATACATATGTATGTGTGTATACATATATTCACATATATTTCTATCCATACAAAAATAAATATATAGGACGCCGCATCCACCATCAAAATATTAACTATTTTCATTTGTCGTCTAATATGAAATACATTTTATGATTTAATCAAGTCGCGCGCGGCTCACCGATAATGAAAATAGATTTTATCAAAATGTTTACCAAAGAGATAATTTAACATTACGTATGCTTGGTGGGAGAGAGTGAATATAATTTTACTCTCGGATTTGGATATACATTTACCTTTATGATTAGTGTTGCCAACACTTTCTCCAAAAAGGCCTCCTTACGATGAACCATAAAGAAATAAAATATTTTTCTGTATTTACCACGAAGTATCTACAATTGTTGTAAAGAAGATGACATAAAAATTTACAAGTATGAACCATACATTAAAACTTTTATACAAACAAAAAAACACCCCCGCGTTGAAATATATTTTTAAGCAATAACTAAACTATAAGCACTAAAAAAAAATTGGCATCATTGCTTACAATGTATGAGCAGGGAACACAGAGAAGGGACACTTAAACGTCAAATTTTCTGACGTTTAAAAAAATATGCCTTTGTTTATCATTAGTTGACTATATGGATAGGTTTGTTTATCATTGGTTAACCAGAATTCTGAAGAAATTCAGCCACACTACACCAGTTTTGCAAATGTGTAAGTGTGCGCAAAATAAGATTCATTTCTCTGTATTCTCTGGTATTAGCGTGATACGAGAGAGTATCTATGTACTATAAGTGTTGCATTTTATAACAAAAGTGTGGGTAATTTATAATAATGATAATAAAATTAAAATTGAATTAAAAATATTCGATTCCAAAAAACTATAAAAAAAATTGATTACCCACCAAAATATACATATATTATTTATATTTTACGAAAGTTTTCATTATTCGAATTTGTGCAGTGTGAGCAATGGCTGTTATATCTTTCTACGTCATCATAATTACTTGAGATAAAATTGCCCTCTGATGAGTACAATGGTGTGTTGGAGATCTGCCAAAAGTTTTTCAATAATTCTTTATCTTTATTATTAAATATTGCAGTGGCATCTACAGTGTGAACTTTGTCAAAAAATTCGAATACGGAAGATTTTCATATTAAAAATAATTTGACGAATACTGATCTACATATATTTATATATTACTTTTATAATAGCACTTCAACATATGTAAAAAATATACGTTTGGAAAATATGAGAATTTGTGAGAAACCACAGTTTTAGTTTCTTCTGTTTTTTTCAGTGATTGTATATTATTTGTATTGTTCATTGGGATTGCTCTATGAAACACAAACATAAAAATAACTCAAAATAACTATAGTGGAATATCAGCGACCATAGATCAAACAATTTGGGTCCAAATTTACCCACCTGCACGCGAAAAACTTCATAAAGTAAACATTGTCCTCTGTCTGCTGCGCTCGATTGCTCACTCATTATCGTCTGATTTACCGGTTAGTAATCTTAGTTGGTTTGTTGTTATTAATATTAGTGTGTTGTTGTTGCTACTGGTGTTGTGATATTGCTACTGTTGTTGGCTTCTCATTTAGTTTTTGAGTGACTATGGCAATAAGTGGGCTCATGCGGCTCGTTGCTTGATTGTTTATTGTCAGTTGATGTTTTGCGATCGTTTAAGCCGTACGCGTGGGCGTTGTGTATTACAAAAACACCAAATAAATAACGTAAATTGAATTGAAAATTAAGTTTGAAAGTTCAAGTTAAGAAAGTTAATAATTTCTTTAGTTTCCTGTTTTTAAAATAATACTTAATTTGTCTACATATATATACTAAACATAAAAAGTAAAAATAATTCAAAAGCAAACAACAAATGTATTTATAAAAATAAAAATTCCGTATCCACAAATGAAAACATTTCAATAATATTTGAAAGAACATTTAGCATTACTAACTCTCTAATACTCAATATAAATAAATACCAAACATTTCTAAATTTGACGGTAAGCAAATTTTTTAGACTTATTAACATATCATTTATGCCTTGCGTTGTATTATTAACCAAATGCAGTGCATATTGAAAGTGATAAATTAGCATTAAAATAATTTTCATTCAGAAATTTTGAAAATTTGACTTAATAATTTAACATATTTTCTAAAACTACTTTTCCTTCATAATCCCACTGAATATATTAAATGGATTCTGCTATTGCATCTTTACTTGAAACATATTCGTAACTACACGGCCAATTATTCCAAAGATGATTTATATACATAAGTTTAATATGTACAATGTATACATTCTCCTGAATTTTTGAAATCATTGCATTTTATCTTAAAAGGGACATATTCCAAAAATAATTTCGAACAATAAATGGTCCAAATATCAAGGGTAGCATATGGAGTAAGATATTCCCAATATTCCCGAATAGACCTCTATTTTTTTGTATGCTGTTGTCTTTGTGATTATGTGAGATTATGATTTTAGATGTAAAGTTATAATTAACGCGAAAACTAAAATTTTTTAAAAACTAGATACTATACATCAGTAAGTACATACATAAGTACATACTCGTATATAGATAATGACCAATGATCAATGTTCGTCTAACGGTACAATATATAATTTTGTTTTCTTAAATACAGGAAAAACAAAAAACATTTGCGGCAATTATAGAAAAAATTACACATCTATAATTTTGTAATTTTTAATGGCTAATATATACCGTTTTAACAGTAGTAAAATATCTGTACTATATATATATATATATATATATATATATATATATATATATATATATATATATATATATATATATATATATATATATACATTTATATATATATATATATATATATATATATATATATATATATATATCTGTACTATATATATGGGCCTATGTGAAAATTTGTATACAACTATACGAGTACCATGTACATGTACCATGAATATATTTTATTTTTCCTACTAATAGTGAATTTACTTACATGGTGGCTGTAAAGTGAATTTCGTACCTCCGGAATTGTCAAACAGAAGCAATCTCCGATTAGCTATGTATATATATATGTGCAAATGTATGTCCATGCAACAAAGTACCACAAATTTAAAATTATATGGTATTTGTTTATTTTACTAAAAAAAAACAAACTATTAAATTTTAACCTCGATTTTAATATGTTTTTAGTATATCATTTAAAAGAAAATAAATTCTATATAAATATTTGTGATATGTACTTACCAATATCCAGGATCAGTTCTCTGAGTCCACTATAAATTTACTTGATGAATTTGTATGATTTAATTTAATAAATGTCGTGAAAAAATTAACGTAACAACATAACATAATAAAGGGCACTTACTCAAGTGTCAGCAGAAAACTTACATCATAAAGTTTACTTCAACGCCAAAATAAACAAATACTTCTGACAGTTTTGATAAAATTGTGACATTCTTGTTGTGACATTCTTGTAAAATCTGTCGGAAGTTCTTGTCTCTTTCTGTAAATTTCTGTTTTGTAGGATATTCCTTAATATTAACAAGAACATTTTTAGAAAAGAAACTCAACTATACACAAATAGCCCAATAGAGGTAACAACAAAAATAATGAAGTTAAAAATGTTCGAAGCAAAAGTAAACTCACATTATTGTTTCCAAAGAATATGTCACGAACGAGGGTGACATGACCATTTTATCCTCGGAAACCAATTATAATGAAAAAAGTTTTAAGTTTTTAAGTTGGGAACAAACATATTATATATAAATATATGCACTCTCTGGGGTCTAGTGGTAAGCATCCTAGGCTTACACCCCGAGGGTCGTAGGTTCAAATCCTGCCCCGGTCTTGGTCTCCAAAATGATTCTTTCTATAAAATCCTTTTCTCTTCGAGTCAAAGACGTCTGTATCTAGTACTCATTCCCCCAACACCTTGCACTGATAATTATCTTGGATGAATGGCCCAGACATACGCAAACTGATGAAGGATGAATACTTCAACAATGTCCTTCAAGAGACGGAACTCATCGCTTGGGATAGCCTGAAAGCAGTGATCGAAAAAGTTCTCGGCATTCATCGGGTGGACAATTGGCGTGCCATTGTTGAAGATATGCTGCAATCTTTCGAAAACATCGGTGTTCGAATGTCGTTGAAAGTGCATTTCATGCATCACCACTAAGATCACTTTGAGCGTCAGTTGCCGTCTGAATCAGACGAGCATGGTGAACGTTTCCACCAGGTATCAGCACAGTTGGAACACTGGTACAGTGGAAAAAAATTAGATTCACTTTTGGCAGATCTTTGCTGGAATTTGTTAATGGAATTGGAGGATAACGAATGATATTCCATTGAATAATTCTATATTTCAATTGCCAATTTAAAATTAATTACATTAATACGGAGAAACACGCATTTCCATTCATTTTTATACCGAAAAAATTTATTCAAAAAATTTATTTAAATCAATAAAAAACGCGAAAATCATCCGAAAAAGCGTAAAAAGGATGGTTTCTGTATTTAAAAAGTTTGTTGAGTTGCTTGACATGGCAATAATATTGCATAGTATATTGTAAAAAGGAAAAACTGTAAGAACTATGTCGAAAAGTTTGCCCAAGAATTTCAAAAAAGCGCATAAAAACAGCAATAAATGGGGAAAATCGATGAAAAATGGGCAAAAATCATGAAAATAGGCTAAAAAATTTGATTTTCTCAGTTGAAATGTGCGTTCTAATGGTAGAACTAGTAATTGCGAGCCGTATAAAAATAACGAAAGAAATTTTGAATACAGGAATAGCGACTTAAATGGGCTTAAATGGTAAAAAATTCACTAATTGACCGAAATTCAAACAAAACGCCATAAAATTTTCCCAATGAGCCAGGTTGGCACTTTCATCGATGGAGTAGTACTCAGGGGGCTCATCCAAACACAACCATATGGTTTTCACGTTTGTACCATTTTACAACTTGAACAGTGTAATTAATTATGGTAGCCCATTGAATATCCAACAGATCAGAATTCTCGAAATTTTTTGCAACCAGCTGATTGGGCGGACGCCATTTCTTTGAGCGGAAATTTTCTTCGCTTCCGTACTTAATACTTAGGACAACTGTTTGAAGAACAGTTATTAACGTAAAATGTGACAAATTTTTGTAGCGGCCCATTCTAAAACAAAGTGCGCTGTTTCACTCATCCGATAGGCTGCAAGAATGTAGCCATTCTTTGTAGTCACAATATCTGAACAGTTTACTGTTATTGCGAATTGAAGATGTATAACTGTTTCTTTAAATAAAAGCAAACCGTGGGAAAGGAAGGAACAAGAAGTAAGCAGTCGTTTCCGGGAATAACGTTTTTAAAATTGAAATCTATTCATCAGAGAACACAGAGAAAAGAAACTCTTTTTCGCTGCCAGCGTCCGTAGCGGACACACCACGATTTTCACCAATTTTTGCGGCATATCCCAGAAAATTTGCCCATTCTACCATTTTCCCTTAAAAATAAATTAATAGAATTTTTAAACAACAACATAAATTTGTATTACGCGAATTTAAATAAGGCGCGGCTAAATTTGTGGCGGCACTGGTTTTCATCATTTGACAGAACTGAGACCGAAAGAGAGCAACAAAACAGAATGGGTTAGGAAGCGTCACTTATCTGCACCACCATTGTAAATTGCTTATTCCGATGGAACCGAAATTGAAATCGAATGAGACTTAAGTTCCACACAGCTGTTTTTGCTTTTATCTGTCAAATAAATCTGAAGATATTTATAAATAATTTGCCTTTTTCATATGTTCCCATGGCCTGGGCAGGTTTCGGAACCGCGACCACACGACTGTAAGACTGGTATGGTTTCCGCAAACACCCTGTAAATTTTCGTGCGTAAAAAATAAACAATTTAACACATCATTGCAGACAAACTCTATCCATATTTTAAAGTAATTGCTAAAAGCATTACTTTCTGATTCGTAGTTAGCACGATTTCAGCTCTGGCTCAGAAAAACTCTCTACTGCTCGTTCTTCATGTGTGTTCGGTCGTTTGGCAAAACGGAAAAAAGCTTAATCTAAGCTCGATTGCGGACTGTTGTGCCAAATATGTAAAACCAGTTAGAAATATTGGGGGAGGATTAGAATGACTTCGAGGTATTTCTTAAGTTAATTAATCAAACCATGCTCATAAAAACAACGATGGTTAATGCGAGTTCAACGATCCCGAAAAATTACACTTTTTGGTATTGTCATACTATTGAAATCTACATGAATTTGGGCGTAGTAGTTAAAATATTACCCCCCTAATGATCACTAAATAGAATACTCCACTATTATATCAATATAGCGAATTGGCGATCATTTGTGGTAATAGTCCAATGTGTGGTTTATTGTTTAATACTGCCACTGTGGTTTTTTAATGCCATAATTTTTTCGATGAAGTTTATATGGTGGCCCAGTTATGAATATCTGTGAATTGTGGGCGTTAAAAATTGGAAGCATGCTGGACATTTTTGCACGCCAACTAGTATTGATCTAATTTATATTTTTACCATATTTTTTATTTCATCAATATAAACCTAGGAGGGATACTTTCAAAGATCTCAACATTTGCTGCTTTGAGAGGTACGTTTGTTTTTATTTTATACCACAAATTTTTTGCATATGACTTTATTAAGTCAAGATATTTATTCGCATCAAATTTCGTACGTTCAAGTCCAATATATAACAAAAACGTTGTTTTTCTTATTAATGCATTTCCATAACTATTTATACAACTCGTATAACAAAGCGTAGCATTTTTGAGAACAACGGGCTCATCGTGTATTGTCACCGTCAGTGTCTCTACCTGCCATATCTCATGACTTAAAAAGAAATTTTAAAAAATTTCATATTTTTCCTTATTTGCTCGGCATCTATGAATGCCATTCCAAAGTAATTTTGCAACAAAAAAAAAACATTAATTTATTTATTTTAACACTTCGATTGGATACACTTCAGACATAATTTAACGAAGAATATGTTTCCCTTAATGTTCCTTTTTAATTTGATATCGGTGTTTGTATATATTAAAAGTAATCTGAGTTATGCGTATCTCCAAATTCCAGCATTCAACACCACTGTTAACTGTTTGAAATTAGATAAGTGTATATTCCTAGCCCGTGAAGATTAATCTTCAATTACACTGACAATTGTCATTATTTTTTTGTGTCCAGGTCCAGGGTTCACGTGTCACAATTTTATCTATAATTCGATAATAATATGAATTATATTTTTACTTTCGTGTTGCACGATTAACTTTGTTGTTAAATCGTTTAGTTATAATTTGTATAATTTTCGTACATAAATATTTCTTCATATCTCAACCAAGCAAATTAATCTTATAAATTTCATATTTGTTATCAAAATTTCGGGTAATCAGCTAGTATTAGAACTAAAAAATGATATCTTAGTTTTTTTTTTAAAATAGTGTCAATGTTATTTGGATTAGGTAGGAGTGGTTTGCCAAAAGCCCACTTGAGCACACCTAATGGCCCATCGTGATACCACGGTGTGACGCCGTTCAAGCACTGACTAAAAAGTTCTCTTACTTGGGAGGGTGATAGTCAGCGCAAGGACAGCGCCGGGAAAGGCACGACTCCCCCATTATGTTGCAGGAAACCATCCTGATAGTTTCGATTAGGTAAATACATAGACTAATTTTGCGTACGGGGGTAAAATCGAATAAAGTTTCTCATTTCCCGTAAAATTCAAATTCCTGGATCCCGGCAGTAAAATCAGAGATCAGTTAACAGTATGAGTTTAAAAATAAATATATTATTATTATTATTATTATTATTATTATTATTATTATTATTATTATTATTATATCTAACACCATAATTAATTATGAGTGCAAGGTGTTGGGGGAATGAGTACTAGCTACATACCAAGCCCGTGGCAGGATTTGAACCTGCGACCCTCGGGGTGTGAGTCTAGCATGCTTACCACTAGACCACAGAGGGTGGCTAAAAAAGGAAATATAGTTTTTGAATGAAAAATACTATCACTTAAAGATAACCGAATTCTCGTGATCTGCTGTGGAAAAAGTTATAGCCGCTAAAATTAATGTCGGTGAGATGGTACGTTATATAATTGTTCTTGTGTGCGTTTCCGTGTTGCTTCATAAATACTTATTTCTTTCGAGATCCTGGACTCTGGGTTGTTTAAATATTTTAATTAAACTCAACTACTAAATTAAATGTTAGTATCGATCAGCCTTAATTAGCCTGTCCACTAACAAAGTGATATACTATGACACCACGGAAATGTAATAAAAAGAGGGAGCAGATAAACGAGTGCGGTGGACTGAGACAGTACATAGACAGAATTTGTTCAGTAAGTTCACCACCTGCAGTTAGCGTAGTTGTCTGGATGGACAGATTACAACAGCTGAATGCCCAGGTTCGATTCCTGGGTGGGTTTATAGCTGGTGTACTGTTGATATCTCAGACATAATAAATGCTTTGAAAAAAAACGCCTTTCATTGCAAAATTTCTGATGCGTACAAGTGGCGTGTCCGAAATATCTGCCAAAATGTTTCAATAATTCTCCTTCTGACAATTATTGCGGTGGCATAACCACACATTTGCATCTACCGTGTGCAACTTGTCTATCAATAAATTCGAGAGAAATAATATTATTTTAATTATCCATTAAATTACATTCCGTCGCTCGACAATTCTCTTTTTCATACATTGTAGCATTTTAGACGAGAAAGTATTTTTATTCTTGAACAAATCAACATTCAAGTAGTGTTGCATTTCGTACATTTTGCCGCATTTTTAATTATTTGTGCTACCTCAAATTCAATACTGGTTGAATAAAATAAATTATCGTTATCGCTTGATTGGAAATCCACTGAAGATACGAACTCATTCTCTCTCTTTTTAGTATCAGTCTTATCATCTTCCCTGACTGATACAACATTAATTACAATTATTATTATATTTTTATCGAAAACATCAGTAACTGCTGTCAAACAAATCCCGCGCTGAATCTCTATTAGAGCTACGCCATGTGGGCCAGACGCTTTATATGGTTTGAAGCTAAGGATAGCCCATTTCAATTTTGGATTTGTGATTATATCTGAGTCGACTATATTTACGCTGAAGATTGTTCGCCGCGGAATAGTGCTCAGGGAAGTGGGTCACTAAAAGATACTCTGGAGTCTAGTTACTTTTTGAGGTCCAAGATCCATCCCCCCTCCTCAGGTGACCAGGTCCCATTCGAGCAGTTGATAGGATCTACCTAATCCTAGACATCTCAGAGAAAAGATTATCCACGATTCTCTTTGTGCCTTCCTAAGCTTACTTTTGAAGGATCTAAGTGCCGCTTTGTACAAAACCCAGTCTGTACTATCTCTACCGTCTCTTGCCAGATTTGGCAGACGGCCTTCAAATCTTTGTTGCTGTAATTGGGGAGAATAAATAGGCTAACATTTTTCTTTAGGAGAACACAAGATCTGGTATACAGCAAGCGGTAATTATTAGTCCTGAGACCTCAGATCAAATCCCCGTATGTCCTGGGTTCTTGGATCAGGACAACGGCAATTCCGACGGAGCTGAAGGCTGTCGGACGCCGTCTTCGAGTGATAGAGGTTAATCTGCACTATTCGCAGCATCCCTGTTACTTGTTGCGCTGGTCACCTTCACCACAGTGAGGTTCGAATCAGACACCTCCGTGTCTGATTCCAGAAGGACATCCTCCTCACTAAGATTGGTTGTCCCCTTTAAAAGGCCGACTTTTACCTTCTTCCAGCACTTAGAAGAGATGCTGCCTCCAGGGTCACTACGGTCTATCACCGCCATTACCTGATGTCCTTTTAGCACATCTCTGAAGGACTTAAACTTGCTCGGGTCCGGGTGTGTGGTTTCCTTTAGGGACCGATAACGCTTCGAAGCCTGCTGTGAGGGAGCTTGAGACTCCTTCCCTTGGGTTTCGGTCTTGCGACACTTCCTCAGCAAGTGGCATTGCTCATTGTCCTTAGCTGCAACTGCCGCCGCGCGCGGGATTTTGGATTTTCATTCGAGGTAGCGTTTAAAAACCGCGCGTCATATATATATATATATATACGAGTATATATATATATATATATATATATATATATATCAATATATATATATATATATATATATATATATATATATATATATATCAATATATATATATATATATATATATATATATATATATATATATATATATATATATATATATATATATATATATATATATATCAATATATATAAATATATATATATAGTCAAAAATCAATCATCATTTCTAACCAAAAATGCTTTCTAAAAGTCAGTAGTTTAACTATTATGGTCCAAAATATTTGAGAAACATCGATTTTTTGGCCAAAATAAATATCGGAAATTCACTTTATCGCTAAACAAAAATCGAAAACGTCAACTTATGCACAAAGGAAACAATGTACTGATGAAGAAAATATATGTAAGAATACCGGAGCTATTGAGTGAAGGAAACAAAATTAAAATTTTACCCAACTTTTAATGCACTGCACTGTATCATTATCATTAAGCATTTATATAAACCTTCATCAAATAAATTTAAAATGCATTTATGCTCCTTCAGCACATGTAATTAAATTTATAATTCATATACAATATATATAACTCCGTTATATATACATAGATTTTCTTCATCAGTGCCATCATTTTAAACTCGAGATATAGCCTAACAAGTGAAGCCACCTCCAAAATTGAGCCCATATCTCGGAAACCTATCCATCGAACATTTTTAATTGGGATTTTCGAGTTCAGCAGGTAAAATACATAAGAGAAATATAATAGCATTGAATGTACACATCTCATTTAAGTATAGCAATAAACTGCGAATATTCTCCAAAAATTTCCATTTTTAAACTTTTTTGCCTTTAAATGCAATATGGATGAAGCTTTTCTTATATATACAATTATTATTATTTTAACATTTTAATATTCACTACGAGTACATAAATAATCAATAATAATTCAAGTATTTTTCATAAGTGCTCAATTTGTTACAAACTACTAAAAATAGCTGATTATAAAATGAAAATTATTAATAATTTTGCTTTAAATTTTTTGAAAAAATCTTTCCATACAATAAAAAAACGACTTTAAAATATAATTCTGTCCATTTTCTACGAATCAAGTACAAATTTAAACTCTTCTGTTATTTTGCCACAATGGACATAAACTATTTTTTAATGGAGGGATAAGGAAAAATTAACTAAAATATCATTGCATGCTGTAGAATTAGTAATAAGAAAAGTGACCTTATACTACGATGAAAGTGAAAAGCATTCTTTTATGAAGAGATAAACATAAAATTTAACTATACTTATGTATGTATATTGTTGCACCACACAAAAGCTTGTGTTTTGGTGTTAATTGGAATGCAGACAGGGCATACGTCGTCTAAGGCTTTCAACTTTAGCACCCCAAAGGTGATTGACTCAAACACTTTTTTTAAAAACTTACCGTTAAGGAACATATGTGCTTATAAAGTTTATATATAAAAGGTCACGCAATCTACATGTCCGTTCTTTACGAGAATACTCAGTAATTTTGGAATGAACACGCTGGGTTGAATCGACCAACGTCGAGATACCAAATGCCAGTTCAACAATGGGGATTTTTTCTTCAAAAATCATCATTAGGAGCATATCTACGGTAATTTTCGGTGCGGTACCTTGAATTGATTATATTAAAGGGGACCGTGTCCTTTATCTGATCCACCGCATTTCTTGTACATGGCTATGTAGGGTCAATATAGATACTAATATAAAATTTTCTCCAAAAATATTATAGGTCGTAAGTTATAAAAATATGTCTATAGTGGGCGTGGCTGGAAAAATAACCCGTCCAGTTTCTATGTGGTGTTTAATATCAGTACCTGCAATCTTCCTGTGAAATTTCATTGAAAAATCTTTAATAGGAACCTAGTAATAATTTTTTGTTAATTGTGGGGGTGGCAGTAGCATTATGATCCCCATATTTTGCACACACACTATTATGGATACATTTCTGTCAGTTTTTATTCCGATAGCATCAATACGAACATAGGTACGCTAATTTTTATTTTGGACCTGAAAGTTCCTTATATCAAAAGTGGGCGTGTCTTTTCCCTGATCAACCCTATTTGTTCCGTTAAATTTATTCCGTTATTAATATTTGTAAATAGTGGGTGTGGCAGTTAATATATACCGCCCACTTTTTGCATAGTGTTTAGTATCCATATATCCATAACCCTACGTCTCCACGGGAAATTTTTGATGGCATAACAACTGTCCAATTCGATTGCAAAGGTTGCGATGTTATGTCATCGTCATTTTGAAAATGTCGTCAAGCTATCATTTTTTTCAGATAGCTCTATAATGTCCACATGTTGCTTCTCATAAATTTTCGTCCACAAATCTCTAAAAGATCTTAAGTTATGAATAATTATTAATAGTGGGCGTAGCAGTTAATATATAGTGCCCACTTTTTGCATAGTGATTAGTAGGACCCACATCTCCATATCTGCCAAATTGCGCCACTATTTCATCAATTGAACCGAAGGTATAGTCATTTTAAAAAAGGTGAAAAAAGTACCTTATATAGTTTTTGTACAAATCGGCGCATATATCAATCTGCTTCTGTATCTTTCTCAACACTATACTTTTGTAAAGTTTCATAAAGAGAGCTCTAACGATGTAGAAAAGAGTGTTCACAGACGGACGGACAAAATTAAAATTGTTCAGAAAGTGATTCTATTCATATCTGTATATATATGTCCATACCTACATATCCTTCTTGAAATTGCAACCTCTTTCAAAAGCAGAACATTCGTATACCCTTTTTACATTTTTTAAAGGTTAAGGGTATAAAAAGATAGGTGTAATCTCAAATACATTATATATAAGAATATAGTATTTTTATTTGTTAGAGAAAAATGAAGGAAAATAAAATTAATTTAGGTGCATCTTCATCACTGTTATTACTGTTGTCACTATAATCAATGTTGCAGTACGTAGAAGTACCTGAAGTTGCAGTTACTGCTTCTACTTCCATTGCTTCACTTTGTTTCGGCAATTCATCATCATCATTCGGCAATCTACATTCTTAATCGTTGGTTCGTTTTAACCACCAACATAAATCAGCTAACATTGCATCTACGAGTATGTGTGGATTCCATCGTCAGAGCTACTTGATGAAAACGTTTACCTTGCTCGACAGATTCAGATGACAATTGTTTCTCAAAGTAGTCCATGTGGAAATGAAGAATGTGTATTTTTAGTGACATATTTACACCAACTTCCTCAAATGCTTTCAACATATCTTTAACTTTTCATTTTTAATCACCCACTCTTTTTTTCCTCAAGGAAATTACTTATAACATCTTTGATAGTGAGCCAAGTAACTACTTGGTTTCTGTGCAGTGATTTATCAAATTTATCATTTTTCATAAGCCGTCTTATATCAGCTCCTTTAAACATAACTGCAAATTTGTAAATAAAATTTTTGAAGACGTTTATTTAAATTTTATGTAATGCCTTATATTACTTTTGCACCACTTGGTCGTGGAAATTTTGATCTTAAAGTATTAAAAGTTTTTCCTTCTACAGGTAATACTTTAACAAATTTTTGAAAATACCCTAATTTATGTGCAACTGGGGATAGTATTTTTTTATCTGGTGGTATAAAAGGCTCATGAATAACATTAGCTGTTCCGAGCACATAATCATTTCTATTATCCAAATGAAGTTTTTGGTACTATTGCCTACTTGCACATATTTTTTATGCAAACTAGTGATATCATTTTTAGCCGCTATTTGTGGTTCTCATAGTTTACTGCTGCTAGTCGATCTTTCTAATAGATTCATAAGTATCTTTCTTGTTTGTATTATATGCAATTGGAATTTACTTTTACTTTTATACACTTGCACTTATCACTTTATACTGTTACTGTATACACGATATATACGCTACTACGATCACTTTTCAACTCTTTCGACTTCAATTGTGTGGCAGCACTTCGAAAGCAGTTTCGCGGAGATGACAGTGCAGGCATCCATTATTGACTATTTTAGGAGCTGAAAACGATTAGCGTATACCATTAACTTCAAAAACGAGGATTCTATCCACTAATGACTATTTTAGGGATTGAAACGAATCATATCGAATTTACCAACTTTAAATACGTATAAAAAAATTAAGACGTGATGTAAAAAACCGCTAATAGCGTTTTATTTTGGAAGCTGTGAACTTTCATTTCCTTTTAGTTTCATCATTTCATTTAATTATAGCTATTTTTTTTTATTGTGCTAAAGAGGTGCATTTTATTAATCTTCTACTTAGAAGTCCTTCTAATATACATTTCTAGATCTGCCAAAAACATTTTAAAGTATTTGGGGACATATTTCCATCCATCTGTCACAAGACATTTAAAAAAACAAATAGTTGTTTCTTGTGTAACCGAAACTAATAAAAAATATCCATATTGGAGACTGGAGGTACTGAAATTTCTGATAGTGGTGTTACTTAGAAAACACAGCCGATGCATGCTTCAAAACCATTTGACCAAGATCAAACATCAAAAACTGTGCAATTGAACTTCTGACAACAACAAATAATAAATTTGCCAAATTTGGGATCTAATCATATTGTGGTCCATGCCATAAGGCTGAAGCCATCTGCCAGCTTGAATTTGGGTGGAGTATATTATGTTCACTGAGAATTAAATTCCTTGTGCAAATTTTAATAATAATGGAGCTGTTAGCTATTGATTGTACAGCGTAGGAACTAAACTTTTGTACTTTGTGTAAATAGAATCAGGAGTTAGTAATTGTATATTAGAGTCTTATTGGTATTTAGTTTTTGGCCTCCTTATTTCTTATCATAATTTAAGGTAGCACTTTGGTCCTAATTAGTGTGGAATTGTATGTTATACTTCCTATAAGTTATTTACTACACTTACTTTCCTAACTCTTTGCAATTATTTGTAGGACTCCACAAGTTTATTGTTACAGTACAGGTCAAAATATTTCAATGAGTGACGCTATAAATCATATTTTGCTGGATATTATGCTATTTAAAATTCTGTCAATACTTTCATTACTGCAGTTCTGTTGCTTACACTGCAGTTAGTTTGGTTCTTCATCACCTCTTCCATATATAAATTTTATTAAATTTTCGGTTGTTTTTTTTAAATTTAATATAAACTATAAAATTCGGTCAATTGATTCTCCCTTATAGTGTAATATAGTTATGCTATAAAGTATAACTCCAATTGAAAAATTACCGAACCTCATTTGAATTATTTTTGTGAAAATTATGTTACAATTTAGGTAGCCACTCTCATATGGGTACACTATTCCCCTCTGAATTTCCGGTCCACCTATATACAATATTTTAAGGTTCATGTATACTTTCGAGAAAGGTAAGCATAGATTTTGCAATTTATCGATATGCTTTGTATCAAATATTTCAAATCTTTTAACCACTCAATAGCATATTTTCTCTTGAAACGGGTAATTTCTTCTTGGAGTTGTTTTTTGATAGCAAAACGGTTATTGATGTTGGTTTATATTATTATTAACTGGAATCATTGAACCAAATTTGTTGATGGGAATTATGGGAAATTTCCAAAGTCACATACAATAAACGGTGTACAATTGGACACACATGTGGATTAAGGCTATTGTGGAGACCACATAAAAAAAAACGCGCCAATTGCAAATTTTGGTTATGCAACTATAATATTTTAAAATAATAATTTCCTTTAAACAATGCATTAATTTCACTTTATTAGTGTAGCAACTAAACAATATTAATAGATGTATACCTGGAACAAATATTATACTGCTACTTCATAAATGTATGGTCGCCTCAAATAATGTTCTAAGCGACGAAATTTCAAATTTCACTTTCGAAATTTCTTTTATATTTTTCAGTTTTATTAAATTAACCCTTAATAAACCTGATATTTATTTAAAAAAGATTTAAAATGCGTCCGAAATGCCCATAAAGCCAATTGCAATATTTTTTTTATTGGAATAATGTTGTATGGGATCTGTAACATGGATGATAGAACGTTGTTTCACTACAAGCAGCATCATTTCTAGTGGTTGATACCACGTTTTTCCCCGTTAAGTAAAAAGCGATCACTCTATATTTCAAGTATTTTGAAATATTTTTTAACAAAAAACAATCATACATTATTCATTTACATGAAATAAAAAAAATAAAAAGGCAAAGTCGTGAAATTAAATGTAATTCTAATTTATTACTTTCGGAGCACTTCCAGTTGCCACAAAAATGTCGGTTTTGGCAGTTTTTTTGAGTTTTTGTCTTCTGGTGAAAGTTGAAAAAAGCCAGGCTTCTAAAGTGGAATGAATTTTCCTTAATTTTAAAACCCCTACATGATGTTCAGATTGTATTAATGTTTGTGCACATACAAGGTTTTTTCAAATTACCATTCCAGTAGAATTCTTCCCCGGAACGAGTTTCCCTTTTTTGGAAATGTAGGATTATCCACTATTTATGAGTATTTTGTATTAACATTTTTCCAATATTCATTTTTGCCTTTATTGAGTTTACGCATCATACTAAATTCTTCCCCACTTGCCATTATATTGATCACTTACAACGTTGTTCCAGCGACTGGGCACTTTAAAGTACATTTGATGTGCACAAAAAATGTCAAAACGGTAAATTTTGTTTGCAGCAAGAAAACAAATTGCGTTTAGAATAAAATTCAACTAAAAAACATCATTTTCCAAAAATCTGTCGACAACGTTATTTGAGGTGACCATTCAAATGTATAAAATATTCAAAAGGAAAATATTTTCTATGCATGCATATACTCGTATATTTTATATTGTCAAGTGTTCTAATATATGTACACATTATGCTTTCTCATGATATGGCAAGACTTTTTTATACATACGCAAAATCACCAATGCATTGTTTCCGTACAAAAAAGCTTTGCCATATAGAAAATTCTTTCTTGTGTATTTTACCCACAGCCCGAAAAATCAGAAAATAAAAATTTCTATTTCAAATCATTCGCTTCTGCAGTGAGCACGCACATCTAATATTATTCAAACGAATGTGCAAACAACAAAAATAGCCAAGTATGTGGCTATTTTGGTTGATACAAGAATGATTGATACATATTCACGTCTGCCTCGTGAAATTGCCGATGATTTTTCCAATGTAGTTGCCATACACTTGAATATATTGATTTTCACTCAAGAGAGCAATGAAAGGTCTTTTAGTATATTGCCTTTGGTTGCAGTTAACCAAGCTAGTGTTTCTTCTTTAATAGTTACAAATATGTCGACACTTTACCAACTATATTTATTCCAGAACTATTCATACTCAAATATAGAATGCTAAAAATCGATCGCTCAATATATTTTGAAAAATATTGATATATCGTAAACATTATTTAAATTGTGATATAATGTGTGAAAATAATGTACATTAGATAGGTAAAAGACTCCTGGAGAGTTTCGTTTCGCTTTCAACTTTTATGTAAAAAATTATGAGAGTAGGCGCAGGGGAGGTTAAGAAACAGCAATAGCAAAACAGCAGAAGAAAACATGTTAAGGGCTATCCAAAATAGACGAGACGTAACGAGTAAAGGGCTAACAAAAATAGACGAGACGTAACGAGTAAGTTCAAGCATATGTGAATCAATGATAATAGCCAAAATGGCCGTACGTATTTGATCGAAACTGAACGAAACATTTAGACGTGACGTTCGGTTCCGTAAAAGTAGGACCAAAATAGACGAGATGTGACGATAGCGATTGGACGAACGTCTGCACTCGTTGCGTCGATTTTGACATTTAACCCAAAATGTGACGCTATCAAATGCATCGATGGATGGCTTTTTACATAAATTCCGAACTCATCCCTCACAGCGGCGATTAAATTGTAGCAAAATTCCGTCATTTTAAATTTAATTTTTTTTCAAATAACAAAGTAGCTGCTGTGACAAGTAGCAGACGCTTGCAGTTCGGTTCTTAGGCCACGCCTCCCTCTATTATAATAATATAACCAAGGTACCCTACCGAAAATTACTATACCTAATGATGATTTATGAAGAAAATATCCCCATTGTTGAACTCGCACGCACAAGGAAAGGGTACTTCGAAGTCGGTCCTAGCCGACTTCAGACTTCTTTACTATAATAACTTTTTACCATTCCTTTTTTTAATCTTTTTTTTTGTGATTTTCTTGTTTTTCTCGCATTTTCGTTTGGAAGTGAATTTATTAGTGATTCTGAATATTTTACAGTAAAAATAAAAGAACCACAAAAAAGGAAAGAGAAGAACTTTTAACTATTATTTGTATACTCGTACATATAGATTGAATTGCAATTTATTTTTTGCGCCTGTGATGGCTTTTAGATTCTTTTATTGCGCACTTTGCATAAGCTCGCTGCTCGATGGGAATTGGAATTTAAGAGCTAGTTTATTTTTTGAGCCTTCAGCTGGATGTAAGTCCTTTTTGCCTCAATATGCTTCTTCCCAGTTAGTCTGCGAACGAGGTGAATACCCAGACTGTGGTTGCACAGTGATAATAATAAGTACAATGAGGCCAAATGAACATCAATATTGTACAATAAAGTTATTCAGTCCTCGTAGTTTAGTATTTACGGCAAACTAAGTTCCCATTTATTTATTTTTTTTTTAATTGTCATAGTAACTAATACTTTCGCAGTTTCTATAAGACTGAATAAGTAACCTAAGATGTGAATTAAACTCGTATTCAAATATTACTGGAAGAAACAGCTGAACTAAAATAACTACTAAAATTTTATATTCATAGAGGACTGACCCAAAAAACCTAACGGCCCGCTATCGTAAGCACCGATTTAGGGATTTTGCACACATAATGCCGACATAATTTGTTATGTTCTGTGCTTTCCTCCGCTTCTAATTTTGAGTCCGCATTTTGGTTTGTTCGGAAACTAAAATACGTCATCGCTGTTATGAACTAAAGTATCCAATCCTACTGTGATGTACTGTAGTTTTTTGTTACTATGCGTTTATAAATATTGCTATTATTATTCGTTTATTAATGTTGCTATTCTCCGTTCGGATACATATCTCACGTGCAAAAAATACCTGAACTCTTAAGCTAGGCGCGTGTGAGGTGATCTGATATAACATTATGTGAATGAAGCCCACTATTCGCTTGACTACGAGCATTTTACGATTCAAGTGAATGAAAAATGCTACTTTTTTTTTAATTCACCGAGTTCAGAGTCAGGCAGTGATGATGAATAAGAGAAGTTGTTTTATCTTTAATGAGCAAACAATTTAAATCGTAAAATAATTTTTACTTTTCTCGGAGGAAAGTCCATGGAAACTTTAAAATGCCATTCGTGAAGTTTGATAATGTACTTAACAATTATGTTCACGTAAATCGAAATCAGTTCAATACAAATATTTGCCTAGATAGGTATGATTCCATTAAATCGTAATATATTTTATTAAAGGTATTGTCTATCTTACGTTCATACAACACGATTTAATTGCACCAGCAATTATTTTGTTTGTTACTTGTTTTTTTTTTTACTAATAGTGCGGATTATGTATGCATTTATAACTTCTTTAATTTCGAAATTAATATACTAAAATCTTATTTCACAGTTTCTCGAGCTAGGGAAATTTGGACGTTGGTACTTATGTGCTTGTTATTCGCAATTACATTTCGTTTAAGCACAAAAACGCTAGGCATTGAATCATGAGGAGTTGTGCAGTTATAGGTCCAAAGTGTGTTTCAAACACACTTCCAGCAAATAGATTCCCATCGGCAAAACTTCCCATTTCTAACCTGTATTAACTACCGCCAACAAAACTATAGATAATGATGTTTATAGTTGCAGTATGAAGTTCCGGTTGTCAGGTTTCTTAACTACAACATACATTCATTCAACTGCAACCTCTTAAAAGCTTAGAGCAAGTTGCTTTATTTAATCGAATTGGCTAGCAACTCCTTCCAATGTTTATTTTGAAGATTCAGGTAAATACATACGAGTATATTGGTGGTTTATGTCTGCTATATTTTTCACAATATTAGCACCATTCGTTCTTTCATTCTCAAATTATATTCATAGCTGAAAAATTTAAACAAAGGCAAATCGATAATGATGCATTTCTGAATGATTTATAAACATGATTATGATTAGTAATATACACTGCTTACTTTCCAGGCAGGAAACAAAAATATGTAGCAAAAATGTATAGCATTTCTGGATCTATTTATGTCAACAGGGACTATTAACAACAGATACACAATAAAATTGTTAGGAAACCCTTCTTATAACTATTTAATTTCCATGTATCAATTCTCTAAAATAAAATATCCGCATTGCCAGTATTAGATCAGAGTCCAACTTTTCCACGCAGTTTGCAAATCTTCCATTAAAAACATAACTTCTCACCATTTATCTCCCATCATTGTCCACTTTTTGGGGTACAGATTCATCAGTTTCCCTGATCCTCTCAATAAACACTACAACACATCTCAAACTACTGACCTGCAAGTTACACCAGATGGAAAGAGTGTCTCAGGCAGTTTCCGAAGCAACAGCTGTCATCATGAAGAATACTCATAAAAGTTTACAAATCTTTTAGAATAGTTCCAATCTGGGATTAACAATTTTGAGGGAATTGCTTCAATGTTATTTTTTTATGTGTAAGCCTTAATTTTATAATATTCTTTTGAAAAAACGAGTAAAGAAGTCTTAAGTCTTGTTATGCCGACTTCGAAATACCCTTGGAATGGTAAATGTGCGTGCGAGCTAAACTGTGACGATGTGCATTTCATTCAGATATCATCATTAGAAGCATATCTAGGGTAATTTTAAGCGAGTCCCGAAAAAAAAATTAATAAAAATAACATAAAATATCAATGTTTCTTTGTGTTTTAAAATGTACAATGTTGCTTATGTAAAATGCTCAATGTTGCTTATAAGCAACATCTCATAACGGTAAAACCAGAAGTTATAGAGACTTGAAATTAAGTTCATATTTAAGGCTCAAACAATAACCTAATATATTTAAAATATTTTTAGCCACGCCCACTTTAATTCTGACATGAAAGGGCTAAATGGAAGGGAGGCGTGCTTTTTATCTGATTGTCCCCATACCTGTATATGCTTTCATATAAAATTTCGTCCAAAAAATTTGTATATGCGCTAAGTTATAAAAATGTCTCAATAGTAGGCGAGGCTGTGAAAACAACCCCCCATTTTTTGTGTGGTGTTTAATGGTGATACCCTCAAACTTCTTGTGTAATTTCGTTGATTCTATCGGAAACTAGTAATGATTTTTGGTTAATTGTGACCGGGGCAGTCGTAGTATTATCCCCATATTTTGCACACACACTAGTTTGGACCCAACGTGCACTGCTGCCTATTTTTATTCACATACCAACAATATGAGCAGAGCTAGGCTTATTTTAATTTTGGTCCCGAAAGTTCCTTATATGCGAAGTGGGCGTGTCCTTTATCTGATAAACCCCGGTTCAGTTGGCTTTATAATATCCACATGTCGCTTCTCATAAACTTTCGTCCATAAATTTTATTTAATAGCGTCACTATTCCATCAATTGAACCAAAAAATATGGACATTTTAAAAAAGTTATAAGTTGCATATATGGGAGATAGGCGTGTACTTTGTCCAAAACGGCGCATATAGAAATCTGGTCCTATATCTTTGTCCAGACTATATTTCTGCAAAGTTTCATTAAGATATCTCTTAACAGTCTGGAAAAACTGTCCACAGACGAACAGACGAACGAATAAAATCAGAATTGGCCAGAAAGTGATTCTGATCAAAATTCGCAATAAATGTCTATTGGACAAGTAATTTATAAGAATGTTTATTGAATATAACTAAATAAAATATTATTGTAATAGTCACCGACTAAATCCTGTTGTGTGCAGAAGTTCGTTTGTACGTTACCGTTATATTGTTTTTATTAGTTTTTTTCGCATTTTGGTTACCGCGAAGCTGTAACCGCGCACTTTCTCAGTTCGATTTGCAAAGAAACAAAAACAAAAATAATGTCAAAACACAAAAATAAAACTTTTTAAGCGATTTTGTGCACATTGTACAGCATGACCCCAGTACCGCGTCTTAATAGGGTAAATCGGTTCGCTCTCCTGGCTGAAAGCTCTAAGCCTTAAAAAAGAAATAAAACACCAAAGATACCGAACACCCAGCCTCACCAAGTCTTGAACTTCCAAACCCTAAGTAGCTGTAGTGTCTGCTTTAACTGAGAGTAAACCGACCAAATAATACTCCTGTTCTGCTGTATACAGATCTTTGAAGCTATAAACAAAGACATGTTATCAATCTCAGAATTGCAAAACGGCAGCCTACTTTTACTGGTGAAAAATCCCAAAACCACCTAAAAATTTATTGACAATACAGAGCTCGCCCCCATTTACAAGATTAAATGCAGGTTTCATAATAGCCTGAACTTTGCCAAAGTTACTATTTAAGTGAACATTACCAGATATTATAGTAACTACACCGATTAGAAATGTTAATTAGGCAACATCAGGCCCAAATTATTTGTCTGCAGGAAACAAACTGCATAAAGAACTATACTATATTTTCACAATTTAAGTACTAAAACTATATCCAAAGAAAAGTATACTATTACGATCTCATACGCGGCAGAAACAGACTACAAAGTACCTACTATAGTTTTTATAGCATTCGCACCCCCTCACGCCAGGAATAGAAGAGAGGTGGAATCACGGATAATATAGATACTAAAATCTACACCGATGGCTCAAAGATGCATTGTGGAGTAGGAGACGGTGTCTTCTCAGAAGAGCTAAGGATTAGCAAATCATTCCGGCTCCCGAACACATCAAGTGTATTCCAGGCGGAACTGCTTGCAATAAGGGAGGCCTGTAGGTTAGCAGGGGAATATACAAGCTATAAAGAAAAAATAGCAAAAATATCAGATAGTCTGGTTGTTATCAGAGCACTGGACTCGGCGATAATAACCTCGAAACTAGCATTGGAATGTAGGGACGTCTTAATTGCACTAGCTCGTCGGTTCAACGTAACATTGATATAAGTGCCGGAGCACAGGAATATCGATGGAAACGAGAGGGCGGATGAGCTGGCCCGAAGGGGATCTGCTCTTGATGAACATGAAGCGAATCCGTTTCGTGTCCCAATTGGTTCAATCAAGGGCAAGATAGGCAAAGAATTTTTGCCGAATGCAAACAGCCGACGGAGCCCATTGCATAACATGCGGAGCAACGGAAACTATGTAGAAAGGGAAACCGGCTAGGCTAAAATAACAACACTGCTTGTCAAACGCGCGACCGACCTAACGCGCCATTGTGATATAGCTTTTAAATGTGGCTATTTTTGGATCATCTGCCTCAATGGCCAGATCGCGATTAAAGTATATTTGCATAAGTACCAAGGAGCATTAACAATACATATACACTTAAGCGATGGATAACTGTAAGATTTTGGCTGGCGCAACCTGAAGCCATATAGAGATGGAAATTTTATTAGACAGATTTTCTAATAAGTATATATTTCTGCATTCTATATCAACCTCTCTTATCCCTTTTCCACGTGTCACACCGTTACAATTCATCTGCAGGCTGCCGATTTACTGCAGACTGCCAATTTACTGCAAGTGATAACACACTTTTAACTGGACTGACGGTAAGTGATCAGTTGTTGCTAAGAGCTGATGCTCGATTCGAACCCAGTTCATTGTCTGTCATGACAATTTCTTCAAGGAAATTACAATTTTTTGATACTTAACTGCATTTTTATATATTACAAGGTAGCATCTAATATTTCTCCTGCAATTATAGCATTCGTGTATTTTATTTTAGTGGTGTAGGAATAAATCTGTTGTGAAAAATGAATTAGTATGTTGGAGATTCGAGGTTTCTGAGTCGCAATATATCTAAGAGTTCGTCCGGTCAGAAATTGTCGGCCGCGATCCATTCCTTGATGCGGGTGTGGTTAGGGATCTTGTTCTGTATTGTAGCAGCGATATCAGAACCTGACTAATCCATAATGCCAACTAGCTTTACGGAATTTAGCTGCAATAATATCTTTATAGATAGTGAGCAGCGCCAATTGTAGAATCTCCAGGGTAGCTGGATCTATGGTACCATCTCTATTGCCATTGTCAACTATAGCCCAAATGAATCCTTGGAAACTGCATTGGAAGTCCTGAGGGACAGAGTTCGCCTGTTCAATCGACTTTTGTTGTATCTGAATGATAGTTTGGCAGCCGGTAGAAAGGGTTTCAGTGTTTTGTTGATCCCATAAGATCGCTGCCTTGTTTCTTTTGGACAGTTGGTTAGGAATCTGTAGATCAGAATCTACCCAGATTCCTTAAGATAGATCTCTCACCAGCATCATAAGATAATGAGATGAGGAGCTGGTGAGAGTCGACGTCGCCTTAGAGACCGGTCAGGCGAACAGACGGATGTCAATGCGATCTTTAGGAAGTGACATGGTGTTCGAGAACGATGCTGGCTATTAGCCGAGTGCACCGACGGCCTGGCTACAGAAGCGCCAGACGAAGAAGGTGACGAAGGTGGCATTCAACTGCCTTTTCTAACGTATTTTTTGTATCTATAGTTCTGTGTTTTTGTTACATTTGATCCTGTGTCTCGGAAGTCTATAAACAGTAGTGGGTTATTGAAGTCAATTGTAATTGCATTGAGTTTTTCGACTTCGAAGTTTTGAATAATATTTTCGATTATTACATCACTTCCCTCTCCCCTCCCCCTCCTCGAGCAAATGGAGCCGTGGCAGATATGGACATTTATATGTAACCCCTCTTTCTGAGTCGTTATGGTTGTCTGCCGCGTAATTTGACAAAATATCTTAGACCAAACGTCGTACTTTTTAGAATTCAGCTTTATTTACTAGTTAGTGACTATACCAACGCAATTACGAGCCTATTTATAAAAATGTGGTATATAAAGTCGGCTGTTTTTCAATATTTGAATGGGTAATATAACTAAATCAGTAACATAATTTGAATCAAATTAAAATGATGACAAATATAGATCAATAAGCAAAAGTCAATGTGTATTAAATCAATTATCGGATAGAACCAATCATTGCTCGCAAAACATGGCATTGAACATGAAATCAAAACAAGAATTTTGGTGTATTGCTTTACAAATGTACATAGGTAATAATTATATTCTTTTATACAGGGTGGCCCAAATGAGACCTAGTGATGTTAAACACGTGTAACTCTTGTAATAACGGGTTTTTTTTAAATGATTTATTTTAATATGTTAAATACATTTTATGGAAATTTAACGTGACTATGTGTGATATATGAGATCAGACAAATGACCACCATTTTGCTCGATACAGGCATTGGCTCTTTTTAGCGCATTTTGCATTACACGGCGTAATGTTTCTGGTTGCAGGCGCCGTATTTCGTCTCGAATATTCTGCTTGAGCTGTCCAAGTGTCTGTGGTTTGTTAACATACACTTTGTCTTTTAAATATCCCCATAAAAAAAAATCGGGCGCAGTTAAATCTGGTGAACGAGGAGGCCAAGGGAAATCTGAATTTCTTGAAATTATGCGTTCACCAAAAATTTCACGCAGCATGTCAATAGTTTGCCTAGCAGTATGCGCAGTGGCTCCATCTTGTTGAAACCACAAATTAGGATGTTGCTCCACCATTGGCCGCAAAAAGTTGTCGATCATTGTTCTGTAAGAAGCCCCGGAGACCGTTTCTGGCGTTTCATCCTCATTCTCAAAGAAATATGGGCCGATGATTTTTGTGGTCATAACACCGCACCAAACAGTGCATCTGATTGGGTGTGACTGATGCTGATGTATTGCCCTTGGATTTTCGGAGCCCCACAACCTACAGTTTTGTTTATTCACATAACCACTTAAATGGAAATGCGCTTCATCCGTCATGAAAAGATATTTCGCTGCGTCAGAACAATTGATCGTTGAGAAGAATAATAGAATTCGATAATTTTAATTCGTTGTTGTGGACTGTACGTATTCATTTTAAATTTCCAAGAGTTCAGTTATAATCTGCAAAAAGAAAAAATAAATTATGTTAAAAAATAAAAAAGTTATTTGTGTTTCACATCAGCTGGTCTTATTTGGGCCACCCTGTATATCTAATAATTGTATAAATGTACATTTCCAGTGCTTGTGTACAATTTAGTATCACATAAAGATAAACTCGCAACAACAACATTGTGTTTTATGAAATCAGTAAATATATATTTTATGTATTATAGTCTTGAAATCCAATATTGGTTCCAATATCGGTGCCACATAATAAAATTCCACATTATCTTAGTATATACTCGTACACATTGCTGGGATCAAAAACCAATAATTATATGAAAAATCAAAACCAGAAATATTTTACACTTGCTAATGTACATTCATGAGTATTAATTGTATGAGTGGTATATAGTAGTATGCAACATATGTGCCTAGTGTACAACTCTATATGCGAAACAACCTTTGTATCCAACAAATGCAAATCCATCACCGTAACATTTTGTTTCAATCAAACAGTCGTTACAGTTTTTTTGTATTAATGATATTTGTATAATCTACGCCGATGATTTCAAAAACAAACAAAATATAGAATTCATGACGTGTTCGATCTATGCAATAGTTAATGCACACTTTCTCCATATTTTGTTTTACATAAATTATAGTAAATTTTTATTTTAGTTAGAAAAAAGCACTGAAAAGTTATAAACATAAAATATGAAAATAACTTTTGTCATCAATCTTTGAATTAAGAATAGCTTTGCTGTTCTGTATGTGCTGCGCAGACAGTCACTCTCGTGAAGCACTTTTAAAGGACTCGAAGAATAAAAACTAGCTTCTACCAAAGAATAATATTTATTGGCATCAAAAATTTGGAGAAAGTGAAACAAAGTTCCATGAATAGCACAGATTCAAAAAATTCGTAATAGCTCCACTCTGGTGACTCACATAAATTTCGGTTAAAAATTTGTAATACGCTACCAAAAATTAATGATTTAATCGACACCGGTATCTGTCATATCACAGTATATTAAATGAGCAGGATGTAAGCTCGAGTGCAATAAAATTTTTAGCCGCAACCGATTTCTGATATTCCATAGCAAACAATTGATGCAGAGTTTCTCTCACGACGACCTGTTAAACGACTTAAGCCAGAAATCTAGACACTGAACTAAAAATAAACTATCTCCTCGATTGACGATATAAATGAATTTCGAATCCTTTGATACTAATTTACAATTTTCTGAAATTATTTGGGCATTAAAAACATCGAATTACAACAAGCGACCAATCTGTGTTCCCTCGTTCCAGATGACTCTTTCTATATAAATTAACTACCCCACGAGCCCCAGTTGAATCATTGCTGGTACTAGGAATCTGCCGTATCTATAGGAGTAACTCAGTGCGCCCGTTACAATTTGTTCGCAAGTATGATGGTTCATGGAGATATCTGGAGATCCCTGATAGTCACACATGGAAGTTTTGCAATACGCAAAAATCAATGTTCTGGAAGATTTATGTTCAAAAAGAATTTCACAAAAATCTGATACATTTGCACGAATTTACCAAAACTGCATCTGTATTGCATCAATAAATACCTCCGAGTATCAGATGAACATTTGGCAAATTGGTTAGTGTGCCCATCAAATGGTCTCTCGATAAATGTTGTCAAATGTAAATTTGACGTTTAAAAATGTTCTGAATTCTGTTAAATTTTCAGCGTCCGATGGTCATCAATATCAGTGCTGGAAATCAACAAAACTACAATGATCCACTCAAGATACTGAAACGAAATGCTAAGCCTGTAAACAGAAGCTCGCGGATCGCGGCATATTTTCATTGGATCTATGCTTGCTGATACTGTCCTTAACAAAGTTGTTAATAGCTATTCTCAGCATCTGAGTTTCTTCTCACGCAAATTTTCGAATACTGATTCAATATTTCTATTTCAATATAATGTTGAGACATTGGACATAAAGCATGATAATAATATGCCATTTTTATGAAGTTTTCTATTCGTTTTTTGCATAAATTCTACGATTCTACGATGGTTGCCAGTCTTACGACAAAACCATAGAACTGGAATGCCAAGTTATTCAAAATATTTAGGAAATTGCACTTCTTATAGTCACTGTATGCACTATGCATACTTACATTTTTAATTGAAATAATTGCTGTCTCGCTCTGTCTGCAGAGGGAAGCAATATGTTTTTAAATTCAAGAGAGATGCGTACTCTGTAATACTCGTATATGCATACTCTTAGCTCATAGTCAAATGAATAAAAAACAAGTAAAAATAGCTGCAATCGGATTAGATCGACTCGAGATACCCTTTACCCTTAAATTTGTGTGCGAGTTAAACCACGGCAATGTCCATTTTATTCATATATCATCATTAGAAGCATACCTAGGATCATTAAGTGGCATCATCAAAGTTGATTATATGGGAGGGAGGGGTGTCCTCTATCTGATCGACACCATTTCTTGTGTATGGCTTTGTAGTGTCCATATATGTACGTATTCATATACAATTTCATCTACAAATTAGTTATAGGTCGTAAACTATGACATTGTGTCATTAGTGTGCGTGGATGTGAATATAATCTACCCATTTTTTGTGTATATTTTAATGCTAACGTCATGAACCCTCGTATGAAATTTCGTTTATGGGTTCTAAAGGAACCTAGTACTGATTTTTAGTTAATTTTGGGCATGTCAGTAGTATGCACGCACTAGTATGGACGCAGTGTACATTATTGCCAATTTTTATTCATATAACATTAATACGAGCATAGCTAGGCTAATTTTAATTTTAGTCTCGAAAGGTGGACCATGCGGACAGACGGACGAATAAAATCCAAATTGCTCAAAAAATGACTGATTATTTGTGTAATTATAAAGTACTGTTTTTGGTAAAGAAGTTCACGAAAATTAATCAACATTATCATTACTACCATACAGACATAAATGTATATATGCAATATTTTTCGTTTAAACCATTTTATATGCATAAATTAAATTTGAATCAAATAAGAATCAAAATTTCAAAACAGGGACCAACAAAATTTGTGTCATTGAAATGTTGATATAATATTCCATTGGCGATTCCCACAATGACCTTGCAAACGTGTAATGTCCCACAATGTAATTAACGTGTTGTAAATTCGCTTTTAGCTACATGTCATACGAATCTCCAGCAAAGCGGGCCAGGGACCCACAATGGAAAAACTTCGAAACAAATTTGTTTGTGTTATCGCATATTTCTTTTTTAAGTTAAATTGCCGTATTTTGTATGCAAAGCGCACGCTCTTTTTTCTGATCACTTCTTTTTGCTACTACGCCCACATTTAAATATTGAATTGGCTAAAAATAAATGATATCAAAATAACACAATCACATAACAAAATCAAAAAAAAAATAGGTATCAGCAGTGAATGGCGCATTTGGATAAAATCGCATATTCACAATAATGTATGTGAATCAACTTTCGCAAATCGAAAACGTAGTTATTTTAATTTTTCTTCACATCTAATTAAAATACCAAAAAATTTAAAACAAAACCGTACAAGATGAAATCCAAGTTTTTGGACAGCATTAACAGCAGAAGTTTACATTTTAAAATAATATGTTGTTATGATCAAAATTTAAAGTAATCATTAAATCACACTGAAAAGCAATTTTCACCATAGCTTCTGTTTATTTTCTCTTTAGATTTCGACCAATTTGAAAACCATACGACTGTATACGCATTTAAATCAAAACATTCGATTTGCGATGTTAATGGAGCGGCATAAATGATGAGCCATCAATAATCTCACCATAGAATGACTTTAAGATAATAGCGTACCATATGAAAAAGGGCATCTCGACGTTGAGTCAGTTCAGTCGTGATATGAAAGCAGCAGTTTTAAAAATAATTCATATGCATAAATGTGACTTGTGAAATTCAATTAACTACACCAACTATTTCATAATTAAATTGCTATGAAATGAAACAACTTGTAATAAATCGAAATTATCAATATAATATTTTTTCCATTAATTGACATAAACCAGTGACCCAAAATATTACCATCAACAAATTTTCATAACTATATTCATATCATCTATCATGTCTGAATCTTAATAGAAGATAATTTTTCTGCACCAAATGCGGACATTTTTCCTTCAACAATAAGCAGGAATAAAATTCGCTGGTAACTTTTCATGGTAATCGATCCTAATTTTGTCGGGTGTATCCCAAAAATGGTGGTTTTGTTCGCCGATAAAATTAGCTTTTAATTCTTCGGCACTGATTCCACTCTTTCGACTCAGGTGTACTATTATGGAACCCATGACAACGAAAATTAGTAAACCACTTATGAATCATTTTTGTATAAAGTTTTTATGCCCTTTACCTTTAAAAGGCTATTTAATTTTGTGCTTTGGAGAGGGGTTGAAATTTCAAGAAAGAGGCGTGGTAGGTATATATATACAGATATGATCAGAATCACTTTCTGAACAATTTTAATTTTGTCCGTCGGTCGGTCCGTCTGCGGCCACTTTTTTACTACACCGTTAAAGCTTTCTTAATGAAACTTTGCAAAAGTATTGACTGGACAATGATGTAGAACAAGATTGCTATATGGGCCGATTTAGACAAAGACCACGCCTACCTCCCATATAAGGAACTTTTTTCACCTTTTTTAAAAGTTCGGTAGTTATGTAGATGTGGGTCCTAGTAAACACTAAGCAAAAAGTGGGCGGTATATATTAACTGCCACGCCCACTATTAACAAGTATTCATATTTTAAGATCTATTCGAGATTTATGGACGAGAAGCAGCATGTGGACATTATAAAGCTAATTGCCAGAAATGAGGTTGATCAGAGAAAGGACACGCCCAAATTTGATATAAGGAACTGTCGGGTCTAAAATTAGAATTAGCATACCTATGCTTGTATTGATGCTATCGAAAAATTAGTAGGAATATACATGGGGACCATAATAGTGTGTGTTTGAAATATGTGGATCCTAATACTACTGCCACGCTTACAATTAACCAAAAATCCTCACTAGATTCCTATTATTATTAACATTAAACATAACACCAAATATGGGCTGGTTATTTTTACAGCCACGCCCACTATTTTGGACAAAATTTTATATTAGTATGTATATGGACCCTGCAAAGCCATACACAAGAAATGGGATCTATCTGATAAAGGCCTCATTTCTTCTTCCCTCTAATATAATCAACTCAAGGTAAGGTACCCTACCGAAAATTACCATAGATATACTCCTAATGATGATTTATGAAGAAAACATCTCCATTGATAAACTCGCACGAACAAGGAAGTCGGTCTAACCCGACTTCAGGCTTCGGTCTAACCCGACTTCAGCCTCCTTTACTAGTTTTTTATGTCTTGTTTATTGGTATAATTTATTATACAAACAAGCTGAATATTAAGCTTAGAGCTAGGTACTAACTGCTAGAATTCGGCCTATATTTTATATTCTTACAGCGGATACGTAAAACAGGAGCTTAGAATTTTTATGAATATAAATATGTTTTCATTTGTTATATTGGTTATTAATTCTTTTATTATTGTATTATATTTGTTGCATACTCGTATGTGGTCGATTATGTTGCATTCTGACATGATATGATGGAGGGAGAGGGTGGTTGTAGATTGGACATGGTGGCGGCAAATAAGGTGTAAATAGGTGGGAGTGGGTTAAAAGTGTGTCCTGTCCTAAATCGGATGCACTTTTGAAGATTTTTCTTGGAAAATTGGAAGGATATGTGTGTGCTTTTCCGGATGGGTTTATTAACTTATAATGATGTTGGTAGTTTTGCCAGTCCTATTGTTTCGTTGACATGTAGAAGTTCGAAATGGTGTCCATTTTGTTTTGGGTATATTTTCTTACTATTGGAATTGTGGAGCTTAATTTGCTAATTCGTTGGCTTTGCTATTTTTTGAATTCCAGCGTGTCCGTGGATCCACATTAGTTTTATTTAGTTTGCATGTTGTGAGATAATATAAAGGATTTTGCATATAGTGTCGTTTTGGTGGGAAGTGTTGCAGGACTGTGAGTCAGAGCAGATGATGTGCTTGCCTTTAGGGCTTTTGAATAGTTTCACAGTATCGAGTACCTCTTCTGCTTCAGCAGTAACGATTGAGCAATTACTGTTGAGTTGTATTAATTGTATGGCCTTGTATATTTGTTGTTCACAATTACATAGTCAACACCAGATTCGGATTTGGACCCATCGGTGTAGTGGAAGAACTTATTGGCCTTGTTCTTAGATAAGAATGAGATTATGAAGTTTAATATTTTAGGACCCAATTTCCATTATTTCAGTTTGTCAATGATGACGTGGGCGCTGATGCGGTCAAAGGCGCTTTCAAAGTTTATGGAGACAATGGATATGTGATTTTTGGAAAAGAAATTTGTTAAAGAGGAGAGCTGTGTCGACTGTTTCTTTTCTTCGTTTGGAGACAACTTGCTTCGGAATGATCAAATTGAGATTCGTTTGCACACTATTTTCTCCATTATTTTTGCAGTACAGGAGTGGAGAGAGTTTGGGCGGTATCCCGCAAATTTTTCTTTTGTTTTTCCCTGTTTTGGTATTGTGATGATCGTACTGATTTGCCATTCTAGTGGTATAGTTCCACTGTTGAAAATATTGTTGAACACTTTTTTCCAGATATAGCTAGAAGTTTTAACATTGGAAAAGATATTCTGTCCGGGCCAGGTGTTTTCTCTTTTAGTTTTGAAAGCGGTTCGTTAAGTTCTGTGAGTTTCAATTAATTTGGATAATAGTTTATATATCGGTGACAGTTACTTTTTTTGTTGATAAATGTGGGGGAAAAGTTCGAGTTATCACACGCTTTTGACCATGTTTCAGCGAAAATCGGTACCATCTCGGCTTTGTCAGAAATCACTTTATCGGTGGGATCGACTATATTAATTATGTGTGTGTGACTATATTAAGGGTGTGTTATTTCCGTATAATTTATTAACGTAGTGCCATAAAGTTTGCATGGATGAGTTGTGATTTATTTTGGATTTAAACTCGTAAAATGTGTCGCGCTTTGCCGTTTTGATTTCTCTTTTGAACAGAGCGTTTGCTCTTTTGTAGACTAGACTGTCAGTGTTTATATTGTTTGTAAATAAGTGCCATAATGCTTGTTTATTGCTTCGGAATTTCGCAAGGTTTGGGTTCCAAAAGTGTGTGTCCCTTTTGAGGAAAAAAGGTGACGTTTTTTTTTATTGAACATTAACAGCAGATAAATTGAATTTTTTTAATACCGAGACATCTTTATTAACATTGTTGGAGGTGTTATATTTCTCAATATTGTGCTCTGATAAGTTGTGAATTTTTCCCAATTTGTGGTGTCAATTTTGAATTTAAGAGTATTTAATGGTTTTGTTTGTCTCCGTCTGTTTTGAGTTTTGTTGTAGGTGATGAAGATTGGAGAATGGTCGGGCCACTGAGTGACGTGCCGGTTTCCCCACGATAGAGATGGATATAGATCAGCTGAAGCGAGAGAGATGTCGACGTGGGTGAATGTGGAGTGCGTAGAGAAGTGAGTGGAAGAGTGGTTATTGCATATTGCATGTTGTTTTGCTGGTAGAATTGTTCAATGATCTTGCAGCGTTGATTAGCTTTGGATGATCCTCAGAGCGTGCTGTGCGCATTGAAGTCCCCTAGAAACAGAGTTGGTGCGTTTGTGCTCTCGAAAATTGAAGTCAGATCGATGCTTGTGAATTTGGTTGTGGGGGAATGTAAATGGATGTTATTGTAATTTTTGTCTCTTTTGCGAAAGTCACTCCGGCTGCACAAATATTTCTTGATGATGTGAAGAAACTATAATCTATGAATATTTTAATGATTATTGCTGTTCCACCTTTTGCTTGTGTTGAGTTTGTATTTGGTAGCAATCGTAATTATTGAACTTAATGGAGTGACGTTTCAAATGGGTTTCTTGTATTGCTACGACGTCTGGGTTTTTGTTCAGAAAAAACATAAGGGAAAAAGACACTATTACTCTTGCAGTTATATGGGTATATAAAAGAGAGTTGTGTGTCTTCATAGATTGATTTTTGTGTTGTTTGTTTGTTTTACGAGAGCCGTTTAGTTGAGTGGGTGTGGGTAAGGTGTTTGTGAGTAGGTTTTTGGTGGAGTTAGTTGTATAATTAAATGGTTTTTGTTGGTTGGAAACTTATGAATTTTGAGGTGTTTGTATCAGTTGCGTTATTGTTGTCTTTTTCCTATTGAGTTTATATTTCTTTATAAGTTCAATTCTTTTAGTTCTTTTTTCTGTTGCTACTTTGAGTGTTTCTTTGCGATTTGGATAATTGTAGTTTTCTGATTATTATACATATGTACATATGTACATTTATTTAATAATTTAGTTTTTATAATTTCACGTCTTTTTTGTATATTTGGGCAACCTTTGTGAAGTGCCAACACGAGTTTACGCATTGTACTTTTTCGTACAGAACAGGGTCGTGAACGAAAGAAGAGCAAACTTCACATATCTATTCATGTCAGCAAAATTTTTGAGTGTGGCAAGTTTGAAACATTGTTTGCACTGAATCGGGGTAGGAATAAATGGGTCCAACAGTTTAGAAATCCTACTTTGATTTCTTTAGGAAGATCATAACGATTGAATGAAATTATAGGTAACGATGTGTTAATTAGTGTACCGTCGGTGAATTTTAAAATTTTTTGGAAAACTACTACTGATTGATCATTCAGACTCTTGATGATCTTCTCTGTTGATAGGTTTTTGAATAGCGGAGCGAATATTTCTCGTCTGATTGTGTTTAGTCGCCGTCTCTTGTGAAGGAAATGTTGATTGGTTTTTCACTTATATTTTCGATTGCTTTAGATACTGAAAATATATTAAAGCTTTGAATTCGTTTACTCTCGATGTTACTTTTTATTAGCATGTATTTCGGACAGTGCTTCTTTTTATCTGGTTTGTATGGATTATGTTGGGAAAGTCGAATTTGTTGTTGATATCGTAGTTTTTAGTTTTATCTTCTTTTCGGTATTATAGGATATGGGGTCGGGCTCGAGTGAGGTAAAATAATTACCTCCCGAGATGAACGTCAAGTTTAGTGAGGTGCACGAGTGGATTTAAGAAGAAAACAGGTATATATGACACTTGTTAGGATTAAAGCAATACGCAGCGTTAAGGGCTAGAAACAGGACTGCTTCCGGCGATTGTAAGGTATCGACTGTTGTATAAAGCTTAGTTTGTATTTCTGTAATGTTTTTCTTTCATATAAAATAATGTTTTCTAAACACACTCAAGTCACTATTTTTCTTCTTTCTAGAAATGTACAAGTTTGCTACCTTTCAATGTCTCTTAAAATAAAAGTAGTGTGCAGATCTGTTTGAAAATATTCCCGTATCCTAGAGATAGATGGTACTTGTCATATATGATGATATAGGATCTATGATTTCGATTCCCAACAATTGTGTTACAGACTAATTATTAGGCCCTCACGAGTACGAGTAAGTATATTTACGAGTACTAGTCAGTATATTTACGAGTACTAGTAAGTATATTTCCGAGTACTAGTAAGTATATTTTAAAGAACGTAGCCTGCAACAGTGCGCTAAGGTTAAAAGCGACAAACTGCTGGTCTGAGCGAACGTACGGTCATGGTAAGGTGCTATACACAGTGCCGAGGGAATTAACACAAATGACGACAGACTACATAGTACCACAACTGGACTTCAAAAAGGACTTCAAGGTTAGATTTCCCTCAAGAAAATTGTGGTCGAAAAGGAAACTCCAAATGGAGTACGATATACCCATTTATACGGACGGGTCAAAAATGGACCTGGGCGTGGGGGCGGGGGTCTTTTCTCCGCACGCTAATATTAACTACTGTACACGCCTACCCGATACAACTACAGTTTTTCAGGCGGAAGTACTCGCGATCAGAGAGGCATGTCGACAGATCACCCACCACATTAGAGAAGGGCAGAGGAGCACGGTTGCTATTTTTGTGGAAAGCCAGGCTGCCATAAAAGCCCTACAATCAAACACCATCAACTCCAAACTGGTCAGACATCACAATCATCTGGGTCCCCGGACACAGGAATATAGATGGAAATGAGAAGGCTGATGAATTGGCGCGCAGAGGAGCCTCTCTCGATCTAACCCATGTGGAACTAGTACCTGTTTCCATGGGTGCGATTAAGAGGGGCATCTACATGCACTGTCTTACCTTGGCGGGCAATAGATGGAGGACACTTACAACATGTAATACATCCCGGGCGACCTGGCCAGTTTTTAACACAGCGAGATAAGGGATCTCATAAACAGGGACCGCAGGTACACAAGCCGCCTCACGGCGGCCTTTACGGGTCACTGGCTCGTGGGTACTCATGCAGAGAAATTGCAGAGACCGTACAATACCCATTGTAGAAGTTGTGGAAATTCAGAAGAGAAGGAAACCTTAATCCATTTTCTTTGCGAATGCCCGGCTCTGGCGGCCGCAAGAAATAGAACACTAGGAAACTATTTCCTAGCGAGTTTATCCGATCTCTCGGGTGTAAAACCGAAAGATCTTTTAAGATACCTAAACTCCACAAAGTGGATTTAGTGAACAACCCATCGTTTTCTCCGGCGTTAGGAGAGGTTGTGGTATCAAAACGTCGCTAAGGCGATAATTGTGATCCATGTGAGGACCGACTTGGATCAGCCACTGAAACCAACAAACCAACCAACCAAGTATATTTTAACTGTTAGATACAAACGAATGAAAAAGCAAAAAATTTTTAAAATCAGTCAGGTTTGCGCACAATTTTAAATGCTATTTATTAATAATTATTAAATTATTAAGTGATTTTCCAAATTTAAAATAAAACAAATTCTTGGAGCCACGGTCATAAGGGTGTCAACGGCATATTTGAGAAAGTCTTTCGAAGAGTTTTTTATGAATTCTGGATAGTGACAAATACTTTCGATGTGTTAACCTGCAGTTGCATCGAAATACTCTAGATTATTCCATAGTTTTCGTCGCACACGGTGGCACCAAGTACCGCTTCGGCTGCACGGAATTAGTGGCAAAGGTGTAACCATTGTACGCATATATAAAAGAGAAGACGTTTCGAAGTAGAATTTCAAAAGTAGACTTCGGATCTCTATTGTGATTGCAGCTTTACAGTATTCTCTGTGCAAGTTTTCGTACTTTTTTGTTCACTGATGTGAAACGAGACAAGATGCCCATATCTCTTGTCAATGCTGTGCCTAGAGTAGGATGATGTCAGCCAAATATCCATACCAACTAGATAGAGAAATTTGCTATGCACATGGTCCTGGTATTCCAGCTGCACATCCGTATATAGTTGTTAAAAAAGGGAATATTCCTTATCTCCTTTTGCAGTGTTTTCAATTGATAGCCGTTATCATGGTAGTTACCAAGTGTGATACACCATTTAAAGTTGTCATTGTAGGTTTTGGCTTGAATGCGCTCCCATCTTCCAACGAAAGTCCTTCAACGTTCCCTGTGTATTACCTCGTCCAGATTGTGAGGTATTGCATTCTACAGGTATTGCTCTCAGATCTGTTGTCTTTTGGAACCATAACTACCTTGACTTATCAAACCTTTTCTTAGTGGACGGTATAGTTCGTCGTAATTGACAAATATATCTGTGCGCAAAAGAAACAAATAGTGTTCGACCAAAAATCTCAGTTAACCAATTGGGTAACAGTAATTTATATGTATTATATGTACATCAGAGTAGTGTCGACCAATACCTGGCAAATGGGTATATTTTTAGACCATTTCACCTTAAAAAACGAAAAAAGGGTGTACTTAATTTGTGCGGTTTAGTTATTTTGCAACTATTATACAAATACGTGCCAGATAAAGACCATATAAATATACAAACTATCAGAATCCGTTCATTTTCAATGTAAGAAACGGGACTAAACCTAAAATTAGCCAAGTTATGCTCCAATGGATTATATATGAGTGCTAGTAATTCATAAAAGGGTCCACAGTGCTTGTATAAAAGACCAAACATGAAATAATGAAATGAAAAAAAAAATCGTAGGTATGCTCCTAATGAACATACTCGTATATGAATACAGATAGGTAGTGTTGTGCTTTTGCTCCATTCTAGTCTACGTACAGAAAATGTAATAGAACCTTTACTGCCACACATTTCAAACATATTCACTACTGGGCCACTCATCGATAAAATCGCGAAAAATAGGCGGGTTAACTATATTGCCATGCTACTTTTAAAATAAACGCATAGCTTATGAATTATATAAGTAAGATTTATATAATAAATTTGACATAAAGGCACAAAATTAAATTTTGAATTCATTGACATGAAAACGTTCCCACAAGGCTAATTTGGATTATTGTGTTACATACATATATGGAACGTATACTCTAATATATGGGTCGCCAACTTTTGTTGTAAGAGGATTAAATATTTTTCGAGGGGATTAGTGCCGGCTACACTTGAGCCATATGAAATTACAGTATGCTCACAATATTTTTATACTAATATTTTAGTTTTAAAAATAAGATAAATAAGTACATATAAACTAATTGTAAGATATTTATTATAGTTAATAAAATCATCGAGATTTTTGTGGCTGCATTTGACTTGCAAATCCTATATATTAGCTCACATTTTTGAAGTAGAGACGTACTCGTATATATGTGAATCTGATAACCGAGAAGAGTTTTTGTTTTTTTGGTAATGCAAAATTGAAAATGTTTGCATAGTGATTATTTGCTGAGCATGTCTTTTCAACTCCTTCAAGTTTTGAGAGGGCAAACTCCCATAGAAATCACATATTTTTGCATATATTCCATTGAATTCAAATATTATTTCAAGTAAAAAATAGGAATGAATTATTATGATCTATCTAATAATTGAAAATTTCAATAGAAAAACATACATATTTTTAGGACCGACTACTAGGAATTCTTAAAGAAATATCACTGAAGAATAAGAATATATATCTATGTCAAAAAAGTAAGTTCTCAATGGCTCGTTTCGAATAAAGGATACGCGTCAGATATCACTCGCAAAAATATTACTATGGTTGAGAAATGGGAATAAAAGGAAAAACCCCATAAAAAAATTAACCCATTCACACAATTTCACAATTCACACAATATTGTTTACGTTGCTCAGTATCCTACTGTCAGTCATGTGAAGTCCACTTTTTTCAAGTCGGTAAGATCAATTTTAATAACTTTATAGTTATTATAATATTTTGATGACTCATAAATTCATTTCGCTCTCAGCAGGTGCCTGGGCATCACTGAATGCATCCACAATGAAACTTACTCTTTTTCCCCCACTCGGACCCACCCGGTCAATCGTAATGCACATTGTTATGATAGTACTAATCGCATTACGCGTATACTATGTTAATATATATAGCACATAATTGTTATTGTCATCTCATCCTACTACAAATTTATACATACATATGTATGTACCTATGTATATATTTTGAAAAAGTCAGTCGTTTTTTTCTAATACACGCGACAATAGTAAATTGAATAATTGCGGAAGTTGTCGTTTTTCATTTTCAAATCACTGCCAATTTAATTTGATTTATACACTACTACATGTGTATTTGTATACTCGTATATAATGTCATTTAAAAGCTAATTCAAATGATAACAATATAAATAAGACACAAGTAAATCGATATATACGAGGCGCAATGGCGCGAACGTTCACTTATAGTACATATTGCAATTGAGTACATGTTTGTAACTCCCAATTTGAGATGTGGGAGTTATTGACATATAAAATAATCTTGGTTGGAATTACTTTGTAAATGTGCAGCGTGATATAAAACAGAAACGGTAACAGAAACTGTATCAGAACAGAACATTATTATATTTGGAGTTAATTCTGTTTATGTTTGCGTTGCTCGTGCAGTCACATAGAACAAAAACAGACAGAGAGATACAAACCGAATTAACAAAAAAATTATGTAGACTTGTGTTTCGTTTGTAACGCGGACGATAAAAAATTGTAACATTATATTTATTGAAAAGGTCAGATTCGTAAATTTTGTCTACTGAAAGGGAAGTCGCCTTTTTAACTACACTGAAAAAAATTAACTATTGCTAAAAATCATAATTTAAAAATCATAACTATTACAGGCTAGAAATTTAAAATCATGAAAATGCATTTATGTCCCTAGGAACAACAATTATTTTAATATTACTTCGATGAGTTGTTTCTGTTCTGATGTCAAACGGTAAATTTTCAGTCGTTAAATTATGTAGCTATTCTGTTACTAATTCGATTGTTGATTTTGTTCCTGTTACAAATGTACTCGTTTCTCTTGATGCTTCTGTTTTATATCTATTTAACTAACTCTGTCCGTCGGTTTGTCTATACGTTTTTCCACACTTCTTGTAAATAGAAAAATGTCGGAAAAGTGACATATAGGAGCAGTATAGTTTCTGGTAAAAATTAGACAAGTAATCTCCCTTTCTTTACACCTCTTTTCTTTAAGAACACATCAACGGAATTATAATGATACCTATTTTATAGACCATCTAGAATTATTTGGACATTGAAAACCTTCAGAAAATGTTCAACTTCCATGACACAATACCACACGCATCTATACTTGCTATAAAAAACATAACTACATGCATTATTATAATTGTACATTGGATTTGCAAATGGTTGGGACACTTTGAGAGCGTTGCTCATGATTGTCGAGCTTTATTCTGGAGAGTTCTATTTACACATCTGTCCAGAATAAAACTCGACAATCATTTGCAATGTTCTCAAAGTGTCCCAACTATTTGCAAAATGCAATGTCTGAGAATAATGCACGTAATTATAGCAAGTAGAAGTGAGAATATTCGTATTATTCATTATATCGTACAGACCAAAATAAATAATATGTGTGCAAGAGTTTTTGGGGAAAGGAGTACTGGAAACTACGGCCTTCGACTCGAAGAGAAAAAATACCTAAAAATGAGCATTTTGAGGCCATGATTCGAAGCTGCGATCCCAGAGGCCGGCTCATGAGAATAGATTCCTAATAATATTGCTGCATTCTTGTGCGCTATACCAATTGTTTTCATCGTGTAAAATTGTGATTTTATTTTATTCTCTTCAGAAGATTTATGCTCGTATTAATATTTGTTATTGAGAACTCGCTCTGGAGTCTTGGACGATAATTTTTCGAATTTTTGTTGTGTATTATGCATTATTGACATTTACTATTATATTCGTGTGTTTTGCTGTGAGAGAGTTAACGTATACATTTCTAGTATCCAACATTTTCGTTTTATTGCTATCATCCGCATCAGCATCTATTAATCTTTAATTTATATTGTTTTGACAGTTTTAATGATTCGATTCCATTCCACTGCAAAAATTATAAACGTTCACTCTCACACACCAAAATCTTATAAAACTATTCTTAATTGTAAATACTCGAATGAACACACTGAAACACCCTTGTCAATATTTTCTTAAACAAATGCTCCTACTCATGTACAATGAGATTATTGAAGAAATTATGATTATTATTTGAAGTTTTTCTTTCTTTTGCATAGGACAATTAGCACATAATTGAAATTGCCTGCGATAAAAAAGCTTCCGAATATGCATCAACAAACTTATTATTCATAATATAAACTAAAACTACTAGTGGTAATTGAATTTGGGTGATTATGCCGAGGTGTGTATTTTTATTGACAGGAATCTTAGATACAAGATTTGGACATAAAAAATTGTGTTTTTTTCATTTATTTTGAAATTGCAGCAGTGGTGTACAATTTTTAAACGGTTACCTTTTATCAAAATAAATAAATTAAACAATATATATATATATATATATGTATATATATGTATATATATATATATATATATATATATATATATATATATATATATATATATATATATATATAGATATATATATATATATATATATATATATATATATTATATTTTTAAAATAATGTTTTATTTATATAACATGATTTAAATTTTAAATAATTGCTTTCAATATAAACTATTAAGGAAAGTTGCAGCCGGAGTAGTCCGACTTGAAGATACATTTTAGCTTAAGATAACTTAGCAAACCACGCTCATACAAATAAAGATGGTTTGAGTTAAACCATGGCGATGTTGTTTTCATATAACACAATTATAAACATTATAGGAACGCTTTTCATACTTACTATGTGTAGGTGAGAGTGGCAGCTTAAATGTTACTCCCACTATAAATGGGAAGTTTCATAATTTAATTTTGTGCTATTTGTGTCAAAATATTTACAGAAACCTTTATATATTTAAAGTAATTCATATACGCTAATAATAGGCGGGACATTGAAGTTAATCCGCTTATTTTCGGTTTGATTTTTTATACCAGTGCTGGGACCCGTCGTATGAAATTTTGTTTCGATGAATCTTATGTAGGTAGTACCTATTAGGCACCCAGTAATGAATATGTGTTTATTGCGTCCGTAGAAGAAGAAGTATGCTGCCCATATTTTGCATGTCTACAAGTATAAAGCGCATTACTACTTAAATTTGTTGATATAACATCAATAGCTGGAATATTTTTAATTGGGCCCCGATAGTTGGTGTGTCAGTAATTATATACCTCTTCCACTTTGCATAGAGTCCAAAAGGACCCACATGGTGTACATAACAACCAAATTTGGGCGTTACATTATGAATTGGCTCGAAATAATAGAAATTTTAAAAAGATATCTACGGTTACAAATATGGGAGGTAGGTGAGGTCTTTGCATATATGCTATATTTAAAGGTGTGGAAAAAAGTTGTCCTTTGCTGTCGTCCGGACTATGCATTAATAGTTGTTAATATATGTAAATTATATTATAATTTAATACACAAAAACGTATTTAATTAGAATAGCCAGTCTCAAAATGCCAGTCTACACATTTATTTACATACGCAATATTGCAGCTATAAAACAACAAAACAGGTAATCTTTCAACTGGAATGCTTCACACATATTTTGCATTGGCGTTTAACTGATTTTTCCTAACATTATTACCTGTCAAATGTCTGATTAAAACATAAACCGAAAATTGTAAAAGTGACATTTGAGGATCAAAAAATTATGACTATGGCTCTGCGAAATGCCAATGAAAATCAAAAATGCGTTTGCCACTACAAATTCAAAGTGTGAGAAGCAGAGAAAGATAGTAATATAAATTAAAATTAAAATTTGAATCGAAATATAAGAATTGAGAGAGTTGAGTTAATAATATCCCGAAACTAACGTGAATTAATATTTAGATATTTTGCAATATAATACAAACTGTCTAGTGTTCACTTCCTCCAACAATGAATACAGAAATGAAGATTACAACCACTACTACAACAAAGAAAGCAGGACGGGACCATCGTAAGATTGATCTATGCAATTATTATTATGAGATAACAATTACAAAAATTTTGCCGATTCCGCATGGGCCACATGTATCTTCCGCAGGTGCACACCATAACATAATCCACACCGCCATTTTGCGCAATCTGCTATCCATCTATTCATGAATGTTTAGTTCCGCGTCACCAATGTCAGATTATAAAAATTGATCATAAAGCCAATACCATAATATCTTATACCAAGGGTTCAACCTGGATTTCCATTTGGATTTTAAGATTGCTGAAGGCCACAATATAGGCAGGAATGCATATGATTGAAATTTCACAATATAGCGATTGATTGCCGCGAACTGGAATAATGTCAGTTATGTAAAACTGTGGCGAAGTGTTTGTTCGTTCCTTTTAGTTTCTTATTTTTGTGAGATCTGGGTCATTATAGCCGTTAACCACTTTAAATATTCTCTGCGCTTTAAAATTCGCAGGTTATCAGTGCCTCGTCTCGTCTTTCTACCCACAATCCTGATATAGAACATTATTTTGTGTGCATATTATTTCCATGTTCGTAAATTGATTTTTCATCAATCGTATCAGGTATATACGAGGGCGGATTGATATTGAAACTACCAAAGTAGGAAAAAAACATTTTTTTTTTCAAATGCCATTTATTTCTCAACATAGTCTCCTTTTACTTCGACACACTTAGTAAGATGATATTCCAACTTTTTTATACCATCTGAATAATACGATTTCGGGAACCCCTCAATATACGCGTTAGTTTCGGTAATCGCTTCTTCGTTTGAGATGAATCTTTTTCCTGCGAGCCATTTTTTCAAGTTTGGAAACAGGAAAAGTCACTAGGAGCTAAATCTGGACTATAAGGTGGATGATTAACCAATTCGAAGTGTATTTCACGTAATTTTAGCATCGTATCTAATGCTGTGTGAAACGGTGCGTTGTCTTGAAGAAAGAGCATTTTTTTCTTCTTTAAATGTGGTCGTTTTTTCTTGATTGCATCAATTAATTAATAATGCACGATAATACTTTCCTGTGATTGTGGATCCTTTTTCAAGATAATCGATGAGCAATATTCCGTGTGCATCCCAAAATACAGTGGCCACAACCTTGCCATCCGATTTCACTGCCTTCGCCTTCTTCGGAGCACTTCCACCAGCTTCCACCCATTGTTTCGATTGATTTTTGGTTTCAGGTGTGTAGTGGTGGACCCACGTTTCCAAACACCGCTGTGAAGTGGTCTGTCGAACTCGTTTTTGTTCGACACTGAGCAAACGCGGCACCCACCTTGCCGATAGCTTTTTCATATGCAAATGTTCATGCAAAATGTTGAACACACGTTCATATGATACCATTTACCATTTCAACAATCTCACGCAATTTGACTCGGCGATCATTCGTAACGATATCGAGGATTTTCTTGATATTTTCTTCAGTAACCACCTCTTTTGGCCTTCCTGTTGATGGTATTGTTGCAGTGCTTGTTCGGCCGCGTTTAAATTCAGCAATCCAATATTTTACCATGTAATCTGCCGGAGCAGACTCACCGTAATTTTTATCGAGCTTTTCTTTTGTCTCTTTCGCCGTTTTCCCTTTCAAATAATAGTGTTTAATCACTGCACGAAATTCGCTTTTTTCCATTTTTCAAGAAACACAAAAGTAAGCATACTTCAAACGACTACAACAAGTAAACTAATCGATGAATTTGGGTGAAATTTTAACAGCTGACGTTTGACAGATCGCAATTTCTAAAAAAAAAAAGTTTTTGTGTTTGTGCTGCCATCTAGCGCTAGGTAGCTTCAATATCAATCCGCCCTCGTACAGTCCCTCTTACCAATTGACGAAGACATATTCACTTTCTGTAGGAAAGAACAGGTAGCATAGCGTTTGCTTATCTGCTGCCTCTAAAGACTCCTCTAGTTCTGAAGTGACAAGTTTGCTAAACAGGGTAGCGCAGGCTGACTATCACTTCAAATTCGCAATAATTTCCATCTAAAAGAAAGAAACGTGAAGACCAATGGCGTAATGAATCAGATCATCGTTGTATTCCACGAGAATCTCATAATCCAACTTATGATCTGGCAAATGCCGTCTTTCCGTTACCAGATACTTGGGCATTGACTCCATGGGCACAGATAGGATAGCCGCATCCATATTAGTAGCAACAATATTTTCAGGAGCCAAGTCCACCAACCCACTGCCAATTGTGCTTTAGCTTACTACAGATGACCTTTAGAGCCATTCCTTGAATAAAAACAAAGTGCGAGAATATTCAGCAACACACAAGATCAGGAAAACTAGATCTATTTTAATGAGGTTGACCTGGTTAGCATAGTCACCTTTCAGTTTTCAAATTAATGAAACTATAACAAATCTCCAGGGATGTGGGATATAGGCTAGCGCTAAATTGAAAGTGAAAATTGTGCTCAGTGAACTAATCATCATCTCAAAACTTTGTTTCAGAATGATTGGCCATCCAAATCGGGAGATTTGAAGTTGTTAAAAGATGCAATCGCATATCTAATATCATCTTAATACGCCATTAGGCACTAAGAAATAGTCGCTATATACAGTCTGTCCCTAATGTTTGGTGGATGTTAGGTAAACGTGACCTGATTATCAGGAAGTGGATCCCCAGCAATAAACAAACTGCATCACAAAGTTGTGCGGCAAAAGTATCGTTAGGTTTCTGGAACCACTCGGAATCTATATATAATACCTCTTGCAACCAAGTAATAACAAAAGTATACAGACATCTTACGTTCTGAATTGTAAGGTCGCAGAAGGAGCTCAGGCTATTGCCAGTTATTCCTCACAACACATCCACCACTAAGTCGGAGGTAGCAGGAGCATTGCCTCGAATATTATAAGACTAACAAATTCTAGTCATACAATACATCCAGCTCCCTAACACAACTGGCACGTCCTTCTTCGACCCACTGTTCTTGAATTGTTGTTAATGTCTGTTGGGTAATGTCTGCAACCGCTCGAAAGCCGTCTACTTAGAATGTGAATAGCGCGTTTGAAAGCTGCAAGTCAATCTTTGAGATGGTAAAACAAGTAAAGGCATCTTAATCACTCCCTTGGTAAGATACGGAAACTTGTTGTTGTTTTTATACGACAAATTCTTAGCAAATTGATATTTTGTACTTTTAAGAAATTGATCAGAAACATGGCCGACCAAATGGGTATGGGGCAGGCAACAAATGTAAGATTATAAGCCACTGACTGCAGATATTTTTAAATATTAATTAAGTACACAGTCTATTCACAATTTCATTTAAATTCTCAAATTCAAATTATTAAACTAGTTTCATTTGATTTAGCTTCATTTTTGCATATCACGTAGTTACAGCAACTCATTTTAATTTACTCTTATACATGTATTTGTATCCTTCTATAATATCTATGTATTTATTTACTCAAATTCTTCATCATTACACTATATTTGTATAAATTATAGAAAGTAGTTTTGACGATTATAATTAATAGGAAAAACAAAACTATGAACATTAAAAAATGAACACTAGCAAATTGTTACTACAATTATTAAATTATTGAGAGAACTGAAAGATTATTATTATTATTTATTCTAGTGAGTAATAGTGCCGCGGCCTATAAGGACGAATTGTACTAACCCCTATGACTTTTTATGAATTGGAGCACTTTGGGAGGTTGAAGCTTCCAAATTGTGGGAGGGTCTGTGAAGAACTCCCCCAAAAATGTTTGTATTTTACTTTTGATCGTTGGAAACTCACATAAAATGTGTTCTGATGTTTCAAAGTTGTGCCCACAGAATCTGCAGTCAGAAATGTCCGACAGGCCTATCTTATTAAGGTGATACCTTAGGCAGCAGTGTCCTGTCAAGTATCCCACCAGAGTCCTTAGACTTTCGCGGTTCAAGGTTAGTATTCTTTTGGAGATACTACGGTTGGGGGTAAGAAATCTCTTTGTCTGTCTATGGCCAGAAGCACGCTGCCATTGAATAGCTATCTGGGTTTCTTCCCATTTCCTAAGTAAGTCTGCAGAGTGGAACGAAGCCATGCTGCAGAACGGTTTAGGGCCAATGAGTGGACGAAGAGTCCCCCTTTTCGCGACGAAATCCGCCCTTTCATTCCCAGCGTGTCCTTCATGTCCAGGCACTCAACAATATGTGACTTTGTTGTCTTTGCCTAGTTCATTCAGGATTTTATAACATTCTTCAGCCAATCTGGACGTATAGTAGTACGATTTCAGTGCCTTGAGGGCAGCTTGGCTATCTGACATAATGTATATTAGCTTGCTGTTTAGTCTTCTACGAAGACATTCTCGGATACATGCTTCGATGGCGAAGACGTCCGCTTGAAACACTGTGGGAGTCTTACCCATAGGGAGTGCTTTTCGGAACAATGGTCCCATTATACCTGCTCCTGAACTACCGTCTTGCAGTTTGGATCCATCAGTATACCACCTTGTGGAATGTTGGTAATGAATTCCTCAAACCTACCTCTTGCAGGAATGTGAACCTTATAGAGTGTATGTAATGAATGATATTTTTCTAAACATATTGTCAGAAAACCTTATAAGGGATGTCTTGCAGGTGAATGGCCTCACCACAGGCCTCTCTCTCAATTGTTATGGTTATCGGAGAGATGCCCCTGATGACTCCAAGAGCATCAGTAGGTCGGCCACGCATCGCACATGGTATTCCCACGCATACAAGACGATGTAATTTGTTCAGTTTTCTATTGGCCATATTCTGTCGTACCTTTGGCCACCAAGCTAGCGCTGAATAAGTGACCATTGGTCGTACTATGCTATATGACCAGAATGTTAGTTTTGGGGAGATTCCCCAGGTTTTGCCAAAGGCTATTGGCATGCAAAGAATGCTCTTGTTGCTTTATTGGTTATGATGTTTGGATGAGAGTTCCAAGTGAGCTTTTTATCCAGGATTACTCCTAGATATTTTACCTCTTTGGAATATTCTAAAATTGTTCCATTCAACGAATGTTTAATCAGATTTACTTTTCTTCGATTGGTAAATGGAATTATTGTAGATTTCAGCGGATTTAAGGAGAGCCCTTTTTCCCTGCACCAGCTGTTGGCTATGCTTAGGGCCTGTTGCAGGAGAGAGCAGATGGTCTCCTCATGGCCACCCACAGTATATATGACTATATCATCTGCGTAACCTTGTGTTCTAAATCCCACACCATTTAGCTTCTCTAGGAGTTTATCAATAACCAACGTCCAGAGGAGGGGAGAAAGGACCCCTTCTGCGGATACCCCCTGGTTGTGTATATTACTTTTTTGACTCCTTGTAACTCAACGTTGATGGTTCTGGTTTTTAGTATGTTTATAATCCAATAGGAGATTAGGCGAGGAATGTCCTTTCGGATTAATGCATTTTTGATAGCGTCAAATAACGTATTATCGAAAGCACCTGAGATGTCCAAGAACGCACACAGAGCTATTTGTTTTACTTTTATAGCCTTTTCAATATTTGTGTTATGCTGTGTATTTTGCCCATTTGTTGTAGATTTGCCCATTTGATAAGCAAAATGACTACCACATAGAGGTTTGTCCTTCAAATAGGCTAGTCTTATATGGCAGTATATCATCTTCCGCAGTATTTTGATCATGAAGGCGCTGAGGCTGATGGGTCTATACGTTTTAGGCAGTTGAACTGACGTTTTACCTGCCTTTGGTATAAATACCACTTCTACTTCCCTCCATTTTAATGGAATGTGGGCAAGCAGCAGGCTGGATCTCTTTATCCTGACCAGACTGGAGGCAATTATGTCCGAGCCCCTCTGAAGAAGGCACGGCATGACACCATCTGAGCCAGGAGATTTGTATGGGCCAAAAGTTGAGATGGCCCATTGTACCCTGTTATTATTTATGAGTTTGGCTGCTAGGCTCCTTCCTCGATTATTGGCAGTCAAGGACTGCTCTTGCATCAAGTTTGGAGCCGGACCCACGGGCTCGCTACCCGGTTTCTTTCACGGACCATATTTCCTCACGCGAGCTCGCATAGTTTCCATCTAGTTTTTTGAGAGTACCTAGACCAGAATGTTCTTTTCGAAGGGCTTCTGAAGGCGAAACATTTTTGGCAGATCTGAGATGTTCCGGCAATGGTCCCTCCATGTAGCTCGTTTCGATTTTCTTTGCTCTCGATTATACTCTAAAAAGGATATTTTTATAGGTGTCCCCGTCACCTTTACTCTTTGCTTTGTTAAAGATATTCCTTACTCTCCTTACTCATTATTTCACCAGGGAACGTCCCTTTGAGACTTCCTTAGTCGTTCCGGCCAATTCTCCTCGAACGCATTTTTGAGCTTGTTCAGAAGATTTCCTGTTTCAATCTCAAGCTCGTGTGCTGTTTTTATAGGTTCAGTCGAGCAATTCACATTATCATTTATATGAAAGTGAAACGAATCCTAATTAGTTTTCTTCAGACTACAAAATCTCTGGCATATCTCCATACGGGCATCTAAGTCAAATTTTATATGAAGATGATCCGACATCGATACCTCTCTTGAGACATGCCAGTTCAAGATAGCGGAGGACAAATTAGAATTGGCCAGGGTGAGATCAATGATTTCACCCCTGATGCGTTTACGAAAGTCGGTTCGTTATTATATATGAATTTTAAAAGGTACTCACTAGGGCGGAGTGAAAATATGATTTTCTAAATATCGAAATGGAATACCTGGCAAAATATGACCACTGGCTTCATAAATCACCATGCAAAAAATGAATCACCTCTATTGAGTTTTTGAGGTGCCTCAACGGGGTCAAAGTTGATGGTATAGGTGTAAAACTCTACACAACTGCCACGGAGTCGCCCGTAGAGGAGTACAATGTAAGACTGACCCCCATTAATTTTCCTCAATAAAAATTTTCCTAAGACATATCTACCCCCTATCTCCACTCCATATGGGGGCTCCCATACAAAATTTATATCACAGACTGGAAGATTATAGGATTAATATATAAATTTCCCCCATTAAACATTTTATCCCCATATCTCCCTACTAAGATAATATTAGAAAACACATCTTTTGTCTTCAGTCAGCTAAAATAACATAGATGAAGTTTGTTTTAAGTAAATTTTATTCCATTAAATTAATTATTAAAAGGATTTAAAAAAAAATTGCATAAATTAATTCTTATTAAAATTAATAAAAAAATATCAAAATGAATTCAGTTCAAATTCAAGAAAAATTATACAAGGAAAAGTCAGATTTTGTTTCAAATGTTGGCATTTTTTTTCTGGATTGAATCCTTGCTCTTATAAATCCATCTCTGGCCTCCTCTCCATATACCGACTGCGATGCTTCAGTTACCAACTTAACGCAACGTTCAACTGCTTGCGTGTGACAGGGCAATTTAAGTATTGTTTCACTAAGACCAGAACCGGATTCAACTACTTCTTTGAATTTATCCTCCAACAAATTTTTAGTTAAAGGAGGTTCAGTCACTTCTACACTTTCCCAGCTAACAAGATCAATGTAGTCTTCAGCTTCAAAATTTATTTTAGGTAAAATAAACCTTCAAATGCTAGCTCGTGCTTCTGTTCTAGCTTTTAAAATTTTTGAGCAGGCAAATTGACGAATTTCCTTCCTTTCATCAGCAAGCATACACAATAAAATATTTTCCACATGGCCAAAATATCCATTTCTTTGGATAACAGGACTTACAATTTTTCTCAAATCTTCGTTAAGACCGCGAATCAATTTGATTTGCAACCAAAGATTTTTGATTTTATTTCAAACCACATTCTGCCGTATACTTTCATTATAAAATTTGTCAGTATTTGCAAACCTTCTGTCATTTCTTGCGTTGACACATAAAGTCGTAAAATTCTATTTGCTGTTGTGAGCCATCTAGAGTGATTTAATTGACCAGGACTCTTGTTCGCTAAGTCAGTGGAAATCGAACCCGAAGAGATCGCAGTCATAATTTCCAAAAGATACTTTTGATCTGTGCTCAACTCATTTATGTTTGTACATTGTGGCAGCGTTGTTTCAATAGGGTCGAAAATAATTATTGGCAAATATTCGCAATTTTGTAATTGCTTGCCAATTGGTCCTGAAAACCCACGTGGACTCTTCGTTTGACCATCCAAATGTTTTAGCAAATGGCGTAACGGGAGCTCATTGGCGTGTATTTGGCATATAAACCACTGCAAGGGTTTTTCAAATTCCTCTTCCAAAAGCCGTATAACTCCTCCATTGCTACCAGTGTTCACAACAGTGCCGTCACATCCAACAGCTGATATATGCGTTAAATCAATTGACTTCTTGGTTAGGTAAGTTACTATGCTATTTTTAATGCTGATGGCAGTTCCTGAATCGCACGTTACATGGTATTCACGTTCCCCAGGTATTCCATTTGGATTATCTGAATTTGAAATTTTCACTCCGGTAATTATATTAATCCTATAATTTTTCAGTCTGTGATATAAATTTTGTATGGGTGCCCCCATATGGAGTGGAGATAAGAGGCAGGTATGTTCTGAAAAAAGATTTGTGGTGAAAAAATAATGGGAGTCTGTCATACATCGTATACCCCTAGTTGCAACCTGGAAACTGTGACGGCCCATTTTTAACAATTTCGTAAAATCTTCAAATTTGTATGGGAGCCCCCATATGGAGTGGAGATAGGGGGTAGGTATGTCCTAGGAAAATGTTTATTGTGGCAAATTAGTGGGAGTCAGTCTTTCATTAAACTCCTCTACGAGCGACTCCGTGGCAGTTGTGTGACTTTTTGTAGAGTTTTACCCATTTACCCTCAACTTTGACCCCGTTGAGGCACCCCAGAACATTTTGCTAGAAACTCCTATTTTTGTACAAGTTTATATGTACTATCAGGTCATCTTTTGGTAACTATTCCATTTTAAAATGCTGAAAAAAAAATTACCCCATACAAGTTCACTCCGCCCTAGTACTCACCCCTAGAATTTATATATGCGCTGCCCCAGGTGGTATGATGCGTGTTTTGTTTGCGTCACTGAAAAATAGAGTATAATTGAGAGATAGAGAAAAATTGTTTAATTTAATACCTTTACTATGCTTTGAACAATTTATTTTATTTTAAGGCGTTAACAGTGCTATTACTACACAATGTGGAAACATATTCAAAGTGCCCTTGAAAGCTTAAATCTAATATTGAAGAAAACTTATAATTCACATCTGATGTCTTTGATCGATTATGAGTTTGTTTGTTTTCTGCATCGTTTTCATAAGGAAAATAGAAACGAAAAATTGAATAGAAATTTTAAATATTCCACCATTAAACATTTGTTTATAATTGTTTAATTCTGAATTTAAAAAAAAAAAAACTATTTTCATACCATATTAGTACAAGAGAGCATTTTGAATTCAAATACCAATTATATTATATGTACAAATATACAGTATTTTGTTAATTATTCGCTGGGCCGCACTTAGCTCACAACGGCTGATGTATTAAATCCCACAATGCGGTACTAAATATTTGTGTATATAAAATTAACATCATTGGGAATGGCAATTGCTATTAGTACTGTTTGCAATAAACAGGTCTATTAGCGGTAGTAGCAGTAGTAATGATAGACAAGTGGTTGTGTAATTGGGTTGGGCGACTTGAACTTGACACTATTACCTTTCCGAGTTGGATACTCTTAGCATTCATGTACACGTGCGAGAGCGTTCGCCCTGAATCATTCAAAGGTACTGCATACATGGTCTTTGCAATTACCATAGGATGAATAACAATGAAGTTATTCAATGCGGTCGATAATTTATATATGTATGTACGTAATCAAGTAGCATAAATTAAAAATGTAGGATTATTTAAAATCAGAGACTTTAAAATGTATGTATACTTAGCTACGTATTTTTAATGGTGGGCAAAATGATATAAAGAGTGGTTTTCAATTTTAATTACAATTTTATTTATTCTCATATGTGTGTCGAATATATTGAAATCAATTTGTGTTGGATATTTTACATAATTTGTATAATTTCTTTTTGTATGCAGAAAATCGTCTTCTTGAAACATACGAGTATGCAATAAAATGTAGTTTATAAAAACAATAAATTAATCATATTTATAAACCAGTGTTTATATTTTGAAAGCAAATCTTTAAACTGAAATTTATTTTTTACCCTTCACAACCTGAAAGTTTCAGAATGGGACGGAAACCATAACAATTTGAAGTATGATTTCGAACATGCAGAAAAATAAACAGCATGCGCTGACAAGAATGATAGAAACAAAGATTACGCCATGCGCATGATTTCCCGTTAGATAACGTGGTTTGTACAAGGGTATAGTTTGTCAAGGGCTGCCAACTTTGTGTGTCCCTAAATAATTTACGAAGAACTATTTTTATATAACAAATCAATTGAATTTCATACGAAACCGTTGCTAAATATAAATGCAATTTTTTTTTTGCTCTGTTTATTTAAATTTTATATGATAATGATCATTTTGTACAAAAAAATTTATAGATTGTGTGAAACAAACCTGCAATTAAAATGTAAACATGAGGTGTGCAGGGTGCAAATGCAAGCAAACCAACAGTACAAAATTAAATGATAAATTTTACGGAAAATTTACATTTTGTGTAATTTTAATGAAATCTATATATTTTGCTATATTTAGTGGAAAAACTGTACACTTTTACATTTTTCCGAAGGATGCAGCACATAGAAAGCTTGGTACATTTTATACAAAAACACATCTATCGGATTGTAATTCATGTATTTAGATTCAGGTGACGGGGTTGCATTTGGAAGTTAAAGTGTTTGATTACCTCTCACTTGGGAGATGTCTGCATGATCCTTGCAGGTGCACCTCAAGCGTCTCAAAAGGATGGATACTTTAGACTTGATTTAGTAAAGTGCTTGCGTGCTGTGAAAACACTAAATATTCAATGCAGTGGCTGAGGATATTACCTAATTTGTAAATGAAGTCTGTAAGCTTAGAAAAATTACTGTTAGTTTCTTGACAAAAAAAGATTCAGTAAATAAATAAATTTAAAAAAAAAAGTATTTTTAAATTATCAGGTTTTTGTACGATGTCACAAAAATATTTGTGTTCAAGTATGTTCCACATCTGATCAAACTTCTGACAAATCATTTTATTGACAGTAAATTCATCATTAATAGCAACGAAGTTAAAAAAGATATAATATTGAATATTTTGAATCTCCAATCCAATGACTTGAAGATCACACATAGAATTTCAGCACATAATTTAATTGTGGCTTGAGCTGAAAGACAGAAGGTTAAAAGTGCCACCAAACTTTTCTCACACACAATTGCGCAATCTATTACGCGAGATGCCAGTTTAGGATGAGAAATCAAAATTGGAGCGAACATAATCAATTGCGCAAATAATAGCAAAATCATTTTTGTGATTTTCCTTTACTAGATAAATGACTGGTTTCACTTAATGAATTCAAGGGTGGCGAGACAAAATACAGGAGAGCGATGCCATGCAATGAATTTTTTTGCGTTTAAAACTCTACAGCACTGTACCCTCTCATGGGTGAAACTTCTAAGTGAAGTTGGGCTAAGTAAGCCATCAACTTCATTAATGGAAACACTGAAATAATGCGATGCAATTTTTTTGAAATTAAATCCAGAAAAATTATTGCTTACTAGAGGATATTTGCAAAAACATTGACGGAAGCAAAGAACATGCAGCAAATGTAAAACTGAAAAAACTTATTTTTAGGGGAAGAATGTACTTTAGAATAAACTTACTTAATACAGAAATTCCTCAAAATACCAATACACGAAGAGAAAATTCAATAAAAGAACAACGTAATTTAAAAGAAAATTCTTTATTTTTTCACTATCAAATAATTTGAAAAGAAAAATAATAAATTGTCCCATTGTCATATTTACACAAATATTTTGCTGGAAATTATTAGCCAATAGGAACACAGTTAGGGTGATGTACATGCGCAGAACATTTCAATTTTCTACGCGGGATGTCGTAATCTTTGTTTCTATCATTCTTGATGCGCCCATATAATACGTATAAAATAAACATACATTATATGTTTTAATTACTTGTATGTAGTTTCTTTTTTGTACAGTTTCTTCCTTCTATTTCTTGTAAAAAAATGTAACTTTTAAATATTAACAGTGCATATACCAATTTCACAGCACAAAACAAATTTTTCTTCTTAGTGCCTGGATTTTAAAAACAATTTTTTAATAAATTTTTGCGCTGATTTCAAAATTGTAAACCAATTTTTCTAGCAGGTCTAGTTCTGAAGATATACAGGTAAATCTGTATATAGATGTATGAGGAGCAAGGCCTTGTTATATCATATTATTATATCAAGAATCGGTTCCACATATTGTCTGCAAGAGTTGCATTGAACATTTACGTCAGTGGACCAATGATAAACATAAATGTTTGAAATTCGGAATTCTTTGGGTAAAAATGGTTAATTTTCTCCTCGGTCAACAAAGTTCTCAAAAGTTCCTTGCTTTTTATTTTTTTGGAATAGCGGAGCCAAACCAGACCACAAGCAAAACAAATATTGGCCTGTAAGAGATGCAATGGTTGCTGGCGTTAAAAGTGTAATTCGCGAGCCCTTAGTTGAAAGAGATAAGATCATACTTCCACCATTGCATATTAAACTTGGGTTGATAACAAGGCGCTTAATAGGGAAGGACAATGTTTTACATGCATAAGTAGAAAAATGGGAATAAGTTCCAAAAAGGTCGAAGCTGGTATTCTTGTTGGTCCCCAAAACAGACAATTAATGAAGGATCCACATTTTAAGCGCCCGAAGACGGACATTGAACGAAGTGCATGGATTTCATTTGAACTAGTTGTTAAAAACTTTTTGGGCAACTATAATATAAGATAACAAATATGTGGAGTGTTAATGAACATGATTGACAGTTTCAGAGATCTTGGATGTAACATGAACATCAAGGTTCTTTACCTACACAGCCATTTAGCTCACTTTCCAGATAATTTAGTTGACACTAGTAAGGAAAAAGGTAAGCATCAGGACATAAAAATAATGGGAGACCATTGTCAGGGAAGATGAGATATTCATATGATAGCAGACTATTGATGGAACTTAATAAGAGATCGTCTTCCAGGTACTCATAGTAGAATATCCCGGAAAAGAAATATTCTAAAAGATTCTAAATATAAATTGAAAAATATAATTTATCATTTTGAATGGAGTTTTTAATGTAAGTATATCGAAAATAGAAAAAAGCCAGGCTTCTATTTTTTACCCTTTTACATTTTAGTCTAGACTGAAATCAACGATAGCTTGAAAACTATGGCTGCCAATAAAAAACGAATTTTATTTTTGAATTCAGGACACCAATTTTATTTATCGTTAGCTCAAAAATCATCGGCGCTAAAATATGTGTGGCGCAGTATTATTTTAATTATTTGCATTTTATGAGTCTCTAACAAAAATCTCTACTCTATCGACAAAAGTAAATACTGTCTATAAACAAATGACTGAACTGAATCTACTAACAATTACAAACCTATACTTTGCAGTTCGACATATAAAATGAATACATAATAATCTGTAATTTGGTAATAAAAGAAAGAAGTGAAGAAAGAATAACATTTGGCCTCGTGGCTATAATAAATAATCCTTGATCATTGTTTTTATATTTAATCGGAATATTAGCATTGGTCATATTAATAATCCTTAAGCATCGTCTTTATATTCAATCGGAATATTAACATTGGCGACGAGAAAATGGACCCGAGCGAACTCACTACTGTGTTAAAGCATTTGCAACGAAGCTATGTTACTAAAACATCTTGAACCAAATGCAGCATCCTTAATACAGGTGATGAGCACGGAAAATCATGCGAGTGCTGTGCCAGTATTTAAAAGTTTCGACCGAAATGGTGAAAAATTGTCTATCTATATTCAACAAAGGGACCATCATTTTACCGCAAATAGAGTCTCAGAAGAGAATTTGAAGCGAGCTTGTTTTTTATCGTGGATTAGCACTAACACTTATGAATTGCTTCAAAAGCTCTGCGACAACAGTATCGAAGCAAAAATGTTAAAAGAACTAAGAGGGAAATTCAACGAGCATTTAGTGGAGAAGCAACATGTGTTAGCAGCACGATTCAAATTTTATTTAATTCAGATGGAGCCTGGTCAATCTCACGCTTATTGGGTTGCTGAGCTCCGGGGAGCGGCCAAAGATTGTCAATTTGTTTGTAAAAAAGAGAACTGTCAGGAAAGTTTTGTCAACAACAACATAAGACACATGATAATTATGCACACAACCGAGGAAAATGGCGTAGCACCGCGCTCCAAAAGTTAAATCCAACATTGGAAGAAGTTCTCCAGATAGCATTTGTCAATGAAGCAATAGTAAACACGTACGTGGAATTTAGAGGAGAGATGATTGATCAGACTGTCAACGCTGCTCAATATTCACGTGATTATAATCGCAATCATAGTCGCAGCGAAAATCAAAATTCATACAAAACACCAACATCTAATGGTAAGTCGTGCCTAGGCTGCGGTTTAGCACACGAGAGAGATCAATGCTATCGACGTTGCGGCTAGCGAGACCACAGTTCAATAAGAGAAAATATAATGAAAACAAAACCTGATAATGTCAATGCGGTGGACGAAACGTCATTTGAATGCATTGGATATATTGAATTAATATAAAAAAAAGATACTCCTTAAGCATCGTCTTTATATTTAATCGGAATATTAACATTGGTCATAATAATAATCATTAAGCATCGTCTCTTATTTAATTGGAATATTAACAACTACTGTTACAATAAGTTAAATAACAAATATAAGATATGAGGACATTAAAATATTAAATATATATACTAATGGAAGTATATAATTATGTGGTGGTGGCTGTTGGTAACTTTAAAATAAAACGAATTCATTTAGATCCTGATTTGATTATATATGTATAAATAAATATATATAAATATATATATATATATATATATATATATATATATATATAAATATATATATATATATATATATATATATATATATATATATATATATATATATATATATATATATATATATATATATATATATATATAAATAAACTTAAACTTGATGTTTTATATTTAATAAAAATAATTTCACATTTTTAAAGAGACTGTTGTGAAGTTTTAACTTTATCAATTGTAAATTCCAATATGACAATGAGTTTTCCTTGTGTTTGAGCAAAAGTCTTTTATAACTTTTATGCCTGAGTGTGATAAAATTAGTTAAGTTTATCTGGAAAAATGTTCTTAGCAATTGCTCTTGAGTGTTTACAAAGTTGTGAATGCATTGGGTTCAGAAGGTTTGGAATTTAGTGGGTGTTACGATCCTTGTGGTAAAACGCTAGAACGTCTCAGTTTCTAGTTCTACATTGCATATTCATGCAGAATATAATTATTAGTTACATCCTTTACTTAATTTATTTCTATTGTTTACACACTTTATTTCATTCTTAATCTTTATACAGTTTACTTTATTTTATTTTAACTTCTTAAATAGTTTAAATAATCTCATTCTTAATATTTATACAATAGTAGTTTTTTTATCTGCCCTTTTTCTGTGTAATGCCACATTAAAAAAGTTAAAATCATTTTAAAGTAAATATAGTGGTTAAAATAATTTCAGTATGTACTTTTTCTTTCATTTAATTTATATATCAAAATTATGTTCAATCGTACATTTTCGGTATTGTGAAATTTGGAAAAATTTCGTGAATAGAAACATTTTTTTAATATTCCCAATTCCACCATGATATCGAGCAACTTTAAAAAAAGGAAATGAAAAATAAGTCTACAATTATGGAAATAAAGGATTGAGCCATAAGAGCGGCGGTCATATTTCATTATAATCGACTATAAGGGCACTGTCAAATGTGTATTGATAAATGTATGAGATTGCATGTACATATGTATACATTTTAATATTATTCACGCCAATCAAGTAAAGAATGATAAAATAGAAGATTGCGCCATGCGCAGGTCCGCTATTCCTCTCTCGACAAAAACTCAGCACTGCTGATTGGCTGTGACGTCATAAGGCGCTTTAAATCTTTTTTTTATATGAAAAATGCAAAGGCAATAATTTATAAATTAAAAGGATTTAAATTATTTTTAATAATATATAACTTAACAAATGCACTTGCAAGTAAATGACTACAAATTATTGAAAAACTCGTTCGATAAAAAGTACTTAAACAGCGGATTAAGCGGATTTTCATGTACCAAAAAAGAAAAATGAATTTGTGTAGTGATTTAATAAATATAAATATCTTAATATTATATAAATATACATATATTTAATAAATACACACGTATTAGAATTTCATTTCCCATAATTATTTCATTTTATATTCCCATTATCGCACCAAAACAGTAAATAAGAACTTTCACGACACAAATTTAACCAACAAATTATTGAATAGAACAAAAATTCTAATGCCAAATCAATTAAAATATATTATTTCACATTTATTTATATAAATATTATCATAAAAGGCGATAAATATCAAAGTATTTAATATTAAACACAAATTATCACATTTCTCACACAAAAATGTATGCATTTTGGCTGTTCTATGATTTCGTGTGCGCCTTATGACGAGATGCGCAGTAGGGCGGAGTGAAAATATGATTTTCTAAACATCGAAATGGAATACCTGGCAAAATATGACCACTGGCTTCATAAATCACCATGCAAAAAATGAATCACCTGTATTCAGTTTTTGAGGAGCCTCAACGGGGTCAAAGTTGATGGTATAGGTGTAAAACTCTACAAAAAGTCACACAACTGCCACGGAGTCGCCCGTAGAGGAGTACAATGTAAGACTGACCCCCATTAATTTTCCTCAATAAAAATTTTCCTAAGACATATCTACCCCCTATCTCCACTCCATATGGGGGCTCCCATACAAAATTTATATCACAGACTGGAAGATTATAGGATTAATATATAAATTTCCCCCATTAAACATTTTATCCCCATATCTCCCTACTAAGATAATATTAGAAAACACATCGTTTGTCTTCAGTCAGCTAAAATAACATAGATGAAGTTTGTTTTAAATAAATTTTTATTTCATTAAATTAATTATTAAAAGGATTTTAAAAAAATTTGCATAAATTAATTCTTATTAAAATTAATAAAAAAATATCAAAATGAATTCAGTTCAAATTCAAGAAAAATTATACAAGGAAAAGTCAGATTTTGTTTCAAATGTTGGCATTTTTTTTCTGGATTGAATCCTTGCTCTTATAAATCCATCTCTGGCCTCCTCTCCATATACCGACTGCGATGCTTCAGTTACCAACTTAACGCAACGTTCAACTGCTTGCGTGTGACAGGGCAATTTAAGTATTGTTTCACTAAGACCAGAACCGGATTCAACTACTTCTTTGAATTTATCCTCCAACAAATTTTTAGTTAAAGGAGGTTCAGTCACTTCTACACTTTCCCAGCTAACAAGATCAATGTAGTCTTCAGCTTCAAAATTTATTTTAGGTAAAATAAACCTTCAAATGCTAGCTCGTGCTTCTGTTCTAGCTTTTAAAATTTTTGAGCAGGCAAATTGACGAATTTCCTTCCTTTCATCAGCAAGCATACACAATAAAATATTTTCCACATGGCCAAAATATCCATTTCTTTGGATAACAGGACTTACAATTTTTCTCAAATCTTCGTTAAGACCGCGAATCAATTTGATTTGCAACCAAAGATTTTTGATTTTATTTCAAACCACATTCTGCCGTATACTTTCATTATAAAATTTGTCAGTATTTGCAAACCTTCTGTCATTTCTTGCGTTGACACATAAAGTCGTAAAATTCTATTTGCTGTTGTGAGCCATCTAGAGTGATTTAATTGACCAGGACTCTTGTTCGCTAAGTCAGTGGAAATCGAACCCGAAGAGATCGCAGTCATAATTTCCAAAAGATACTTTTGATCTGTGCTCAACTCATTTATGTTTGTACATTGTGGCAGCGTTGTTTCAATAGGGTCGAAATTAATTATTGGCAAATATTCGCAATTTTGTAATTGCTTGCCAATTGGTCCTGAAAACCCACGTGGACTCTTCGTTTGACCATCCAAATGTTTTAGCAAATGGCGTAACGGGAGCTCATTGGCGTGTATTTGGCATATAAACCACTGCAAGGGTTTTTCAAATTCCTCTTCCAAAAGCCGTATAACTCCTCCATTGCTACCAGTGTTCACAACAGTGCCGTCACATCCAACAGCTGATATATGCGTTAAATCAATTGACTTCTTGGTTAGGTAAGTTACTATGCTATTTTTAATGCTGATGGCAGTTCCTGAATCGCACGTTACATGGTATTCACGTTCCCCAGGTATTCCATTTGGATTATCTGAATTTGAAATTTTCACTCCGGTAATTATATTAATCCTATAATTTTTCAGTCTGTGATATAAATTTTGTATGGGTGCCCCCATATGGAGTGGAGATAAGAGGCAGGTATGTTCTGAAAAAAGATTTGTGGTGAAAAAATAATGGGAGTCTGTCATACATCGTATACCCCTAGTTGCAACCTGGAAACTGTGACGGCCCATTTTTAACAATTTCGGAAAATCTTCAAATTTGTATGGGAGCCCCCATATGGAGTGGAGATAGGGGCTAGGTATGTCCTAGGAAAATGTTTATTGTGGCAAATTAGTGGGAGTCAGTCTTTCATTAAACTCCTCTACGAGCGACTCCGTGGCAGTTGTGTGACTTTTTGTAGAGTTTTACCCATTTACCCTCAACTTTGACCCCGTTGAGGCACCCCAGAACATTTTGCTAGAAACTCCTATTTTTGTACAAGTTTATATGTACTATCAGGTCATCTTTTGGTAACTATTCCATTTTAAAATGCTGAACAAAAAATTACCCCATACAAGTTCACTCCGCCCTAATGCGCAGAGAGAGGAAATTTTCGTACCAGCATTGGCGCAATCTTCTATTTTACGAGTATCATTCTTGCAATCAAGTTATACGTTTTCCAATTTGCTTGCTGCTTTAAATAGTTAATTAAAAAAATATCTTTATATTGGAAAAATTAACACAAAAATGTAAATACAATATAAAATGGAATGTACCAGGTAACAATTTTAATATTTACTGTACCTGGAAATTTTGACATGGTTGTATGTTGGATGGATTATTTATATTTTTTAATATCATGTGGAGTTGCATGCTCGAAGTGGTAATAAAGGTCGTGAAAACAGTAACACACTTTTCCTCCCTTTGCCCTAAAATGAATACTAAAATAGTTGAATTTAAAATTTTAATTATACGTTATAATTTGTAACATAAATTTCATCCATAATATTTATATTCAGTAAATTAGGAAAAGTTAATTATTTATGCATATAAAAATTGTTTTAAATGAGTTGTTTAGTTCAAAAATGCAAATTTTCGTGCCATAAATAATAATCTTTTTTTCTATTTACTGAATATACATACTATGGACGAAATCAAAGTTACATACTCGTGTATATTAAATATGCCGCTAGATTTCTAGTGTGTATTTTCATAAGAGGTCACTTAGTCCGGATTGCTTGTCCGTCAATTTCTACATAAGTTTTAATTTAATTTTCTCTGTATGGAAGTACACAATGAATTTATGTGCTCTGTCCAAGTGAATTTTTTGTTTAATATTAAACCTAATATCCAGAGACTAATTTTTTGTTGAACAGGAAATTAGTTCAATCTTACTTTAAGGCCAATACAGGTTAGTTTACTACATATCATTGGTAACTGGTAACATCGTTTTTTTAGATGCTATCAAAAGGACACCTGCAAGTGCTATTGACGTAATAATTGCAATGGCTAGGATATTGGAGCTCAAACTTTTTTACACTGTTTTAGAGTAATAATAATTATGAAAATGACACCTCTCTTTACGGTGTCATGAATATATAAATAATTTTCCGGGAGAAAGTGCAGAAAAGACATTGCAATAGATAACGATCCAGTAAATGGGGTTTAGATAGTTATAAGTATTGTATGTATGTATGTATGTATGCATGTATATATGTAAGTAATTTATAAAATATTCACATGATAAAAATTAATTTATATTTGTAGATAATACAACAAACTACTTGCACCAAATTTACAATTCCAGAGTCCAAAGCAATTTCAAATCCGCCAGTCATCGGAGCAACTAACAAGCAACAAAGAAGTGGTCTTCTATTCAAAAACGTCTGAGTTCCAAAACATGCCGATCAAAAGTTTACTCTATCGCTGTCAACCTGCCCAACTCTACATTGTGCTGGTGCTGTCAATTTGCTACTTCAGCGTTCAGTTGGTACTTAGCCATATAACGCACGCGTTGACACTACTAATGGCCTCATATCATATGTTGTGTAACATTTTCGCACTCGCGGGTTGCATTATAACCATTAAGGTAGGTTGGTTGCTTGCGCACTTTATTCCGATTCCAATTAAGCTAGACACACACAAAGACAATGCGGCAGCACACTCCATAATATAACGATAAACACGACCATACTCTATTGTACATCTCGGGTATATAGCAAAGTGGTTATCAGGTAAAAACCTAAGGGAGAGTTGTTTCTTTCAAACGTAAAAAATTTAATCAGATATATATTTTGCTATTATATTAAATGTGTTTGTTGTAAGATTGGCACATAGCATATAGAAAATGTATCCCTCGCTTAGTAATGATTTTTACTAACCGCAGATAACTAAATTACGTAAATCTTACAGAACAGCTTACATTTTATACATTGAAACGATAAGTGTGTGCATAATTTATGTATAGAATATACATATGAATATATAAATTGAACAACAATAAATGTTTGAATGTCTTATGTGTGCATTGGTGTCAAAGTGCCACTCAATGCATTAGTGTTCAGAAACTTTAATATCTGAACATGAAATTGAAAAAAGCATGCTTGCATCAAGAATGTTAGCACGAGAAATTTAAGTACAGTACTAATCCCATTTGCATCCTATTTTTGATGACAGCCTGCCTATTCCGTTTAGTTTCATGTTGCGACAGAGGTGTATTAATAATAATAATAATAAACATAGAATATAGTTTTTCACGCACATAAATTTGATTTTGTGAAAATTAATGTCAACAAATTCGAACAAGTTTTCAACAGTCAAGAAAAATACTAATGCTACACAAACCGTTTACTTGTAGAGAATTTACTATTTATGGTTGACGATGATTAAAATTATAATAATAGCGTTTTCTTCACAAAAATGTTACCATGTTACCAGAGTAACACTCTTTCTTTTCTTGCCCTTAACATTGCCAGAGGGTTGAATTGTTATGTTTAGAAAATATCAAAGAAAATGTAGCTCTCAGCATCCAAAACACAATTTTTCACGCGTTGTTGTATTTTATGTCCTACAAGAGCTGCATTCTATTCATCGTCAGATAATGATGAGGAAGACTCCAATAATTTGTCCAACATACTTTTAGCCACACCAATCACTTCTTTTTTTAGCGTTATTTCAATTCATGCTATATTCTATTTCATCTATAAAACCAGTGGACATCTCAGCCCACCATAAATTTCAATTTTTTTTATTTTATTTTTTTTTTAATTCAACATGGATTTATTTATTGCATCTTTTCAATCGAAACCAACAATAATTTTACAAAGCTTACAACTAATAAATAAATTGATGCTCCGCGCCAGTGCTTAGAGCAATTTTAGTTCAAGTACATATTATATAAATTATGTTATGTAGAAAAAAAAAATTAAATATAAAAATATTAATATAAAGAAACTCTATTTTTTTAAAAAAGTGGCCTTTTAAGTCGAGATGTATTCATCCTATGAAGCAGATTCCTTGCTAGTTCGTTAGGATGACACTGAAGTTTGAATTGGTATTTTGTTTTTAAAACTGTTAGTTCTTCTTCAACGGGTGCTATATTAAGGTCGCGGTGAATATTTTCGTTTCTGACGAACCATGGAGCGCCGCTGATCGTTCTCAGAATTTTCGATTGAGCCCTTTGAATTATTTGCAAGTTTGATGCACTAGTAGTGCCCCATATCTGAATACCATAAGTCCAAATCGGTTTAATTACAGCCTTGTAGATAAGTACTTTATACTCTAAACGCAGTTTTGATTTTCGGTTGGTAAGCCAATACAAGGAACTTGCCTTGAGTTTCATTTGCATTTTCTTGGCTTCTATATGTTTTTTCCAGGTGAGCCGCCGGTCAAAATGCACTCCTAAGTATTTAACCTCTGTTGCTTGCGGGATTACAATGCCATTTAAGGAGACTGCCGGACAAGAACTGGGCTTAAGAGTAAATGTCACATGTACACTTTTTTGCTCATTTACTTTGATGCGCCAATCTGCTAGCCAACTTTCTATTGTTTTAAGGTGTTCCTCTAAATCCCGGGAGGCTATCCGTGGATTTAGGTGAGAGCTCAGGATAGCTGTGTCGTCAGCGAAAGTCGAGGTAACGAGGTTTTTATACGTTGGCAGATCGGAAGTGTACAGAGTGTAAAGCATAGGTCCAAGCACACTACCTTGTGGTACTCTAGCCATAATTTCAAAGTCTGGCGTTACAAATTCTTTATATTTAACCCTAAATTTTCGATTTGTTAAATATGACTCCAGAATCTTATGCGAACTATTTGGCAGAAGTTTTTTAATTTTATACATGAGTCCTTCGTGCCAGACTTTGTCAAAGGCTTGTGCAACGTCTAGGAATATTCCGGAGCAGTACATCCTCTGTTCAAATGCTCGCCTTATTTCAGAGGCTCAATAGTTCCATGATGTTTGCGGAAACCAAATTGGTGGTGAGGAATGATTAAATCGAGCTTTGGTGCTAATTTTTCCAGCAATAAGCGTTCGAGCGTTTTAGAGAGCGTTGGCAGGAGACTTATGGGCCGATAAGAAGATACCTGAGTAGGGTCTTTTCCGGGTTTTGGAATCATTATTATTTCCGATGTTTTCCATGTTGTAGGGAAGTAGCCCAGACGGAGTATTGCGTTAAAAATGTGTGTGAGATGTATTAGAGCTATTTGCGGCAATTCACTTACCATTTTATTGGTAATTAGGTCACAACCAGGTGCCTTTTTTGGGTTTAGACTCGTTGTACATAGGCGTATAACTTCCTTTGGTTTGAAATGAATTGGTACTGCTGACTTCGTAATTGAAAAGTTATGTATGCTAGTGTTGTTGCAGGTCGGCGGGTTAGGTTGAAATACTGACCTCAGATGGGCTGCAAAGAAGTTGCCTTTTTCTTCTTCTGTTTTTGCCCATTTTGTGTTTTTGCTGATTTTGTAATGACTTTAATTTTACTCTTAGTGCTGGAGATCTGTATTTTTGCCATTCACGCCTTAATCTCCTCTTTTCTCTAACGAGGCATTCCACATAGTGTGATGTAGTGTGTCTCCCGTTAGTTTTAGTTGAGTTTTGTGCGGGCGTGGCACTAATAGCAGCTGCTTTTATTATTGAACCAAGAGCCTGCGTCGCTGATTCAATGTCCTCTCCACTCTTAAGTTTTGTTTTAACGCACACGTGGGTACTAATATATTTGCGATATTTGAGCCAGTTTGTGTTCTTGGAGGTCAGTTTTATTGTTTTTTCAATGAACTCTGGTCTTTTTTTTAAATATATTATCACCGGTGAGTGATCGGATGATAAGTCGAAACAGGGCTCGGTTTCCAAGAAACACCTTTCAATATTTTTAGTTATGCCAAAGTCAATAAGATCGGGAATTTTTCTTTGATCAGTGGGCCAGTATGTAGGTTTTCCAGATGATACAAAGTCTAGACCATTCCGAGAGTCTATCAGTGCATTAAACAATTGCTTCCCTTTAGGGTTGATTAACCGTGAGCCCCAGTAGGTATGGTTAGAATTGAAGTCTCCGGCAGAGAGAAATTTGTTACCGAGCGATTTAAAGAAAGAAACAAAATCGGTTGTGGAAATAGGAAACCTAGGAGGACAATAGACTGATGAAATTACTATTGGCTCACCCCAACACTGTAAAGAGATGGAAGTAGAATGGATGTTTTTTTTTGCATAGGATTCCAGAAAGTAATGCTTTAATCGAGACTTAATTAGAATTCCCGTACCACCATAACCTTTTCCTTGTGGGTGGTTTGTTGAGTAAAAATTATAGCCTGCTAGTTTAAAGTTATATTTTACAGTTAAATGTGTTTCTGAGATAAGCATGATGTCTATGCTGTTACTGTCTAGAAAATTTTTTAATTCAATTTTGTGTTGGTTAATACCGTTAGCATTCCAGTGACATATTTTTAGAACATTCATTTTTGTGAAAGTAGAGTTTTCATAAGTAAGTTTTGGTTATGTACAAGCTCTTGAATCATAGATTGCATCGAGGACATGAAGTTAGTAATACACTGAGACAAGTTAAATATTAACGTTTCTAAATTTTGAGGTTGCATAGGGTGACTCGGTTTATCAGAAACGCCAGTTTTCAGTACATTCGCATAGCTAGTGGATGAAGAGATGTTTTCGGTGGTGCTTCCAATTCCAAATTTCTATTGCATTCAAGCATACGATCATTTTATTACAACTGAAACATCATCCACCTAGTCGCTGAAGAGAGAATTGGAGAAAAGAACACGAAATCTATTCAGTGTCAAGGAACATTTTTGTGTTGAAAAGAAAATGATATTACACCTAAAAATTACCAAATTCAATATCGTGAAAAATTCTAATCATTAATACTATTATACTCTATATGCTAATTAGATAAATTTATTAAAACTATGAGTTAATCCTCCTTTAATTTTTTTGTTTCTTCTTTTTAATTAACTTAATGAAAATATTTTTCCATCAGCATCCTTTTCGAGTTTAATAAATTTAATCTTAAATTTTAATGTTTAGTTGGAAAATGACAATTCTGCACCAACATTAAATATTAAATGTTAAATAACTAAATATTTGTTTTTATTTCAAAACAACTATTTTTTGAGCTTATTTTGGCATCACCTCAGAGCTAAATCAAATAATTACAAAATATAGTCTACACTAATTGCATTGTATGAGTCAAATGATCGATTTCCAAAGTGTTAACGCAGCTGTATTTTAATGGATGAATTTTTTAGATTTATGCGGTTGAATTTATCCTCACACAGATTGAGGATGCTTGAATTTCAGCCTTGAAGACGCTAGGCCACCTGTCCATTGGTTCTGAGATTTTGGTATTTGGTCCATAGACCCCTGCACCGACTCCCGTGCTTGTTTTTGAACCGTCTGTGAACCATTCTGGACTTCTAGGGTCGACGCAAGGTTCTCCTATGTCCCATTCATCACGGTCTGAGATAATAATCTCAAAATTGCGATCAAACTATCGTTTTGGGATCATATAATCCGTTATTGAGCAGATTATGTTTTGATCCGGTATGTTTATTATAAATATTGAAATGACCATAGTCAGGAGGTTCTTGTCTAGACAATATTTTCATCTTCAATGCGCTTCAATTTTTCAGCAGCACATTTTTTCACGAATGTATATAGTGGGGATAGTCCTATTATGGCCTCAATAGTTTCGCATGGCACCGGTGATTGCCAGGCAAGCCTGCCTTTGAAAACTTGTAAGTATTTTCTTACCGGATTCTTGTGTTGTCTTTGGCCACCACACAAGGGATGCATAGGTAATGATTGGTCTAACCATCATTAAATACGAGTACATCCAGTATATCATTTTTGAGTCTAGACCCCATGTTCTACCAAAGAGACTCCGACAGGCCCACATTGCGCTTGTGGCTTTGTTTATCACCGAATTTAGGTGAGAGTTCCAATTTAGTCGTTTATCCAAAACTACACAGTTTTTTGACCTCAACGGAATATTTTATATTGATTCTCCCAACAGCTATTGTACCAAAGTTAAATTCTAATCTCTTTGTAACAGGAACGAGAATGGTCTCGCTAGGATTAATGCATAACCCTTCTACGCGACATCAATCTGAGATGAAGGTTACAGCCTGATTTATAATGTCGAATACTGTTCTGTCAAACTTGCCGCTGATAATGACACCAAGATCGTAAGCATATCCACTTGCCTCAAAGCCTAACCCTTGTAGTTTGACTATGAGATCGTCAATAACTAAGGACCATAGAAGGGGTGACACCACACCGCCTTTGGGACAGCCTTTCATTGCCTTGACTGATACGGTCTCGTCTCCCAGAGATGAGCAAATGTGTCTACTTTTTAACATCATTTTAACCCACCCAACAGTCGGGTTATCGATATTTTTGCAGAGCATAGCCCCCTCTATAGAGCCGTAACCGGTATTATCAAAGGCGCCCTCGACATCTAAGAAGGCACATAAAGCAATTTCCTTGGCATATTGAGCTTTCTCTATTTTTGTTACAAGGTAATGAAGCGCTCCCTCCGTGGATTTCCCCCTATTGTATGCAATCTGAGATTGATGCAAAGGTGTTGTTCTGTCCAGCGTTCCTCTAATATGTAGATCCACCCATCTTTCCATAGTTTTTAGAAGAAACGACGTGAGACTGATAGGTCTGTAAGATGTAGGTAGTTCGCTGGACCTCTTGCCCAATTTTGGAATAAATACCACATTGACTTTTCGCCATATGGATGGTATGTACTCCCTGCTGAAACTGTTCCTGAAATTTGCAACAAGTGATTTAAGCATTACATCCAGTCCTCTTATCAAGAGGGCTGAAAAATGTTATCCTCGCCTGGTGTCTTGAATGGTTTAACTTTGTCTGGGGTAAATATTACTCCAGACAAACTCCAGGATATTTTGTCTAATACGGCCCAACGGTCGCATGACGGCTGATCCAGTGTCATTGAAACTCTAATTGACCCCGGGAAGTGCACCTGAAGCAGGTATTCTAGAGTGTCCCTCCTATTCATTGTATAAGACCCATCTGGTCTTCTTAAAGTTCCAACACCATTCGAGTGTTTGTTGCGTAAAGCTTTATGGAGTCTAGCGCTCTCTGGCGTTTCGTCTATGCTTTCGCAAAATTTTCTCAAAGACTCACGCTTGGATCTTTTAGTTCTTTGTTGTAATTTGCCAGAGCGACCCTATAGTCGTCCCACACCTTCGTGCGTTCACAACGATTGAACAGTTTTTTTATCTTTTTACGCATATCTGCAATCTTGCCATTCCACCATGGGACCTTCCGAGTCACATTGTGAGTTTTGACCGCAGTGCTTTCATGCTATGATTATTATATCATTTACTCGATACACCGCCTCCTCGAGTTCACCAACAGAACTTATACTTGTAGGCAGCGAATCGGATATTGATTCTAATAATTCCTTATAAAGTCTCCAATTTGTCTTTTTTGGTTTGAAGACTTCATTTTTTAATTCAGATTTACGTGGTAAATCGAATCTTAAATTTAAGTGATCTGAGAGAGAGGGCTCGTCAAATACATGCAAATTTCTAGCAAAATTGGCGATGTGAGGACTGTTTAAAGTTAGGTCTAATACCTCTTCTCTAACCGCGTTAATAAAGGTTGGCCTTGTACTCTTATTACATATGTTGACATTTTTACTTAAGAGAGACTCACCTCTATTATTAATGTCCGGGCTTCCCCAGACATAATGGTGCACGTTTGCATCACAACCAATCACATACTGTAGACTGTTGTTGTGGCCCTGCACCTCCACGGGAGGTATAATGTTGGTGTCACCTGGAAAGTAGGTGGACGCAGAAACAATTTCCTGCGCTTCCTTCTCTGTTGAGACTTCAACATGGATAGCTACTAGATCTTCACTAGTGTATTCTGAAATGAGAAAATTGTTAGAATTAAAATCAATCATAATCGCCGCTCTGGGCCGCGAACAGTGATAATAAACCAACTTCCGTCCTTTATTTGTAAGATCTTTGATGTGGCCCCCAATTATCCATGGCTCTTGTATTAAGGCTGTTGGTCAACAACACCTGCCAACGTAAATGTTGTTGTGAATTGGCTAGGTGCATGTCCAACAACTCTACACGCAACCGAAGAGGAGTTCTCCAGCCCAACAGCTGGCTCGGTCGAAATTACCGACGATGATTGCCCATCAGCAGATTCATCGTTTATTTGTGTTTTTTGTTTTTTTCTTTGATCCATATATTTTATATAAATTCCCACCGGTGTTAGGGTATGTAGGTTACCCACGGCAGAGCCCTTGTCCCTTGGGAAGGCATTTAATTAAAACCGAAACTCATCAGGTATCCGGAGTTCGCATATTCGAGCTAAGCACCCTATTAGCCAAGCATGCCTCGGCACATGCTGTTCCACCTTGGATTAGGTGTCTGTCTAGTTGCACATCAAATGACTTATATAGCACGTCACCAGTCCCCCAATGCGCACCTGTTTCCAGCCGTCACCAGGTGGAGGTGATAGATCAGACTTTCATCAGAAACTCAATTACGGCACATACATGTTAGTCCCCTTGAGTTACCTGCGGCTCTGAAAGCCTTTTGACTATTATATATGGCTTTATTTAATTTCAAATACAATTATGTAGTGTTTTCTTATTATTACATATATTAGTCTCTATAGCGTTCAGCGTTCTGTTTATGTATCCACTGTCGGCAGTGTTGGTTTCCACGAGAATCGGTAAATACCATAGACTCGTGGCTCTGTCTTGTGAATATGTTAGTCCCAGGGCGAGTAGGTAAAGACCATAAACGGCTGGTTCCGTCTTGTGTATTTTAGTCCCAGAGCGACTCGGTAAAGACCATCAACGCCTGGCTCTGCCGTGTGTAGCTTTTAGTTCTAAGCATTGCTGATGATGTTCGCTATCCTGGTCGGAGGAAGCTTGGTGCGATAGTCTCGTCGAGTGGTACCGGATCACAGAGACCTTACTGCCCGGGCTTCTCTGCTTATAAAGCAAAAATCTGCCACCGGGATTAGTACGCTTTATTGTTGGGGGTGGGCCGTTGTGTGATCCAATTGCCGCTGGGCCGCTTCGCCGGTGTTAATTTGTTGTTGCGGCTGAATTATCCTTGGGCCACCTTCAACTTCTGCTGGTCAACCACCTCGTTATAATACCTCTAGTTGTCCAGTATTGCTGTTGCCTGGGGTATGACCGCTGCCGTTGGTTGTAGTGTGGTTGTTGTCGTCTTGTTGTTGTTGTTGCAGATATTTCTAGTTACTCCGTCTGCTTAATGCTTTGTGCTTGTGGCCAAGTGGCGTCTGAGGTACTCTGTCATGTTTCTCCGTGTTCCGCCTTTGGTCGCATTAGCGTTGTTGTAGTTGTAAATATTTATTTGTACTCCGCCTGCTGAATGCTTTGTGCTTGCGGTTGGTTGGCGTGTGTGTGTGCTGCTTTCTCGTCTTTCTCCGTGTTCCGCCTTTCGTCGCTGTAGTGTTGTTGTTGTTAATCGATCGGTGAGTTAAGCTTGAGTGCTTGCTATTTGTGGTATCACACGGGCTTTGTGATATTATTTGTAGGCTGTGTGTGCACAAAATACTTGTAGTATTTTCCGTCTTCAAAGTATATGTGGGTCCTACTAAACACTGCATGTCGACATTATAAAGCTAGCTGCAAGAAATGAGGTTGATCAGAGAAAGGACACGTCCTCTTTTGGTATAATCCACTTTCGGGTCTAAAATTAAAATTAGCCTACCTTTGCTTGTATTGATGCTTTTGGAAAAAATGTACATGGGGTCCATAATAGTGTGTGTGCAAAATATCATAGGGATCATAGTACTACTGCCACGCCCACAACTAACCAAAAATCATTACTAGGTTCCTATTAAAGATTTATTAACAAAATTTCACAGGAAGGTTGCAGGTACTAACATTAAAGACCACACAAAAAATGGGCGGGTTCTTTTTACAGCTGCGCCCACTATTAACATATTTTTATAACTTCGACCTATACAATATTTGTCAGCACGTACTCGTATATTGACACTACAAAACCATACACAAGAAATGGGGCCGCTTAGATCAGGACCACGCCTCCCTCTATTGTGATCAACTCAAGGTACCCTTCCGAAAATTACCGTAGATATGCTCTTAATGATCATTTATGAAGAAACATCCTCATTGTTGAACTCGCACGCGCATGAAAAGGTAAAGGGTATTTCGAATTCGGTCTAACCCGACTTCAGACTTCTTTACTCGTTTTTTTGTCAGGTTGTCCAAACTAGCTTTTTCTACTCTAACAGACATGTGACTAAACATGAAGAATCGTCCACGGAATGATACATTTCAGACACCAATACATTGTGTATATTAACTGCCACATATCTGTGACTATTCTCAAGTGTCCTCCTGTGTCCTCAAGTAAAATTAACTTATCATAGCAAACGAGTTCCCGAGATACATTAGCTTCTTCGCCAACTTCCAAAGATTATCCGCATCGCCTCAACAGACTGTCAGCAATGTCCAGAATTTTATTAGCATACTAAGTCAATCCTACCAACTTTAGGGATCTGAAACGAATCACGAAATGTATATACATACGAGGGCGGATTGATATTGAAGCTACCTAAGTAGGAAAAAAACATTTTTTTTTTTCAAAAACCATTTATTTCTCAACATAGTCTCCTTTTACTTCGACACACTTAGTAAGACGATATTCCAACTTTTTTATACCATCTGAATAATACGATTTCGGGAACCCCTCAATATACGCGTTAGATTCGGTAATCACTTCTTCGTTTGAGATGAATCTTTTTCCTACGAGCCATTTTTTCAAGTTTGGAAACAGGAAAAAGTCACTAGGAGCTAAATCTGGACTATAAGGTGGATGATTAACCAATTCGAAGTGTATTTCACGTAATTTTAGCATCGTATCTAATGCTGTGTGCACCGGTGCGTTGTCTTGAAGAAAGAGCATTTTTTTCTTTTTTAAATGTGGTCGGTTTTCCTTGATTGCATCAATCAATTGATCCAATAATGCACGATAATACTTTCCTGTGATTGTGGATCCTTTTTCAAGAGAATCGATGAGCAGTATTCCGTGTGCATCCCAAAATACAGTGGCCATAACCTTGCCAGCTGATTTCACTGCCTTCGCCTTCTTTGGAGCACTTCCACCAGCTTCCAACCATTGTTTCGATTGATTTTTGGTTTCAGGTGTGTAGTGGTGGACCTACGTTTCATCAACAGTTATTAATCGACGCCAAAAATCAACAGGATTACGCTTTATTATGTCCAAACACCGCTGTGAAGTGCTCTGTGGAACTCGTTTTTGTTCGACACTGAGCAAACGCGGCACCCATCTTGCCGATAGCTTTTTCATATGCAAATGTTCATGCAAAATGTTGAACACACGTTCATATGATATGTTTACCATTTCAACAATCTCACGCAACTTGACTCGGCGATCATTCATAACGATATCGAGGATTTTCTTGATATTTTCTTCAGTAACCACCTCTTTTGGCCTTCCTGTTGATGGTATTGTTGCAGCGCTTGTTCGGCCGCGTTTAAATTCAGCAATCCAATATTTTACCATGTAATCTGACGGAGCAGACTCACCGTAATGTTTATCGAGCTTTTCTTTTGTCTCTTTCGTCGTTTTCCCTTTCAAATAATAGTGTTTAATCACTGCACGAAATTCGCTTTTTTCCATTTTTCAAGAAACACAAAAGTTGCTTACTTCAAACGACTACAACAAATAAACTAATCGATGAATTTGGGTGAAATTTTAACAGCTGACGTTTGACAGATCGCAATTTCTAAAAAAAAAAGTGTTTGTGTTTGTGCTGCCATCTAGCGCTAGGTAGCTTCAATATCAATCCGCCCTCGTACATATGTATAATATTAGTTTTTATATTTATTTTAACTGCGCGGAACTTTTTTTATTAAATTACTATTTCTATTCGCACATCTGTTTTTTTTCTGAAATGGTGAATATTTGTTTCATTTTGCCCATTAAAAGTTTTAGACACGAAATTTTAGTCCTTTTAAATTTTTCTATAATATTTAATTAAAAAGATACTGATATAAGTATATTAAATTTAACATGAATTAACATATTACATTATATTTACTGATATCAATGTAAAAATATATAGATATGTACTGCGCAAAAACACTAAATTCGCATTAATATTTATGATTAATAGGAAGGAAAAAAAATATAAATATTGTCGCGTAAAATGGTTTATGATTATTATACGTGTATCATATTTTTATATCTACTTACTAATAAAAAAGACTATAAACTTGAGAACCTCTTTTATCCTATTATGTCTTTTTTGCTCTTCCTAGTCTAATTTCGTCATATGGAATTTTGAGAGCAAAGCATTTTTTTTAACTAGATTACATGCTGTTTAATTTTTGCAACGATAAAAAATTTGGCATTAGTGAGCTATAAAAATGGAACATACCCAAACCATCCAACGAAAAGAGAAACATCATTTAGATAATATCTTTTAAGTTGTTACTTTCTATTTACTTCTATTCAGATTAAATAAAAACGGCACCCATTTGGGCCAATAAATACAGCTAGAAAAAATTCCAGAAAGGACAAAAACAAACAAAAAATTCTAAATTTCATTATGTTCACATGTTCATGTACATATGCAATTTTGATTATTTTAGATTTTGTAAAATAGTATGCCTGTATGTGTATTATAACCGGAGATATCTACACATTTTCAAATGTTCAAAAATATAAATTCAGAAAATTCGTTGCACATTACTGTAAAGCAGTCAATTTTATATAGAAATATACTTTTGAAATTTTGGCGTAGAATACGTCTTACCTTACGGTATAGGGAGTCATGCCAGATTGTTATTGTTGTAATCTTTATTTCATTGATTATGTGGAAACGGCGAGATAACTTTTTTTTTTAATTTTTTTGTAGGTAAATGAAGATGTTATCTTTCGTTTGATATACATTTCATATTGGTTGATATCTTCCTAATATTTAAATTTCTCAAATGAAAATTGTTTAAACACATACACTCAAACATATGTGTGGTGTTTGGTTGAGTGTTTGAGTTTATAGCGTGAACACAAACTATGCTGCTGTTTCAGTGTGGACACAAACCTTCGGCTGTTGTTTTGATTGATGAAATATTGAAATTGCGTATTCTACGTTAAACTTAATGGCCGTGTCTCTGACACAGCCTGCAGGGACTGTCTGTTTTTTTTTAATAAGCCAAAATCGACAATTCTTATGGTGCCACAACCACATTTGCACCTACAGTTTGCACTTTTTAAATCAAAGTGCGTGGTGTTCTGATGTTAATTTAATACAGATATTATTTGAGAAAAATGGAAAATGTCCAATTTTACATAAAATTATATTTCCTTTCTTTTTTCTTTTTGTCAGCTGCGGCAAAAATGTGACAATAACTTCTTCAGAGTGACTTTTATTCAATACATATGAAAATATCTTTTATAAACTTTGCTGTGAGAACTGAAAACTGGTGACACTCTGAAAACTGAACCTCAAGCCAAGGTGTTCCTGGAATCGTGCCGAGGGCTGAATGGTACAGGGAACTGAAACATGTGCATCACGAACGGAGTTTTCCCCATGGGATACCGGGCGCCCTCTCATAGTAATTAGACTTATGTTCGTACGGGAGCTCTGCGAACACCTTCTCACCTTTCAAATAATATTGGAAGGAGAAATTTTTAATAAATACAAATCAACCTACGGAGTTAGAAGAGGTATCTCTACTCCGTTCGCCGACAAGTTCCGGAGAAGATGAGGCCATGGATGTGACCGTAATCTTCCAAGAAGACCGTAATCTTCCAAGAAGAACCATTCAGGGTCCAATGGAACCAAATGCTGTTGACGTGACGTTGGAAGAAGATGTCGAGGAACCATGTCTACCAGACAAAGTTGTTGACCAGAAGAAGTAAGAATACTTCACTGGAGCACAGAATCGTCGCATAAAAGCCATGATTAGAGATGGCATGGTACGACATGGTTAAAGGAAGCCAGGCGTCTAATCCTGCGAGTACTTCGTCGAAAGGGTGCAGGTCAAGCAACAATTCACAAAGTGACGATACGCAACAGGTGAAAAAGTAGAAGCTACCTTAGAAAGCGGTTGACAACTCAAATCGACCACCAACGGCTCCAACAAATATAGAACTTGAAGCTGGAAAAATTCCTGTGGCTGCCAAGGTAGAACAGCATGGCACAGCGAAGGCCTCATACAGGGATGTGGTCAACGTATGTAAGGTTGCCATCACTCACACTTGCGCACCCAGAGAAAAAATTGAGTGCTGAAGAGATCGCAATGATTAAGAAGAGCATATTGTCTGAGGTGGATAAATCCGATAATCTCAACAATAATCTTGGCTTCATCAACTGTGTGTCTAGGGATGGGTGGCTGCCTACCACGTGTCATAACAATGAAACAAAAATTTGGCTTGAGGCGACGCTTAAGGTACTTAACCCCGTTCCTAATGCACCAGGGTCACCTAGATGTCGCCCTTACCCAAGAGCCGTATGTATAGAAGAACCAGGTTAAGGTGAGTTGTTATATGATTCTTGCAATGCAGGAAAACCCAGAGCATGTGTTCTCATTAGACAGAGTATTAATGCTCTTCTCATTCCAGAACACACTACCAAGGTCCAAGTCGCTGTGAGGATAGAGACGCAGACTCCGGCAGGCGGGCCAGAAATTATAATGTGCTCAGTCTACTTGCCGGGCGACTCAGATTACCTTTCTTTTTTGCAACTGAAGATCTCGTTAAGTACAGCAGCAAAAAAAATAATCACATCGTGATAGATACCAACGCACATCACACGATTTGTGGCAGGATAAACAAAAACCAGAGAGAAGAATGCCTTTTCGAATGTAGGGAGCAAACCCACCTTTAGAAACAGAATCAGGGATAAAGCCTTAGATATTACCTTGTGTAACACATTCCTAAAAAACCTACATCAGAGATTGGAAAGTGTCAGAAGAAACTTCCATGTACGACCACCATATACGATTTGAAATTGATTTCGATATCAACGTAACTGCCACATACAGGAATCCAAAGTTCACTAAGTGGAACACGTTTTAAAGTCTATTAAAAACCGATATGACTAGATGTAGTAACGTGGTTAGAATCCCTGATGAATTGAAATAGCAACTGAAATGACTTGCACTGCTCTAATAAATTCATACCACCTTGCATGCACAGAGAAAAACAAGTCAGGCAAAAAAATTACTCCCTGTTGAAATAGCACTTTAGCTAAAATACGGAAGGAGACTAGAAGACTCTTCGACCGGACTTCACTTTGTTATTGAAATTAGAAAGGCGAAGAGGGAGTCTTGGAGGTACTTCTGCAGTGAACTTTCTGAACTAAGCAGTGGTTCCAGAATACACAAAGTACTCTCAAAATCGCACACTGATAGTATTGGGCTCCTAAGGAGATCAGATGGAAACTTCACGGAAAATAGCTGTGTAACCTTAGAGCTTCTGGCTAACGTTCACTTCCCAGGTTGCGAAATAACAAGCGGAGCTCAATCTAAAATTTCCAAGAGTCATAGACCCACCGGCATTGACTGGATCAGAGCCAGAGAAATATACTGTGGGGGAGGGATAAAGTGGGCAAGCGGATGGAATTATTCCAGCACTCCTTCAAAAGGGACTCCCACACATCATGAAAACCTTAATAAAAATATTTAGGACTAGTTTTGCCTGGGGAACAATTCCCAGCAAATGGAGGGAAGGAATCATTCGGTATATACAGAACCAGGTGGGAACGATAGTTGCCTAACAAAGTCTACTTAAGACAATGGAGAAATTGATAGATAGACATATAAGAGAGAGGTATCTTACACAATCACTCCTACATAAAAATCAATATGCGTATCAAGAAGGAAAATCTACCACACATGCTCTATTAATTCTAATACAGAATATCGAATAGGTTGCTTCTTTAATATTGAGGGAACGTTCGATAACACTGATTCCTCCCACATAAACAGATAAATCCAGAAGAGACGTGTAGACCAGACAACATGTAGATGGATAAACGATATCCTAATGTGGAAGATAAAGTCTTCTTTGGGTTCAACGAACTTGCAGTTTCAGGCAGCAAAAGGATGTCCTCAGGGTAGGGTGTTGTCTCCACTTTTGTGATCAATTGTTGTTGACGAACTACTGCAACTACTAAAAAATTACAGGTTTGACGTACGGGGATATGCGGAAGACGTATTCGTACTTATCAGAGGAAAATTTTAAGACACATTTTCAGATTTACTCCAGAGTACACTGACCCTGATATCTAATTGGTGTGGTTGGTGGGACTTAATGTAAACTTCAAAAAAACTGCATTGTCAGTTTCACTAGGAAAAGGCTTAGGGAGAACTTGTGATGATGAAATCTGTCGACTGACAAATTTCACCCACACAAAATCTTTTTTTTTTCAAAATATAAATCTCAAAAACAGGCGAGTCAGATTTTGAGTTCCTATGTTTTCTTTTTGTATGAAACGAATTCTCAATAACGTTAAACTTTTAGTAGGTTAAATATTGGTTGATTATCTTTCAGAAAACAAACATTCAAAGTGAAGACATAAAAGCTCCATTTAGTACTTCTGTCGTAATGATACGAACATTCAGTTCAAATCAGTCAGTTCCCTTGTATATAGTTAGACAATTCTTTATATATACTCGATGCCTTGTTTACTTGTACTGCTATCGTCCCGTAACTCTACCAACCCGGAGTTCAAAAGTCCTTGAGAGGATCATGGAATGAAATCCAAATTAATATCAAATATTATCAAATATAAAAAAATAAATTATTAACAAGGAGAATCAAGTGAAATTAAATAAATCCGAGAATTATTGTGCACCAGGAAGTTTTATAAATAGCAAACAAACAAATAAGATAAAAAGGAATAAAAATTTAAGTATTTCTGTATACGACCCCTGGAGATCCGGCGAGGTTGTCCCGGCAGAAATTTGAGTCGTTACAAACTACAGAGAACCTTCCATTTCTGGTGAAAATATTGCTTTCTCGAGAGAAATGAAATACTTACTTATAACACTTGATGATAAGCTGCTTTGGAATAGTCACCTAAATAGAACCATAAATAATGCTAGGGTCACAATATGGATCAGCAAAAGTTTAGTGGGTAAAATATGTCGCTGTTGCTGTACCTAGCAATTAACCTGTGATTGCCTATTCGGCACCAGTTTGGTTCAAGAAGCTAGACAAAGTTACAGCTAGGGTCAAGATCAATAGAGTACAAGGACTAGCCTGTGTCTACGTATCAGGGGCTATGCAGTCTATTCCGACTGACGCCCTTGACGTTCTGTTAAATCTTCCCCCGATTAATTTATTTATTAAGAAAAAGCTTTACAATTTGATGATGAAGGGTCGTCTCACCTTTTAAGGTCTCTAGTTAGATAAGGAATTGTAATGAGCAACAAATCTTTAACCGTAAACGAGTTCTGCAAAACCAGATACAACTTTCACGAGACTTCAAGGTCACATTCCTTAATAGGGTTACTTGAGAACTAAATAGACCTAAACCTTCAAATATGTCTCATGTATGGTACACAGACGGCTTTAAAATGGATGAAGGTGTAGGAGTAGGAGTATTTGGTGGAAGGCCCAGAACATGCATTTTTAGCAACATGGGACATGTGAATTCAGTGTTTCAAGCCGAAATTTATGCAACAGAACTTTGCTGAAGACAAGAACTAGAAAGTGATACCACAAATTGTTATATCAAACAACAAGGCTCAAACTAGTTCGGGAGTACCTTCTTCTACTGAAGAGACTAGCATAAAAAACAGAGTTCACCTGATATGGGTGCCAGGGTATTGTGGGCACGTGGGGAAGGAAGAGGCAGATGAACTCGCTAGAAAAGGGGCAGCCGGTAACTTTACTGGACCTGAACCATTCTGTGGCTTACTTTGGAGTTCCATAAAATACAAGATTAAGGAGACTAGGAAAAAAACTGAACCAATATTGAATGGAAATAAAAGATATTAGAGTAGCTAAAACTTTCATGCCATTCCATTCTCTCAAGAGAACTTAAGATATACTGAACTTGACTCGGTCAGGTATTCGCATTGTCACGGGACTTTTGACAAGGCACTGTAGAGTAATACCTATACTCGTACAACATGAGAATCACCAAAAATGAACATCTGCTTTGTCACTGTTATGGTCTCATATGGACCCGGCTTCGTTAACTAGGTAACCATTTCCTAGAACCGTCAGACATTGCAGACAAATCCCCTAAGAACTTGGGGAGTATTTGTAAAAATAGAGCGTGTCACAATAGGTCTATTTTGGCGCAGTGATAAACTTTGAAGTCATTACCACACTGCGCGAATACCAATTTGACTGGTAACAATTATCCCGGTAACCCTTTTTGGGTTTGGAACATTTGTTTTCGGTAACAGTCAGAATAAGGGCAGAAGACGGAAATTATTGTGAAGGAAATCAAAAATTGTCTTGGCACGTACCACACCATTGATAGTCTTCCCACTATTCGAAATACACAAGGATCAATCACTTGAATGCGGAGTTCAGTGGTTCTCCTCCTGGTGACTCGACCATTAGAAGCTTCCGCGATATAGGGAGTTATCGTTACTGAAACTGCCGAAGAAGTGATGCCGGTACCGAATTGGTTAGATTGGAGTGGCAGCAAAATCCACACTTAGCTCATATCTTCCCATCCGTGAAATTCCGATTCAGTGAGATGAAGGTAAAGGATATCACCAAGCTTTCGAATTTATCGTTTGTGCTAGAACTGTATTGTATGAGAGTTTTATTAAGACAAAAAAAAAACTATGGTCTATTGCAGTTGGGGTTGAAACTATTAAAATGCGTGGGTAACCAGGGTTGCTTATTTGATTTCCAACAGTTTGCATACATTCACACTGAGAACATCGTTCCCAAAAAAACCAATTATTTCATTGACGCGAAAGCGTTATCACGGGAACGACTTAAGAGAACGGTTATCTAAAAAGAACGTCCACTGATAATGGGGTTCTTCTGAAATAATAAAAATAATCGGATCGCTTATCACTAGTTTGTGTTATATTATTTAATTATTCTTTATGCTTTTTGCTTGTTACCGCGTTGTTACCATCTGACTGCGATTTTATCGTTGGCGGTTTATTTGTAGGCGGAATACCAATTGGCTACAACTTTTTTTATTCTGTGGTAGCAATATAACCGCAGCTGATGTGGACTAAGGGCATTAATGATATAATGTAGATCAACGAAAATCATAAAATTTTTTTGGATAATATAAAAATCTACACAGCATACCCCAAAAAATGATATTCAATTTCGGTGCTTTGTTAGCAGCCTTAAAATTTTGGGTCGGCATTTGCTGGGTTTGTTTGTTGTTTTAATTGCCTATTACTACTGACAGTGTTTAATAGTTTTATGTTAAATTGAACATGTTTCCGACGGTTCCATTGTACATTCATGAAAATAATTTTAGTTTTAAAGCGTTAAAAATTCTCTCTTATTATTATGAGTATATCATTTTTGATTATCGTATGTAAAGGGTTCAGATGGCATCGTTTCGGGTCACACAAACAGCGTTGCAGGCGGGCTTGGACGAGGCTGCAATTTGACCTTTTGTATGTGTTACTGATAGATTTTGGTCAGTTGGTTTGTTTTCTTCGAAGAGTTCCCACCGGGGACGCAAGCGAAAATGAGAAAAAAATGCAGTATAATTTATAGAAGTTTCCTAATCATTGCCGGCGCTGTGGGATATAAAAGCTGGTAGTGATATAATTGAAAAAGAAACGATACAAGATATTACCTAATAGAAGACAAACTCATAACCATAAGAAATAAAAGCTTTTATAAAAAACACATACTAAATAGAGCTATCGTATTTAAATCGGTACACGGTATATGGATATATTTTTGCTTCAATGCTTATTAACATCAATGACTTCAGTAAGTCTTAAGTCATATTATATTTTGGCCTAGTTTTTATTATTGAGAATGTCGAAAAAGCTCGTTTACAATTAACTTATGTACAAGCTAATATTAGCCGATATTTATATGCCAGATATAAGTTGGCATAGGTCAATGAAAATTAATTTAAATTTAAAAAAAACATGTATTTGTTTTTTCTTCTCCACAATACACACATTTTCAGAAAAGGATCGATAAATGGATTAATTTTCCGACTGCCTATTTTCATCTTCTTCTTTTTCCATTTCTTCTTATCCAAGAGTTTGTGCCTTACGATCTACATTTTGTACGTTTCTGCATCTACTGACATCTTCATACTATCATATAATTCTGCGAAAGACTATAATTCTGACCATATTAAATCGGCTTCTAGAATGCATGATGCACAAAATTCCATAACATTTTGTTCTTAAGATTTAAAGATTGATTTTGAATGTCTATAAATCTAAGATAAAGATTTATATTTTTTTAAAATCTGTCATCAACTGACTATGTTAATCGTAAATAAACTTTCAGATTGAAGACATGCAGTAGATTCGTCACTACGCTTTGTCTTAACTTTTGCAGAGTTCAGGAAGGACTTTTCTCGATACCAATATATTCCAATTCAGAAAGAGTGGTTTGGGCCACTTCTATAAAGAAATATACTCGTATATATTATAAAGTAAACCTGATTAAAACTGGCTTTTATTTGAATGATATTTGGTTTTAAAAGAAATATTTGGCTCCATGCGCTAATAGTCAAGACCGTCAATTTGAAAATATTTTTGCCGTGGAGAAATATATTTAAATATGTTTATATAATAAGGCAGTCATTACTTTTCGAAATTTGACCATTTTGGTTATAAATCGGCTTCAGATCTAGTAACAGAATCAATTTCACCATTGAATTACTGAAGTAGTACACTAAACAGAAATATTCGGAATTGTCTGTAGTATCTTCGTGAAATATTGATATAAGTGCATTACGATTACGATCTATCCCATATCTGCATAGTTTATTTATTTATGCAGACTACAGATTTTCCATAAAATTTTTCTATTTTAAGAAGCTTAGAAATGTAATTAGAAGATAGCTACAATAAATTAGATACATTTTTAGATGGCATAGAAAGATTTGTGATATCTCCGAATATCAAATTTAAAACGTCCGCATGACAATGTGTCAAAATTATCTTTGGAGCTTTTTTTTTATATGTGCTTGTAAAACTTAATCATTCATACATTTCAAATCAATTTTATACTTTTCCATCTCTTGTTGCACAAGTTTGTATTGATCTTCTTCTGTACTTTATTCAAGTTCTAATAATGAAAAAATCCGTTCTTTTACGTCACCTTAGGTAATATACCTAACACCTATGGCCATTTGATCCATAACCGTAAAGGAAAACCCTTATGAGTCCTTGACTTCGGGGACGATATTATATTTGATAATTTACCTGTCGATCGATTAAACTTTGACACCATTTTCTGACAAACAGGTCATAAGGCTTTTTCAACCTTGTTTCCTCAATTTGCCGTTTTCTTGCGTCTGCACCTGAATTTTCAAGCTTTCACGATGAGCCTTGTACAAGTGTTCAGAAAGAATTAATTCCTAACGCACAAGGAGATGAGTAATAACTAAGAAATTTGCAAATTATCTGCTAAATTGTAATCACCTCTATTGCGGTCCCCAAAGTTCATTATGTGGGAGGGAGGCGTGTTCTTTATCTGAACTACCCCATTTCTTGTGTATAGCGTCAATATACGTACTAATAGAAAATTTTGCCCAAAAATATTGCGTAGGTCGCTTATAAAAAGGTGTCAATAGTGGACGTGGCTGCAAAAATAACCCGCTTATTTTTTTTTGTGATTAATGTCAAAACCTGCAACCTTCCTGTAAAGTTTCGTTGATGAATCTTCCATAGGAACCTAGTAATTATTTTTGGTTAATTGGGGGCGTAGCAGTAGTAGTATGATCCCCATATTTTGCATACATGTTGGACCCCATGGACATATCTGCTAATGATATTTTACAAAAGTACACTCAGGACCAAAACACATAATCAGATTGCTATATGAGCCGATTTAAACAAAGACCACGTCTACCTCCCATATATGCAACTTTTTTAACAAATATGTAGCAGTATACATTAGGCCCGTACTAGCGTGCATACAAAATATAGACAGATTAGTAGTACTGCCACGATCACAATTAACAAATTTTATTTTCTGGGACTCTATGCAAGATTCATAAACGAAACTTCACACGAAAGAAAATGGGCGGTATATTTTGAGAGCCCTGGTACATGTTTAAAACTTAGGATGCCAAATTCTTGGATCAAATGTTACATAAATAAGTATATTAACGATGCAAAGCCATTAAGAAGAAATGGGGATGATCAGATGAAGGCCACGCCTCCCTCCATTAAAATCAACCAAGGGTGCCATACCGAAAATGACCTTAGATATGCTCCTAATGATGATATCGGAATAAAATGTACATCGGCAAGATTTAACTCGCACGCACAGGGAAAGGTAAAGGTATTTCGAAGTCAATCTAACCCGACGTCGGGCTTCTTTCCTCGTTTTTTTTAATATTTCAGTCAATAAATTGGAAATTCACGCTTTGATCAATAAAAAGTATCTAGTAGACTCGGCATATACAACATTTGATAACTATTATTACATTTATTTAAATCTGAAGAAGTATTTTAATAAATATAAATAAGAACAAAAAATGGTAGGAAGTGTTTATATAAAGTATAAATTTATAATGTTCCTACTCCTAAATTTATAATCTATATAATTTGTTGTTCAAAATAATTTTTCCAATAAACATTTGCTTTCTGTGAAAATTATGTAAATGTAACGCTGAACAATTGGAAATATTCACTAACATTGATTGATTATTACAGTACAATGGGCATCAATGCCTGAGTGCTTGGAGACCTCCTTCTTTGGCGGCTCTCCAGCCTACCCCACTTCTAATCTTGATTGGTTACAAATTCCCGAACTTGGAAAAAGAAACGTCAAATTCCAACTGACAGCTATAAATATTGCATTGTATGTTTTTTTAATGGAAGCCTTCGAATTTTATTGTTCTCTTTTTATATAATCGTAAACGGAGCTAGGTTTAGACCTCCCAAAATGGGAAAATTGCAATGTTTTTTTATTAATTTATTTTTAAACATGTAATTTAAAATGAATTGCTGAATTTTTAAAAAATATTTTTCTTTAGTAAATTGTAATTTAATTTTATAATTTATTGTTTATTGTACACATTAATTTTTTAAATTTATTTTGTAATTAAATTTGAATATATTATTTTTAGCATATTTTCTATAACTAATTAATTTTTATTTACAAATTATTTGTCACGGTTGAAATATGCCGATTCCCCGACCTGGCCAGACTGCCATTGCACATCACCCCCAAGCGAACTGTATCGTGGGACGACTTCTTCGCACTCTTAAAGAAATTTTGTGCCACAAAACTATAAAATAGGTACACTACTTGCTAGCTATTCTCCTTGGACTTGGAATACGTATAAACCAAATATTCGTGCGTCGGTAGCTGAACTCTTATATGGCACAACTTTAAAAATTCCTTGTGAATTTTTTATTAATCAGAAGCTATCGGTATTAAATAGTGAATAAGTAAAGCAATTAAAAAACGTTATGCAGTAGGTATTCCCCACGAAGGCAGCACACCATAAAGAACCAAAAATGTTCATCAGTCCCGCTCTAGACATTCTCTAGTATATGTTTGTGTGAAACGATTCCGTCCGTCCTTTACTTTCACATCCTTACGATGGACCTTTTCCGTTACTAGAGAGAACAGAAAAATACTTCACAATTGCAATTCGTGGCCGTCAATCAAATATCAGCATTGACAAGCTAGCCTACAAAACTGGACTATTAAATATATATACTCGTACATACATTGTACATTCCAGAGTAAACAGGACTTTTAAAATAAGCAACCAAAAACTTTTTTGGCAAAGCCAATAGTTCCCTTCCGACTCATGCAACAATTTGCGCAGTCGAAGCATGTCGAATGATTGTTTTAAATTTTCGGCCGGGAAGCCGGCACAATCCTTTTGAAGGGCTTCCACAAACCGATTTCCTTCCTTTCCATCGGCAAATGCATTTTTCCGAGAAGATAAAAGTCGCGCGGAGTCAAATAAGGTGACAGTGATTGACAACTAAAATGCAATTTAGTCAAAAATCGGTCACAAATGTCGATCGATAAGATCGTGCAACAAACGCCAATTCCTTTCTGCGCGATATTCCGGATATGACACCAAACGCTTCCAACTGCCAAGATAGAGTTGTGCATTAACGGTTGGGCCCAATGGAACGAACCATTTGTGGATCATGCCCTCGGAATCGTAAAAGCAAATCATCATTGTCTTCCCTTTTGACTTCTAGAAACGAGAAAATGTCCTCCTTGAATATGTCCTTCGAATACTTCATTCTGAGCAATTTTTGGTCGTCAGTCAACTTGGGCGGAACAAGCCATGCAAGCACTTATCCGTAACCCAAATGTTCAAAATGCGATAAATTTATGTTTTTGATATGCTCAATTCCAATTCAATGAATTTCTATGAAGATTTAGGCTTATTTTTAATGAATTCACGTACGATTTTGATGGAATCTGTGGTGATCACGAATTTCGGTTGGCCAACATGTTGCTCATCATTTATGTCTTCAGCACTGTTTCTAAACCGCGTATACCACTGTGAACTCTGTCAAGGAATAAACAATCATCACCATTGGTCAATCAATTGAAACGATGCGGTAAAGTTTTACCAAGTATAAAAGAAAATTAAATTTTAGCTCTTTCTTCGATTATCACTTTTATACTGATGACAGAAACATACTGTCATTTCAGACGCAAAAACTCTGCTTCTATTAGTCTAATGGTTTTGAAATTCCGACTTTATATCCCTGACGGATATATATATATATATATATATATATATATATATATATATATATATATATATATATATATATATATATATATATATATATATATATATATATATATATATATATATATATATATATATATATATATATATATATATATATATATATATATATATGTATATATATATATAAAACACGGCTCGCATTGCTAAGAATATTCAGGTTTTCATTATTAATTGATTGAATAAGTATAGACTATTTTTATGGACATGTTACCTTATGAAGTTTCGTTCATGAATCTTCCATAGGGCCACAGACATGAATATTGGTTAATTGTGCTCATGGCAGTAGTAATAGTTTGCCCATATTTGACATGCACCTAGGGACCTAATGCATACTGATACCAATTTGTAATCATATTTCGTTTTTAGAAGCATAGATTTGCAAAATTTAAGTGGGGGCCCCAAAGTTCATTATATGGGAAGGAAGCCGTTATCAGATCGACCTCATTTCTTCTATAAGGCTTTGTAGCGTCAATATGCGTATTTATATAAAAATTCGCTTAAAAATATTGTTTAGGTCGAAAGTTATAATAATATGTCAATAGTGGGGTTGGCTGTAGAAATAACACGCCCATTTTTTGTGTGGTGTTTAATGTTAGTAGCCGCAACCTTCCTGTGAAATTTCGTTTATGGATATTTTACAGGAACATAGTAAAAATTTTTGGTGATTTATTGTCAGATCAACATTACACTATAGCCTTTCTATAGTCGAGATTTTGTGAAATGTTCAACTTATTCGGGCTATAGTGAGACAGTCATGGCTTGATCAATATTACCTTGATAAAAGAAAAACAAGTTAGCTGACAACATGAATTATGCTATTGGAGCTTTTCAACGACAATTTTAAGAAAAACCGCCCGCATTTGGCTAAAAAACAAATTATCTTCAATTAAAACAATGCATATTGCGTATGGCGTCTCCCTGGAAGAATTCATTGGTTAGGAAACAAATTGTGTCCACATCCACCATATTTCCAGATTTAGCCTGTTTTCTGTTTTTTGAGGAAATGAGTCGGTGAAAACAATTTATCTCCGGGGATGATGCCATCGTCACTAACGCCTATTGTGAAGGGTCCGAGGAATCGTATTATTGAAGGGTATCAAAAAAATATAATATCGTAGTACTAAGTGTGCTGACCTAAAAAGACCCAAATAAAATGTTATTTGGCCAAATCTGTACAGTTTCTTTAATATTTACCGGACTTAATATACAGCCCTCGGTTATACGAAGTGTATCAGCAGGTTTTAAGCCTCAACATGAAAATAAAGCTGCATGATGAATATATTTTTTCGATTTTACCCTACGTCTCCACGGGCAATTTTTGATGGCATAACATCTGTCAAATTTGATTGCAATGGTTGGCAATATTTTAATGGTGGGCATTGCGATGTTATGCCATTGTCATTTTGAAAATGCCGTCAAGCAATCTAGTTCGCTGTACCCACGCTTGAAAAATTTTTTTATTTATACGATGAAGAGGAAAAAAGAAGGAAACCGAAATTTCTGGGTGAATCCTTTATTACAAAGAATGCAAATGCACAGTCTCCATTCATTTTAGCGTTTTCCATTCGTGAGCGTCACGAAAAAATGAAAAAAGGCTGTCAAACAAACAAAATGACAACTGATTGCAACACAGCACGTTGGCAATTTATGGCATAACATATTTCATAACATCAATTGCCAACTTGAAGCAATTTGGAGTCTCCATTGGCAATTTGCTTGAAATTGCCAATGGCATGCCATCAAAAATTGCCCGTGGAGACGTAGGGTTATGCCGGTGTTGTTGTCATCTGTATTTTTGATATTTTTCGTATCAATCAACATTAGTGATTTCGTCAAAATGGGCAAATTGAGGTACCGCACTGCAATATGTAGATTTTTTGCATATAAAAATAAATAAAGTCTAATTAGAAGAAGTTTATGCGGACTCTGTGCCATCAAGTATATATTCGAATAAATACTTCTAATGCATTATTGGAATGGTTTAAGTGAAACGGAATGGATCCACTATTACACTCCTGGGAGAAAGCAACAGTCAAAACAGTGGTCTGCTCCTGCTCCAAAGAAGAGGAAGATGGTGCACTAGGCCGCAAAGATTGTGGGATAGCAAGAGTGTATTGCGAATCGACTATATGGAAAAGGATCGAAAGATAACCGTAGCATACTACGCAGAATTATATGGGCTCGGATTTTATGGCACAAAAAACCAAGAAATATGCAAATTAAATTATTTATAAAAAACAAAAAATTCCATTTATTTAAAAAAGTAAAGAGCAATTCGTGGTTGTTGTTATTTTGTGTCTTAAAAGAAAATGGCTGTTATGTCACAGTATTGCCTCCAAGTAACTAAAGTTTCAACGTCACACAATGTACTTTTTTCGCACTTTTCGTAACAGTGTACATTTTCGCACTTTAACTTTGGAACGGATGCATATTTTTAGTGCAGTTTTTTGTAAATGATAGATAATTATAATGGAACCTTTAAAATCTGCAAAAGTAGAATATATATTTATATTACAGGGTGTCTTTTCAGAGTGGGTTCAAAAATAAAAAAAAATTTTAATTAGGTTCAAAAACTTGTAACTATGTAACTATAACGAACAAAAGTAAAAGGATCATTGCTGATATCTTAATATTCAGCTATAATGGGCGATGGGTCTTCATATAAGTGATTTGTGTGTTGTATCTTAACGACCTAATAAAGGGATCCGAATAAGTCGTAAGCGTTGTAATTAAATCCAAGTTTTCAGTTTCTCTGCTGTTCTTCCTCGTATGACTTAGCCTTAAACTTCTATACTCTTTATTTTTGGATTCTTGGCTTCCTCTGTCAACTATCCTATAGGAAACGTGGTGGTTAATGATGTTTTTTCCATGTGCCAACTCTATGAAGAGTTGGTGACATGGGCTTCCAGGAACCATAAAGAGACTCGTATAGGGCGTGAGTTTCCATTGCACACATGCCAAATTTCTGCGTGTTTATATGTTGCTGACGATTAATGGCCATTAATAGTTTTCGAAAGTACTGCTAAAGATTTTCGTCCAGTCCTGTTACTTCCGCTGTTGTCTTAATATCCCCGAAAATGCGTCGAGCAGTGTTGCCATCATTGGTGTTACCAAATCCTGGTTTGGCAAATCAACAATAAGTCCCGTCCTTTCTTCGAACTCGGCATGAATCCTGAGCTTCTTATCAGCTCAGAGATGTAGTTCAAATGTATCCTTATCTGTTCGATAAAAGTTGAAGAAATTATCGCCACAGATTTATAAAAGACCGCTATGGAATTCCATGCGACTGCTACTGCCGCAATTGGTTAATTGTTGTCCTTTATTCATAATATTTAGACAAACGAGACCTTCGTCAAGAATTAGAACTGTTACATTAATAAACAGTTACAAGAATATTTTCCAATCAAAGAATATCCAAAAATCCATTCCATATTTCAAATCATTAATTCGCACAGATTTTTGTTTTTTAATCTGTCGGTATAACATACAAGATAGGTCTGAGAACTACCTTGGGGTATGCCAAATTCGATGCTGTAGATGTTCGGCGTGGATTCAAGAATGGTGTGAAATTCCACTGGAAGCATTTGTTTCAACTTGTACATGAGTGCATCATGCTGACACATATGAAGCTTCTCTTGGCTGAAAAGATAAGATCATCCGTCATTATAAATTATCTTATGAATTCAACTAATAATTCGCACACTGGTGCAGAATTATAATATATTTATTACATTATTAATCTTAGTATTTGAACACAATTGTCAATCTCTTTCTAGAATACAATAAAAATTTAATTGAAAAAAAAGATTAATTCGCACAGAAGCAGCAGTTTTTGTATCCGTTGCCAAAGTGTTGACTGGGTCAGCCTTCACCATCAACCCTGTTGTTGCGAGTTAAAAAAATATTTGATATAGAATAATATTTGCTAACATGGATTCATAGAGGTTTTTCAAATAGTTACTTCATTTTGAAGTTTGCGGTGAACATGCTTTTCCAAAAAAGTGTTGAATTCCGGGTGCTTGCATTTATTTACTACAAAATTTATGTGAATTTTCCTCCACAAATAGTGAAATTTTCTTTAATTTGACAGCTTCTTTGAGCTTAGCTGTTGTGATATGTTGATCGATGAAAAACTGAATGGTTTTCTCACAATAAACACAAAAACGTATTTTGTTATCCATTTTAGAAAATTTTGCCCCATATAAATATTATTTTTCTTTTAGACTTTCTGCAACATTTCAATTTTTAATACATGACGTATCTACATAACTGTAAAACTGTTGCAGTCTGTCAGGTTTCTTTTTTTCAAAATATATGATCATGAAATATTTGCTTTGCAGTTGTATTTAATATATTTAATCATTTTTAAAATCAGACACAAGCATAAATTTAAAAAAATATTAAAGCCAAATAGACAAACAGAAAAAAGTAAACTCTTTTTTCAGGACTAGCGTGTTATAATAGGTGTTCATATTCCATCAGTTTTCATATTCAATGAAAGTTAAAGATTAGGCAAATGCCATCAAATCCGAGCGCTGATTATAAGACACATTCAAGGAAGAAATCAACGAAAAACGTCCCCCCATATGGAAAGAAAAAAATGATTGTTTTATCAATACAATGCACCAGCTCACACTTCGACAGTCGCCAGAATTCAAGTTCATGAATTGCGATTCGAATTGATTCTGCACTCGCCTTATTCTACAGATCTTACCTGTAGTGACTATTGTTTGTTTCCAAAGTTGAAAATTTGGCTCGAAAGAAAAACTTGTCGTCAAATGAGCAGGTCACCTCAGCAGTATGGGACTATTTTGGAAATCATCAACTTCAAAATCTATTTGGACGATTGGAACATCAATGGAAAAAGTGTATAGAAAAGATAAGGTAGAAAGTTGAAAACTAAATAGACAAAAATATTGCTGTAGGTTTGCCGCAAATCTTATTGATCCACCCTCGTATATGACGACGACAACTTAACAATTCTTGGATAGCATGTTGTTCAAATTTTAATATGAACATCTACAAACGGCGTTTTGCTGATAAGGACACAGAGGATGGCATCTTTTAAGATAAAGTAGTTGTTTAGTGAGCATAATCTTTGTACCCTTATTTCTTTTTGTGTTGAGATACGCCTGGTTTACTTAGCGAGTAGCAATTAAGACCCAAAAATACAATACGAACTGTTATCAATTGGAAAGCAATAGCCATACATGTGAGCCGCTGTTGTGTATTTCGTATCTTAATACGCTAAGCCAACAATCTCTAGCAACAAAATTTTGTTAATAGATAACTGCTATGTATATAATTTTAAGAGAAATAAATCAGCACAAAAAAGTATTTAGCAAATGTTATCATTAGCACATGGGAATCGCTCAAACTTGAAGGTAACGGCATCTCAGATAAAAATTTTTGCCCACGCTGTTCTTGTTTCTAATCTAAAAAAAAACAATTTAACTGTGTCTAAGGTGCAATAAAAACATAGAGAAAAAATTAACAGTTAATGTAATTTTTTGCAAATTTTTTATAGCCATTTTATTCAATAATAAATCAAAATTTTGAAATGAAGTTGGGTGTAACCTTTTCGTTTGTATTCTTTCGGGTCTGTTTCACATAATAGACTCCAAATATAATCGCTCATATTGCCCTCGTCCCAGAAACATTGGTAATTTCTCTTAATTCTCTGGAAATTTTGATGCAACCGCTCGCCCTGCTCGTCACTCGTATCACCTAAATTTTTATGGGAAGAAATCCAGTTGGGAGTGCAGAAAATGAATTTTTAGCGACATACGATCACCGATTCTCTTATAATTCAGCAACAGTTTCCGACAATTTTCCTGTAGTTGTCACTTTTCCGGTTGCCAAGGAAGTTATGGACAATGCTCCTGAAAGATGCCCATGATGCCTTTTTTGTGGGTGTTAAACGTCGCGTAAAGTTGTCGTCAGCCATTCCTTATGTCAAGTCTAACTCCCTTATTTTATTTTGGCGTAAGAAATCTTCGGAAACAGACGAGTTAAGTACTGGAAAGCCCGTCTCGTCTCGGTCGAGCAACAGTATTTCGTGAAGCCGCTCTGCATCCCAATAAACATGCTAATAACCTGGAATATATGCGTAATCAGTTAGTTTAAATTAATATCCTTTTTATATATCGTATTTATTGGTATAATTAATTGTACAAACAACTTAATGTTAAGCTTAAAGCTAAGGCACTAACGGCTAGGATGCGTTAAATTTCAAAAAATATTTCGGAGGATCTTAGTATTTTTATGAATATGGAGATGTTTTCGCTTGTTATGTTGGTTATTAATTATTTTATTGTTTTATTATATTTGAGGCATATCTGGTATGTTATGTTGCATTCTGATATGATGTGCTGGAAGGAGACGGTGGTTTGTTTGCTGATTGGGCATGGTGGCGGGGACTACGGTATAAATAGGTGGGAGTGGGTTAATCTCGTATGTCCTGCTCTGAAACGGATGTACTTTTGAAGATATTTTGTTGGAATATTTGAAGGATATGTTAATGCTTTTCCGGATGGGTTTATTAATTTATAGTTGTGTTGGTAGTTTTGCCACTCTTGTTGTTTTTTAGAGATATAGAAATTCGATAATGCTTGCTTGATGTCCAGTGTGTGTTGGGTTGATTTTTTATTATTGGAGCTGTTGCTCTAAATTTTGCTAGTTCATCTGCTTTGATATTTCCTTGAATTCCACCATGTCCGGGAATCTACATTAGTTTTATTTTGTTTGCGTGTTGTGAGAGAATATCACGTATTTCGCAAATAGTATCGTTTTGGTGGGAAGTGTTTATAGTGGCTTTGATGCAGAACTGTGAGTCGATGCAAATGATGTGCTTGCCTTTCTGATTTTTGAAGAGTTTCACAGCATCAAGCACCGCTTCTGCTTCGGCAGTAAAGATTGAGCAATTATTATTGAGTTGTTACTGTTCACAATTGCATAGCCAACACCAGATTCAGATTTCGACCCATCGGTGTAATGAAAAAGCCAGTTGTTTGCTTTATGCGTTTCCATTATATTGTTGAAAGCTATTTGGCTCGGTGACTTGTGGATTGTTTGGGAGGTGCATCAGAGAGGTGATAATACTGCTTTTTTGGAGGAACCATGGTGGTCGGTAAGGGATAAACTTCTTCCGTGGTCTTGGATCGAGCTCGATTTGGAGGATAGCTTGGGTTATATTATCCACAGTCGACATTATTTTTTTTAATTTCGTTTTCTGTATCGAAGCTTTGCTAACGTTGTTTTTGTAGGGTAGAAGTTGTTGTTCCGTTGAGATTAGTAGTTTTGTTGCAAGTTTCATTGTGCATACATTTATTCTGTCGTGGAGTATTCCTAGTCCGGATTCTGTTAGTAAAATTTTCAGTGGTGTTGTTCGAAAGGCACCCAGTCCATATCATGCAGCGGCGTTATAGATTGTTTCAATTTTTCTGAGGTTTTCTTTAGAAGTATGTCCGTAGATCGCAAGTCCATATTCGATTTTGGAAACCAATATTGATTTTATGATGTTTATTGTAGTATTTGGGTGAGCATTACTGTGATAACTACTAATACATTTGATTAGGTTTAGTCGATTAGTTAGTGCTTCTTTAAGATAGTTGATATGTTAAATTAATATCCTATTTCGAAATCATCAAATGCCTTTAGATCTTTTCTTCCTTTTTCATTTATGTTCGTTGTACTTGATCAATCCCAAAATTTCTTTGATCGATTCATAACTTTCGCTGGTGTTGACATCATGAACAATTGGAATCGACGGCTTTTTATTTCAAATATGCAGAAGAGCGGCCGTCAAACTGTATTTAGAACCGTCGATGAAAAGTCACCATTAATTTCTGCCGTATGGTTGATTCATTGTCCGAAATAAACCATTGATGTCCTTGCAGAAAAAAAGTTTGATTTATCTTCTCAAAGAATGGCAATAGCACCTTATTGCGTTCTCTAAAATGAGAGACTTTCGTTTCGCTAGAGAGAAATTTCCATTGTTGCAAACGTGATCCCAGTTTTTCAGCATTTCCTTTGGATAAATGAAAATCGTGGACCAAATCATTCAGTTCAGCTTGTGTTATTAAATGTTTTTCATTGAACACCATTTCGCTGCCACTGCTCGTATTAGGATCAAAAGTTTCCACATCTCTGACACCTGGATACTTCGGTAATGGATCATTGTGTAAACGTTCAACTGGCTCCGATGCTGATGAAACATCGACATACTTTATGTTTCGTACAGTTCTTTTACTAATACCAAAGACATTCGTGGAACAAAAATAACAGTCATTGGTGCAATTGATATGTTGTCTCCTGGCGTTTTGAACGGCAAACACATTTCCTCGCCTATCGACCGAATTCTTTCCTCTCTCGAATGCCTAAAACATTTCTCCGATGAGACATAGAAAACTTTCTTAAATACTACCCACTTTTAACACATATGCAAGCCGCCCTCTGTGGTTAAGTGGTAAGCATGCTAGACTTACACTCAAAGGATCGCAGGCTCAAATCCTGCCCCGGGCTTAAAAATAGTTCTTTCTAAAAAATATTTTTCTCTTCGAGTCGAAAGCTTCAGTTGCTAGTACTCATTCCCCCACACCTTGCAGTAATAATTAATTATGGTGTAAAATATAATGATAATAATAATAACACATATGCAACAACCCGTCCACCTGTTGTTTGGTATTTTATACTAACGCTGTAAACCCTCGTGTGAAATTTGTTTTATGAACCTAGTCTGGGGACCCAGTTATGAATATTGATTAGTTGTGGGCGTGGCAGTAGTAGTATGCTGCCCATATGTTGCATGCATTCTAATATAGACCCAATATACATAACTAACGTTATTACTAATTGGGCTAAATTTAAGTTTAGTCCCGAAAGTAGTGATATATGGAAAGTATGTGTATACTTTTTTTTATCAACTTTTTCAATGGGAGCCCACAAAAGATTCTAGCCAGTAAGTCTCCTAATAATGATATATGAATAAATTTCAGTAGTAATGTACATCGCCATGATTTAACTTGCTCGGTCTACTTAACCTCCTTCTTTACAGGTTCATTTATCATTCCAACTAAATGATCAACCGATATGGAAGTGCATATCTCAATGGCGGTATATTTTTTTCTTCAAAAAACAATAAAACCTACGTAGTTCAATATTTAATTATTAATTGCATATTCTATTTATTACTGTTTTAATCATAATTTAATAGTAAAGCCAAATAAATGAAAGCCACTGCCATTATTACAATTAATGAGCATTTTATTTCATGACAATTATGTTGAAACAGAATTCAGAATGTTTGTAATGTGTTTTGCACAATTAATTTTGCACGACAGGGTACTAGCCAAGAATAACAAGCAACATCAATTATCTATCTACTTTAGTTGCATAATTGTTATGAACCTCCCAATAAACCATATAATATCATATATGATATAATTACGATATCATATACATATCATAATTATATCATGTATGAGTATCATAATTATATTAAATGTGATATCATATATGATGAAATGGCACCTCTCATATATGATATCATATTTATATCATATTTAATATCATAATTTTATAATATATGATAATATAATTATATCATATATAATATTCAAATATGAAAACTTTCTACAAAAACTGAAAAGCAAAAAAAATCAATGTGCTCAATTATACAATAGAACTGTTGAACGAAGTATTATAAATAAAAAAATTTCAGTAAAAGATATTAGAAGTTGGGTTGCTTTATAAATTCATTTCCTTTCGTTATGTTAAATAGAAGATATTTGTCAATAAAATGTGTTGATAACTTTTGCAGTATACATGACAAAGTATATCAAATTGAAAATATGACAAGAGATAACAATTCGGTTACAGGATCAGGATATGAAGTTTTAAATGTGGAAGATGGATTTAATATAAACACTGTATTTAAGAGTTATGTTCATCAAAATATAGGAATATTCTATACTAAATTAATTCAACTAGGCTTCAGTTCGGTCAGGTATCATAATGATATCTATCATATATGATGTCAAATATGATAACTATCATACTGATATCATATTTTAATGTCATATATGATAACTATCATACTGATATATTTTACTATCATATATGTTATCATATATGTATGATAACTCTCCTATCGTGGTTTGTTGGGAATTAGCAGACGCAGTGTCAGCAAAATTTGTATAGGTAGGTGGGAGAGCTGGCGTGTTAACTTACTCGTATATGTTATTTTTAGTATTATTGTAAATGTTGTAAAAATTATATTATTCTGCTGATCCTTCTTTCACTAAGTAATCATCAGAGATGCAAAAGTTGGTACTTTAATAATTTGTTTTGAGGTTCTATTATTTTATATAAAGAAAAGTTAATTTGAAAAAATATTGTTTTCAATAAAGGTAAAGGTCTATCGCACTATTAAGTGTGTAGTATTATTGATGCGAACATATTGTATTAACATGTTTATTAAATATATAAAATTTGATTTGTTATAACTCCTTTCGCACAATGTATAACACTTTTCGTTAACCCTCGTTGAACTATTGTATTAATACTGTAAAATATAAATTTAAGAAAAGAAATAAATTATGTAGTATATAAGTTCTACATTTTACCCTATCAAAATAAGCGCACTACCCCACTTTCCTAATATACTTGTATATAAATAGACAAAACTATTTTTTACCTTTGTTTTAGCAATAAATTATTTTAAATACAAACAACAAAAAATTGATTAGGTGTGCCCTAAACTACTTTATTAGAAACTTAATAATATATCCGAGTAGTCATTCAGAACGCACGTAGAAACTTGTCGGCATGTATTGCATTGTTTTATGGAAAAAGTAGAATAGTGTAAATAGCGTCCTTTTCTAATAAATAAAGTAAAAAAATCAATATAATAAAATTTAAGAAAATTAAAAAAAATAAAGAAAAATAATAAAATTGTGTTGTGTTTGATTTAATAATTTCTTTTTATAATTATTTGAAGAAAATAATAGTGTATTAAAAAAATGTTATTGCTTATTTTTTATTTACCCACAAATATCGGTCCCACCTCGAGGAACGTGTTAGACATTACTCTCCGAACTATTGGAAAAACTCTGATCGAAGAATGGAGAGTACTCAATTCTCTGATCATAAATACATAAGCTTTAAGTTTACTTTCTACGCAAAACAAATAAGCAATCCTAGGAACACAAATTAGGATCTGTATTGAAGAGTGCTTGAAGGCAAGCTGGGTAGGCCAAATGTAATCAGGATCTTGAAATAAATGCTAATATACTGACGGAAACCTTTAGCAAACCTTATAAGATCTCCTGCCCTGCAGTGCGTACAAAGCGCAAACCCAGGCCACCTTGGTGAAACAAGGAACTTGGTGCACAAAGGCGATACGTCTGAAATCTTCAATATTCAATACAAGATTATGTTTAGGGTGTACAAAAAAGAATTTCACAAAGCCAAAAGAAGCTCATGGAAAGATTTCTGTGGCAATATAGAAAGGACAGCTGGAGTAGCAAAGCCATACCATGCCATCTCCAGAAAGGAATCTACGATTGGGCAAACAGCAGTCAGCAATCACTTGAGGCGCTTATCAAATTCCTGGCTGCATGGACATAACAAGTCGCGAAGCTCCTAGAATAATAACGTGCGACGGGTCACACAATATAATTACAAAATCATTAAACCCTCCAAATCGCCCGGAACTGAAGCGGTATTCCCGGCCATGCTGCTGCAAGCTATGCACCAGATAGCACCATGGTTACAACGGATCTTCAAAGTATATCTAAGGTATAATGTGCCCGTGGCCTGCAAGGTGGCGAGTGTTGCGTTTATACCAAAATCAGGTAAAAGCTGCCATGTGTATCGGAAAGAACTATTGACCAATTAGTCTGATCTCATTCCTGCTGAAGACATTTGACAAGATTCTTGAAGTCTTCATAAGGAACTGGGTCACAATTTATTATCGAAAGCACAGCATTCGTATACCAAAGGCAAGCCCACGAGGACTGCGCCACACTCATTAGTACTACATGTGTGCACAAAGAATATGCCTTAAGTGTATTACTATTTGTTGCTGGAGCTTTCAACAATGTCTCAACAGGAGCGATTGTAAAGAGCATCAGAATTACTGAGATTAAAAATTCTGCCTATCAATGGATAAATAATATTTTAGACTACAGAAAAGTTAGAGCAGAGTGGAAAGGCACTGAAACGGTAACAGAAATGTGCAGGGAGATTCCACAGGGAGGTGTTTTGTCACCACTGCCTTGGCTGCTCCTGATAAATAAAGTATTGAAGCAGTTTGATGGTTAGGTTCGAAGCTAGTGGCGTATACAGATGACATTGCCATTATAATACCGCGAAAATTCCCAACAACCACCAACGATCTCATGAGCGCTGCTTTAAAAAGTAAATGCGACTGAGGCTGGCGTAAGCGTCAACGCGGTGGAGACATATATTGACTCTTCACAAGAAAGTATAAGATCCCGCCTGAGTGACGCCTGAACTAAATATGAAACAACCGTCAAAACTACAAATTACTGCAGTATATTTCAGACTGAGAAAAGCAATAGCGGTAGCGTTTACGCTAGATACTGCCAATTCTGCAATAAACTTTTATAAAGTCATTAAGGCTGCAATTAAGATCATAGTCTCATTTTGCTCATCTTCCTAAAATGTGCTTCAATCCAGATCTACTATGGATAAGCTGTCCGTCAATTTGCGGTGCCACCAAAGACAGTATATACAACAAGACTATGCAAATCGCTCTTTAGCAAACAGGGAAAATGCCACTCGTGGCTTCGCCGTGGAGCCACCGTGGAACCGGTGCCAAAATATAACATTTTTCTGCTAAAAACGATTATACCAGCGGCATATTAACAGTGAACTTAATATAAAATTTCAAAGAATTTAATTTTAAACAAAAAATTTATAGAATTTCTAATTATTAAAATGTATTTTTTCTGTTACAAATATTTATCGCAATTTATAATATATTTATAATAAATAAACTACTACTATAGGTAGGCATGCCTGAAAGAGAGGCCTAACAGATCAAATGAGGGGTAATGAGGGGCCCAGGTTCGATTCCTGGGAGGGTTCATAGTTGGTGTGCTGTTGATTTCGAAAACATAATAAAAAATACTTGGGAAAAATTGCCTTTCATTGAAAGATCTCTGATGAGGACAAGTGGCGTGTCCGAATTAAGTTATAAGATCTGCCAAACTGTTTCAATAATTCTTCTTCTTCTAAAAATGATTACGGTGGCATAACCACACACACACAATTGCAACTACTGTGTGCAACTTGTCTTGTCAATAAATTCGCTGAGAAAAAATCTTCATTGCTAAATAAATTTTACAAAAATTGAATATATAATTAAAAAATTAATATAAATATTAATTTTTTTGCAAAAAAAAGCACAATCGAAACGTGCAGCAAAATTTCGTGGTTGTTCTGCAGAACAATGAAACTGCATCGTGGCCAATGTTGGGCACAGGCACAGAATTCAATAAATGTTCTGCTGTTGGATATAACGAATTCAAAACGCCCAGTAAACAGTTTGGCTCCCTAAAATGTCGCAAAATTAATAGAATATTCATAAGCATCAGTAGCGCAAGTGCTAAAGCGTTGGTCAGTTAATATTATGGTGCTGGGTTGAACCCCGCTGAGAAATGTACTTTTTTATATTTTTTTAATTGTTCATCAGCAAACTAATAATTATTTTTATAAAAAATAGTATTAAATAATACTTCTTATCCAAATTTAATTGCTGCTGCTATAGCAGAACACTGCAGTCAAGAAATTTATATTTTCTAAAAATAGTCATAACAGTGGTACCATTCTTAACTCACATACATAGTTTTATGTGGGAATGAAATTGTGTTAGTGTTTGTGCGATTTCAATACCTTTGTTGATGTTAGTTTTGTAATGCTTTTGATTGTGAAGATTGCCGCATTTCGTCTGAAGAAACTCATAAATTTCACAAAATCGAATCCAATCAAAAATTTCGTTCCTTCATGTGCAATTTTAGGAAGAGGTTGTTTTTCCGTATATGCTACATTAAGTAAATTGTTAGATTAGATTTTATTGTTATGGTAGGAAAAGGAAGAATTTTGCAGATGTATGCTATTTATTTTAAAATACATTATTTACAAAATAAAATTTAAAAATAAATTAATATAATTACATTAATATTATTATAATATATATAAAAAATATGCAGTTGCATAAAAGAACTTACGACAGTAAATAATTAGAAAATAAAACACAAAAGAAGTCCCAAACATTATTTATCCTAATATAAATTTCAAATTTCATTGATTTTTAAACACTTGAAATAATTTTTTATATATTCCTGATTATTATCATATTCGATTATGAAGGGGTTTATTATGCGTTGGAATACAATCATGGTTGAACTAAATTTTTCAATAGGAAATAAATGCTTATATATACATATGCTTCTGGGTTACTTTTGAAAAATAAACTGTATAAATCCTACATTAAAACCTGCGAACTATAAATTTCTGTACGACTCCCTAGACACCGCTGAGCATACCCCGAAATTGAGTCGTAACACTCTACTTAAGCTTGGTACACAGGGAATACTCTGAAGACTAGTGTGACTATTTACAATAGGTGACATAGAACTGATGGCCTGGTCACTATTAAAAGCTTTCAAGAGGGAAAATTTGTGGGGGTAATTCTATATTCCAAACATCTGTGGGGAAAACATGTTGAAAGTAACTCAAGCGCTATCCTCTTCCCGGAACTTCGGATAAAACGTAGGATGTAGTACCTAACATAGTCCTATAGATATATACATCAGTGATTAGGCCAATAATTGATTAGACATGCATTCTCTGCCGTAAATGTTTAGTAAATTCACTTTCTGGACTGTACCGTTCGACCAAACTGTGTTACAGGAGCCTTTCTCACTACGCTGGATGAGGCATTGAAAGCTTTGCTCAATTGAATACTTCAAGATTCCCTTATTCCTAATGGTTGCAATCTCTAGAACAGTGGTGTGGATCTCGGGACTAGGTCCCGAGTATATTGCCTCAACTAGTGATTTTAAATATGCCTTCCGATTCTTTTATACCGTTACTTTAGCTAACTAGAAGGTTTAACTGAATATTGAAATCTCAAACATGGTCTGGGGTACTCCAGAATCTTCACAAATGGATCTAAATCAGAGCTCGTTTCTGGGACGGGGAAATTTGACAATGTCAAGCTTTACGAACGTCTCGGAAGTAACGCTAATACAATCACTACGTCAAGGATCACAAATGGTGGGGCATAGCGGTCTATGTGTGCAGTGATAGCTAAGCTGTATGGTTTTTCTGTGACAGCAGAATGGCGAATTAGTTCTGATTAAAGACACGGTAAGGTTACATTACCCAATATTGACAAGAAATCCCCGATATTATTAAGTTATCTCAGTCGGATGGATTGTTTCACAGTGTATTAGGATAAAAAATGATTATCAGTGTCATGTACCTCATCATGGTTAAAAAACATAAAAAACACCCATTCAAACATCCCAAAGCAAATAGGACTTTTTAAAAATAAGGCAAAACCAATTTATTTTATTCAAAATAGTTCTCTTCCGACTCAATACATTGATTGCACAATTAAAACTATGTAGAAGGAGTGTTTTAGATCGTAGGACGCGTTGCATATTATTTAATTTTTAGGAACAGCTCTTGTACAGCATGAATATTTGTTCCCAATCATTTATTTGTTCACTGATCTTAAGTGCTTTCCAACCCTTTTTTTCAATATATACGCCTCAAGCACAGTCTGTTCAACAATAGAAAAGCGACGATAATTTATAGATAAGGTGTATAACTATATATCTCTTTGCACATTGCGATTGTTTGTTGACATGTCTACGACACCAATGTATTAACATTTCAATATTGCGCGATACTTCATTAAGAGATGACGTTTGTTGAGATGGGTAACGCGCCGCCTCACAATTAAATTTCGAAGCGCTTCACGACTCTTTTCGTTTTCAAAAAGGTATCAAGTGTTTCGCTTCATTTCATAATATGTGTGCTTTCAGAAAAACCCATGCAGAGCGGACCAATGAACCAGTTTGGTCGAATGTCTGCCTTGTTGTAATTTGTATAGTGCTCTTTTTTTGTACATTCGTGCATTAGCGGGTGTATGTATTATTCGATTCAATTGTAGCGTCCAAAAAGAATTGTAGAACTTAAACACACTTTTGATTGTTTGAATCCTATTTGAATCGCTCCGTTCATTTTAGTAATAACCAGCGCTATTATTAAAGAAGCGCCTAGTTTCTCTGTTCTGCTGATTTTAATACAACCTTTCTCTGCGCATTTGGTTGTTGTATCAATTATTATTGCACACTTTCCTTCTTTACTACTTTATCATTTTGATTTCAACTCATAGCTAAATCGAATGATTACAAAATATATTCCATGCTTATTACAATGTGTTAAATTATAAAATTCCAAAGCAGACAGCAGTATTTAAATATATGAATTATGTGTCCTGCGAAAGCGTCTCTACATTTAACAACCTGTTCAGTATTTTTTTAATTACTGATTTGTTAGTTTATATAATTACGCTATTTTGTTTATTATTATTACCAATTAATTTTACAAACACCCAATTAGCTAATTATAACAGCTACCATGTAGCGTACAAACTCTTATTTACATTATCTCAACACGTCATTCATACAATTTGCTGAATCGCTCAGTGGCGTATATGAAAGCAATACTATAATATAGTGATATTTTAATATTATAGTTCAGCAAACAAACGCTTAATTCAATACATGGACTTCATTTAGTAAAATATTGATTCAAAATTTATCAAAAGACTATATAAAAACCCAAAAATTGTATATTATAATAAAAATAAAAAATACTTACGAGTAATAACCAATTACGAAAAATAATCACCATATTTCAAAGTACTTTAATTGAAAAATGAAAATATTTAACATATATAAATTAAAACAGTGAAATAGTGCATATATATTACGATATATCGATGTTATACTCCCTTCAAAGCTTTTTGATTCAAATGGTTATTTTATATAAAAAAAATAAACAGTTTCCATTCTCCCAACTATTATTGCTCCCAACTATTATTACGCACAAACTTATTACACCCTTTTTAGCCTTTTTTAGGGTAAAGGGTATAAATAAAAAAATAAAAATAAATAATACATTCCAAGTTATTGTTGTGTCTCTCTTGTTAAATAGACTGTATATCAATATATAATATCATACCCGTTTTTGGAAATGAAAGCAAACATGATTGGACACTTCGTGAGAAAGATTTTTGTTGTACTCAAAGTTAGATTTAGCGTTTTCGTAAACCCTACAATATTGTCGAAAGACTAATAGTGATCAAACAAAACAATGCGGTTAATAGTGTTCAAGCCTAACAATGTGTTCAATTGTTACTGATGGTATGATCCAAATTTCGACTAGTATATATGGTTTGTGAAATCTTTAATCTGAATGAGGCAAGAATGTTTTATAAGCTTAAATCGGAAAAAGCACTCAAATTCAAAGATAAGTGTTCAGGTGGCAAATTCTCAAAAGAAACAACCTCAGTGCTGCAACCAATGGATCAGGGTATCATAAGATGTTTAAAAGTAACTTTCGTAATACTTTAGTTTTCAAAACTATCCGACATATGGAAACAAGTGAGCAATGCAACATAAACTTACTAAAAGCAACAAAGATGGGTAATATCACTCATTACATTATGTACATAATTAAAAAGTTAGATTTCATGAATTTTGATTTCATTTTTCAATATAACTGTTTTGATATATTCTTAGTAAGTAAATCTGTCCGGTAAGTCTGGTGGTGAACATCTTTTTAGGCTGCACAAGCTCATTTCGTTGTTTATCAATTCAACCGCCAGGTAAATCGGATGGGCTCCAAACCTCTTGCGACATGTGTAGTTGCATTTATTTATCTATATACGAGGACTGTTCAAAAAGTATCGAAGTAGCGAATTTTTAATTTTCGCGGTCTACGGATGTTCGATTTTCGATCTTTTTGTGGCGTTATGTTGGTGCTCATGTCCCTCACTTATGTTGACAATCTCGGCCATTTTGAATGTTCTGTCAGTTTTTGACAGCTATTGTACGTGGACATGTTTTAGCTTGTCTTCGATTTTTGTCTATCTCCTGAATCGTGGCGTAGCGTCGTCCTTTCATGTGCCTTTTCAGTTTCGGGAGCACGAAAAAGTCACAGGGGCAAAGTCTGGGGAATACGGTGGCTGCGGCATTATTACAGTATTGTTTTTTGCCAAAAATTTGCTCCTGTGCAATGTTAATGCGATGCTGTTTTTGGTTGAAATTGAATAATTTAGGTACGAATTTTGCGGCGACCCGCCCCATGCCCAAACTTTTGGTGATAATCGAATAACACGAGCCAATCGATATATTTAGGTCCTCAGCAACTTCTCTGAGAGTGATTCGACGATTGGCCAATACTAGTTTCTTTACTTCATCAATGTTTTCGTCTGTTGTTGACGTGCCTTGGCGTCCGGAACACTCTTCGTCGCTCACATCTTCTCGGCCCTCTGAAAACATTTTGTACCACCGATAAACGTTGCTTTTGTCCAAAGTAGCTTCGCCGTATGCTACAGTCAACATTCGGAATACTTCCGCGCACTTTAAGTTGTTTTTCACACAAAATCCATTTTTCGGGATAGACAAAAATCGAAGACAAGCTAAAACGTGTCCACGCACAATAGCTGTCAAAAACTGACTGAACATTCAAAATGGCCGAGATTGTCAGCATAAGTGAGGGACATGAATACCAACATAACGCCACAAAAAGATCGAAAATCGAACATCCGTAGACCGCGAAAATTAAAAATTCGCTACTTCGATACTTTTTGAACAGTCCTCGTATACTTTTGGGACGTTTTGATTGTGATGAAAATATATAGGCTGCAAATAATAATTGGCGTAAGCAGGAGTCATTTCGGAATAAGCATTCTAAAAAAATGTTGCTCCCAATTTCCCAAATGAAAAAAAAAAAATGATTGGGACAATCTCTCGTACAACTCTTTTTGAAAAAACGCCTGAGATTACCGAAACAAATATTGATTTGATACGACGATTTTATACAATACTTGGGCGCCTGCGATCTGGGTTCCCAATTAATTCCAAATCATTTAGCCAATATACGGAAGTAACCAGGTACCTTAACTGATCGCAATACCCTTGGTATAGTATGCCAGTCAGTGTTCACAAATTTCTCTATCATGGAAAATCTATCATCAGTTCCTGTATTCTCCAATTGGGCAGCTTTCTGAAGAAGCGCTGGAGTCTAGAAATAAAGATAGTAGATAGTAGTTTAGTGGAAAGACTTCCAGGAATTAATACAAATACCGATCTCCTACATAGATTGCTAATATCATCCGATCCATTAATATGCAGTTTAAGTTCCAAAAACGAAGCGATGCGCTTATGCCAAGGAAATGCGGTCGTCACTACTTCAGCCAAGTAATATTGATGAATACTCTGATTATATGTATAAAAAAAGCAATTTTATAAAAATATTTGAATAACAGAGCCTAACTATCTTGTTGGAAGAAAATTTATTAAAGATAGCTATTTTCGAAACTTTATTTTGTCCTGTACTTTCTGCTATATTTTTAGGTTTTTTTTGTTTATAATTTATTTAAATGTTTGTAAATATCGACAAGTTTAATGAAATATACAACGTTACAATGGCAATATTAAATACTATATCATTATAAAAAAAGATATTATTTTCACATTTTTTTACAAATAATAATATGCAATTCTAAAGCCAATAAAAGTTTGAAATCTCGCGGAAGATCTTTTGTCACATTAATTAGCCAGTGTGACGTACTTTTTTTAAAGTTATTTTTGAAAAATACACTTACGGGTCAATATGACCCCACCTGGCCGGTTGAGGGTTAAAATACATTATAAAAATTATTATTTTTCAAATTTTTCGTAAATAAAAATACCCAATTCTGAAGCCAATGTTTTGCAAATTCGAATTAGCTCCCCCAGATTGCCAAAAGCACACACTGTGCAACGGCTTGACTATACATCTCCCAGTTAGCGGTTTGTTGTGAGAACAGATTATTCAGTTCTGAACATTGCAGCTTATTGGTAAAATAACACTGTTCAAGTTGTAAAATGGTACAAACGTGAAAACCATATGGTTGTGTTTGGATGAGCCCCCTGAGTACTAATCCATCGATGAAAGTGCCAACTTGGCTCATTGGGAAAATTTTATGGCGTTTTGTTTGAATTTCGGTCAATTAGTGAATTTTTTACCATTTAAGCTCATTTAAGTCGCTATTCCTGTATTCAAAATTTCTTTCGTTATTTTTATACGGCTCGCAATTACTAGTTCTACCATTAGAACGCACATTTCAACTGAGAAAATCAAATTTTTTAGCCTATTTTCATGATTTTTGCCCATTTTTCATCGATTTTCCCCATTTATTGCTGTTTTTATGCGCTTTTTTGTAGTTCTTGCGCAAACTTATCGATATAATTCTTACCGAAGAGCAGTCTCAAGGCTGTGCTGCTGTATTTCGATAATACAAAAAACCCTGTACCGATTACGCTTGCTGTGAATACAAAGGAAACCTATGATTCGATGAAACTAATCTTGGATTCTGTGAAATACCATGAACATTGTTGGAAAATATGCGCTGATTTGAAAGTGGTTGCACTTATCTGTGGCCTTCAACCTGGTTACACTAAAAATATGTGCTAACAAAAATTCCAAGTACACTTGGAAGATTCTTTCTGACCGGTGGCCAGAAGGTTGCCTCACTAAGTAATAAGTGGCACTAACTATTGTATTGCATCACTTTATATAGGTTACAGCCTCAAGGAGTTGGTATTCTAGAGCCCCATTGCGGAAGTACGGCATTATAGTTGCCCCCAATGATGAAGCTTGTTCGGAGGAAGTTATAGAAGTGCTGTATAAATATATCAAATTAACATGTGTGGCGCTTAATAATTCTTTAGAAAAGCAATAATTTAATTTTTTAATAAAATCTACCCCTGAAAAATGTCCGAAGAAGTCGGAGAATGAATCCTATTAATCACAAATCACCTGGAAAATATTGTTAACATTAATTCGAAGAAGTGTTTGAAAGTTAAGTATAGTATCGAGAAAAATAGGCTCGAGCAATTTTTTGTTCAACAGTACACAAATCTTGTTTTAAGCTAATCTGCATTCCTTGGCCTATATTTTAATTATTTTCGCGGTTAATTAACCGCCACACAAATTTTTTGTAGTATTTACATATATTAATTGCAAGAACTAATGAGACAAATATTCAAATAACAAATAATGTGAATGTACAGAGTACATACATATAAAATAAAAAGTGGCATCACAGAAATATAAACCAAACCCCAAAATTAAATGCATAATTCATTTTGCTTAATTTATACATATTGAATAATTTTAGAAAAATTTTTATATGTAAAATTACAAGTGAGGTGAATAAAAAAAATCAATAACAGAAAATAAGAAGATAGCAGAGAGAGGTAAGAGTTAGCCAGCTGAAATGGTTCGGTGAATTTAATCAGGTTCAGTTCAAACGCCCCCCAAAACGTAACCTGTGTGCACAATCATGGAACTCACTGCGAGCACGTTCCAAAAATCTAGCGTGCGCGTTGCGTTGTCACCAAATTCACACATTAGCCACCCATAGAGTTAAATAATCCACATAAGTTACGACCTGGCAATGAGAAAAACTTGTAATAGTGCCGAGAAAAATGCGCTACAATATTTTGGCAGACTAGCTTTTCCGGGGAAACTACATCGAAGCGTCACTAAAAAAGTTTACTATATACCATATACTCGTATGAAAGCGGCAACAAAAGATAGCATAGCGTAGCCGTAGTTATGTATGGAAAAAAATGCCAGTCCTGAGCTCATCAAATACTAAAGACAATACTGTTGCATAAGTAGTTTTATGCACACGCGCGTGTTAATTTTGTCACACCAAAGTTTGCCAAAAAATGCAACTTCTACCAACTTGGTCGAAATAATACAACCATTTCGTTTCAATAACAAATTTATTCTGAATATAAAATATAAATTAATTTAATATGTAACCTATCTATTAAATGAATGAAAATGGAAATTAAACAATTAATTAAGAAATATGAATATATAAAATGCTTAAATGCTGTATTTATATAATACTCCCATTCCAGGAATCTTGGTAAGATGTTAGCTCGGGCAGACGGGCATCCGCTGTTGCTCAAATTTGTTGAAGCGGTCCGTAGTTCAATGATTTATGGAATGTGGGGGTTTTGGTAGAGTGGCGCATGTAACTCGCGCAATCAACACATTGACCTAATCTCCGTCTATCCTTGCAGATTCGAGGAAGCAAAGTTTAATACTTAATGGGGCTTTTTAGAAAAGGGGTACTCCCTAAGTGAAAACATATTCCAGTCTTCTAAGCAAATGAGCTCCCAAGTAATTTTTGCGTGTTCTTGAGATGAATGGACAGGAACATTGGAGGTGATCTAAGGTTTATCTGATCATGATTTCCTCCAAACCTCTGTTGATTATTTGTAAATTCATGACTACGCTGTGAATTAATTTCATTTTTGGCAAGCACATCTGTTATCTCATTTCCCTCTATGCCTTTGTATCATAAGTTTAATAAAAAACAATGTAATTTATTTCAAACATATACGAGTACATATGTAATATATAGGTAATATTGTCAAAAAATCTATTGAAATATTTTAGTTGTGATTTGTAGTTCAGGTGCGGCAGACAATTTTTCGCATACCTCCCTCATTCAGCACCGCTAACAGAAACCGCAAATATCTTATTGCATTTACAAAAATTACCAATTCCAAAATTCAGTAGGAATTATTTTGAATGCTATTAATTTGATGATGTGTTATATTAGATAATTAGCCAATAACCTATATCAAACATACAAAAGCTGTGGTATCTAAGAGATACAAAGGCTTATTCGACATTGTAATTTTACCAAACAACTACACTTCAGCATGGAAACCATTGCGGGAGTCATATTTCTAACGGCCTTTTATAATTTTTATATTTTATCAGCAAATCACATTTAAGGCTTTGGACACGACATTAGAAAGCATGCAGGCAATTGGTATCTGGTACTTATATATGTACATACATATATCACACAATCAAGTTAAACAAAACGAGGCACAAGCTGTATGAACAATAGTCATCTAAATCCAAATGACATGCATATAATAGCATAATATGTTTCTGGAATAATGGTTAGGATTATAAGAAGTTTTCTTAAATCTGAAATATGGTGTCATGAAAAGACAGACAGTAGCCAAGCTTACTGACCTCAATCTACATTTTGTGACACTAGTTGATCCAAATCATCTATATCAACCAAGATACATTTATACAAAAACTGCCAAGGTAAACACTGCTACAAAGAATGGTAACGATATATCACATTTTCTACAAGTCGAAGTGTGAAGAATTTCAATTGCATAAATTATTCAAATTAAATAAAACTGCACTTTATAAATACTTTTGCGATAAAAATTGGCATAACTAAATTTAAAACTGTTACGGTTGAAAAATTTACTTTGGCATTTTACATTTCGCCTCCATGAAGGACAATTAATAACATGTTTCAAGAACAACAACAACTAATATCTAAGGAAACTTCGTACCTATAAATACAAAAAGACACCTGAGAACCGCCAGCTTTCCATTCTAGAAGTAAAACAGTTACCTTTGGCAAGATCGATACAAAAAACCCGGGAGTTAAAAAACAGGACAGTCACCTACACTTGGAACTGAGCTGAGTAGAATACGCAGCAGAGTGGTAATGCTCGTAAATAAAAGCATTTAAAAATTTATATAAGAATTTTGGATTTAAAAGAGTGGGAATGATTATATTTCCAATATTGCTTTCTGAAAAGACTGTTTTTCGAGAATGTAAAATTTGGAAAATTCAGGCTCCGAATGGATGTAGATAATATTTTTATAAATTTTTCAATTAACAATTTCTTAATTCAATCAAACATAAAACATTTAATATAATTATTTATAACTTTAGCTTTACTCCATTTTTAAATTTTATGTAAGTATTTTATATTTAGTAAAATAACTTATCATAATGCCTATATGTACCAGAGAGCCAAAAGCCTTGGCAGCTAGTGCTCCTTTATTATGTATTCTAATTATTAATAATTATTGTACATATAATAATAAATAAATAAATAAATAAATTTTTCAAAACGGTATATTAAAAAGGATGAAGGTTAAATTCAGTTACTACTGCAATATCAACAGAAATAGTCAGATTGAAGTTTGAAAAACAATTAGCGATTTATCTGCCAAGATACAAACATTGGAGACAACAACTTAAATAAAAGATTTTAAGATAATATAAATTGGTTCTTTATTAAGCTCTAATGAATATTTCGATTTTGTCGGTACAAGAATTTAGCGCCGAATAAAAATTATAAGTGTCGTGCAGGAGACCACCTTTTCCGCCTAAAAATCCTTTAATACATACAATATGAATTTTAAATACTATGAAGCAGTTGTCATAATCGGAAACCAATTGTTGGTTCTGATAACCTTGACTAAAATATAACTTTTTGACTTTTATAATCAATAGAACATTCAAGTGTTACGAAGGGGTTGCTAATCTTATTGTATTGTTCAGTTAAAAATAATGGAATCTATTTTCATCAAAATTAACAGATACGCCTACAACCACCTTACAGGTCGAAATTCCTAAATATTGTTAGATATCACTACAAACAAACGGAAGTACAAATATAATATATTTAGCAATAAAGTAACAACTTCTTATACAGCATATAAAGTTTTTTTTTTCAAGCCAATAAGAAATTATGAATATACCAATCACATATTTACAATACCAATCACATATTTACGAAAGTGAAAATAAAACAAGTGAAGAAAGGTGAAGTCGAGTTAGACCGACTTCGAGATACCCTTTACCCTGACATGTGCGTGCATGTTGAACCATGGCGATAATAATAATCAGTGGGATGAAGTCGCAGCCTTTATCTCGTCTTCATTCTGATCGTCTCAAATTCATATAAAATTTGATCCAATTTTTATAGGTCCTAAGTTTTTAACAATTATAAAAAGAAGGCGTGGCTCTCAAAATTCCCCGTCCATTTGTTTGGTGTTTAATACTAGCACTGTGAGACTTCGTGTGGAAGTTCGTTGATGAATCTTGCACAGGGACGCATTTATGAATCTGCCCACATATTGCTTGCACACTAGTACAGATAATGTATTGATACGAAATTGCCTACCTGGCAATTTATTCCAACTCTCAATACTCGCAGTAGTACCGCTGGATTGTGCCGTAATCCATCAATTGCTTGGATAAATTAGAAAAATGAACTTTATTTAATTATTGCGATGTACACTATAAATCTTAGGCTTAAAGTTACTTTTAATAAAATTTCGTAATTTATTTACTTATCAACTTAATTACCTTTTAATACTCTTTTGAAAGTCACGATGTACACACTTCTATGATCACTGTTCAACTTTAATTGTGTGGTAGCTTAGATACATCTCGTGTGTTGAACTAGAACATTCTAGAATATTTCCCACGCTTTGAAAGAAGTTTCGAGAAGGATCTGCTCCGGCATGCTTTTAGCGTAGAAAGCTTTGAGTGAATCCAGAACATATGGTATGAATAAGAACGTACGCTACGTACTCTGCGTATAGAGTATACCCATAAACGATTGCATACTTTTAGGGTATCATTTATGTTTCACTGCCCTCCACTTAATCTTGTTCGTCCCAACAAGTATAGTACTGCAAACCTTCATAAGAAGGTAGCCTCTTCAGATGAACGACTTTCATTTTATTCCTGACATTTCTTGCCAACTGGATGCGGTATCCTACATCGTTTATCCGCTTTATCACCTTTTGAGAACGTTCCCACTATGTTTGCAATTTGGCGAGCACTCCAACCATTTGTGCTAACGGTAGTCTCAAACAGCTTTCGGAAGACGCTAAATGTCATGGTTCCATCATAGGTCTTCAGTTTTATTGAGGATAAAGCTGGCATAAGCAATGAACCTTCCTGTAGTAGGTGAATCCTTTGCTTTATTTGTTGTTTAAATTCGTTCTGCTTTTGCTCGTTCGCAATGAATTTTTGTTCTACGGATTTTTCGAACGGCTTCTGCCGTGTCTCAACATTTCTTTCATTTGCTGTGAGTTCTATTCCGCTAGTCGTGTTTCACTCTGCTCTAACCGCTGCTGCATCCTCTCATCGACTGCTTGAGCTTTTTGTTGTAATCGCTGCTGCATCCTCTCATCGGCTACTTGAGCATTTTGTTATAACTATTCTTTGGCATCCTCTTTGACAGCTTGTTTGCCGGATTCTGCATTTTGTTGTAACTGCATCTGTATTACCCCGATAAGTGCGCTCATGTCAAAGTTAATAGTATTAGTTCTTTGCGGTGTTTCTTCCTCTCGAGATGTCGTTTGCTCTTCAAATTGTTGCGTAAATTCGTTCTGCCTTTGTACTACAGATTTTTCAAACGTGTCTCAATTTCACAAACCTTCCTGTCTAGCATCTCGGACATTTCTTTCATCTGCTGTGAATTCTTTTCCACTAGTTGAGTAAGTCGTATTTCACTCTGCTGTAACTATTCTTTGACATCCTCTTTGACTGATTGTTTGACGGATGCAACACTCTTTTCGACGGACTCAGCATTTGGTTGTAACTGCTGCTGCATCCACTCTTCGGCTGCTTGAGAATTTTGTTGTGACTGCTGCTGCATATCCTGTTTGAAGGATTGTATTATCCCGATGAGTACACTCATGTCAAAGTTACCCGTGTTAGTTTCTTGCGGCGTTTCTTCGTGTCGAGATGTTGTTGGCTCTTCACATTGGAATTCATGCTCATCGACGTATATACCCTGCTCCTCTAAAGCGCTTCTTAATCGCACCTGCAGCTCCGCTTTAAGCCCTTGTGTTTGCAAATTTAAGCGCTCAAGCTCTTTCTTGAGCTGCTCCAATTTTAGTTTTTCAAATTTAACCATTTTTTATTACAGATACACAATCCCACTTCTGACACCAGTTGTTACGAAATTGTCCTCCTGACAATTTACTCTAACTCTCAATACTCGGATTCGTACCACTGGATTGTGTAGTTATCAAACAATCGCTGATTAAATTAAAATAATTAACTTTAATTAAATATTGCAATTTACATACTTAATATTAGGCTTGAAGTTTACTTTATTACAATTTTTTTTAATCACTTTATTACTTCTCAATTACAATTACAAATATTACTGTTTCGATTAAAATGCCCGATGTACAGACTGTTACGGTTGCTTTTCAACTTCTTGTCGACTTTCATTTTGTGGTGGCTTATATACCTTCCGAATGGTTGAAGTAGAAAATTCTAGAATATTCCCTACACTATAAAATAAGTTTCTGGAACATTCTCGAATCTTATCTACACTTATCGAATCGGTTTTCCTTCTATCGCCAACAAATAAGCAACTTTCATGCTAACTAAGGTCAACGCTTCATTTTCCGAGTTTGCCTTTCAAAATAAATTCTGCTGAGTACACAAACTACGACGCATTGTTTCAAATATTTCAGTACACTACTTTCCTTTAAATTGTGAGTAGGTTGGAGAATGTTTTCTTTCATAATGTCGACGTAAATTATATTCCTTCATTACAAATTACACATTTGATTTTCTTTGACTGTGATTGGACAAAGAAGTATTTTTCTTCCCATTCTTCATTAAAAACGCGGCACTCGGCATCAATTTTCCTTTTTTTTGTTTCCATGTTTAAACCGTAAAAAATAATATTTATATTAATTAATGAGAAGTAACACGTGTGTTTTGATTTCCGTATCACACTTAGAATCCGAGGCATCTTTATTCAAGTTCTTTCCACAAATATAATGAGAGAGATGGATTACAATAACAAAGTAATTTTAGTTGCTTACAGCCCTGTCTTCAACCCAATAAAGCAGCTGTGAGTAACTTTACATGCGGAAAAGAATTACGCGAGCGCCATATGAGGAGCAAAATTAATCTAAAAAATGTCCTCCAGGATTGATAGGAGAATATACCCCAGGAAGTTACCAAACACTTAGCCCATTCTATGAAGATAAGCTTTAATTCCGTGCTAGATGCCAAAAGTGACCACACTAAATACTAGTTAGCATAAAATTATAGATTTTTAATCAAATTTCTATAACTAAAATTTGTGTACAAGTTTTTTTTTTTTGTATGAAAACTCGTCTAATATTAAGTCGGCAAAAACATTAGTGCTAAACTGAATTAATTGAAATAAATCTTAATTGCTGATAGAAGGTTTTTGTATTTGACTTTTTATTGATTTTGGTTTTTACTTAAAAGCTACGTAGATATCCTACTTTGACGATGGAAGCGTTTACTGCATAACTTTTTTATTGTTTCACAGTATATGCCTAGTGAGATTGCTCGCTAAACTCGTGTGACTTTTTCAATTGTATTACCGCTTATCTCTATGAAAGCTTCCAAATAGCACCGCGGAAAATGTTAATCGTTTTACGATGAGGCATGAATTTTGAAGCTCTACAACTTAAGATGAATCAAAGCAAGTTGAAGCTGTCATTAAAAATTAATTTTTTCGACCTTCTCAAACATTTTTTTCAATTCTCAATATACATTTTTCAAAATCCAAATTCATAATTTTCATAAACCTCCGTGGGCCGGATAAATAACTTGGCGGGCCGTCTCTGGTCCTCGGGCCGTATTTTGGTCACCCCTGACTTAGACTCTAAGCCTTAGAGGGTTCCCAATTTGCTCTTCAAAATATTTCCTAACAATGTAAGTTCTACCACTGAGCCATCAATACATAAAGAGAGCTCAAATCGCGAAAATAGCGTGAATCCCATAAAACAACAATTACCAGTGATTTTTTTTTTTTTTTTTTTTTATTTCTTCCTCTATATATTACAATCTATAACAATAATATTTAGTAATATTTTGTGCAGGTTTGGATTGAATATGCTCTTTTTGCCAATGCCAAAAGAACTTCTTTTATTTATCTGTTTATTAAATTTTCTCTATTTATCCATCATTTTATTTATGTATATAATTAATTAATTATTTTGTTATTGTTATGTATTTATTTTTTTTTTAAACCTTCCTGTAAGTTCTGCAGGGGTAATTCGCTTCAATCTTCTTGGAGTTGCACCCTCCGTGTCTGCTGCACTACGCAGTTCCAGGTTTTGATGGCCTCTCAGTCGGTGTATATGTTTGGTGCTGCATTTTGTGATTGTGTCCGTGATGGTTTCAATGTGTAGGTCACGGTGTATAACCTCTTTCGGGATATACCATTCAGCATTTGTAATTGTTCGTAGTATTCTTGACTCCATTCGTTGTATTAAATTTAAGTTTGATATGCTAGCTGTGCCCCATATCTCGATTCCATATTTCCAGATAGGTGCTATTATTGTCTTGTATATTATTAGTTTGTTGTAGAGAGATAGTCTAGATGCTCGTCCAAGTAGCCAGCTTAATTGTCGGTACTTATTTTTTGCATCGTTTCGCTTGTTAATGATGTGCTGCTTCCAAGTCAATTTTTCGTCTATGGTTATTCCAAGATATTTTGCAGCAGAGTGAGTTTTTATTTTTTTGCCCTTTATAGCAAGGCTGTATTTAGTGATTTCATTAAACCACTATTAGCGAGATTTGAGCTCTCTATATGTATTGTTTGCTCAGCGGTTCTCTTCACTCAGCGAAATGAGTTAAAAAACCGCGGCTGCCTATGGAGCCAAAACCCGAAGTGTGCTCGGCAATGCAAAGGCAAAACATGTAGATACACACTCTGGTTTTTGCGTTCTATATACGTGTGTGTTTACTACATGTGCGAATGTTCAATCTTGACAAATCATTACATACATACAAAAATATGTACATATTTGTGTTTCGATCATTTTGCAGGTAGCGAATTGTGCCATGAGAAGTATGAAATTAAAATAAAGCGCCTTCATGTCTCGATTGAAGTTTTTGTTTTATGATGTGCGGTGTGGCTTCTTTAAATATAAAGTGAAGCAGAATTAAATTTGTCATGAAATTTTGGATATGTCAATATTTTCAGTATGGACAAATCAGCACAATTTACTCTTTCGACCTTATATTTCATATTTTCGCTTTAGCAGCATGTGATCAAACATTTTTTGAGTCTATCCGAAGAAATAATTATTATGCACAAAGGCCAATTTTGATCAAATTAATGATAATCTCTTAATATTCATATTTTCGTCTGTTGCCTATTCCATTAGTATATTTATCTAAAATATTTTTAAATTATATGTAAAGTCAACAAAATCGACTTGTTTAAAAGTTTGTCTTACTTTGTCAGAACCGCTTGAAATCCTACAACCATATTTTATTAAAAATTATACCACTCGTACGTACATGAATATGTACATATATACATATTGAAACGTGATAGCTCAGTGAAACGGGATTGCATACTTTTAGCATCCCATCTGGAGTTTGAGAATGAGTGCACCACCCTGTGTGTGTAAGTCAAGACACGAACTATTCGTATAAAAGTTTGCTTAAGAACACCCTGTCGGTGGTGTAAAATAATGAAAGCTTTCTTTGAGGTGTATATCAAGTTCTAGAAAGATCTAGACATTTCTACTGTATTGTAGAAGTTTCCACCTCAACCATTCGAAACTATAAAAAGTACAAGCCTGTGCAAAGTCGAGGGCAGTAAATCAGATATCTTAACAGTGTGTACATCGTGCATTTTTAAATGAAGCAGCCGTATTTGTAATTGTGATTTTGCAAAGTGATGAAATTACTTAGTAAATAAAGTGATTCATGAATTGTAAAATAAAGTGCAAATAATAACTAAGTAAACTTTAAGCCTAATATTAAATGTGTAAATAGCAATAATTAAATAAAGCTAATTATTTTAATTTAACCAGCGATTGTTTGATTACTACACAATCCAGTGGTACGAGTCCGAGTACAGAGAGTTAGAGAAATTGTCAGGAGGGCAATTTGGTAACAGAGTAAATTGTCAAGAGGGCAATTTCGTAACAATATGTACATATTCATGTATGAACACTGATTTTCCGAATTTACATATTATATGATATGTTCATGTTTGAAGTATATTTTAGGAACTTCAATATCTAGTAATAAATGCATATGTTCCAACGCATGATAAACCACTTCATAATCGAAAATTATTATAATCAAAAATCTATAAAAAATTATTTCAAGTATTTAAAAATCCAAGAAATTTAAAATTTATATTATGATAAATAATGTTTAGTAAAACATATTTTAACATAAGGTGTGTCGTCTTTTTCCCATTACATTTGACATTTACCTCTAAAAAAGTCTGCATGAGATGTGCAGGGGTTACCCAAGTCGACTTGCTGGCATGTTTTTGCACAAACGCCATTCGAAATACTACAACCGGCCACTCAATACATCACTCGCCTTGACGTGGAGACTTTAGTTATGGAAACTAATAAAAATGTGCAAAAACTTCTTACTGCTTCGTGCTTCTTTATGCATGTGAACTTGTCTTTGGATGTGTATCCACTTTATAGGAAATACATTGAATGAAATTATCTCTTTTGACCTACATTCGTGAATAATATTGGGGACTTCTTTTCAGTTTTATTTTTTAATTATTTGCTGTCTAAGTTCTTCTATGCAAATGAATGTTTTTTTTATATATTATAATGATACTAATTTAATTATATTAATTTAAGTTAATTTTTATTTTGTGAATAAAACTATTAATATAAAAGAAATATCAAAAATTTTAATATATCTGCAAAATTCTTCCTTTTCCTACCATAAGAATAAAATCCAATCTTAATATAGCATATACGAAAAAACAAAAACTTCCTAAAATTGCACATAAGTATTCATTGACGAACGAAATGTTTGATTGGACTAGATTTTGTGAAATTTATGAACTTCTTCAGACGAATTGCGCAAAAGCATCAAAAAACTAACATAAACAAAGTTATTGAAATCCTTCAAATACTAACACAATTTCATGCCCACATGAATTTATGTATGGAGCTAAGAAACACCGTTATGACTATTTTTAGAAGATATAAATTTCTTTGCTGTAATGATCTCCTATAGCAGCAGCAATTGAATGTGGTTTAGTAAAATTATTTAGTACTGGATAATTTATGCTAAAGTAAAAACTATTCTTAATATTTTTTATAAAAATAATTATTAGTTTGCTTTCAAAAAAAGGATGAACAATTAAAAAAATATAAAAATAAACACATTTCTCAGCGGACTTGAACTCGGCATCATAAAATTGATAGACCAACGCTTTACCACTTGCGCTTCGATCTTTATAAAATATCCTATGCATGCATATTTATTTTATATTGTCAAGTGTTCTAATATGCACGCATTATGCTTCGTCATGACATGGCAAATCTTTCTTATACGCAAAACCACAAATGCTTTGTTTTAAGCCCCACTTTCCGAATAAGAAACCTTTGCCATGCAGAAAATTCATTCTTGTGTATTTTACCCCAGCCACACAAAACAGAAAATAAAAATTTGATTTCAAATCAGACGCTTAAATCTTCACTTTCCTTTGCGACCAGTCTTTTAAAATGTCTCTTGCTGTACCCCAGAAGTTTATAGCTCATATTTTTTTTTTACTTAACTTTCACACAATATTTTTTTATATAGATATATATATAAATTTATATAATATATTCACCTACATATGTGAAAAAGATCTGCAGAATTTAGACAAAATTTTTAAAATTTACAAAACACTTGCTTTCAATTAAACTTTCTTAAGAAAAGTAAAATTTTACTTCATTATTTCCATGAATTCTTTTCTTTCGCTTATTTTTTGTGTTTCGTTTCTTCTATATTGTGCATTACAATCGCTACGGAAAGTGCTGCAACAGAGCGCTACAAATGTAGCGCTTTCTGCAAGGACGGTGAAGCGCTTCGTAAGAGCACTTCAGCAGAGCGCATTATAAATTTTTACTGGGTATTCACGACTGCTTCGTGAAATTGCCGATCAGGATTCCAATGTGGTTGCCATACACTTCAATATGTTGATTCTCACTCAAGAGAGCAATGAAAGATCTTTCTGTATATTGTTTTTGGTGGTACTACTCAAGAATAAGAGAATAGAAGATTGCGCTAATGCTGGTACGAAAATTTCCACTCTCTGCGCATCTCCTCACAAGGTACATACGAAATGAGAGAACAGCCAAAATGCATACATTTTTGTGTAAGAAATGTGAGATTTTTTTGTGTTTAATATTAAATATTTTAAATATTTTTCGCATTTTATGATAATATTTATATAAAAAAAATGTAAAATGATATATTTCAATTGATTTCGCATTAAAATTTGTGTTTTATTCAGTAATTGTTTGGTTAAATTTGTGCCGTGAAAGTTGTTACTTAATGTTTTGGTGCGGAATATAAAATAAAATAATTATAGAAAGTGAAATAAAAAACACATCTGTACTTATTTTATAATTTTAGTTATTTTATTTATAAATTTATGTTCATACATAGTTATACATACAGATATGGATGCAGTTAAAAATAAAAGGACTTAAACTAAACAATTGTTATTAAGTTTTTATGATATTTACAATAGATAAATAAAATATTAAACTTGACTCATGTAGAAGTGAAGCAAACACTTTTTTATTATTGAGCCTTTGCAGCCGCTTCAGTCGAACTTCCAACTTTTTGTCCAAAGACGGAATGGTACCCGGCTTTAAAAACCTTCTCATTCTAAATCCAGTAATTAATATTTTTTAAATTTAATAAATATATTTTTTTTAAAAATTACTTACCCATTTCAGCCTCCAAATTCGTCTCTATGAACTCTTCATTACAATGTTCCATGCAAATTCATCAAGTATTTGGATTAAATTCTTTCTTTTGCTTACAAATATATTTATATATTATATAATTTAATATATAATACATATATAATTTGTACTCGTGTACTTGCAAGTGCATTTGTTAACTTCTATTTTAAGGTACCACGTGACGTCACAGCCAATCGGCTGTGCTGTGTTTTTGTCGAGGGAGGAATAGCGGACCTGCCCATGGCGTAATCTTCTATTCTATCATTCTTGAGTTCTACTTGCTTCTTTCTCACTCCAAGCACGAAGCCAACTGTTAAAAATATCACAAGTATGCATTCATGCTGGCAGTGAAACATTTAAATAACTTAAAAAGTCGCAAAAAGTCGCAGCTGGAATTTTTTTGTAGCATATACTTATGCCAAGAAAATGTAAAAAAATTAGGAACGTGTTTTTGGTGTTTTTAGTGTTTTTTGAAATGCTTCTTAAATTTCTACCTTTTTGTTTTGATCACTTATTCTTGTAACGGTGAAGACAAATGACAGTATAACACCCACAGTTTTAGTGTTGCCAAATTTAAAATATAATACTTTAAATATTTCATTAAACCCAGCTTAAAAAACAGCTTAATGATTGTTCAAAAAAGTTACCAAATAGTGTAGTTAACGATAAAGAAAAGTGCTTACAAACCTATCTTCAGAACCTTACAGCAAGAAAACAAGGCGATTACTCCCTTTGGAAGGCAGTATAAAGATTAAAGCGTCCTATTAATGGAGAAGCGACCTATTAATAAGATTAGCAAACGTTACGTGAGATCGAAGGGACTCGGAGAAAGTTGATGCGTTTGCGCAGCATTTCAGAAATGGGTTTACACCGAATACACCCATAATACACAGTAATAGCAGTATACAGTACAAACCACCAACTACAATATTACACAACTCTATTCTATCTATATTTACATTAAAACTGATAGTGCAATTACCCTAGATAGTATTCAAGCATCTATCATGAACGGAATAATGCGATTAAATTACTTTCCACGCGTTTAAAGGTATCTGAAATAATGATCATATTGATACCAGGCAAAGAACCTACAAATGTATCCTCCCATAGACTAATAAGCTTGTTATCAATTTTCTCGAAAATCTTAGAAAAACTTGTCTTTCATCAAATACAATTAGAAGTCAATATTAAAAAAATTCTGCCCATTCAACAATTTGGATTCAGAACTAAACACGGCACCATAGAGCAGGTCAATAGAATTGTTTCTCAAATAAGAAAATTCTGCGAGGAAGAAAAAGGCTGACTGCACTGCCGTATTTCTAGACATAGCCCAAGCATTTGATAAGCAATGGCATGAAGGGCTATTGTACAAAATGCAAACCCTACTTCCACAAAAAACCCATGCTATACTCAAAAGCTACCTTACAGATAGAAAATTTCGTAGTAACAAAAAACACATTAAATTCTCGAAGTTACGAAATAACAGACGGCGTGCCTCAAGGGAGTGCACTTGATCCAATTCTATACTTTATTTTCACTTCAGATCTACCAACAAATTAAAAATGTCTGACATCGACGTTTGCAGATGACACAGCAATTCTAAGCACACATACTGATCCAAGGATAGCAACTCGTAATCTTCAAAACCATCTGCTTGAGATAGAGCATTGGCTGCGGACATGGAGGATTAAAATTAACAAATTAAAATGCGCACTTGTGACTTTCATATTAAGGCAAGAGAACTGTCCCTCCATTCACATTAATGAACAGTCCATTCCACAAAAGACGGAAGTTAATTTTCTTGGAGTGTATCTTGATATAGAGATTAGAAATGAAACGTATTCAGGCTAAAATCAAAGCTATTCATATGAACTGGCTTATTGGTAGAAATTCAAAATTATCGTTGGAAAATAAAATTCTTCTTTTTATGGAACTATGGGATACAGTTGTGGGGTACTTCTTCCAGCTCCAACATAGAAAATATACAAAAATTGCAATCTAAACTACTAAGAACTATCTGCAAAGCGCCTTGGTACGTCAAAAGCTCAAACATTAAGGCTGCAGGCAGAGTACCGACTGGCGACCGAACCGAACCGAACCGAACTTATTGCTGACTTGTTTCAACTTATGGGATGGCAGAGTGCCGGCTGAAACTTGTGCTTTTTTTGTAAACAAAACCAATCATACACTGCGTTGACAACAGCAAGAGCATGGTAGAGGCAGGAGAAGTTGTTGGTGTGGAATGAAGGAAAAGAATTTTGTGTTTTGTATATACATATGTATGTATATTTCGTTCAAACGGTAAACAAAACCAATCATAAACAAAAAAGCAAGAGCATGGTATAATGATCTACATGATAGATACATACATACATATGTGTCAAACAAAATAGAAAGAAATATATCAATAGCATCAAAGCATCAACTTAAATATTTACACATACAATCAAACATCAGTCACAATCGGTCACAAATAAGTCTCTAAAACAGTTTTGTCCAGTCAGTCAGCAATAAGCTCGGTTCGGTTCGGCTGTTACTCTGCTATCTCGGCGCCGATTTGCACTAATTTGTATTGAACCAGTTTTTTTTTTTCGGTCAGCAATAAGTTCGGTTCGGTCGCCAGTCGGCACTCTGCCTGCAGCCTAAGAAAGTTCGAGAAGTAAACACAGTTAAAGAAGTTATTCTGAAATTATGCACAAACTACGCTAAGAGGTTAAGATCACATCCTAATATGCTGGCAACTAATCCACTTCTGAGAAAATATACCTAAAGGTTAAAAAAGACACAAGTATTCTGAACGAAAGAATGAACAAGTTTTTTCTTCTTCTTCCCTCTTCCTTTCTCTACTCTATAGTAAAATTTTACTTAAAATAAATAAAATATGAAATAATATTAAATATTCTGAGCATTGGCAAAGAATATCTTGCACGGTAATTTTAAGATTATATTATGGTAATTTTTAGATTGCAGTAGATTATTTTCGTTTTCCAAACAGGAAAGATCCAATAAATAAATATTAATTAGGATAAAAAGTAGAAAAAAATTAAATTTTTGCTTAATTATCAACACACCTTTCAACAAAAAGTCCTATAAAGTACAAGTAAAAAATGCAACTTTAACCACTAGAAAGTAATATGCTCTGAAACGCTCATTTTGAAACCAGATAACTTCTACAGCGACAAAAATTTTTCAAAAATCTAGTTGTATTTAAAAAAACCTTTTACTTACATTTTTCATTTTTTCACTTTGGGTTTTGGCATTTTTGCCCACGCTCGTCAAGCTGTACATCGCCGTGTTCACAGCCTGATTTTCCATAGAAGTATCTGCTCCCGCTGCTGCTGCTTTGTCTTGAACTGTCTGTAGCATTATTGCCATGATTTGGTTGAATTGTTGAGTATCCATGTTGATTATAATTTAATGATCTCCTCGTCCGCCAACTTGTTGCAACTTTTATAATGAAACGCGATTGATTTAATATGCACACATATGTATTGAATAATCATAAGAACCAACTTTATTGAACATGTTGAATTTTTTACTTACTTTTGGCGATATTTTGATAAAAACTACATTTATTCAACATGTTCAATAAATTTAATTTTTATGATAATTAAATTTATTAAATCAATCGCTTTTCATTATAAAAGTTATAACATAAACGTTCGTAAGGGTGTTCCACTTAACATAATTTTATTTCACATTAGTTGACTTTTCATAGTCAAACGTTACAAAACGATAAGTAGATTTCATGTGCCGATTCGTTACCACAGAAGAGACCTACATAGGTTCACCACTATACACTAGAAGCAAACTCCCAGTCAAAACAATGGACAAAACGTTGTGGACTGCACCAACAAATGTGAAGACGGCTCACCGGAAAGGCAGTGTTTGCAGTCTTTTGGAATGCGATCGGAATTTATATAATTGACTGCCTGAAAAAATAAATACGACGAATGCCTAGTATTATGCATCACTTGTGAACCAGTTGCAGAAAAACGTCTCGGTTTACCCAACAAACAAATTTTTTTCCACCATGACAATATAGTCGGGTTATTCACGTGCTTTGTTAACACAATATCTGAACCAGTTGAGGATCCAAATCGTCGAACACCCACCCTATTCGCCAAATCATCAGCGCCGTGAGTGACTAGTTTTGACGACCCGATGATTTCTTGGAAGGAATACAGAAGCTGGAGCTAAAGAAAAGTGTATTCAACTTAGGGAGAATATCTCGAACAATAAATCATTCACTTCTATAATTTTATAATTTTATAACTTTATAATTTTATTTGCATAAATCAATTTCTCTTTATAATTTATATTTCATTTTACTTTGGAATGAATTGTTCCAGATAAGTTAATTGTTAAAAAAAAAATAATAATAATAATATTAATAAGTGTATATACTCGTGTATATATATATATATATATATATATATATATATATATATATATATATATATATATATATATATATATATATATATATATATATATATATATATATATATATATATATATATATATATATATATATATATATATATATATATATATATATATATATATATATATATCTATATATATATATATATATATATATATATATATATATATATATATATATATATATATATATATATATATATATATATATATATATATATATATATATATATATATATATATATATATATATATATATATATATATATATACGAGTATATACACTACATCAATAAATTGTACTATAGGAGGTATTTTTAGACGAAAAACGTTGCAACTATGCTATGAAAGTGTAAAAAAAAATATTTATTCTATTCTATTCCTTCATATTTGGAGCAACAACACCAAAAAACTTTGCTGTGAAAAATTAGTTCTTCTTTTTATAACATAACATAAAATTCTTTCATCATCAAAAATCAGCTCAAAAAATTGTACATACAGCAACGTTTTTTAATTGTTTTTTTTACTAACGGTATAAAAACATAACGGTTTATAATGAATTCAATTTCGTATGTGTCTACTAATTGTCCAGTTCCTTTTTTGTTTTCAAAGCGTAAAAAAGGCAAAATTTTCGAGATGGAGAAAAAATGGGAAGGAGTTCCAATTGAAATGAAAAAATTAATAGTTACATTAAAAGCCGAAGGTAAAAGTATATGCAATTGTGGATATACAGCGTGCCACGGTTCAATCAGTCATAAAAACCTTTACAAAAAACAAAAATGTTTGAAATGGCTCCAGAAAAAGGATAAAAGAAAATATTGAGTGAACGTGACGAGCGCAGAATCACTCAAATGATAGAAGTAGATCCAAAAATCGGTGCACCTAAAATAGCTGCAAGCCTTGAGGAATACGGAGGACCAACAGTTAATCCTCAAACTATCCGAAATTGCTAGCATTCAAAAGCATACAAAGGCCGCGTTTCGCGAAAAAAGCAATTCATATCCGCAAAAAACGCTTTGAAGCGCTTGGAGTATGCTAAAGCCTACGTTGGAAAACCGGATGAATTTTCGAAAGATGTAATTTTTATGGATGAAAGTAAATTTAACATCTTTGGCTCTGATGGATGGCGATAAGTATGAGGAAAACCCAACACTTCTATGAACAAAGAAAATCTTACCCGACGGTGAAACATGGTGGTGGTAATGTGATGGTTTGGGAGACAATGGCAGCTAGTGGAGTGAGTCACTTTGCTTTTGTTGAAAGCACTATGGACAGATTAAAATACTCATCAATTTTAAAAGACCATCTTCAGCCCTCTGCTCAAAAATTGGGTCTCAGTAGACATTTCAAGGTAGTTCAAGATAACGACCCAAACAGAGCTCTGAAATTGTGGGCAGATTTTTAGTTTACAATTGTCAGAAAGTTATTCCACACCCTCCTCAATCACCGGATCTTAATCCTATAGAGCATCTGTGAGAGATTTTGGAAAAGAAAATAAAAAAAACGGACAATAACTAACCGAGAGCAGTTGAAGCAGATCATAAAGGAGGAGTGGGAAAAAATTTCAACAGATGAGACAAGAAATTTAGTGTTTTCTATGAATAGGAGCTTAAGAGACGTGATTTTATCAAAGGATAACATACAAGGTATTAATTTGCCAAAAGGATTGAAAAAAATACTTTGTATGTACAATTTTTTGAAATTGTTTTTAGGAGAGAAGTGTTATTTTATTTTGTTTTATTAGAATGAAGTGCATTTTCTTGTTTATGTTTTTTGCTTTTGTTTCCTTAAATATGTAAGAATAATATGAAATATTCTTTCGTTTTACTGTAACATAGGAAAATTTTTCTGTTTTTCGTCTAAAAACACTTGCTGTATGTACAATTTTTTGATGCACTGTATATACTTCATGTCGTTAGGACAGCTTAAAAAGGTTATTACCTTAATGTCCTGAGATCAATTGTAGAGATAAACAAATAAGTAAAATTATTTTAAATATTCAAAATATTTGTTTTCATTCTGCTACAAAAGACAAAATTCAAAATAGTTCGCCCAAAATAACATGCTTTGTCACATACAATATTTGTCATAAAGCTTTAGGGTATCTTAATTTAAGTTTCGGTGTAGGCAATAGACAATAACATACACTAACTTAACTTTGGCATTTATATACATATATATTTTTTTTACTATTGTTTTCAACAGCACAGCAAACGCAGACCGAATGGCAGAGAACAAACCAGTGCTCTTAGCAGTACATGCAATAACAGCAATCCCACAATCCTTACCAATCCTAATGGCAGCACAATTGAAGTCAAGATGGACGGAAATGAGGAGTCATCATTGGCAAAACGTGCTCGCAGTGAGATGAAACTACGTAATACATTCGGCTGGACTCGCATAGACATATTGACTATGTTAATCGTATGCATTATACTTGCGTCTCTTTCGTTTTCATTACTAGTCGAAGCGCTACAGACGTTGGTACATATAGATCATCAAGACACCATGCATCTGCCGATTCCGGTGATGATACTAGGTTTCATTGGTCTTGTGCTCAATGGGCTAACGTATCTACTTATCGGTGGTTATACCATGCATCAGGGTAGCTTTCTACATGTAACACCGAGCGGGAATGTGGTGCTCGATCGTACCATGTCAAATAGCGTCGAATTAGCACTAAAGCCGGATGAACGTCAATTATCAAAGACGCGAAATGATAAACAGCTGCGAGCTGAAATTGACCAGCTGCACTATAAAGCAAATCGTCAGGGAGCAGTGGAGATGCTGCGTGATGTGTCAAGCACAATATTCGTCATCGTGTGTGGACTGATTGTGTATATGGCCGAGGATGAACTGCATACAGCTAAGTTTATAGACCCAATATTGTCTATATTCTCTTGCGTCCTACTAGTATCTTTGAGTTATCCTTACAGTAAGTACCATTGTGTTAATATCAATTGTCAAAAATCTATATTAATATTACAATTTACAGTGAAGGAATCATGCCTAATATTACTGCAGACCATTCCCGGTTCGATCGATATGGACATTTTTGAACGTACACTAGTCAGCAGATTTCCTCAAATTCTAAGTTATCATGATCTACACATATGGCAATTGTCTGCCCACAAATATATAGCAACTGTGCACATAAAATTCCAAAGCCCAAAACTATACGCCAGAATCATTGAAGATGTGCGTTCTTACTTTCACGATCAAGGTATTACTGAAGTCACAATACAGCCAGAATTTCATTGCGCCAAAGCCACTCCTTCACTTGAATGCCTTATGCAATGTAACGCACCTGAATGTGCAGAGAAAGTCTGTTGCAAAGGTTCACGAACTGATTTGAACGAACTCAAAATATGTTCAAGTGGTGCAAATGAACACTCAATTGGACATATCCACAACCACAACAATAGCAATGAACATATATCAAGTTGCTGTGATAAAGAACCCCAAGAATTGAAAATAGCAACATTGTCAAAGACTAAAATGAATGTGGAAAAAAGTAACTCAGAATCAACCAATATTCTGCATATGCGGACCGAGCTTGAAAATAATGAGATTTTAATGAATTTGCAACATTCAATTGGAATCGAACAACAGACAGAGCTGCAGAAGAACACGATGATAAACCTTAAAGAAAAAGGGGGCATAGCAAGTATCACTACAATAAACATAGTAACTACCGAACAACCTACTGAACCAACAGACCATACAGCGTCATATGCTGAGGGGCGATACCAGGAGCGACTGTAAAGAGGACCTATGGCCGGTTAAAGTACAAATTGTAAATACATAAAAATACAAATTGGAACTTTAAAAATTATTTCAATATTTTATTTTTCGATTTAATTGTGTCGTATAATTCCATATTGTTTAAAATACTGGAGTTTTTAGATTTAGAATAAAGCAATATATGTATATTAACTATAAAATGTAGCCGCAGCGCGATGTGGAACTGTGCAACACAATTAAAATTCAAATAGACCAATTACTTCTTGTATAATGCATACATAGTGTTATGCTATTGTATAAATGATAAAGCTTTGTATTTAGGTAAGAATTTATTTAATTTTACGATTAATATTTTTTATATTTCTTTTAAACTATTTGCAAGTTGTATCTTTCAGATACACACAATCTTAAATGTGTCATTTTCTCATATATTCAAAAGCTTTACTTAGCATTTAGTGGTTACACACGTATATATATACGCATACCCACATAAATATTAATACATCGTACATATAAATACTTCTCAGAAGCAGTGTTTCATGTAGAATTAGTCTCAAACATTAATTAAGTTTGCTCACATGTACATAACGATAATAATGTAAAATTTTTGTTAAAATGTAGTTACACGTTTAAAGAAAATGACGTTGTAACATGGAGCACAATATTTTTTGTGTAGAATTATATTAAATACATTTATGTATATATTTTTAAATAAAACGACTATAAATTGCACCCATTTTAACTATTTATACCAATATTGCCACGTTGGTAGCATGCTTAACATAAATATAATTAAGTAGTTATCGGTAGACGCATTCGAAAAATATAGCAGGAATATACTTTCACTGGCTTAGGATACATAAACTTATTTACTTAAGTTCGTGTTTACTTTCGAAGCAGTCTGAAAGAGAGTACTCTTTTTATTTAAAAAAGAGAGTCACTCAATCAATAAAACCCATCAGGTACTGCATTGTAAATAAGCGCAATATGCGTCCAATATTTTCAGTAGTATCATAATCTATCACTGACTCGTTGTCATCCGGGGTATGCCAAACGGAAGGAAAGGGTGTCGGTATAATATGCAGAATTGGCACATCTCGCTGCAAAAAGGGTATATGATCGTCTTCAATGAAGGAATTGCGAAGTGAACTTTCTTCAAAATAACGATTGTGCCTACCATTTGACACACCACAGTTTTGGTAACATGACATCATTCCAGCATCTGACAGTCGGTTTTCTATATTCAGCAAAACAGAATACCAAGATTCAGTGTTGCTGTAGAAACTATAGAATTTAGGATCTGGAGCACCAATTAGATCCAATAATACCAACATATCGATACGGTCTAGTAGACCTTCAGATTCCCATCTCTTTGCTAAATTACGCGCCCCGTAGATAGAGTCAGTTGGTCCCCATTTCTCAAATGCTTCTTCGCCATCGAAAAATATAAGCATCAAACTGAGGTCCACATCACGAAAAGGTTTGAGTTCTGTGTCCAGCACCTTCGCTAAGTTTAATAACATCGAACATGGAACTGCCGAGTCCGTAGCTCCCAGAAACTCAACACCAGGCATGACTTTGCTGTCATAATGGCAAGATAATACCAGATAACGTTTAGCATTTGGATTAAGCGTAGCTATAATATTGTGAAAATGTAATTTTCCCATATTGGGTGTATTTTCGTGGAAGTCATCTAATTCCACGGACCAACCCAGGCTACTCAAGCTGTTTACGATATAGTTTCGTACTCGCTTGTGACCTGCAGTACCTACGACGCGTGGCACAAGTATATTACGTACTGCTTCACGTAAGTGATGTACATCCGACATTTGGCTAAGTGAAGAGAATTTATCCTCAGGTAATTCATTGATATTATACACTTCCTGTAATGATAGGAAATGGTAAACATAATTACAATCTTAAAAAATACACATTAGATATAATAAAGTTTAAAATACCCGTTTTCGTCCAACCACAAAAGTAATATCATTGTAATATTCTAGCCCCACTGCGCCAGCAACAAGTATTATGGCCAAAAAGTCATTTAATAAATTCATGTCTTTTTAGTTACTACTGATAATTTTTTATAATGCTTGAATATGTTTAAAAATGACACGAATACAACTCCGACTTTTACCCTCGAAGCACAAGTTTGTTTTAAAAGTAACAACTGTTTTCCATTGCCCTACAGAGAGGAAAAGCCAGGGCACCATGATGCATTTTTTGGGAGACAATCTGGCAATTTCCAACATATTTTAGAGGGTAACTTAGTGTCAAAATCAAAAAATAGTACAAGGTTGATTTTTCGTGTAATTAAATTTATACAGTTCTTTCATTTCTTACATAGTGGTTTAATTATTTTGGTATGACATTAACATATGTGGTCTCCACTTAACATTTTGATGTTAAGACATGAACATTGCCATGAATTATTGCTAGTGGAGATACTATGTTAACATATATTCTCCACTAGCTATAATTCATGGCAATGTTCATATCTTAACTGAAAAATGTTAAAGTGGAGACCATATGTTAATGTCATACCAAAAAAATTAAACATTACATAGTGTCTCAACTAGCTATAATTCATGGCAATGTTCATGTCTTAACATCAAAAGGTTGAGTGGAGACCCCATATGTTAATGTCATGCCAAAAAATTAAACATTATGTCAAGACAGCAGTTCTGCTAGAAACCCTAACATAAATTTGAAGTTTCACTTCATATTAACATGTCTATTTAAAAACGGAACAAGTTCAATTTAATAGAACCGAAATAATTAATTTAATAATTATTTATCGAGAATTTGAGTGTTTGTGCAATTACAAACTCTTTAATTTCTGATTGCAGTTTTTTTTAACTCTCTTAAAGCATTCAATGCGAGAACGCATCTCTGTTGTTTACTGTTCAAAACCAATGCATAAAATGAAATGTCTTAAGATAATTTGCCTACGTATATTTTGACAGCCATCAGCTACTCTACCATGAACAATATTTTTATTGCGTTGAGGTTTCTTGGTGAAGACAACAAAATTAAATTATATTTATTGTATTTATATATATTTATATAAAATTATATTTATATTAAATTATTTTGAATTACATTCGGTATTAAATTTTGCACAATTTGAACTCATAAAATTTCATGAGCCAAAAAAGCAAACAACAATTTGTTTCGGTAATCGACGCATCATTCAACTGCGCTATGCTATGCTATGTTTTGTTATGTTTGGGTAACTGAGCCATTATCTTTAAGCTTTGTTTTTCGAATACCCAGTTATGTGCTACAAATGTGAATAAATTAGACAGAACAGTTTTGTAATTTGCAAAATAAGGAGTTTGCTTCGATGTATATAAAATCTAGCATAGGGCTCATCAGGCTTTGTAGTAATACTATTCTAAGTATAATATAATTCATAAGCTGATAATTTATAGCAAACGGTGTATCTTAAATGGCAAATTTTTTACCGAATGAAAAAAAGCTTGTACAGTGCGAAATGTGAGTTCACTTCCAAACAAAAAGTAGACTTGCACTCAAAATTACATATGACGAAATTGGAGTAGGAAGAGCAAAAAAGGAATAATTATAATAAAAGAGGTTATAAACTTTATAGTATTTGTACTTAAAGCAGAAAGAAAAAATAGACTATGCATATGAAAGTGAAATAAAAAACAACAATAACAAATGCAATTTCGTAAGCGATAGAGAGAAAGATGTAATGAAATGGCACAACCGGTTTGGCCATATAAGCTTAACTACACTGAAGGAAATGGCAAATAAGAAGATTGTACGAGGTCTTACTGTAAATTATAGACAAAGTGATTAAAACTGCGAAACATGTGCTCAAAGCAAAATACATATGTGTGAAACCATTTTTATCATCAGAAACTCTGTCAGAAGAACTTCTTCAAATTATAATTATTCATAGTGATCTGTGTGGCCCCATGAATAAAAAATCGTTTTCGAAATACAATTATTTCGTCACATTTATAGACAATAAATCGTGATACATGCTAGTACGTTCTTTAAAAAACAAATCTGATTTGTTCAATGCATTTAAATCGTTTAAAATAAACGTGGAACGAGAAACCGAAAAGAAAATTAAAACGCTACGCAGCGACAGTGGACGTGAGTATTTGAACCAGGTGTTCGACAACTATTTACCTGAAAATGGTATCAAGAGACAAACAACTGTGCCATATACACCTCAATAAAATGGTGTCGCAGAAAGAGCCAACAGAACCTTAGTGGAAATGGCGAGAAGTATGCTGGTGTTTTCGGGATTAGATTAAGCATATTGAGCGGAAGCAATCATGACAGCTGCTTACATGCTTAGAACCACAAATTTCGTCCAAAGGGCAAAGAGATGACATTTGTTGGATATTCAGAGCAGTCGAAAGCCTATCGTTTAGTCGATAAAAGCACGAAGAAAATCGTCGTCAGCAGAGATGTCATATTTTTGGAAGACATAATGGAAAAAGCCAATGTAGAATTCATACATTTCGACATTATATTGCTTGAGCCGCAATAACAATCAGAAAATGGACCGTATCACAACCAACAAACAAAAGTTGAAGAAGGAGATGAAGCAGATGTTATAAGTGACTCGTTAGATGATTTGTCTGTCAATAATCCAAAAAGAGCGGGCGGAAGAGCAAGGATTATTAGGACGGGCAAGCCAGGACGTCCGGGAAAACGTTACAATACAATGAGTGCACTAAAAATGGTACAACAGAATATTGCTGTACCAGTGTCACTGACTGAAGCATTAAATGGCGAAAACAATCAACAATGGATGGAATCAATGGAGTACAAGGCACTAATTAAAAATTAAAATTGTTCGCTAGTCGAGCTCCCAGAAGGCCATAAGGCAATTCGATGTCGTTGGATTTGCAACTTAAAGAGAAACAAACATGGCGAACTGAGCGCTTTTAATCACGTTTAGTAGCAAAAGGCTGTAACCGGCAACAAGGTGTGAACTACAACGAAACATTTTCTCCCGTAGTTCGGTACGCTACTATCCGCATGATTATTGCATTGGCAGTTGAGTATGAGCTACATCTAGATCAGATGGATGTTTCTACAGCATACCTGAATGGCGAACTTAAAGACACGGTATACATGCGGCAACCCGAGGGTTTCATTAGAGATGAGCATCCTCATTATGTGCTAAAGCGACACACGCTCTATGGTTTGAAGCAAAGTGGCCACGAGTGGAACAAAAAACTGGACAGTATATTTACGCAGGATGGGATTTATACCAGGTGAGGCAGATCCATGTGTTTACACTAGAAATGGTGAAAATCAATACAATATTATTTCCGTATATGTTGATGATATTTTGTTCGCAAGCTTTTCTAGAAAGGAACTGCATAAAATTAAGACACAAATTGCTGACCATTTTGATGTGGTAAACGGTGGCGCCTTAACTCACTTTCTAACCTTGGAAGTCGATCGAGATGGCGCTACAGGTGCTGTAACTGTGTATCAAGGTGAAAATCTCTTAAACCAGTACGGCATGGAAAACCGAACGGACGTGTAATCACACGAGCTCCGCCCTTCAGACATTTATCGTTGCTTAAAACCAAATAACAAATTTTACAAATCCCGCGAAAGAGACGCTTAAACGAAAGTGCAAGTTTTCAGTAAAGTGTCTAGTTCTGTTTAGATAAACTAAATACTTACAATAACTAATTAATAATTTATTAAAAGTGATAAATAAACAATGAAACAAACAAAAAAAACTGTTATATATGAGTTAAAAGTTGAAAGAGACAAAAATAAAACAATCCCGGTTGTGTGTGGTGTTGCCACAGTGGACTCTGGCCATAATAAGTGATTAGAGTTACCACACCAAATTTTGTTTTCGAGATTTTTACATACTTTATAATAATAAATAAGATTAAAATATATCAAAAATAATAAAAAATTAAATTAAAATAAACTAATAAACAAAGTATAATCGGTAATCGCCATGAGTGTGCAGCGCTCTCCCCCGTGGGAGAGAACGAGATCCAGGAGCGAGTCAGAACAACCTATTAACACTAATGTTCGCTCTTCGTGGAGTGCACATGGCAAACCTCCAATAATGTCCTGCTCCAGTATAGTAGTGGATTGTGCGACAACTACAACAAATTCGTCAGCAACAACCACATCTGCCTTCTCTACGTACGGTACAACAACTACCTTCTCGACTACAACTGCGACATCAACATGTTCTTCTGCCTGTGTGCAAATTTCAACAAAAGGCGTGCAGGTAAGTCAACTGCAATCGCTACCAAAGAGAGCACGAACCTCACCCACGACAGATAAAGCGGAAAGCAAAAACAAATTTGCTGCTTTGACCGTTGATGATGACGAACTTGCTGAACCCTCACACAGTGGACAAGTTGATCAAAATGAGTCCGAAAAAGAAAAAAACAAATAGTCCGAAAAAAAAAGTTTAAACAAACCACACCCTATATACGTACAAGACGTAGAATGCATAGACATTAAAAAATTCGCTAACCGCTGTTGCAGACAGTAACTTTATATTTAAAATATTAACAAACAATGAAGTACGAGTTCAATGGAATGACTCGGAAACATACACAAAAATATTCCAAATGCTAAAGCAGAAAGGTACGAAGCTGTACACAATTAAACCCAAAAATGAAAGAGTTTCAAAGGCATTCTTCGCAATATGCACCCCTCCGCAGACCAAGAAGAAATTAAAAATGAGCTTGGTGAAAACGGTGACAAAGTTTTAAACATAACTAACATAACTAACATAACATGACCGCCCTATGCTCCGACTAGGAGCGATATTTGACTCTTTTATAATTATGTCTTCTAGTTAACTTTGTTAGCATAAGTATAGTTTTATTGTGTCAAATGTCATGGAATTAATAATAATAACATAACTCAACAGACAACAAAAAAAATCTACCACTGTTTAGCATGGAACTCGAAACAAATACTAACAAAGATATTTATAGCATTAACAAATTAATGCTTTGCATAGTAGTTTTTCAGGCACCTCATCATAAAAGAGAAGTCGCGCAATGCACTAAATGCCAAAAATACGGACATACAAAAAACTACTGTACAAGGGATCCAGTATGTGTGAAATACGCTGAAAAGCATCTAACAAGCGAATGTCAAAAAAAAAAATAACCAACGCAGCTGAAATCATACTGCACACTACAAAGGCTGCGAAATATGCAAAGCCATAAAAATTCAAAGGTTTCCATCTTTAAGCAGAAAGGATCCATTATTACTACAGACCAAAAATATGGATAGATCAGTAGTCAAACCAGGCGCAAGCTATGCCGAAGTTGCAGGGTCGTCAAATCAAAATAGAACTGAAGAAAATACAAAAAATTCAAACGATAGTGATATTAATGAACTTAAAGACATGGTGAAATCCCCAATCACTCGAATGACTAATATGATGAATATCATTACAATGCTACTAACAAGCTTAAATGCACGAAAGTAATAGTTTAATAATTGTAGCTTGGAATGCAAATGGCCTAACAAAACATTATCTTGAGTTGAAGCAATTTCTGTCTGACAGTTTCAGAAACACATTTTACAAACAAAAACTATTTAGTATTTCCTGGATATAAAATTTATGTGACAGATCATCCTGATGGTAAAGCTCGTGGTGGGACAGCTGTCATAATAAATTCACTATTAAGACATAATGAAAGGCAACCATATGCAACATCACATATTCAATCCACTACTGTGCAAATTGAGGATACAAGTGGGCCAATACTCATCTCCTCAGTTTACTGTCCCCTCAGACACCTAATTACGACGGATCAATATGATGAGAGATTCTGAATGCGAAACACACGGACTGGGAATCTAGGCTAACCAATAAAAAAGGACGAAATCTGATTAATGCTATAAACAAAAATAACTGCAAATTATTAAGCTCAGGTGAACCCACATACTGGCCAACAGATAGGAAAAAGATACCAGATCTAATCGACTTTAGCATAACAAAAAACATACAGTATAACCAATTAGAATTAAAGCTTGTTTTGAACTTTCTTCAGACCACTCTCCGATAATACTTAACTACAAAACTGACATCAAACCCATAGAACCAATAGCTAAAATGTTTAACCACAAAACAAACTGGAATGAGTATAGACAGTATATTGATAATCAACTGAATATGTCTATCACACTGAAAACACAATTATACATTGAACGTGCCATTATTCACTTCAACGAGATGGTCGCAGGAATCAAATCAAGCCAACAGCATACATTTAGAAGAAATAAACCTACAACGGATATTTTCATAAGAAAGCAAATTATTGAGAAGAGAAAGCTGAGAAATAGTTGGCAGCTAACTAGATCGCCTGAGGATAAACACAATTTAAATATAGCCTGCAAAAAACTCAAGAAAATATTAACTAAAAGACAAAATATAGAAGTTGAAAATTACCTAAAAAACTTGACGCCTACCCAGGATACGAACTACTCATTATGGAAATGTACAAAGAAATTAAAAACTCAGATAAGGTATCAGCCACCACTACGGAAAGATGACAACTCATGGGCTACTAGCAATGAAGAAAAAGCAACTGCATTGGCTAAATACTTTGAAAAAGTCCTATCAAATGACGAAGATAAATATATTGAAACACGCAATGACTTAAATATAGACATTACAACCAAAATTAAGAAAACAAACACAACAGAAATAATTAGTTGCATTAAAAAACGAATAAACCACAAAAAAGCATCAGGATACGATATGTTGACAGGAAAAGCTCTCGCTGAGCTACCTACTATAGGTTATAACTACTTAAGGAATGTTATCAACTCAATGTTCCGACTACAATTTTTTCCCAAAGTATGGAAAGTTGCTGAAATTATTGCACTACCGAAGCAGGGAAAGATGCTACAACTGCTTCGTCGTATAGACCAATTAGCCTTCTTCCCATAATCTCTAAAGTTGCCGAAAAACTATCCTAAAAACTAGATCCTTGACAATAAAAACATTATACCAAATCATCAATTCGGCTTCAGAAAACGACATTCAACAATTCAACAGATACACCGTATAACAAACAAAATTGAAACAGACATAGAATATAAGCGGTACTGCGTTGCTGTATTCTTGGACATTGCAAAAAGTGCATTTGACAAAGTATGGCATAAAGGACTGCTGCATAAACTGAAGACGATGCTGCCAGTTGACTACTATTTGATTGTTGGAAGTTAGCTTAGTGATCGTTACTTTTACGTCAAATATAATGAAGAGTGTTCGTCTATTCATCTTACAACAGCTGGAGTTCCTCAAGGGTGTGTTTTAGGACCACTGCTATATGTCATATTTACCTCAGATATACCACTTCCAAAAGAATTGAATACCACGATTGCTATCTTTGTTGACGACACAATCCTCTTAACATCTGACAAAAATTTAAATACAGCGACTGCAAATCTGCAGATATCCACTGAGAATGTTAAGGAATGGTTTGATAAATGTTGCTTGAAAATTAATGAACATAAGAATGTACAAACAATGTTTACAACAAAAACAAAATTTAACCCAATGCGTATTAAAATAAACAATAAAGATATAAAAATAGGGTCTACAACTAAATACCTTGGTATACACATGGACTCAAAGCTAAATTGGCACTACTGCATCAAACAAAAAACGAAAAGAAAAATATAGGCAACTATATTGGTTAATGGGTAAGCAAGCTAAACTCACAATTAACAACAACTTGCTGTAATAAAGCCAATTTGGACGTACGGACTCCAATTATGGGGAACGGCACAGCGGTCACACATACAAAAAATTCAAAGACAGCAATCTAGCATATTAAGAGTTATCATAAAGTCTGGTTGGTACAAAACAAATGAAGATATACACCGCAAACTAAATATGACAAGAATTGACGAAGAAATAAAAAAGATATCCACAAAACACTACGATACACTGCATGAGCATAATCACGAAGAAATAAACGAGTTGCTACATCTAGAAGAAACCACCATGCGCCGTTTAAAGGGAACTCGGCCAAACGACCTAATGAACTAGGAAATCCAGACTACACATATTAGTAATAGTATTATAAATGTAAATGTAAATAATTATTATAAACATAAATTTTATTATAATTGATCATAAATTGTTATAATATAATTATAGTAAATTATTATAATTAATGTAAATCATTTTTGTTGTATCACTTCTTGGCACTGGCCAAAATGTGTTTTTTTATATTAATTTCCAAACAAATTGTCAAATCATGTACTAGGTGTCAATATAATGGTGACAGATGTATGAAAAAAAGTGAAATTTAAAAAAAATGGAAAACTGCACTAAAGCTTCAACACCGTTGCCACCAAATTTACAAAGTAAGTTGCAAGAACGAGTCTTGGAGAAAGGTAGATGCAACCAAATGCCAGTCTATGGTTGATGCTGTCATGTATTTAGGTTTACTACCAACACCAGACAATCGGTCACAAAACTAGCTCAACGTAACATAGACCCACATAGCGAGCACGAGGCAGCGTTAAAATACATTTTACGCTACCTACAGAAAACTGCATCATATAAGTTACGCTCCCAAAAGTCACAAATACCAGTCGAAGGATATGTAGATGCCGACTGGGCAGGTGATGATACCGACAGAAAATCATATACTGGATATGCATTTCGTCGCAGCGAACTGTGTTTTTCCGGTGCAATCGCAAAAGCAAAGCATCGTTGCTCTTCGCAGCACTGAGGCTGAATATGTCAGCTTATCTACAGCAGCTAAAGAAGCCGAATATCTCCGAAAACTACTGGGTGAAATAGGGTGTGAAATGAGTAATCCGATGATGATCCACAGCGATAACCGGAGTGTGCAACATCTTGTTCCAAATCCCACATACCACGCGACGAATAAACATATCGATGTACTCGTACCATCATATACGAGATATGTACAACGCTAACAAATAAGACTTAAATTATGTATGTACAAGTGATATGATTACCGATATATTAACTAAAAACTTACAAAAAATAAAACATGTAGAATTTGTAAAAGAAATGGGTATTTACTAATTATGGAATGTAAACTTGTGAATTATTTTTTTTTTTGTATGTTTTTATTTAAATTAAAATGTATTTAGAATAATTATTTTGTTATACGTTTAAAACAGATATATCCTGCGTTGAGGAGAAGTATTAAAATACAACACATGATATTTCTCAGTGTACATAAGGGTGACCGCAAAAAATCGATGTCGGAACTTCGTTCGTCTGGACCCCACAAAACGATTCCCCTTTCCAGATATTGAGATAGCCGAAATTTGAGCTCGATTAAACGACGTTACTCAAAGTTTGAAAAAATCCATATTTTTCTCAAAAAAGCTGACATATGGAGCTATAACTCCAGAACGGTAAATAATAAAAACCCGTTTAATATCCCAAAAGAGAGCTAATTCAAAATTTATATTCTGTACATAATTGCTGTTATTTTAAGTCAAACCGAGTTACAACAGCCTTTAGCCCCAAAAACGTGACCTGGTACCAGTAGGGATGGTGATTTTACTTCAGCGTACAATCGACTTTTTATTTATTCAGTTTAGTTTCTAAAGTGCCTTTGAGCTGGTTAGATCTAACAATTATCTAGCAAAGATATTTTAAGGTTTTTTTAACTTTCCAAGTGTGTGTTATTGTTTTTATAATTATTATTTTAAAAGACATTTGAAAACAGTTTATTGAAATTAAAGTTTGTAATATATTTGTTTCATTTTTCAAGTTAACTGTTATTTATCTATTGGACTCTAAAATGGCATCCACATCAGGTGTACAAAGCCGGACAAAGGATAAAATATTTCTTGTGGGCTATGCCACTCACCAGATCACCGGTTGTAAAATACCCTCAAATCGTCAAGTTTTGTGTGCTTTATTTTATAATTTACGTATTGTGAAATTAACTGTAAGAGAATCAGCCAAACTTACCGTACGAGAAGTGTTCATTTTTTGGGAGAAAGTTCGAATCCCGACTAAACATGAGCAAGATGCAATTACAAAGCTGGAAAACTTTACGCTGAGTGGAGAACTCTTCAAAAAGACCGGAAGAAAACATCGGAAACGGCCAAGAACAAATTTAAACAGTTTCTTGAAAAGTTGGATGATCTTTTTGATATTGCTCATCAAGATGCCTTGGCTCTGATGAAATCGGAAGAAGATAAGGTTTTTCTCTTGAAACAGAGGCAAAAGGGCCGCCCAGGTTCCATGACTGGAGTGGATCTCAAGTTGTCTCGAGCTGAAGAAATCAAGGCGCAAAAGGAACTTGCAAAAATGAACCGACAAATCCAAGAAGAAACTTTTGATATTGGTGAGTTTTTTTTCTTTATGATTGATTTTTTTTAAATAATACCTATTGATAATTAGATGTAGGTAATTTAGTATCTTTGTATTATTACTATTCTGCTTAAACGACAAGTTTTTAAAGTCTTTTTATCTTTTTATTTTGTTGCTTCTTAGAGACGGATGATGAAGACAAGTCCGAAGAAGGAGAAGAAGACACTGAAGAGGACAGGACCTACCAGGAACTTGAGAGCTTGAGGGAAATGGACATCCTTGAAGAAGCTGCAGAAGATCCAGGACCACCTAAGAGCAAGAGGAGAAAAGATTCATTTGCAAGGGGTGTTACAGAGATATTAAACATGAAATTGTCCATCTTGTTAGATCGATGTAAGGTATCCGACAGAAATGCCACGAGAATTTTAATAGCTACTCTAGAAGCAATAAAACCTTGACCCTCTTAAGTACAAAGTCTCGAAAACTTCATTGCATTATAGAAGGAAAAAGTTCAGAGAACAATACGCAAAAAAAAATGTTAGCTAGTCTAAACATTCCTGAAAAAGAGACCGTGGTTGTCCATTGGGACACTAAACTTTTACCGGGTGTTTTAAAAATGAACAATGTGAGCGAATAGCTATTGCTATTTCATTTGGCGAAAAGGAACAGCTGCTGGGAGTTCCTGCAACAGCAAACAGCTCTGGAAAGGAGCAAGCCGTAGCCGTATATGAATGCCTTCATAAATGGGGTCTTCCCAACATCGTCAAGGCGATGTGCTTCGACACTACAGCATCCAACACGGGAAGACTCAAAGGAGCATGCGTCATATTGGAGCAAATGTTAGGAAGAGAATTGTTATACCTAGCTTGCCGCACCATATCTTGGAAATTCTGTTAAGATATTCGACACAAAAATGGCATCAACCACTGGACCTCATCCAGACATTTTCAAGAGATTCCTCACTGCGTGGCCCAAGATAGACAAAGGAAAATACGATACAGGTATCAGTGACAATCTAATACAAAAGCAGCTAACTCCAGAAGAAATTGCAAATGGAACTGCTGAATTCAAGACCAAATTAACTGAGAGCCACCCCAGAGATGACTACAAGGAGCTATTGCAGTTGGTTCTCGTGTTTGTTGGATCACTAGACGGCAATGTTGTGGGTTTTAGAACTCCAAGAGCCATTCATCACGCCAGGTGGATGGCAAAGGCTTAAAAATGTTCATTTTTCGTCGTCAATTTAAGATGTCTAAAGAAGAAGAAAGTTCTGTGCGTGCCATTTCTGTTTTCCTAGTTAAAATTTATTGTAAAGCTTGGTTTAATGCTCCAAAAGCTCATCTTGCACCAAAGCAAGATTTAGGTATTTTGCACAGTCTGTTAGACTATAAAGAATGTGACAACGACATTGCAGAAATAGCCCTGACCAAATTTTCGAACCATTTGTGGTATTTGAATGCAAAGTTGGTGGGATTATCGTTTTTTGATCCCACCATTACAGACGATGAAAAGTTGTTAATGGCTAATAAATTGCTCAGTAGCACAGATGAACCATCAGAGCACGCTAGGGTTGTAAATCCAAAAGTTCGGAGAGAAAAATTAAAAGAGGTAGTTGATGGAGGATTGGTAAATTTACTTACCAAAGAAACGTTTACATTCTTTGACCGATTAAATATAAAAACTGATTTCCTAAGACAATATCCAAACACATGGCCTCAAAATAATGACTTCCAAGAAGGATTGAAAATTGTCAAAAAATTAAAAGTAGTTAATGATATGGCTGAGCGTGGTGTAAAATTAATAACCGATTTCAACAACCTTCTGACAAAAGATGAAGACCAAAAGCAATATGTCCTGCAAGTTGTAAGCAAATGCCGAGCAATATATCCTGACGTTTCAAAAACTACTTTAACAAAAGCTCTAAAATAGATAAGATAACTATGTAAAATTATCAACTCATGTAGGTAGTACGTCTGTTTCTTTTCTGTGTCTGTTTTGTATGTATTATATACCTGATTTTTATATTTAAAAATAAAAAATGACATTAGACTTATCAGTATTACTTGTTTTTTTTTATTATATTTCTACTTTTAACTCAACAATATACAAAAAAAATCAAAATTTACCACTTAATAACAAAATATACGAAGTATGCTACTACTGGTACCAGGTCACGTTTTTGGGGCTAAAGGCTGTTGTAACTCGGTTTGACTTAAAATAACAGCAATTATGTACAGAATATAAATTTTGAAGAACAAAATTAGCTCTCTTTTGGGATATTAAACGGGTTTTTATTATTTACTTATAGCTTATTATTGGAGTTATAGCTCCATATGTCAGCTTTTTTGAGAAAAATATGGATTTTTTCAAACTTTGAGCGACGAGCGGCACGGGTTAACGTCGTTTAATCGAGCTCAAATTTCGGCTATCTCAATATCTGGAAAGGGGAATCGTTTTGTGGGGTCCAGACGAACGAAGTTCCGACATTTTTTTCCCCCCTCTATGAGATCCGGTCACTCTAGTGTACATATACAATACAGTAAATTATGCCTACATTACTTCTTAAATTTAAGTTTGTCTTTCTTCTTAATAAAGCAGTTCTATAGATAAGACGTGTGTCGTTTTTTATCTTCCAACAGTTTTTAGCTTTCACCTCTTTTGAAACGATCAAAATACAATAAATAACGAACATACTCACAATGCATAGAACAATTTTATTCTCCTTCTATACACTCTGTGCTTCAACGTGTGTATGTATCAAAAATAATAAAAACAACAATTGCCCAAAGTGGTTTACAAACATTTTTAGTTCTGCGTATTTACGTCACAGCAGCCTGGTTATAAAACGAAATGTCAAACTAGGATACATTTTGTAAACAAAAAACGTGAACATTACTGCGAAATATTAAAAATAGCAAGATTTATTAGTTTATAAGAAACGTTTTCCGACGAAATAAATACGAGAACATATTACAAATATATTGACGAAAATCTTTAGATTAAATTTTAATAATTTCTATTGGAAAACCGACCATCATAAATGCTTAATTGAAGAAATAAGCTGTGAAAACAGCTATGTATTTATAATTTTTTGTGCTGCTGTGACGTCAGAACCTGTCAAACTCAGAGAGAAAATAATAACGGACCTGCGCAATGCTTAATCTTCTTATCTATCATTCTTGCGTATGTATGCTGAAACGACATGCAATTGTATGAGTTGGGGACCACTGATTAAAAACAGTATTCAAAATTAGTTTTAAATGGAAGAATCTACGCATCGCAATTTGTATTAATTGTTTTGCAAATTGTTGTTAATTACATTTTTTTTAAATGCAAATATATGTATGTATAAATTAGTTTAGAGAAGTTTAGTATTAAGTACCTTCTAAAAAATTATACTTTTACTGGTATGTTATGAGAGAATCCTTTAATTTTATTTTTTATTTTATTACAGTGGATTCTCTATTATTTGTATATATGTACATTTAGCAGAAAAAGTCTACGTACAACATATGAAATCAAAAAATTTAAGTTATTTATGCAACATCGGGATGATTTTTCAAAATTTTGTGATGCAGTATCATAGTCTTTAGGTTTGTTGTATATTTGCAAAAAAAAAAAAAAAAAAATTTGCAAAAAGAACAACAAACAAAAAATAACTGAACTTAAATCCAAAAAGAGCGAATTTCAATGCAGAAAAAGTCTACGTACAAAAAGCATAAAGGTACTTATTGTGACAACTAAACACAATTCCTCCAAAATAGCAAGGCTGTTACTTTAGCAGTGACATTCTTTTTGCTAAATACTTGGAAATTTTAAGAAAAAAATCAATTTCAAATATTTTTTTGGATGGAAGCTAAACGAAACGAAAGCAACGTTAGCGAACAAAAAGACTGGTAAATTAACCTCAAAACCACGCTGTGGTCGTCCATCATTATTAAGTACCAGGGAAACCCAGTGTCTTATAAGGCAAGTAGAAATCAATCCACGACTAACAGCAGTGGAACTAGCAAAGGATGTGGAGAAGAAGCACACACAAAAATTATGTGCCGATACTGTCCGAAAAATTAAAAAAAACACCACTACCATGGCCGGAAAACTTCTGGAAGCAGGTAATGTTTTCTGACGAAAGCAAATTTTCCATGTTTGGCTTTAAAGGACCTAAGATAGTCTGGCGGAGACCCGGTGTAGCTTTTCATAAAAATCATTTAACTGGTAGAGTTATACACGCATTTGGAGGAATGATGATCTGGAGTGCATGGCAGCTTCAGAAATCGGCAAATTTGAGTTTATTCAAAACAAAACGGACTACCTAAATATCTTGAAACCGAAGACCAGTGCAAAAAATCTTTCCTTAGAGCATACAGCAGAGGTTGTGGTACTTTGCCTCCTCCATAATGCAAAAAATCTTTCCTTAGAGCATACAGCAAAGGTTGTGAAGCTTTGCCTGCTCCATAATGCACCCCATCAGTTGCGCACGCCCCCGAAATCACCCGACTTAAATCCGATTGAACATTTGTGGGATTTACTAGAACGGCGCATTAGAAATCACCACATTTCCTCGAATGCTATGCATTAGTACCACAGAGACCGCAAAATGTGTCCAATCAACGCCGAAATGTTTAAAAGAGGTGGTTAAGAGAAAGGGTTACCCAACCAGTTATTCAGTATTAGGTGCATTCGATTCGCACTCTATGGACGATAGGACAGACATTTGTATGGAAAAGATATCGAGTAAATTTTACTCGGATTAAACAAGCGAATTTTTCCATCCTCGATAGAAAAGTGCTTCCAAATTGAAAATTGCTTGAAAACCAACGAGATTAAAAATTACCCAGACAAATTCCCTGGGATTTTTTATAATTTAGTTGTTTAAATTTAAAGAAAACAAAAATTAATCTTTGGATTTTGTTTTTTTATTTTAAATACTATTATTCTGTTGATTTAAATTATAGTCAGATGATTAGTTTGCATAAAAAATATAAAGAAAGTAAATGTTTAAAAAATAGTAGACACATTGCTGCCAAGTATACCACTTAGTGCTGTTTTATTTTCACAACTCGTTACGAGCTTGATACTAGTGATGAATCGAACGCGCCTAATATCATACATAAAAAATTCTCGTGTCACGGTGTTTGTGGTCGAACTCCTCCGAAACGACTCGACCGATTTTTATGAAATTTTTTGTGTATATTTCGTAGGTATGAGAATAAGATATAAAGTATTTTTCACTCTCCTACCCCCACCGGGTGGGGCACCTCCCATACTACCCTAATTTTGTTTGGTTTCTATCTCTGAAACCTTCTCCCTACAGCACGGATTTAAAACGAAGTCATATGCAATCAATTCGGCTTTACTGTAAAAAAATGAGCGGGATCAATGAAGGGGGCGGGGTTCCTCCCATACAAAAAATGTCCTACACTCAATTGCTCTTCGAAATTAATATTGATTTTCTTCATTTCTATTTCTACTTTTAATAAAAAATATATTACTTTTTTCTCTTTACATTTAATATTTAAGAGGTCAAACAATGAATATCTCAGTTACGCTAACGAAATATTTTGAATTGAGATTATTAATGGTTGGTGTTTTCTTATTTTTAACGGCGGACATCGTCTACAGAGCTCCATTAATCCTTCTGTCATTTATCCCTTCCCCACTGTTACCTCACCACTAGAATGATGCAGTGTGGTGGCCACGGCTAGCTCACCGCAATGGTCGTGGTCCTTAACCCGCCACACTGCATCGGGTGGGACAACACTACAAAAAAAATTTCAACTCACATTTTTGCCTAGCATCCCCCTCTACGACGACAAGCGAGCCCGCCCCATATTGTCCGCCTTAGCCTAGCATTTTCAACATAAAATTAAACACACTAAACATTCTACTTGTACTTAAATAAATAACATATGTATATATACACGTATACTTAATAATACCTACATACACGTGAATACTTAATAATACCTATGTATACACGCGTATACTTAACAAATATATACTTATCTCTAGGGGGCGGGCGGCAGCCTCCTTTTCCTCCGATGCTCGAATGGGGTGGGCCGGAACAATCAGTTATCCCTCTTATGGGATGGGCCGGAAACAAGCGGTTATGGATCTATTCAGCACACTCAATAATCAAGGTAAACTTTCTAACGCCAACTCTTTAAACTAAACTAACACTTTAAATTGATTCAAAATTTTAACGTTTATTTTCTACACAAGTACATTGTAATTGAATTCAAAAATTTTTGGAATCTTTCACACGTTAAATATATCCGAATAAATAACAGGACCACGGACGAGACGAGAGACTATCCATACAAAATCCGACACGAAATGCAAATAAAAAAAAATCTTAATTTTTTTGCTCCAAAAATCCTCCACAGTCAAACACAAAATTCAAACGCGCGCGGCAACCAAAAATTTTCGACACAACTTCCTTCCTAAACACTTAACACCTTATCGCCCGTTTTTTCTCTACCACTGCCTTATATGATTTTTTTTTTCTCTCTCCTGAAACCGTATCTTTTTCATTTCCTCGGCCTCTTCCGCTATTCCATCAGTGACCGCTCCAGCGGTCGAAGCGGTCAGTCACCTTTCTTTAGAATTTCTACTATTCTGAGGCAGCGCCATCTGTACCTCAGAATCGTCTGGTAGGTTTCAGCCTGGCCGCATTCACCAGCAAAGCGGACAAGTGGAAGGAATAAAAGAAGGAGAGAAACAAAACAAACATACAGACGGCAGACGCCAAAAACAACGATCGCAACACCACATATCCATTTGATCTTCATCAAAGAATGGACCGTCATCATAGTCGGGCTCGGGAAAACCATTTTCCCACGGCGCAACGCCAAGCACGATTCTCACGTATTTGCTCGATATCTATGTACGTGGAATCTATCCTCAACGGCGAATAATTTGTGCCCACTGTCGACGTACTTGAGGTAACAGCTGCATCCGAAATTGGGCTAAAAAAATTCCTGGAACAGAACTGCGACATATGTACAGCAACAGCACACTTTCCGTTTCTAATTTAATATTTCACTTTCGATTTATACTTACGTTCGATTTCTTTGATAATTTATACGGCAGAACAACGCTAGTTTTTTTATATTCTTTTTGAAAATTATTGTTAATTTTTCCTTTTATTTATATTTTGAACATAGACTTTTTCTGCATTGAATTTCGCTCTTTTTGGATTAAGTTCAGTTATTTTTTGTTTGTTGTTGTTTTCATCAAATTTCTTTTGCAAACATACAACAAACCTAAAAGACAATGATACTGCATCACAAAATTTTTAAAAATCATCCCGATATTGCCTACATAACTTCAATTTGTTGTTTTCATATGATGTACGTTGACTTTTTCTGCTAAGTGTATATATTTTCTTTTTATATGAAGTTGATACTTAATATTTTTTACACAACTGTGCAATGCTATGCAAATATAGGTATGCCCAAGGTGAATTTACTTACATGGTGGCTGTAAAGTGAATTTCGTACCTCCTGAGTTGTCAAACAGAAGCAATCTCCGATTAGCTATTGTTCAAAATAAACGAAATTGAGAGGAATGGAGAATTGCATAAGAGCTGCTTAAAGTTGTACACAATTTATATAAAATATATTTAATAGTTAAATAGATAGAAATTTCTTCATAATATTCAAACTTCACAAAAATAACAATTAAACATTACTTATTCACTCAAATCAAAACTCACTCTATTTGCAATTGTTTGCATATTTGTTTTGATCTCATTTTCTATAATTTCAATTTTGACACCTACTGAGGGAAAATTGTTCAAACAGGTTCTATAATGTGTACCTTACTTAAGGTTGCTGTTATGCCAGGCTCATTTAAGTTTGTAGCTAACTTTACGCCATGCAAAAAAAACTTAAAAATTAAATAATTACTTAAATTTAAAATTATTTGGGGACATATTTGGTTTGGTATGTAAAAATATACATATGTATTTATATGACCCCACAAACGCACATATGTATGCCGTAATTGAGATAGTTTAAATGATGATTAACAAACTCTAGCTTGTCAAATTTTGATATGTAGCATTCTCCTGGAACACAGACCAAAACAATACCCATATCACGTGTCAGAGGAAGCAAGATACAGTTTAATTATACATATGTACATAGTAACACTATGCATGCAGTAGTCAAAGCCGCCGGCGGGATTCTAATATGTTCCTAAAGCATTAGGAATCGTTGAGCTCAGATATGAATTCATCTTTGCCTAGTGAGGTCTGGGTGTGGCTTTACCACACGATTATTTCTATACGCCACCTTGACACGAAAAAAAGATCGACCCGAGTAATATAAGAAACACTAGGTTATGAAAAGTTCCTTTAAATATCTACGAATTCAAAACAAGTGTTTGAAGTGCATTGGAAAATATTTCGAAATGCTAGCCACGTACCACTTCTTTAGTTTAGAATTTGTTGTTTCACTTACCAAATCAGTGATTTCGATACAAGCACCCAAGTTATAAATATACTTCCTTTTGGGAAGTACTTTAGTAATTACACTTCCACATCTTTCCAAAACCCACGCGCAACTACGAAAATGATCACTAACTTTCAAAAAGAATTTCATACTGAGTACAATCTCACAATTTGTATAATAAAAAATGAAACTCAACTATTAAACGACTAGATGAAATGTCAATTACGCAAGCCACACAAAATCCGGCAATTTTTTGAAGTATAATTAGGTTTAAGTTTCCATTAATTTGAATACGTTTACAATACGAAAACTGTGGATAAAAAATCATGAATATATATACATATATGTATATATATATATGTACTAATGTATACATGAATACAATCGCTTTTATTTACAATATTAAAATACAATTATAATTATATAGGAGCACTAGACTAAAAACTCACGATGCAATATTTAACATATATATATATATATATATATATATATATATATATATATATATATTATATATATATATATATATATGTATATATATATATATATATATATATATATATATATATACTTATATATATATATAATTTATATATATAAAACAAATTCAAATATTTCTTAATCTATTTTGTTGTTGGTTTCCATTGCACTACTAAAATAAGCACGATAAATGTACAAACCTAGTGCTAAATGCAGTGACACAATCGCTCCCACAGCAGAATATATGTTACTTTTCACTTCCGAGAGGGTGAAGAAGTTATTCAGCACCAGCGTATTAAGAAAGAAAAATGTAGCCACCGGCAAAAACACAATAAGTGAGCAATAGAAAAGTACAATTTTGAATGAACCATAATCATTGGCCTCCTAAATAGGAAAAACAAATACATTAATCACATAGAATAAATTTAAAAGCACAATATATAAGTATGTACATATCTACTACTAATGTACTCAATTTCTTTCTTATTAACGCACATTTGAATGGTTATGGTTAGTTTTTGTAGTGCTTTTTGTTGCTTTTTTATTTCCCATTTTTAGTTATATTATTATTTATGACAAACTAAAATCTACCAATTTTAACAAAAGTGAAAACCGGGTAACAAAAAAAAAACAAACAAGCTGCAATATGTCACATGATCTGATTTTCGCAAACTTAAGATACCATTTCGAATTTATTCTCGAATTTTATACAAAACTAAGTAATTTACACGAAGCCTTGCATGTAACAGTAAGTCAAGTTTATCCTCTTATAATAGGAGTAAAATCCAATTTTCTAATGCATGTGCTGTATTCCGTTGGGCTTAAACAAGCGGAGAATACAGAGAAAAGAATCTTAAACGTCAAACGACAAAGCAGCGAAATAAAGCAGATGGACGTTGTACATGAATCCACTGCAAATCGTGCTGAATCCACTCAAAATCGTGGTGTGTTCGCTTCGGAAGCTGGCAGCGGAAAAGAGTTTCTTTTCTCTGTGTTCTCTGCGCTAGCATCGAAAAAGACTTTCCTTTCTCTGTGTTCTCTGTAAAGAAGTATTCCCGAGTAATCACTAGTATATACCAATTAAACTTGTTTTTTTTTGCGAGTGGCAGATTTTCTGTTATACATATTTTGGTTTTGACAACTTGCTCAGCTGATTGCAAAAATATAAAGTGACTATTTTTTAGAAGAGGCTTTTCGATTGATTTTTTGGAGTAAAATATGGAAATAAAAAAAGTAAGTTTTAAAAATTTTAAGCGCCATATGTAAAACTGTAATAAAACTGTTATATGAAGCGGGTAAAGTTTGCATAAAGGCCCGGCTAGTCTTCGTGTGCAGAAGAAGTAGAGCGTCTGTCAAAACAATCATTTTGCCTGCTTGAACAAAATTGTCAATCTCTTGTAGAATAAACGATAAAAAATTGAATTAAAAAAAAAATTACATGCGCTACTCTACCAACTACAACAACAAGTCATGAAAATTCCGAATTCTGAAGAAACACATCTAAATTATAAAAATTGCGAAGAAATGTAAAATTAAAGGGAAATTCGTTCATAAAAATTCCGAACTCGGAAGAAACATATGTAAATTCTAGTATCTAAGCAAACCCATGTTGGTCCTGCTTTGTAAAATTAAATAAATTAGAAATAGATTGATAAATAAAATATATAATAATTACGACCATTCGCTTCTGCTCTTGCTTCTTAATGCCACGTTCCCACGGCGCTTGAATTACGTAATTCGGCTCTCATTCGCAATTCGCGGCTGAATTATGTTGCGAATTAAGTATTTTGCCCAGCTGAAATACCTCTTTCAAAAGAAATTCAGTTTGAATTACCAATCGAATTACGTACAAATCGGTGTCTAATGTTCATCGAAATATATCGAAATCAGTACTAATGAAAAGAAAGTCGAGTACCTGTCAATAAGAAAGCGAACATTTTTTAATAAAGAGCTAGCTTCAAGTTGGCAATTTATGGCTTGCAATATTTCATGCCATAAATTACCAACATGATGTGTTGCAATCAGTTATTATTTTGTTTGTTTGACAGCTATTTTTTCTTCTATTCGTGACGATCACAGTGGCAGCATCGTCGAACATTTCAGTTTTACCGCGTCTATTAAATTTATTTAAACGCTAAAATGAATGGAGATTGTGGATTTCCCTTCTTTGTAAAAAAGGATTCCCCCAGAAATCTCGACTTCTTTCTTTTTCACTCCTAATCGTATAAATCAAAGAATTTTTCAACTGCGGGCAAGCGAAATAGATAGCTTGACGACATTTTCAAAATGATGATGACGTAATATGGCAATGCCCACCAATAAAATATTGCCAACCTTTGCAATGAAATTTGACAGTTGTTATGCCATCAAAAATTGCCCGAGGAGACTTGGGATAATTTTCAAATTCCTTAATCATCATCATCATAATTGGCGTACAACCATTTCTGAGCATTTCCGAGTTATTAGCCTTCGCCAGTTGTCCCTGCTTCGCGCACGCTGGCGCCAATTTGAAACACCAAGTGCAGCCAGGTCCTCTTGAACCTGGTCCTTCCAACGTAGTGGTGGTCTCCCGCTCCTGCGTCCGCCACCCGGCGGCATCGATTCAACCACTTTTTTCGCCGGAGCACTTTCATCCATTCGCACAACATGTCCCAGCCAGCGCAGCCGCTGTGTTTTAATGCGCTGAACTATATCAATGTCGGCGTACAGCTCATACAGCTCGTTGTTCCATCTGATTCGATACTCTCCGTTGACGCATATAGGACCGTAGATTCTTCGAAGAATTTTTCTCTCGAACGCCCCCAAAGCTCGTTCATCGTTGTTTGTCATCGTCCAGGTTTCGGCACCATACAGCAGGACGGGAAGGATGAGGGCTTTGTAGAGCGTAATTTTTGTTCGTCGAGAAAGGGCTCTGCTTCTCAATTGCCTACTGAGCCCAAAGTAACACCTGTTGGCAAGAGTGATTCTTCGCTTGATCTCCTTGCTGACATCGTTCGTGGTGTTGATGCTGGTTCCCAGATAAACGAAGTCCTTCACAACTTCAAAGTTGTAGTCGCCAACAGTGACGTGGTGTCCAAGACGCTGAGACTCTTTGTGTGTTGACACCAAGTGCTTCGTTTTGCCCTTGTTTACCGCTAAACCCACTCGCCTGGCTTCTCCCTCCAAGCCGGAGAATGCAGCACGCACGGCGCGGCTGTTATGGCCAATGACGTCAATATCATCAGCGTACGCCAGTAACATGACACTCTTGTGGAAGATAGTGCCTGTGCGATCTAGATTTGCTGCGCGTATGATTTTTTCCAACATGCCGTCGATCACAACGTGATCAATTTGGTTCCTGGTTTTATGATCAGGCGACAGCCAGGTGGCTTTATGAATATCGGGATGTTGGAATCTAGTACTACTTACTACCATGTTCCGTGCTGCGGCGAAGTCGATCAGCCTCAAACCGTTTTCTGATGACTGGCTGAACTTACCGACGGTTGGTTTAAAAATGTTTTCTTTGCCCACCTTGGCGTTGAAGTCACCTAGCACAAATTTTACATCGTGGCGGGGGCATTGATCGAAGGTTTTTTCTAGTTGATCGTCGAAGTCCATGTCCCGTCCATCGCATCGCCTGGAATGCAGTGACGTCAGCTTTATATTTTTGGAGGAAATTCCTTCAAGAGACAAAAATATGCTTCGTCTTACTATTGCTTCTCCAGAAGAAGCAGTTGGAGCTAATGGAGCAGTTAAATGCACTTTACTGGCTATTTATTCTGCAGCCACGGAGCTCCCATAAATAAACCAGAGCCCGCTCACACGTCTAGTACCATTTATTTGCATTCTTTCTTCCTGTTGGACAAAAGAAAGAAAAAAAAACAACATATTTTCCATTAAATGCTTCATATTTTTCATTTTAATTCACATTTTTCTTCCATAATTACAACAAAGCACCAAAATATGCAAACAAATATTTCAAAATTTTTATATTCAATGCAAAAAGCACAACTGTCGGAATCAATTACGAATGTGTCGTGTAAACAGTATTTCACATTCGTAATTCACAGCGAATTACGTAAATAGGAAATAGCACTGGCGCAGTCGATACGGAATTGGTGAAATAAAGTGCAAAAGTGAAGTGAAACATTTTAAGTTAAGATCAAATATCAAAGTTTTATATTGTATCGAACAATATTTGTTACATTTTAAAAAAACATCAAAACTTTCGTGGCGCAAATTGCTTTTTATCGCAAAAAGAAAATTTGATACTATATAGAACAGTAGTAGTGGCTATACAACCACGGGAGTTCTAAAGTGGCCCCGACACGATACTGCATTGCTTACATCAAACTCATATGTGTGTGCAGTATCTTTGCACCGACACGTTACTGCATACTCTTCAATCATTCATTTTTCATTTATTCGTTTACTCTTTCGGTGTGCGGACGACAATGTCAGATGCGGGTAAAATAATTTTGACTGCGGTTGTAGTTGTTGAAAAACAAAAGTAACGAAAAAAAAGAATTTGGATGGAAAATTGGTACCGAAAAAGGAATGAGTTTACTCATCAAAATTTATTTTTAAATTCAATAAATTCTATGAGAAATGTTTTTCTCCGCTTTCCGCCAAGACGTCCGCCTGCTATGAAATTCTGCTTCGAATGACGTATTGACTGAACACACCGCATGCAGTAAGCAAAATCCAAATCATTCGGATTTTGCTTACTGCATGGCTTCAGTCATTGTATGTGAGACGCATACATAGCTATTTCACTAATCCATTTTTACGATTCTGTACATCATGCAGTATCGTGTCGGGGCCGCTTAACTCTTCAATTCTGTGAACCACATGCTCGACACAATCAAAAAGTCAATGCAACTCATCTTTAACAGCACAAACAATCAACTCAATCACAGCAATATACTTCGTCAAAGCTTAGCCCAAGTCAACGGAACTTATCTCTAACAACAGAAACATACTCGAGTCAACTCCAGCAGCGCATTTCACATAGCTCCGTTCCAAAATACCATGAACTATTTTAATTGCATTTGTGCATACTAACTTTATATATAACTTAATAACTCGAGTCAACTCCAGCAGCGCATTTCACATAGCTCCGTTCCAAAATACCATGAACTATTTTAATTGCATTTGTGCATACTAACTTTATATATAACTTAATAATATAAAATAAAGAAGTGGTAAAGGAATTCAAATTAATTTTTTTTACAAAAAAAATGCTTTTGGCACGTAATATATTTCCGGACCAATTCAATAGTTTTTCTAAAAGTCTAAGCTCTATACCCGGATGAACTCAAACTCTCCAACAATGCCGTAGGCAAGCGACGATATAATTTCGTCAGTAAAGATTTTTAAGTCACTACGAATCCCAGAAGTAATTAAAAACTTACTTAAATACTGCAGAGATCCCAAACTATTATATGAAGTTATTAGCAACGTAGAGGAAATACTTTTACACAATTCAATAAAATGGTAGAGATGGCTTTAGAGATACAATCCAACCTCTGGAGTAATATTCTTATTGAAGAGAATGACAATAATGTCATAACTGCGAAAAAAGCTATTTGCAAAGAACATACAAGAATAGACAATTGATATGAATGTATTTGTGCGAGTTCTGCTACTGAGAGGAGGTTTTAAAATTGATGTATGTAGTAGTAAAAATACAGTGCACCCTTAACTCTAACTATCGTCATTCCTCAATTCATTTAACTTCTCAAAATAACTGAAAACATACAATTTCTTTGATAATTTCTCATTGTCAATGAACCCTCAAGATCCACAAGTCAAAATATTCCAGTTGCGTTAAAGTAAAAAATTAATTCGACAAAATAAAAAATTGTTTTCTTCAATATTAAAGAAAGAAACACTACCTCTGTTTAATTAAAAGCATAAGGCCGTTAGCTTAATTCGTTTAGCTGCATTTTTGACCTATTTTGAAGATATTTCTGAGATTATTGAAACTGTCGCTATATGTGAGAATACTGTAAAAACGTATATAAACGAATACAATTTTTTTGGATTATTTATCAACTTTTCTTTTTAGAAGTTTCGCAGTTCTTTTTAAAATACAAATGAAGTGACCCCCTAAAAGTTTAATTTAAACGTAGCCCTGATTTCTTCTGATTTTTTTCTCCGAATATTCGCTATTTTAGACAACATCCCAGCAGTGAAACCAGCTACTTAAAATACTAGTAACACCGTTATATGTATGTAATATAATAATGTGTACTCGACATGTAAAATAATTTTTGTGCATAAATGAGGAGTGTATTAATTCAGCATGTTCATGGTACCGCATTTCCACTTTTCTTTGCGAACACTTTGCGGATTTATCTATAAAATGAGGAATTGCAAAAAGTGGTTGAAACTATAAAAAGAACTGCTTTTCTTCCAATTCCAATGTTTGTCTTTACTTCCTTTTTTATTAAATTGACAAGAAAGAAAAATTTAGTATACACGGCAATGAAGTGCCGCAGAAGTCAGTAACTGGTTATCGTATAGATACTCGTAAGTTTTGAACTAGTAAGTTAACCACTTGATTTTTTACTATTAAATTTAGGAATATATTTTGAAGACTGCCTATAATTTTCACTGCAGGGATATGGACTATTTTTACAACAAACACAATAAATTCACATACACTGTACGTGTGACCAAAAATGGTCGGAACGGTAATTAAATATGGAGGGAATTGAATGTCTTTTCTTAGTCTTCTTTGATAGTAGGTTAGGCAGCCGCATCACCCAGAAAACAGTGTTGCCACATAGACCACCAGTTGAGTCCATTGTGAGCTGAGCCGCGGGTGCGTGGCGTGGCTACACTTCCTCCTATAGATTGAATAAACGTGATCCTTTAAGAAAGCGAAGCAGGTTGTTAACACCTGACTGATATAGATTATTGTGACGAGTAAAGGATCGAAGTTTAATTTTGGCAACTTAAAAAATTTATTTCTAAAATACAAAAATAAAAGTCAATACAAATTAAAAATGTGCTGTGCGTCGCTTACCGTGGTGTGCTCCTCGGCTGCCACTCGTCAACTGTGCAAACCGGCAACACGCTCACGATCAGCGAAACACAACATTCAAATAAACGATGGCAATTCACGAATGGTCGGCAACTCTTCGGCAAATATTTCTTACACTCCCGACCCCGTGAATCACTTCGATTCACCACATTCCACTTCCAAAACGGCTAGTTTTGAAACAGGTCCACACAACAATCCAGAACTGGTGCGTACATCTGCTCGTCTTACTTGGCCATCAGCTCCTTTGTAGGTTTTTTCTACTCGTCCACGGCACCACTTGTTTCTTGGCAAGTTCACGTCACATATAAAAACCAAGGCGCCTTCTTTCAAGGAGGTGGTTGGTTGGCACCATTTCACTCGACGTGTCAAGGTGGGCAAATACTCCGCTACCCATCGTTTCCAGAATTTATCTCGTAATTGCCTCGCTATTCGTCATTGTTTGCGCAGCACGCATGGTTTGTCACTGATGTCAGCTGAACCGGGCGTTTGCGCAGTATTCGCTGTACCCAAAATAAAATGATTGGGTGTCAGAGGTTCCTCTTCATCTATGGATATTGGCAAGTGGGTAAGTGGTCTCGAATTGACGACATTTTCAGCTTCAATAAGTAGACATTGAAGTGTATGTTCTCGAGGAGCCACTTCTTTCAGTGTATGTCGCAAAACCCTTTTGACGCACTGCACCATACGTTCCCACACCCCGCCTTCGGAAGGGTTTAATGGGCAATTAAATATCCACTCAACACCTTTCGATGACAACTCCGTCAAAATGCGCTCGCAATCAAATACTTCTGAAAATCGTGCCGCTTCACCGCTTGCCCCAATAAAATTTTTTCCATTGTCGCTACGAATTCATTTAGGTACACCACGACGATTTATAAAGTTGCGTATGGCCACTACACATGCATCAGTGGACAAATCAAATGCTATTTCCAAATGCACCGCTCTGATGGTGAGACAAGTGAACAGTGCTACCCACCGTTTTTCAGTTCGCCGCCCTATCATTACCAAAACTGGTCCAAAATAGTCCAATCCTGTATAACTGAATGGTCTCACAAAAGGCGTCAATCGGTCGACAGGTAGTGGACCCATTATTGGTGTAACTGGTTTCAATTTCCTTAGTCTGCATATCTGGCAAGTATTGATTACCTTTCGCATTTCTTGTCTGATGCGTATTACCCAATACTTTCTTCGGATTTCGCATATTGTCGCCTCTATATTTTGATACTTCATTTGGCAATGAAAATAGTATATAATCAGAGAAGTGAATGGATGTCGAGGCGGCAAGATAATTGGACGTATCGTTTCATAAGGTAACCAGCTGGCTGCATCTATACGCCCGTATACTCTCAGAACGCCCTTATCGTCTATGTATGGGGTAAGACTGTATAAATCACTCTGCAACGTCACACCTTTGCCATTCGTAATTGCTTCTCTCTCCATGCCATATACTTTAGATTGAGCTTGCCGACATAATATCCACTCCGCTGCTTCCAGTTCAGATACTTGTAGGCCTATTTGAACACAAAGCTGCCGACGCATGCGGCAATTTGAAGCAAACCGAACCACCCACGCGACTGATCGAATTAATTTATTCAACGACGAAAATCTTTCGAATTCGAAGATACGCTCATTATTTATGGTTAAGGCAAACTTTGGCTCTAATTCCTCTTCCATAGCTGCCGTAGCTTCTTGGATGTGTTCAGTAACTGGCCATTCACTTTCATCGTACCGAAGGAACTCTGGTCCTTGAAACCATCTTGACATAAATGAGAAATCGATTTTAACATTTAAGCGAGTAGCCTCATCAGCTACATTTTTCTCTGTAGGAAACCAACGCCATTCCGATACTTTGGTGGCGGCTAAAATCTCGGCTATACGGTGTGCCACAAATGGCTTGTAGCGGCGATTTCCTTGCGCGATCCACTTAATTACCGTCTTTGAGTCACTCCAAAAGATGCAATCGGCAGATTCTAAAGAGTGGCCCTCCTTGATGGTTTGCATCACGCGAGTACCCAGAACAGCTGCTTGCAGCTCGAGTCTGGGCACCGTCATCGGTTTCAAAGAAGCACATCTGCTTTTAGCGAACACCAAGGAAACTTCGACTTCACCATCAGAATAAGTGCTGCGCCAATACGCGGCGGCTGCAAATGCGTCTTGGCTTGCATCAACGAATATATGCAATTGTCGATTCTTTGGCACGTCTCTGGTAAAGTAGCAACGCGGTATTTTAACTTCCGGAATTTTCTTGATGTTCTCTCGCCATTTGCTCCAACCGTCATATATGTACATAGGCAGTTGTTCATCCCAACAAATGTTGTATCGCCATACTTCACGCAACAATATCTTTGCTCCTACCACAACGTGGGCTAAAAATCCCAGTGGATCAAATATTGACATTACAATACTAAGAAACTCCCGTTTCGTAGGACCCCTGTTCCCATCCACCACATCTGCGTCCACATTGTTAAACTGCAACTTATAGCTAAATGTGTCTTCACCTGGTTGCCACAATATTCCGAGTACTTTTCCAAAACTATTGGAAGATGCTTCGTTACTTATATGGGCTTCGTCTTGTAGAGCGCACAACACTTCAGATGAGCTCGAACTAAATTTACATAGTCCAAATCCCGCACCTTTATGTATATCACGCACTTGTTTGGATACGGTAATGGCTTCAGAAATCGTATCCAAGCTGTCTACATAATCGTCGACGTAATGGTGTTGCAGAATTGCTTTCACCGCTCTTGGATAGATAAACTGATGTTGTAATGCGTTCACACATTTAACATATTGAGCAGCACACGGCGAACAGGCGGCCCCGAAGGTCATAACGCACATTTCATAGACGTCGGGTTTTCTCTGACTGTCGCCATTGCGCCATAAGAATCTTTGTGCACATCTGTCTTCTAGTCGAATCGAAACTTGGTGGAACATCTCACGAATGTCATCACATACAGCAATAGCTCCTTCTCGAAAGTTAAACAATACTGAAGGCATTGGTTTATAGTCCTGCGGACGCTTTAATAACCGTGAATTCAAAAAAACTCCATTAACGGTAGCAGCTGAGTCAAACACCAATCGCAATTTACCAGGTTTCTTTGGATTCTTAACTGCAAAGTGCGGAATGTACCATGTTCTAGGGGTTATCTTGGAAGCCTCATCTGACTGCAACTTGTGCGCATAACCCTTGTCAGTATAACTTTCGATTATACCGTTGTATGCATTACCAAATTCTAGTTCCTTCCCCATTTTGCGTTCTATACCAAGCAAGCGTTTGAAGGCCATAGAGTAGCTATCAGGAAACTCGAAATTGTCCTGATCCCAAAGCAAACCGGTTTCAAACTTGTCACCTATTTTTCTTGTGACAGCTTGTAAAATATTGCGTGCTCTCACCTCCTCGTCTGGCTCTACCGCCGGTGCTGGGCGAACGCCAGAGTTCTCAGTTTCAAAATAGTCAGCTACAGTCCCATACAAATTATCTGCCACTATTGAATGGGTAAATAAACAGGATGGTGTCGCCGAAACGTGCTCATTTGTTTTCCCAAACACAATCCATCCAAGTAGAGTTTTAGCGGCATGCGGCCCTTTCGCTCCCAAACACAAAGTTTCAATAGGCAAGCCTAAATGACAGTGATCTAAACCAATGAGAATTTGAGGTGTGGCATCTGAATATGGTTTTACTGGTAGCGCTGGTAAATTACGATCGCTCGGATGCAAATATCTTTTAAGCAGACTTTGCAATGGTAAATTCAAATTGTCCACACCATAAACATTACGCAGCGGAAACTTTCTGTTGTTTGCAATCCCACTTATGTGAACATCGACCACTATAGCTGATTGCTGCTCGGAGCGACCGCCAAACCATTGCAGATTAATTTTTCGGTCTTCTCCACGGAGGCCCAGTTTTGCTATCAAGTTGCTGTTCATCATGGTGACGGATGAACCTTCATCTAAGAGTGCGTACGTGCGGATTGTCTTCTTTGGACCATACAGCGTTACGGGCAATATTTTGAACAGCAATTTCTGAGCTCCGTTGGCGCAACTTAGCACTGACTCTGCCTTAACGGAACCTTCATCCTTATCATCAGAAACAGGCGCTGGTCTTTGTCGCTGTGCGTTTCGAACTGTTGATTTATCATGCAACAACTGGTGATGTTTACGATCGCATCTGTCGACCGGACATTTCTTCGAGTGTCCCGGTTTAAGACACGAGAAGCATAAACGTAAGCGCTTGATTTCGCTCCACCTCTTTTGTACATCACATCCCAAGAACTGTTTGCAACTTACGATCGCATGGGCATTTTTGCACAACTGGCATGTCAAGCGTTCATTTTGGTTGTCGACTGTGTGAAGAACTACTTTACGGCGTGGCTCAGATTTCATCGTAATGACCCTTGATATTAAATTGGCTATCTCGGTTAACCAATTACTGAAATCAGCAATTGTCGGATACGGCAAGATTGCATTCGCGTATTTGGCCCAATCTAATTTTTTATGCATTGGTAATTTTCCAATTAGCTCTTCAAACAACATTGGATTACCTATATGTTGTTGTCCGTTTGCTGTCTGAAGAAACACTACCAGGTTTCTCACCTTTGTTGCAAATGGTATTAACCTTTCAATTGATGATTCTGAAATGGGTGCCACTTCCTGTATTTGTTGCAGCTGACTTCGAATTAGCAATTCAGGGCATCCATATCGGAATCGAAGCTGTTCCATAACCGCGGCTACATTGTCAGGGTGAATCAAAAGGGACTTTACTGACTCACGTGCCTCACCTTTGAGACACCCCTGCAACCGCTGACAGTTTTCCAAATTACTGTACCCATATGCATTCGTAGTTTGTTCGAAGGTGGTCCATAGCATGGGCCAGTCCTCGGGGTGGCCACTGAAAGCTGGCAGCTCTAATATCTTTCGCGGCTGTAAATATGCTGATATATTTTGTCCAGGATTATTACTCCTGTTTTGATTCATATAACTCGGGTTTGAATCCATATCATGCGCAGTTGGCAACGGCGTAACAGGGTGCTGATAGCAATACCACATATTTCCAGCAGTCGGTATTGTGCTATGAGTCGCCATAACACGGCGGCAATAATTATATCCAGCATTCCCACCAGTCGGCATTGTGTTCAGTGTTGGCATAACAGGGCATTGATAAATACGATTAGTATCACCACCAGACTGTATTGTGTCGCAAGTAGACATTAAAACTCCACTGTTCGTTACATTTGAACATACTGCCGAACGCTGAGCGGCAGACATGGCGACAACACTTGGAAATGTCCCTGCACTTGTTGACGATGTTATTGCTGCCATCGGCGTAGCGGCAGACAAAAAACCATCGTGTAACACAACATTTGCTGCGCATGGCGTTGAATGCGCTGAAGCGGCGGCGTAGGGATGCGAACTTAGCGAGAATTGCGTGTTACTTTCCTCAGCGATTGATAGTGGCTGCGTAGCTATGTCTGTGCGCATTTAGCGCAAACAGTTTATTGTGAATATCAATGCTGGCTGGCGAATGCGTAATAGCGGCGGGGAAATTTTGCGTACTACGCATTAATTCTTCTATAGCGTCAGTTCGTAATGCTGGTTGTGTGGCGACTTGACCAGCAGGCAAATGCAACGCTTCTTTCAGAGCATGGCACTGTGAATTTTTTTCATGCAAGCTTACCTGAGTGCTGCGTAACTCACTTTCGAGGGCGTTTATCCTCTCGAGCATCACACTCCAGGCTTGATGATCTGCAGTAGCGGCTTCTACACTTGCGACATTTTGAGGCTCCATAGTTGTCTTTTTGTCGGCGACTGTAGCAGGAAAATCCAACGATGCAACGGCAGGTAGCGCACTGGTGGCGGTGGTTGCAATCGTTGAAGTCAAGGCTGCAGGTGATGACAGACCAGAAATATTGGCGGTCTCAGATGTCGATGTGTTGGCTCCACTAATATTGGCCTTTTTTTAACCCTTTTTCATCTTGCTGGAACGTGTGTTACTTGCAGGCGGCGTGTGAAACATAAATTGCGCGTTATATAATTAATATAAATTTATGCTCACTAAAATAAAGTTGCACACGAAATAAAAAATTGTGACGAGTAAAGGATCGAAGTTTAATTTTGGTAACTTAAAAAATTTATTTCTAAAATACAAAAATAAAAATCAATACAAATTAAAAATGTGCTGTGCGTCGCTTACCGTGGTGTGCTCCTCGGCTGTCACTCGTCAACTGTGCAAACCGGCAACACGCTCACGATCAGCGAAACACAACATTCAAATAAACGATGGCAATTCACGAATGGTCGGCAACTCTTCGGCAAATATTTCTTACAATTATCTATACTTCTTATGAACTGGGATCCTAGTAAACCTATTTCTAACAGAAGCTGAACATATACAGAAGAGATGGACCGTTTCCAGTTCCTCCCCGTTCCTACAACTGCGACAGAAATCATGCGTATAAACTCCTATTCTTCTTGCATGATTTCCTATGAGACAATGTCCCGTGAGGGCTGCTATTAGAGTCCAAATTTGTAGTCTATTGAGTTTAATGATATTCTTGGATAGACGTAGATTTAGCCTCGGCCATGTTTGCAATGCAATTTCGCAGGTAGTGTCACAGATCCATCTTTGATTGGTAGAGTTAATTAGTGTCTTTCTTACCCTACGTCTCCACGGGCAATTTTTGATGGCATAACATCTGTCAAATTTGATTGCAATGGTTGGCAATATTTTAATGGTGGGCATTGCGATGTTATGCCATTGTCATTTTGAAAATGCCGTCAAGCAATCTAGTTCGCTGCGCCCACGCTTGAAAAATTTTTTTATTTATACGATGAAGAGGAAAAAAGAAGGAAACCGAAATTCTGGGTGAATCCTTTTTTTACAGAGATTGCAACTGCACAGGCTCCATTCATTTTAGCGTTTTTATTAATTTAATAGATGCGGTAAAACGTAAATGTCCTACGATGCTTCCACTGTGAGCGTCACGAAAAAATGAAAAATGGCTGTGAAACAAACAAAATGACAACTGATTGCAACACAGCACGTTGGCAATTTATGGCATAACATATTTCATAACATAAATTGCCAACTTGAAGCAATTTGGAGTCTCCATTGGCAATTTGCTTGAAATTGCCAATGGCATATCATCAAAAATTGCCCGTGGAGACGTAGGGTTATGAGAAGCTTACAAGCTACGAGAGGTATACCCATAAGTCTGCTAACATTTGTATAATATTTGCAGAAATGTACTTAAATACTTTCCTAGGAGGGTTAAATGAACCTATGGGTAAAAAATAAGGGCAGTCCACATTCGCAACAGGGTTTGCGTTCTGTATTAAGGAGCAGAACATTTCACACCAATGAACGGAACGTTTCTTCAGATCCCAATACAGGACCGCTAATAGAACTTCTATAGAAATACGTTACCGTTAATAAAAAAACTTAGCCTATAACCCTACGCAAGCATTAGGCACATTCGATTCGTCACATGTATCGAGCTCGTAACGAGCTGTGCGAATAAAACAGCACTCGAGTAAGTGGTATACTTGGCAGCACTGTTTCAACTGTTTTTTTAAACATTTACTTTCTTTATATTTTTTATGCAAACTATTCATCTGAATATAATTTAAATCAACAGAATAATAATATTTAAAACCAAAAAACAAAATCCAAAGATTAATTTTTGTTCTCTTTAAATTTAAACAGCTAAAATATAAAAAATCCCAGGGAATTTTTATAGGTAATTTTTAATCTCGTTGGTTTTCAAGCAATTTTCAATTTGGAAGCACTTTTCTATCGAGGATGGAAAAATTCGTTCGTTTAATCCGAGTACAATTAACTCGATATCTTTTCCATACAAATGTCTGTCCTATCGTCCATAGAGTGGCGAATCGAACGCGCCTATTATCAAAATACTAGATTCAACTATCATATGAAACCTCTTCTGTAACAAGACCTTACTCACCACCATAAAGTGACTCCAGACACTTCCAACCCATGGAAAGAATACCTGAAATAACAAATTTCCTACATAGTTCTTATCAACGGCAGCAGAATAACTCCCGACAGAATCAGTCCACAGACAGTATACCTGCTCTTAAAACAAGCCAAAGAATGCAGTCATGAAGACCAAGCAACACAAACTTCAACTTTAATATGAACGAAAACTCGAATCAACACTTCGAGAACGACACAAATAATACAACTAACGTTCAAAATAATCCAAATTTTTTTTTGTGAGCATCCAACAACCAACATGATACATACATTTTAAGAAACACCCAATAACCCTCGCTTATATAAAGATATCTCCACCCTACGGTCGACCGCTCAGAGTTCTGCTAGATGCAGGCGTATCAGCGTCTTTCATATATCCAGAATGCATTCCCAAAAATAAAAAGTATGACTTCACCCCAAAAATAATAACAAGCTTCACTAAATAAATATTAATTAAATCGATGCACAACATTACAAATTGTCACTGAATGTAACTAGCCTGACATGCGTAAATTTCTAACATTTAAGTTTCATAACTTCTTTGTGGCCTCTGAGGCATTGATATACAAAAATTATTTGGCGCAAAAATTTACCTCAATAATAAAACATTTATACCAAAAGCAGCCGATAACAATATAAATCTTAAATACGAGAGTGAGTCAATAATTGCCTGAAAATTACAAAACAGGGGACTGCCACCTCAAATCCAACATTTTGCTTTTCAAGAAGCATATTTTAAAAGAATGCACCTTAATTTTCTGACTGATCTGTCAAATAGTATTGTTGTGACAGCCATTTGAAACAGACGCCTACGAGCAATTTCGTAAAAATGGTAAGAAGTGAATTTCGTGTGCTGATTATAAACTACGCTAAAACCCCATCAAACAAAAGCTTGAACAGTAATATGTGAATTCTTCATCATCGATTGGAACCACCCACCACTGATTTACGCAATTTCGGTGCACAAGTAACATCGAACGTTCTGGTCGCCCAATTGAGGTCACCACATCAAAAATGGCCAATAAAATCAACGGTATGATATTGGACGATCGACGAGTAAAGGTGCGTGAACTTGATGATTTAAATTTTGCATAAATATTTGGATATGAAAAAGCTATCCGCAAGATAAGTGCCGCGTTTGCTCAGTGTCGAACAAAAACGAGTTCGACAGACCACTTCACAGCGGTGTTTGGACATGATAAAGCGTAATCCTGTTGATTTTTGGCGTCGATTACAACAAACACAATAAAGGAGTGTTTGGCGATGCTCAATCGCAATCCGAATGAGTTTTTGCGCCGTTTCGCAACCGTGCACAAAACATGGTTTCATAACAACACACCAGAGACCAAGGAACAGTCGAGGCAGTGGACTTTTTCTGGTGAATCGAATCTGAGGAAGGACAAGGTGGGTCTGTCCGCCAACAAGGTCCTGACGACAGGTTGTTTGCACGCACGACTTACATTGTAACAACAACACTGTTAACACTCTCCCACTTTATTATGTTAACCTCGGTAACATGCAAATAATGTGGTATTACAAAAATACTAGGTAATATCAATTTAAATTTATTTTACATATTAAAGCTCACTATTAGGAGTAAGCTTAATGTAATTTTAGTCTTATGCTTCGCAAAATTTGAAAATAAAAAAGGTAGCAAAACCCGAATCAAATTTCTTGTGAGATGCATACAACTTAAGAAGAAATGACTCAAGGAAATTTCTTGAGCATTTCTTGAGCATTTTTTTATATGAAGATTTCGCGTTTCTTGAGAGGTGCAAACTGGCCTGAACCCAGAGCACGAACCGAAATCTAAGCATTTTTAGTCCCATTGGACATTATAGAAAATTTCTCAAGGATCTTGCCAAATTGACAAACAACTTTAAAGCTGCTTGAAGAAAGGAGTTGAAGTTAAAATAAATAAAAATGATATAGACAACACCCTGATTTTTCACAATACTTTATTGTCACAACAGATGCAAGTAATTATGCACTAGGTATTATATTCTCACAAGGTCGAATAGTCAGTAATAAGCCCATTTGTTTTGTGAGTCAAACTCTAAATCAAAATGAGTGTAATTACTCCACAATAGCGAAGCAACATTGAGTCATCGGCTTGGCAATAAAATATTTACACCCTATTCTATTTGCTCAGTGTGCCTTTAGTGTTCGGCTTTAAGTGTCTTCGGAAAGCGAGCGTTTGGTAAAAATTTATTTTTGATATTGATTGTAATTCCTATTTTTTTTTAAATGCTAAATAATCTAAATTGTTTCATTTTTTTATAATTTTTGTATTATCTGGAAACTGGAAGTGACCTGAAAATAGAGCTTTTATTCGAAGAATCTATATTAAGATGAAGCACTCCTTTAATGCTCCCAAAAGATGTTAAAAGGAGTAATCCCCTCCAATGACTTATGTAAAAAAGAGGCCAAAGGGAGTATAAAAAGGAGTACTCCCTTTGTGCTCCCGAAGGATGCTAAAGGGAGGTCTCTCAGACAAAACAGCTTTTTTCGCTCAGAAAAATAAACTTTTTAGCTTTTCGCTCCGACCTCCCTTCCAATGACATACCTATGTAAAAAGGAAGCCAAAGTTAGGTCTCCAAGGAGCAATGATATCTCCCTTTGGAGACCACGGTGAGTACTCCGGGGATGATCCTCTTTCTTGCTGGGTAGTTAAACTCTTACAATAAGAAATAAATTTCTTTGTGTAAGTAAATTTGTTTGCAAATATACTTTACCTTCCGGAACCATCACAACTATTCTTAAATTCGCGGGTCGCAGGTTCAAATCCTGCCACGAGTTTGATCTGCAAAATGTTTCTTTCTAAAAAAACCTTTTCTCTTCGAGTCGAATGCCTCTGTAGCTAGTACTCATTCCCCCAACACCTGGCACTCATAATTAATTATAATAATAATAATGATAAGAATAATATTTTTTAATTCGTAAAACAATTTCATAGCCAAGAAAAATACTTACATATAGGTTTTCAAAGAATTCTGTAGACAGTTCGAGATAGATATATTTCATATCCGTCCAAAAAACCAGCAGTAATTCTCCAGTAGGCATTCTACACCAAACATTAACCGACTGACTTATTCTTTTCACATTTTTACTGACTTATTCTTTTCACATTTTTAAAAATTTTTATTTTTTTTGTATTGTAGCTAGTTAAAAGATTTAAAAAACTAACGAACAATTTGTATCTGATTTTGCATAAAACAAGTACTTTTATTGATGGTCTGCACAATACTTGCATAGAAGTTGGTTACTATTTGAGCGGCAACTGCTCCATACCGGTTTAAACACTAAGAGAGCTAAGAGAACTATTTTTGAATACCTTTATTTTACAAGTAAGGTCTTTTGATATTTTATTAAGTCAACTTTTGTTAGACGGAAACCTTGTTTGTTGCCACTATCGACGAATTCTACGTTTTTCTGTAATAATTTCTTTTTTTTTTGTATACTTGTGTCCTGCTGTGAATTTTGAACGGTGTACTTCCCAGGTTGCAAGTTGTATAGCATTTGATAAGTTCAGAATTTCGTCGTCTAGCGTGGTAGTACAGTTTATTTCTTCGTGATGCTCAGCATGATTAGACAGGATTTTATTAAATTATTCCTAATCAGTGTATTTATTTACCAGCGTTAATGGTGGTTCCCTATTAACTACATTTTCATGTATTTTTAAGTGACTGGAGAATGATTAGAATTTATATCTCCCATTTTCTTTGCACAGGTTGAAATTTTTCTGGCGATAAAGAAGTCAAAAATATCAGGAGTTTCTTGTGGATGTGTTGACCAATAAGTCGGTGTCCTAGTAGAAAATTAGCAGTATCCTGTCATTTGCAGTGCTTTACAAAATCCTCCACTTTTTGGAGTGATAAGTGCCGAGCCCCAAAAGGTGTTCTTCGCATTAAAGTCGCTACTCATTAGGAACCGGTTTTCATGGCTATTGATTAGCTGTATATATATTGCTCACATTTAATCTGATGTTTTGGAGGGCTATACACTGCAGTTAGCGATAAATTAATATCGTCATCTAAGGGTGTTTTCTTGAAATTTGGCTGTACCTATTTTGCTTTCTTAGTGCTTTATGTTGTTTCTTATTATAATGTCAGCACTTCCCCGTGCGCAGTTGTTAGGGTGGATTGTGTAGTATATTTCAAAGTTTTTGAATTTGATATATGATTGATTCTTTAGTAAAATGTGTCTCATATATTAAACGATAATTATTTCCAGCAATTTCTGGTGTTTAAGTAGACCTTTTGAGTTTCACAGCATAATTTTTAAGGAATTTTTTGATGTGGGGTTTTTTTAAGATTTTGGAATCTCTTTTCAAGTGGTATGTAAAATTTATTTTGTTTTGTGAGTCTTTCTAAAATTTGTTGTAAAATGTTTGCTTCTTCCGGATGTTTGTTTTGTGTTACTACTTGCGAGCGTGTAGGTTCTTTTAATATTGTATCGTTTATTTGGGCAATTCTCTGCGAAAAGAGTTTTGTGAATAGGTTTCTGCAGGTTTGCATAATAAGCTTTGGGTATTAGCATCGCTCTTCTTTTTACCGGTTCTTTGGTCGCATATTTTTTGTAGCTCATTGGCAACAACGCTTTCTGTGTAGCTAGCGGGGCAGGCCTCGCCACAACTGCAGCACTTTGGTTGCCGTTCTTCGGGATTCTTGCAATCTACTGACTTGTGCTTCCATGTGCATTTGACACATCTTGGCTGTTTGCTACAGGAATTTTGCGTGTGTCCATACGTATAAATAATTTACATTTAGGTATAAGTTTTGATTGTTTCATAATTTACCATGGGGGGATGAGTTTTGGTTGGTTCACAGCGTCTATGGCAACAACAGAATGCAGTATACTGGTATTTGATATTACTAATTTAGGGAATAAGGTGAATTAATGTTGGAGAATTCATGTCTAATACACATTTTAAGAATCGTGATGCGTATATTCTGCAGACAATATTTATTGAATGTAAATAAAAAGACAAGTCACGACATTAGAGTTATCGACAGGGCAAGCAAGTCTCTAGATTTCCTTCTATTAAGCTCCGGCCACATTAGCCTGGTCGTTAAGCAAGTGCCCTCGTGTGCCCCAGACCCATTGGCCTCGCGCACGGCCCTACCCTTCAGCATCAGCTTACAGGTGGCAATTGGTATTCCAACATCGCATCTGTCCGTGCATAAAGGAAGGTTGGTGCCCCGTCTGAGTAGCTCATCAACCCTACGTCCCGGAACCCATATATGGCGTATCCTGAAAACGGTACTGATATAATTTTGGGCTGCCCATCAGTCCTGAGTAACCTTTGATTTCAGTGCCACCCATCTCATTGACATGATGGACGCCTGGCTATCCGAATAGATATTTATAATATTCTTTGTTACGGCATGTCTATTTAAGTAGACGGTTACCTCCTTAATGGCTAAGACCTGTGCTTGATAAACACTGCAGTGGCCGGGGAGACGGAAAGAAAGCTCCAGTCCTACTTCTTTTGAGAAAACTCCAAAGCCGACTCTATCGTCAAGTTTGGATCCGTCGGTGTAGAAATTCAATTCCCCCCTTCTCCATGGCATGACTGTTTGTCACTCTCTTCTAGGCGGAATATATGTCTGGAAGAGCCTATCGAAGTTGAGTTTAGGTATAGAGTGGTCAATGTGTTGGGTAGAACTACTCCAGGAATGCGCGATAGTCTAGTGACCAATATGCCGATCATGCTATAACGCCGCACATTTCAGCCTAAAGGGCCGACCAAAATAGACGAGACGAAACGTGACGAGTAGGTTCGAGCATATGAGAATCAATGCTAATAGCCAAAATGGCCATACGTATTTGATCGAAACTGAACGAAAAATTTAGACGTGACGATCGGTTCCGTAAGAACCGAACTGCAAACGTCTGCTACTCGTCACAACCTCTTCTTTGTTGTTTTTTAAAGAAATTAAAATTAAAATGACGGAATTTTGCTACAATTTAATCGCCGCTGTGGGGGATGAGCTCCGAATTTATGTAAAAAGCCATCCATCGATGCGTTTGATAGCGTCACATTTTGGGTTAAATGTCAAAATCGAAATAACGGATGCAGACGTTCGTCCAATGGCTATAGTTACGTCTCGTCTATTTTGGTCCTACCTTAAGTGCTGATGTGGCGGCCACCTGCTTCCCTACCAGCTCTAATGTAGGCAGGTTAAGTATTACTTCTAATGCTTTAGTTGGAGTGGTCCTTAAAGCACCAGAGATGCACAGAACAGCCGTTCTTTGGACCTTGCTCAGAAGCTTCAAATAGCTTCGTTTCTGAGTGGCTGGCCACCATACCAGTATTCCATATATCAATATAAGTCTGACCACAGAAATGTACAGCCAGTGCATAGTTCGTAGGGATAACCCCCACCTGATTCCGCAGCATTTTTACATGTGTAAAAAGCAATATTGATCTTTCTAATTCCTTCTTCAATATTGAGTTTCCAGGTGAGTTTCCTATCTAGTACTAGTCCCAAATATTTTACTGTCTCCTTCATCGGAATTTTCACACCTTTGTATGTTAGCGGGGAGACCTTAGGAGATCTATCTATTTTTCTTGGAAAAGAGGATTAATTCCACTTTATCGGGGTTTAACCCTAATCCCCTTCTTCCCGTCAAACCAGTAAGCGTGGCCATGCGAGAACGCAAAATATCCATAAGAGCGTTTGGATATTTTCCTCTGATCACAATTCCCAAGTCGTCAGCATAGGCGACTACATGGCAACCCCCCTCTAGGGCTAGCAGTAAGGAATTTACTGCCAAATTCCAGAGCAGGAGTGAAAGAACTCCTCCCTAAGGAGTGCCTCTGCAGACATGTTGCTTTTTTGTATATTTTTAGCTCAGCCTTGTAGGCTTCCCAGTCCGAGGGCAGACCCGAAGTTTTAGCCCTGTTGAATAACCGTCTATTCGACTTCCATAGAAGGCCTAGATTCATTGACCTCAAAGGTGGTTTATTCTTGCCTCTCAGTTTTACAACCGGGCACCCGGCTGACAGTGAACTATTCATGGCCCTGGTTACCTGATTAATCAGCCCGTCTAATTCCACAGGGTCTATGGGGTCAGACGGGGGATTTCTTGGCAGTGGGGCCTTGAGAATCTTCCTATACTTTCCCCAGTCCATTCTCCGTATATTTCAAAACGTGTTAACTGGAGATACTGGGAAGTTCAATTCGTATTCTATATATATGGTCAGAATAGGAATTTTCATTCGACACTCTCCATCTTTTTACATTATTCGCGAAATTATCGAAGGTCAGGGTAATCTCTAACACTTCCTTTCTATTATGTGTTATAAAAGTCGGCTCTGAGCCTAAATTCAGGTCACTAAGCTTATTTTCTATAATAAAGTCTAAAAGTGACTCACCTCTTGGATAAGTGTCTGTGCTTCCCCACAATGTATTGTGATCGTTTACATCGCTGGACACAACCATATGCATATATGCAGTGGCTACCCAGAAACTGCTATTTTGCAACTCCGCCATTACTTAACTGTGGGAGCAAGAAGATGTTAATGTTATCCTTTGCTAATATACTCGTACAAGCACGAGGCTTACCTGTGCTCTGAACGGCTATCATCTTGAAACCTCTTATCTTTAGACAGCAGATTTTGTTGCCGCATATCCACGGCTCTTGGATGAGGGCCACGTCGAAACCACTGGAACCGAGGTGGACCATCAAATTCGCGGAGGCGAGTCTGCAATGGTGGAGGTTCATTTGGATAAGCTTCATAGGAATCTGTCTTTCTTACCTCCACCATCGTCACGTCCGCGTCCTCCTCTCCTTCGGTGTAGTCAAGGAGGTCATCTTCCTCAAAGAGCTGCCCGACCTCGGTCAGCTGCTCTGAGTCAGTCGACTTTTGGCTGCTGGAGAACCCTTCTTCACCACTGCAACACACGCTAGTTTTGTCACCTTATATGTCCTCCGGTTCCAAAGCTTGTTCGTCGCTGCGGTAGATCCGAACAGTTGCGTCAACGAAGTACCTGACCTGACTACCCCTTTTCTCTCAGGCAGTGGGGCAAGTGACTAGGCGTTGAGTGTTAACAACACCTGTCTCCTACCTCCTACTGGCTCCTCAAGCTTCGCCACCCTCCAGTTATGATATGTGTGTAGCCACAATGCACAGATATTTGTTTGCAAGTCAATTTTTTTATTTTTACTTGGAGTATTCCGATATGACAAGTAGCATTTACAAAAATTTTTATGTACGGCAAATTCTACTGGTATCATATTTATTACTCATATTGAAATATTATGATTAGATTATGGTTTTATTGAATGTTATAATTTAATTGTCTCTATGGAATTATCAAGGGAAGTTAAATACTTATTGGATGTAAAGGTAGTAGTTAGTAAGGAAATCCAGATGTTGATTACTAATTTTTGAAGGACCGCAAACGGGCAGTAAAGGAAATATGGGTATAGATGACGCGGAACCGTGTTAAATGGTTCCGCGTCAGAAGACTTGCGGTCACAAGTCAATAGATTCATCCAGGGTTGTGAAGTTCCAAGGAGGAGCATTCAATCAAGCATTTCATCAGATGAGTTACAGGATTTCTTCGACTGTCTGAACCAAAGGCTCGTCGCCAAAGACGTCCAGTAGTGCGGATGAGCTCTACTATTTGCTTAAGAAGACCTACTTGAAGGTGAGAACTCTTGAGAAATTTACATAGAAAATTAGGGCAGGGCGTCAACTAGCGGGGGAGGACAGACGGGCCTTCGCGAGAAGTCTAGTATCATTGTAGGGCCTGGCCACTGAGATATTAAGAAGCAAATATAATGGCGTTGAAGATACGACGCTATTCTATGAGGTCGACAAGTCAGTGCTGACAGTCTTTGTAGTGGGTGTCCGTGAACCTGCTCGCAAGGTCCATATTCTGAATAGTAAAACAGGAACTCTGGAAGAGTTAGCAGAAGATGCAATTAAGGTACATTTCTTGGTCGATCGAAGTCAGACTAGCAGGGTCCGGGGAATTACCCTAGGAACAATTTTAGGGAAGGCAATGCCAGGCAGGGCCTGAAGTGCTACCCATCCTGAGGAGTATGTCATCGCATGGTAAATTGAAGGAATCGACCACCTCAGGAGGACCAGGCAAACTTCCAGCACAATTGCGGCCAGTAGACTGGAAAGCCGAGAAAAGAGAACGGAAAATTAGGCCAGAGGCAGCGAAAGGAAGTTCTCGCCCAGTGTGTTCCAGGAGGGGGATGAGCACAAGGATTTTATATTGCTTTTTAGTTTGGATGGTTCTAGTATTTAAGTTATGTTTGAATAAGGTTAAGGAGTCTGGTCTGGTGACTGCGAGCCAGGACTCAGGTAATCATTGTGCGTAGGTACGTATAAATAACTGCGGCTTATGGGGAAAAGAGTGAAAGAATTGGGGAGTAGTTACGTGTCCGTTTTGGGTACAAAAGAGCGTTGTTTCCTTATAAGCAGGATGCGTAATGCATTCATTGAGATCCCCTGCAAGGGGGCAGCTAGGGGTAAGCTAGTGCTATTGGTGGATTTAGGGCAGACACCAGCCTGGTCAATTCTAGTGTTTTATGGGAGCGATCTTGAAGTTGATTTGACAAATGTAAGCACTCTTAACGGTGCTTTCGGTGCGTGCATCAGGACACTGGGCTCGGTTAGGGTGAGATACAGCGAAGTTAAGGGGGTGAGTTTCCGGATGTATGTAACATGTTAACCTTATGAATATGCGCTTTAAAATTAAATAAAGTCAGAAAAACGTCAATTAAGTACCATGGAGAGTGGGATTCCCTGGCTTTCGTGGAGCTTTCAGATGTCACATGTTACCCCGAACAATGCCGGAACTCCTAAAGGAGCGAGAACTGCTGTGGTATCGGAAGAACAACCGAGCGTGGATAGATTGGGCTACGTTCAGGAAGGATTTCCTGAAGTTTTTTGTGCCTGCAAGATATATCGATTATAGAACCTGATGGGAAATGCAGACTACTCGGAAGCAAGAAAGTTGAGCGAATTTTGCGAAATAGCCTGGAAGAATACCAATGGTACGTGCGAAGGAGGGACTTAAAGTAAATGGCAGAGGAGCTTGAGGAAATACGTGGTGAGCTCGAAACTCCCCAAGCAGCACCAGCGCGACCAACACAAGTAAAGCAAATACCGCAACCACGGGCCAATACACTCACGCGAGAGGCAAGGAGCCGACAGGTAGTACCATAGAATTGTAAACGGTGCGATGAATCAGAACACATCGCACGACACTGTTGTAACGCACAAATCCTCTTTTGTTAGCAGTGTGGCAAGAGAGGAACTAGGACTATCGAGTGCTGTAGGGTTTTAAAGGGAAACGAGTGGGGCTACCTCCAGCAACGAGGAAGGGAGCATCCCACCGACAACAAGCCTCGCAGTAAGTACATTACGTTGTGATAGGCAACTCTGTTGTACCGTCACCATTGGTACAGAAAATATAGTAGCAAAATTAGACACTGGAGCTACTAGAAGTTTCATCATGAACGGTTCGCCCATCAACTCGTGCAAGCATTGATGCCGTTGGCCACCGAAACTCTGGTGGAGGACGTAAGGCTCAAGGAAGAAACCAAAGAATTGAAACTCCTTGTTATGCCTGACTCCATGGATGACTTGCTTCTGGTGTTAGGGGTGTCCAACCTAACAAGCCATCGAATTGTGATGCGGAACGACCGCCCTACCAAGCAGCGGTACTTGCACCGAAATCCTGCGCAACAAGAACTCATCACTACATAGGTGGATGATTTGTTGGCGAAGGACTGTATAGAACCATCCAATACACGAGGAGAGCAAAGAATATACGGCATTCACAGTGCCAGGTAGTGGGTTGTTTCAATGGAAGGTGATGCCGTTTATCTTATATTCTGCCCCCGCCAACTTTCAACGGGCATTAGACCAATTAATAGGCCCAGAGATGGAGCCTTATGCTTTCACATACCTTAATGACATGACCGTGACTGGTAAGACGTTTGACGAACATCAAAAACGCTTGGCAGAGGTTTTTCGCCGTTTGCGAAAAGGTAATCTACGACTCAGTGAAGTGTGCGTTTTTCCGAAGAGAAACCAAATACCTGTGGCACATGGTGAGCGACCAGGGTGTTCATACAGACCCCGACAAGGTTTCTGCCATCAATAAACTTGAATCACCACAGAACGTGGGGGAGCTCTGTCCACTTCAAATGGACTGAAGTACAACAGAGCGCATCTGAAAATCTAAAACAGAAGCTTACGGAGGTCCCAGTACTCGCCCCGATTTTACGCAACAATTTGTCCCGCAAACTGATGTAAGTAATTACGGACTATGTGCAGTACTCACACAGAACATCGAAGGAGAGTGTAGTTGAGTACGCCAGCCGGCACTTATACAGCACAGAAGACAAAAGAAAGGGAGTGCTTGGCAATAGTGTGGGGCATTCGAAAGAATCGCCCTGATTTGGAAGGTTATCACCTCATTGTGATAACGGATGACGCTCCAACAGCGGGACAATTAGGAATTGGTAAAACAATAGCGCAAATAGCTAATCAATACTCCTGCCCTGGACTATTCCGGGAAAGATGTCGTTACATACAACAATACAAACCCTGTCAACACAACAACTCTCTGGGAGAATGCTGACACAAATATGGGCCATTTTATGCGTGGACTTTGTGGGACTATTGTCTCGCTCTACACGTGGAAAAACAATAATGGTATACCATGGTAAGTGCACGAAATGGACAGAAGTTGCACAACTCGGAAAGGCATCCACTGAGACCCTATAATGGACTTTCCGATGGCGAATATTAGCTCGCTTTGGCGTCCCAAAAGTCCTGATGATCGACAACAGCACGCAATTCACAAGCAAAGCGTTCCAGCGGTTTACTAAAGACTGGTGGTATCTTGCACAAATTTATAGCATACTATACACCGAGACAGAATTCTCTCAAACGCACGAACAGTACAATAAAAATAATGATTGCTCAGTTTGTGGGAAATCAACAGCGAAAAGAAAATGAGCTGCTCTCGAAACCAAAGGATACAGTCCTGCTTATTTGGTGCAAGCACGCGAACCGCGACTTCGGAAGATCAACTAGTGAAGCAAAACCTGGAAGGAACAAATCAAGACCAGAGAAGGTGCTACAATTTAAGGCGTCGAACCTGGATATCAAATTTGGGCAGATGATACTAGTTAAACAACATCATTTGTCCAGGGCCGTAGATGACTTTGCTGCAAAGTTAGCTCCGCGATATGATGGACCATAAAAACTAATAGATTTTGTCTCTCCGTTCATCGTGAAGGTGACATAAGAAGAAGATGGGTAAGTGACAAAAGCAGCACAAGTTAATAGTTGAAGAATTCGGCACGTTTCTTGACCGTGTTTGCTATCAGCACCACCTTCGCCTAAGACCAATTATTTGGTATGTGGCATAGAGTTAGGCTATATTTGAGGATCCTTGAGAGGGCAGATACCAATACATCCATTGTTTAGTGTCAGAGAGAAAGTTGGATGCCATCTACTCCTGAATATTTCTATGCGTTGAAAGAGGATAAAGCCCATCGTAACTTTTCCGAAAGGCAAATTTTGCTGGCGAGGCGGATGTCCCTGCTATTGGCAATATGCTGGGTCCTGTCACTGCTGGGATCGCTGCACTGAATATGCACCCAGGGAAGTGAGTTTCCAGTATCAGTTTACTAGTATCTTCTGGGCTGATAGTGTATTGCCCCTCCGTTTTCTGAGGTTACCAATACCATTCAAGTGATTAAGTCTAAGGCTTTTTGAAGTCTAGCCGGCAAGCCTTTTTGACTTTCTCAGCTATTTGTTGTATTCAGTAAGGCAATCTTATAATGGACTCAGTCACCCATTCGTTTTGCGTTGTTGAATAGTTTCCTAGCTTTCCTCCTAATATATTCCAGCTTTCTATTCTACTATGGGATGCTCTGACTTGGATTTCGCATTTTGAGCAGACAGCTTTCCTGATACGCTAGGGAAATATTAGACGCCCAAAGCAAACTCGTCTTCCATTCGAATTTCCTCAGCTCTTATACGGGGAATATGATCCCCCGATACCGATGTTCCATTTATTGTTATTTCGGTACTAGGACCTAAATCCCTGTTTGTCGAAATAAAGTCATTGACTTGGATTATGTTAGGCCCTGCTGCGGGTGTTTTTTTTATTAAGTTTGTCTCCATTAATGTCCCACGAGTAAGGGGGAATGTCAGTAGCCATGGGAAGGCTAGATACAACCAGATGTCGCTCTGTATTTGGAGGCCACCTATCGAAGACAGATTTACGCAGTGCCATTCACACCATAAGCAGGGTACGATTAACACTTGAGATTACGGGTTTTATTGAGCCTCTTCTCTAGAGCCCTGATATTTAGTAAAAACATAGATACCTCTTGCAGGATGTGATTCTTAATCACGCATGGACGGTGTCAACAATTTGTTTACGTGGATTTATATTTTCTATTTATATCTTAATTAAAAACTTAACTACGAATAACACAGTTGAATTTTATTTATTAGAAACAAAGAGGCTGCGTTGTGAGTTGCTCCTGCTTTTATGCTCCAGCTTCAGTGTAGATCCTCCAATAAGTGTGGTAACTCGTGCTGTTGCATGTTGTTACTGTTTCCCGCATTGTTCTTATTGTTTAGATTTGATCTTGGGCCACCTCCAGCACCTTGTTGTTGTTTTCTCACTGTTGTTGTTGTAAGTCTTTGTCCTTGGGCCACCTTTAATATTGCGTTGTTGTTGTGATGATTCACCTTGGGCCACCTTCAACGCTTTGTTGTTGTTCCTTAAGAGGGCAGTATAAGAAGTATAAGAATATTAAATATTTTGGACAATAATTTGTTTTCTGCTTCTCCTCTTTGGGCTTGATCGCACTGGTGGCGCCACTTAAGTTGTGCTTTACAAAGCACACAAAAAAAAAAAAAATAAATTAAATCGCCTCCAACTGGCAACTGTATTAAGAAGAACACAAGAACACAACTTTTCACTTCACCTTATAATTTTATTCTAATTCTTCAAGTCAAAATAAAACTGCAGTTAACCAAAGCTATTGATTTGCTGCGTAAACAAAAATGTTACAATGTAGGAGAATTTAATGATTGTTTATAAAATGTGACAATGTAGCAGTTTCAATTCGGAGAAAAATAAATAAATGTTTCTTGTACAAATTAAGTTATTGCCTAATCAATTTCTTATGAATTTTACAGTTGGCGTTCCATCCAGTCCGCCTCAAGTGGGTCGCTATGTTGTTGTTGTCGAGTTCGTTACCCTTGGTGGCTTTGGTGGTGCTTCCGGTATGTACGTAGGTGTCGTAATTCCTCCCCCCTTCAGATAGAGCGAAGGCCACAGAGACTTCGATGTGGGTTGAGCGACATTATCATCTTGGATGATATAGTTGATGACCTTTTTCTTCCGGAATATGGAGAAAGCTATGATGATTATGATGGTTAGAGTTGATATAGCAGAATATGTGATGATGCGGTTGTTGAAGTTTGCAGTTTGTGTTTGTATGAATATCTGTTCATTCTCCAGGTTATGTTGATTTATCTTCTGCAGGGATAGTACTTCTTTTGTGGAGCTACTGTTGATTTTTGGTGTGGACAAATTTAGCAAGAATATATCGTCCCAAAATTCGTCCGATTTGTCATCATAAGAGATAATATTGATCTGGATGCTGCAATTTTTGAATCGTAATAGTGATGTCCCTTTAACATAAAAAGTTTTGTTTCTGCAATTAGACTTTATTAGTGTTTTAGGGGTATTAATTAATAGGATGTTGTTGTTCTCTATTTGCTGGATATTCTGCTTCTTTCCCACATCGTTCATAGGGCATGCAGCTTCATCGTTTTTTATAATTTTCCCAATGCAGCGTGACTGGTTTGTTTCTTCTTGGTCCGATGATTCTTCGCAAAAATGCGTACCTTCAATCCTTGGACAAACTTGGGTCAAATACTGAATTCTATGCTCATTATATGTATATTATATAGGGTTTCGTATTAATTTCTAATGTTTCATTTATTGGTAATAATAATAGGTGATAAAGATTATAGGATTCAGTAGAAAGGATGGGAACTCGGATATTTAATATGATGTTAGACGAGTTAAAATAGGCTTGTAGTTTCAGTAATTCATATATGTGCTCAGTGGATAAGATATTGACTGATTGATTGTGTACAATTTGGAATATCTCGTTCAATTCTGGAGGAGTCAGAATGGCCTTAGATATTATATTTAATTTTGCAAGCGTAATTGTTTCTGCTATCTCAGTTAGATGACTTGTGAGTATGTCAATATTATAATTTATTTGATTTAGATACTGTTGTTCATTAACAATATCTTCGATATCTTTTATTTTATTTGCGTTTTTGTTAATAAAATTTCCAATTTGTTTCTGCTCTGCGTTAATATGCTCAGTTATATTGTTTATTCTTTCTGTTAAGTGGTGGTTATATATTATTTGATTGTTTAAAGCGTCGCCAAAACTTTTGCTATTATCATTAATGTTCTTAATTTGTTCATTTAATTGATGAGCATCGTTTGCGTCCATGTTACCCGTTATTGTTTTTATTACTGTCCCCAATCCGTTGATTAGTCCTCGTCTTTGTCTATTAAATGGTAGTAAAAGTCTGTATCTCCTTTCCAGTTCTGTGAGTTTGAGTCTTGTTACGTTAGTTGCATTCCTTAAAGTTCCATGTTTTTCAAAGTTCTTTAGAGTGTTATCAATATTCATGATGTTGGACCCGTATTTGTCGAGGTTTATAAGATGTATAATACTTTTGTGTGATATAATAGATTTTGCAGTACCTAACTGGAATGGCAAAATACCTTGATTTGTATTTAGATCCTGTATCTGGATCATTTGTCCTGATATGAAGGGTATTCTGAAATTATATTATGTAAATTTACGTTTTTTAATAATTCTAGGCTTATGTATTTTCTGATTGGATGTAGTTTTAAGGGTTACGTTGTTATTTTCTCTCACCACGTTCTTTGAAAAACGAGGAGTAAGCTTATTTCGCCTGCTGTTTTTCCTAAATATTGTATCATTTTCCTTAACTTGTTCTGGTTCCTGTCTATTTAAATTCAATTTTTCTTGTTCTTTTATTCTAATCGCTTTCGAGTTTATTTTTAATGGTAGGATAAAGTTTTTGTTGATATTCGTTAAGTTTTTCGAGGTACTCATGCTGATTATTGTATTTAATGTTGTTCTCAAAGTTATGTGTCCTGCCATGAAAAACTTCAAATGGTGTGAGTTTGGTAGGTGAATGCACAGCATTATTATAAGTAATTAAAGTTTCAGTGAGGATCTCATCATGGTCTTGGTCAAGTTTATTTTCTTTTCTCTTTGCAAGTACAAGCCGATAAATTTCAGTCAAAGTTGAGTGTAGTCTCTAGAGGTTTGTTGAAAAGAAGTGCAGTGTAAATTAATATCGTATTGTCTGCAGAAATCGGTAAAAATTATGCTTGTAAACTCGCTGCCTTGGTCGTATATTATTTTTTTAGGTACTCCGTAATGGCTTATGAAATGTTTAAGGTATTTTAAAACGGACAGACTCGTTCTATCTGGTAATGTATATACTGAGGCAAATTTTGAAAATTTGTCACATATTGTTAGCATTTGTTTGCCATTAATAGTATATACATCTATATGGATAATATCTAAAGGTTTGAGTGTAGTTTCGGTTTTTTGAAATTTTATTTTCTGAGGTTGTCTATTGTATTTATAAATTTTACATTATTCGCAATTATTTATAATTTTTGTTATTTTGAATTTAAGGAGGGGAAAGTAATATGTCTTTTTTAAGTGATAAAATGTTTCACTATGGTTACTGTTTTCATGATAATTTTTGATCAAGTGGTCTTGTTCGTCATTTACTGTAATATCTTCGAGGAGGGTAGTGCATCTAAGAATTTTAAATAAATTGCTATGGGAAAAGTACTTGGAATAAGTATTCTGTACTATCTTAAACGTTTCATCATCTGTAAGTATAGCTGAAAGTTTATTGGGTGGTAAGAAATTTTTAAAGATATCGGTCATTGTCGCTGCGTTAAATTGAGGTTCCATGATAGTTCTCCTCTGTTTGTTTTTAAAAATTGTCTGTAAGGTCATGGATGGTGTTGTAGATTTTTCTAACACGATCTGGATATTGAAACCATTTAGAGGTAATTTAGAAATTCCTATTCCATCATCAAGATTTTCGTCTGATGAATGAATGGTTGAACCCTGGGTAGCTGCCACTGACGCTGAGCTATTAACATATAATTCAGCATTTATGCCCTTAGTTCCATCTATTTTTATGCGGCTTAGAGCGTCAGCATTGGTGTTCAGTTTACCCTTTTTGTACACAATATCGTAGTCGTATTCTTCAAGCCGTAGCTTCCACCTTATTAATTTGGTGTTTGGTTCTTTCAAACCCATAAGCCATGTAAGTGGTCTATGGTCAGTGACTATAACAAATTTGCGTCCGTAAAGGTAGGGTCGAAAATATTTTGTCGCCCAAACAATGGCGAGAAGTTCTTTTTCAATTGTCGAATAGTTTGATTCAGACTCAGACAATGTTCTGCTCGCAAAACAAACAGGTTTGTCGCTACCTATGGTTCCTTGAGAGAGGATTGCTCCGAGAGCAACATTACTCGCGTCTGTAGTGAGAACAAAAGGTTTCTGAAAATCAGTGTATTGGAGGATAGGATCGTTTGTTAAAAGATTTTTTCAGTGTTCGAATGCCTTTACATATTTTTCAGTTAATTTGATCACTTGGCCTTTTTTTAAACACTCCGTTAGAGGTTTGACAATATGAGCAAAATCCTGAATAAATTATAGCCTAGTAGGCCAAGAAATCCTTTGATCTCTTTTTGGTTTCTCGGGATGGGAAAATTTTTTATGGCAACGATTTTATCAGGATTTGGCTTTATTCCATCAGTTGTGACTATGTGCCCTAAAAAAGCGATTTCCTTTTTTAAGAAATCAGATTTTCCAGTTTGCAATTTAAAATTATACTCCCTCAACTTTGTGAATACCTCTCTAATATTTAGAATATGCTCATCTAATGAGGTTGAAAAGATGATTATATCATCTAGGTAGACTAGACAACTTTTTCCTACTAAGTCTTTTAACACGTAGCCCATAACATGTTGAAATGTGCTTGGCGCGTTTTTTAATCCAAAAGGCATACGTTTATATTCATAGTGGCCGCCTTCCACTGTGAATGCCGTTTTTTGTATGTCTTTCGAATCCATCTCGATTTGATGGAATCCACTAGCTAGATCGAGAGTTGTAAAATAGAGACATTTTCCTAGCTTATCGAGTATTTCAGATATATTAGGGATTGGGTATCGATCGCTGATAGTTTTCTTGTTTAACTGTCGATAATCAATGACAAGTCTCCACTTTTGTTGTCCGTTAGAATCTCGTTTTTTCGGAACCACCCATACTGGTGAACTCCACGGAGAATAACTATTTTGAATTATTCCTTGATTAAGCATTCCTTGGATTTGTCTATAAACCTCTTGCTTATGCACATATGGGTACCTGTATGATTTCGTATGTATTGGAATATCGTCGGTAGTAATTATTTTGTGTTTGATTTTGTTACTAAAAGTTAGTGTGTCACCCTCTTTATAAAATATATCGTCAAATTCTGTACAAAGTTTAATGAGGGCTTTTTTTTCCTCTGCATTAAGATTCGTTGTATTTATAATATTTTTTATATTTTTGTTCTCAGGGGGGTTTTGAAAATTAAAATTATTTAGTTCAATATATTCGGATGTATTGTAAACTTCCGTTTTTAGTGGCTGTTCTATAAAAAGTTCGTTGTCTTTGATAGAGCAATTAGAAACCTCTACCAAACAGAACCAGTTTTCCGCTTTGTATATTCCTTCGGATGTGCATAAGCTTGGTGATAATTTTGTTTGTTTTATATATATTTCTCCTTCTCTTATATCTACTGGCAATTTAAGTAAGGTTTTAGATAGTGCAGGCATTGTATGTTTGCCTGATGTAAAGTTGGGTCTTAGTTCTATTGGGATAACAGCATGTTCTGTTATAAGCTTTTGGGTTTTTAGGTCAATTTTAGCATTTAATTGCTTAAGTATGTCTAGACCGATTAGGCCATCGAAGTAGCTGTGGAAGTTAAAAAGCCAGAATGTAAAGTTGGATTTTTGTTTGAATTCAACAAATGCTGGTAATATAATTTTTTTTATCTATCTGATAAGTTTTCAAAACCGTTTTTATATTAATTGGTTGACATTTTATTTGTTTACTAGTTTCTACAAATTTTGGGTTCAAGAAAGAAGAGGATGCCCCAGTGTCTATCAAAAATTTTAACTGCTTACCAAATGGGGAGCTTATATTAACAAAAGGTAGCGTTGTCCCGTGTTTATTTATTTCTAAGTATCCAGTAGGTTTCTGGAGGCACATGTCTGAAAATTTCCAATGTTTGAATCTTCAATATTACACAAGTCTTCTGAATAATTTTCATTATTTATGTTATGGAATTGACCAGATCTTTGCCTGAGGACACGTCTATTGGTTCGGGTTTTGGAAAAGTAATAGCTTGTTGAGTTTGATTAAAAGGATTGAAGTTATTACCATTGGTTTCATTCATGCCATTATACCTATTATTATTATAACTGTTTTGAGTGGTCTGTCTATTATGGAAATCGTTGCCATCATGATTTGGAATTGCTACTTTAGAAGCCTGGTTATTATACCAATTATTATTAGGGTATCTATTGAAGTGTGTGGGATATTTATTGTCATTTACGTGATTATAATATGGGACATATTGCTGAAAATTACGGTTATTATATTGTTTCTTAAAGTTCGGTCTTGCGTTAAAACATTCGTTTCTTGTTTGCTGATAATAGATATTCTGCTCTTTAATGCAGTATGCTAGTGCCGATGCCAAGCTGTCAGGTTTCATTGCTCTAATGTTAGAGCCTAATGGTTCCTTAAGTCCAACAAGAAAGGAGTTCAAACACATTTCTATAAAAAGTTCTTTTTTTGATCCTATCACCTTACTATCAGTTTCATTTAACAGAAGGTTATTATTAAGGGCTGACTGAATACCTATTATTTCACTATAGAATTCTTCAACCGAATTTTTATTTTGCCTCAAGGTATGCAAATCCCTTATCAAAGAGGTCTCTGTTCGCTTATCCGCGTAATGGAGGATAAGATTATTTTTTATATTGTCCCAGTTAAGCGGTGTGCCATATATATTCAACACCTCATTTGCCTGGCCTTCGATTTTGTTTCTAATGGCCCGAAGTAATGTTTGGCCGTATGGTGTGCCATCAGTTCCTCTTATAAGCTGAAGAATTTCTTCTACGTTATTAATGAATTCATGTAATGTTTTTGGATCTCCACCGTATTTCGGTAGATCCTTTATTACATCAAGCATTTTTAGATTATTGAAAAGTTCACTAAATGACTGATTATTATAAGAATTTGGCAGAGAATTTGCACCCGCCGTGTTTAAACTCTGACCTGGCTGCATTGTTAATAAACTTATGTTGTCAAGATTAAAATCGTGGACTTCAGTGCTTTCTGGAATTGAAGTGAGACTTTTGTGTCGACGAAAATAGGGAATAAATTGGAACTTCTTATCTTTTTTATTCATTAAACTTAAAAAAATAGGCACACAATTACACTATATATGTATATTCTTGCTTGGTTATTATACAATCAATTATTTGAATTCCACTTGAGCTTGATAATTTTCTTTCTTTTTCACATATGAAACTTGTTTTCTTCTTTTGTTTAGTAACGTCTTTTATTATATTAATTTTATATGAGAGAAAAAAAATAAATGAGCAACGAAAACAATATTGACTTACATGAGTCCGAGGACGAGGAGCATTTTCTTCGTTTAGGTTCGTCCAGCTGCCAAGGATCAAAATCCAACAACGTAGTATGAAGTCTTCTTTCAAAATATGCTCCGGAGTTGATATGCCTTCAAAACCGGTTCCACAGAGTGATGTTCCTTCACACTATGAATGCGCAATATTTTGATTCAGAGTATGCTCTAGCTGCGGATGGACGAAAATTATGCTACCTGCTATCTCTGACCGATGGTCACGGTTCCTTCTATCTTTAGGTAGGAGGGACTGCAGGCTGTTGGTTGGCGTGATGACAGGGCACTTTCTATGGGCTAGGCACATGGAAAGGATTGGCATATCAGACAGTGCGCTGTGCCCAGCCTGTGGAGAGGAAGACGAGACGGCGGACCATTTTCTTTGCGTCTGCCCTGCCTTTGCTCGAATCAGGTTCGGGATTTCTGGCACTGATGTGCTGAGGAGTAACCAACTTGGCTCCTTGGCACCACAGGATCTACTTCTACTTCTTCGGAGGTCGGGTAGATTTAAAACAGAGTAAAAGGGAACCTTAAGTGCAGTACAATGGATATATACTTTGTCTGAGTGCTGCGCTTACTAGATTGTTCCGACAAAAAAAAAAAAAAAAAAAAAAAAAATGCTCTAGAACTGATAAGCCGTCAGTCCTAGTTCCATAGAATGATATGCCGTCACCCTATGAATACGCAATACTCTTAAAATTTTCCACTTCTTTCACTAGTTGTTCAGCTGGGTTGCCGACTGCGCCACTTAAGTTGTGCTTTACAAAGCACACAAAAAAAAAAAAATAAATTAAATCGCCTCCAACTGGCAACTGTATTAAGAAGAACACAAGAACACAACTTTTCACTTCACCTTATAATTTTATTCTAATTCTTCAAGTCAAAATAAAACTGCAGTTAACCAAAGCTATTGATTTGCTGCGTAAACAAAAATGTTACAATGTAGGAGAATTTAATGATTGTTTATAAAATGTGACAATGTAGCAGTTTCAATTCGGAGAAAAATAAATAAATGTTTCTTGTACAAATTAAGTTATTGCCTAATCAATTTCTTATGAATTTTTACAGTTGGCGTTCCATCCAGTCCGCCTCAAGTGGGTCGCTATGTTGTTGTTGTCGAGTTCGTTACCCTTGGTGGCTTTGGTGGTGCTTTCGGTATGTAGGTAGGTGTCGTAATTCGCGCATAGCGATCGGTCTGTCGTGTTCCACTTTGTGCTTTGCTTTCGTTTTTGGATGTTGTTAGTGGGTTATTTGTCGAGGTAATGCAGTTGGTAACTTCTGTCACGATCTCTTCTTGTGAACTCATTTCATTTCGTGAAGCACTGTTGTTGCAAAGCGTATTGTTTTAACTGTGGTCAGTCGGTTGCATAATTGTTTGTGTATTATTTTCCTTCCTTTATTATGGTACGTTGTTGACTTCGTTCCATGATTTTGGTCGGTTATCACAGGGTTCTACTGTCTCACTTGATATTGTGGCCGTGTCTTCTGTTCTCCCAACGCAGAGTATAACACTTGTTGTTGGTAGAGTTACTATGTTGGGAGGTTCCTTAAACTCAGTTCTATGATAGCTGATGCACTAAATATGGTGGCAGGTGTGTATGTGCTTTGTAATAATGCAAGTGCGTAGGTCTTAGGACTATTTAAGTGTGTATTTTAGGGTTGTTTGTTTAAGCAAATGGCCTCTATGTTAATATACACTATAAATATGAAGGGGCAAATTTATGCCTAAAATTTGTTCCTCGCAGTAACTACCCCCAAAAAATGTAAAATGTTATCAACACAATCTAGCAAACGCTGAGATTTATTCAAAAGCAAATTAAAGTTTACTATAAAGTGTTTATCAGATACAAGGTGGGAAGGCAGTGAAGGCCATATTATTGCAATTTGATGATGTTTGATGATGTTGTTGAATGTACTGAAAGCTTCAAAAACCAAACAGAGGAATCAGACACACTCAGTGATTGTGATTCGGTTTTAAACGAAATGGTTGTCTGACGCTCGTAAATTTATTGAAAAGAGGAGTTATGATGTGCCAAAAGACTTTAAAGATAAAAGCGTTCTCAAAAAGACAAAGATGCTTAATTATGAAAGCAAAGCACAGTCTCCTAAAAACCGATACGAAATGTATTTTTTTAACACCATGAATCTATTGTGAGTAATATGGATTCAAGATTCTTTCGAACCCAATTTTTTTCCTAGGTCTCGAAGAATTTTTTTTTCTTTTAATAATGTTTTATTTATTCAAGAAGTATATGGCAAAAATTTCAAGTTGCCATGCCCATCCGTTTATGCGGTAGCGTAAGTTACTTGTGAGCAACGTTGTGCAATGGCGGTATATAAAACAAATATTTTTTTCAATGAAAACCGTTTACAATTTTATGGGCTTACTTTGAAAAAGTAGGTATGATAGGACAAAAAACAGTTTTTTTGGTTGTTACAGAAGAAATGGACCTTACACTTAAGACATTTGGACATTGGTGTTCCTGTCTTCCACAACCTGCAACGACCTTTTCACCAAATACTACCCAATGTTCCACTTCATCATAATGCTGTGCGTTTGGAGGATTCGGCTGAACCCTGTATTTTTTTTAAGTTTGCGAAGATACACTGCCCTATGAGATATCATCGGCTATCTGTTTCTACATTAGATGGTCGTTCTCTTTTTCTTTGGACTGAAGACGAGGCAGTAGATTGCAAAAGTTCATTAGCAATTCCCAGTTTAAATTTTATAAGAGGAATATTCTTCAGCTTCGGATCTAGCAAGTGTAAATGTTTGCATTGGTAACGGATGTTCCTACGCACGAATAGAAAATTCGCATGTACCACTTTATTGCGCGGTGATTGAACTTGTGGGGCTCCATAAGAATATCTGTCAAATCCATGCCTCCCATGCCTTTATTGTAGGAAGCCTTAATTGCAGGCCTTAGAACATCAATATAAGCTTTTTCCAACGTTTGCAAATCCCAACAGGTTGATGGTCTATGTACGAAGATAAAAGGTGAACTGGTTCATTGTCAAACCACTAAACACATACTAGATTATTATCGGTTTCACATTTCATGTCATTAGATCCTCTTCCCCGTTTTTGAGTTCAGCCTCTGAAAGTAACTGCCAATTGCTTATTCAATTTTTACGTATAGTACCTGTTGCAAATATGCGCATTTCCTTTAGAGATATGAGAAGGCTTACTGACGTAAACCAGTATCGAAATAAAGCTTAAAGTTTTTGTGGTTCGGAAGACTTTTTGCCAAATATAAATTTCTTCCTAACAGTTTTAAAAAATTCGTTAAACTGCACTTAAGATGATGTTTTCCTCAAGAAATTGAATTCCTATATTAGTGGCTTGTAGGTAGTCTTTTTCGTAACCATGAATAGCATAGTGTTTAATTCCATTTCTTATTATCCCAGTACCATCATGGGCTTTCCCATCAGGATGATTTGTCATATGCACCTTATATCCCGGGATGGAAAGTTGAATTTGTTTGCAAGATGAGTTTCCGAGACACGCTTTACATCAATTTTATTGGAAGTCAAAAAGTTTTTAATTCCAATTTATGCTGGCGAATATCATTGGCATTCCAGTGACATATAGAAACAAACATTTGCATCATTTGATTTTGCGTTTTTATGACCTCTTGAATCATATTTTGCATTGTGGTCAAGAATTCTGTTAAACATTGAGTCAGGCTCATTAGCATAGCTTCTAGGCTTTGAGAGTTCATACTATTGGCTGTATTCGGGTTAACGTTAGTTCTTACTATATTTGCAGACTCAGACTGCCTCAGGTTTGTGGTACCTGGTCTCGACTCAGAAATAGGATTGGGTTGGATTTGCTAACGTTGGAAGGGCTTTTTTTACGCTGACTCTGTCGATGTTTACTTTGGGGAGAGAAGGAAACACTATCTTAAGTAAGCTATATTTTTTTATTTTTTTGCAAATGATTAATCTACGTTAAACCTGAATTTGTTGCTAGCAGCAGCCATAATAGCAGCCATAGCAGTGGTGTGCAGCTCCCTTGACTAGATTCTTCAAAAGGACTGCTTTCCACAATAAAACGGCTGTTCTTCGAAAAGGTGAGATATTATTTACTAATTTCCTTTCATTCTAGTTTTCTAAATTTTTCTCTAAGATTTACCTAAGACACATACTGAGACTTCGCCTCTCTCTCTCTTGCCGTTGCTATTGGCATTGCTCTCAGGCACGTTAAGATACCGGTAAGAGTGGAGCACATCAACAAGGAACGGTTACACATTCCTCATGACAACTAAACAAAACAAAACACTACCACCAGGAAACTTTTAATTGTGTCAATTCTAACCGAAAGTGTTTCTTTACCTATCTGTTGGGGTGCCAAATTGCAATTGGCGTTGCTCGCTGACACGCCAAGCCACCAGCAAGAGTGAGGCACTTTACCACAAAACAGACTTACCGCCAAAAACCGAGTGTGTTTACTATTATAAAAAATATTTTTTGTCAAAAAATCTGTACCGTGGTGGAATAGTAATTTAAAATTATCAAGGGAAAAAAGAATATCTACCTGGCGTGCTTATAAGCACTACAGAATCGAAACTAACTTAGCTCTGTTCAAAAAAGCAAATGCAATATTTAGAAGAGCTGTTAGAGAAGCTAAAGCCAACTCTCTTGAAAAATTTACATCTCAAATCAATCCCAAATCAAGTATCAAACAAATATGATCCGACATTCCAGTTTTTGTTGGTGGCAGCAAAACCACCCCACTTCGTATCTTAACTGTTGGAGATTCTCATTTGACTTCCTCTTTTGAAATGGCAAATATCTTCGCTAATAATTGGTCTGAACTCTCTAGCGACGCCAACTTTTCTTAAGTATTCATCTCTGAGAAAGGATTTTTCCTACATACGGAATATAAACTCATTCATCTATCACCGACTGCAAATAAAATGGAGTCATATATTTCCATTACCGAACTCGAAACTGCGCTACAATCAGCAAAAGGAAAAACTCCATCTCGAGCATTTCGTTTCAACTGCCCTTTCGAATAAAAGTCATGTGTCTGTAATGGCCACTGACTTTGAAAGAGCCTTCGATCGCATTGGTGTTCAGGTTGTTCCCCAACAGCTATCGACTTGAAGATTGGTCCAAAGATCTTTGCTTTTGTAAAGGCCTTCCTGACCCACCGCAGGTCTCGGGTGAGAGCTAACCAAAAATTTTCAAATACTCGGTCTCTCGATAATGGGATACCACAGGGGTCTCCTTTGTCTGTTGTTTTTATTTATAGCAGCTTTTGACCAAATCAGTAAAACAGTAGCCGATTATAAAAATATGAAATACTCTATATACGCGGATGATGCTATCTTCTTTACTAATAACAATTCTAACAATGATGTTAAATGTATTTTTTCTAAAATTTTGTATGATATTGATAAATGGTGTACTCGGTCTGGTGGCCGACTCTCTATAAACAAATGTAAATTAAGTCACTTTTGTAAAAAAAGAAAATGTAAAATGTTTACTTTAAATTTTAACAACACTTCTATTGAACTAGTTAATGAATTGAAAATTCTTGGCGTCATCTTCGACAAGAAATTTAACTTTAATACCCAATGTTTAAATTTAAGAAAAAATATGAATGCCAGGCTTAATGTTGTTAAATTTTTATCTTCTAATCATCGTCTAGTACATATTTCTACACTAATCAATGTCACAAGATCACTAATACTTTCCAAAATAAACTACGCTGTCCCAATTTTTAGATGGTGCGCTCAAAGCAACTTACAGCAGCTGTACGCACCCTACCACGCAGCTGTTCGAAGAGCCATAAGAACCTTCCCTACGTCGCCGACAAAAAATATCTTAGCCGAAGCTGGTTTACCTTCTATTATGGAGCAAGTACGTGCATTCTCTCTTCACCTTATACCAAAATTATTTAACGCCAGAAATGCAACGCTTCTCAAAGACATCCAGTGTGCCTTCAAACACACCAAAAGGTATACTATAAAATTCGTAATCCGCCGCTGTATTGAGGTAGCTAAATATCTTATGCCTGACACAGCTCCTCGGCTAATCAAACAGAAAAGAGACCCTCCTTGGCATCTCAAAGACTCATCATTTGTCCTAGATCTGATTTCGAACTCTAAATCTACCATAAATCCTGAAGCCTACCGACAACTTTTTGCAGAACATACAAGCAAAAACACTAAAAGGAACTGGACCCTTTTATTTACTGATGGCTCAAAACAATCCGAATGCACTACTTTCGCGGTAATATCCTCTACCGGAATAGTAATATCCACTGGCCTTATTCAACAACATTGTTCAATCTTCACAGCCGAAATTTTGGCAATAAAAATAGCCACGGACTATGCTTGTTTGTACAAAGGCAGATTTCTTATATGCTCTGATAGCAAATCTTCCATAGAGGCGATTCAAAATATAAGCAATGAGGGCATCCTTGCTTCAGATATAAGAGAAGCGTGCATAAAATGCGCTAATAAATTAAAAATCATGAGGGTACCCAGCCATGTTGGGATTGACGGCAACGAATTCGCTGATTCAACCGCTGTCAGGGCAGTAAGGCATCCCCTATTGCACTTCCCTTCAGGAGAAAATACAGATAATAAAATTAATTGAGAAATCCTTATATATACGAAAAATGGAAGAGTGGAACAACTCCACACATAATTATAAATCGTATAATCGAGAAGGAATAAAACCCACCTATCAAGGATTATGCACCTTAAAGCAAATAAAAAATTTTATTCGACTTCGGTTGGGACATGCCCCATTTTCGCACGAACACTTACTGCGTCGAGAACCAGCACCAAATTGTGATTATATTGCACCGGACACAGAGCTTCAATAACTCATTTATTGAACGAATGCAGAGCTTTCAGTGCAATTAGAAAGAATGTATTTGGTACGGAAGTCCTAGTAATCTTTTAAAAAATGTGACTCTAGATAGAATAAAATCAATAGAAACCTTTTTAAGTTGTATAAATCTCAAAAATAAAATTTAAAATAAAATAGATTAAGATCGAGTCGAAGGCCCTGGCAGCCAGTACTCATTAATTGTATTTATTGTAATAAATTAATTTATTAGAATAAAGTGTAATAATAATAATAATAATTAAATGTTTCTTGCAAGATTATAGTAATAAAATTACACTATATTATAGTATTGCTTTCATACACGGCACTGAGCGATTCATTAAATAGTATGAATTTTGACAACGTGTGGAGTAATTCCATGAATGAAAGAATACAAGATTACGCATTGCGCAGGTCCGTTATGTTTGGTTGAATTCTCTCACACTCTCTATGACGTCACATCTCCAGAAATTTGTTATGCATTCAATTGTAAGCCTTCGATAAGTGAAGAAAGTGAATTGGAATTTGTGATCAGTGTTTAAAAATAACTGTGAAAATTTAAGTTATTTATAGAAATATAAAGAATACAAAGTAGAATTTGTAATTTTCGTTTGAAAGTATTAAACAAAATTGAAATATCACATATTTTTTGCACTAAAACATAGATAGGTATTTATTGATTATGTTACTGATCATAAACATATGAAAGAAAATTTTAATTTTTTTCACAAACATAATACTTTTGGTTATTTGTAAAAATCGTTTTTTATGTTATTTGTTGTTTAATCAGAAGATAAAAGTAATAATATATAAAAAGGCCTTAAATCAAAAAATAAGTGATTTTTAAATTAAATAAAAATGCTAAAAAAATAAATAAGCCTTATCCAAGCCAACTGATCAAATGATGGTGCATATGCAGGCCCTTCATCAAATTTTTCAGAAAATCAACCAGGATGGTCTTCTGATCACAAATGGTTTTCTGAAAAAGCATATGGAGGAAGCTGTTAGCATTCAGTGCAGCGAAAAAGTAAAAAAAAACTATTCTTTCGTGCACGAATGTACTTCTTAATTAGAAAATTAAACAGAGACCTATTTGAATTGTCGAAAAATAGAAAAAGAAAGTGGAATAAAACACTAAACTAAAAACTTGATTTGTTATCGTCCAAAAATGTCTTTCATTTGTACTGGGTTTTAAGAGGGGGCACTGGTTGTAATACGCTTAATTGTTAGTATATACTGCCTTTTTATCACTTTCTTCAATATATAATAATATTTTCATTTTTTATAATTAGTAAGTATTATTTCTGTCTATCAATTATCTCCAGGAAGAAATGTCTGCAAAAAACAGTAAATAACCCGACATTTTACTCTAACAAATTCATAAATATTTAAATGGATTAAAAGTATTAGTTTTTAAAAACGGTCTAATACAATTTTTTTCTTAACCGTTTTAATTTTTTACACACATTAGATTACAATTTCTTCTCAATTTATTGTTTCATGCGAATCTCCATACATATTTCACAATTTACTTAAGAATACTAGAGATGTGACGTCATGCGCAGAGAGAGAACACTTTGTCAACACTATCGGCGTAATCTTATAATTCTTTCATTCATGGAGTAATTCCATGTAGTTAAGATTTTGTACGCTACATGGTATTTGTTATAATTTAGCTAATTGGTTGTTTGTGAAATGAATTCTCAATAATAATAAATAAAATAACGTAATTATATAAACTATCAAATCTACTTATATGAAAATTAGTAATTGAAATAATACTGAATACATTGTTAAATGTAGACTTGCTTTCGCAGAAGCATTATATATGGATTTTCATTTACAAAATTCCGCAGAATTCATATATCTATATGCTGCTTTCTGCTTTGGTATTTCATAACTTGACTAATACATTGTAATTTGCCTATAATATATTGTGTATTCATTAGATTTTTAGCTATGAATTGAAATTAAAATGCCCTCAAAAATAGTTGTTTCAAAACAAAAACAAATTATATAACATTTATTTAATTAAATATACGTACAGAATTGTGTTGCTTCTTTCTCTTATATTTATTACTAAACATTTAAAGTAAGTTTAACAACATACTTTAATGATAATAGATAAATATATTATTGTAATAGATAAATATTTTCTTTAATTTTTTGTACTTTTGTTGGCATTAAGTTCATTAAAAGAATAAGCCAAAAAAATTATAAATTAATATAAGAATAGTTTTAATAAATTTATTTTAGCATATAGAGTAGTGTACCTAATATTAGTAATGATCAAAATTATTAATCAGAAAAAGTATTCGCTAAATTGAGTTTGGTACTTTCTGGAATGAGAACAGTATTAAAATATTAACGAACAACAACCCCAAATAGTGCATTTTCCGAAACTAACCAGTTTGTTTACATCCAGTGGGGAATGAAAAATTGGTTTGTTTACATCCAGTGGGGAATGAAAAATTGGTTTGTTTACATAGAGTGGGGAAAAAATTGCCAGCAATACAAGTGTATTCTGTAAATGTATAAGTAAGTTTCATTTCTCATATTCTCTGCTTGTACTGTGGTTCTTTTTATATCTTTTCACCATTCAGTAATTCCCGTCCTATAAGCCATCGACAAGCGCATGGTGACAGCGCTTCGAGGCGGCATTGCGCGAAGCCGTTTCACGGCTGGGCTTGGCGCCAACGACATACAGCACATGTCTTGCCAATTCCTCCGGCACCGAGAACCAGCACCGTCTACCGTGCCCCTGCGCAGCGGATGGCAGCATATTTCGTACCATCTTTTGTACCGCTGTGCAAGCGCACGGTGCCAACGACATGCAACACGTATGTTGGTAATTTCTACAATACATGCATTCAGAAAACGTATTCGCAAGGCATAAGTAGAACTGTAAGGGAGTTGTCACTGAGATGCCCGAAGGTGAATGAGCCCAGCTGACATTGAAAAATTATCACAGATGTACCTTTTGTAGTTTATGCAGATTTTGAGTGCATTTTTAGAGAATGAAAATAGACAACTATCAAGTGTGTAAAAAGTGAACAAAAGCATATGCCAATCGCTTTTAATTATTACATAAAATGTTATTTTAATTATAGTTTAAGTAAGTTAATAATATTTTGAGATGAAGATTCATCTATACAGTGTGTTAATAGTCTATTTAGCGATTGTATCGGGGTTTTCAATAAGAGCGCTACAATAGTTTTTTTAAATAAAACAAAACCGGTTTTAGATATCAATGAAATTCTTTATTCCTGTGAAAGTACGTTCGATGCCATTATGTATGGAACTCGATTTCTCTTGCATGGCCACCACGGGCACGCTTGCAGAAGTCCAGACGCTGAACCCAATTTTCAACGGTTTTCAACGGGTTGCTGCAATTTCACGTTCGATATTCGTACGAAGTTCATCAATCGTCGCTAGCTTGTTGGCATAGACCATAGACTTGACGTAGCCCCACAGGAAATCATCTAACGGCGTCAAATCGCACGACCGAGGCGGCCAATCGACTGGGCCATTTCGTGAGATAACACGTTCACCAAACTTGGTTTGCAGTAAAATGATTGTGGCATTCGCTGTGTGGCTTGTGGCGCCGTCCTGTTGGAACCACATGTCCTCCAAGTCCATATTATCCAATTGGCGCCAAAAATATTCGGTTATCATAGAACGGTAGCGATTCGCATTCACAGTAATGTGCCGGTCTTGATCATCACGGAAGAAGTACGGCCCAATGACGCCGCCGGCCCATAAACCGCACCAAACCTTAATTTTTTCTGGATGCAATGATGACTCATGGAGTACGTGTGGATTGCTGTCTAACCAATAACGCATATTTTGCTTATTGACGAAGCCATTCAGCCAGAAATGAGCCTCATCATAAATTGGACGTAGCGCTCTTAAAGTTGAGGCGACTGACTCCGAATTTCGGTAATAAATTTTAATAATTTCGACTCATTGTTGGCTCGTATGTCTTACTGAAGAGAAATGTCAAAAGAGCGGGAAAAAATATGGCGTCGTTTGCTGTCACTATCGATTTACTTTTGTAGCGTTTCTTTTGAAAAACCCTTTATTAGTATAGTGAAGCCAATGCACAGGGCGCATTATTAACTGTCTTTGTTTTGCAACTCTCTTGCAGAAAACATCAAATTACCCTTAACAATTCTAACACAAATTAAAATTTCAAATTTTTATAAGAAGTATTGAATAATTTTGCTAATAAATCTTTCGACAGAAGTTCACATCATATCATGTGCTTGAAGATATATATATATATATATATATATATATATATATATATATATATATATTTATATATATATATATATATTTATATATATATATATATATATATATATATATATATATATATATATATATATATATATATATATATATATATATATATATATATATATATATATATATATATATATATATATATATATATATATATATATATATATATATATATATATATATATATATATATATATATATATATATATATATATATATATATATATATATATATATATATATATATATATATATATATATATATATATATATATATATATATATATATATATATATATATATATATATATATATATATATATATATATATATATATATATATATATATATATATATATATATATACATATATATATATATATATATATATATATATATATATATATATATATATATAAGTTAAGAACAAATAAGTTGCAACTTAGAACCAAAATTCCATTCCCACGAATAAGAATGCTGACGAAGTGTCTGCAGTACCCACAGTCACGTACTCGAAAACAACAACAACGAAAATAGTATAAAAACTTCATATGGAATATGATCCACGCGTCCGGCAGAGCAGTTGGTGAATTTGGCTTTTGCATTTATTTAATTATGTTAGATTAAATTCAGTTGTAAATTAGAAGTGAAACAATAAAGTTGGCTTCGGCCTTTTTTTAAAAACTACCAAAAGAAATAAAAATCTTAACTGGCGCCCGAGCAGGGACCCAAATGTGAAGTTCGGGATACATTAAATCTTTGGAGCAGCAATTTGGGGCCAAAAACCCAACAGTGAAGTTCTGGATAATATCGATCCTTGGACAACAGTTGGCGGATTTTCAACAAAAAAGTCAAGGAATAACGTAACTACGAGGTGCCTAAGTACGAAGGGAAAGGGAGAACACCAAGAGCTCAACCTCCATTGACATCGTTGGAATGATATTCGTAAGACTAGTTTTAAGACATTTTTTAGTGAAAGAAAAAATATATTGAAAAACGAAAATTTACAAAATTGATAAAAGATAAATAGAGAGGAAAATATTTACGAAAAATATAGAGATTAGAGAAATTGCAGTAAATAAAAAAAAAGAAGGAAGGAATTAATTACTCAGCTTAGAAAATACATAACTTAGTTTATATTTGTATCCAAATATTATATCTGAAAGTGACTATACAAAGCAATTATTTTGATAATTTCTTAATTTTTTTCCACTGAAAACAACACATTATTATTAATTCCGATTAAAAGATTTGCAAGAATTGTCTGAATTCAAGGGTCAAATTCAAACTATAATTAATTAAAAAACCTATAGTAAGAAATTCACACTGTGACTCTTACAGCCATTTACTCTAGTGTATAAAAATTTACAAATAAGGAAATAAAATTCAAAAAATTGTATTCGTTGAAAATGACAAAAGTGACTGCTGAAGAATTAACAGAACAATTAAGCAGACTGAATTTTAACAATACGACACCCAGCATATCAAATCGAGCATTAAGGATGGACAAAGCACTACAACAACAAATAACTGACTTGATAACCTCAACGATACAAAATTTGAATAATCCTTTGTCGAATGACGATAGCACGGATTGCCAAGTAGAATTGACAAGAGAAAATATTAACGAGCTAGACAGGATCCCAGACATAGTGAAATGTCTTAGGGAATTTTCAGGGGCTCCGGGAGAATTTAACTCCTGGAGAAGAACCACAGATCGCATATTTTCCGTATACGAGAACCTAAAAGGAACTCCAAAGTATTATGCGATACTCCATACAGTCAGGCATAAAATTGTAGGAGAAGCAGATACCGCTTTGGAATCCTACAAAACTCCATTAAATTGGGTAAAAATAAAACAGTGCTTAATGATGCACTATTCGGATAAAAGGGATATTGGTACCTTGGAGTATCAACTCACCACCCTAGCTCAACGAAATAATTCAATTCAGGAGTTCTATCAGAAGGTGTATCAACACTTATCGTTGATACTAGACAAAATTTCCTGCCTTGACATAAGTGAGGACTCACTGCAGGCTATGACCAATTGCTATAGAGATAAGGCACTCGATACATTTATTCGAGGACTTAACGGAGACTTACCCCGTTTGCTTAGCATAAGAGAACCTACTTCTCTTCCGCAGGCTCTTAATTTATGCCAAAAACTTGATAATATAACTTTCCGTATGAATTACGCACAGAATAGCTCAGCAAATTACAAAATGGTACCACCTAGACCACCAAAAAAATTTAATTTTCCCACAAATAGAAATAATTTTCATCCTGAATTAGTTCATTGGCCACCTGCCAAAAATACTAATCCTTTCATCCAAAATAGGGCAAACCCATTCTTAAATAATACTTGGAGAACTCAAAATTACCAGAGCACAAACCCTTTTATGCAAAACGGTAACCCATTTAAACGAAATAATACACTTCAGCCAAACTTCCAATTTCCAAGACCAAACCAAGCATTTAATTCCAGACCAAACATGCCTCCCAAACCCCCACAGCCTATGGAGATAGACCATTCGATACAAACCAGAAACGTAAATTATCAAAATAGGCCTAATTTTCAACACAATAACAATGGTCAAAAACGACCAATGACTTTCCAAACACACACTCCAAACAAGATGCAAAGAAACTTCTTTGTCAGCACAGACCTTCATAATTGTTACGAAGTTGAACATCCATATTTGAATAACGAAACTTACAATTACGACAGATATCAGCCAAGTCCCAACGACGTTGAAACTGGATATCAATATCCAGACCATGATGCAAATGCTTATGCTGAGTTTCAGCAAAATTATTTCCAGGAAACTTTCCAATCACCGTCTTACAACGACCCTAATGACATATTTTCACCACACTTGGATGAAGCAAACCAAACATCTTCCGATACTCTACAAGAAACTCAGAGTGCTGGTTCAATTTTAAAAGAACAATATTTTAATTCTATTCCTAAACAATTAGACAATATTAATTTTTTAGAGTAAGATCGTCTTCACTACCTTATTTTGAATATATCACTGGAAGTGGAGACACCCTTAACTTTCTAATAGACACAGGATCGAATAAGAATTATATTCAATCTACAAAAATATCAAATCCCATAAAAAACCAAGAATCATTTTTCGTTAATTCAGTAGCGGGAAAAATTGAAGTTAATCACCATACATTTGCAAACATTCTTGGACCACAGACACCACAATTAAAATTTTTTATTTTACCTGGACTTGAATCCTTCCATGGTATAATAGGTAACGACACACTTAAACAGATAGGAGCGGTAATACATACAGATAAGAACGTTATGATAATTCTACAAAATTTAGTTATTCCTTTAAAACAGCAAGCAGCACAGGATGTGAATAATATCGATTTACGCGTTTCACATTTAACAGAGAATCAAAAAGAAAAATTAATTAATTTAATTAAAAATTGTCCACATCTGTTTTCTGACCCAAATAAGAGTTTAACATACACTTCAATAGTTAAAGGAGAAATTCGAACAACCAACGATACTCCAATTTATTCTAGATCCTACCCTTACCCTTTAGCCTTGAAAGAGGAAGTAGAAAGACAGGTCGAGGAACTTTTGGCCGATGGTATTATACGACCATCACGCTCACCATACAACTCGCCAGTATGGGTCGTCCCGAAAAAGATGGATGCATCGGGAGTGAAAAAATACCGGATGGTAATTGATTACCGTAAGCTCAATGAGGTGACTATCCCTGATAGGTACCCGATTCCGGAAATCCAAGAAGTACTTTCCAATCTCGGAAAGAACAAATTTTTTTCAATTATTGACCTAAAAAGCGGTTTCCATCAAATTCCGCTAAGGGAATGCGATGTCGAAAAAACTGCATTTTCCGTCAACAACGGAAAATATGAGTTTCTCAGATTGCCGTTCGGATTAAAAAACGCCCCGGCGATTTTCCAAAGAACGCTAGATGACATACTTCGACAGCACATCGGTAAAAGATGTTATGTCTACATCGATGATATAATTATCTTTGGAAAAGATTTACAAGAACACCTCGAAAATCTGAGAATTGTTATGAAGACACTTGAAGCAGCAAACATGAAAGTGCAGCTGACAAGTGCGAGTTTTTAAGGGAAGATGTAGAATTCTTAGGGTATGTAGTGGGAATAAACGGAATAAAAACTAATCCATCCAAAGTAGAAGCGATAAACAAAATGCCAGAACCAAAAACATTGAAAGAACTCCGTTCATTCCTAGGAATGTCTGGATATTACAGGCGATTCATTAGGGATTATGCGAAAATCGCAAAACCCCTAACAAATCTTTTACGAGGGGAAGATGGACGAGTGTCCAAACATGCTTCCAAAAGCAAACCAATTGTTCTTGATAAGGATGCAGTTGAATCTTTTGATAAAATAAAAAATGCATTAATATCGAAAGAAGTAATTCTTTCACATCCAAATTTTGAAAAAGAATTTGAACTGACCACAGATGCCTCGAACTATGCGATAGGAGCAGTGCTCTCGCAAAATGATAAGCCGATAACATTTATTTCAAGATCGCTATCAAAAACAGAGGAGAATTATGCCACAAACGAGAAAGAATTGTTGGCAATAATATGGTCACTGAATTCACTCAGAAATTACTTGTACGGTTCCAAAAAAATTAAAATTTATACAGATCACCAACCACTCACCTACGCCTTGAGTGCAAAAAATTCCAACAGCAAGATGAAAAGATGGAAAGCCATTTTGGAAGAATATAACTACCAACTCATCTACAAACCTGGTAAGGCAAACGTAGTGGCTGATACTTTATCAAGAATACCGGCCCAAATTAATTCACTAACTCCTACAGTGCATAGCGATGAAAGCTCTAATCACAATTTGATACCTTGCACTGAAACTCCAGTAAATGTTTTTAAAAATCAGGTTATTCTTAAAATCGACGAAACTTCCACTTATCAATTTAAAATAGTTTTCCCAGGAATCCATAGACACATAATTACAGAGCAACAATATACAGAAGAAAAACTTTTACAACTTTTCAAAAGATATTTAAATCCCTCAGTTATAAATGGTATCCTTACAGAAGAAAGAATTATGGGAATGATACAGAATATTTACCCCCTTAATTTTTCCAACTACAAAGCACGCTATACTCAAAAAATGGTTGAAGATATAATTAGCGAACAAGAACAAGAAAATATAATTCTTGAAATCCATAACCGCGCTCATCGAAATGCCCTTGAAAATAAATCCCAGATTCTTGGAAAGTACTACTTTCCCTCAATGATAAACAAAATAAAAAACATAACAAAAATTTGTCAAATATGTAAGGAAAATAAGTACGAAAGGCATCCCAATCAAATTAAATTAGGAGAAACGCCCATACCGTCCTTTCCAGGACATACAGTTCATATAGATTTATTCCTAACAGAAAATAAAGTTGTTATGACAGCTCTGGATAAATTTACGAAATATGCCATGACAAAAATTCTTAAAAGTAGATCAATAGAAGACATAAGACGACCACTTAGGGACATAATTTTTGCATTTGGAGTTCCGAAATCTATTATCATCGACAATGAACCATCCCTTAACTCAGCCTCGATGAAATTCATGATGAAAGATGAATTAGGTATTGAAATTTATACATCGCCACCATACCGAAGTCAGGCTAACGGACAGGTTGAACGCTTCCATTCAACTTTGGTAGAAATTATGAGATGTCTCAAAGAGAATGGAACCCAAAGGAATTTTGAAGAACTTCTGGAACGCGCTGTTTCCGAATATAACCACTCGATACACTCAGTTACAGGAAAAAAGCCTGTCGATTTATTTTTTGGTAGAAACATGGGCTTTACACCTGACCATTATGAAAAAGTTAGAAATTCAAACATTGAAACCCTACAGAAGAAACAACGGAAAGATTTAGAATACCACAACAAGAATAAGCATGATCCTAAACAATATCTACCAGGACAAATAATTTTTGTTAAAAGAAATAGGCGATTAGGGACAAAACTTTCGAAGCCGTTTGTCAAGGAAATAGTCAGGGAAAACCGAAATAGCACAGTTGTGACCGATACCGGTAGAATAGTACACAAAAGCTTGATAAGAAATTAACAATTTCATTCTTTACTTTTTTTACAGTTAATAATTTGTTTCTTTGCATTATGCAAAGCCGATGTTCAAATATTGGATTACTCAAACTCGCAACTAGTGACAATAGAGACTGGATTAGCTAAATTACAAACAGGAACGTTCAAAATCATTCACATCATAGACTTAAAGAAATACGAAGATTCAATTAATAACCTCGAAACAATATTTAGAACCAAAATTAATACGGACCACTCCTTATACCCATTTATTTCCGATGAGATTGAAAAAATAAAAATCCATTTAAACAGACTCAGTATAAACAGAAGGACCAAACGATCACTCGACTTTATCGGCAGTGCATGGAAGTGGATAGCCGGAAACCCGGACCACTCTGACCAAATTATTTTGACGGAAAAAATTAATAATGCTCTCGAAAATAACAATAAACAACTAATAATTAATAGAATGACAATAGACAAAATGAATGAAATAACTAACAAAACGAATACAATTTTAAAGGTGATGCAATCAGACAAGAATAGTGATGATAAATCTTTCACGCAACTAAAATACAAACTTGACCTCATGAAAGAGGAAATAATCAATATAGAGTATGCCATTCATTGGGCAAAGGCTAACGTAATTAATTCTTATATTTTATCAAATACCGAAATAAATATTGCTAAAGAAATTTTCAATAAAGAAAACATACCTTACATTAACATTGATGAATTGCTAGAATTCGCGGAGATTAAAATAGCCACGAATGATGAGACTATTATTTATATAATTAGTTTGCCAGAAACCGATACAGAATATTGTAAAAAAATTGTTGTAAAACCAGTTAAATTAAAATCAAAAATTAACAAAATCAATTATAATTCAATATTACAATGTAAAAATCAGTTTTACGGAATTAAAAACAATTGTAAGACATATAATAAATTATCCATTTGTTTACATAAAAATGTAATAGATCTAAGAAATTCAACATGCATTCCAAATTTACTGGCAAGCCAAAAGTCTTCCTGCCAATTAATTAACAATCAACACATACCAGAAGTAGAAGAAATTTCAACAGGGCTAATTTTCTTAAATCAATTTAATGGATCCATCATTATAAATAACGAGACAAGCATTCTAGAAGGAACATTCTTAATAAAATACCACAATGAAACCATAAATATCAGGAACATAACATATACTTCAAATGAAACCGTCGTCTACGCACCATTGCCCGCTTTACTGCAACCGAAAATTTTACCAAGAGATACAGAAGAAGTACTTTCATTAGAAATGATGAAAGAATTGAATGTGAAAAACACTGAATTCATCAAATCTTTAGATGTACGCAACAAAATATCATTAACATCTGGCACAGTAGTAGCTATTCTTATAGTACTATTTGGGATAATTATGGCTGTAAGTCACACACGCAGAAGAATGAAAGGTCAAGTAACAAATACAATAAGCCTAAAGGAACGACACCCCCAACTTTCTGAATCGGCCATAGAAAAGCTTAACCAAATCTTTAACGGGTCAACCGAGGACGGTTGAAATCAGGAGGGGAAGAGTTAAGAACAAATAAGTTGCAACTTAGAACCAAAATTCCATTCCCACGAATAAGAATGCTGACGAAGTGTCTGCAGTACCCACAGTCACGTACTCGAAAACAACAACAACGAAAATAGTATAAAAACTTCATATGGAATATGATCCACGCGTCCGGCAGAGCAGTTGGTGAATTTGGCTTTTGCATTTATTTAATTATGTTAGATTAAATTCAGTTGTAAATTAGAAGTGAAACAATAAAGTTGGCTTCGGCCTTTTTTTAAAAACAACCAAAAGAAATAAAAATCTTAACTTATATATATATATATATATATATATATATATATATATATATATATATATATATATATATATATATATATATATATATATATATATATATATATATATATATATATATATATATATATATATATATATATATATATATATATATATATATATATATATATATATATATATATATATATATATATATATATATATATATATATATATATATATCTATATATATATATATATATATATATATATATATATATATATATATATATATATATATATATATATATATATATATATATATATATATATATATATATATATATATATATATATATATATATATATATATAGATATATATATATATATATATATATATATATATATATATATATATATATATATATATGAATTTTTTTTTAAAATTTTTGTACTTAAGAATGTAAAGAATAAATACATGAAAAAAATTAATTTGAATTATATATTTTCTTTGTTTTTATATCATTTATCAAAATTTGTGAGGTGAACGCAGACTTTATGGGCTATGTATATATATATATATATATATATATATATATATATATATATATATATATATATATATATATATATATATATATATATATATATATATATATATATATATATATTTATATAAGAATATATTTATATATATATATATATAAAAATATATTTATATATAAAACTAGTAGACCCGGGCAGACATTGGCCTGCCACAGACCGATTTCTATGTTTCAAATTATAGTAATACATTTTTTTTTCAGTACTCTTTTATTTAACTTCATGAAATTGAAATTTAATGTAGTGCAATTTGGTGAACAATATTTTTTGTCAATTCGTCTTTTGCCAATATGAATGGATGCGATGATTTACCCACACGTGAACATGCAACGTATAATTGACCATAGGAGAATCATGGATTTTCCAGGCAACAAATGGACATTGTCTGCTCTTGAGGTTTATTGATTGTCATGACGAATGCCAAACGAATCGGAAATTGAAGCCAACAGTGTGGCAACAGAATGATTTATCCCTTAAACTTTCCGTTCAAAATAGTTGCTTCAATAACATTTCCGGTGTTCCGTTTGATGACCAAACGTGTGCCGTTGCATAATCTGGGTGGGTTTAAATTACGAAGCAGAATTATCGGCGAAAGTTGATTTCGTCAACATCAACATTTCTCGCTGCCAAAATAGCACGTTCACTGCACCAATTATGATTCAAGTAATTAGTAAGTATGACCGGGATGACACTCTCAATTAATTCACGTTTTGAATTAACGATGGTGCAGAAATTGTTTGCCAATTTGATGCGTTGTGTGTTTGGATGCAGTTCTATTTTACCGTTGCCAATATCCAGCAATTGTTTAGAAAATATTTGTGCAGACGGATAATTTTGCAATTATACTCGGATGTTGATAATCAATCGAACTGGCGTTTCGCCTCACGTCGCGACGCTGTAAACTAAGTCGCCGGGAGATCAGGCGATGGCATACTTGAACACTTGTCCATTGACTGTTCGCAAAAATTCGAAAGACGTTGATCCTGTTACATTCACCAACAACAAACGCAAAAAGAAACATTCACATTGTTTTGGATGTACTGTGTAAAGTCGTCTCAATTCCTTAGCTTTGAATTCGCCTGCGATTGTTGGATGTGGTTCGCTTTGTTTACGTGGCTCCCATTTCTTACCTGATTTGTTCCATGTAAAATAGCGTGGAACGTAGGTATATAATAATGTTTGTACGAATTATCTGAAAACACCATGTTTTTGACAGTGTGAAAAATTCGGAAAGTGCTGTTTTTGGTGGCTCGAATGCTCGTTGGAAAGCATTTTCTTCAGTGAAATATATACGTTGACCGTTTTCAAGATGTACTGCAAGATGCTGGACAGTTGGGTCTCGTTCGTGTATGGGAAAACTAAGAATACGCCAGACAGCTTCGTTGGTGCTGATGTATCCACCCATTTGGTATCGTGATATTTTGTCGTTTTCACTTACATTTTGTACTTGAAATACTGCCAAATCATTGCCGTTATTAACGTATTTCCAAATGTACTTGATGGATTGTGCAGAACTGCAAAACTCGACATTAATATGAGCCTTATACGTTTTTGAAAGCAGTGGTGAGTATTATACCACCCACTGATTATCAATTTCAATTTGATTTGGCTCGTGTGTGCACATTTGGATCGTATTTTTTGGGCTCGTGATTAGCTTGTTGTTGTCTGTCCGTAACTCGAAACGAACATGTGGTTGTAGAAGAAGAAACACCGTAAAATGTTAAATTTTGGCTCGCATGATACAATGTGAACATATATGAAGCGATCAAAAACGGTGCAAATAAGAACCACGTGTATGTACATATGTATGTACATTGGATTAATCCTCAAACATTCATTGCTTCTTGTGCAACCGCATGTTCGTTTCGAGCTCAACCATACATATCCGCAAAATTTCATTGAAATCAGTTGGGAGCTTGCGGATATTAGCATACATCATGACACGTGTGATTTTTATATATTAAGACATATCACACCTATATTTTTGGGGTGGAAGAAACGATATTAGAAATCGCTCTTTTGGAATGTCGTTACTGACAGCATTTTTTTTTTTGTCGGTACAATCTAGTAAACGCAGCACTCAGACAGAGTATATATCCATTGTACTGCACTTAAGGTTCCCTTTTACTCGGCTTAAACATAAAAAGTACACTGTAATCACGCCAACCAACAGCCTGCAGTCCCTCCTACCTGAAAATAGAAGGAACCGCGACCATCGGTCAGAAATAGCAGGTAGCATAATTTTCGTCCATCCGCAGCCTCTCTCAGCCCACCATGCTCGCTTGTGGGTCGAAACAACCCACTTGTTTGCAGTGGCTTTGATGGCAGCAGAAGGGAGTGGCAGAACAGGCTCAGGGCCAATAAAAACAGCCTCGGAGCCCATCCTGGCCAAAGAGTCAGAGGTCTCGTTAGCCGCAATGCCAGCGTGTCCCGGGACCCAAGTTAGCGTCAGACTATTATGATTTTCAACACAATTTAGCCTGGATTTGCAGGAGCTGACTATCGTGGAAGTGGTGGTCGGACTATCCAAGGCCATGAGCGCAGCTTGGCTGTCACTGCAGACACAAATAGATTTGCCTTTTCACCTGTTTTCCACAACAAAGTCCATTGCCTCAAGTATCGCATACACCTCCGCCTGAAACACAGACGTATGCAGACCAAGGGCAAAGAACCGACGGGTCCCACAAGATTCCACGAAGACACCAGAACCTGAACCTTCTTCAGTCCTGGAGCCATCAGTGAAAATACGGCAGCAGTGTTTGCCGGGCTCGTTCTCGGGATCTAACCATGAACGAGCCTCTGGCAGCAACACATTGTACCGCTTTTCTAGTATGACGGTTGACGACATGGAGTCCGGGGGCATAGACAGGATTGCAGAATCGATGTCAGTGCCTGCGCCGTCGTCCAACATCGAGCACACCCCATACCAGTGGCCACTATGTTTCACTCTGCAGATGGCCTTAACGGCCTCTCCGCGGATGAATACATCTAGTGGGAGATTCAGCGAAGCATCAAGTGCCGGGCCTGGAGTGGTCGGAAATGCTCCGGTACAACATATGGCCACAGCACGTTGTAGTTTCGATAGAGCTTTTTTGACCCCTACAAGAGAGAGTCTGCTCATCCAAACCATCGATGCATAGGTGATAATAGGTCTTGCCATAGCCGTATAGATCCATAGGACCTTACTAGGGGAAATACCCCATGCCTTACCAAAAATACCCTTACACTGCCAGAAAACTGACAGTGCTTTGGATGTCTTCAGTTCGACATGTGTTTTCCAAAGAAGTTTGTTATCAAGGATGGCTCCAAGATATTTGATTTCCTTGGATGGCTGGATAGTGACTCCTTTTAGTGTAGGCAGAATAAGTCCATCAAGCTTTCTCCTTCTGGTAAAGAGGACAATACCAGTCTTGACAGGATTAGCCGATAGCCCATTCGCACTGCACCAAGTGTCAATCATATCCAGAGTTCTCTGCACCCTTCTGCAGACAATCATAAGGGATGGACCTGTCACAAGACAGCCAACATCATCCGCATATGCCTGAGCGTATACACCCGAGTCATGAATGGCGTTAAGCAGGGGATCGATTACCATGCACCAGAGCAATGGAGACAGTACGCCACTTTGGGGACAGCCTCTATTAACCCCAGACGACACCAGCAAATCTTCCACCGCCCGCACCGTTATGATTCTCTGGGCCAGCATTGAACGTATCCAATTTACTAGGACCCGGTCTACGCCATGCCGCCTAGCAGAGCCGCACATACTGTCGAAAGTAGCATTGTCAAACGCACCCTCTATGTCCACAAAGATGCCTATTGCGTATTCTTTCCTGTCGATGGCTTGCTCTATCCTTCCAACAAGGTTTTGCAGACCCGTCTCGCAGGATTTTCCGCTTTGATATGCATGCTGAAATGGAGAGAGTGGATGCGTCTTCAGAGACTCCCAGCAAGCTGAGTGTCTCACTTTGCCTCTCCGTATAGGAGCCATCAGGTTTCCTGAGCGACCCCAGCTTAGCGATTTGGTCCTTTTTCAGGACTTTCACCAGTTTTGCTGTGTCACTCAGGGATTCGATATCACTGCAGAAGTCTCTAAAAGAAGTCCTTTTCGAGTCCCGAATTGGATTCTTGTCGATATCGATCCCAGTCCTCATCAAGATTCGTCTTGAGGGCCCGGTTGAGGAGTTTTCTAGACTCACGCCTCAGCACCTGAAGCTCTCGATTCCACCATGGAACAGGAGTCCGGCTAATAGGAGGTCTAGTTGGACAGGCTAGCTCGAGGCTGTTTGTTAGAGCGGTGTTGAGATGTTCAACAGCCGCCTCAATGTTCTGCTCCTTGCGAAGTTTCAGTGGCGTCACGTATTTGCTACGCTGTGCCTCCCTGAACTTTGGCCAGTCTGTTTTTCTTGGGTTTCTGGTGTACAATGGCATCTGCGCCCGCTCGCCACACTGAAACTCAATGTATCTGTGGTCCGAGCACGAGTCTTCGGCGAGGACCCTCCAGTTGTTGATCGACCACCCCAGTCTTGGATTTGACAGGGTGACGTCAATTACCTCCTGCCTTCTCGTAGTCACAAAAGTAGGCTGCCTGCCTATATTGTGGATGTTCAGGCTGGAGGAGGCAATATACTCGAAAAGTCGAGAGCCCCGCTCATTGCACTTGCTGCTGCCCCAGACCGTATGCTGGGCATTAGCATCGCAACAAAGAACCAGACCAAGACTGCGCCGCTCACAGAACCCTACGAGAGTCGCGACCTTCCCAGGTGGTGGCGCCTCCAAAGCATCGTAAGGAAAGTAAGCAGATGCAATCACGATACTCTACAAACTAATCTCTGCCGCAACCAGATCCTGACAACAAAATGCGTCAAGGCAGGTCGCTGCGAGATGGGATGATATTATAAGACCGGCTCTAGGTCTAATCGAGTTTCTGTCATATAATATCGTGGCCCCTTTCAACGAGCCAAGGCCACAGAGGCGACCCCTAAATACCCAGGGCTCTTGTAATGTTGTTATGTGGGGTGATGTGTGCAGCTGGGTGAGTCGTCTACTTAGGAGTACAGTAGCGGCTTTAGAATGCTACAAGTTGATCTGCGTTACCGTCAAAGGACGACAGCTACGAGAATCGTCCGAGGCACTCATCTGGGAAAGGAACCATGACATCAACAGTGGCCTCATCCACAGCCATGACGCGACACATCAGATGACCTTTGCAGTGTTTTATTTCTGCATCAGTCAGCCGATGGTCAGGTCCCAGCTTCCCAATCACCGCCATTGGTTGCGGGCCAGTAGCCTTCTCGCTGTACGATGGCTTGGCTGCACCTTTGGAAGTGCTTGGGCGAAGGTCCAGTTCACCACCCGCCACTGGCAAAGATTTCGCCGGGCAGATGGTTTTGCTGGATACGAGGGGCTGGGCAAACTGCAGCTTATTGGCAACATTCTTCCCCTCCACATTAACCGCCACCGAGGTTTCGCTCGTACTCTTTGGGGTCGTGGCGCCACCAGCAGTAACAGCTGCAGGGCAGGTGGGTATGCTGTTTTGTGCAACAATCTTCCGCCGCTTACCTCGCGAGCGAGATTTCGAGCGGTCAATCCCTCCGCAGGCTCGGTGGCTTCCGTGGGTGTCACTTCCGCCGACCTGGGCCTTTTTAAGGGAGTTGACACAGAAGGGCCGGCAGAGCCACGTGAGGATTTCTCCTGCACGAGCCTAGCAAGCCGCTTCTTTCTCTGTCTCCTCGCTTGAGTTCAGGTTGCCCTAGAACCACTGGTCGGTCGTTCCGCCACTGTGGTGACTTCCCGACGCAGGCACTCTGGATCCAGGGTACGTTCCTCCGTCTCTGAAGAAGAAGAGATTGCGGCAAAAATCCCCGTCTCGTCCAGGATGCGCTCTCACTGATAAAGGCGAGAGACTTTAGCGATGGTTGGGGCCTCCAGAATCCGTGCCCCTGCCGCCGAAGCGGGTGGATTTCCACATGCGTGAGTTCCACCTGGAGTATTAAATCCAAAGTTGGCCATCGCCAGACATTGGTTTTTGTTCGGGACTCCTCCCTAGCTAGTTTGGTCCGCGGATGGTACCCATTCTCTATACCATCATTGTGACAGACAGACAGCAATAACTCCCGCCCCTCCTAAGAGGTTCAGAAGTAATGTCATTTGCCTACCAAGGGTCCCCCTATCCGCCACCTGGGGACGTGTCCGATGGGATGTCAGGCAAATCGAACACGGATACTGGCAGCATAGTACAACAATAAAATCTAAGAGTTTATGCATATTTATAAAATATTCATTGTTAGGAATGATATAGTGGAGTAGTCAAATATTTATAATTATCAAAAATTCGATTTGGTATGAAAAATATATAGCAAAATATGATTCTAACCAAACAAATTGTACGATTATGGAAAAATGTGCTACTTTTTTATGAGTTGGGCAATTGTAATGTCACTAACTGGTTGACAGATGTTATATGATTTACAGGCTTTTTTTTAAATTTATTTGTAATTATTTTTCAACTTAAAACTGTCTATAGAAATAAGAAAACATATACGAGGATAAATATATAATTTTTATTTAATATCGAAAATTGTCTACAATAGTTATCTCTATTTCCAGTAAATTAGTTAATGAATTGGCAAATAGCCTTAATTGCTCACTGTAGTATTTGATCATTAACATTTTGCTAAGCCCATTGTTATTCACGAGTGTACTCCTGTATATGTATGTAGAAATATAGAAATATATAGTAAAGGGGTTTCCAACAAGAGGTGTTATTTTGAATCACCCGGTAGTTCGGTAGTTGTCACTTTCGTAGCTTTTATTCTTTGACATTTGACATGTAGAAACTACGCGATTACTAAATATGGAACGATACAAGCTTCAACAACGCATTGAAAGTATTAAAATTCACTACAAAATGGTGAAAATCTTCCAGTCACAGTTCGCAAAAGTAAAGCATTTTTGGGTCGTCGTGAAGCACCTTGTCGGACCGCAATACAGAAATTGGTGGAAAAATTGGAGCTGTTGGGACAAGTTAGTGATGTGAAGAATAAAACCCGTGCACGTCGATCAAGAACAACTGAGAATATTGCTGCTGTAGCCCAAAGTGTTGAAGAAAACCCAGGTTTGTCCATTCCTCGTCGTTCTTTGGAATTGGGCATTCCACAAACGTCATTATACCGTATTTTGCATAAAGACTTGGGTCTTATGGCTTATAAAGTTTAGTTAAAACAAGAACTCAAGCCGGCCGATCATCAACAACGTCGTGTCTTTGCTGATTGGGTCCTTGAAATGCATGAAAATGATCAGGAATTCCATCGAAAAATCATCTTGACTGATGAGGCCCATTTCCACCTCGGTGGCTACGTCAACAAGCAAAATTGTCGCATCTGGGGCTCGGAAAACCCAAGAGTTATTGTTGAGAAGCCTCTCCATCCTCAACGTGTGACTGTTTGGTGCGGCGGGGTCATTGGACCTTACTTTTTCGAAAATGAGGTTGGATCAACAGTTACGGTGAATGGATTGCGCTATCGAGAGATGATTAATGATTTTTTATGGTCGGGGTTGGATGGTATTGATCTGGACAACGTTTACGTTCAACAAGACGGCGCTACGTGCCACACAAGCAACGAAACCATTGCTCTTTTACGAGAAAAGTTTCCGGACCTTGTTATCTCTCGAAGAGGTGATCACAATTGGCCACCGAGATCTTGTGATTTAACACCTTGCGACTTCTTCCTTTGGGGCCACGTGAAAGATAAGGTCTACGCCAACAGCTCAGCGTCGATTCAAGACCTCAAAGATGGAATTCGTGAGGCTATCGAGGACATAGGGCAGCCACTTTGCGATTTGGTTATGGAAAATTTCATGAAAAGGATATGGTCCTGTAAGCGTGGTCGTGGTGGCCATTTGGCTGATGTTGTTTTTCATTATTAACGGCATACCTTCCTCTTTATTATGAAATAAACATCCGATAATTTATCTCAAAAAATGGAATTTTTCTTTGAATACCAAAATAACAGCTCTTATTGGAAAACCCTTTACCTACATATTAGTATATAAAGTTTATGCAATAATATTATTGTTATGTTTTCATATGGTGTAACAAAAAAAAAAAAAAAATCATGAGAAATAAAACCGTCTAGTTTGGAAAGAAATTTTCGATAATAAAACATACAATTGTTGAATAAAACATATAATTACTTGGATATCACCAATAAGTGAATTGCTGGCAAACACCAATTTTCATAAAAAAATGTGTACAAAACGAACTATAATAAAATAAACATTTAATTAAAGTATACAGAGAGTTCACAGAAAGAAATATAAATCATTATATTACAAGTTAACATTTTTCTTGCAAAATTTACTGCATAGTCTTGAAGAAATCTCTGAAGTTTTGTGGAGCTTGCTGAATCAGCTTTTCTGTAATTTTTGTTGTCTCATCCGGGGTATTACCACTATCCTTGTGGTAAAACACAGTAAAATAAACAATTAATCCGATTATAACCAACAGGATTAGAGCAGAACATAAAAATCCCATTAACATGTTGCACGCACATTGACAGCAACTAGAAAGATAAAGATAATTATTGTTATAATAATTATTAAAACATTATTTAATTTGCATAAAAGTGTTGAGGGAACGAATTTAATTGCTGGAATAGAAATAAGCTTTTGGAAGCCTTGAATGGGATTTACTAATAAAAATGTCAATTAAAAAAATGTTGCAGGAGAATAAGTCGGCTGTAAAATAGTCCAAGATTGTGCAAACTCTACTATCGTAGATGCATATAAACATTTGCAATGCCAACTAAAAAACATTTCACTCACCAGCACACAATCTTAACCGGACATTTCAACAATTCACACAATGCAGTCCAACACATCTTATATAATTCCAATCAAATCCTAAGTTCTCTTTCCGTCAATCAATGGGGTTACATCAAATTATTGCGTTTGGTACTTTGCAGTAAAGCTTGTTTCAACAAAAAATATCAATTGAAATGTTCAAACAAGTTTTATCAGTGAAATTTATTTTTGAACATTTGTCATTATACGAACGAACAGCTTACTATATATGTATATATGTTGTAGGGAGAATGACGTGCAAAAGCGCTGGTATGTACGTGTTTTCGCTTTGAGTGAGTGGCGCGTCTATACTGCTGCTGCGTAGGGACCGTTGCTGTTGTTATTGTCCTTGTTGTTGCTTGCCGTTGTTGTTGCTTGTCATTGTCGTTGCTTGTCGTGGCAGTGAAAAGGTCAGTCGCCAGTGTGGCACGGGCGGTACACAATACCGGGGGAAAACCCGAAATAAATTGCGTCGTGTCTGTGTGCAATTAACTGAGAGTGAAGTGGAAACTAAAATCATGGATGAAAACTGTAAAGGTGGTTGTCACAATAGACCCACATAAAGCCCAATACAATTATGAATGCTTTAGAAAGGAATAATTATAAATGGATTTGAAGAGCCATCTTTTGAAACATTACATGGTTTACATAAGATATGAAACGCCTTTTTTCTTTAGCGGACCAAGAATATCCGAGTGACTGATAATTGCAACATTTAGGCCTTCGCGGAGAGAACTCATGGCACACAGAACAAAATTGCTGCACAAATGACGCTCTTAATAAGAATACATAATACATACTATATTTATACGTATATAATATATGCATATCAAATAATCATATAGTATTTGTGACCTTCTCCGAGAAAAGGGACCTAGTGTGTCAAAAAACGGCATCTCCCAATTGAAGGTGTGTTCACAGTGATAATGCGTTATGAAACTTTAAATGCGTTTTTTTCAAAACTTCATTTTCACACACTAGGCCCCTTTTCTCGGAGAAGGTCACAAATATATATGTATATATATATATATATATATATATATATATATATATATATATATAAATATATATATATATATATATATATATATATATATATATATATATATATATATTATATATATATATATATATATATATATATATATATATATGTATATATGTATATATGTAGATATATATATATATATATATATATATATATATATATATATATATATATATATATGTATATATGTATATATATATAGATATATATATATATATATATATATATATATATATATATATATATATATATATATATTTAAATCTGTAGAATAAGCAAAATTATGATATAAATTCAATCAATTAATAATTGCTTTTAACGCGCTTAATGCCAATAATTGATTCCCGCTCACCAGTTTGGTTTTAGGAAAAATCATTCGACAACTGATCAAATCCACAGACTTGTGAATATGGTCGAAACTGCGTTGGAAGGGAAAAAAGTGTGTTCCTCCGTCTTCCTAGACGTTTCACAAGCTTTCGGTAAGGTGTGGCATGCAGGTCTATTACAAAAGCTGCGGACATTGTTGCCAGTGCAATATTGCGAGATGCTTTCATCATACCTTGATGACAGGTATTTTAATGTTAAGTACGAAAACGCCCATTCTTCATTGAAAAAAATTAGTGCTGGTGCACCGCAAGGGAGCATCTTGGGGCTTCTGCTGTACCTCCTGTATACATACGACCTACCAACAGCAAATCAGCAAGTAACCGCAACATTTGCTGACGAAACTGGTGCTCTGGCTACAGGTAACACTATCGAAGACGCGACGGCTAAGCTACAAGAGGCTGTTAATTGTATTGCTTCATGGGCTAAGAAATGGCGCATTAAGTTAAACAAAACCAAATCAGCGCATATAGTTTTTTCACTGAAAAATACACCTTACAAACCGATTTTCATGGATGGGTTAATAATCCCACATGTCAAAGAAGCCAAATACCTGGGTATTACACTCGACGCCAAATTGCGCTGGAAAGCTCACGTAAAGACAAAACGAGAGGAGCTTGACTTGAAATTCAACAAATTGTACCACCTTATTGGCAGACACTCTACCCAATCAATGCACAACAAACTAATGGTGTATAAACAAATACTGAAGCCGACCTGGACCTATGGCATCCAATTTTGGGGATGTGCTAGTGAAATATACATTGCCACTACCAAAGTTTTCAAAATAAAGTGCTGCCATGTATTGTTAATGAACCATACTATGTTAGAAATAGCGATCTCCATCGTGATCTTGGCATGCCAACTGTCACTGATGAGACAAAAAAATTTGCCATTTCTCCCAAACAGCGACTGAAATCGCATGTCAACGTTGCAGCATCCAGTTTACTTCTAATGACTTCGCAGCGTAGGCGGCAGAAACGGAAAACAGTGTCAGACCTAATGGAACTCGAGTAGCCGATATTTTATTTATATGTTATATGTATGTTATACGTTATATGTTAACGCTTTTCTTTTAATTTGTTTAATTTATTCGAACAAAATTGCTATTAGTTTTTACTAGGTGCAATTATAAAACGTATCTGCTTACAAAAAAAAAAAAAATAAAAAAAATAATTTAATTAATAAATTAATATTGAGATATACTTTTGAAGTCAAACAATCAACAGTGTTTTCCTTTGTCGCCAATATCAACCACAAGGTTAATTCAAGAATACTACTTGATTAGCCACAACACTCTTTCGGTACTGTACCCAAAGAGACATCAGACTTCAAGTATTGCACTTGAAGTTATCATCACGATTCTTCGGTATCCAAGGAATCGGCAACCGGTATATAAATAGGGATGTTGAACATGCTAATATTTAGGCAGTTTCGATTTGCTAATCGCGCAATACTTATGCTTCGAAATTGAAGCGGCAGCATTTGTTGACTTCTGCATTCCTTATCAGTGATTATGTTGAAGTGAAATGCAATTCAGAGGCGAAGCCTGTTTTGAGTATCGATTTATTTATCAGGTTAATGTTTAAATTCGACTCAATTAGTAATGTGGGTTTAATGAGAATTATTATTATTATTATTACTTCGAAAATTATAACTTAATTATTATTTTACATTGCATGGGGAGCAATAGCTGCCAGGGCCTTCAGCTCGCTTATACTATTTAAAGCTTTTATACTATTTAAAATATTACTTTGATGACAAAAAGTTGTAGAATTTACATATGGTATCGGAGAACACGAATTTGAATGAATTTGGAGGGATTAAGTTTGGGAATATTAAAGATCTGATGTGGTGAAAATGAATGCAGTCATTGAAGATGTGATATGCGGTCAGTGTCGGAGAGTTGCAGTATGGACAGGATACAGGGTGTGAACCATTGAGAATGTGTTGGTGGGTCAAGTTGGAGTGACACCAAGCCGACGCCGTACAAACATTTTTAACTCTATACAGGATCTCGATGCAGGATAGATTCGTTTCGTTGTTGTGGGGTTAATAGCAACATAACGGTGTGGAGTATTAATCCAGTCCGAATTTCTTCCATGAGGCAGGTGTTTGCTTATTAGTTTATGTATATCACTAATTTCTGGGAAAGAAGATGTGTGTTGTGGTTCTTTGGCTGCTAGCTTAGCTGTGTTGTCAGCTACTTCATTCACATGTTGCCAAGTGACTAGGTCTCCACATTATATTAATTTTGTCACTGTGTTGGATCAGTATTTCGCTAATTAGTGTTACCAGGTGACTGTTGTTTGACTCTTTCTGGAACGCCTAAATAGCTGAGTAGAAGTATGTGCAACTCACGAATTTGTCTTTCGTGGATGATGCGAACTCTACAACCTGAAAAATCGCGGTAGCTGCAGCTATGAAAACAGAGCAGAAGTGCTCAAGATGTGCAGCTGCGATGGTGTTGTTGTTATGGACTACTATCAGGGAAGTACTGTGTTCCAATTTAAACCCATCTGTGCAGATAAATTTCCAGTGGTTACATTTCAACTTTTCGTTATATTCTAGGAAAAGTTTTTGGTATACGGTATGTGCTGTGGAGTGTTTGTCTTATTTATCAAGTCTTAGAAGAAATGAGATCCGCATGAGGTGCCACGTGGGAGAGATATTGCGAACTTTTAGTATTGGGGATGTTGATAAGCCCATCTGCTTGGCGTAATTGATGCATATAATAATGGTGGATTCACGACTGAAGTTACGTTTATAATGTAATAGTTTTTGACATTGTGGAAAATAATTTTGTTTTTGCAGCAAAAGAGTTTAGGAATTACTCGCATCGTGATATGTATAGCACGGTCAGAGATCGATGGCAGCCCAGCTTCTGTTAATATAAACTTAATAGGCGATGTTGGGTATGCCTTCGAACGGCAGTATGGTATGGTGGGCAGACTCTCTTAATATTACTTTTCGCACAGTGGCCATGGATTGAAAGACCGTGATCAATTTTTTATAAAATAAGTGGCCTTGTTACGTTGACTCGAACTACTTTCGAAGTGAAGAGAATATTCTAGAATATTCTCGAAACTTCTTTCGAAGTGTAGGAATATTCTACAATGTTCCAGAAACTTCATTCGAAGTGTAGGGAATATTCTAGAATGTTCTACTTCAATCATTCGAAAGGTATACAAGCCACCATACAATTTAAGTCGAGACACAGTTGAACAGAAATTGTAACAGTGTGTACATCGTGAATTTGAACAGTAACAGTATTAAGAAGAAATAAACTGATTAAATGAATTATTAGCCACCATATTTGGTCTAGTGGTAAGCATGCTAGACTCACATCCCGAGGGTCGCAAGTTCAAATCCGGCCACGGGCTTGGTCTCCAAAATGCTTCTTTCTATAAAATTATTTTCTCTTCGAGTCGAATGCCTCTGTAGCTAGTACTCATTCCCCCAACATGGTATATGGTGTAAGATATAATAATAATAATAATAATAATAAATGAATTATTAAATAAAGTGCAAAATTGTATTAAAGTAAACTTTCTAATATTAAGTGTCTAATATTAAGTGTGTAAATTGCAATAATCAAATAAAGTTAATTATTTTTAATTTAACCAGCGATTGTTTGATTACTACACAATCCAGTGGTATGAGTTCGAGTTGGAACAAATTGTCAGGAGGACAATATCATAACAATTGGTATCAGAAGTGGAATTGTGTAAATTAATAATTTTTACTTTTTGTGTTTATTATTTCTTTTAGTTTATTATTTGAATGAAACTAATTTAATTTTTTACAAAATAAATATAACTGTCGCAGACAGACTTAACAACCAAACTGAAAAAGCTTAAAACTAAAAAGTACTAAAAGCTACACAAAGCTTTTAAAAATGAAAGGCCTACGTGACCATCTCTGACCTTCGCTGACCTTCGTTGCACATGACGTTTTGCGAAGAGAGCTGCAGATGCCACTTAGGTAGTCGCGAGCACTACTTTTCTCAGCCAGCGGGAGAGCATTGAATCCGCTCACTCCAGCCTGTGGCGAGTTTTAATGCAGTTGGAGACTTACTCGCATTAGCTCCTCCCCTCCTAAGAGAGGAACGTCCCGGACCTCTTAATTGTCGTCTTGAGGATGGTTTCTACTGACTTTGCCGTTGCAGCTTCCTGTTCTCATTTTACATGGAAAATGCTAAGGAGCAGCAGTACGCTGATGCAGCTATCGGCATGGGATACCAGATGTATAGCATAAAATGTGTCACGCAGTCTTTGAAAAATTACATCTCTTCCGCAAACTGCGACGGCATTGTCTCGTAGCGTCTAGTAGGATAGTCATCTTTCTACAAACTAACTTAAGTTTAGAGTACTTAACTACAAAATGGATTAAACTATTGTAATCAAAATTTTAACTTATAGACTAATAACTTATCAGCTATGGTTAGATTGTTGAGAGACTCGTTTCTTTAATAGTGCTTACATTTTAAATTAACTTACATTACGGGTTTAGCAACCCCAACTATGCCAGAGTAATTTGTAAGAATTTCGTAGAGGTGTCCGATGCCATTTTTTTGTATACCCTTTTATACTGAGGATTTGTTTCACCAGCCTAACTTTTTCTTGGCGAACATTATCTTTATGAACCACTCTTCCATTTATTTTAACCGTCGAACCCAGATCCTCTTGGACCACTCCTTCGACGTACAAAGGGGTTTGATTATTACCCAAACGCCGGTTGGACTTAATGAGCACCCTCTCACCCACCGCAAAAGTTCTAGCAACCCTATTTTTGTTGTGATTATTGAGGGCGATTTCCTGAGCATGTTTTATTTTGTTTTTTGTTCTTTTAACTATGTCTGAGCATGAGTGGAGGACGTCCACGGGCCTCTTACCTGTGACAGAATGTATCGTTTTATTGTATTCAATCGTAGCCAGTAATATGAGGTCAGTTGTGTCACCAATTCTCTTCTCTAACTTCACACACCTGGCTAGTTCTCCCATGGTGCTATGAAATCTCTCTACCTGCCCGTTTGACGTACTATGCAAAGGTGGAGCATTTACAATTTTAATGTTGAAGTGATCTCTGAGACAAGACCTAATTGTGGTTTTTGTCCCCGGAAACAGGTTAACCAACTGGAGGATCCCTGGTTTTACGTCGATTATGGTGCGAGAAACTAATGGTTGCACGATCGCGAATTTTGATAACTTATCAATGCAAGTCAGGAAAAACGTTGCATTAGTAGAGAATATATCAATATAGAGGATTACTCCAGGAAAAGTTTGTACGGGCGTTTTTTCAATAGGGTGTTTTACTGGGTGCGTGTCATATTTTCTTAGCATTTTTCTCCATTCGTGGGAAGAAATAGTCATTCAGTATTTGTTTCACGTTATCTTGGGGTGCTCGGTGAGCCCTATTGTGTTCTTGGCTTATGATCTCTATCTGCTCATTGGGATCAAAAACATCTGTTACAAATTTTGTTGTGTGACGGAAGGTAGTATTTGGGAACAGAGTCACGAGCTGCTGTTGGATCTGCGCCAGCAAGGGGAGCTCACAATGAATACCGTTGACTACATCGGATTTTACTACCTCTCCCAACATTTTAAACAAGTTCTCCTTATCGGGAAAAATTAGGAGGTGGCGTAATTTGTTTCCAAAAATTACGAATGTTCTTTTGGACGGCTGCTGACCCGATTCCAAAATAACCTGATTTCTATAGACGTTTATCGGTTTACAAACGGTTTCTATCGTGTACGTTAGAGATTCCTCGCTATGAATAGTGGCAGCATCCGAATCTGGTTCGGGGTCTAAGGCATTTATGAATTGGCGTGACAAGGCATCTGCTACAAGATTGCCTTTACCTGGTTTATAGTGGAGCTTGGCATTATAACCTTCAATAAAAGCCCTCCATCTTTTAATTTTTGGATTTGGCTTGCGATCTGAGACCGCAAACGTTAAAGGTTGGTGGTCAGTATAAATGTTTAATTCCCTCACACCATATAAATAATGTGTAAGACTCTTCAGAGCCCACACAATGGCTAAAAGTTCTCGCTCATTTGTAGCAAAGTGTTCTTTTTTTTGTCTAATGTCCTCGAAATCATTGTGATCGGTTTCCCTTCTTGGGACATGACCGCACCTAACGCGTGAGAAGAAGCATCGGTGGTGAGATCAAAAGACTTTCGTAAATCAGGGTAGGCTAACATGACGTCTTCTGAAATAAGAATTCGCTTGAGTTTGTTGAATGCTTTAACCTGCTCTGTATCAAATGAGATTTTAATCTTTTTGGATTGGGAAGCCGATACTTTACCAAATTCACCCCTGAGGATTTTGGTTAATGGTTTAGCTATCTTCGCGTAATCGCGTATAAAGCACCTATAGTAACCGGCCATGCCCAAGAAGGATCGAATGCCCCTTAGAATGATAGGTTGCGGGAAGTTTTGAATTGCCTCGATTTTCTGCGGGCAGGTTTTTATGCCATTTTCAGACACAGTGAAGCCAAGATACTCAAGTTCTGTCTTAAAAAATTTCGATTTCTCTACAGAAACTCTCATATTTAATTCCAGCAAGCTTTTTAATGCAGCCTCGATATGCTTCAGATGTTCATTTGTATCTTTCGAAAAGATTATAACGTCATCGATATAAACAAAACAATATTCTCCAATATGTTTTCTAAGAACATCATCTATGGCCCGATGGAAGATGATGGGCGCATTCTTTAGGCCAAAGGGCAGACGGAAAAATTCGTATTTCGCGTTGCAAACCGCGAATGCAGTTTTCTCACGTTCTCGCTCTGCGAGCTCGAGTTGGTGAAAACCAGATTTTAGGTCTAAGGTAGTGAAGAAGCGGGCTTTTCCCAGTTTTGATAAAATTACCCCGACATTGGGAATGGGATACGAATCCTCGATTGTTTTATTGTTTAATTTTCGAAAATCTACTACGAGTCTTTTCTTCTTGACTCCATTGTCATCAAACCCTTTTTTGTCAACAACCCATATGGGGTTATTTTACGGTGACTTCGAAGGACGTATTATACAATTTTCTAAAAGATTTTTTATTTCTGATTTTACAAAATCAGCCACACCCAGTGGATATGGGTAAAATTTCGCATAGGTTGGTTCATTGTCCCTAGTTCGAATTGTAGCTACAACATTCGTATTGAAGGGTAATTTTGCATGCGGGTCTGCGCGTTTTATCATATTTAAAAACGTTTTTTCTTTTATGCTGGCCGGAACTGACTCTGCCTGCAACTGAAGATAGCTAACCACTTGACTCTTGAGGAAATGAATTACTTCCTTGCCAGAGTCGTGTTCTATTAATCGCTTTTTGCGGTTAATATTTGCGTGTACCCTATTTAGTATGTCAAGACCCACAATCCCGTCAAACATTGTAATGTCAGGTAAAATGAAAAATTCTGAGATTACTCCGAATAGATTTACTCGTACTTTGCACTTTTTTGTAACATTAGTAACACCATGTATGGACTTTACCGAAAATTTCTTGTCGACAGGCCTAACCCCTTTTAAACCCGCTAGAGGCCTGATGTAGCTTTTGGAGGCTCCTGTGTCGACAAGAATTTTTATCTCCTGCCCCCCTAGTGTTTTAGAGATCCAGGGCAAGAGGGACCTTCTCCTAAAAAATTCTCCTCTTCTATTTCAGGGTCCTCAACTGATAATTCAGCTAACTCTTCATATGCCATTTCCGAGTTCGAGTTATGCTCAAGATCCTGTTGGGCCAATTGGTTTACTCTCTGAAACTTTGGTCCCGTGTGGCGATCCGAGGATGCCTGGCGTTTTTGGAATTTTGCACTTCGGGAATTCGTAAAATTTATAGGATGCCTCAAACGAGAAGAAGTGGGGTCAATGTCCATTGGCTCTGGACGGGACAGCGCTTCTCGATTGAGGCCTTGGCGGTTCCCCCCCCCCCCCCCCAAAGTTCTCCTACCGGCAACTTCCATTGCCGTTTTCCCGGCGAAACTGACCACTTCCGTTGGGTTGGATTGGGTTGGGTTGGCTATATTGTCTAACATAATTTGGATTTTTATAATTGCCAGAGATTTCCCTGTTGTTGTTTCGTTGATTACTGTTTGGTTTTTTTGCGGCTTCAACCGCCCTATTTGCAAAACTGGCAGCGACCATATAGCGCAAAAAGAATGTCACATAATGGCTTCTTAAGCCCGGAAATAAAAACTCTAAGTGCATCAGCCCTGTATTTGTCATTAATTGCATCTGCAATGCTTGCCTCATAGGACATTTTTGTTTTATTTGCAAGTGAAGATACCTTTCTCTCCACTTCGTCATAGAACTCCGGTACGCTAGAGGAGCCCTATCTCCGGCGTCGATAGCTCTTGCTCTACAAAATAGATTGGCCTTTTATCTGAATACGTGAAGTCTAGCCGGGCTATGATAGCTTCAAAATTCAGCACGGTGCTAAAGGAGGAAAGAAGCGCATCAGCTGCACCGAGGATTTTATTCCTTATTATTGTTACCGCCTGATAATGCTTTGAGCTGCCATCATAGGCTTTGAATATTTCATAAACATTATAAGCGGCTTCCCTCCACGACACGTACGACGCTGACCCGAAAACTCTGGTAAAGACTTTACTACATCAAGCGATTATTCACATATCATGCCCGGGACAATCCTGACTCTCTCATACCTGACTACTACCGGCTTCTCAGATAGACTAACAATCTGATTTTGTAGCCCAGTCAGTTTTTTAAAAATTCTGCTCTCTGCATTGTACAGAGACTGCAGCGTTTACCACCTGCATAAGCTGTGATTCATTCATGTTTTTTTTTGTTCTATAGGCTGTTCAGAAAAACTAAAGATTCTCAAAACCGACAATTAAGGCCTAAATTCGGGCTATTTAAATTTTCCATGCACCGGGGCACCAATATTTTAATCCCACTTATTACCTAGCACAATCACTTCTTATTTATAATTTTATTTTAATATTTTAGATACAATATTTTTTCACAAAAGGAACACGAGTCAATCAACTTACATTAATTTAGTGTTGTTGCTGCTTTCGATGCTCCCTGGCTTTGTTCTTGGAAAAATAAATCAGCTACCAGAACAGTTGTTGTTTTTGTGTTCGTAGGTATTTTTTGTTGTTGTTGTACTGCACTATTCTTTGCTGCGTTTCGTTGAATTAATTTCGGCTATGGTTTTTTTGCTGTTTTGTTGTTTTATTATTGCCCCACGTTGGGCGCCAATTAATAATTTTTACTTTTTGTGTTTATTATTTCTTTTAGTTTATTATTTCAATGAAACTAATTTAATTTTTTACAAAATAAATATAACTGTCGCAGACAGACTTAACATCCAAACTGAAAAAGCTTAAAACTAAAAAGTACTAAAAAACTACACAAAGCTTTTAAAAATGAAAGGCCTACGTGACCATCGCTGACCTTCGCTGACCTTCGTTGCACATGACGTTTTGCGAAGAGAGCTGCAGATGCCACGCAGGTAGTCGCGAGCACTACTTTTCTCAGCCAGCGAGAGAGCATTGAATCCGCTCACTCCAGCCTGTGGCGAGTTTTAATGCAGTTGGAGACTTACTCGCATTAACTTGTATAAACAATGGTTAAATTTGAAAAGCTGTGATTGGAGCAGCTCAAGAAGATGCTGGAGGGCTTAAACTTGCAAACACAAGAGCTTAAAGCGGAGCTGCAGGTGCGGTTAAGAAGCACTGTAGAGGAGCAGGGTATAGACGTCGATGAGTATGATGGAGAGATAAAACGTACAGCGATAACAAATCTGAACGCTACATATATGGAGACAATAGGTAGCGCTTTGTTATTAGAGACAGCAGCTTTGGTATGCCAGCCAGTATGCAGAAGCCGTCAGGTACAACCCGAAAGCCGACAAAGTTTCACGGGCAAATGCTTAACCTGCGGTGATGTTGGGCACATGGCTCGTGATTGTCAGTCGAGACGGAAATGTTATGCAACACATCTGTAAGATTGCCAAAGCATGACAAAGCCGAAGTTGGGAATCGGAAAAGATTGTCAAGCCGGCAACTGAACGGACTCCTACAACATGTAGCCCAATAACCTTCGTTTCTCAGATGGTCTAACTGTGAACAGTGTAATAAACGGAAGAACAATTGTTGTAACATTGGATACAGGCGCATCATATTCCATAATCAGAAGGGATCTCGTTTGATTGAAATGCATTTAAAATCTCACGAAACTTATTATTGATTACATTTAAGTCACTACTTTTGGAGAATATTAATACATCGTCAACGTATAGAAAGTGTTCAATGGTTTGGAGGTGAAATGTTCAAAGTATAGTAAAGCATCCATCGTAACCTGTTCTTTTTCAAAAGCCTTTTGGTGTGGACTAAGGTACTTCTTTTTGAGAAGAAACTACATGATGCGCTTGTAAACCATTTTTTCCAATATTTTCCCCATGCATGGAATAAGCGATATAGGTCTGTAACCGTGAATTTCTGTTGTGGGTTTATTATGCTTGGTAATAGGAATGATAGAAGCACATTTCCATGCTGGCGGATATATACCTTGTGCAAGTATGCTATTATAATGAGATACAAGATTACTTTGTATGCTTAATGGAAGGTGTTTGATTACTGGGTAGCAAATTCTATCCAAACCGGGGGTCTTTCCTTTCACTGACGATAGTGCAGCTTCAAACTCGTATTGAGGAATTTCGGACTCAATTTGATTCGCATCGAAGGATTGGTTGTAATGTCGGGAGGTTTCATTCAGTGTGCTATTTTTGGATGAAATGAAGTTAGATTGGAAGTTAGAGTTGTGGGAGTAATAAGACCAAGTGGATGCAAAGTAATTGGATATATGTTTTGGAGAAAATATGGAACCGTTGGTTGACTTGATAAATTCTATGTAATTATTTTTGGATTTGATGAAGGAGTGATGGTTTCTGTGAGTTTTTCAAAGCTTGCCCTTTTGCATTCTTTTGATATTTTCATGAATTTTGGGTTCGATTTTCTTTAGTTAATAAGGTTACAAGTGGTTCTGTTCCGGTTGTATTCGAGCCAGAGAATTTGCTTTGCAGTTCGTAATTTCGAAAGCTCAGAGCTACACCAGAGGACACCAGCTTTAACAAAATTATGACTGGTTTGAGGAATTGCTAAGTGCGCTGCGTGCCGTAGGCCTTTAGTTAACACTGCTGTTTTTTTTTTTATTGATATTATAAGATACAGGGGTATTACAAATAAACTTTTGTGAGAGCGATTGGAACTTTACCCTGTCAGCTTTATCGGTGATAAATTTGGTTTTTGGTATTGTTTTCATAGCATTTTGTATAGCCGTAAAGGTTTGAAAGTGTTTTACAGGCTAATTTTTGGTGCAATGGGGCTGGAGCACGAGGCAAAATCTATGTTAGCACAATGCCAAATCTATGTTCTTTTAGAAGGCGGATAGCATCGCGCATCGAACACTTCTTTTTAATTTGTTGTTAGAATCTCTTTTGCTTGTAAAAATTTGGGACAAGTTTTGTGCGAGGCTGAATGGGTTTCCAAACAGTTAGCGCAAAGAGTACGATTGCATGCAATCGGGTGTTGGTGGGGAAGATTGCAACTAACGCAGGCTGGAGATTTTTTGCATTTTTTTCGCTATAGCGATGTGTCCCAGCAGTTAACAATTCTTGCACCGCATGGGATTTGGAATGTACTCTCTAAGGTTTACTGTACGTCAACAGATTTAAATTTTTTCCGGGATATGATATAGGTCAAACGTGAGCTTGTCAATGCTTTTGTTAAACTTATATGCCAAAATTTCTCCCTATGAAGACATTTCTTTGACGATTTCGTTCTCAGCAATGTGGTTAAGGCATGAGTTCAAGTTTTCATGGAACTTGGCGAAAAAACTTTTCTGCGGTGAGGGTGTCTTTAACGACGAGTAAAATATTGCCATCGCGAAGTTCAGTAACTTTTATGATGTCTTTGCTGATTAAAAGTAATGATCGGGGTCTGTCTGTTCTCCTGAAAGGAAGACACTATAGAGAACACTATATATTTAGGATTTTCCTTCTTTACTGTGTTTTATCAGTTATTTTTCGCTTTTTTTTTTGGGGCTTTCGCCGAGTATGGCAAAGTGGTTGTCTCCTAAGTTAGGCGGTCTACCGTTGCTATATCACTTGTTTTTTTGTTCACTTATATCAATGTTTTTTATTAAATAACAAAAACTTAGCACGTGGGTGGGTGGCGGTGATACAACTGCACTATAATAGAAGCAGAAAATTAGAGGGAATTTACAGAAAGCGGAAAAAATAGTTAATAGCCGGTCTGCTCGCGACGATTGTTAGCCGAAGACTGTAATGCAAATTAAATCAAATGCAATTGGTTAGGATGGTTTTAAAGATTATGTAATTGTTTTGCTTACAGTGAATAGTCTGTAGCTACTTTAGAGTAAATCACATTTTCCTACTTTAAACTATTTCTATTGATAAATTTTATTAAATTTTTCTTAATTAATTTTATTGAATCTATTTCATCAAGGAGGAGTTTACATAAAAATGTATATTTTTTTTTTGACCAATCAGCATTCATCTTCTGTTCAAAGCGACGAATTGCCATGTTCTATTAGTAGACCGCCTCAATTAAAATTTCGTATATGATCCCTACCTTTATTGCCTCTTATTCTTTAATTTTTCCTTTAACAAACATACTTAATCAAAGTTTGTCAAAGTCTGGGTTCCTTACAATATGGAAGATTGGTATCATTATTCCAGTAGCAAATAAATCTCATGCTAAGAATCTTTAAGAACGTAAGAACTTTCACTATCAAAAGTTGGTTAATCACTTATGGGTGAGTAAATCTCAGGATACTGTCTTGAATACAAGTACATCCGCCGTTTCAATTTGTTTTTAGACTGGGGCATAGTTGTGCCGCTGGTTATGGATGATACGATATTCTACTTGACGAAAGTCCTGTTCCGATTTTGTGTCTTCTGAATTTCAATAAATTTTAGAGTCTCAAACATTTGATAGAGTCAGACTTTTTAACTGTTTGAAATTAAAGTGCATCTGTTACTTTCATAATTGTTTGAATATGCGAATGCAGCCAGTCACGGTTTATTCTAAATATAAAACTGTTACTTCGAATGTTCCACAAAGATCCACTTTCGGGCAACTGTTATTTTAAAAGCTAAAAAGGGTATACTAATTGTGTACTTTTGAGAGGGGTTGCAACTACAAGAAGGAGGCGTGGTAGGTATGTACATATATATACAGATATGATCAGAATCACTTTCTAAACAATTTTAATTTTGTCCGACCGTCTATCCGTCCGTCCGTCTGTCCGGCTGTCCGTCTGCACATCCGTTTCTCCGTCTGTGGCCACTTTTTTCCACACCTTTAGAGCTATCTTAATGAAACATTGCAAAAGTATAGTCTGGACAAAGATACAGAACCAGATTGGTATATGGGCCGACTTGTGCAAAGACCACGCGTACATGCACTATAAGGATTTTTTAATCTCTATTAAAATGACTAGAACTTCGGTTTAATTGATGGAATAGTGACGCAATTTGGCAGTTATGGAGATGTGTGTCCTACTAAAGAATCTGAAAAAAGTGGGCGGTATATATTAGCTGCCACGCCCACTATTAACAAATATTAATAACTTAAGATCTGGTAGAGATTTATGGACAAAGGGAGGAACATGTGGACATAATAAGGAGAAGGAACATGTGGACATAATAAAGCTATCTGCAACAATTGGGGCTGATCAGAGAAAAGACACGCCCACTTTTTATATAAGGAAGTTTCGTGTCTAAAATTAAAATTAGCTTACCTATAATCGTATTGAGGCCATCGGAATAAAATTTGGAGAAATATACATGGGGTACATAGTAGTGTGTGTGCAGAATATGGAGATCATAATACAACTGCCACGCCCACAATTGCCCAAAAATCAGTACTACGTTCCTATTAAAGATTTATCAATAAAATTTCACTGGAAGAAGCGAGTAATAATTTTTATAGCTTACGACCTATACAATATTTTTGGGCGAAATTTTTTATTAGTACGTACGAGTATATTGACCCTACAAAGCCACACACAAGAAATGAGATCGATTCTCAGTGTACATACACAATACAGTTAATTATGCCTCCATTAGTTCTTAGATTTAAGTTTGCTCTTCTTCTTAAGAAAGCGGTTCTATAGATAAGACGTGTGTCTTTTTTTTATCTTCTCACAGTTCGGGTGTTCATTTAGCATTTGTTTAGGTTGTGTAGAAAGTGCGCTCATTGTTTGAAACGACCTCAATTAGGTATGCATCCTTTCCTCAAAGGCAATTTTTACAATCCGCAAAGACTTCGTAAAAATGAACAAATCTATGGGTCCAGTGACTCGGCAAGTAATGTTGTTGTTTGTAATTCGTAGAATTATAGTATTGGCGTTACTTGGTCAGAATATCGGATAACAAAAAAACTTTGTTAATTCATGGTTAATTCAAAATATGGATATTAGAATTTAAATTGAAGTTTTGACATTTGATTGAAGTATTTTAATATTAAATATGACTTGAAGTACAAAGTAAAAAATATTTTGTTATTTTTGCGTAAATTAACATGAGTCAAAGGTACGGAAAGGTATGATGGTTATCGTCGTAATGTCCTCGTCAATCGTATCAGGAACCTTTTACCAACTGTGTAGCGAGGGAGAGAGCGTAGGTTCATACTCAAGCCGCCGTTATGTCAGCAACACAAGGTGTCTATGGTAACGCCGAAACCGTACATGCCACCCACCCAATGCTGGAACCAGCATGATGACCATATTTTTTGGTGTAAAGTAAGGTCTACAGTTTATGGATGCATTTGTCGTATTTTAACATATTTGGAGTTAAGGATGAAAGAGAGATGGTAAACGTGAAGTATGAAAATGTTTTTAATAATTTTGCTTGCTTCGAGTGATCTCGTCTGATGTAATTGGGTATTGGTAGGCGACAATTTTTGAGACGCATCTCTTGTAAAGCCCGCCTTTGGTACGAACAGTAACTATTGTAACGAGTTCGTCCATACCTGGATGCTGCTCAACTATTCGTCCCAAAATCCATTTGTTTGGTGGTAGACGATCGTGTTTTATTATAACAAGATCATTTAGCTTTAGGTTTTATGTTTCTTGATGCTACTTTGGACGTGCTTGTAAATGTGACAGGCAATCGGATGTCCATTTTCATTAAAATTGTTGGGTCATTCTTTGAAAAGCGAGATAGTGTCTTTGATTCTTTGATGGCCTGGCGAAAGTACATCCAAATAGTCTGGATCGGCGGTTAACGGACATAACGGCCGCGAATTAAGGCAAGATTCAATCCGTACGAGCATTATCGAAAGTTCTTTATATGTTAATCGGGTACTGTCTATGGCGCTCTTTAAGTGATATTTTACTGACTGAACATTAGCCTCCCACAATCCTCCAAAATTGAGAGAATGAGGAGGGTTAAAGTGCTTGTTGAATGGAATATTTATTTAAAGTTGGCAGCACTATTATTCGTTTGCACATATTCTTGCATTTAATTTTTGTTCGTTACAATCATTCTCTTTTTGGCGATTCAAGCCACAAGTCACTTAAAGTTTTTCTAAAGTTTTTTATATTGTAAAACTACAATAAAACTGAATTAAATAAAACTGTAGACTTTTATTTCAAAAGATTATGTGCCCAGTTCATGCATAAAATCAATTTACGATGTAATAAGAAGTTAACTAGGCGTTGCAGTGAACTCGCGGAAGAAGAAAAAAGAGAGGTTGGAAACACGTGTTCAGCATGATGGAACAAGAAGCTCGAATTGAAAAACTTCAGGAATGCAGTCAGTGGCTGACATGGAAGTTTCAAATGCGGCAGATATTGGAGGCTGGCGAAATGTTTTGTTGGAATATGGGGTCATCAAAGAAACAAACAGAAATAACTTTTATATTAATTTAATTCAATTTATTATTTGCTTCTTTTGAGCAAAACTTGTCGCGGTGAATTTTCTAGAAGAAGTGAAAATAAAATACCAGAAATCAACTCATTAGAAGCGTGTGTACACAGCAAAATCAAAAGAACAGTTATTTCTACAAACAATTTAGACATTAGCTGTCTCTCTTAAACTTCTTCAGTTGCAATACAGATCAATGTTGCTTTTGCTTTGCACACGAATTTCATAACGCTTCCTGCAAGAATGTTTAGAGTGACCGCTTATTACAAAGAAAATTAGAGTGAACATAAATCGTGTGCATTCAACATGTTTGATATTGCAAATGGAGATATGCAAGCAGGAGGAATTGCATGCAGCTTGGAGAAAGACGGATGCAATGGCACGTAGCACAATCAGCACAGCTTTTGGAAAGCAACCATTGTTACAAATTTTAAATTGTGAAACAGCATATGATATGTGGACGACTTTGAAGAGTGTTTATGAGCAAGAATCAAAATCTAATGTTTTATTTTTGCCCCAAAAGTATTATTCTTTCAACAAGGAGCCGGATGATGACATCGCAGTTTAATTGTGCAGCATTTGCGTGACCAAAATGAACCAATTTCAGATACAATAATCATGACGAAAATTATAATGTCTTTGCCGGCAGAATAGAACCATTTCCATAGTGCTTGGGAGTCAACGGGTGCAGAAAGTCAAACTATGACTAACTTACGTGCGCATTTAATGGCCGAGGAGCTACGTTTAAAATCACAAGAAAACCCTGAAAGTGTGCAGACGTTTGTAGCAAAAAGAGGTGCATCGATATAAGTTTGGTCGAGCAACAAAGGTAAATCGACACAGAAAGATCAGAGTAGATGTGGTGAAAAGGAAAATTTTTTTTATGCGGGGAAAAAGGCCATTGGAAACGTAATTGCCCACAACGAAAAACTAAAGCTGAAAAAAAAACAAACAAAAATGGATGTTGACGCACGACATTTTTAAGCTTTCAACTCATTTGCACCGGTGTAGTCGCCTCCTGTGGCTAGAAATGCTCGTTTCGGCGGATTGACTCTGTGAAATGGCAAATCGCCCATGAGTTGTCTGGTTTATTTCGAAAGCAGATTACACATTGATGAACCTGGTTCCCAACTTTTGGCTGCCTTTTAATATGCAAAATTGCAGAATATTTCACAGGGTAAGTTGAGTGCCAACATGTAACGTGTTATTATGAGCATTGTTGATAACTAGTTGCGTAAAATGCTGGTTGTTTGGCAAAATCATTGAGTGTCTTTGTCGGCACGATAACAGCGACCTCGTATTTTCAAAATTTCGTCGTCATCGAGAAATGGTGTAAGACTGCTCAGTCTGTTTTTGTTTGGAAATGATTCGTTTGATCGTATTTCTTTGTCAAATGCGTCGTTCTGCACCAGTCGGAAAAGCTATCGTAGACTTTGCTGAATCTCTGCCACCATCAACGGTCCAATTACATGGTTGGAGCGTTTTTTTTTTTGCGACTGTTGGGGCAGATTATCGCGTAACAGTTTAAAGTATGAAGAATATTTAAATATTACTGATTCGTTACTCATGTTAACGTTTACATTCAATTTAAGAGGTTTGGTTTCAGTTGCTTCGCCATTAAATTCAAGCTCGCCAATGTTGCAAGGGTTATTCTGCCAACCATTGTGGACCCATCCACCTGAGATTAAATTGAATAAGTTGTTCTCTGGAGTTAAACCACGATTTGCACAGTCTGCAGCATTTTCATCGGTTGAAATATGATTCCATTGTTGTGGTGTAGTTAACATTAATATTTTTCCGACTCCCATTTCAGTCGTCATATATCCAATATAATACAATCATTGTGTCGGCCCAATAAAATATTGGTATATCTTTAATCGATGCGCGTAGCTGATTTTTAACCCATATCGCCAGTTTCACCGCAAGTAAAGCTCCGCACAATTCTATGCGAAGAATCGTTATTTGATTTGTAGGTGTCACTTTTGTCTTGGCCACGACTAAGCGAGAGTAGAATTGCTCATCGCTGTATTGTATTATATAGACATTCGCTGCGTATGCATTTGAGGATCCATCACAAAATGGATTCCATGGATTTTATGGATTGTGTGATAAACTGTATCCACCGTGGAATGATGATTGTTTCAATCTTTGACAAACTATGTAGAAAATGTTGCCATTGCAAATTTATCGAATCAGGCAAATTTTCGTCCCATTCTAAAGAAGTATGATCTGTACGGACAATTTTAGTGTTCTGATGAAGCCCATTGGATCAAAAAGACGCGCAATTGTTGATAGAACTACTCGTTCTGTTAGCGTGGAATTAATTTCAAAATTAAGCTTAAACTTAAATTGATCGGAATTAGGCTGCCAACACATGCCAAGCATTTTTACGATTTCACTGCTGTTAAGTGTACTGCTTGAAAGATGCTCCACTGGAATTGATTGTAGTATCGCTGATGAATTGCTTGACACTTTTTGCAATACCATTCCAGCCGAACGTAGTGCTGTCGGTTTCGAGTTTGTATTGCAGATTCAACGGAATGACTGGCGATTTGGACATCATCCACGTACATTTCGTGTTTCAAAACATGTTCTGCTAACGGATATGTATGTTTTTCGTCGTCAGCAATTTGATGCAGCATTCGGATAGCAGTATATGGAGCTGAGGCGGCACCGAAGGCGGCAGTCCTCAAGCAAAATTCTTGTATGTTTCCAGAATTATTCCTCCATAACATACGTTGGTATTGTGCGTCGTCAGGATGCACATCGTCAGGGTACATTTTTTGAATGTCGGCTATAAGTACGTACTTGTGCATACGTCAGCTTAGAATGATAGCCGAAAGGTCATTTTGTAAAATTGGACCAATGCATAATAAATCATTGGGATATCGCTCATTGCCTGTTTTTGATAATGCATCGAGCACAATTCTAACTTGTAGTCAGGCTTTCCGCTTTAAAAACAGCATGGTGCGGTACAATACATGACGTGACGGTCGGCTTGTTTGTCTTCGTAATAGTGCAGTGTTGATGTTCCGATATTTTCGCCAGGATAATTTGGTTGAGATTAAAAAAAAAGGTTCGTACAGATTCGTGTTGAGCTCAAAGCGACTCTATAATTGATAAAATCGATTGAGAGCGATTTGTTTAGATTTTTCATAAGGGTGATTTGGATCGTATATTGATGTTAATGGAAGACGAACCATATACTTTCCATTTGGTTGACGAATGTGTGCTTTCTTGTAGAAATTTTGACACCATTAATCCTCAATCGAAAGCATTCGTTCTTCCGGAACCTGTTCCAGAGCATACAATTTCTGAACGAGGACTTCTAATTCAATAGCAGCATGAATACAACGTATTGAAACAGAGTGGGAATTTGCTGATCTGGTGCGACTGGAAAGAACCCATTCCAGTCGGGTGTTTTGTGCAATTGGGTGATCTGGATCACCAATTCTAGTTTCAGGTAGGAGTATGTCTGATAACATATCCGAACCAATGATTAAGTCTATTTTCTTTGGTTGGTTATAGTGTGGGTCTGCTAACTTCAATACATTAATATGTGGCCAATTTTTCGGTTCGATGTATTAACGTGGAGGTTTAATTGTAAGAGACTCCAGTAGGTAGACAGTATCGACGTTTACGCCAACTTTTGAATTGATGCATAAGCGTAGTGTAAAACCTACATCAAACTTGCATCACTTAAGAGCGCCGTGCCCGACTCCGGATATTTTGGCTGAAATATATCTTCTCTTTAAACCTAACGATTGAACGGCGTGCTTTGAAATAATCCCTGCGTCTGAGCCTTGATCTACAAGTGCTTCTAGCATAGATGCTTGGCCAGTGTGATTATTTAATAGTGACACTAGTGCGTTTGTGAGAAGGATTTTTTGCTGGTATCAGCTGTTGCTGTAGCGGAATGTAGTTCTTTTGCATTAAAAACAAAAGAGGTATGATTGCTAAGAGGGTGAAACTTGTGTTTGTGGTCAAGTTAGTGCAAGATGTGGGTGCACCCTCACTCTGATAAATTTGTTGTGATGACGATAGCAAGTTGATTTCTTCTCTAGATTGGAGTGCATTGGTGTCTGATGAAGTAAAAGTAAAGTGCGAATACGTGTGATGTCGTTTACCGCATTCTAGACAATTTTTCGTGCTGATGCACTGAGAAAATGTATGGGTTTTACTTAAGCAGTTTAAGCAAAGCTTAACCTTGTCGCCGATTGTCGTTCGCTCAAAACAATCTTTTGAAAGGTAAATAAGACAGCGACATAGAACATGTGGTTCTCCATAAAAAAACCCATTTATCAGAGTTTCGTTTTGTAGTAAGATGACATGTTTTTGGTTCATGTTTGAAAGAGTTATTGATATATCGCTTGGAATATTTTGAAAATCCAGAATTATTGATTTGCTTCGATCGAATCGTTAGTCGATTTTGTCAACGTGGGCAGATAGTTAGTTGTGCACCGATTTTCTATTGCATCGATAGTAACCAAGCGATTGTTGAGAAAGATTTCAAACTCAGAAAAGGTTGGCAAGATTTCAAACTCAGAAAAGGTTGCCACCTACATTTTGTTCCCAAGCCATATGGGTTTCTTGGGATAGTTTAGTAGAAAGATAATGTGCAATCTAATGATCGCATTGTGCAATGGGAATATTAAGACGGTTAAATTCGTTTATGCATACATTGGCGACGTTTAGCATTGTCTTGAGGTCTTTCGAATGCTCCATTGTCTGACATGGTAAGCGGTATAGGGCATTCATGTGATGCATAAATATAATTCGTGGATTATTATAACCAGAGAACACAGAGAAAAGAAACTCTTTTTTGCTGCCAACGTCTGTAGCTGAAACACCAGGATTTTTAGTGGATTCACCACGATTCTGAGTGGATTCAACACGATTTTCAGTGGATTTAAGTACAACGTCCGTCTGCTTTATTTCGCTGTTTTGCCGTTTGACGTTCAAGTTTCTTTTCTCTGTATTATCTGATTATGAATCTTTACAAGTGTTCCCCAAGCCGTAATATAATTTACCTCAGTCAAAATCAATTGTTGAATGTCCACATCACTATCCACTGGCAATGCATGCTTTCAATAATGAAATTTTTGAATCGCATCAATAAATTAATTAATAACCATAAATTCACCAATATCGACAATTGCTTTAAAAATCAATATTTTTTTCACTCTCTTTATAGTAAATATTTTTTCCGCGATGGGAAGTCACGTTGACGTGGTGCGAAGGCTTATATGATTGTAATAACAGAACGGGTTAGGATGGTGGAGTCTAAGCTCTTATAGGATTATCCGAACCAGGCTGACTGATTGTGGAGCAATAGAATAAAGACGTGTCTCCCTCTTAATCCAGGGTAGGCTTGGGATTGTGTGTATTGGATTTAATTTTGCTGTCAGGAGGAACATTTTTCTGTATTTTTACCTGACACCGGGGAGGCTCATGAAGTCAAGGTGGCCTTGTTCTGGTACGAGGCACTATTATAGTTGACTAACCTCTTCCCCCTTTTAAATGCTTGGCTACCTTAGTCTGCTTCGTAAATCGAGTATCCATACGAAACAAATTCGGCCTTATCGGGGGTTCCGCGTGGAAAATAATTCGCCTAGCATTTTTTATTCGCCCGAATAAAATTTCGCTTCGAATCAGCCAAGCGAATTCGAACGAAACCATTTTAAATTTTGAAAGTTGTGAATAAAAGTGCAAAAGTATTAAAAGTTGAATAAAAATTCAAAATACTCATAATTTATAGCATATACAAAATTTTTATAAATATGCATAGCATAGCGCTGCGACTTTTGTGTGAAGAAGAGGAAATTATTCAGGAACGAGCAGTTCGAAGGCATTTGAGGGACCATTCCAATCGTTTGGAGATACGCGAACCATTGTAAAACTGGAAAACTTTTCTTGAAAAACATTTTAAATAAATGGGGATGTTTTTTAGATTTCAACAATACTACAGACTGAACCGGCGTTTAAGTATCTTTTGGATTTTCTTTCAACATCTTTGCCATTGTCAAGACAACCATTTGGAATTCCGCCCATCGTGAAACTCAGCGCTTGTTTGCGTTTTTTTCTTGAGGACGGATACCAAAAAAGAGTAGGTAAAGACCATTAAGTTAGTTTGGAGCAATCCTCTTTCAGTGAAGCCCTCTCTGAAGTTTTAGGGATATTGGAGTCAACACTATGCCCATAATGGATAACTTGGCCGCCACCGGAAAATCAACGGAAAATGCAGAACTAGCTCACTCCTTCACGGCTTTCTTTTATGAATCCTTTGGCAATATCAGGGCTTTCCTGCATTCTACTTAGCAGATCGCTTTGAATTTTTTTGTTGTTTTATAGCATAGACAGACTAACTAGATAATTCGGAATTAACTGCAGCTAATCCGGATTATCTGTGGAGTTAATTCTCAAAATTAAAGAGGATTAGGGGCATTTTTGATGACAACTTTGGCGAAAATTTCTATTCTGAATGAACAATAAACAAAAAAAACAGAACTTCTGAGAATACGGCTATTGTGGACAGAGCGCGATGAGAAAATCTTCGTTGAAAAATGGTCAGAGCGTTCCAAGGATCAACGGCGGGCGAATAGAAATTGCCACATTTACGGTGATATTAAGGTGAAGAACGTCACTAAGAAGTACAGGAAACTACAAAACTATTTCCCCAACAGTACTACGTCCTACACCGAATCAACTGACAAAAGTCCGGTACTCCGCTGATGAACCTAATGCAAACAATTGAATAGACACTCTCTTATAGAGTGGTATGCAAAGTCTCAATTTGCTGTCTGTCTTCCCGATCTGTGAACTTTTTCGCACACTTTTTGGAAGAAATTTTTATTGAGGCGAAAGTGCTCCTTAAATCTGTTGTCATCCATTCTAAAAAGTCATACACCACAATAAGAAATTTGCAATCTTTTAAGAAATGTTATTTATGAATTACACCCCTCTTGAATATACATATGTATAATATAAAACTCAAAAATTTCCAAACTTGTCTTGCTCTTATCTTAGATTGTGTCACTGCAGCGCCAGTTTCACGCTTGCCACTGCATTGATTACTTTAACATTTTGGAGTGGCTTCAGCAATAGCAGATTTATTCTTTTCAAATAAAAATTTGCTTTTTACCAACAGCGCAACCACCAATATTAATTTTTGCCATCTATCCAATTTAACTGGATGAAATATATAAGACAATCAAACTAGCAAATCAGCTAATTACTTAATCCGCAATACTGCAGTCTGTCAGGGTACAATTTAACATTTCGGACGAAATAACTGTTGCCGATAAGCTAAGCGAATTTTTTTTCAAACATGCGTTATCTTACTGGTGTATCTCAGATAAGGGGAAAAGTGAAAAAGGGAAATAATTCCGGCGAAATGTCATTCACGCGGAACTCCTGATAAGGCCGATTGACTTCGCTGCTTTCTTTGCGTTTTGTCTATCTGGTGGTATTGTGTCATGTAGATCTGGAATCAAACGATTTTCACTCACGTTGCGGAGATGAAAACTAAACACCAATTCCTTCGGGCTTACTTTCATTGTAACGTTGCATTGTGACTTGATAGTCCACTGGATAGTAGGAAGAGTGCAGTCCCACTCGTTGGAATTTTTCCTTGCACTTCTGATTGATGACAAGATAGTCCTGTTAATACGTTCAACCTGTCCATGGACCCTAGGCGTCCAAACTGCATTCTTAATATGTTGTATTCCGTACTTCGCAGTAAGAGCTTCGAACTCTTTTGAAGTATAAGCGGATCTTCGACCCGTTGTAATTTTTATGGGTTGCCCAAAAATTTACATCATCTTGTGCAGAATATTGATAACTGGCGCTGTCTTAGTGCTTCTCACCGACTCCAGTAGGGTGTATTTCGCAAAAGCGCATAGGAGCACGATAATTTGCTGATTACCCCGTTTACTTCTTGAAAAAGGCCCCAGCGGGTTCACATGTACAGAACGGAATGGAATTGGAAAATCTTCGTGAAATGCATTTGACTTTCCTCCCTGGACCTTATTTAGACAGCATTCAGGGCAAGGGGCGATATAGGATTGAACGTAGCGTAAACATAAAAGATTGCGTTGCAATCTGTAATGACGATGAAATGTCTATTGGCAAGATACATCCGGAGCCTCTTGAATGCCTCAACGATTGGAACCTTTAACTCGTGACTTGCGTATTATGATACTCCAGCACTCAGTACATTCTTGCAATAATATTCCAGCCACACCGTTACTGCTGGCGTCCGTATGGACCTCATGGCGCTTGTGTAAATCATAAATAACCAATACCGGGATACACGAAATTGGTGCTTTCAATTGTTTAAACGCGCCATTTTGTTGTTATTGACAGACAAAGGGTTTGTCATTCTTGAGCAATGTGGTTAGTGGTTCTGCATTATGGCTATACGTTTCCACTAACTTTCGGAAGAACCCTGTAAGGCCCAGGAATTGCGTTCCGTGACTGTTTTTGGTCGGGGAAATTGGTCGATGCTTCCCGTCTTATCATTACGTAGTCATATATCACGTTCATTTACGATATGACCCAGACATTTCACTTCATTCGCCAGAAACATACATTTAGAAGGCCGAAATGTTAAGCCAGCTAGTTTCATTGCTCTCAGAAATTCTTCTAATACCCCCTTACTTTCATCTGTTGTTGGCGTCGCAATAATAACTTCGTCCACGTAACTGATTCGTTTGCGATTCTTGCAAGTTGAAATCAATTTTATTACCATCTCTTGAAAATAATAGATTGGAGTATTAACTAGCCCGAACGGCATGACGTTGTGCTCGAAAAGACATTCGTGTGTAAGAAATGCCGTATACTGTTTACTTTCTTCCTCTAAAGAAATCTGGTAATAGCCAGCTGTCATATCCAACGTAGTGGCAAAAATATTTATCCAACAACTATGGCAACTGCAGATATCTTGGGATGAACATCTACCAGCAGAAATGCAGACAAAATGGACTTCTTTCCGTAGAAACTTAAAGGAATTAAACGACACACGTATCTCCAGGCACGTTTTCAACGGTCAGAAACCGATAACGACAGAGATTCATACGTTCGTAGATGCCTCCGAGAAGGCATATGGCGCTGCAGTTTATCTACGATCGAGGCTTCAAGATAACAGAATAATTGTTAGATTTTTGTGTACCAAATCACGTGTCGCACCTCTCAAGGAACAAACGCTGCCTCGTTTAGAATTATGTGCAGCAGTGTTAGGAGTCGAGCTAGAATCAAGAGTAAAACGGGATTTACACTTAGCCAACAACACTTCTCATTTCTGGTCAGACTCGGAAATTGTATTATCTTGGATAAATTCGTCATCATCATCCTTGCGAACATTTGTAGCTAACAGAGTAAACACAATCCAGAAACTCTCTAGCGCTCACCAGTGGCGCCATGTATCCTCCAAGGACAATCCTGCAGACGTCATCTCTCGAGGGCTTCAGCCAAATAAACTCATGACTTGCAATATATGGTTCTATGGGCCCATCTTTCTACATGGAATGGAATCACACTGGCCGAAACCATTTTTAAGGGAACACCACATTCCAACGGACTTAGAACAAAAACACAAGGCTCCGATTGTGGCAACCACAACCACCTGCACAGGACTAGAAGATATCATTTACAACGTGAAGCATGGTAACTCATTTAAAGTTCTACAAAGAACCATTGGATATGTTCTAAGATTCATTAAAAATCTAAAACTGTCACAAGATAAACGTTCATCACAGAAATCATTAACTTCTGAGGAGTTGGACGCATCATTAACGATCATAGTCAGAACCATACAAGCCTCTGAGTTCGAGCATGAAATCAAACAATTAAGAAAACACAATGGAATCGACAGAGCCAGCCCACTCAGCAGCTTATCCCCTTTCATAGACGACAATGGCGTTCTACGAGTTGGTGGGCGATCAGCTGCATCAACTTTATCATATGATGCTAAACACCCAATGCTGCTTCCATACAATGACCCAATTTAAAAAATTATACTTGCATGATACATGAGAGTAATTTGCATTGTGGTCCACAGACCCTGTTATCAGCATCTAGGCAGCGATTTTGGGTCATAAAAGGAAAGACAATGGCACGAAACATTGTGCAAAAATACATTCGCTGCACCAGAGCCAGGCCGAAGCTATACAAGCAAGTGATGGGAAACCTGCCTTCAACCAGATTCACTCAAGCACGACCATTGGTCAACACCGGTGTCGATTATTGTGGACCCTTCTGGGTACACTACAAGATCCGTGGAAAAAACCACATAAGGTTTACATCGCCGTCTTCTGCTGCTTCGCCACAAAGGCAGTTCATTTAGAGGTAGTCAACAATTTAACTACCGAAGCCTTCATTGGATCACTAAAACGTTTTACGTCTCGTCGCGGTCGATGTGATACCATATACTCGGACAATGCAACCAATTTTGTCGGAGCTAAAAATAAACTAGTAGAGCTAACCGACTCCATTTTTGCCAACGACTCTCGGGAGAAAATCATTAAAACTTGCAGTGATCGTGGAATAGATTTCAAATTCATACCCCCTAGAGCTCCACACTTTGGGGGCTTATGGGAGGCTGCGGTCAAATCAGCGAAACATCTATTGCTTTGGAGCGTTTCAACAGCCTCGCTCACGTATGAAGAGCTTGAAACCGTTGTCATCGAAATAGAAGCAATCCTTAAGTCTCGACCGTTAACTCCAATATCAACAGATCTAAACGATTTAACAGCATTAACACCGGGACATTTTCTTATTGGAGAACCATTGACTGCACAAATAGACAGAAGCACGCCAAGTTTCAAGATTTCCATGCCAACAAGATGGAAATTGGTGACACAACTCAAGCATGAATTCTAGGATCGTTGGTCCCGTGAATAGCTCAATCAACTACAGCAAAAACATAAGTGGAAGGAACAATCACAAAATATCCGGAAAGGACAAATGGTTATTATCAAGGAAGATAATGTGCCCACCTTACAATGGCCACTTGGAAGAATACAACGAGTCTACAAGGGAAACGACGGAATGGTGCGAGTGGTAGACGTAAGAACATCAACAGGTGTGTGGAAACGACCGATTCACAGACTTGCACCACTGTTTAGTGAGAAGGTTTCTGAATGCCCAGACATAAATCGAGATTCATTACAAGATGCGCAGCCTGAGCAACAACAGATATCATTAACTTCTGAGGATAATTTAAATGACATACCCAGAAAGCGACGGAAACCAACTAACAATACCATTCTCGTAACATTCCTTCTATCCCTACTGTTACTTCCTGCAGTACTGGGCAATACTATTCAGGTTCAAAATTTTGGTACAAATCCTGGAATATACTTTGAAGGAATTGGCATAACAAGGATTGTCACAGCGGAATGGAAATTGGTGGTCTACTACGATTTGAATCCATTCTGGGAAGAAATGAAAATATTCTCGTCTGGTGTAGCGACCCTTCAACGTCTGTGCTCAAGACTACAACAAGATACTGCCTGCGAAGTCCTGATTAAGAATTTTGACGACACAACAAAGGAGCTTACTCAGGACAGGGCTCTGCTCTCGACTAGTCGTCCAAGGAGAGCAGCCCTCAATATCGTTGGAAATGTCACTCGTACCTTGTTCGGTGTTCTGGACTCTGACTATGCGGAACAGATGTCGGAAATAATCAACAACGTTAAGACAGACGAAGCTCACACTATAAGGCTTCTTAAAAACCAAACCTCTATCATTGATTCCACCATAAATGTCATCAAACACAATGCGCTTACAACAAAATCAAATATCGTAGATCTGCAGCAGAAGATGAACTCTATGATGAAACAAATGGAAATTGAAGGAGAACAAATCAAATTCTCCCAACTCTTTGCACCACTTTCAAACCAATTAACACTGATGGCAATCAATTTACAGCGGGTACAGGCAGAAGTAATAAGTAAAGTAAATACTCACTGACACCCACCATAGAAAAATTAGTCCGTTACTAATCACGCCTCAACAACTGAAGAATGAAATCAACATTATTAAGGCCCATCTTCCTCCGTCACGATTTCTGCCCATAGAACAAGATAATTTGGTGAAGTTCTACAAAATCATCAAAGCGGAGGGAGCAATAACCAAGAATGAGCTCATCTTCGAAATTAAGCTGCCATTAATCGATCAACAATCCTTTGATCTTTTTAATCTCATCCCAATTCCTATGATCAAAAACAAAACTATGATCACTATTGCAACCGATGCACAGTTCTTAGCAGTAAATGCTCATCGAGATGAGTACATTCCACTGAGTGCAACCGATCTGAGAGCATGTTTTAAATCTAAGGAAGACACCTACATTTGCGATATCAAGAAACCCATATTTGGAAAGGAATCATCCATGCATCATTTAACACCAAATTGGAACAACTCACCATACTCCAAAACCAACTGGCAAGTGAAGAATTCACTAATCTACCAAATTTAAGACAGTCCAACAGCCAGCATCATCATGCGGTAAGCTACTCCGCACTCATCATTTCCACGTTTCTTCTCATCATAATACTGAAATTAAAAAGTAAGCGCAGTGCTCCGACTATCCCCACACCTCAACCACGTCAGCGACAGCAAACAAATGAATCATCTTTCACTGTTCACATATAATCCAAAATTGAGCAAATACTCAACGCCCGGCAGAATGTTCAGTCACACTGAACAGATCAACAATTGCACTTTATGTTTATTTTTTATCAGTACAGCGAAAATGCACCATTGACAGAAACCAGCACACGCAAAACCAAAATTTCATATTATCAAGGCCAACACTTGCTTGTTGAACTCATTCCCTTCAAGTAGCTGCCCAGTGCATTGACTTAGGCGATCATATTTCACTTGGTTGCAATGTGCGCTAAATTATGTATGGGAATGATATAATGATGTTGGCTCGTGTTTGATTATTGACAACGGTGCAGTTTTGTCCGTCACTTTATTGTTAATTATATTTAAACCAATCAGCATAAAATTGATATAAATAATTGTACAATTCCAATAAAGAATCAGAATCACCTTAACTGCCTAAGTGTTCTCAATTAAAGTTATACGGTTTCAAGTGACCTATAACATTTCAACAAGTTCTTGGTTTATGTACCAAGGAGCTATCTTCAACATTTGAGCTTAACTGCCTAAGTGTTCTCTATTACAGTTATACGGTTTCAAGTGACCTATAACATTTCAACAAGCTCTTGGTTTATGTACCAAGGAGCTGACTTCAACAATCGTCCGCCTGAAAAGTTTACCAACTGTTCCTCAACGACAGGCATCGGGAATTGTTTTTCTCACCTTTACCATATTTTTTAAATTTTTTATTATTTTTTTTGGTTTTACTTCAGTTTTTTTTATTGTATATTCTACAATAGAGAAAAGAGACAATTGTGTTCAAATCTTAACATTAATAGTTTAATATATACTCGTATATTATAATTCTGCCCCAGTGTACGAAATATTAGTTGACTTCATAAGATATATTATAATGATTTTCAGCCGTGATAAGTTTCGAGTCTGACTAGCAAGTTCGAATGATGCAGAAGCCTTGCCTGGTATCTTGCAGTCAGAGCGACTAGTTCTTCTTTAACGGGTGCAATGTCTAGACCTCGATGAATATTCACATTTCTCACGTACCATGGCGCGTTCACGATGATTCTTAGTATTCTGGACTGAGCTCGTTGAATGTTCTCTATATTAGAAGAACTAGCAGTTGACCATAACTGAGCGCCATATGACCAAATCGGTTTGATTGCGGCTTTGTACAGAAGAACTTTGTGCTCTATCGGAAGGCGAGAAGTTAAAAAATGTAGTAAAAAATTTAATTTTAGGGCTGTTATATTTATCTGCTTTTGTTTCGCTTATATATGTTTGCGCCAAGTCAGCCTTCTGTCGAGATGTATTCCAAGATAGGTAGCTTCCCTGGATGCAGGAGTGGTGACGTTGTTGAGTTTCAGGGCCGCGGGGCTAGGGAGATCAGTGTCGTCAATGAAAGTACGGATTTTTGCTTTTTTATCAGTCGGTATATCTGCTGTAAAACATACAAGACAGGCCCCAGAACAATACCTTGGGATACACCAGATTCGATGCTGTAGATATTCGATGTGCATTTGTTGCATTTCACTAAAAATTTTCTCTCTTTAATGTACGATTCATGGTAGAGTGAAATTCCCTAGGAAGCATTTGTTTCAACTTGTACATGAGCCCGTCGTGCCAAACCTTAGCGAATACCTGAGCACTTCTAAGAAAATGGCAGAAGAGGACTGCTTACACTCAAAGGCATTGTGTATTTCTTTGGTGATTCGGTGCACTTGCTCCATTGTTCCATGTTCTCTCCGAAAGCCAAATTGGTGACTTGGGATCAAGTTGTCAACATGCGGCTGGATTTTGTTCAAAAATATTCTTTCAAACAGTGTGGACAATATAGACAACAGCCTTATAAATCTGTATGAAGAGGAATAGGTGGGTTCTGTTGAATGGAATACTTATTTAAAGTTGGGAAGACTATAGTTCGCTTGCACATATTCTTGCATTTAATTCTTGTTTGTTATAATCATTCTCTTTTTGGCGATTCAAGCAACAAGTCACTTAAAGTTTTTCTAAAGTCTTTTATATTGTAAAACTACAATAAAACTGAGTTAAATAAAACTGAAGACTTTTGTTTCAAAAGGTTCTTTACCCAGCTACCAGATCATTTTTATTACTGACAAATTCCAAATTTTTGGGAAGTATCCTGCTCGAAGAACTGCATTGAAGAAGTTTAGAATTAACCTGATTGTGCATTTTGGTAATTCAGCTATCATCTCTGACGTTATCCTGTCGTAACCAGGAGTCTTGATAGCTTTACAGCTCGTTTTTATAGCAACAGCCATTTCTTTGAAACTGAACTTTATCTGATGGTGAGTTTTTAGGAACTTCAACATTTGGAATTGCGAAGTTGTTTGAAGGTGGATTTGGCTTAAACACATCTTTGAGGTGGTTTGCAAATATATTTGCTTTTTCAGCATTGCTTCTAGCCCATTTCCCATTTTCAATTCTAAGGGGTGGATTATGTTCTTGCGGACTTTTGACGAATTTAGATGTTTTTCACAAAGAGTAGTTTGTGTCCTTGTCTGGAGTCAGCTTTACTGTGAACTCTCTTAAACTTATATCCCTATGATTTCTAAGGGCTTCTCTTAGACGTTGATCAGCTTCAGATAGTTTTTGCTTCAACATGGGTGATCGAGCCCTCTACCGCTCTTTCTAATACGTCTTTTCTCTCTTGCCAGCGAGTCAATATCTCCGGAAGTGACAGTTCTTTTAGATTATGAAGATGATTTAGTTGCAGCAGATACATACACGACTGCTGAGACCAGTAGTGCGCTAAGTTCGTCAACAATGAAGTCTATATCCTCTGCAGTGTTTAACAGTGGATCAGTCTTTAGATGGCTGCTAATATATTGACGATATTTTTGCCAATTGGTTTTGCGGTTTGTTATTTTCATTGGCTGTGCATTACACATGGGATGTTTCTACAAGTTAATTATTATAGGGGAATAATGATCTGACGATAAGACAAAGCATTCTTCTGCTGAGATGAAGTGTCGGTCAATGTTTCTAGTGACGTCAAAATCGATTTGGTCCGGAATTTTGCTGGAATCATATGGCCAGTAGGTGGGTAGATATGATGTTCAGTCTATTTGTCATATTAGTTGCAGCAGAGTACAGATGCTTTCCTTTTTGGTTTATAAATCGAGAGCCCCAAAGCGTATGCTTGGCATTAAAGACTCCTGTTGCCAAAAATGTTGGGTGTTGGACAAATCAAGAAGTTATGTTGTACCTTGGAGGGCATATACAAGCAACATTGGTATCGCTTGCATTACCCCAGTACTGCAGCGATACCAATGTTGCTTGTAAGTATTCTTTTGAGTATTCTTCGATTGCATGTTGTTTAATAAGCCTTTTATCTGTAGTTCCACCACGTACTTTACCGTCTGATCGATTTGTGTTGTAAAATGTATAGCCTGATAGTTGAAAATAGTTGTTTCAGGTTAAATGAGTTTCAGATAGCAGTAGTTCGTTTTTGGGTTTGCAAACACCGTTGGCATTCCAATGACATGTTTTTCAAATGTTCATTTTTTGGATAAAAGTAATTACATCAACTAATATTGCGATTTGACAAATTTTTTAAATATATTTTGCATGATGTTCATGAATTGAGTTATGCTGCACGTAAAATTGGTAATGAGATCTTCTAACGATGGACAAAGTTTGGCATACTTCTAGCAATTTCGGAATATGATGGCTTTCCAGCCAATATGCTGTTTGCAGCGATATTAGCTACAGCGCATTGAGCAGGGTTTTCTTCTACACGTCATTCTGGTGTTTGCATTTGAGATGATTTATTCCTCATTGCTTTAAAAACGAGACACCCCCGATAAGTTGTTTGCTGTAATGAAACTTTTGTCACGAGAGGATTGAGCTGTTGGGTGTTGGGTATCTACCTACGCAAACTGGTGTTAAAGTGCAATATGACTTGGTGTGGCCGCATTCCTGGCAGTTGAGGTACTGCTCTGCACCTTGCCTCTTACGGGGTCCCTCAACTACAACTCTTCGGTGTAGAAGATACCTAAGATTGTATATTGCGCTTCATCTTTTGGTAGCTTTTTCGTTTCTGGCTCAAGTTCAATTTTGAACAGCGGTTGTGGGATATTGTTTCGGTTTTTGTATCGATCTGGTTGGAAAGTTTGAACTTTCCATGCCTCTTTAAGTTCGTTTCAGTCAACATTGCTGTCTATACCCTTGATCACCACGGCTAAGTCTCTACTATTTTTCAGTTGGTAAGTATAGAATTTTTTTTGCTACCTTCAAAATGAGCAATTTTGCGGAAGCTGTTTTCAGTGGCTGCTTGGATCTTCGTCTCTTTTATGGCACCATTAAGAATTGAGACAATGTACAAATCGCTACCTACTAGATGCGTTAATTCAGCGACTCTCTTGTTTGTGCACTGTTCTTGCAAATATATAGGTTGGTTGGCTGTGGTAATGTCAAAACCGCTATTTGTCGCAAAAAGGGCAAATCTATTTTCACCCAGAGGATATTCTTGTTCTGTTTTTACAATTTTTGTGGATTGGCTATTACTTTTATGTTGGGGGCTTAGTTTTCTTTTTGATTGCACGAGAATGTAGCAGTCAAGTCCTTACAGCAGCTTTATCAGTGTGTGCTAAGCTTTGAGTAAAAATATTTTTGCTTGTACTTCCTCTGAGAGGGGAAGAGCTTTCTTAGTTTGAGAGAGCTTATTGTTGTTGCTTGTGCTGGGGTTTAAGATACATAAGTGATTGCTTGTTGGCAGTTTAAATGGTATTAGGTGTTCTTGGATGATGAATACTGTATTCTGCACCCCACAATGTGTTTAGTTGCACTTGTATATGGATAGAAGCGAGCGACTCAGCAGAGCCGACCACGTGAGGGGGGCCCAGATAAAGGGGCCCGAGAAACACCAGTAGATCTAGATTGCTTAGGCGTTTGCTGTGGCTGCATTCACTTCAGGTAGAGAATGGAGCAAGCTTAAGCCGCTCGCATGCCTGTTTTCGGAGCACTGCTAGAACAGCGCTTCGGCAAAGGTAGCAAAAAGTCCGGCTGAGACGGCACTTCAGACACACTAGAGAGTGCATGTGCTGGGAGAGAGCGCTCGTGGGCTGAGTAGGATAGCGCAGTATGCTAATCCGTTGACCGTTGCAAACCGTTTGCTTACATTCACTTTTCAATTAGTTTTTCAATTTTTGAATTTATAATGTAAATTGATTTCTTTTTAATTTAATTCGAGTCTTTCGATATTTAACACTCAATTGCCATAAAATGAGAAAGTAATAAAAATGAGCATGACTTGAAATTCTTTATAAATTGCCACAGCGGACAAATCCGTATGCGAGCATGTAAAATCTTTAATTAAAGTGGTTTAATATACTCGTAACATCAATTTTCTTAATCAATAGTTAAAAACTTTTATTGAACAAGATTCAAGCTTCGTTTTTGTATTCTTAAATCATTTTTATCACTAATGGTTTTAATTCAGAACAGAATTAAACTGGTGCAGTATATGACCTTTTATAAACAAGTACTCCTCGTTTAAAGCACAGTAGTCAATTCACATGCTACTCTCTCCGCTGGCTTTGCTGACTAATATAACATCGGCTGCGTGTGGTGATGAACTTGGTCGAATTATTTTGGTATCTAACAGGTTTTTCAAAATCAATAATAACGGGACTTGATAGCGCTTGCCTAAAATTGGTTTATCCCAATTCACTTCGATTTTCATCGACGCGGTATTACGTCTGCCTAGTGTTGATATGCCAGCAAAACAATCTGCGTATCTCTCTCCAATAACGCATCACTTCAATGCGCTCTGTTTCGTGGGAGCTCTCGTTGACATAAAATATTTCCTGGTTTTTTACTTGTGGCTGCAACACACTAGAATTGATAATCATGCGTTTCTTTTTACTGCACAGAACGTCCCTGCCAAGTAATACATATTCTAGAACATCGTCTGGTATGATATAAACTCCTTTATTGTTCAGTTGCAACTCAATGTCTATCATTTCGGTTGATTGCGCTATCGATCCACCGAATCCTTTAAAATGTTTATCTTCGATGTACATATGGAGGTGTAGCCGATTGTTTTATTAGTGAATGGTCACTTCGACTAAAGCATCCATTTAGTCCCACCTAGGCCAGCTAGTTCTACAATTGGAGGTACTCCACTGTGTTGTTGCGGCCACCGTCGTAGAACAGCAATTCTTCGCCTCGTGACAGTAGTACATAGAGCCTCTCTGTTTTCGATATATTAATACCGTGAAATATAAGTAATTAAACATGTTCAATATTGATTTTTGAAAAGTATTCATGGAAATTACAATGCTTTGAAATTGTGAAATTTTTTTCCAAAATTTGAGCGGCAATGTTTTATGAATAAGCAAATATTGGGCTTAATGAGTATTTAAGTACTTAAAATTCTCGTATTTGGCGTGAAGATATTCGACGAGAGTATAATGAAAAACCTTTCATTCTCAAAAATTCACTGTTTGATAAGCCTTGCCTGTTTCATCATCTGATTTTATTTTCTCAAAAATGAAGCTCCAAATACCGCCAATATCAGATCGATGAGCCACGATTATTATAGTCAAATTTACATGACGTCGAGATGTAATTTCAAAAGGTTGCAAGCCACTAGATTACTTCTTAAGGGGAGTAGCTGATGTATTCCGACAAAGAAACAACGATTAAAGCTTTAGCAACTCATAATCCACACGTTAATAATCTCAAGATCAATTTCTGGAAATTAATTGTGAAAGTAATGGTAGAATCGCTCTCAATTCTTTCAAACACGGTTACCAGAGCCTGTAAAAAGTACTATCGTTAGCAGAAATCCTAAAGTTTTAAAAGAAGCTTATTATAAAATCTAATGGGTTTTTGAAATATAACAATAAATTAAAAATGTTTAATAACAATAAAGAATATACACAACCTAATACAAATACAATAAATAGACACTCAGAAGCACAACAATATTACAACAATAATATTTCACATCCAAATAATAGCAACAATAATAGAAGACTTCAACAGCAACAGGGGCAGCAGTCTTATAATATAGGGTGTTTTTAGACGTGTGGTTTTTAATCTGGCAATACTTTTTTCGGAGTTGGTCTTTTTGACAGCTGTCACTTGATTTATGCTCAGTTTGATTTGCCATTTCACAGAATTGAAGCCAAACGACCATCAAGCACGTTCGGTGAATGGGCCCAAAACGAGATGGCCACCGATCCCGATTTTCACAAGAAAATTTTGTTCAGTGATAAAGCTCACTTTTGGTTGAATAGGTACGTTAATAAGCAAAATTGTCGCATTTGGAGTGACGATAATCCACAAGCCATTATTCAGACGCCGTTACATACTCAAAAAGTCACTGTTTGGTATGCTCTATGGGCAGAGGGAATCATTGGTCCATATTTCTTCAAAAATGAAGCCGGCCATACTACTACAGTCAATGGGGAACGCTATAGAGCCATGATTAATGACTTTTTCGTGCCTGAATTGGAGGATGTTGATGTGGACGACCTTTGATTCGAACAAGACGGCGCTATATGCCATACAGCCAACGAGACAATCAATTTATTGAAGGAAACTTTTGGTGAGCGCATTATCTCGCGTCGTGGGCCTGTGGCGTGGCCTCCAAGATCGTGCTATTTAACACCGCTGGACTATTTTTTGTGTTGTTATGTGGAGTCGCTTGTCTACGCAGATAAGCCCGAGACGATTGACACCTTGGAAGAGAATATTCGGCGCGATATTGCTGACATACGGCCCCAATTGCTGCAAAAAGTGGTCGAAAATTGGGCCTCTCGGCTGGAATTTATTCGAGGCAGCCGCGGCGGCCACTTGCCCGAAATCATTTTTAAAACATAATGGCAAACCCTTATCTTTATAATAAAGCTAAATTCTTGGCCATAACATTAAATTATATGCGTTTTATTTCTGCTTGAAAACCATACACAACTATAAACAAACACCCTATATTTCACTTCCAAATTCTTCAGTACAGTCGAGACAAACTTATAATAACAACGGACAAACCAACAGACCAATCAATATCGTAGAGTGGACAACAACAATTCAATCCTCCAAATAGTAATAATACTAATCAGAATTTTTATGATAATAAGAAACATGACCAATCATCAATCGAACCAATGGAATTGGGTGTTAACGAAAATTATCTAAATTTGCAAATTAGCCTCCGAAGAAAACTACCCTATATAATAGTACAATCATATATAAAACAAGTTTTTATCATAGATACAGGGGCGGAATTCAGTGTACTAAACCCTAAATTATATATCTTAAATATGCAGTAAAACCAACAATATTTTCATTAAAAGTTTTGGGAAGAAATATATCAACAAAAAATTAATTTTGTATACCACTTTTTAAAGAATTTAATAAACTTAGCAATTTTGTGAATCTCCTTGAATACTTATTTAACAAATATTTTGATGGTATCATTGGTAATTACATTTTACTTAACTTAAATACCGTACTTGATTATAAAGGTAGAAAATTAAAAACAGATGGTACAAAATTGCCTATATACTTTAATGAGGAAGAAGAAATAACAGTAGGTGAATATGATTTTGAATTAACATATATTAAAGGAAAAGATAATATGGATAAGAAGATACTTTGAATAAAGTAATGATAATAACGAAAATGCCAAAGTGTACAAAGTAATATCAAAAATGATGAGACTGAACTTCATGGTAAACAGTGTCTACTTTAAAAAACATCATGGATGTAATAAATAAAGGAATTATATGAATTTTTTGTGAAAGCGATCAACTTTTTATAAAGTTTCAGTATTTATTTGTAAGTTTTTTTGAAAATGGCAGTCTAAATTTGTACAAATCAAATATTAATTTTAAAAAAACACTGATAAAAATGAGATATGGACATTTATAGAGAATGAACATCTACGTAATAATCATTGGGGAATACAAGAAGTTTTCCTTGAATTAAAAAACAAATACTTTTACCCTAAATTATATGATATTAATAATTGCTGAGTTAGCCAAATAGCTAAACATGACAGAAAACCAATTAAAACTCCATATCAAATTACTGAAACCCCAACACATTTAAATGCCATAGTGCATATAGACATTTGGTTTCCGTACCGAAATACAATGTATCTGACAACAATTGACAAATTTTCGAAATATGCTACATTTCAAAAGCTTAACGATCGAAATTGGATCGCTATTTTAGAAGTCTTAAAACAACCTATACAATTTTTAGGTAAGATCAATAAAACCGTATTTGATAATGACCGTTGAATCTTATACAACGCAGTCCGTTTGTTTTTAAAGGAACAGAATATTGAGACACACACAACTACAGCTTATTTAAAAACCAGAAACTCTGATATTGAATGACTTCACGGAACATTAAATGAACATTTAAGACTAGTAGAGGCCGATAGAGAAAATAAAAATTTTGAATTAGAGGAAAAGCTTTTTAAAATTTATTCAACTAATTAATAGATAATATTGTACGTAATAGACAGGTTCCTAAAAATAAAACTAAATACAAAAAACTTGTTAAATATAAGAAAAATGGAAATTATTTTACTGATACTTGAAATAATCGAAAAGCAAAATATTATAAGGCTCAATTAAAAAGACGCTGCAAATTTCCGAAACAATAACTACAATATTTTTTTAGTAGTAATAGTAAATAACGTATTGGTAATAATGTAAGCTACAAATTTGAAGTTACGAGGTCGCAAATATCTTATGGAGGGAGGAGTTACATCTCAACATTCCCACTGCCAAGAATACCTACTAAAACTCCCATAAAACTACTTATCTTCTCCCATCTCTTCTTCCACTTACTTTGTTTGCTCTTTAATCAATTGTCCTTTTCTATTTTAAACTCTTTATCTTTAAATTCCTTTTGTTAGATTCCTTCTTGTAATTTAATTGCTAGTACTTAAGGTTTTTATTGTGTATATAGTTTTAAGCATCATGTACTTCCAGAAATCATAAATAAAGTTAGGATTAATCTTATCATTATTATATAAAATTTACAATAATAGAATACATCAATTACGGTGAAATAGGTGACTAACAAATATGTATCAACTTTGAAATAAGGGTATCTACTTAAACTATATTATACTCCAATCTATATAGTAGATAAGTATGTACATACATATGTACCGTAGTTGGGGTAGCTTAATTCAAAAGCCAAATGGCTTATAAAAATATGTAATATATTTTTCATTTTTATAACAAATATGCTAAAACTGACACTGCAGCTGCCTTGCACCTGTGTCTAGTATTTTAACGAGACTTACCAGCACACAACTTTTCCCGGACATTTCAGACACTCCCACAAGGCACCGCACATATTTTATTATGATTGTAAAATCCAAATGAAGGAATTCCGTAGAATTCAGTTAAACTCTAATTATCCGTACGCTGTTATTTCCCTTATAACCACTAAAATTGACTGAATTTGCTAGAAGTAAATTGTAAATGATATTGAAGCTTTCGCAATATCGGTGAAAGGAGAAAAATGATAAATAAAAACACATACAAAACTACCACCTGATAAGTTTTACTTAATTACCGGTAGATAAGTTCACTTAACTGTGTGATAACAGGGTGAAGTACAGAAACAACAAAATCATTCAGTTGCTCGCTATTGACTATTGCCTTTACATACCTGCATTGACATACGGCAACAGCACAGACGGGAATGCTATAAAATAGTATTTTGAACTTAATTTCACACACTTTACCTCCTACAAAAATATGATAAAGTATTTTGATGTCGAATGTACGAAAAATAGTGCAATTGGGATGTGCAAAGTCCGTATAAACTCTATAAAGGTATTTGTTCCCTTTCATATTCCAAGGGTTAATTACAATTATTCACACATAACCAATGAAAGTGAACGTAATTTGGTTTTATGCACTTTCTTTTCATAATAAACAACAACATTGCCAACAAACAAATTTGAATTATTTGTCTTGTCTCTGCAGTGATTGGTCGGCGTGCTTATAGAAATCAAATCACATATAACAACACGATATATGCACAGGAAAGAAATTGTATCTATTTTCTTTAATTAAAAAATAATGCGTTGAAAATGTAAAACTTATTTAGATAAAAAACGAGTAAAGAAGTCTGAAGTCGGTTTAGACCGACTACGAAATACCCTTTACCTTTATAGTTTATAAAACCACGCTCATACAAATAAAATGTGCGTGAGAGGTAAACCGTAGCGATATGGGATCAACACAATTTTTTCTCCATTTTGGTTGAAATGTACACCTACAATGATCACTAAGTTTCATAGTTGAATTCTATAATACTATAGACACATTTGTTGATATATTTTCGATGCGTTGTTGAAGCGTGTATCGTTCCATTATTAGTAATGGCGTCGTTTCTACTTTTCAAATGTCAAAGAATAAAAGCTTCAAAAGTGACAGCTACCGAAATACCGGGTGATTCAAAATAACACCTCTTGTTGGAAAACCCTTTACATATCCGTACCTGCTACGGCCATTATCGTATGTATAAAAAAAGCTCTACGACACTAAATTAGTTTAAGATTTTTGATAGTAAAGGTTTGAAGGTATCAATACTACTGCTTGTTGGTCCGCGGGAGGTAGTTGATACAGCTCCTACCTCCAATATATGAGAGGCTTTCCCCTATCCGCTACGTGGGGACGCGTCCTCTAAGAGCTACAAGCTCTCCCGAGGAACCTAATTAATTGTACCTATTACTACATCTAAATCAACTAAGTTAGCATACATTAAATAAATAAAGAATGCAGCAAAAATAAAGACCCCTATTATGATGAACTTGTATAACAAACTGCATCATGGTAACTGTAAATCGTTTCGTAAGTTTTCGCCTTGATTGAATTTCTGTTCATATTAGAGAAAGCCCAGTCTATGTGAGTATTTCCTGAAGTGGTACTCTTATCTCTACATAGAAGAGATATTAAGCCGTTTTCCGATAGGATGTCTTCTACTTGGTCACAGTCACTGCCACGACATATATTAAAACTCCTAATAAAACAATTCTCTTATTGACAGAACAATCGGTACTTAAAATATTTTGTAGTTCTATTTTTAGTAATCCTGACGGAAAAGATTTATTTCTATAAAGTACTATTAAATGGATATCTATATGTATATACAATGATTTGAAAAGTGAATTTAAATTTATTTATTTTCTTGCTATATAAATACTGAACTGAATCTGCTAGCTCAATTTTGACATACGAGTATATAAAAATACGCTTTGAAGGCCATCAGAAGATTGTTCATAAGAATAAAGGAGGCTTGGTTAAAAAGATAAAAAAAACTGAATGTTTTGCTACTGATTTCATGTTATAATCCGCCATTTTGTAAACATTACCAACACGCCCATTTTTTTGTGGTATTTAATGTTGGTACCCGCAACCTTTCTGTCAAATTTCGTTGATAAATAATCAATAGGAACCTAGTAATGGCTTTTGGTTGATTGTGGGCGTGGCAGTAGTAATAATTTGCCCATATTTGGAATGCATGGTAGTACAGATCCAGTGTATACATCTACCAATTTGTATTCATATATCATCACAATAAGCATAGATAGGGTAATTGTTTTTAAGTGGGGTCCCCAAAGTTCATTATATGGGAGGGAGGCGTATCCTTCATCTGATCGACCCGCATTCTTGCATATGGCTATGTAGGGTCCATATACGTACTAATATATATATTCGTCCTAAAATATTTTATAGGTCGTAAGTTATTATAATATGTCAATAGTGGGCGTGGCTGGAAAAATAACCCCCATTTTTTGTGTGGTGTTTAATGTTAGTACCCGCAACCTTCCTCTGAAATTTCATTGATAAATCTTTAATTATTTTTGGCTAATTGTGGGCGTGGCAGTTGTGGTATGATTTCCATATTCTGCACACACACTATTATGGACCCCATGTATTTTTCTGCCAATTTTTATTCCGCTGTCATCAATACGAGCATAGGTAGGCTAATTTTAAGCATCAGCAGTAGTGAATGTGCATAATATATATTATAGAAAAGTCTTTAGATACCGTTATGCTTGCTGCTGCTATTGTTTTAATTCGCGATTCCATGGGTGAATACCAATTTGGCCGCAGGTAAATTTAGTCACTGAACGATTCGCCAATATACTGAATTTGCAAAATAAAATACCAATTGCCAACAACAATTCGTTCTCGTTACAACAATTTTGAAATAGAAGCAAATTTACTAGTCGCTAATCGATTGTCTGGATATCAGCCCGAGTCTGATTTGGACATAAGCGCATGGCAATTGCCTTCAAAAATTGATTTCGTTGACGAATATTTTAATAAATCACAACCAATAGACCTGCTTATCGGAGCAGATAATTTCTTTGATATTCTGCGTTACAGCCAAATCAAATTGGAACCGAATCTGACAACATTACAAGAGACACTTTCGGATGGGTGGTATCAGGTCGCTACAAATAGCTTTGTAAGGCACGCGCACAACAATGCTATGCTGCCTTTTTACACTCGATGATGAAAATTAAAATCAACAACTAGAATATCTATGGGCATTAGAATATGCCAAGTCAGTGACCACGAAAATGACAGCAAATGAGCACGCAGGCGAGTCTGATTATGTTCCCAATACAGAATTACAAACAGATGGACGTGTGGTGGTGAAGCTTCCATTCAAGGAAGATCCAGTCGCTATTGGTTCCTCTCATTGTCTAGCTTTGGATCGATTTCACTCGCTAGAAAGACGCTTAGCTCGTGACCCCATTATCAAATTGCAATACGTACAATTCATGAAAGAATATGAATAGTTAGGCCATATGTATGTCGCTTGCAAAAAATATATATTTAATACAGCAACATTAATTCATACCACACCAGTGCGTACTTACACCCAATAGCACTAGCACAAAGTTGAGGGTCGTATTCGATGCGTTGGCCAAATCGTCACAAAAATCTATTAATGATGTTTTGTTAGTTGGACCGACTATACAAGCAGAACAATATCTGCAAATTCTTCGTTTCCGCCTATACAAGTATGCATTCACCGGCGACATATTAAAAATGTATCGCATGGTATTGGTACACCCCTCGCATCGCAAATTTCAGTTCATTGTTTGGCGCGAAAACGAACAACATCCGATTCAAATATACAAATTGAACATTGTCAGTTATGGCCTGTCAGCTTCGCCATTTTTAGCAATCACGGTCTAAACCTCATTGCAAATAAGTGGGAAAACTCTGTAACAACATGCATTAGAGGATTGATTTTAATGTTGAGAACGAGGAAGGTTGTTAAAAATAAAGATCGGGTGTTTTATTGATTTTTGCTCGAGAAGTTTTCCTTCTTCTTCTTTACTTTTGCCTTATTTGAAAAAAAAGAAATAAACAATGAAATTAGATTAAACTTGGAAAACTAAGAATTGTGTTCGTGAAGAAGTAGATCTTCTAAAATGTTTCTCGGAAAGTGGGAAAGTGCTCCAAAGGAGACACAGCAGGTGCTCCGGTCACGGCCAAGGGCAACGTTCACGACACACGCGGTTTCAACATAACCATGCTTGGCGACAGAGGCGAAATATGACTCCTAGTGCAGAGGACACGGTCAAGGGCAGCCGAATGAAATAACATATTTAGAGGTGAATTCCTTCAATATTGCGAGATATATAACCAAATTTTGAGGTTAATAAAATAATTTTATTCCCTACATGAAGTTATTAAAAGTTTTTTTTTTATGATACGATAAAGTTCGTAAACTTTGTAAATCAATAATTAATGTAAATTTAGTAAACTATGAATTTAATATTTTCTATTTGGATCGATATGAAACAATGTTCACTATAAAGTTCGCCAACTAAAATATTTACCAAAAATTGTAAATCAATAATTAATGTCAATTTTGTAATCTGTAAATTTAATATTTTCTGATTGATCTGCTATGTAATTGTGTTAACGAATGAAGATCGTAAACGTAATTACTGTAAACATATTTAATTATAATCAATTTGAATTTAATGATTGAAACATATTTAGAAGACTACGTCGCGATCAACCACTCACGTCGCTGGGCCCATCGTCGATGGTGAACGGAATGAACTTCGAATAGTACTGTGTAAGTCATGCCTGTATGAATATTTTTATAAATTTTGAAGAATGTTTTCTAATCTTACGTTAAAGAAATTTATATTACTTATTAAATTCTAATAGTATCAACAGAACTATGAAAATGTGATTGCTACTTTATTTGACGAAATGTAGGGATAATGAGTTGATGATAAAAAGAGAGGGTTAATGGGTGCATTCGTGAATTCATTGATAGGATGGGTGGGTTAAGACGGTGAGAGAGCAAATAACATCTAGCTACTCACAATATGGCTGTTGCCTGTCGATCCTAAACTGCCCTTATTCGCTGGTTTAATTTTTCCTTTGTATATATCCCTGCATACAGTTATATTTAGTACTACCTTCGCTGTATGAGAAGGATGCACACCCACTCCCATTTTCCCTGAACTAGACCGAAGCATAGCTAGGTATGCAGATCCGCATCCAACTCTACAATCTACAGTCCCTGCCCAAATTTTTTACTCTCTCTCTCTCCTCCGATAGGGAAACAAATAGTATGTTTTAGATGGAAGGTTTGTTACAACTCTTTTAACGTAGGTGCGAATATTCTACGCCATAATTTCTATATCGACGACATGTTGGCAGACGCCAACGATATCGAACAACTAATAATCATCAATAAAGAAACTACTCAATTATTGCAAAAAGGCGGGTTTGAGTTGGCCAAAATTCAAGCGAATCACCTACAATTTCAAAACAAATCGACAGAACTCATCAATATGAAAATCGATGAGCCTCTAGTATCAAATGCGCCCGGCATTTCATGGGATCCACAGCAGGATTTGTTCTTATTTTCGTTTCAGCCCAAAAAACAATACTTAACGTATACAAAACGCTCAATTTTGTCACTTTCTACTTGCTACTTGCACCTCTTATAATACAACAAAGAGTCTTATTGCAAAACCTATGGATAATGAAATTGATTTGGGATACAGAGGTTCCGCAAATACCAAAAGACGATTTTAAAGATTTCATAAATGATCTGCATATAATAAAATTACCCCGCTACGTTTTAGTCGCACCGTTTACTAGTATTCAGCTGCATGGTTTTAGCGACGCACCAATACGCGCATATGGTTGTTGCGTATATGTTCGAGTCAGCGATAATAATGGAAACATTTCTCATAATTTATTCACAGCAAAGTGCCGAGTTACGCCAGTCAAAGAGAGGACGCTACCAGAACTGGAGCTCATTGGCGCGCATCTACTTTCACGTCTCTACAAGAAAATTGCACCACTGTTCGCCGATTTGAAGCCCGACGTTTTTCTATGGACAGATATGACCGTCGTTCTACGTTGGCTACAGCTACACTCTTCAACATTAACAACATTTGTCGGCAATCGCATTTCTGAAATGCAGGTATCCACCACTAATTGCAACTGGCGACACGTTCCAACTTCCAGCAACCCTGCCGATATCATCACTCGCGGAACGTCGATAGCTGAACTGCTAGACTTCATCTAGTTTACTGGTCTAGCTTTTCTACAACAAAATTTAGAAAAGTGGCCACTTACAACCATAGCTGATTTGAACAGCGAAGAGGCAAATGCGCCATAAGGAAAGCAACTTTCAAATGCAATGCCATTCTAGATCTTGTTGAACGTACAAGACTTCTGTGCGTCGGAAGCCGGCTATTCCGATTCACACCACATGCGAAAGAGTCCGCCTCCAGCAAAGACCAATCGCTAACACCTGAGGAGCTTCGACACTCGCTATATTGCATCGTCTGGAATATTCAAAGAAATTTCTTAACTTAAGAAATCGAACGCATCGGAAAAAACATCGACATTAACAATTCATAATAATCTCTTAGTCTTTTTATTGATGAGTTGGAATCATTCCCTCTGCTTCGAGTCGGAGGTCGACTAAAAAATGCTGACATTCCAAGTGAACGCAAACATTCGATTTTGTTGCCTCGCAGATACAATTTTTCCTTAATTCTCGTCAGGCACCTGCACGAAGCAAATTATCAGGCAGGCCCAATAACATTGCTCGCTTTCACTCGCCAGACGTTCTGGATCGTCAATGCATGCAAGGTGGTGCGTTCATGTGTGCGTTGCGTTCGCTTTCGCCCAATTTTACTAAAACAGATCATGGCTGATTATCCTCCAGGGCGCGTGAATCCTTCAGACCGCGCTTTCCTTCGATGTGGTATTGACTTCTGAGGGCCTGTCGACACCTACCTAAAGATCCGTGGAAAGCAGCCCTACAAATGCTATGTGGCAGTATTTGTTTGTTTTACAAGAAAATCTGTTCACCTCGAAGCAGTCTCTGATTTGACAGCAGACGCATTCATCGCTGCACTCAAGAGGCTCGTTGATCGTCGTGGTCTACCCACAGACATATTTTGCGACAATGCAACGAATGTTTGTGGAGCTGAAGACATGCTCGAGCAGCACAAAAAGTCGATCCTCAGCAAATCATATCAAGATGAAATTAATAATTATTGTTCAAATAATTTTATATCATTTCATTTTATTCCTCCCAGGGCTCCCCACTGTGGCGGCATTTGGGAGGCCGCAGTCAAAAGCCCAAAAAGCCATTTGTATCTCACTTTATCTGGTACCAAACTCACTTACGAAGAGCTTTCAACGGCGCTTGTGGTGACTGAAGCTATAATGAATTCTAGGCCAATATCCCTACAGTCGAGCGATCCAAATGACCTCGAAGCATTAACTCCTGGCCACTTACTGATTGGTGGTCCAATCAATCCCATGCCTCAGCGATTCATCGATTGCTCTGAAATAAGCTACCTTGAAAGATGGCAACGAATAGCAGCAGTCAAACAAAAATTTAGGGGAAAGTGGTCAGTCGAGTACATCAATGCGATGCTTCACGAACCAAACGGACAAAAGCAAACGTCAACCTAGCGCCCGGCAACCTCGTTATGATTCATAAAGATAACATGGCGCCGAAAAAGTGACTAACTGGTCGCGTCATCAACTTCATCCCCGTGTAGCTGATGTCAAGACAACAAAAGGCACTTTTCGCCGCCCCATCCACAAGCTGGCCTTACCGTTGAAGCCTTGAAAGATGTTTCTTTCAACCTCGCCGGGATATTCGAGCACAATCATTTAAATATATTTTAGTTTATATAGAAGCACATGAAATAACTTTTTAACGTAACTCACTCCTCAATCATTTTCATTAAATTTACTAATATTATTTTTTTTTCTCAACTCTTTTTACTACTCATTTTTTGTATAAATAGAAGAAAATAGGACTAATAAAGTCTCTTCTCGTACTTGGATTAATCAATTAAGCAACGGCTTTTTATTTCGCTCGTGCTCTAGTTTAAATATTATCCAAACACACACATGTTTGGTCGTAGGCGATCTGTGTTTTTGCCAAAGGCGTCTGAACAGTATTTTTTCATTGACTAGGTTTTCAATGTCCATTGTAGTTTTCCGGATACCATGCGATGGAAATGATAATTTCGGAGGAGCTGAATTTATAGCTGCTGACACAAGAACCGAATTTATATTTTGAAGAGATGCCTCGATTTCGTCTTCGCATTTTAGACGTGGTGAGATATTTATGTGACTGCTTACATATTTTCAGTACTTGAACCAGTTAGTTATTGAAGCGGTTAAGTAATAAGACTCGTAAACTATAGCTTTTTTAAATAATTTAATTATTACCGTTCAATGATCAGAAGATAGGTCAAAGCATGGCTCCGCTGTAAATACATATTTTCCAATACCTTTTATTATCCCAAAGTCAATAAGATCTGGCATTTTCGCAGGATCTATAGGCCAAAATGTTGGATGGCCAGAGGACACGAAAACAAGTTTGTAGCGACGATTCATAAGAACAGAGAATAATTGCTTACTTTTGGGATTAATCAGCCTGGAATCCCAGAAAGTGTGCTTTGCATTAAAATCTTCAGCTGCTACAAATCTATTCCCAAGCGTTTTAAAAAATCCACTGGAAATCTAGGGGAACAATAATCCGCACTTAGGACGATGTTTTCCTCAAAAAATTGAATTCCTATATTAGTTAGACATTTTTGTAACTATATATATATAGTGTTAATTATATTTCTTATTAATATACCAGTTCCACCATGGGCGTTCCCATCAGGATGATTCGTCATATGCAGCTTATAACTCGAGATGGAAAAGCTTAATTTGTTTGTAAGATTAGTTTCCGAGATAAGCATTACATCAATTTTATTGGAAGACAGAAAGTTTTCTAATTCCAATTTATGCTGGCGGATATCATTGGCATTCCAGTGACAAATATCATTTTTTGTAAATGAACATTTGCAACATTTGGTTTTGCGTTTTTATGACCTCTTGAACCATATTTTGCATTGTGGTCATGACCTGTGTTAAGCATTGAATGAGACTTATTAGCATAGCTTCTAGACTTTGAGAGTTCATACTATTGGCTGTATTTGGGTTAATGCTAGTTTTTACTATGTTTGCGTACGACATTGCAGACGAACTATTTGAGGACTCAGACTGCCTCAGGTTAGTGGTACCTGGTCTCGACTCAGAAGTAGGATAGGGTTGGATTTGTTGACGTTGGAAGGGCTATTTTTTAAGGATATCCGAGGTTGTTGGCAGTGTGATTGCCACCACAGTTGCTGCATTTTTTGGTGTCAGCATTAGATTTGTCTGACGAGAATTGTGACAAGTGGTGAAGATCACCGCAGGTGACACATACTGTGCGTAGCTTTCAATACGTTTTTGTATGGCCATACTCTTGACAATTTGTGCATTGCACAGGACCTTTTCTCTTGTGTGGTTCCTCTACAGCATGGGTCACCAAACTTTTTTGATCATCGACCCCTATATAATTTTTCGAAATCTCAATCGACCCCCATGAAAGTAATTTTCTGTTAATTAAAGCAAACTTTGTATTTTTTTTACGAAAATCGCAAAATCCCCTGGCTTAGATCGACCCCCGCTATTTTTAAATAAACCCCTGTGGGTCTATATAGACCACTTTGGCGACCTCTGATCTACAGTGATATGTCGATGCAACAAATATGGTATATCGTACGAGTATATAGGGTGAGTTTCATTGCTTTTCAATTTTCGCGTCTCAGGTTCAAGATCGACTCGAAATAGTGATTGTGGTATTGTATTCTCATTTTTTATATTGTATCGAACAAAAATCAGCATTTTCAAAGGCCTCTTTGATTTTGTTCGGATCTATATCAGATTCAATGCCTTTGATAACTACCACAAGTCTATTACTAGTTTTTAGGTGGTATCGAAGTGCAATATCTCTCTTTATCGAAGTGCAATATTATTATACGGTAGTTGCAGTCTTCGTAAATTTTTTTTCATTAAAGGAATATTATCCAATTTTAAGCTACTGACTAGCTGGCTCAAACTTTGCACTAATGCGTTCACGTAGATAAATGGGAGGTGGATTATAAGATTTGGAAGTTATTTGTTTTTAGACCCACGAGTCCGAAGCATCGATTGTCAATAAAATAGCAAAGCGATTTTGGTTAGAGCGATTGCTATTATCTCTGTGGCAATCTATGCCTGTCTGTAATATCGCCCTAGCTGTAATTTGTTCACCCGAGAGAGGAGTACGCTGACTTAGCTCTTCAGAAAGAGGAATATTACGCTGAGCAGATATTTTAATTTCCTTTGTTGGGATTGTATTTGTGTTATACTCTCCTTTTTTTAATATAATGTCAGTCTGTCTGGCCATATTTTCTTGCTCGGTTGTGTACGGTGAGGCGCATTGAGAATTTCACGAGCGCTGAGCTGAGTGGACAATTACTGAGGGCATTGTTAAGCCTGCCTGTGTGTTAGAATGCACGGGAGAACCGCCAATTTTGTTAAATACATTTGGACCAGTTTTAGGAATGCTGACGCTGTCGGTCTTTACTTTGGGGAGAGAAGGAAACATATTGCAGTCACTCACATGTACGATCCCGTGATGCTGCTCAGAATGCATCTGGAGTAAAGTTGACGGCAAGTCAGAATTTGGTGCTAACGCGGACACACTTTGAGAGCCCATGCGCTGTGTAAGAGAGTGCGCTGACTGAGTGGGAGAGCGCAATACGCTCATCCACTGACCACTATGTTTCCGCTTCTTTGTTAGAAGGTTACACTATTTTAAATTTAATTTAAAAGTTATGTTTTCTGTATCTTCTTCATAATTTTTTTCACTCACTACTTCTAAAGCTAAAATTATCAGTTTTATGCATCTCTTTCGCTTAGTTTAAAATTTAAACCATTAAATACTCGTAGTGTATTAAACCACAACCGAACGAGGAGCAAACAAAATCAAATCCGCAATCAGTCAACAAAACCGGAAAAATTTTAATATTGGATTAAAAAAAAAAAAATTTATAATGTCTAGAATTACCGCCTGCCACTAGCTGCTTCTTGTTAAATACTCCTTGCAGAGTTTATATTTTTATTGCTAATGAAGGGCTTCTTGCGCACTACTCGACCATGGAAATAGTTTTATCTGAACACATTGCGTATTTTGTTGCAACACATACTTCTATATCCGTTTCATACTTGACCATATTTTTTAACTAATTAGCCGTTATAAAAGGATTACATTTAACCTCTTTTAAAATTCGCCTTTTTTTGTCGTGACTATTTAGTGTTTTCCCCTGGCCTGATCGACTATTATTCGCCACTTGATATTTTTATATATAACGCTTGATTACATCATAAGCCGTTCGGCCAACAATTTTTCCAATATTTCGAATGGTTTTACCGTCACCACACAATTTTATTTTTAAGTGGCGAGATTCTACACTTGTTTGTTCACCATTTGGTGCTATAGCTCAATTGATGTAATTACGCATAAGGTAAACTCGGTAATAAGTAATAAATGATAAAAAATTTGAAATATGTCCAAAAAACTATATAGCGGTATTCTATCATCAAATCTTCTTGTCCGATTATACATTTGAATCAGAAAATTGAGTTTGTCCCTTTATATATATATATATATATATATATATATATATATATATATATATATATATATATATATATATATATATATATATATATATATATATATATATATATATATATATATATATATATATATATATATATATATATATATATATATATATATATATATATATATATATATATATATATATATATATATGTATATATATATATATATATATATATATATATATATATATATATATATATATATATATATATATTATTTATATTATACAATTTACAATAATAGAATACATCTATTACGGTGAAATAGGTGACTACCAAATATGTATCAACTTTGAAATAAGGGTCTCTACTTAAACTATATTATACTCCAATCTATATAGTAGATAAGTATGTACATACATACATATGTACCTTAGTTGGGGTAGCTAAATTCAAAATCCAAATGGCTTATACAAATAAGTAATATATCTCAAGAAAATCGAAAACTTCATATAAGAAAAATGCTCAAGAAATTTCCTTGAGTCAATTTTTCTTAAGCTATGCATGTCTGCATCTCACAAGAAATTTGATTCGGTATTTTGCTACCTTTTTTTCTTTTTTTTCTGTTGAATGCTTATTTAATAATAAACGAATAAAAAAATCAAATGTAAAATTTTCTAGACAACTACTTTTTCACGCACAAAATATATGAATATATATGTTCTTTTTTTCTGGAGAGTTCTCTTGAGAGCTACATTCAGGCCTTTAACGAGACTTACCAGCACACAACTTTTCCCGGACATTTCAGACACTCCCACAAGGCACCGCACATATTTTATTATGATTGTAAAATCCAAATGAAGGAATTCCGTAGAATTCAGTTAAACTCTAATTATCCGTACGCTGTTATTTCCCTTATAACCACTAAAATTGACTGAATTTGCTAGAAGTAAATTGTAAATGATATTGAAGCTTTCGCAATATCGGTGAAAGGAGAAAGATGATAAATAAAAACACATACAAAATTAACACCTAATAAGTTTTACTTAATTACCGGTAGATAAGTTCACTTAACTGTGTGATAACAGGGTGAAGTACAGAAACAACAAAATCATTCAGTTGCTCGCTTTTGACTATTGCCTTTACATACCTGCATTGACATACGGCAACAGCACAGACGGGAATGCTATAAAATAGTATTTTGAACTTAATTTCACACACTTTACCTCCTACAAAAATATGATAAAGTATTTTGATGTCGAATGTACGAAAAATAGTGCAATTGGGATGTTCAAGGTCCGTATATACTCTATAAAGGTATTTGTTCTCTTTCATATTCCAAGGGTTAATTACAATTATTCACACATAACCAATGAAAGTGAACGTAATTTGGTTTTATGCACTTTCTTTTCATAATAAACAACAACATTGCAAACAAACAAATTTGAATTATTTGTCTTGTCTCTGCAGTGATTGGGCGGCGTGCTTATAGAAATCAAATCACATATAACAACTCGATATATGCAAAGGAAAGAAATTGTATCTATTTTATTTAATTAAAAAATAATGTGTTGAAAATGTTAAACTTATTTAGATAAAAAACAAAATTTTAGAATTGGCTCAGAAGAGCAATAATTTTTTTTTAACATATGACAGCGCGAAAGAGTAAAATGTGGTGAATATTTTAAAACATAACAGACTAATAAATAAAATCAGTTAAGATGCTTGAAGAACGATTAGATCGTCTTCAAGATACCTTTACAAGAGACCACAGAGATGCGTCAAATTGAACGTCTCTCGTTTTGCGTACACTTACACATGCGCAACACTGTAGTAGTGGGATGATTTTCTTCAGAACCAATGATAAACAAACCTATCTATATAGCAACTAATGATAAACAAATACAGTTTTTTTAGACTTTTGAAAATTTGACGTTTAAACGTCGGTTTTCTGTGTTCTCTGCCTTTACCCTCAGTATGTTTATAGAGAACAATACAATCAGAAAAAACTTGTATATTAATAAGATTTTACTATTAATTCAATTAATTATACCATTAAAATGGGTCAATAATTTATACCATTAAAATTAGTCAATGGAATGAATGTTGTTAATCCAATAGTATTGAGACTATTGAAAGAACGGGATGACATCCGAACATGGCCGTAGCCAGGGGGTGGCCACGGGGGCCAAAGCCCCCCCCCCCCCCCGAAAATTGCACTATTTTAATTTCAACATATAGATTTACGGCCTTATTCATAAAAAAAACTCTAAAATAGCTTTTTAGCATTTATTGAACGTTTCATAAGTATCACATTCATAGAGAGTGTTTTAACTAGAGAGAGTTTTTTCACTGTTTGTGATGTACACCAACAAGGTTAACAATAACCGATAAACCGAATTATAAAATTTTGTTTTGATCTTTCCAATACATTTATGAAAATTTTTAAACAATTATGAAAAGAAATATTCAGTAAATGAAACAATTCATAATTTAAAATAAAAAATTATAAATATTTGTAAAATTCATTTTGGGTAATCAAAACTAAAAACCGGATAAGCGGTTGTTGCTTCCACGTTTTGATTATATATCCATCACTACGTAAACAAAAGTTAACGGCTAAACAGCAAAAAAGCGCACAAATCTCTCTCTTTTCAGTGTGGCCAACACGAAAATAAGGAAATATGTTGCAAAAAATCTCGAAAGTAAAATGAAAATTGCATAGTTAACAATACCGGCTAATATTATTCTCTCAGTTGTTTGTTGTTTCTCTTTCTGTCGCCTTCACTAGCTTAGTTTCATTACCATATAAATACATGTTAAAAAAAGCAACAAATATATTTCGATTATCTCATCTTTATCTCTCTTCATTAGTTGTACACATTTAAAATTATTATTTACATCGATTAGCTGATATGTAACCTGCGCTGAATGCACAACTCATGTTTTAATGGAATAAATTCTTAGCTAGAATATATGCAAAATGAAAAGAGTTAAAGTGAATACTATTGATAATTTTTTTGAAAAAAAAATAAGGTAAGTTAAAGACAAATAGAAATTTAAGTACGAATTTTGTAAGAAGGTTTTGGGCACAGAGTTCTAGAAAAAACTGATGTTTGTAGAACTGTGGATGTTCAATACAACGCATTTAGGATATTTTAAAATATAAAACTCTTTTTTAAATTCTAGTGTCTTAATGATAATGATGCAGTTGTGTCTAACAGTTTGATTCCAGTATCATTGCTCGAAAGTTCACCTTCAACATCTCAGTCTGCTAAGTTTGAGTGTTATAACGATAGGCCAACGTCGTCCTCCAATGCTGAAACAGTACATCCCAACTTTGATTTGTATGATATTGGCCAGTACGTTAACAAAACCGTGGATAATAACCTAATAGTAAGACTGCTTCGCCAAACATGGTCACCAAGTAACAAATATAGCACTGAGCCACAAATTGAAAGTACGGAAGAAAACGCTTTATGCAAATAAATTGGTTGGAACAATTTTCTTGGCTTTCCTATTCGGCGTACTCAAAAGGTGTATTTTGTAAAATATGCGTATTATTTGAAAATAGAGATGGTTCCGGAAAAGGTGCACATGTTAAACTAAAATCTTTTGTGAATCAGCCGTATCGTAATTGGAAACGTGCTCTGGAAAATTTTCTTCAACATGCTTCAAATACGCATCACAAAGAAGCTATAATAAAAGCTCTAAACTTTTTGGCAGTCAGGGACGATATAACGAAAGGGATTGATTTCCAAGTTGATAAACAGTTAACACAAAACCATATCGAACAAAAACAAAAAATTGCAGTCATTATTGAGACTATTCTATTATGCGTGCGTCAAAACATACCTCTGCGTGGAAATAGAGATTCTGGAAAATTTGTGGCCGAGGACACCCCTGAAAATGATGGAAATTTTAGGGCCTTATTAAGGTATAGAGCGAAAGGAGACGAAACCCTGAAGTTAAGATTGGATAGTGCACCAAAAAATGCATCATATATAAGTCCTCAAATCCAAAATGAAATAATTCAGATAATAGGCACCTACATTCAACAAAAAATGGTTGAACAGATAAAGATATCAGGATTTTATTCAATGTTAGCAGACGAAACTACCGACATCACAGGAACAGAGCAGCTGACATTATCGTCTCTAGCACTTATGTCGGCTCATAGAAACGAAGTTATTGTTGACGATATAGTTGACATTTTTTTTATCAAAGAAGAGAAAAATAAATCTTTAAATATGAATGAAATATTTTGACAATAAGTGACCACCATTAATGTAATAAAAAGGGTGTTATTATTTATGATTTACCGAAACATGATTTTGTATATTATGTTATGTATTTTATGTTATGTTGTAAAGTTTAAAAAGATGTTATTAAAAAACTTATAACAATAGAACGTTTAAGTGAATATATAATTTTTTGTTTGTTAAGTTTCATTACTTTAGACAAATTGAATTAATTTTTTCGAGACATACTTTGTTGATTTTTTTGTTTTGTTTTAGTTTTTAACATAAATATATATATTTGATAAATATGTGAAAAAATTATTTATTTTTTATTTCATTTGGTCTTGGACCAATCAGCTGGTTTCAGACCCCAAGTCTTACCAAATGCTCTTTGGTATATACATCATCCACATATGCTTGGATGTGTATTTCATAGTTCTGTAAATCAATCAGAAGAGAGTCCACCACAAAACACCACAGAAGAGGAGAGAGTACACCACCCCGAGGACAGCCTCGAGCAACTTCTGCCACCGTACAGTTGTCGTTTGTCTCTCCAACAGTTAACAGCCTTTTTGATAACATGAAATGGATCTATTTAACAAAAGTTTCGTCCACCCCATGTGTTCTCACAACCGAGCACACAAAGTCAAAAGTAGCATTATCGAATGCCCCCTCAATATCCACAAATACCCCCATTGTGTATTCACCAGCTTCTAGCCCTGTTTCGGTCAAACAAACTAGATAGTGCAGAGCTGATTCGTATGACTTTCCACTCTGGTATGCATGCTGATGGATACTAAGGGGGCTTTTCAACATTAAACCCACCCTAATGTACTTCTCCACCATTCGCTTCAGACCTATCAACATGAACGATGTCAAACTGATCCACATGAAGCTTTTCGCTAAAGTGTAGTTATCCTTTCCCGGTTTGGCAATGAAGACTACCCTAACCTGTCGCCAAAGAGATGGTATGTAACCCAGAGCAAGACAAGATATGTAGACCTTTTTCAAGACCCTATTGGACTATTATATTATTAACAATTGTTTTTTACTATGCAAAAATTGTATTTTGTTGCAAATTTAATTGTATGGTAATACGAGGGGTACTATTTATATTTCGGGAATAGCAAATAATAACAAACATTTTTAATGAAATTGGCTTTAATGTTTTTCAAAATATTCCCCTTGATGATCAATACACTTTTGCATTCGTTCAAACCATTTGCTATAGCAGTTTTTCCATTCCTCCAAAACATAGTTTTTTAACGCTTCAACTGCTTCTTCGTAGCTCGTAAATCTTTGACCACACAGTTTACCTTTGATATACGAGAACAAGAAGAAGTCATTCGGTGCCATATCAGGACTGCACGGAGGATGAGTCATCAATTCGATGTTTTGACTGCTCAAAAATTCATCTGTTTGGCGAAATGAGTGAGAGCTCGCATTGTCATGATGGAGATTGGTTCGTCTTTGGCGGTTGGTTTTACGAATTTCTCCGAAGACTTCCGGCAAACAAATGGTCGTGTGCTACTCAGAATTGACCGTCCTACATTGCTCAAGTGGAACAGTGGCCACTTGACCCATTCAACCGAAGAAACAGGCGACCATTTGCTTCGCTGTGCTTCTTCCACGAACAACTTTTGTTGGATTTAGCTCGTCTTGGAATACCCACACGGTCGATTGTTGTTTTGTTTCCGGCTCATACGCATATATCCATGATTCGTCACCTGTCATGATTTTATACACGTTTTTTGAAGCACCAACTTCAAACTTTTTAATCAATTCCTTACACCAATTCACACGAGCCTTTTTTTGAGCGATTGTCAGATTGTGTGGGATCCAACGCGAACAAATCTTTTTTACAGCCAAATGTTCATGCAATATTGAATGTATGGAAGTGGAGGTAATGCTTAAGGTGTCCTCTATGTCACGATGTGTCACATGACGATCTTGCATTATCAGTTCACGCACTGCATCGATGTTTTGTGGCACAACAACCGATTTTGGACCACCTTCACGGAGTTCGCCGGCGACCGAACTCCGACCACGATTGAATTGACTATACCAGCTGTATACTGTGGTTTTTGATGGTGCTTTATCGCCATACAAAGACTGAGTTCATAGACACATTCTTGTTGAGATAATCCACGTCGAAATTTGTGAAAAATAATCCAACGAAATCCTTCTCTTGAAATTTCCATTTTTGGGCCAAATTGATTTTCTTAACTCACTTTAAACAAAACAAATTGCACTTGTACATTAACACGTTGTAAGTACGTTTATGCTAAAAAATGTCAAACTTTTTTATGGTGTTGCCAGATTTTAGCTATTGACATTAGTGCTGCCAGTTCCCTAAATATAAATAGTACCCCTCGTATTATGACACATTTTCGCTTATTGTAATAATTACACCTTTAAATTCGTTTAACTCTAAAGGCTCTTTTCCAATACTTAAATAATGTAAATAAATAGGAAGTCCATCGAATATTGTGTAAGGAAAATGAATTCGAACTCTAATTAAATATGTATGATTGATAGTGCTCATTAAAATATTCAACATTCGAATTTTGCAAAATTATTTCTTCAATTTGATAGAGAAAAATGGAATGTGACAGATACTTTGTTAAAAAGAAATGCCTTTTCGGTTAGTAGGTGACTTAGGCCATCATATGATACCGCATGAGACAGCAGGTACATCCCTTTCAAAGGTCCAGCCATTTGGAGCTTTTAATGAAACATTTGATGGAACTAATCTTTTTTTTGAAATGTCTCCCAAAGTGTCCAGAAAGTGGTCGCCCAGGACAATGCGTCTCCTTCTGGACAATGCTGGATACGTGCATTTTTTTTTTTTTTTATTTCACATATTTGTTTTTTGTATTTTCTAAGCTTAGACTAACAATAAGTAAGCATATCTTACAAACTAGAATGTTATATGTTAGTTACTGTGATAAATGTTATATTAGTGTTTGTACATGATTAAGGTGTCGATGTTAGTTGTGCTGGTGATTTCGTACGTTTTAGATGACTTGGAACCTTATTACATGCTAGTATCCTAGCTAGATGGTTTGGGTGCTCTTTGATTTTTTGCGCATATTTTAAGCTGGTGTCAAAGATTTCCTTTTTTACGAGCGGAATGTTCAGATCTTTGTGAATGTTTGTATTCTTTATAAACCAAGGAGCCCCAGTAATGGTTCTTAGAATTTTGGACTGCGCTCTTTGAATCAGTTCTATGTTAGAGTTGGTTGCGCCGCCCCACAACTGGCTACCGTAAGTCCAAATTGGTTTTATGGTGGCTTTGTACAGCAGTGTTTTATATTCTAGGCTCAACCTGGAATTTTTGTGCATGAGCCAGTGTAGGCTATTTGCTTTCAAAGTCATTTGTTTTTTTTTGGCTTCGATGTGGCGCTTCCATGTCAAACGTGAGTCAAGATGAATTCCTAGGTACTTCACCTCCTTTGCTTGAGGAATAGGAACGTTGTTGAGTTTTATCGCTGGACATGTACCTTTTTTATAGTAAAGGTAATATGCGTACTTTTCGATTCATTAATGTTTATTCGCCAGTCAGCCAACCAATTTGTTACTAGAACCAGATGATCTTCTAAGTCACGGGATGCGATTTTGGAATTTGGATGAATGCTAAGGATAGCTGTATCGTCTGCGAAAGTTGCTGTTGTTAAGTATTTATTCGTCGGCAGAACTGAGGTAAATAGTAGATACAACACCGGACCCACCACGCTTCCTTGTGGTACGCCAGCTTTGATGTCAAAGCATTTAGAGTAAGCATTATTGTACCTTACCTTGAACTTTCTGCCCCTCAGATACGATTCCAATATGTCGTGAACTTTTGTGGGCAACAGTTTTTTTATTTTGTAAATAAGCCCCTCGTGCCAGACCTTGTCAAATGCCTGCGCCACATCTAAAAAGATGGCTGAACAATATTGCTTTTTGTCGAATGCGTTTTTTATCTCGTTCACTATTCGATGTACCTGCTCTATTGTACTATGGTGTTCGCGGAAGCCAAATTGGTGAGTGGGAATAGTGCGTTTTTCGTTTATATGCGGCATTAGTTTTGGAAGAAAAAGCCTTTCTAGGAGTTTTGATAAGATAGGCAGGAGGGTAATCGGTCTATATGATGACGATTGGGAGGGGTCTTTTCCTGGTTTCGAGATCATTGTGATTACTGAAACTTTCCAGGATACGTGCATAACAGGTGTTCAATGGACTCTTGCTCCTCTTCGTCCATGCAACTCCTGCAGAAGTCATTAGAGGCAATTCCCAGCCTACAACCGTGAGTACCACGTACCGTTAGGACACTAAATACGGAACCTATACTTAGTCTATTTAGATACACTAAATCCTTTGAGCGCCGTTAGAGTACTTCTAATGGCACTACTAATGAATATCTCTGCCGTTTTTTTACCTTTGTTACCAGCCTGCTGTATGTGGACTTAGTTAGGGCTGTCCACAAAGCAAGCACCCCATTAAAAATGACTGGTCGTACCACGGCTGTGTATATCCAATATCCTATCTTAGTCTATAGCCCCCTTTTCGTACGTTCAACTCATTTCCAAGAGTACAGAGCTGCCCGAGCCTTCCTAATATTCCACTTATATTAGTCCTCCAGCTCAGCTTTATATCTATGATCTTCTTCTTCATCTTAGTTGCCGAACAACCCTAGTGGGTCAATGCCGCATATTTAGCCTTCGCCAGTCGTCTCTGTTAAGTGCACGCTGATGCTAGTTGTCCCGCATCCAGACAAGTCCTCCAGAACTTGGTGTTTCCATCGCAGTGGTGGGCCTCCCTCCTGCATCGCCCACCTTGGGGGATCGAATCGAAGACCTTCTTTGTTGGAGCAGTTTCATCCATCCGCACGACATGATTCGCCCGACTATATTGTGATGAGCAAAATTATTAACTAATTTTGCTCACACAATAAAATCCCCCAAAAGGAATAGTCAACTGCGATAATGGCGCGTGAGCATCACTGGCGAATAAAGATTTTATAATGCCATAGCCAATTAGCTTGCGCGACCCCACCAGCATTGATAAAAATAAGAGAATACCATCGCCCAGAGCGATCGCACCTATTAGAACCACGGCGATGGCGGCAGAGCATGAAAGGTACGGAGTGTTAAACGTTTGTCAATAAACCACATGCAGATTACACCAACAACTATGCAAGCGCAATGTCAACAACAGCATTAGCAAAGCCAAGCCAGCTGCTTACATAAGACAAAGATAATAAACCGCATGTGGATTACACCAACAAGTATGCAAAGACAGACTTATCAAAGCTAAGACAGCCGACTGCAGGCAGAATTTGCCGAGTGCGTTAGCTCGGTAAACCCTACAATAACAACACGAGGAAAAGAATGCAAGAGCAAAAGAGACGACGACATAACGAGCGCTGTGTATACAAGTGGCAGGGATATAGCACAAAGGAGAAGCACGGAAATAATGTTCAAATGCAGGTCGGTAATTTGAATATTATTAACCGCCAACGGAAAAGAACCATGGTTGCAACAACAGCAGGGCGTGCAACAATAACAACGTGCAGCTGCAACTACTACGCGCTTGACGACAGCCGAACTTTTGCCGGAAAACGCTGAGGGTCGCTTAAGGTCAAGAGGAATGACAACAATAATACCTTGGCCATAGAAACAGGAAGCGGTAGTCGAAGCAACGGCCAGCGGGACTTGGCAACAACAAGAATTTCAACAAGTGTCTATAAAAGCGCCTGCAGCCGGGCATACGGTCTCTTTTCCTGCTGCACATCACTGGAGTTAGGACCAAGGAAACGTTGCCGCGTCGACAGAAGCTACCAGATCAACAAACAAAACCTACGGACACACACACACACACACAAGTGCTGCGTTTGCTACGAATGCTTGATTTTTCCAATCCACTTTCATAGCAAAACAGAACTTGTTCGTTGAAGTTAACACGGTGGAAGTGGTTTTTCAATCCAACACCGCGGAAACTAAAAACTAGGGACACCCGGACATAGTCGTCCAGAAACACTGCGTTTGCTACGAATTCGTGGTTTTTCAATCCGCGTTCATAGCAAACCAGAGTTAAAACGGTTAAAGTGGATTTTCAATTCACTACCGTTGAAACTAATGACTAAAGACACACGGACCTAGATGCCCAGAAGGTTGCGTTTGCTGCGAACGTTGGGTTTTTCAATCCGCTTTCATAGCCAACCAGAGGTTACTTGTCAAAGTCAAACCAGTGGAAGTGGTTTTTCAATTCACCACCGTTGAGACTGGAGTCCAGTACTGCACAGCGCCGACTATAGGAGTGGCCTCCTTCAAATCTTTAATTACTACTGATTTAAAACCTAGCAAAAAGCAAAAATACTAAATGAAGAAAACTTGAATATCACAACACGCCGTTAAATAAATGTCTGTACCGCAGCCAGATTTGGGCCGTTACAGTATCAATTTCGGCGTATACCTCGTATAACTGATCGTTTCATCTAATCCGATACTCCCACGAAAGCATATAGGTCCAAAAGTTTACGTATAATTTTTCTTTCAAACGCGCCTAACGCTTGCTCGTTTCTGTTTGTCATCGTCCAGCTCTCTCTTCCATATAGTAGGATGGGAATGATGAGGGACTTATTCAGAGTTAGCTTTGTTCTTCGAGAAAGGGCTTTACTCTTTAGCTGCGCGGACGATTTTTTCCCGCCCTAGGTTGAAAAATTCGCACGACAGGGCATCACCCTGTCTGAAGCCTCGGTTTGTGTCAAAAGGTTCGGAAAGCTCTTTTTCAATTTTCACTGAGCCGCAGGTTGCGGTTAGGGTCATCCTGCTCAGCCTGATTAGCTTTGCAGGGACGCCAAATTCAGACATGGCAGCGTGTAGTTGGCTCCTTATCTTGCTATCAAAAGTGGCCTTGAAATCGACAAAAAGATGGTGGTTGTCAATTTGTTTTTCAAGTGTCTTCTCCAAGATCTGACGTATTGCGAAGATTTGGTAGATGGTACCTTTACCAGGCCTGAAATCGCACTGATAGGGTCCAATCAGCTCGTTAACGATTGGTTTCAGTCTATCGCAGAGTACGTCAGATAGGATTTTGTACGCCATGTTAACAAGACTAATTCCGCGGTAGTTACTGCACATAGCAGGATAACCCTCCTTGTGGACTGGGCCGAGCACACTGAGGTTCCAATTGCTGGGCAAGCATTCTTCCGACCATATTCGGTACAAGAGCTGATGGACACGCTGCGCAAGTCCTTCGCCTCCAGCCTTAAACAGCTCCGCCGATAATCCATCTGCTCCAGAAGACCTGTTGTTTTTCAGTCGCCTAATGGCTGTTAAGACTGCAATATAATCGTGTGGCGATATTTAAATTTCATCAAGAGCAACCGGTTGCTCGTATTCAGCCTCGTCGTTAGCGTGACTGCTGTCGCCATTAAGCAGTTACCCGAAGTGTTTTCGCCATAACCTGGTTGGTTCCATTCTTGGTGCCTTCGCTTGGCCTTTCACCTTTTGAAAAAATGTTTGAGCCATATTCCCGCTGCCAAATATCTCGATCTCCTCGCACTCTTCTAGTACGTTTTTTACATCTAAAGCTCCGTTTTTCATCTCTCCTCTTCTCTCTATATCGCTCCTTGAAAGCTAGCATAACACACGACCGCAGGGTGTCTCGGAATGCTTCGTGTTTTTTGCCGCAGTGTTGTGACACTCCTCGTCATACCAGCTGTTCTTTTTTGGTCTGTGGGAGCCAACCACATCTTCAGCAGCTGTGCACAAGGAGTGAGAAATATGCGTTCACTTTGAGCATATACGAGTACCATCAAATTGAGGAGGACTATCCACCAGACTAGCGAGGCGGGCTGCAAATTCATTGGTTGTCCGTTGGGACTGCAGATTCTGGACATCGAATTTTCTCGATGCACTTGCACGTACATTTTTTGCCGCACTGAGGCGAGTGCAAACCTTTGCTGCAACAAAGTAATGGTCCGAGTCCACATTGGCGCTTCAGACTGTATGCACGTCCAATACACTGGACGCGTGTCGTCCATCTGTCACAACGTGGTCAATCAGGTTTCGCGTTTTCTGATCGGCGGAGAGCCAGGTGGCTTTGTGGATATCGAGATGCTTGAACCTAGTGCTACTGATAAAATCAATCAGGCCGCGGCGAAATCAATCAGCCTCAATCCATTGTTAAATAAATCGCCGTGCAGGCTGAAATTTCTGGCCGTTGGGCCAATGACTCCCTCACTACCCTCGTTAGCGTTAAAGTCTCTCACCAATCGAACTTGCAGCTCATTTTCCGCAAGATTCCAGAGTAGGGGTGAAAGAAGTCCACCTTGAGGTGTGCCTCTGCACACGGACTTCTTGGCCGACGCCGCCCCCAGCTGTGAATTGATTATCCTGCTACTAAGCATGTTTTCAATCCACCTGCTAATGGCGGGTTCCACCTCCAAATCTCGCATCGCACCGATTATTGCGTCTGATTTGATATTGTTAAAAGCTCCCTCAATGTATAATTGAGTATAAGCATTGTTCAATAAAGCATTCGTTCCATTTATCGTGTAATACACAACATAATTGGTGACGAGGAAACAAAAATAGAAAATGGTTATATTATAATAAGTTGATTTTAAACAAATTGTGTATCCAATACAGTAGAAAACAATACAATTCGAAGCACAGTAATTTATAACAATAAAAACATCGACTACACTATATCATACGGTAAAAATAACGGAATTCCAACCAGAATCCGAAAGGTGGCAAATATGGCCAGAAAAGCTTGACATTCACTTGTGTGAAATCAATTGTTTAGAAGAAAATGCAAAATTGAAAAGTCCTCAATCGCTTATAATCTCAACCGCTCAACCGCTTATAATCTTTTGCATAGTTTATGCAGCCCTGACAAACCAATTTCCAAATATTATAAAGATTTAATTAGCACACGGCGTAGGCTGCAATTTGGTGTGGTATGAACAAACTCCTGGCAGTTTGTGCATTGCACAGGGCCGTTGCGTTTGTGGGGTTCTTCAACTTCGGAGGTGCATAAGGTATCGCATATTATAGATTGGATGGACTTTGTTTCTTTGCAGCTTTCTTGATTCTGGTTCGAGCTCCACTCGGAACATTGGTTGTGGGATATTATTCTTATTTTTTATGCTAAATATGGATTTTGGGTTGAAACCGGCTTCTATCAGTGCTTCTTTCATCTCAGATTGGTCGACATCTGATTCTATCCCTTTTAATACGACAATCAAACCTTTACTGCTTTTTAGTTGATACGTATAATAATTTTTTTTACTACTGTCAAAGTAGTTGATTGCCAAGCGATAATTTTTATTAGTATAGATCTGAGTTTTTGTTTCGTGTAAGTAAGTCTCCCTTCTTTAATGCAACTATATGGAAGTTCTTTTGCCCTATCAAGCTAGATAGTCTAGAGCCAAGCATATTAGAGCTGCGTTCGCGCAGATAAATTGAGGAGGTTTGACATCTTTAAGTATTTCTGTACCTTCATTTTTTTGGTCTGGACCTGCTACATTATCGGCAAGCAAGGCAAAGCGATTTTGGCTTGGTACTGTGTTGGTGTATTCTTCATATTTATTTGGTTTATACATTTTTTTGGGTTTTTTGTCATGTTTTTAAATGGACTTAGCTTTCGCTTAATATTTATATAGCGATCCATGCCAGTCTGTATTGCCGAACTATTCTGTTTTGCAGTTGGTTTAATGTTGTTGGTTAGTGCTTTGTTGGTGGCTGTAGCGGTTAATGTGTTTGCTGTGGAGATAGTGAATTAGCGCGTAGACGCTGAATATCATCAGTTTTTGAGACTATGCTGATTGCTTTACTGTTTAGTTATGCTGAGCTTTCATCACCACACGTTCGGGCGACTGCTCAAGCATCAAATTGTATATATCGTTAGAGAGCATCAGATCTTTGCTCACAATGTACGATGCGTTATCTGCCTTAGCGAGCTTATGCTCTGGTTGGGAAGAGCGAAATGTGCTCATAAGCACGCCCTATCAGCTATTGTTTGCTTACAGTTTATGTTTATGTTTCTGTGTGTAATTTTTGGTTTTAATACTTACTCGAAGCACCTTTTATTTATTTTATATTTAAGTTTTTTTTTATTTTTTTTAGTCTCTAAAGATGAGACGTTTCAAGCTGATAGCCTCTCAGAGCACTGGATAATATTAACATCGTCTTGCCCCTCAGTTAAGCAATGGCGATATGGTGGCGGCAAGCATTGAGATGCAACTTAGCAGCTTCTGGTTAGCCTCTACCTACATGTCCCATGACAAGGACTCCCCACCGGAGGAGGTTTGGGCATTAGTGATGGAGGCAGCCGCTGCCAACAGGAATTTGGTTGTCTCCAGCGATGTAAACGCTCACAATACATTGTGGGGAAGCACCGACACTAATGCAAAAGGTGAGTCAATTTTAGACTTTATTATAGAAAATAAGCTTAGTGTCTTAAATTTGGGCTCAGAGCCGACTTTTATAACAAAGAACAGGAAGGAAGTTTTGGATATTACCCTGACCTTCGATCAGTTCGCGAACAATGTAAGAAGATGGAGAGTTTCGAATGAAAATTCCTACTCTGACCATCGTTATATAGAATTCGAATTTAACTTTCCAGTATCTCCAGTTAAGACGTATAGAAATATACGGAGAACGGACTAGCGAAAGTACAGGAAGAGTCTCAGCGCCTCACTGGCAAGGAATCCCCCGTCGGACCCCACAGACCCTGTAGAATTAGACGGGCTGATAAATCAGGTAACCAGGGCCTTGCATAGTTCATTGACAGCCAGGTGCCCGGTTGTGGAACTGAGAGGCAAGAATAAACCATCTGGGTGGTCAATGGATCTAGGCCTTCTTCGGAAATCTAATAGGCGACTATTCAACAGGGCTAAAACCTCTCCGAGTCTGCCCTCGTGCTGGGAAGCCTGTAAGGTTTAAACTAAAATTCTTATAAAAAAGTAATTAGAACTACGCAGCGAGAAATTATTGTAGGGATGTAGAAGAAACATCGGAAGTAGTCAGACTAAGAGAATCAAAGCGATGACACAAAACCACTTGGGCTACCTAAAAAGTCCAGGGGATGTGTGGAGCGAATCGAACAAGGAATCTTTGGCTCTTCTCTTATATACGCATTTTCCAGGCATTAGCACGGTGGAGTGTAATAACTCGACTTCTATGAGCAGGCAGTCTGAGTTAGGAAATGCAATGGTTACAGCTGACAAAGTTGAGTAGACCATTAACGCCTTTGACCCTTACAAATCTCCGGGTCCGGATGGCTCTTAACCTAGGCTATATTCCGCTAAGATTGAGAGACACAAAGGTTTCTTTCATACCCAAAGTGGGCAGGTCTTCAACATATAAGTCCTAAAGACTTCAGACCAATTATTCTCACGTCTTTCCTCCTAAAAACATCGGAGAGTATAATGGCTGCACACTTACGGGAAGTTATATCAACTGGTAGAATCTCCTCGGCACAACATGCATATACGAAGGGCAAATCTACAGAGTCGGCATACTGGCATCTTTGAAGTCAGACATTTTATTGTACTGGAATACTGGAATGGTGGCCAGCCACTCAGAACCGAAGCTATTTCAAGCTTCTGAGCAAGGTCGAAAGAACAGATTTTCTGTGCATTTCTGGTGCTTTAAGGACCACCTCAACTAAAGCATTAGAAGTGATACTTAAACTGCTTACAATAGATGTGGTAGGGCAACAAGTGACCGCCGCATCAGCGCTAAGGCTGAAATGCACGGCGTTATGGAATGATCGGCAGACTGGAGACTCAACGATCGTGCATTACTGGATTAGTTGTATCAAGCACATTGACCACTCTATATCTAATCTCAACTCTGATAGGCACTTCCAGACACATATTCCGTCTAGAAGAGAGTGGCAAACACCCATGTCATTTAGAAGAGGGAACTGAATTTCTACACCGAAGGATTCAAGCTTGACGATAAAGTTGACTTTCGAGTTTTTCAAAAGAACTTGCACTGGAACTTTCGTTCCGTCTTCCCGACTGCAGTGTTTATCAAGCAGAGGAGTTAGCTGTCTACTTAAGTAAACACGCTGTAAAAAACACATTATAAGTAACTACTCGGATAGCCAGGCGGCCATCAAGTCAATGAACTCGGTGGCACTGAAATCAAAGGTTGCTCAGGACTGCCTGGCAGCCGAAAATTATATCAGTACTGTTTTCAGGGTACACATAACATAGGGTCTAGAACCTAGGGATATTGAGTGGAACTGTAGGGCTGATGATCTAGTCAGATGGAGCACCAACCTTCTTTTGTGTAGGGACAGATGCGAGTTAGGAATACCAATTGCCACCTGTAAACTAAGGCCAATGGGTCTTGGGCAGACGAAGGCACTTGCTTTAGGACTAGGCTAATGTGGCTGAAACGTCGAGAAATGATCGGGAGTCTTGCGTGGCCTGTCCAGAGAAAATATTTCTAAGGTCGTGACTTGTATAACCGGTCATTGGCTGTTCGGCAGATATGCTCTCAGGCTTTGAGTATTCTCTCATGAATTCTGCACAAGCTGTTGGGATGAAGAGGAGGAGGAGACTGTGGAACATCTCTTCTATATATGCCCTGCTCTAGCCAGAAGCAGAACGGACTCTTTAGGCAAATACGCTTTCAGCTCTCTCACGGAAGTATCCGGCGCGAAGGTCAAACAAATCCTGCGCTTTATTAGGGGTCCAATATTGTTTGTCGAGTAGAGTAGAGGTACAGTGGCACACGGTGCTATCGCAATAGACCCATAGTGGTCTGAGTGAGTTGGTCTATAGACTTACTGTCGCAGACCCCTGACCTAACCTAACACCAGTTCTGGTCCTATACCTACGCCAGTTGATATTTCCAAATAATTCGCGCATAAGTCAAACTATTCTCTAGACAGCAATTTCTCTAAGGCTTTTGGCACCTAAAAAAATAAATTTTAAGTGGAGTCTAACATCTCGCAACTACATATGTGCTCCTTTGCTAAATACATTGAAATTGCTATATCCAAAACTGAATTAGCTATTGATCTCAAAGATACAAAGGAAAATTGCCTGGACAAGAGATGGTTAATTGATTTTTCAACAATATTTTGCATTATGGCATTTATCCTCAAATATGGAAAATAGCTAATAACACCGAAACCAAAACAACCCAAAAGAGAACTATCATGATTCCGCCCTATTTCATTACTCCCCTGTATGGGTAAACTAATGGAAAAAATAGTTGCCACAAGGCTTATGTGGTTCATCCAAAGGGATAAATTTATAAACTTACATCAAGTCGGATCCCAAATGGTACAGGCAACCATGTACGCTCTTCTCTACTTCGACCATTACGTACCCAGAGCACTTTTATGCAGAAACCATATCACAGTCTTAAGTACCGATTTTGAAAAGGCTTTCGGCCGAATAGGCCTACATATTGTACAAAAAGAAAATCGCATCAAAGATATTTAATTTTGTTAAAGTTTTTTGTCTAATCGAAATATCAGAGTTACGATCGGTTCAGCTCTGTCGGGAATTGAGCCTCTCGCCAACGGAATCCTTCAAGGATAACCGCTGTCTTTTGTTATATTCATTATAGCATTCGACGAAGTTAGCAGAATAATTTAGAACCACAAAAATGTAGAACACCGCATATATGCCGACGACATCTTCAAGTTGCCAAGACAATAACCTCATACGCAGTACTTCCATAGCTATTATTGAGGACCTGCCTAAATGGTTGAATATTTCTGGAGCGATTGTAGCGTTTAGCAAATGCACCACCCTACACATTTGCAAAAAGATATCATGTGCAGGCTTTCATATAACCTTTCGGAATGCTATCATTCAAAATGCAAATTCTTTGAAAATCTTAGGTATTATTATAGACAGTAAATATACTTTTAAGGAACACTGTTATTATATTAGCAAAAGCCTTGACTTAAGACTCAATATTACCAAATTCCTTTCTTCTAAATTGTATCGGATCCCTCTTAAAATGTTCATTAGTATCACAAGGTCACTTATCCTGTAAAAATTAATTGCGGACTGCCTATATACGGACATTGTGCAGATAGCAATAATGGACGTCTAGCCGCACCATACCATACTGGAATAAGAAGAAGCCAACGCGCATTCCCTAGAAATTTTCCTAAAATCAGGTTAAGGCAGGTATTCCGTCAATGGCAGAAAGAGTTCAACATAACACTCTACGTTTAATACCAAAATTATGGTCCGGATTTAGCACTAACCTTCACAAAGTGATCACAAAATGTTTAAATCACAAACGACCGGTGAAAATTCTTAGCACCATCGACAAATGCACCCGATATGAAAAGCATGAACAATTACTTATTAACCCTAAAATACTTAAAAAAGGATACTGACAGCGCTACCTATCAGCAAATTTTCCTGGAACACAAATCAAAATTTGGAAAAATTGTGATAATACGTATACACTGATGGTTCCAAGAGTATTGATGGGACTTCTTTCGCTGTAGTAAACAACAATGGTGTTTGATCAAGCATTGGTCTACTATACAACCATTGCTCTGCATTCACTGCAGAGCTAAAAGCAATCTACAATGCAATTACCCAATCAGGCAAAGCCAGGGGTAAATTTATAATTTGCTCAGACTGTCGATCACGTATTAATTAAATTCGCAATTTATCCAGAGGAAGCGATACAGTCTTTAAAATCCGAGATAAGCTTATACATTTCAACGAAAAAATCAAAATAATGTGGATTCCCAGCCATTCCAGTATTCACGGGAACAAATATGCTGACGCAATGGCCAATATTGCCCGAAGGCCTCCAGCTTACACCTTTAGCAGCATCGAAAAAAAGAGATACTATCGAATTAAAACACGAGCGAGTTCAATCAAATTTACAAGTTGCTTCATTTGCTAGGTTAAAAGGGCGATTCAAACCAGAGTCTATTTACAAGTTATATATTATATACAATGTTACTTTTAACACTCTCACTCATTGTTTGAATTGCAACACCCTGAAGCTGCAAATTACTCGTAAAACATTGATTTGTTAAGGGATTTCTAAATATATCAACGCGTTGTAGCTCAGTGTTGACATATTTGAATTCAACAGATTTATTCTTTTGTAGGCCCCTGATGAAATGCAACCTTATATCAATGTCCTTTGTACTGGGATGCAATCCCGGATCTCCAGTGAGTCGAATTTTTCTATCGATATTAAGAACCGTAGATGAATCTATAACATAACCAACATCAGTCAAAGTTTTTGAAAGCAAATTAACTCCTTAGCTCCTTCACAAGCGGGCATGCATTCGGCTTCGATCGTGAAGAAAGCAACCGTTTTTTGACAATGGTTTCTTCAAATTACAACGCTGTCGTTTATAAGAAACGCATAGCCTGTTGTAGATCGCCTTGTATCGATGTCTCGAGCGAAATCTGCGTCAGTATAATCTTCAAATTTAAGAGAATTACCTGATCTATGGTTGCTTTCAAGTAGCTAAATATGCTCTTTATGGTTTTAACGTGGAAGCTTTTATGATTTTCGGTGAATTTGCTAACTTCGCCAACTACATGCGAAATATCAGGTCTGGACACTGTAGCAGCAAACATCAAACAGCCAACAACTTCTCTGAATGGAAATCTTATAGTGTCTTCTTCACCTCGATTTGGAAAGATACACGCTACTGTCATTATATGTTGAAATATCTTTTGCATCATCCATATAAAATCGTTTAAGTAGTTTCATTACATACGAATGCTGTCTAATTTTTATAGATTTGTTAAATCTATCTCGGTGATTTTCAAATCCAACGAAATAATTGTTTTCACCATCAGTGATACGAAAATTGTTTGAAAGTTTTTTAATAAATAATTTTTTTTTTTTTTATTACAAGAATTTATTATTTATTGAATTTGCTTAAATTAAGCCTAACAATAAGTATAATCTAATCTTAAAACTAGTCACTAAAAATAATTTTAACCCAAATTGTATTTGGCCATCAAAAATTCGGTTCTGCTTCGCTCTTCAAAAGGCCGGAAGGTCTCTTCTCTGCAGGCGGGATCGGCTTATCGGTTTTGCGAGGGATTTAGCTAGTGGATTTGGGTGATTTTCCAGTTTTGCTATGTATATCTGCTTTCTAGCATTTATTTCTGTGATAACTGTTGGTATTTTCAGATCTTTGTGAATATTATCGTTACGCATGTACCATGGAGCACCTGTTATTAACCTAAGTATCTTCGACTGAAACCTTTGAATTATGGCAATGTTAGAAGCGGATGCATTACCCCACAGTTGAATCCCGTACAACCATATCGGCTTAATAACTTTACACTTAACACTTTAAATTGGCACACACCCAAAAGGGACTTATAATTAGCACACCTTGTTGGGACTTATAATTAGCACACCTAGGTGGGACTTATAATTAGCACACCTAGGTGGGACTTATAATTAGCACACCTAGGTGGGACTTATAATTAGCACACCCAGATGAAATAGCAACTATAGAATTTTGAAATTTCCACAAAAACTGTCCAAATTAATTCCAACAAAATTGTCCAGATTAATTCCAAGTTAATTGTGTAAATTAATTCCAACATTGTGTAAATTAATTCCAACATTGTGTAAATTAATTCCAACATTGGTATCGAAAAATTTTTTAGATTTCTCACTTTAAATTGACACACACCCAAAAGGGACTTATAATTAGCACACACCTTGTTGGGACTTATAATTAGCACACACCTTGTTGGGACTTATAATTAGCACACCTAGGTGGGACTTATAATTAGCACACCCAGATGAAATAGCAACTATAGAATTTTGAAATTTCCACAAAAACTGTCCAAATTAATTCCAACAAAATTGTCCAGATTAATTCCAAGTTAATTGTGTAAATTAATTCCAACATTGTGTAAATTAATTCCAACATTGTGTAAATTAATTCCAACATTGGTATCGAAAAATTTTTTAGATTTCTCACTTTAAATTGACACACACCCAAAAGGGACTTATAATTAGCACACACCTTGTTGGGACTTATAATTAGCACACCTAGGTGGGACTTATAATTAGCACACCTAGGTGGGACTTATAATTAGCACACAAGTATAGGAGGATTTTGTATTCTAGGCTTAAGGTAGATTTGTGGTTTATTAGCCAATGCAGCTTGGCGACCTTCAACTTCATATTTAAAATTTTAGTTAAAATGTGCGTACGCCAAGTTAAGCGCCTGTCTAAACGAATGCTAGGTAAGTGACTTCATTAGCTTGTGGAAACTCAATATTATTGAGCCGAATAGCTGGACATGTACCAGGCTTCAAAGAGAATGTTATATGCTTGCTTTTTTGCTCATTGACCTTTATACGCCACATTCCTAGCCATTCTTCTACCTTAAATAAGTGCTCTTGTAGAGCTCTCGATGCCTTTATCGAACATTTATTGCAACTGAGTATGGCGGTATCATCCGCAAATGCTGAAATTAGCGTGCTTTCACTTATAGGAGTATCAGATGTGAATATTACATATAATGTAGGGCCTAGAACGCTACCTTGGGGCACACCCGCTAAAATTGGAAAATCGTCGGAAATAAATTCGCTTACTTTTACCCTGAAACGTCTATTGGATAAGTAAGACTCAATAATTTTATGATAGCTTTTTGGAAGAAACTTTTTGATTTTGAACATCAGTCCTTGATGCCATACCTTATCAAATGCTTGAGCCACGTCAAGGAATATTGCAGAGCAAAACTCCCCGAGTTCAAATGCTTTTCTTATTTCATTTGAAATTCGATTGACTTGCTCAATAGTGCTGTGCTTTTCGCGAAAACCGAATTGGTGTTGTTGTGTTACGCTATGTTCATGAAGAAATAATTTAAAAGCCGCTTTGCTTGGAGATATTATCAACCCATCATCAATGTATAGCAGCAAAATTATCTTATTATTTGGAATATTTCCATAAAAGACACAATGGTCAGGACTCGATTGCCTCATTTTAAATGTTTACAAAAATTCAGTAAATTTTGAATTCCAATTGCGAGGCGTTTGTTTAAGACCATAAATACCCTTTTTGAGACGAAAAACTAAACTTTTACATAGAGGAACATTGATGCGTTTTGGAATGCTCATATAAATTTCATCACTGAGTTTGCCATATAAAACAAAAGAAATTACACACTGATACCACTAAAAATTAACAAGAAATTAATAGCTATTGAAAACCATGCTAAATATCTTGGAATTCATATACGAGTAGATAACAAAGTGACATGGAAAGAACATATTCTTAAAAAACGTGAACAAATAAAAGTTAAATTCGGACAAATATACTGACTCCTAGGAAAAAAGTTGAAACTAACAACACACAATAAACTACTAATATATAAACAAATTTTAAAACCAATATGGACCTATGGGCTACAAATATAGGGCACCACCAACAAAACGAACGTAGAAATTATCCAAAAGTTTCAAAACAAAATATTACGGACAATTTTAAATGCTCCATGGTATGTACTAAACGACGTAATACATCGAGATCTAAAAATTCCACTGGTTAATGAGGAGATAAAAATCATTATTTACAGATATAAAAATAAACTTCTCTCGCACACTAATAATGACCTAAGCCATATAGTTGAAAAGGAAAACACCACCAGACAACGGTTAAAGAGACTCCGGCCATCAGACTTATGAGCCAGATTTTAAACTAATTATAATATATACTATCTATTTTTAAATATACATTTATGAACGCAATAAATATAATGTAGAGGTTGATATGGCACTGTCCACAGAATGTTGTACATTGACAGAAAGTAATCAAACAGGGGAAAACAAACAAAAAAATGAGTTTGCCATACAAAACCGCAGTTTTTACATCAAATTGCATCATTTCCATGTCTTCATAGGCAGCTATCGCCATGGCAACTCTCACTGAATCATATCGCATTCCTGGTGAATATGTCTCCTTATAGACTATACCAGGTTCTTGCAAATAGCCTTTGGCCACCAATCGTGCTTTAAATACTGATTTTTGATTTGGGTTTGATTTAATTTGAAAAGCCAATTTGCATCCCACAATATTTTTTATCATGGGGTTTTTCAACTAACTCCCAAGTTTGATTAAGCTCATGGGAATTTAAAGGCCTGATAGCGATTTAGGAAGGTTATTAAACAGATATACAAAGAGAGCTACTCGCGGTTTGAAAGAAAAAGTGTTATTTTCGTTTTGAACATATGTTTGGATTCATTCAAACAAATCACCTCCGAAGCAAAATTGAAATCATAACACACACTACGAAACGGCTCAAAATCTAAATAGTTCCGTTTACAATGATGGAGATACAAGGGAGTGAAATTCCTTGTTCTTTTTGCAGGAGCATTCAAGTAGAGAATGCTAAGCAATAAACTGCTTTTTTCACCACTCATGAGTTTAAACACAAAACCTGCATTAAGCATAGTTCTACGGGTTTTAAGAGAGGGAACGCGAATAAGTTTAAGACGACTCACATAAGAGGAAAGTTGAAAATTGGAGTTCCATGTAAAGGCATGTAGGCAAAACAATAAAAACCGTTTTTGAACTGATTCAATATCATCAGAGTAACAGGCATATCTGGGATACCAAACAATACTTGCATATTCTAATGATCGGCGTACCAGGGAAGTGTACAGAAGTTTAGTAATAAAGAGGTCTTTGAACTCCTTTGCGCAGCGTTTTATGAAGCCTAGAGTCAGAAAAGCTTTGTTAACTATAGTTGCAACGTGTTTACCAAAAGTATGTTTTTGGTCAAAGGTCACACATTAGTCACACATATGATCAACGGATAACAATGGTTGATTGACAATGAAGTGAGGATGAGCAGAGTTCGATGATCTGGAAAACACATATGATTGCATTTCTTGTAGTTTAGTTGCACACAATTTATGTTGCACCAGTCACCAAGAACATTTAAATCATCTTGAAGCAACTGCGATTCATTAGGGTTATCAAATGAATGAAAAATTAGTACGTCATCAGTAAACATAAGAATGTTGCAATGGGATATACGCGAAGGAAGGTCGTTTATAAAAATTGAAAATAGTAAAGGATGAGCAATGGGTATCACGATTTGCTGTGCTATTGCGATCTACCTGATTTGCAGCAATGCAAATAGGTTGTACCTAGCCAAGATCAATATATGAACACCCCCCTTCCCTCTTGGAGGAAAACTATATATGTTGCCCCAATAGGTGACGGAGGAGCTAGTATAAAGGACATTGCTAATAAGGTACCTGACGGGAGGTATTAGACGTTAGGGATAGAGGCTTCCCGAAACAAAAACTCAAAATGGAAGTCGATAATGTAGAGAAGCGGGCTGGGATATCAGCCCAAACATCAGTGGGAGAAGTGACTACTACCACCGGTGGGCACAGTGATGCCATAAGCTGTGTCGCCAGCGGCCACACTTCTGCTGTAACGGGAGCAGGTTACAGCAGTCGCACTGCTACTGCCAGCACAACAACGACGTTCGCTCTGCAAATGCACAGGGCCATAATCCAGGAAGACTCGGATCTCGAAAGCTTAGCGAGCGTAAACACAACCGACGAAGTCGCGCTACTTCGCTCTCCGGCTAAACTCGAAGGTGTCAGTTCTAATCGCTAGAAAGGGCCTAGAGCTAAGCCAAGTAAGGAGGGGATGAAAGCGAAAGCGCGATACAAGGCCGCGGTAAGAGTACGCGACCGATTTAGCATCAAAAACGACCTTACTCAGCAGGAGAAGGAACGCTTGGGCTAAGGAGGAAGTTGAAAAAGGCCGGGCACATTTCTCAACTCTCCGCCGCATCGTTTCCGAAGTTCGCGAACAGGTTATAGGAGCAAATTGCCGAAAAAGCGAATGCTCTACCGAAAGCGAAGGAAAGATGCCCACCATGAAATGGAAGTGCAATGACAACGTCCAAAGCAGCGAAGGCGGCCAATGAGATTGCCAAAAAACACTTAATCGTGGCGCTCATAGACCGCAGTAACCCGCTGGGACAAATGACGCAAAAACTGTGGAAAGTTGTGGAGATGAAGCTGCTGGAAACCCTATTCGCAAAAATGTACACAGTCCCCAGCGCACCTATGCCAGCATTTGACGGACCAGGATGGTTTGGCGGCGTCAAAATCATTAAATGCAACGAAGATTTATCTCTAAAGTGGGTAAAGGAAGCCGTAAAAACACTTCAAGTCCTGTGGGAGGAGGCTTTGCTTGAAATTGTCGATCACTACTGCATTCCATAGGTACCAAAGGCGAAGGTGCTCATACCGCACCTGGTGAAAACTGAGGATGCTCTGCTACTCTTACAACGACAGAATTCGGACGTGCCGACGAGCGACTAGAAGGTGCTAAGTGTGGCTAAACCAGCGAATACTGAGGGAGGCAGATCAATAAGGCAGCAGAAGATATAATTTGACCACGGTTTGGGAAGATAGCGTGGGGAGTTGGTAGCCTGTACCTTCGCCTCAAAAAACGGAACCCGGGGGATGATAACCAAAACACGCTCGAGACTGGGGAGGTGGAAAAAGATCTCGGCCTGGAAGAGGTCTTGAACGCCTCCCTGGAGAAGGGTGAGCTGGAGGAAGCATCCAACCCCGTGAGGGACTCGGTGCCGCATGCTGAAGGCTCTTCAGTTCGATCTCCAGAAAAGTAAACTCGCTTCAGCCGAACTTCTCCTCAATATGGAGGAAGTCAGCTACGAAGTGGCTTTGGTCCAGGAACCATGGAAAGCCTCGCGTAACGTGGTTTCCGGCTTAAAGTCACAACAGTACAATACCTATATCCCAAGTGTGACAAATAAGGTAAGAACAGCGATACTGGTGAAGAAAAGTATAAATTCTTATATTCATCTTAATCTGTCCACAGATGATTTAACGATTGTGGCCGTAGAAAACGGCAACGAAGAGCTACTACTCCTTGCGTCTTGCTAAATGCCACACGAAGACGCAGCGCCACCGAGTGAACTTAATAGGTTGACGGAAGCAGACAGCAAAAGCAAGCAGGCTCTGGTGGTAGGATCCGACTCAAACGCAGACCTCTCGGTATGAGAAAGCGCTGATATAAATGACAGAGGTGAGGCGCTACTCAACTTTATTCTTCAAAGTAGTCTAGAAGTAGCCAATAGGGGGGAGAAACCAACATACATTGGACCCGCTTCGAAGAACGTACTAGACGTAACACTCTATATAAATGATTGTATTATGATAAAAGACTGGAAGGGGCTTAGTGCACCATTATTTTCTGACCACAAATATATAAGTTTCACTGTTACATTCTCGACTAAATATAAAAAGTTAAACTTCAGGAAACCTAGAAACACGAACTGGGATTGGTACAGGAAGATACTAGAAAATAAACGAATGAGACCAAGAAGGTACATCTCACACGCTGAACTTGAAAAAGGGGTAAATTCACTCACAATTACTCTCATTAACGCTCATCATAGGTTTTGTCCTCCAACACGTACAAAGCGCAAGTCGAAACCTCCCTGCTGGAACAATGAGTAAGGGTTGCGAAGGCGAAAGGTACTTGAATTCTTTAATTTGGCCAATGTAGCTGACTCTGAGTTATGTTGGATTGAGTACAGGGAATTATTAAAGGAATACAAAAGGGAAGTGCGCGTAGCCAAAAGGGAATCTTGGAAAGACTTCTGTAGCAATATAGAAAATACAAATGAAACGGCTAGGCTCAAGAAACTGATTTCTAAGAATCGACCATGCCCAATTTAATACGTAACAGCAATGGAGACTGGACTGACAGCTGTGAGGAATCCCTCGAGGACCTTGTCAGTACACATTTCTCGGGCTGTACTGACTCTGTAGATCTCGAACCTATAAGAGATACTGTGAACGACATTCCAACGGATATCATTACAGCAGATAGAATAGAGTGGGCAATAAATTCCTTTGACCCATTTAAATCCCCAGGTCTGGACGGAATCTTCCCAGCCATGCTCCAAACAATATATACGGGATGTTTGGGGTTCAGTTATGTGCCTGCTGCGTGGAGACAGGCGATGATGGTATTTATACCGAAAGCGGGTAAAAGCAACCCTCTCTACTCAAAGGAATACAGACCCATCAGTTTGACCTCATTCCTCCTGAAGGCGTTAGAGAAGATACTAGACACATATATCAGGGACACAATTGCGCCAGACAATATGTCAAAAGCACAACACGCTTATACTAAAGGCAGATCCACGGGGACTGCACTCCATTCGCTAGTACTGAATTTTTAAAGGGCCTTAGAATATAAAAAATATGCCCTTCTGTATTCCTAGATATATCCGAAGCCTTCAATAACGTGACGAAGGATGCTATTTTGAACAGCATGGTAAAAAGTAATGTAGAACCCACTGTTTATCTGTGGATAAAGCAGCTTCTAGGTTGCAGAACGATACGAGCGGAATGGAAAGAAGCTAAGGTGACCAAGCAGGCAGTCAGAGGTACCCCACAAGGAGGAGTGCTATCGCCGCTTCTGTGGTTACTTGTAGTAAACGAAATACTCAGAGAATTTGATGGGAAGGCACCTAAAGTAGTGGCATATGCAGATGACATAGCAATAGTAATAACGGGAAAGTACCTAGATACCATCAGTAACATAATGAACAACACTCTTAAAACAATCCATCAGTGGGCGTCTCGAGCAGGCTTGGAGGTAAACGCGGATAAAACGGACATGATACTCTTTACCAAAAAGTACAAGGTCCCCGCTTGGAACTTCCCGAAGCTAGGTGATAGTGAACTTACTCCCAAATACCACATAAAGTACCTTGGAGTAATTTTGGACAATAAGCTTGTGTGGAGGCGCAATGTTGAGGAAAGGGCGAAGAAGGCCAGTAATGCGCTATATGCATGTAAAAGAATGCTAGGCGTTACTTGGGGTATTTCTCCCTCGCTGATGCACTGGTGCTACACCGCAATAGTTAGACCAATCTTACTGTATGGTGCTTTAGTGTGGTGGACTGCAACAAAGAAGGCTACATATATAATGCTAATGGGAAGAGTCCAGCGCCTCGCTTCACTCTGCATAACAGGCGCACTGAGAACCACTCCAACGGGTGCTCTCGAAACAGTACTCAACATGCCGCCTATCGACCTTGTGGAGGAGAATCTTGCAGCGAAATCCGCGGGGAGACTGACGGCTACGGGAGAATTCACATACAGAACCTTCGGGCATAGCTCAATAGGCAGCAGGGGTTTGTGCAACACTGATTACATGACTCCACGTTTTAATTGGGAAAGAGGGTATCGAACTACAATCGAAGAGGAGGGGTGGCGTAAGGGCCCGAGGCCCAGCCGAAAGACCTTTAACTTTTACAAGGACGGCTCAAAAACGATGGATGGTGTGGGAGCGGGCATCTACTGCTCAGAGTTGGGAATTAGGCAGCCTATAAAGCTGCCTGACGAGAGCAGTATCTTTCAAGCGGAAGTCTTCGCTGTCAGGAAAGCCGCAGAGCTAGCATACATAGACAGGAAATGACTCAAAAATAAACATATACGTGGACAGCCAGGCGATTAACTCATATAGTATAAAATCCAAAAATGTCCTACAGAGCAGAGAAGCCATAGATAGGCTAGTCGCAAATAGAAGACTGCATATCTATTGGGTACCTGGTAATAAGGGCATAGAAGGGAATGAAATAGCAGATGAGACTGCAAAAAACGCTGTCTATTTACCACTTGAACAAGAAAACGACAAACAGAAACCCGTTAAAGTACTATTCAATGAAACGGACGGACACATGAAAAGGCTGGTGAAAGCAAGGTGGCACAGTTTAAACACCTGCAAAACTGCAAATGTTATGTGTAAGGTCAACGATAGGAAACAAACGCGATCTATACTCGCGCTCTCACGAAAAGACTGTAGAACTATCATAGGTATAATGACAGACCATCATTTTCTGGCGGCATATGCACACAAGATAGGAATTACTGACAATGACGAATGTAGGAAATGTAGGGAGGTTGGAAGAAGGGAAACTCTAGAACATCTCCTTTGTATATGTCCTGCGTTATCAAAAAAGCGCTTAAAATGCTTAGGAGCCCCACAATTTGGGATATTGGAGGACATCTCAGGAATGGAGCTGACAGCACATTTTAAATTTGCAAAAAGCTTTGACTCCCTATTGTATGTCTACTGGAAATCTGCATAAAGGTCAGACCCCTCAGTTATCGCTAAGGCTTTATACCAGCCAAGTTAACCTAACCTAACCTAATATAAAGGACCAAGGAAACTCATCAGATAATAGTCCTTTAAATAACACCTGTTGGGTACGCTGTGACAAATATGATGTTACCCATTTTAAAAGTTATGGTTGGAAACCAAACCTAGAGAGTTTAAGGAGGAGAAGTCCATGGTGCAATACATCAAATGCCTTACTAAAGTCAGTATAAATAACGTCTGTTTTCGTACCCTTGACAAAACCATCTATTACGGGGCAAGAAAGTTCCAGCAGAATAGTGACAGTTGACTTTCCAGGCATGAAACCATGCTGTTGGGAACTGATAAACGTATGAGCATAGAACGAAATTTGGGATGTTACGATTGCTTCCAATAACTTAGGAAGAATACTAGGCAGATTTACTGCCCGATTTATGCAGCAGTTAAATATATGAGTTCTTCCATATATCGGGAAAATTACAATATATAAGAGAAGCACTAAAAAGCGAAGTAATCGGTGAGACAATCTCAAGACAACACTGCTTAAGAATAAAAGAAGGGATTAAGTCGGGACCTGGAGTAAAAGATGATTTCAGCTGAGACAAATTCTTGAGCACAATGTCCTCATCAATAATAAGTTGATTCACTATGGCGGATTGTATATAGAAAGGATAATCGCCCATTTTATATTCTCCAGTAGAGTAGTTGGACCTAAAATAATCAGCGAAAAGATTACAGACACCCAAATCATCACTGGAGACATTGTCATTATACTTATACTTTATTGAAGACTGGAGCGAACTAGTCTTACGTTTTGAATTTATGAAGTTCCAGAATGGTTTGGGGTCAACTTTTAAGTTGAATTTAACCTTAGTCAAATATATATAATAAGCGGATATGCAAAGATTTTGGTACTTATATCTAATGGATATATAGGACATAAAATCAGCTACCTTACTTGAAAATTTGTATCTACGATAAAATTAACTTTTCATCAAAGTCTTTGGTGTGCTGGAGAAATACTTCGAAAAAATTAAAAATCGGTTTCATTTTGTTCTTCATGGCTCCCATTTTTATGTTCCTCGTCTTCATCGTGAAATGGCCCAACTTTAATTAATTTTTCGTTGAACACGACGTCGCAGCTAACAACCACCTTTGCTGTCTCTTGATCAAACAAACGAAAGTTGTTTATTGAAGGTTCATAACCAATTAGAAACATCTTCTTTGCTTTAGCGTCCCATTTTTTTCTTCCAATCTGTTTGGACGTACGAGCTATTTCTTGAATGGTCCTATCTATTTTCCCTTCCGATGAAACCGTTATTCCGGGGTGTATGGCAAGATCTTCTCCAGTACAATTACATTATACCATATGCATTTCACGAAATCGCCAGTCATGTTGCGTAATGGAGTATGTGCTTTCATCCCTAAGCAACATGAAATAGCGAACTCGGCCAATACCAGGTTCTGACTTAGGGCCGCTTAAATCCTTGTGAAAATATTCACATTTACTTGCTTTGCACTTTTCTACAGCTCCATGTGAAGGATTTTGCTTCGTTTGCAATCTTCACAAAAGAAATTGTTTTTATCCGTCACATTAACTCCATCAGCTAAATGTTTGTTTGTTATTGCATTTATGTGCCAAAGTCTGAAATGTCATTCCTAGAGTGTATCAAGCTTTGCTGAATTTGCTGCACAATCAATTGTTTGTTTAAACATAATTTGGAATTGATTGATGACCATATGAAACTGACAAACATCTGTCGTCGACGCAATAAACGCTACCTCATCACGGATTTTGTCTCTCTGTTTGTCGCTTTCATCTGTTTGTTTGATTTGTTTTTTCTTTGCACAGCATTCTCTCTCCCAGTGTCCCATTTTATTACAAAAATTGCATTATGATATTCGCTCAGCGATGGACTTCTTAAATGTTTGCAAATTTAGCATTGAGCGCACCTATTGTCAACTCTATATCGCTGCTCTTTTTGAGTTGATATTCTTCTAGTTGTAGTTTTGCCATTAAATTTTTTTGTACCACATGGTTTTGAAGTTTTGGCACCTTGCTGCAAATTATTTATAATTCGAACCATATTTTTTTTATAATAGGTGGCTTATTTATTGAATTCTCTTATAATAAGACTAACAATAACTATTCAAATCTTAAAACTAATAACAATATTAACCCGCAACGAGTGTATTGAAGTTATCAATTCAATTAAATGATTTCGGTCTTGCCTACATAGCCGTGTGTGTATTTTAGTTTGAAGTAATTGCCTTGCCAAGTAATTGGGATGATGTCGGAGTTTGCATTTGTATTTACACTTAATTTTGTTTACCTCAATTTTTACCAGTGGTATATTTAGATCGATGCGGATGTTATAATTTTTAATATGCCAGGGGAGCTTACAATAGTTCGAAGAATTTTCGATTCTGCACTCTGAATTAATTCAATGTCAAGGCTTCATACGCTACTTCAGATGGCGAAATAGCTCCTCCGGCATTTGCCTGTTTCCACAATTCCTGAGCTTCTTCCCTGCTCGTACTCGCTTTGAAATATTTTCCCAGTAAACAGTACTACCTCTGACTGTACCGATTTCAATTTGTTTCTTATTTCCTCGTCCGGCGAAACTAAACTCATAGCTTGCTTCTGCTAATGTTGTTCTTGATGTTTTCGCTGAAATTTTCCTTTGCTTCTGATAATGTTATTATTTATGCATTCTATTGGCATTTACATATGTAATTCACCTCTACTTAGTTTACTTAACTCCTACGCTGTTAAATTAAAACGTCCCCGTTTGATGTAAGTTTTTCGTTGAAAATTTTATTTAGAGCTTGTGGACTCTATACTGTAGCAATGGCAGTGGCGTGTGGATGTTTGTCAGATTTTTGTTAGATTCGATATGAGGTATTTCTAATATTTACAATATTGTTATAAGGACTAATTGAATAAAAATTATAGGTTTTCCAAGTATTTTTTTTTTATAATTCATTTTTACATTTTACATTTTTACTATTAGTACAATTCCAAAAATGTTTTTCAAATTTGATTTTATTATTGCTAATTGATTTTAATTATTACCTGATATATAATGTGGGATGGGAAGGGTTATAAGGTATGATTTTTTTATATTATTTATATTATTATGGAGTGTCTTACGACTTCCTTTTTAAATCTTTTACTAAGTTTAGTTCCTTATCTTTTGTTCTTTCTATTATAAATAGTTTCTCCTGGTAAGTACTGTTTTATTTCATGGTTTTGTTGGATATGGTAGTGTAAGTCCTTTTGTTGTTTCTGAACAAGTTTTTCGAAATTACTAAGTCTCGTTTTTTCATAATATTCAGGTGTCCTAGTCCCTCTAATCCAGAATTAAATGTATCTGCACATTCGTTGACCAGGTTATTTATGTACTCTGCGTCATTTTTCGCAAAGTATTTTCCTTTGCCTGACAACCCGGGTTGCTTGTTGAACTCTCTCCACAGATTTTGAAACTGTGTTATCCACTTGTGGTAGTACGCGTTGTCCTTACGTAATTTGCCGTCTTTCCTAAAGTTACGAACCAGTTTTTGAATCGCCTCGCCAATTTGCTCCTGTATTAGGAGTAGCCCCTGCGCTTCCTTTGTCATATCCAAAAACCAGAACAGGTGGCATATCCCCAAAAATGATTTACAAATGAAACCCAATAATTGTTATAGCTTGTTATCAACTTGTCCCAATATTTTATTACATTTTACTTAATGATTTAATAAAAATTTATTAAAAATTACAATAGTCTTTCTTGAGGCATCCGGCTCCTTTGATGTTTGGTTGTCAATCTCCAACGGCAATCTGACGTTCCCCTGACGTCCCTCCAGCTGCTTCTCTTCTAATCGGTATACCTCTTGCCACAATCTGTTAGCGTGTCCCCACGGGATAGGAACCTTCACCGTCTCCTGTTCCTTCAATGCTTCTCTCAGGTATGCTAAACGCTTCCGTTCGCGTTTATGCTCTCCTCCCCTTTTCCTTATTCCCAGTCTTTTTAGATGAGCTAGCATTTCCCCACAGCTGGGCTCCATACATCCATATTGGCTTTATGATTGTATTATACAATAGAACTTTGTATTCTTGGCGCAGGCCTGATTTCTTATTTAGTAACCAATTTATTCTTTGTTCTTTCAATTTCATTTCCAGGACTCAATTAGTTTTAAGTGCTCACTATGATCTCTGGATGCAATTCTCGGATTTTTATGGCAGTTCAGAATGGCAGTATCGTCAGCAAACTTCGACGTCATAAAACGACTGTCTGTGGGTAAATCCTAAGTAAACACAAGGTATAAAATCGGCCCGAGAACACTTCCCTGTGGGACACCAGCTTTAATGTTAAAGGTAGGACTATCAAACTCCTTGTATTTGACTCTATACTTGCGATTAAGGCAAGAATTTTCAGATTTCGTATATGAGACCAGCGTGCCAGACCCAATCAAACGCCTGAACAATATTAAGGAAAATTTACCGAGCAGTACTTTTTATCGTCGAAAGCGTTTCTTATTTCGCTGGTGATGCGATTTACCTGCTCTATTGTACTGTGTTTTGGGCGAAATCCAGATTGGTGATGTGGAATTAATTATTTAAATATTTCTTCGACATCTGGTAATATTTTTAGTATCAGCAGTCTTTCAAAAAGTTTTGACAGCATCGGCAGCGGAATAATGGGATAGGGCTGTAACTTAAACGTCAAATTTTTTACCGTATGAAAAAAAACTTATACAGTGTATGTGAGCTCACCTCGAAAAAACGGGTGCCTTTGTACTAAAAATTTCATATTACGGAATTGTAGTATTTTTTATTAGCAAAATGGAATAAAAATAGAATACAGAATAATAATAATAAGAAAAATTTGTATGCGACAATATTTAAATTATTTTATTTCGTCCAGCTCCATTTTTTTATACATTACATATCTAAAGCAATATTTAACTAAATGGAGTCAACGTATTTAATTAAAAGTTTCTTGCAAGACTATAGTCTTAGAATTATACTATATTATAATATTGCTTGCATACACAGCGCTGAGCGATTCATTAAATTGTATGAATTTTGACAACGTGTGGAGTAATTCCATGTAGTTAAGATTTTGTACGCTACATGGTATTTGTTATAATTTAGCTAATTGGATGTGTGTGAAATGAATTCTCAATAATAATAAACAAAATAACGTAATTATATAAACTATCAAATCTATTTAGATGTAAATTAGTATTTAAAATAATACTGAATTCATTGTTTGAATGTAGACACGCGTTCGCAGGATTTTCATCCACAAAAACCCATATAAGTCATATATTTAAATACTGCTTTTTGCACTCATCTCCTTGAACGAAGTTCAAGCGGATGAGTGTAAAAATTGCGTTATAAACTTACAGTGTTCTTCTACTTCTTCCCAAGAGTGGCTTACCAAAGTTGTGGCTAGAATGCCAGCTTGTGAAAACTGCAAATTCGTTCTCACAGACGGTTGCAGTAGCAGGTTGGTAAAAGCTGGTACTTGGATACCGGGTCCTTCCCACAAACCAAGCGAAATACTCGCACGTATCCGTGAACAGAGCGAAGAACTAAACACGAACCTGTGGAAGATACACTCGTATATCAGAGGGAATCAGCTTCCAACAAGGGAACGAGTTCTCACCTGGTGGTCGGTATCGACCTGGGCTCGCTAAAGGTCCTAAGTCCAGATATGGATAATTATTGTCGGACTTAAAATAATCATCTTATGACTGAAATTATGTTTACGCAAATAAACTTGCACCATAGCAAATCGTCTACTGCTTTACTATGCAGTAGGGATGCGAAGATGCATACATGCCCCAAAAAATAGTAGTCCAAGAACCATGGGTATGTAAGAAACGTATCTGTTGGCTAGGAGCAATAAAATGGGTAAATATCCTACAGTGATCTAACACTAACTAATAGGTTTCTGACAGATTAAACAAAACAGTGGAAAGTTCTGGCAGAGGCATCTCTCTCGGATCACTGTTTGATAGAATTTCGACTTGACGTTGGCAAGATAATAGTGCCGGAAGGTCGAAATCCACAAAAGGTGGACTGGGAAAAGTTTGGGGTTCTTGTTGAGACAATTCCCAGGTTTACTAAACTCAGAACCATAGCGATCCAACGGGTAACGAGTACTTTGACAGAATGTTATGAGGAAGTGTTTCCGTTAAGAATGAGCAGGCAGGATAGCGCAGTTCCACAGTTAGAAGACTGAACTTTCAAATCTCCGAAAAAGGTCCAGAAAACTTCTGAATAGGTTTTTAAAACCCCGAAAAGAAGAAGGCTGGACTGAATATCAAATAGCGTAGAGAATCTTTAAGAAGAACATTCGGTCAGCCAAAGTGAACTCTTATAGTAAAGTCAAATTGGCAACATGAAGAAGTCGGCTAGGCTGTGCAGGGTGCTTAACGGGACCGAGCATATAGAATGGACTCTCCTCTCAGGTCTGATGGTCCTTATACCAATTCAATGGTTGAAACTTATGATACCCGCCTGGAAACCCACTTCCAGGGTGGCAGAATCATTACTGACGCAGGAACCAGGGTGAAGGTGGACAGCTCGAATGGTGGAATCACGAGACGAAACTACCCAATAATGTTAAAGAGAGGAGGGGATAAGTTCAATAAGCCCTTGCAACAGATGTAGATTGATTGGAGGGGATAAGTTCAATATGCCCTTGCAACAGATTTAGATTGCTTGTATTGCATCTGTTTGGCGACAGGAGAGGGTGGTCTTCATTCCCAAACTGGGAAAATTTGACTACACATTAGCGAAAAGCTTCAGGCCCATCAGTTTGACATCGTTCATGTTGAAAGGTCTGGAGCGTAGGATGCAGAAGTACATTAGGGGGGTTTAATGTTGAATAGCCCCCTTAGTAGCAGTTATGTGAATCAGCTCTGCACCATCTACTGTGTAAGATTAAAAAAGGGATGTAAACTGGTGAATACACAATGGGGGCACTTGTGGATATTGGGGGAGCATTTGATAATGCTAACTTTTACTTTGTGTGCTCGGTTGTTAGAATACATGGGGTGGACGAAACTTTTGTCAAGTGGATCCATTTCATGTTATCAAAAAGGCTGTTAACTGTTGGAGAGACAAACGACAATTGCACCGCTGCGGAAGTTGGTGGAGGATGACCTTAGGGTGGGGTAATCTCTCCTCTTCTGTGGTGTTTTGTGGTGGACTCTCTTTTGACTGATTTACAGAACCATGAAATACACATCCAAGCATATTCGGATGATGTATGTGCACTGGCATCAGCAATGTCCCTTAGGACTGTGCAAACGTACAGAGAACTCTGGACAAAATCGCTGAGCGGTGCAATTCCCAGGAACTTACATTAATCCAAATAAGGCAACTATGGTATTGTTTACCCGAAAAAGAGAATTAGCAGGAAACTTCCAGTACTAAAAGGTGTAGAAATCAGTCTCTCCAGGGAAGTGAAATATTTAAGCGTCATTCTCGATAGGAAACTCACTTGGAAGACGCATGTTGAACTAAAGGTTATTCGGGCACAAAATGTATTTGGGCAGTGCCGAAGAGCATTAGCTAAGGCTTGGCGTCTGAAACCAGCGCGTGTATTTTGGCTGTACACAGCATTGGTTAGGCCAATAATTTTGTATGCTGCTGTGCTCTGGTGCCGCAGAGCTGAGCTTAAGTCCACGTGTTTGGGTTTAAACAGACTACAGAGAAGTGTGTGTTTGAGCATTACGGGCTCCATAGGTACCATATCTGGTGACGCTCTGCATGCTTTGTTGAACTTGCCAATATTGGATTTTATTATTCAACAGGAGGCGATGAAAACGATATGTCGACTATATTCTTATTGATATTGGCACGACGACAAGAACTTTGGGCACAGAGTGATGTTCAAGAGGCTGTCAGAACAACACCCGTTGTTTCTGCCACCGAGGGATAACTCTTACCTAGAGTTTCTTTTGGAAGAAAGTACAAAATCAGCTTCACATCATGGGAGCAATTGAGAGATCCAGAACTAATTGTAGTGGACCCGGAGAAAACATTCTTCACTGATGGAATGAAAATATCAGATGCTTTTCGGCTATGAGTATGGCAAAGGTATTCCAATCGGAAGCGTTTGCTATACTGAAGGTAGCGGAATGGGTAATTGAGAAGAAATGGCGCGGTAAGGAGATTAGAGTCTGTAGTGACAGTCAGGCTGCACTGAAGGCCCTATAAAACTCGTTTACTACTTCAAAAATTGTCCAAGAATGTAAGTCAAAACTTAACTCCATCGCAAGGTGGAATTTGCTTGAACTTATTTGGGTTCCGGGACACAGTGATGCTCGGGGGAATGAATTTGCTGATGAATTGGCAAACTATGGATCTGCGGGTACTCCAAGGGGACCAGAGGTATTTATCGGTATAAGCTTAGCTGGAGGTATAAATTGGATCAGGAACCATGTGAATAATATTCACAAGGACCGATGGTGAAATTTAGTTGTCTGCAACCAAGTGCTTCCAAGAAAGCCCAAACAGGAGAGTTGCAAATTTCCTTCTGACATTACGAAGGAAAGATCTTCGATCATTGGTTTGGGTAATCACGGGGCATACTCCATGGGGCCATCATATGGCGACCATAGGCATCATCGAGAATCCGAACTGCATCTCCTGCCTGGAGGAAGAACAGGACGGCACAGAGCATAGTCTCTGCCCTTGTCCTGCCTTTGTTTGAATGAGGAGGGGTATATTAAGGTAAAATTTTTGGCCCTGGACACACTTCTGAAATTCATAAAAGAGTCAAAGAAGTTTGAAAAGGTTACATCCTTTCAAAAATACTCTTTCTCCGCCTTCCCCCAAAATATTTTTCCAGGAAATGGGCATCAATGAATGAGTTCTTGGAGACCTCTCTCTTCGGCGGCTCTCCAGTCTACCCCACGTCTATCTATTTATCTATCTATCTATGGTTGATTATTGCAGGCGAGTGATCAGAGGGCAGATCGATACAGGTTTTCACTGATACCAAAGACACATATATAATATAAAAATAGCAAAATCAATAAGATGAGGAATTTTTTTTGGGTCTGTTGGCCCATAAGTGGGCTGTCCTGGTGAGACAAAATCTTATTTACCATGTCTCTAAGTTATTTCTTTATACGTTATTCAGCCTTTTAGACTAATTATGTGAGAGCCCTAGTATTTATGTTTCACATTATAATCACTGTCAGCTAGGAATCTATCTAAATTGAGTTTCTGTTATTGTAAAACGGGTTGGGGGGTATATAGCTGAAAGCGTCAGGTCCTTGCCAAGATTTTTAATAGATACTGAAGTAGCTTGCATTCATTGCTTCGAATGCGATTGCATAAGATGATGCTTAAGCCGATTTCTAATTTATACCGCCATGATTATTAGTGCTATACAATTTGAGGCCTGGCGTTGACCTCAGAACACTTGCGTAGGTTGCTTGACCAGAATTAGGTTTTTGAATAATAGGGGCACCTATCTGAAGATTTGAGACGGCAGGCTGAATGTAAATAGGTTACGTTTTATATTTGTATACCTTGCGACAGTTTTAATTTTAAGTCTTTATGTACAGGGAAACCTCTGTAATTAGCCCTATTACTGCATTTCTTTGTGGATGCAGCTACTTGTATGGTAAAAATCACCGAAAACTGTGCAGTGTGCAGTAGGATTTAGAGTGGCTGACTTATTGACAGTTCGTACTTTGTATTGGGCCGTTTCGTTTGTACGATTCTTCTACCGTTCTTCTGTGGTGTAAAAGAGACCTTAGGTTATATATTGCATGCGTCCTTTTTTTTTAGCTGGACTGAGTTGGGGCGCAGCTCAACTTTAATAATAGGTTTAGGTACTTTATTTCTATTAACAATATTAATCACAACCTTTACGGTGAACCCGGCTCTTCAAGAGCCTCTTATATACCGCCAGAGTTTACTGTGGATTCGATTCCTTTTATAACAATAACAAGGTTTTGAGCTCTTCAGCTGACAGGAATAGTTATTTTTTTGTTCTCCGTTAAAAATTTTATAACTTCACGATAGTGCTTTTCACTATATGCCTGGATCTTTGTCTCCTCAATACTACCTTTTCTAAGAAGCACAGTGTGAAATTTGTTTGTGCCTATAATATTTACGATATTCGATACTAACAGATTGGAACTACGCTCGCGCAAGTAAATTGGTGGCGGTCTAGCAGTACTAACTACCCTTCGATATATTAACAGAATTATCTACACAAACAAGTGCAAATCTATTATCGCTCAGAGAAGGAACTTATTTGGTTGTGTTTGCTCTTTTGGTGGCAACCATGACCTTTTGTGGGACTTATCTTTGTTTTGATATTTATATAGCTGTTAATACGAGTCTGCACGAACGCCACTTTTTTACTTTGTTTACCTCATTGTTTGCTACCGCCTGCAGAGACATTTTGCTGAACTCCTTACTGTTGCTGAGCTTGGTAAAGACGCTATGCTCCGCTGCATTGCATTCGCTGTTGCTGGAAAGAAAGTCATCGCGATTGTCTTTTCTGGAATTGTTGTTGCGGACAATTTGACGTATTGTCTTTCTGTTGTGTTGTTGTGTGGTGCTACGGGTCTATGGACTGAGTGTCGACGCTCTCTATGAGGTGAATACGCGACACTCACAGTTTTGTGTATTTATTCGTGTTTATATTTTTTGTGTTTACTTTTTGGATTATATTTGCATTTAAATTATTAATCGAGCTGCTGCTGAAAATGTATCACAATTATTTCGATTTAACTGACTATTTCGCTTGTTAATAAAATAAAAACTATTCAAGATACGAGTCCAATACGGAGGGCACAAAAAGACGTCCGAACTCAACGATAGTAAAGCAAATGGGTACTGTATGGCGCCCAAAATGGTACACGGATGGTTCCAAAACGAACCACGGAGTTGGTGCAAGGGTAGTTGATCCCCGATGCCATAAGCACATCTGATTATGCAAACATGCAGCAATATATGATGCCGAAATGTTTGCAATAAATACTCCAACACAAAAACTATTAGACCGCACTGTGCAAAGAAAAAAATATATATTATATACGATAGCCAAGCGAATATATTCTATACGAAAGCCCTTAACAACTACAAATGTATGTTCAAATCTTTTCTTGAATGCCACAACTACCTAAACCTACTGGCAACACATAACAAGGTAAAACTTATATGGATGCCTGGACACAAAGGCTTTAAAGGTAATGAGGCAGCAGATATACAAGCCAGAAAAGGAGTGGAGGAGCTTTTTATAGGGCCAAGACCGTTGTACAAAGTACGATATTCGAAATATTATCTTAGAAAAAACCAGTCAAGAATGAAAAACCTTTTTAAAACTCACATCCTACTTATATCAATAATCAGAGATTTGGCCACATGAAAATCGATTAACGTAATCCCTTGCCTGAACTAGCAGTCTACTATGGTCCACATCATTATGTGCTTAAGAAGTTCCGAGTTGTGCTCAATGCTAGCTGCAAGATAGATTCAGCAGTCTCATTAAAAGAAATCCAAATACTTTTTAGGAAACTGCACCGTGATTTATCCGACATTGCCGACAATTTATGCGTCGTAAAGAGTTCAGGCAGGTGTGTATTGCAGTGTGCCACACAAGTGTACACTGACGACCACACATCGTCATATGCACAGCAGCAAGTCGCATATGCGAAACAAACTGACAAAAGCGCAACGTGTGCAATTGCACTCAATACCAAATACGCTAGACAAGCATTTTGGTGGTGCAAGAACACACGCTGCGTATATTGCAGCGTATGCATATTGGAGAGTGCAGTGACTTTAGCCCTGAACTTGCACTCAAAATTATTAATATAAACAAAGACGATGATTCGTCAATGAATAATATCGGTAATCCGATACTTGAGACAAATTTCGGGAATATGATTTGTAACTAGTGGAAATAAGATAGATATATTTTATGTTAGTTAGAATAGGAAAACAATAAGAATTCAATAATATAAAAGGGCCAGCGAGCCACCAAATAAACCAGAATTAATCTGAACTTCTAAAACTGCAATCCTGAAAGGCAGCCTGCAACCGATCCTGCAACTGACCTGGGACCTGAAAGGCAGCCAATAATCCTGCAACTGACCTGGGACCTGAAAGGCAACCAATAATCCTGCAACCGATCCTGCAACCGATCCACAACTTGAAAAGCAGCCAAAGATCCTGCGACCAATCCTGCAACCGATCCTGCAATCAATGAATAGCCTGAAGAAGATCCTGAAAATTATCCAGAAACGGTGGACCAATATTCCGGCATATGTAAGAATACGTGCCGACTACCATGCATTTCCAGCTTATGTTCCATCAAAGATTATCAGTTGTGACCCGCAATCGAAGAGTACAAGAGGCAACAAATTAAAAAGTAGGAGCAACTGACGCAGCCAATTTGGCTCAAGAATTGGAAAAATGACGAAGGAGAGAGCAAAGAAGAAGTCAAGGAGAAAAAGAAGCATATAGAGAAGAAGCAACAGATAGAAAAGAAGACGAAGATAGAAAACAAGACGCAGTAATAAAATGATTTGAGAAAAAGGAAGAAGAATAGAGAAGACAAACAATCATATTAAAGTACGACTACTACGAGTAATTGAATTAAAATTTGATATTGATTTATAATGTTAATCAACAATTTGATGTTTGCTTTAAAATATAAACAATTTATTTTGCTAAAATTACTTATATTACGTATTAGTAATAATTCATATTTGTATTGAAATGCAAAAGCATTAGAAAAGTAAAAATTATAAAATTAATATATATCCAACTTCCCAAAAATTTACTGCGGAAATAGCAAAAATAGATTAAAAATGATAATGGGGACGTAAAGAACAAAAAAAATCTTTATATAAAATCAGATTAAAATAAAATAAATCTTGAGCTTAATTTTAAAGAATTAAAAAACAATTTTATGGCAAAACACCAGTATACTCGTATATAAATAAAAAATAAAAAATTATAGACTACCACAAACTCATACAGAAATAGTAAATTAACAAGTATAGAAAATGCTACATGAAAACATCATTGAACCTTCAGTCAGCCCATACAATGCTCCACTCCTTTTGGTTCACAAAAAGAACAAAAAGAAAAAGGAGACTTGTAGTGGATTTTAGAAAACTGAATATCAAAATAGTAAATGATAAATTCCCGCTAACTCGCCTAGAAGACATTCTAGACAAGTTAGGCAGAGCAAAATGGTTTTCAACCTTATACATGACCAGTTGATTTCATCAAATAAAATTAGAAAAACAATCACGACCATTAACAGCTTTTTCCACATCCAATGGACATTATCAATTTAAAAGACTACCTTTCGGACTAAAAATTTCATCCAACAGCTTTCAGAGAATGTTAACAATAGCATATCTCAGGAGACTGATCACCTTCAAATATGGGAATGTACATCAATAAAGGACGTCAAGAATATTAAAAAATTAAAATTTATTGTCGACAAGAAAAATCAAAGCTTTGAAAAAATGAATATATATATAAAAAATGATATTGTGCACATAGGCGAAAGCGATAATTCACCGAATCAAGATTCGACTCTGAAGAAGCTCCGACCTAAAAATAAAAAAATAAATGAAAATATAAAGCATGCAGGAATCAATGATAAATCAGCGAGACTAGACTCGATTCTGAGGAAATTGATATCCAAAACGAAGAAAAAAAAATTAAAGAATTAGCAATTGCAAATAATGATGAAATATTCAAAATATATACAAAAGAAGAATTTAAAGAAGCGTACGCAAAAATAAAAATGAATAGCAAAAGTCCTCAGCTAAAAATATTAATTTATATACCTCCAAAGAGAATAACGGAGGACATTTTAAAATACAAACTAATAGATGAATGTCACAAAACAGGACATCCCGGAGTAAGAAAAACTCTACTCAAATTAAAACAAAGATACATTTGGAAAAATTTGAACCAAATGGTAAAGAAATTCGTATCCAACTGTGACACGTGCGTGAAGTGTAAACAAACAAGACACATCAAAGAACCACAAACCATAACAGACACCCCTAACACAAGTTTCGAAGTCATATCAATTGACACCGTAGGACCACTAAAAATTTCAAACGAATACCGCTAAATACTGACCATGCAGTGCGAGCTGACAAAGTTCGTAATCGCACATCCAATGATAACAAAAGACGCACTCACAACAGCCAAAACATTAGTTGAACAATTTATACTCAAATACAGACACTTCAAAATTCTTAAATCTGATAACGGGACAGAATTTACAAACGAGCTAATGGCAAACATATGTTCACTGCTCAAAATACAACAACAATTTTCGACACCGTACCACCACCAAACGATAGGCTCACTAGAAAGCAACCACAGACTTTTGAATGAATTCCTACTGACATCGACAAACGACGACGAATGGGATAAGTGGATTCCCTACTTCACTTTCACTTACAACACAATGCCACATGTTGACACGGGCTACACGCCATATGAATTAATATATGGGAAACTCCCAGGTTTACCCAATGAAGTAATAGAAAGTAACACAAAAATTTACAACTTTGAAAATTACGCCAACGAGCTAAAAGCGAGATTACGCCATGCCCACGAAAAGGCAAAACAAATGCTAATGAAAGCAAAACAAAAACGTACACTAACTGACTCAAAAACTAATACGGATACACTTAATGTAGAAATAGGAGATTTAGTTCTATTAAAAGTAGAAAATAGGAAAAAGAATATGAATCCATATAAAGGACCATATAAAATACTAGATAAGTTAGGAGTAAATTCATTAATAAAATATAATGGTACACCTAAGAAAGTACATAATAATCAATTAAAGCCATACAATGTAATTTAAATTTATACAATAAGATTTATAATTAAAACTATCACAATATATAATCAAAACAATGTAATTAGTAATCATAAGTATATGTAATTATATCAAAACTACATAATTTTAACTATATAATTAAAAACGCTACAATGTAACTATAATAATAAGAAACAATTTATAAACAAACAATACCAATTATTAGAAAATATGAAGATCATGTAACAAATCCATAACATAAGACAATTGTAATAGAACACAAACCATATTTCCAGAAAAATTATTCGCTAACACCCCTAATTTTTCTCTTAAGGGTGAGGGTGTATTGTACCACACAAGTGTACACTGACGACCACACATCGTCATAAGCACAGCAACAAGTCACATATGCAAACAAACTGACAATAGCGCAACGTGCGCAATTGCACTCAATACCCAAATACGCTAGACTAGCATTTTGGTGGTGCAATAACACATGCTGCCTATATTGCACTCATGCTGCCCTGAACTTGCACTCAAAATTATTAATATAAACAAAGACGATGATTCGTCAATGAATAATATCGGTAATCCGATACTTGAGACAAATTTCGGGAATATGATTTGTAACTAGTGGAAATAAGATAGATATATTTTATGTTAGTTAGAATAAGAAAACAATAAGAATTTAATGATATAAAAGAGCCAGCGAGCCACCAAATAAACCAGAATTAATCTGAACTTCTAAAACTGCAATCCTTCATTAGATTTCTCATTTCTTCTCTCGGTGCTCTTAACTAGGCTTAGTTACAGAACAGCACCAAACAATAGCGTAACCAACGGCAAACTCTGCCGGTTACAATCTCTACTGAGGGCGACATTCCGCTTCGCACTAGGTTTCTGTATATCATTGCATTCATACGTTGTGTGAAATCTGCAATCGATGCGTAAGCCGATCTTGCAAGGCCAACGCAATTGATATTGATTCAACCCTCATCAACACACGTATATTACCCTACAGTATTACAGAGGGCCAATACAATTTGTAGATAGTTTCTTGGATACTTATGAGTAACAAAATATATGATTATTCAACTTCATGGATTTTCCATTCATCCGTGATGGGTTACCGGACAGCTAATAGTGAACTAGTCGAAACTATATAAGGACAATTCTGAGCTGTTAGTTTAAAAAGAAATAAACACGACATTAAAGATTCTAACCATTCCTAAATTTTAACTTACTGTTGCCGAGCTGTTAACTAGACTGTATTTGATCGTGGTGCGAAGCATGGAATACCAATCGGTGGGCCACTAGTTGTGGCCGGACTCAACAATAGTCTTACACTGGATAAGTGAATTACCATGCCACCGAAAAGTGAATGTGGCGAACATAGTTGCATCGATTCAGGTAAGCATAAATATCAAGAAATGGAGGCACAAACAATAATCCAGCCGATCTTGTAATTACTGGTTTAAGAAATTGTCAAATAGTGTACAACCCATTGTGGTTGTATGGGCCCTGTTAGCTCACGCAATCAAGTGCAAAGTAGCCAGAGGATAGATTCATGAACGAGCATACCTGAAGGTACCTTAACGTATCTGAAGGTGCACGATTAACATCGGTGCAAGGTGGACCCCTAAAGGCGCTGGTAACGCAAAATAAATACCGTCGGTGAAGTTTTTGAGTACATTGGATACCATCGGGTCCACGGGTGTTACGATTATTCGGTTGGTTATTGCAAAGGAAAGTCGACTCCTTCGACTATCAGATAGGAAGATGTTTAATATTTCGGTGAGCACAATGAAGGAACGACTTAGGGCACTAGAGTTAGTTTTGAAGAAAGTACTATCGCTAGAATATGGTAGTGAATTTCCTTCAGTGGCCTAGGAAGTCATCCATGCCAGAAGGGAGTTTCCTCGATAAAAATGGTTTGTTACCCCCATTTGTAGCTCCTGTGCCTTCCAATGCCGTAGCATTGAAGCCATCGCGTTTTGTCATCAGAATTAGGGTGGAAGCTAATGCCTTTCTAGCAACCATCTACACAGTCCACCTGCGGAACATATTAACCCCAAGGCCAGTGCTGCAATCCGACTTGGCCCAACCCGAATTAAGGACAATTATCTTAATTGGACCCTTCTACAGTTGGCAGACGGCATGGAGTACAGGTACCCATTGGCTTCGGATGCCCGTCGCTATGTAATGTACGTCGACGATGCAGAAATGGAGTACCAGCTGTGAGCCCATCTTTTCCGATCTATCGCCGGAGCTTCTACTTCGGAAACACTTGCTCTTACGTGAGGAGTCTTGTACCCCTAGTACCACAGGTTCTCGATGCGTCCAGTATTGTGATATACTTCTTTACGTGTGGGAACCATTCTAGCAATTTCTAAGCACACCAACTGACAAGTGTTGTATATTATTGCGCAACTCTTCAGCCCTACAGGGGGGCTAATTTCCACCGCCAAGATCTTGATGCAACATATCTGGTGGGACCAAATCAGTTGGGATGACCAACTGAATCCCGCTACTCTAGTTAGATGGGAAAATTTACGCTGGGTCAAATTAGCCCCTGATGATCACCCTTAGGGAATTCGCAAAAATGGCGAAATTATTGTCAATCCCAGCCTATTTGGGACTGTTCCTTCGCCCCCAACTGTGTCACCTATGCGGGGAGTAAATAAAACAGGAGATGGGTACCAATACCACTCTCAGCTACAAGTAGGGCTACTTATGCGTAACTGGGGAGATTCTTGCTTTATTTCAGCTCATGGCAGAAACGCCCAAACAGTAATCTTCTGGACAACTTCATAGGCTTGCTGTCACCAACTCCCAGTGACATTTTGAAAGGTGGCCGACTAATTGATCCACTTAAACCTGAGGAGACGTCCGCGTTTTTATCCATCTGGAAGTTTTGGTGGATAACATCAAAGGAAGCGAAGCCGTGTGATCTGCGAAGGGTACGAGAAAACGATCTCCTCCCTCATGGGTGGTGCTTGATGAGAATCACCCCGACATTTCCAGGACTTGGTGGGAATATTCGCATCGTGAAGATGGTGTTCGACCCAGGAATCCGGACATAGACTATCACCAAAGGGGTGATGGGACGGGAAGACGAACCCCTCCTCTCTGGGGTGTAGCGTAATTGGGGTTGACCTCTCGCTGACAACACCGTTTATATTTATTTCCTTCTTGCTCATAGTCTATCCTTTTTACTTCAACAAATTTTTCGTTTCGTCCCATCCAGATCATTCATCACTCCTACTCACTGAGAATCCAAACCCAAAGCGGCAGCCTCCACTGCACAGCGTGCACGGCTGTAGACAATTCAGTATCCAGCCGACCACCCAGAAACATCACCTCCAAAACTGCCGAAGGCATCCACTCGGCAGGTACAACTCCAGCTCACCAAACTCACGTTATGCAAGATCTATATTGCTCTGCACCCCCGACCTCGGCTGATCAGGTAGTCATGAATGGCTCTCGGGATGAAGCTCTTCGCCCTGCTGCACCAGCAGCCCCCATGCGCCATCTGCAGAGGGGATTACCACACCACCCTCCACATATGAAGGGAATAGGGGAACGGGATTCAGGCGCGTCCATGGTGCCTCTTTTTGCAATACTGCAAGGGGGCGGCATGTTCACATCGTGAAACTCTATTTCCGATTGCTGCCACCCGGTGCGAGCGTGACCTAATTCTGTCTCTTAATGCGGAGTATGGCATTCTGCGAAGAGATTCCCCACACCATGTCTCTCGGGATTGTGTGTATAGAGCGCGCGAAAGCGTTCGTGTCGGTCGACAGCCATCTTTAATTTCTACCGCTTATCGACCCTGTCAATCGCTTACCTGCAATATCTCGCCGATTGACTCGGCCACTTGGATTTAAAACTGCGAGGGAGCAACACCACAACGTGGATCTGGACCAGCAAACAAGCCGGATCGAGAGAGCAACAATTTCAATAATAAGACTATAAAAAACACTTATTTATGTGTGTTTATATAATAAAAATAAACAATTTAAGAAATAAACCATGAATTATAAAAGTGAACAAAAGTAATAAGTTTATATTAATAAAAGACAATTAAACAGAGGGGCTTTTGAGAACACCAATTTCGCCAATATAAATAGAGCAATCCTGAGCAAGGGCATTAATTTGAAAACATGTTGAGGACAAACAATGTTCTCAGGGAAAGGAACATCAAATCCTCTTTAGGCACTACAGAGGCCCGTGTTCGCGCGGCCAAAGGGTGTCCACAAGGTGGAGTACTATCACCGCTATTGTTATCAGTAGTTGTTGACGAACTTATGGACCTACTGATCAATAATGGCTACGATGTACAGGGTTATGCCGACGAGATTGTCGTTCTTATCAGAGGCAAATTTGGAGACACGATCTCAGATTTACTCCTAAGTTCTTTAACTCTTATATCAAACTGGTTTAGAGGGTGGGACTAAAAGTTAACCGAAGTAAGACCTGAATAGTAATCTTCACCAAAAAAAGAAAAAGGAAAACTTTAGAGAACCAACTATTTCTGGGGAAAGAATACCTTTCTCAAACGATGTAAAATACCTCAGTGTTACACTCAATGAAAAATTACTGTGGAATAGTCACCTAAACAACACCATAAAAAAAGCTAGGGCCACTCCACACCAGATGCTTAATGGGCAAAAGCTGGGGACTTTATCCAAAAATGTCGCTATGGCTATATACAGCTATTAAAAGGCCAATCCCTACCTATGCGGCATCTGTCTGGTGTAAAAAGCTGGAACAAAAAACAGCACAGACCAAGTCATTAAGAGACTAGCCTGTGTGTGCACGACTGGGGCCATTAAGTCATCTCCGACAATAGGCCTGGAGCTATTACTAACCTTCCAATTCATTTGTTTATCAGGAAAGAAGCGTTCCAATTCGCATTAAGCAACTTCACACACAACTTCAAGGTCAAACTCCCGAGTAGGGTTAACTGGGACATAATAGACCAATAACATCTTATAATCCTCATGTATGGTACACAGACGGCTCAAAAACTGAGGAGGGAGTTGGGGCTGTGGTTTATGGGGAAAAACCAAAAAGCTACTTACGGGTCAAGAAAACTCTGTTTTTCAGGCCGAAACTCACGCTACAGAGCTCTGCCTAAGAGAGAAACTAGATAGATACCCCCATCCTTATCCACTCTGAGAGCAAAGCACAACTATTTGTCTTCAGCTTCTGACAAGACTAGCAACTAACAACATAGTGCATCTGATCTACGTGCCAGGTCAAAGGGAACATATTGGAAATGAAGAGGCAGATGAACTCGCTAGGGCAGCCAGTAGTTTTATTGGACCGGAACCATTCTGTGGGCTGCCATGGAGTTCCATGAAGTACAACATAAATCAATGGCCAGACGTAAAATTAAATCAATATTGGATGGAAACAAAAGATATATAGATCGCAAAACCTTCTTGCCAAAAAGATCCCGTAAAAGAACTATAGAAATTCTAGGTTTAACGAGAACAGGTACTCGGATAGTATCAGGCTTTCTAACTTGTAGGGTAAACAAACACCTATATATCATGAAGGTAAGCCCAAATGACTATTGTAAGTTATGTAATGAAGAAGAGGAGACATCTGAACATTTGTTGTGCCAATCTAACTGTCTAATCTAGACCAGACTTCGTTACTTAGGGAACTATTACCTAAAACCGTCAGAAATTAGCGGACAAACCTTCTTAGAAGATATCAGAACTCTGAATGAGTTCTAAACTCAGAGATGTTTTGTAACTATAGAGCTTTCCACAGTAGGTCCATAGATGGCCGCAGTGACTAGGGGCCTTGTTCGCGCTCTCAAACAATCTAATATAATCTTTGCGAGTATACGACTCCTGCATCTATAAGCGAAGCCAAGAAACCAACGGAGTAAAATAACCGTTGCTGACAGCAAAATTTAAGATTTCTCCACTGAAGACCAAGTTGCATCCGCGCCTGGAGCTTTGTGCAGCGCATCTGTTCTGCAAACTGTGGACTAGCGTATCACCAATATTGAATCAGCAAATAGAGAGGATAATATTTTGGACTGACTCGGAAATTACATTACATTGGATCAGAACGCATACATCAACATTATAAGCTTTCATCATGGCGACATGCCTCCAAGAATTAAAATCCAGCGGATGTAGTGTCTTGGGGTTATAAAGTGGACTCATTTATGAATTCGATTTAGTTCAAAGATCCGAAATTTGTCCTAGAAGATCCATTTGGCAAAAAAGAGACAAAAAATGAAATGAAATTATGAATGAAATCTCCACAAAATATTTGTATAGAACTTGTCGAAAAGCATTCCACCTATATGAAATTGGTTCGAATTTTCCCTTACATCTTGCCTTTTATTAAAAGTATGAGATGGAAAGCTGAAGAAACACATATAGTTCCAGCGGATAGTGAGATGCGATTAAGTTTTCTAAAATTAGTCTAGGTAGTTCAACATTCAGAATTTGAACAAGAAATTCAAAAATTTAGGTAAAACTATCGAACTTCCACCTAGTTTACAGAAGCTCAATCTATTTATGCATACATTTTCTGAAGAAAAAATATTCGTTAAAGCTACTGTGAGTTGGAGGGCGACTTTCACATGCACCAATTGTGTATGACGCCAAGTTTCCGCTGCTTCTGACGAAAGATTCGAACTGTTCCAAAATTTCCCCACTGTATTTACATTTACGAAACCACCACGCCGGACCGAAGGCACTGGTGGCACTTCTGCGGGAGATAATGTGGCTAGTGATAGCCGAAGAAGCCTGGACAAAGATATTACGAAACTGTGTTCATTGTTTTTGCTATAAGCCTAAACTTTTAACCTAATTAATGGGAAACTTTCTTGTTGATCACCTTAGAGTTGTCAGCCCATTTTTGACATGCGGTGTTGATTTTTGTGGTCCCTTATATACCAATAAAAAATTATCGAGCCGTGTTTATTTGAATCACTTTTAAAGTAGTAAATGTAGAGCTTGTAACAGATTTACCATCTGATCAATTTATCTTCGCCCTCAAGAATTTCATTGGACGACAAAGCGATGAACTTCGTGGGAGTTCAGAGGAAGCTGCAGGAACTGCGAGACTTCTTGAAGAGCCAGAAAGACGAAATATTGAAGTTCTCCAGCGAAGAGGGGTTTATACAGTGAGGACGGAAAATACTACAAGTATTTTCCGCACACAGAACTCATACACAACATGGAACATCTCACAGCCTAAAAAAGTAACCACCTCCCGTGATAAATGCAACAACAAAGAAAGCATACAATCCTTATATATTATATTAATTCCATGACATTTGACACAATAAAACTATACTTATGCTAACAAAGTTAACTAAAAGACATAATTATAAAAGAGTCAAATATCGCTCCTAGTCGGAGCACCTATCCTTACTCTAAGTTATTTGTTGAAAGATAATAATTAAACACTTGTTATTGAACATCAAAACAGTGCGGTTGATTTTCATCATTGTTATTTGAGTGTCTCCGTGGTGTAACGCTTGACTATTTAATTGATAATATCATAAAATCTATTGTGATTTTTTAGTAATTTCAAGATTAACTTTTACGAGTTGTCCCACCATTAATTGTTACATCAAGCCTTTCAACCTCTGTTGTGAGTTAGAATCAAGCTACTTACGCGTAGTTGACTCACAGCACCGGCTCCTATTAAATTCATTAAGAACGCACATATTTTTAGGGTGCAAATATTGTAAATGAACAGTATTTATTCATTAATTATGATGTAAACTTTTAGGGTGTCACAGTTCTGCAGTCAAGCTGACGAGGGGCATTTAGAATGCACCGACGACACTTTTACTTGCAGTAGGTCAGTGGGCTTGAGCCACTGACACCAAATAACAACTGCGTAACTGGAACACCAGAAAAGTGAAGACGTAGACTGTAATGTTTATTTGTAAATATTATATAAGAACTAGCATTTTAAGAATAAAGGTCTCTTGTTGTTTTAAACTTGAAATAGTGCAGTGCTCATTTAATAAGGTGGTGTAGGTTTTACAGGTTCCCGTGACAGGACATCCCAGAGGACGTCACTCGCTGACAAGCAGACACGAGGACCCCAACATTTTGGCGCAGCCGGTAGGATCCAACGTCGAGTGCCAGGAAAAGAGCACTCCTACGCGGGAATCCACCAATAGGAAACCATAAGGATAACCATCCCAAAGGAGGGCGATGGAGGGAACGAAAATGGTGAGTATGTCTATGGTAGGACATTCTAGTATCTAAGTGAATTTTGTCGACGATTCTTCGGTGACCGTGTGGGCGCTTTTGCGCCGGTCATGCAGAAGAAGCAGCATTGGGGCTGATTAGCCGCTGCGGTTAGGTGATAATAGGTCGATTCGAAAGGAAAATTTTTACTTACGGTCAGGTTGTATAGGGTTGTTCCACTGAGATTAGGCTCATACTTTTTAATACATTTTGTTTCAGCATTCTCGGGGAATGTGGGACGTGTCTGTTTATTCACGGATTTTGCGTTATTGAATTGCGAACTTGTGTATACCGGTTGGTTTGGTTCGGAAAGAACGTGCCACGGTATAGGGTTCGTACGGTTATGAAAGGGGATTTGTGTTTGTTTGTCGGTAGGGACATTTATATGATTCAATTTATATTGTTTTAAAATCAAAATAAAGATTGATTTAAATATTTGGCATTTTGAGTTTAGGGTATTAGGTGAAGAGGTGCAGACAACACGTGTTGTTGCATCAAAGTTTTTTGTAGTTCGGAAACTACGATTTGCGTAGCAATGTTGAAGAAAACATTTAAATGCTATTATTATGTGGCGCATACGTTACGGGTTTATTTTTAAATATGGATTCAAATTTCCGGGAATGAATCAAGACATTTTTGCCGGTAAATCAAATTTCGGTTTTTACAAACATATGGCCTTTTCTATGGATTCTTGGGAGAATTAAAAGATGGTGAGAGGAAATCAAGGAGTATCTGTGGGAAGTCAAGAACCAATTTGCACTGATGGAAGGACTTAATGGACGCCGTTAGACAGCGGATTTGAAACTTGAGATGGAGGATAAGTAAAGAAAGAATATAAACATAGAATTTACGGTGGAATGTTTTTTTTTAAATAAATTTGTATTTATCAATAAGTAAGATCGAATAAAATATTGTAACAAGTTTTAACAAATATTGGATTTTTATTTGTAATTGGGATACGACATCTGTTCTGGCATTTGGGATATGACGAAGGAAGCGCAAGGATTACTGCTGAGACAGGAACAAATTGGCGAAACGATTGAAAAGCTGGTCCGTAACTTTAAGAAAGACGGCAAGTTACGTAAGGACAACGTGTATTATCGCAAGCGAATAACACAGTTGCAAGATCTGGGGAGAGAGTTCAACAATAATCACGGACTGTTGTTGCCTCACGCAGTTGAGTACGGCAAGGGAAAATATTTTGCGGGAAAATACGCGGACTACATAAATAGTCTGGTCAACGAATGGGCAGATACATTTAGTTCTGAATTAGAAGGACTAGGGCAACAAACAGTGAGTTTGGTTTCGCCAGACGAGGAAGTAAGGAACAGACTAAAATCAATACAGTCAGAGGTGAATCTGTTTACTGGGAAAATAGTTGACCAGTTCGAAGCGAGTACAAGCAGGGAAGAAGCTCAGGAATTGTGGAAGCAGGCGAATGCCGGAGGAGCTGTGTCACCATTAGAAGTAGCGGATCAAGCCTTTACGGCAATCCAAAGAAGAACAGAAGAAAAGTTATTCAGTTTTCATAAGAAAACAGAAGATTTGAGAGCACAAAAAGAGTATCTTGAGAAAAAGGTAAAGGAACTTTCTCAGAGATTGACGGAAACAGAGGAAGCAGCAACGCTGTTGGAAAAAGAGTGTGCAGGATTGAAAAGAGGACGGGCGACCAATAGCAACCCACATAGAAAGGAGAGATCAAAATCAGCATCGGCTGGATTTACACAGACAGTGTTGACATTGCCTCCTGAAGTTCGCTGGCCGGAGTATTTAACTCCGGAAGGGATAGGTCGTGTGGTAAAGCCTAGATTAGTATTGACTGGAGAAAGTGAAGCGGGATTTTTATTTGACGCATCGGAAATCGGTGTCGAGCCATTTACTCCAGAACGTCCGGTAACTAATAAAAATAAGGGATATACGCCAAAAGAGCCAGAAGCAGTAACGGTACAGGACAGGCCCAATACTGTGGACAGTATTTCGCCTGTACGAACAACCGATCGAAGACTAATTAGTTTGAGTCCGTCATTGGTCAATTACCTCTCAGATCCGGGAGAAGTGAATCTAGGAACGACCCACAAAGATAGCGCTCAAGTTTTACCGGTCATAAGTAAAACAAAAATACGTAAAATGGGTATAGAGGAGATTTCAAAGACCGTGTCCAGGCTAGTACCTGTGTTTACTGGTGCTGCTTCAGAAGATTTAAGGTCCGAACTCAGCAGGTTCATTCAAGGTTGTGAACTTGCAAAGCGAAGCATAGGCCCTGATGAGTTGCAGGACTTCTTTGACTGTGTTAAGCAAAGGTTATTTGGAGATGCGTACAACCTTGTGCTGCCAAAACAATTCGCCAGTGTGAATGAACTTTACGGCCTTCTGAAGAGAACTTATCTAAAGGAGAGAACTCTGGAAGACATATCCCAAGAAATTAGAATCGGGAAACAACTGGCAGGTGAAGACATACGCGCCTTTGCCAGGCGTTTGGAGTCACTTCGGATGATGGCCCAAGAAGTAATCAAGAATAAGTACGATGGCATTGGTGATACCGCGTTATTATACGAAGTTGACAAGTCGGTGTTAACGACTTTCGTAGTGGGGCTCCGCAACTCCGCTCTTAAAATTCATATGCTGAATAGCAAAACAGGAAATCTGGAGGAATTGGTAGAAGAAGCAATTCGAGCGCAAGTCCTTGTGGAACGGAGTACGGCCGGATTGGGGGAGATACATATGTTGGAAAATAGACAGGACAATTTAACTGCCGCTGTCATGGATAGAGAAGGAAATAATTTCGTCCCAAACGTATACAGAGGAGCGTATAATCCCGGTATCTCCGACAGCAGAGCCGCGTATCAGAGAAATCCGCACAGGGGGGTTGTACAGAAGGCTCCCACATGTTCGTTCTGCCATAGGCCAGGCCATACAAGAGATGAATGCATTACACGCAAGAATGCGCCCTATTGTATGGAGTGCCAAACATATGGTCATGAGGCAAGTAGACAGTGCCAATTAGACAATAAATGGGATCAAAGTAGAAGGCAGCCAGGTACGAGGCGCCCAGATCCACCCTTAAGGGACAGCAGGGGTAGTGGTCCTCGAGTCAACTCAACGGAAGGAAGAAATCCTTTCAACACGGGGAATGGTCAGCAGCGACCAAATTGGAATTTTAGAGGTGGACAAAGGTTAGGCAACACCCAACAGGGGTTGAAATGCTTCTCATGTGGACAGATGGGACATCGGGCAGCGGAATGCAGGGATAGAAAGTCCCAGCAAAGGAACCAGGGAAACTTCCAGCGGCCCAGTCGAAGCCAATAGACTGGAAAGCCAAAAGAAAGAGAGTAATAATTAGGCCGGAAGTAAGTGGGACTAGTAATGTAGGAACTACAGTCCAGGAGAAGGAGGAGCAAGAGGCTCTCCAATATCACGAAGGGTTAGGAAGTGGATACACGTCCATATTGGGAACAAAAGGAGGTTGCTTCGCTATTAGCAGAATAGGTGATGCCTTCATCGAGATACCCTGCGAGGAAGCAGCGAGTGGAAAGCTAGTGCTATTAGTAGATTCAGGAGCGGACACTAGCCTCGTAAAATCTAGTGTTTTACGGAAGGGGCTAGACATTAATCAAATGGACTTAAGAACGCTTAACGGAGCGTTTGGAGGGTGCATTAGGACATTGGGGTCGCTCAGAATAGGGCACAGTGGAGTAAAGGGTATGAGTTTTAGAATGCACGCAGTGGAAGTCGATAGGAAAGGTATCCCGGCTGATGGGATAATTGGCCGCGATAATCTTTGGGGACGCACCATACTGGATGCCCTCGACAAGCAGTTATCATTCTATGATAACAATAAGCATAGAATCCTTACTTTTCCATTAATGTCATGGCAGGAAGGAACCGTGAGTAAGGTTAAGAATTGTATGGAGGTAGTGAATGCAAGGTCAACCAGAGTAGTTACTATGCATGTAAATACGAAACTTAGGACTGTTGTTTTACACAAGCAGCAGCTAGCGGAGGGCGTATATATGGGGGAAACCATAACGCACGTTGACAAGGGAAAGGTGTACGCTTGCGTACTCAATGCATCGGAAAAGGACTACTTGATGGAGGAGGATTTTAGGCCTAAGTTCACTAGCTATGATAATTTTAAGGAACCGAATTATAGATCGGTGAATCAGATTAAACAAGTTGATATAAGAGAAAGAATGGAGCGAGTGCTAGAATCACTGAAGCTAGACCCAAGCGTGAATTCAGAAGAGAAGGCATCAATAGAAGCCATTTGTGCGTCATTCCATGACATATTTTTGCTGGAAGGAGACCAGTTAACATATACACCAGAGGTAGAGCATGAAATACCTACTAGAGTGGATCAAGCGCCAATTAACCAGAAGCAATACAGATTGCCGCAAGCTCACAAAGATGAGGTAAATAGACAAGTGGAAGGAATGTTAAAGGATAACATTATTTCACCGAGTATCTCGCCTTGGAACTCACCAATAATTTTGGTACCAAAGAAGGGAGGTGCGCAGGGTCAGAAGAAGTGGAGAATGGTCGTCGATTTTAGGAAATTGAACGACGCCACTATCAAGCAGGTGTTCCCGATACCAAGGATAGAAGAGATTCTGGATCAATTGGGACACAGTAGATATTTTTCTACACTTGATTTAGCGAGTGGCTACCACCAAGTTCTGGTGGATACCCAAGATAAGCAGAAAACCGCGTTCAGCACCGGTTTAGGCCATTATGAGTTCAATAGAATGCCGTTTGGATTAACAGGAGCACCGGCTACCTTCCAACGGCTAATGAACCATGTGCTAACAGGCTTACAAGGGTTAGATTGTTTTGTGTATCTCGATGATATTGTAATTTATGGGAAGAACTTGCAGCAGCATTCGCAACGCTTGCGCAAGGTGCTCCAGAAGTTGCGAGAACACAACTTGAAATTGAACACGGAGAAGTGTCAATTTCTACGAAGAGAGGTGGTTTATTTAGGCCATCGTTGCTCAGAAGCAGGAGCACTGCCTGACCCGCAGAAGGTGGAATGCGTTAGAAATTTAGCGGTTCCAAGAAACAGAAAAGAAGTGCAAGCATACCTAGGACTAGTGAACTATTATAGAAAGTTCGTGGAAGGACTAGCCGGAATTGCTTTGCCCATTAATAAGTTGCTACGAAAAGAAGCAAAGTTCGAATGGACAGAGAGATGTCAGCAAGCATTCGAGAGGCTAAAGGAGATAATTAGCTCGCCACCAATTTTGGCATACCCCAACTTTGAACAAACTTTTTTGTTGACCACTGATGCTAGCAATGAAGCGTTAGGGGCAGTATTATCACAGGGGGAAGTCGGGAATGACCGACCAATAGCATTCGCAAGCAGAGCGCTTAGCGACACGGAAAAGAGATACTCCACAATAGAAAAGGAGTTTCTAGCCATAGTATGGGCTACGAAGAATTTTAGAGCATATTTGTTAGGACGCCCATTCAAGATATACACTGATCACCAGCCGTTGAGAGGCATAGCCAATTTGAAAGACCAAACGTCTAGGCTAGCCAGGTTCAGACACAAATTGTCTGAGTATGATTTTGAAATCATATACAAACCTGGGAAAAAGAATTTGAATGCCGATGCACTCAGCAGAGTACCGCACGCACAGAAAGTATCAGTAGTGCAAACGAGGTCCAAAGCACGGTCAGATAAGGAGAAGGCCGAGAGAATGCAGAAGGATAAAGTTGATGCTACAAGAGATGTTAGCAATGCGGGTTTCGATGCCAATGAGCAAGCAGCCAGTAATGTAGAATGGCTGGAGGATATAAAGGATATCCAGGCTGTATTAAAGGGTTTCCATGATTCACCTCTGGGTGGCCACCAGGGATTCTGGAAAACCCATGACAGAATTAGGCGAGTATACGGATGGAAGGGTATGCTCAAGGACATTAAGAAATATATAAAGAGTTGTCCAAAATGTCAGGCCAACAAAAGTTCAAGGCTGACAAAGATGCCAATGGTGTTAACTGACACACCTAAACAGCCATTTGATAAAGTTCATATGGATATTGTAGGTATTTTACCTGAGACTGTTTCGGGGAATAAATATATTTTGACGTTCCAAGACGATTTCTCAAAGTATATGGCGTGCGTGGCTATACCCGATGCTGAAGCAAGCACGGTGGCCAAAGCATTCTTTGATGAAATAGTAGCACGATACAACATACCTAAGGTTTTGATAACCGACAATGGTTCAAATTTCGTATCGAAATTATTCTCAGAAACATGTAAAATGCTGGGAATTAAGAAGTTGCATATAACACCATATCATCCGCAGGCGAATGGCTCACTGGAACGTAGTCATCGACCTCTGGCCGAGTACTTGCGCAGTTTCGCCAAGGAAGACGGCTCGAATTGGGATCAATGGTTGACCACTGCAATGCACGTACACAACAATACTGTGCATGTATCAACGAAGCAAACTCCATTTAGAACACTCTACGGGTTTGATTTCAACATGCCAGCGAATTTGAAGCGCAAATGTGCGCCTGTATACAATGCTGATGACCCGAATAAAGTGCAAAAGTATCAGTTGCAGCGAGCGCACGAATTGGTTAGAGAAAACCAGGAATGTGCTAAACGAGTGGCCAGGGAAGCCTATAACAAGGTACTAAACCCAGTAGTTTTTCATGTGGGTGATCAAGTACTAATGAAGAATCAGGCTAGGAGAAACAAATTCTCACCTGTGTGGATAGGTCCGTATGTAGTAGCAGAGATCCGAAGCCCAGTTACAACAGTCGTAACGATTAAGGGAAAAAATAAAAAGCTACATAATAATTTATTGAAATTATTCCACTTTAGACCACACAAATAAAGACATGTGTTAGCAGTGTTTTACAAGTGTAAACACAAAAATAACAACGTAAACATGTACGTGTGTGTATCAAATAACACACACAGTTCCGATTCTCAAAGTCAACGCCAGTAGAAGTGTGCCACTTAAAATCGAGCGATTAAAGTTGACGTAATAAAAGTGCTTATTATGCACTGTGGCCGAGCGAAGCATAGTAGGGAAAAATATTTTTTTTTAAATAATGATAAATATTGCACGTAATTAAAAAATAAAATGAAATAATAAGACAGTCGTGGGTAAGTAATATAAAACAAAACTTCGAATATGTACATACATACATACGGCAGTGTATGCACTGAAATTCGATGCGTGGGCATTAACGCCAGGCAATGGAACTGCTGGTGAAGTAAGTATATATACGAGTATATATATATGTGTATAAGTTAAAGAATGAATGTACGAATGTATATTTAAAGAAGTAAGTATTCTAGTTAGGAGGAATGGGTATGTGCGTATGTATATATGTGCAGATACTGCAGCAGGCTATATGTAGATATACTCGTACATAGGTTTTAACTGTTTATTGTTTAGGAAATTAGCGGATGGAAATTCGAAAAAATGTATAGTTAATTGGGGAAAATAACGTTAGTAATTAATTCTAGGTAAATTAAAGCGCCTTGAATGTATGCATGTATTCATATACGAGCTAATTACAGGATGGAAAATAGAATCGATAATGGATATATACATATCAGGCTAGAAGTAAATTTAAATAAAACGTAATTGTATGCGATGAAAGGTATAGTCATGCAATGGACAAAGTTTTGACACAAACGGGATTATTTTATATAATCTGGTTTTTGTCGGAGGGCCAATGAATTGGTTTATAGTTGAAATGAGTGATAACTCACGTGTTGAAAAAGAGCACGAAAAATTAATCAGAGCAAAACTGATGCCCTATATGGCTATGAAAACACATAGTCCAGTCCTCTTTTCCTCCAGGATACGGTAGCGAATCCGATAATGTAAGGGGAGAAGACGAGTGGACGGCAAATTGAATGATATAGCATTCAATTATAAAAAAAGCATGTTGTAGAAATATTATTTTTTGTTTATATATTCAGGAATAGCGTATGTTTAAGAAAAGTTACAGATTCAAAAATTATAATCTGAGTAAAACTTCAGATTAAAATTAAAGGTAGTTTAGAAAAAATTAGAGTTAAAAATTAATTGTTTAAAATATAACTTTATAATGAAATAAGCGTTATAATAAAACAAAAAAAAAACAAAAATTATACTAATTTGGAAAATTATACCCAAGAGTATATATAGTACTTATAGTGTATTTATTTAAATATTATATAATTTTTAAATTCATTTATTAAGTTGACTTTGAAATGTTCGACAAAAATTAAACATAGAAGAAATATCAAACTAAAATGTATATTAGAAAATTAAGAAAATTATTATAGGTGTTCTCTAAATAGCTCTGATGATGTGAAGCGAAGCAGGAAGTTCCGGGAAGAGCGGATATTGGAATACGGTGCGGACTAAGGGACCAACATATTATCCGGAAAGATGTGTTTTTGAAAATCAGAGATTTTTGGCAGCTATTTGTTTGTGACCCCAAGGATGCCAGCATATTAGATTGGGGATGAATGGCGACGGATGTAATTTTAATTTTGCGAAACGGCATATGGCCGCAGCATTTGAACGCGTTGTGGATGAGTTATTGACAAGCAACGAAAAATAAAAAAGTTTCCTTGAGGAGTCATTTTTTGAATTGGACAATTTTATAGTACAATGTCCACCCAGTGTATCACGATCTCAACAGAATCGATTTTGAATAAGTTGAAGATGGGTAAAAGCTTAAGGAGCGTGACTGAAACCACCACCAAATATAATAAGCAGAAGAAATTTGGCTCACGGAAGTTAATTGCTTCATTGAAGTATATGATTTAATACAAGAGGACACAGAGACTGGTAACCGATCAGAGTACACAAATTACATCATTAAACGTGTATCTCAGAAAAATACCGATTGTCTCCGCATCAAAGCCAAACGATGTCAAATACCATTATGAGGAAGCTCAAGAGAAACATTTCCACCATAAAACGCATTGCTGCAAAGGAAGAAAGTGTATTGTAATCTCTCATGTATTCCAAATGTTTTTTACAAGTTGAATACTATAAGCAGAGGCAGTACCACCTACAGCCGTGGGGCACACTATATAAATGGAAAGAAGAAGGCCACTAAAAGCAAAGTTTTAATGGAAAACCAGATCGCCAACCTATAACATCTTTGTACGTACTGATCCAGAAAGAAGGGAGGGGTATGCAGAGTTCATCGAGGGACTTCACTCCGACAACGACGGTCGTCAAATGGACCAGCGGGTAGCAGAGAGCGCAGTATAATGTAAGGTTTTATGTATACAGTAGAATTGTGTTATTGTTTAGATGTTTGTATATACGCCAATGAGAAACGAGTCAATGAAAGACCAAATTATAAAAAGGGGATTATAAAAAAAAAAAAGAAAATAATGATGGATAAAAATAAGAAAAAAAAAACAAACAAACAAAAACAAAAACAAAGTAAAGAAAAAAATAAAAATAAAAGAAAGAAAACTACAAAAGAAAATAAAAGCTAGAGAAAAAAAAATATATATATATATGGAAAAGAAAAGAATAAAAAAGGAAGAAAAAAACCGTGATAGAACCCAAATAAGGCGATTTTAAAAAAAAAAAGATGTAAATAAAAACAAGTCATATGTATGTAATATAGAGTTCAATCGATGCACATAATTGTTTACAGTGCAAGAAAAATATTGTAAAGATTTTAGGGAAGTTAGTTGCACTAACTTCTTTTAGAAAGAGGGGAGGGATGTTGTGAGTTAGAATCAAGCTACTTACGCGTAGTTGACTCACAGCACCGGCTCCTATTAAATTCATTAAGAACGCACATATTTTTAGGGTGCAAATATTGTAAATGAACAGTATTTATTCATTAATTATGATGTAAACTTTTAGGGTGTCACAGTTCTGCAGTCAAGCTGACGAGGGGCATTTAGAATGCACCGACGACACTTTTACTTGCAGTAGGTCAGTGGGCTTGAGCCACTGACACCAAATAACAACTGCGTAACTGGAACACCAGAAAAGTGAAGACGTAGACTGTAATGTTTATTTGTAAATATTATATAAGAACTAGCATTTTAAGAATAAAGGTCTCTTGTTGTTTTAAACTTGAAATAGTGCAGTGCTCATTTAATAAGGTGGTGTAGGTTTTACAGGTTCCCGTGACAGGACATCCCAGAGGACGTCACTCGCTGACAAGCAGACACGAGGACCCCAACACCTCCCGTTACATCGTGGTCCTTTACAGCACCAGTTTGATAACTTCCTTCTGCAGAGAAACACAAGCACCCACTTAGCTTTACTATTGGAGCAATCGCAAATGAATTCTTCCTCCGTTGTAAAGTACCTGATAACATTTGAAGCAAATGTAGGAAAGTATTATTTCTGAAATCTAAAATTTCAAGAAAATTGTATATTGTTGCTAAAATTACCAAAATTAATTAACACTTAAAGTGATTCAGTTAACCCCAGAAGATTAGAACTATCCCTCAAATTCCTCCTTATAAATCTTACCACTGCATCTGCTTCCTCTGCAACCAATCTCAACGCAATGCTATGCATATTTAGAAATTAATAAATAATTGTTATCCACCAAAACACATTCAGATATTTTTAACCACATTCCCTAATATTTTTTTAAACTTTTTTTGGGCGTTAATTCTAAAACCAATTCACATAAGAAACTCAGCTGTTTGTAACATCGAAGTGTGGTTTGAAACTTCACTACGAAATACTAACCTGCATAAATTTAAAATAGGAGGAAAAAATACACGCGGAAAATAATTATTCATAATATCTGTAGGTTAAATATTAATTGAGAACGAACAAAAGTAAAAGGATAATTGGCTATGCCAGCTTCATCTTTGATAGCTTTCAACCTCATCATTAATGGAAAAACCCTCGTAAGTAAATATAAGAGCCGTATTGAGGGTCCTTTCTGTAGGGATCCTTGCATCGCTTGGCAGTGCGGCCTTTGCAGCTGGTAGTAGGCGCTGGAGTTAACGAACCACTTTTTGTAGTAGGAAGTGCTTGAAAAATAAATAAACGTTCGTTCTTGTTCGAAGACAAGCTAAATCACGTCCACGCACAATAGCTGTCAAAAACTGACTGAACATTCAAAATGGCTGAGATTGTCAACATAAGTGGGAGTCATGAGTACCAACATAATGCCACAAAAAGATCGAAAATCGAACAAATTTAACTAATTCTACGCTGTTGGCTCCTGCCTTATGGTGGTTGTTATGTACACCATAGCTGTGATGACTATTGCTAACTTTGCAATCGCGCCAATCCCTCCCCTTTCTAGCCAGACTTTTGTTCTCTCATAGGATGTTTTTAGGTGCATCACTGTCTTCTCATTTTCAACTTCCTTTACTAGTTTGTTGATCATTTTTTCATTCGAGGTAAGTATTTTTCTCAATACTTCCGGTGTTTTGTTGGTTTTGTTTGTTGTGCGTTAATTTTTAATGGTTTTTAACATCCTAGTTGCCATTTCTTTGGTACCCATAGATGCTAGAAATGTGTCGAAATTATGATTTCTTTGTGCTCTATGTAGGAGGATCAGTCCTTTGCCAATTGGTCGGCATCCTTCTCCGATGTGTAGGAAATCAGTACCGTGTTGCTTCACTCGCTTTGCGTTTCCCTTGCATACCGCTGATAGAGTTATTTGTTCATCGAAATAGTAAAGTTAGCGGTTCAATGGTTTGGTTGCTACTAATACTCCACCTAGGGCAGTGACCAATGTGTGTTCACATCTTTCCTGTTCCCTTTTTAGAACTTCTACTTCACAAGCGCTGTTTTCTCTTGTCAAGATTTTACCGGTATGTAAACACATACGTTGCGATATTCTCACTATTTTGCAATTCATCATATCTTCTTCCTTATACCTTATAGATAATGTAAACATCCGGAAGTGGTTTTGGGATTTTTATAACTACCAGGAAACTCGTCTCGGATGCTGCTGTACGCACCCTTGCTAACTGGTACAATTGTTCTGGATTTTTGTCATACCAATTTACTACACTAATTTTCCGTATAATTGGTCGTCAATTATCTTCATTTCTGTTTGTTGTCGCACTTGCAGATCAGCTTCCTCTTCTGTGATGAAGCTCTCTACACTAATGAGTTCTGATATATCGGTTCGAAACCCCATTTGTTGTTCGCTTATCATGTTCATTGCATGGTGAATTTGTTCGATGCCGGAAAGTGTCTCTTGTGTGCCTTTGTGAAGGCCTTTTTAACTGGCTCTCATGACAGTTATCTCTTTCCCTAGAATTGACATGGTGTTTTATGGTTGTAAATCCAACTCTCTTAAATGACTGTATATTGCGTAAAAATACAAATACTTCTCACTATGACTCATTTTTAAATGAATTATTAATTTTGTTCTGCAAAAAATATTCTGACAACTTGCAATCGTCAAAGTGAAGCGGCGGTGTTCAAACAACATTTTAGTATGAGCATGAGAGAGCGGACTTATGTCAACATGAGTCGGCTCTCTGAGTCTAATGCAAGGTGAATTTACTTACGTGGTGACTGCAAGAACAAATTTTTGAACCAATTTTCCCGGCGTAGCTGTCAAAATTTAATTTATAGAAAATGCGAATCAAGCATATATGCAAATAATTGCAAATAGAGTTTTGATTTGAGTGAATAAGAGTTTTTTAATTGTTATTTTTGTGAAGTTTGAACATTATGAAGAAATTATGAGCCTATTTAACTATCAACTTTATTTTATATAAATTGTGTACCACTTTAAGTAGCTCTTATGTATATCACTATTTCTCTCAATTTCGTTTATTTCAATCGCACACTGCTTATGTTTGAAAATTCCGGAGGTACGAAATTCATCTTGCGTTCAACATGTAATTAAATTATCCTTGGGCTAATGTGAACATGGTCTTTGGATCAATGCTTCCTGGTGAATTTTAAAAATTGCATACGTAGAAAAATGCAGTTAAACAAGTATCCAACAGTTTAAATTTGAGATTTATGCTTAATGAGGATATTTGTTTGTAATTTTTTGTATTATGAATTTCTTCATTCGTCTCAATTTTTTCATATTTTATTAGTTGCACTCAAGGTAAATTTACTTACATGGAGTCTGCAAGAAAAATTTTTTTTTGTATCATTTTTCTCTTGGTCGCTGTCAAAATTTTATGTTTAGAAAAATGCCACCAAAACAAATATGCAAACAATTGCAAACTATGTTTAGATTTTATTGAGATATAATTTTTTAATTGTTATTTTTGTAAAGCAAATATGGTATGTGTAGTAAATACTAAGGTAAAGGAAATGGATGTGTTGCCAAAAATAACTATTTCCGACAACAGTGGTTGGATATACATATGTGGTGTTAATTTAAAAACAACGCCAGTTATTTGTGAATGCCATTTTTGCCCAGTGATTCATTAATAATTGTGGAGACGTGTGTGCAATGAAACGGTTGCTGCCAAGTGATGTGCCTGCTTACTCCATTCCCAATGTGAATTTGCAGGATAGCTATATATATATGTATATTTTTTTTCATATATATGCATAATTTCTCACTCTCATACCAAAAATTAATAGAAAAAATTATGGGTCTTTTAAACTATTAGCAGCTCTTATTGATTTCTACATTCCTCTCAATTCCGTTTATTTTGAGCAATAGCTAATCGGATATTGTTTGTGTTTGACAATTCCGCAGGTACGAAATTCACCTTGCAGCCACCATGCAAGTAAATTCACCTTGGATACACTATCGTACTTCGTGTATATTTGAAATGTCAAATCCTTAGTACATTGCCTTTTGTTTTTACTTTCCGAACATTTCAATGGCGCAATAAACTGTATCTTCTTCAATAAACTGTGGTGTGCTAATTAGACGAGCCTAAAAACATTTGTTTTTTTAAATTAATTGTAAAGGTAATATTTTAAACATAAAACTAACAGTATTTGTGGAATTATTAATTATATAGGCAAACGTAATATAATGAATTGTTTGGTGTGCCGGCAAAGCTACAAGTATTCAATAACAAGTGGTGACTGTTTGGACGCCGCTTTAGACAGTATTAGGAGACACTATTTGTGTAAGTGCATTTAATAGATTCAACTATGTATATGGAAATTACATACACAAATATGTATATTTTTTGCACATAGATTTAAAAAAGACTATTAATGAGAAGGACAAAGAAGTTGAAGAACTACAAGAGCGGAATAATAAGCTTATGAATGCTGTGGAGTTGCTACAGCGAGAGAAGCAAGATACGGCGTCTGTTGAAGACACATTGAGAAAACGTAGGAAAAATAACTCTTTTAAAACAACACAAAAGTTGTTTAAAACTTGCGGCGCTTCATCTTCCGACGACATTAGTTTTAATGATGAAGTTGAACCGCAGTCTTCGAAACTGAATGTAGCTCTCAATAGTGAAGAATTATTCGATTGTTCTGATTCAAGTTTCACTGCAAACGGAAGAATAGCAGAGACTGAAACAATGATAAGCTCGCAAATTTTACGTGTAACAGATAATAGTGACTCATATTGCGATTACCAAAATTTTGAAAAAAATGAGAATATAAAACCTCTAACCAATAAAATGACAGATAGTGAAGGGTTTAAAAATACCGACTGGATGGCCAAACAACACGGAAATTCTGTTAAAACATGGGCTGGCAAAGGAACGAGATATTATCTCTCGTTGAATAAGAAAAAAACAAAATTCAAACAAACACGTCTCCAATTGGATATTAAGCGAGGGAAATGTGTGACGGAGGTAAGAACGACTTTTGAATACAATAAAATTGTTGTATACTAGTAAATTTAAGTAAATAAGCGCTCGAGCTTTCAACGCCTTTTTATCATAACTACCAATTTGTGGAGAGTTTTTATACTGCATACACAAATACATATACGTGTTTAATTAGATAAAATTAGATACTTTAATTTATATTTTATGTATACATTCCAAATTAATTTACAAACTCACAAGCACTACGCTGCCTGGACCGATAATATATCTATAAAATTAATTATATTCTATTTAGACAGACCCCACTTCTCGCGAGGGTGTCGTAAATGGCAGTCCCAAACCGCACAACAGTGTGAATCAATCAAATATATTGCGCTCTTGGATGCTTAGGTAAATTTGGATTTAACGTTTTTAATAAAAATATGAGAATAGTTTATTTGGAAATTGCTAATATTTCAGAACCGGCAGCGGCGAAACGCCCGTAAATCCTCCAAATACTAAACCAATTGCAACCGTTGACGATGAGTTTGTTTTCGACTACACGCCAACTCCAGTAGAATGCAATATTTCGCAAAAGGTTCCGAAAGACAGTGAGAAGAAAACAACAGACTCCTGTAGTATTTTACTGTTGACACCAGCTACACAGGATATTGTCTTTTTGGATGACACGTGCGAAGACACTCCTCACAAATTGATGGATTGGCAATTTGACAATACTGGTTCATGCAATATAAGCCAATGTGAAGGGTATATTTGCAATAATAATGACAATATTTGAATTTTTTTAAATTACATTATTTCAGACACAGGGCTCAAAAACCAGAAAAGCGATCAATTAAAAATGCAAGTAATATGGAAACAGCAAATGTACTTAAAAAATCTGCAGAAACAATATTATCCTCGAAGCAACCAAAAATATTGGAGCAAATTAAAAATATTGACAAGACCGCTTTGAAAATTAAGCAAGAAAAAATAATGCAAGTCCCAAACAAAGGAACAGCAAATGAATACGTGGAGGATATATTGGTTCGTCCCATTTTAATTAAAGAAGAGCCGCGTTCTGAAGATATGTCTGATCTCCCTAGAAAGATTCAAGAACGTTTCAATATAGACTGCGATGATTGTCAAAAGGTTTATTTTATGACTTGCAATATTTTGTGTTTTGGGGTATTTATATCTGAATTTTAGTGTAGTCATTCGTAGAATAATATTGTATGTGAAAATTCAATAATCAATCAATAATTACTAATTCAAATTTGATTATGAATGGGATGTCTTAATATTGTGTACGTTCATTGATAATGCAGTCTGAACCATTTTCTCTTTTCAGTACATTGATTTTATGGGCAGTTGCATGACTGCTAAGCAAATAGAAGATCATTTGGATAGTTGCAGTCGTCACAAGAAATGCAATGAGCGAATAAACTTGACACCAGATGACTTTTGGAATCCACTTATGGTGTCCTTTTCTGAAAGTGATCCGCGCAAAGAAGTGCTAATCGATAGACGCTTTGTGGGTAAAAAGTGAGGAGTGTAAGAATATATCTCACTAGTTTCTTATTGTCAGATCGCGTATCATTTATTATGTTAATTGTTTGAACCTGTTTATTAGCTAGACATTAACTACTTTTAAGTTCTATAACGCTTATAACGAAACCCCTAATGATTTGGAGCTGTATTTATAAACTACCACGTTAAGCCTGCTCCATTTCCATAGCGATGAACATCGATAAAAAATTGCTAGCACCAAAACCTTTTAAAAAGAATTTAATAAATATATCATTTGAATATTCACAATTTTGAAATTACATAATGGGTAGGAGGCTGAAACACCTCCAGATAGTGCTGGCCTATTCTGCATATTCTTAGTAAATATTCGATTCTCATTGAAAAAAATCAATCAAAATTTTTAATTCCTTTAGTATGTTCATATCCTCCTTAATTTTAGTGCGACTATGCTTTAGCTTCTCTGTCAAAATTTCGTAATATGAGCTCATAAGCATTTTGACTGTCTCTTCGTAGTAAGAAGATTAAACGCAATGTCGAGTACTCTGTAATCTTGTGAATCATCGATGGACGAAAATCGATATAATTACATTACACGTTCGCACCACTTGGCCATACTCTCCATTCATGCATCTTTATCCAGCGCATTTATTAGAGTTCTGCTAGCAGTGACTGAAGATCCCGAAAAGAAACTCCATGAATTGAAAGTACCAGCTGAAATTAGGGGCCCAGGAAAACTTGGTTCGGTGGGATATAACAAAGAATTTAAACATAGACAGATGTGGCGAGGGATGTTCAGGGAACGTAGGGGACCCTTTTCACTGCTCTCTCATGCCAACAATGCAGTAGCAAACACACTGGAGAATTCGAAATTTATGTATGTAAAGTGAGGTACGGAAAGAAATCAGATTATGGCATTGAATAATACGCCATATACTCCTCGAAATAAGAGTGGGAGGTTTTTATCTGTTTAATTTCGGTTACAGTTACGCGAGTAAAATCAAAAGTTTGAATTTGCGAAAGAGAGTATGTTATATCTTCACTTATATTCTGATTGAATCTTAACAAGAAAATTGATCATCGGAGCGACGGCCAATGGTTATACATATATGCATTGGGGACGAATACCAAATGAATGTATGTACATATATGGAAGAAATACGTAACTTAACCGTCAAAATATTAAAGATCTAAAGTAAAAACACATTGTACGTGAGTAACCGCAATTTGTTCGGTTATGTAGAAAGAGTTGCTTACTCTTTAAAATTGAAAGTCATAAAACGGGAGTAAGCAAGGCTAAAAAGGTGGTGGATTTTTGATAAAATACTTATTAATCGGGCTTATCTGGTGTTCCGCGTGAATGACATTTCGCCCGAAATATTTCTCTTTTTCACTTTTCCCCTTAACATGAGTTTCGCCTCTAAGATTTCGTAGGTTTGCACCGGCCAAAAGTGCTATGACACACAAAAGCCGTAGCGTTATACCAAAGAGTTCTTTGGTTATACCATGCATATTGTATATAAAAAATGTTTTAATACTTTTGCACTTTTATTCACAGTTGTCAAAAATTGAAATGGTTTTATTCGAATTGTTTGGCTGAATATTTAAATGGTATTTATATTTCGGGTGACAGTATATTCATATACGAACCAGACCCTACGGGTCCATTGCGATACCACCGCGTAATACTGCGCCTACTTTTAATCGTGAAACTATTTCGAAGCCCTAATAAAGCGGCGGATTTGTTTGACATTCGCGCCGGACACTTCCGTAAGCGAACTAAAAGCGTATTTGCCTACAGAGCCCGTTCTGCTTGATATTCCAACCTCACAGTTGCCCTTACACAGAGGAAGGTCGGTACCCCGTCTGGCTAGCTCATCACCCCTACAGTTCCCCTCAATATCCCTATGTCCCGGCACCCATATTAGGCGTACCCTGAAAATGGTACTGATATCATTTAGGGCTGCCCGGTAGTCCTGAGCAACCTTTGATTTCAGCGCCACCGATTTCATTGACATGATGGCCGCCTTGCTTTCCGAATAGATATTTATAATATTCTTTGTTACGGCATGTCTATTTAAGTAGACGGCTACCTCCTTAATGGCTAGGACCTCTGCTTGATAAACACTGCGGTAGTCGGGCAGACGGAAAGAAAGCTCCAGTCCCAGTTCTTTTGAGAAAACTCCAAAGCCAACTCTATCGTCAAGTTTGGATCCGTCAGTGTAGAAATTCAGTTCCCCCCTTCTCCATAGCATGCCTGTTTGCCGATCATGCCATAACGCCGCACATTTCAGCCTTAGTGCTGATGTGGCGGCCACTTGTTTCCCTACCAGCTCTAATGTAGGCAGGTTGAGTATTACTTCTAATGCTTTAGTTTGAGTGGTCCTTAAAGCACCAGATATGCACAGAAAAGCCGTTCTTTGGACCTTGCTGAGAAGCTTCAAATAGCTTTGTTTCTGAGTGGCTGGCCACCATACCAGTATTCCATATAGCAATATAAGTCTGACCACCGAAATGTACAGCAAGTGCATAATTCGTGGGGATAGCCCCCACCTGATTCCGACCGCTTTTTTACATGTGTACAAAGCAATATTGATCTTTCTAGCTCTTTCTTCAATATTGAGTTTCCAGGTGAGTTTCCTATCTAGTACTAGTCCCAAATATTTGACTGTCTCCTTCATCGGAATTTCCACACCTTTGTATGTTAGCGGGGAGACCTTGGGAGATCTATCTATTTTTCTTAGAAAAGAGGATTAATTCCATTTTATCGGGGTTTAAGCCTAATCCCTTTCTTCCCGTACAACCAGTAAGCGTGGCCATGCTAGAGCGCAAAATATCCATGAGAGTGTTTGGATATTTCCCTCTGATCACAATTCCCAAGTCGTTAGCATAGGCGACGACATGGCAACTTCCCCTCTCTAGGGCTAGCAGTAAGGAATTTACCGCCAAATTCCAGAGCAGGAGGGAGAGAACTCCCTGAGGAGTGCCTATGCAGACCTGTCTGCTTAAAGTGCAGGTACCTAAGCTGACAGTTACCTTCCTGCTGACGATTATAGTCTCTAGCAGCGCAATCACATGAGGATCAACGCCCAGAGCTTCTGACGCTCCCGTAATGGCGTTCGCAGTTGTGTTGTTAAAAGCGCCTTCTATGTCAATGAACGCCGCCAGTGCAAAATCCTTCTGCTGGATGGCTTTTTCCACTATACCAATAAGTACGTGTAACGCCGTCACTGTCGATTTGCCCTTCGTATATGCATGTTGTGCCGGGGAGATTCTACCATTTGGTATAACTTCCCGTAAGTGTGCATCCATCAATCTCTGCAATGTTTTTAGGAGGAAAGACGTGAGACCGATTGGTCTGAAGTCTTTAGGATTTACACATGCCCGCTTCTCGACTGTAACTATCGCATTTCCTATCTCAGACTGCCTGCCCCAAGATGTCGAGTTATTACACACCACCGTGCTACTGCCTGGAAAATGCGTATCTAAGAGAAGAGCCAAAGATTCCTCGCTTGATTCGCTCCACACATCACCCGAACGTTTTACGTAGCCCAGGTTGTGTGGTGTTATCGCTAGAATTATTTTTAATTTAGCTGCTTCCGATGTTTCTTCCACATCGCTACAAAAATTTTTCCAGGACTCTCGGTGCGCAGTTCTGGTTGCTTTCTTGTATATTTTTAGCTCAGCCTTGTAGGCTTCCCAGCCCGAGGGCAGACCCGAAGTTTTAGCCCTGTTGAATAACCGTCTATTCCACTTCCGGAGAAGGCCTAAGCCATTGACCACCAAAGTGGTTTGTTCTTGCCTCTCAGTTTTACAACCGGGCACCCGGCTGACAGTGAATTATTCAAGGCCCTGGTTACCTGATCAATCAGCCCGTCTAATTCCACAGGGTCTATGGGGTCCGACGGAGGATTCCTTGGCAGTGAGACCCTGAGAGTCTTCCTATACTTTCCCTAGTCCGTTCTCCGTATATTTCTAAACGTCTTAACTGGAGATACTGGGAAGTTCAATTCGTATTCTATATACCGATGGTCAGAGTCATCTTTTTACATTATTCGCGAAATTGTCGAAGGTCAGGGTAATATCTAACACTTCCTTTCTATTCTGTGTTGTAAAAGTCGGCTCTGAGCCTAAATTCAGGTCACTAAGCTTATTTTCTATAATAAAGTCTAAAAGTGACTCACCTCTTGGATTAGTGTCCGTGCTTCCCCACAATGTATTGTAAGCGTTTACATCGCTGGACACAACCAAGTTCCTGTTAGCTGCGGCTGCCTCCATAGCCATTGCACGAACCTCCTTCGGTGGGGCGTCCTTATCATGGGGCATATATGCAGTGGCTACCCAGAAACTGCTATTTTGCAACTCAATGCTTGCCACCACTGTATCGCCATTACTTAACTGTGGGAGCAAGAAGATGTTAATGTCCTTAATCCTTTTCTAATATACAAGCACGAGGGTTACCTGTGCTCTGAGCGGCTATCATCTTGAAACCTCTCTTCTTTAGACTCAGATTTTGTTGCCGCATATCCACGACTCTTGGATGAGGGCCTCGTCGAAACCACCGGAACCCAGGTGGACGATCAAATTCGCGGAGGCGAGCTTACAATGGTGGAGTTTGATTTGGATCGGCTTCATAGGAATCTGTCCTTCTTACCTCCACCATCGTCACATCCGCGTTCTCCTCTCCTTCGGTGTAGTCAAGGAGGTCGTCTTCCTCAAAGAATTGCCCGACCCCGGTCAGCTGCTCTAAGTCAGTCGACTTTTGGCTGCTGGAGAACCCTTCTTCACCACTGCAACACACGCTAGTTTTGTCACCTTATATGTCCTCCGGTTCCAAAGCTTGTTCGTCGCTGCGGCAGATCCGACCAGTTGCGTCAACGAACTACCTGACTTGACTACCCCTTTTCTCTCCGGCAGTGGGGCAAGTGACTAGGCTTTGAGTGTTAACAACACCTGTCTCCTACCTTCTACTAGCTCCTCAAGCTTCGCCACCCTCCAGTAATGATCTGTGTTTAGCTACAATGGAGAGATATTTGTTTGTAAATCAATTTTTTTATTTTTGCTTGGAGTATTCCGATATGACAAGTAGCATTTACAAAAATTTTGATGATCGGTAAATTCTGCTTGTATCATATTTATTACTCATATTGAAATATAATGATTAGATTATGGTTTTATTGAATGTTATTAGTATTATTATTAATAATGTTATAATTGAAGTGTCTCTATGGAATTATCATGGGAAGTTAAATAACTATTGGATGCTAAGGAAGTAGTTAGTAAGGAAATCCAGATGTTGATTGCTAATTTTGGAAGGACCGAAAACGGGCAGTAGAGGAAATATGGTTATAGAGGAGATTTCGAAAATGGCGGTCAGGCTAGTACCCGTGTTAATTGGTTCCGCGTCAGAAGACTTGCGTTCAGAGGTCAATAGATTCATCCAGGGTTGCGAAGTTCCGAGGAGCATTCAATCAGATGAGTTACAGGATTTCTTCGACTGTCTGAACCAAAGGTTAGTCGGAGATGCGTGTTGCCAAAGACGTCAAGTAGTGCGGATGAGCTCTACTATTTGCTTAAGAATACCTACTTGAAGGTGAGAACTCTTGAGAAAGTTACGTAGAAAATTAGGACAGGGCGACAACTAGCGGGTGAGGACAGATGGGTCTTTGCGAGACGTCTAGTATCATTGCAGGGGTTGGCCACTGGGATATTAAGAAGCAAGTATAGTGGGGTTGAAGATACGACGCTATTCTATGAGGTCGACAAGTCAGTGCTGACAACCTTTGTAGTGGGTGTCCGTGAACATGCTCGCAAGGTCCATATTCTGAAGAGCAAAACTGGAACTCTGGAGGAGTTAGCGGAAGATGCAATTAGAGTACATTTCCTGGTGGATCGAAGTCAGACTAGCAGGGTCCGGGGAATTGCCCTAGAAACAATTTTAGGGAAGGCAATGCCAGGTAGGGACTGAAGTGCTACCCATCCTGACGAGTGGGTCACCGCATGGTAATTGCAGAAATCGACTACCTCAGGAGGACCAGGGAAACTTCCAGCACAATTGCGGCCAGTAGACTGGAAAGGCGAGAAAAGAGAACGGAAAATTAGGTCAGAGGCAGCGAAAGGAAATTCTTGCCCAGTGTGTCCCAGGAGGGGGATGAGCACGAGAATTTTATATTGTTTTTAGTTTGGATGGTTCTAGTATTTAAGTAATGTTTGAATAAGGTTAAGGAGTCTGGTCTGGTGACTGCGAGCCAGGATTCAGGCAGTGGTCGGGGAGGCGGAATGATAGTTCCAGTCCCAGTTCTTTTGAGAAAACTCCACAGCTGACTATCGTCAAGCTTGGATCCGTCGGTGTGGGAATTCAGTTTCCTTCTCCATGGTATGACTGTTTGCCACTACCTTCTAGACGGAATATGTGTCTGGAAGTGCCTACCAAAGTTGAGATTATATATAGAGTGGTCAATCTGTTGGATACAACTACTCCAGGTATGCATGATAAGCGAGTGGCCAGTCTGCCGATCAATCCATAATGCCGCGCATTTCACTCTTAGTGCTGATGTGGTGGCCGCTTGTTTCCCTACCATATCTAGTGTAAGTAGGTTGAGTATCGCTTCTAATGCTGCAAGCATCAGAAAAGCTGTTCTTTCGACCTTGCTCAGAAGCTTCAAATAGCTTTGTTTCTGAGTGGCTAGCCACCATACTAGTATTCCGTATAACAATAAAATGTCTGACCACAGAGATGTACAGCCAGTGCATAATTCGCCGCGATAATCCCCACCTAATTTCGACCGCTTTTTTACAAGTGTACAAAGCAATATTGGCCTTCCTAACTCTTTCCTCAATATTAGGCTTCCAGGTAAGTTTCGTGCCTAATACTAGTCCCAGATATTTGATGGACTCCTTCATAGGAATTTCCACACCTTTGTATATTAGCGGGGACACCGTAGGAGGAATATTTTTCTTTGAGAAGAGAATTGATTCCATTTTATCGGGGTTTATTCCAAGTCCCCTTCTTTCCGTTCAACAAGTAAGCTTGGCCATGCAAAATATCCATTCGAGTGCTTGGATATTTCCTTCTAGTCACAATTGCCAAATCGTCAGCAGAAGCGATGACGTGGCAACCTCCCCTCTCTAGTAAGGGATTTACCGCCAAATTCCACAGCAGGGGCAGAGAACTCCACACTGAGGAATAACACTGTGCTTACAGTGCAGGTTTCTAAGCTGGCAGTTACCTTTCTTCTGACAAGTATAGTTTCAATCAGTGCAACCAACTTCTAACTATCTGCGATAGCATTCGCAGTATTATTATTAACTGCGCCTTCTATATCTATGAAGGCCGCCAGTGCAAAATCCTACTGTTTGGCTTTTTCCACAATACCAATGCGCAAGTGTAACGCCGCCTCTTTATGTTTGCCCTTCGTACATACCTGCTGTGCCGAGGAGATTCTACCCGTTGCTATAACTTCCCTTAAGTGTGCATCAGCCTTTCCATTGTTTTTAAGAGGAAAGACGTGAGACTGATAGGTCTGAAGTCTAGGATTTACATGTGAGGATCTGCCCGCTTTGGGTTTGTAGAAAACCTTCGTTTCTCTCCATCCTAGCAGAATATAGCCCAGGTTAAGACAACTAATTGCATCTACCACCCAGGGGGTACTTATGTCCCGTGATTGGTGTAATTCTGGGTAAATTCCATCCGGACCCGGTGATTTGTAAGGGCCAAAGCTGTTAATGTTCCACTCAACTTTCTCAGCTGTAACTATCTCATTTCCTATCTCAGACTGCCTGCCCATAGGTGCCGAGTTATAGCACTACACCATGCTACTGCCTAGAAAATGCTTATCTAAGAGAATACCCAAATATTCCTCGCTTAATTCGCTCCACACATCTCCTGGACCTTTTAGGTAGCCCAAGTTGTATGGCGTCATCGCTAGGATTGTCCTGATTCCGATGCTTCTTCCACATCCCTACAATAATTTGCCACAACTCTTGCTGCGTAGTTCTAAATGCTTTTTTATATGATTTTAGTTTAAGCCTTATAGGCTTCCCAGGCCGAGGACAGACCCGAGGTTTTAGTCCTGTTGAATAATCTCCTATTAGACTTCCGAAGAAGACCTAGATTCTAGACCGGCTGTCAGTGAAGTGTTCAATGCCCTGGTTACATGGTCTATCAGCCCGTCTGACTCCACAGGATCTGTGGTGTCAGACGGGGGATTCCTTGGCAGTGAGGCCCTGAGATTCTTCCTGTACTTTCCCCAGTCCGTCCTCCGTATATTTCTATACCTCTCAACTGGATATACTGGGAAGTTCAATTCGAATTCTATATATCGATGGTCAGAGTAGAAATTTTCGTTCGAAACTCTCCATCCTTTGACATTATTAGGGAACTAATCGAAGGTCAGGGTAATATCCAAAACTTCCTGTTCTTTGTAATGAATTTTGGCTCTGAGCCTAAATTCAGGACACTAAGCCTATTTTCTATAATAAAGTCTAAAATTGTCTCACCTCTTGCATTAGTGTCGGTGCTTCCCCACAATGTATTGTGGGCGGTTATATCGCTGGAGACAAACAAGTTCCTGTTGGCTGCAGCTGCCTCCGTTACCAATGCCCCAACCTCCTCCGGTGGGGCGTCCTTGTCATCGGCCATGTAGGTGGAGGCTACCCAGAAGTTGCTATATTGCAGCGCCACGCTTGCCGCCACCGTATCGCCATTGCTTAACTGAGGGAGCAATAAGATGTGAATAGTATCCCTGGCTAGTGTACAAGCACGAGGCTTACCTGTGCTCTGAGCGGCAACGAAACCTCTCATATTTAAACCGCAGATTATGTTGCTGCATCTGCTCTTGGATGAAGTCCACGTCAAATCCACCGGAACCCAAGCGGACTATCAAATTCGTGAAGGCGACTTTAGAATGATGGAAGTTTTTTTGGAATAGCTTCATAAGAATCTGTCCTTCTAACCTCCACCATCGTGATGTCAGCGTCCTCCTTTCCTTCGGTATAGTCGATTAGGTCGTCTTCCTCAAAGAGTTGGCCGACCCCGGTCCGTTGCTCTGTGTCGGGTGACCTTTGGCTGCTGGGCAACCCTTCTTCACTACCCCACACAGGCTAACTTGTTTACCCTCTATCTCCTCCAGTTCCAAAGCTTGTTCGTCGATCTTAATTGTTGCGTCAACGAACCCGAAATCGACATTCTTCCTCTCTGCCAGTGGCGCAAAGGATGCGGCATTGAGGATTATCAACACCAATCTCCTACCCTCAACTGGGTTCTCCAGTTTTCCCACCCTCCAGTTATGTGTTGGCAGGTCCCTATTACAAGATCTGAAGATCTCTATCTTTGCAGGTTCAGCTGGCTTATCCGGGATCTAGATCGGACCTCTGGGTCTGCTGGGAACGTCCTTCCTGCTGACGGCTACTATGCCTCCCTTCCAAATCTCGCAAACCTTGCGTACCGCAATCTTGTAGAGCCTGGCTGACCTGCCGTCATCGCAGTCGATAAGCTTGACCCTGCCCTGATACCAGCCAGCATCGTGACAGAAAGGAGACAGATTTCAGCAATTGCTTGACCCACCCACCTCCAGCAGTCAGCATTTGGGTCATATCCGCCTCCCCCTACAGCGCCAATCTTCCCATAGCGAGAGACCAACTTTCCCAAACCCTTCCCGAACCACTACTCGTGCTGGAACCGGCCCTAACGCATAGGCCCCCACTGCCTCCTGCTGTTGTCGATCTCTCTACTCCCCGTGAGTTAGCGGTAGCCAGGATCGCCTCTGTCGGTTTTTTGGGAGGACCGCCCTCCTTTGGTTTTAAGGTAAAAGTTTTTTTTTGGTTCATAAATGGTCCCAAGAGTATCGGACAAGAGAGGTCTGCTAGCGCAGACTTCCATGTGCGCGGGGAAGGCTAGATAGAACCGGAGGTCGCCAAGTATCCAGAGCACTCCGTTCGAGACTGGGCTAGTTTTTTATCTGGGTTCCCAGCCAGGTTGAGCATCGACGGGTCGTATGCCATCTTGCTCCAACCCAAAGGTGTTTTAAAGAAGCTAGCTCCTTAGCACCCTGTATCCGGGGAGATGTTTATTGTGTCCTCAGTCTAGACCCACAGGGTTCTGTTCTGAATAGCATGGTTACCTCTGGCAGGGTGTGACACTTTGCTACGCACTAGCGGAATGGGGCTAATATTCCTAGAACTATAATCGCATATTGCCATCCTGCGAAACAAACGCTTCAACCTCCTGAGCTTATAAAATACTATACAACTTGCAGCCTGGCGTTGCGCACTAGTCAAAAGAAAGTCACAGCAGGAAGGAAACAAGTATACAAAAGAAATGATTAAGAAAAACAATACGCCGACGCTGGCAACAAACGAGGTCTGCATCTAACAAAAGCTTCCTTAATGACATATCAAAAGACCTTACCCGTAAAATAAAGACATTCGAAAATAATTCTCTTAGCAAATATGAAATTACTGCAACACTGACTACGCCCTTTGGAGGTGCACAGCAAATGTTTCACAAAACGCCAAAAATATTTGAGCCAAAAGTTACAGAGCAAAAGCTGGAGCTTTCTCGGAGTAGTTTGAAAGTATCTTTAAGCAACATGACTGACACATTGAGTGCAGCCAAAATGGAATCTCCCCATCATGTTAAAGACGTCGAACTCTCTCCAGTTACAGACGTTGAGCGAAGAAAAGAAATTAGAAATTTAAAATCTAAAAAGTCACTAGTGAAATATTGAAACCCTCAAAATGTAATATCTAAAATAACAGAAATTGGAATACGTTTCTATCTACTGCAAAAATGCCGAGACTGCACATAATTTCAAAACTTATGGAAAAGCTTCTTGCTAAAAGTCTCACCCATATAATTGAGCAGAGAAAACTAATACCTGCACACCAATTTGATTTTCGTACGAAACACTTAACCATTGATCAAGTCCACAGAATAACTCAAGTTATTGAAAACGCCTTCGAAGAAAAAAGGCGTGTCCGCTGTTTTTCTTGATGTGTCAAAATCTTTCGACAAAGTATGCCATGACGGGCAAAATGAATTATCAATTACAAACACAATATAACACACCAAAATCATACCTATCATATCGCTTTTTAATCTTCGCCTGGCCAGAGCTGGGCACTGACACATGAGATGAAGTACTGTCTCTTCCTCCTCCTCAGAGCCGCAGCTGCGACAGAAGTCGTTATGGGGCAGTGCCAGTCTTTCAGCATGCTTACCAATCAGGCAGTGTCCCGTGAGCACATTTATTGTAGTGCCGATGGAGTTCCTGCTAAAATTAAGCAGCTGACTAGTACGCCTTGTATCAATAGTGCTCCAGGTTTGTCTGGCAACACTACAAGTATGTTCATTTACCCAGGCTCTTTTGGCTGCCTCAAGGTAGTCATGCTTTATGGCCCATTTGACCGTGGCTAGTGGGACACCTACAATGAAAGAGGGACAGATGTCAGGGAGCATCGTACCTATTTTGGCCCATTCATATGTCTCGCATATATGAACCAAGCATATATGAACTTGTGAGTTATCCGAGACGATGTTTAGGGAGGAGTGGCAGTCAAGTACAAGCTTAGATGTAGTGAATACACAATCTAGGGACTTGATTGCCGCCTGACTGTCCGTGAATATACGAATGTTCACATCGAATACTTCGTTATGAAGAAGCCACTTGGACGCTTGAAATATAGCCATTACTTCCGCCTGAAATACGCTGCAATGGTCAGGGAGACGATAGGAGAGCTTGATGCCAAGTTTTCTGGAGAAGATGCCGCAACCGACCTTTTTCTCCAGTTTGGAGCCATCCGTATATATGTCAATGGAACTACCAGTGACCACTAATTTGTTAGACCAATCCTCTCTGCTAGGAATGTAAGTGTCGAACCCGTGGTTTAGATTAGGTGTAGAGCACGTATAGTCAACGTCCGTCTGTATGGGCGTATCCTGCATTAGAATATTGGCATGGCCCAGGTTCAGCCTAGTCCAGCGAGATATAGCATTGAGTCTGGTTTGTTAGATTATTATAATTTACAATTGCTCATCTTTATTGATATCGATAATTGTTTTTTGTTTCTTTTGTTACATATGCAATATGTCACTTATGTCAACTTGATTTATCTCTTCCTTTTGTAACTTCCGTTTTTACCTTCTTCTTTTTGTTTGCCTTAAGCACTATACATCGTAAAACTTATCTCTGTATTAATAAAATAATATTTTATAATAAAGTAATTTATCTTAAGGAAATAACTCTGGTTTTTATTTCTAAATAGCTTACGCTTAAATCCTCAAGCCTTTCAATGGTTGTGGGCCCAGGGATTGCTGAGATAAATTCACTTTAAATAAAATATTTGTATAATTTTTTTTTTTGTAATTTTTTCATAATAAAAAAATTAATATGGCTGATTTTCATCATCAAATGCCGAAATTGACAACCACAAATTATTTTAACTGGCGCTTCAAATTGGAAATGCTTTTAAAGCGCGAGGGTTTGTGGTCGGCAATTACAGAAGCTAGACCAGCAGAAAATTTTGTTCAATGGAAAAAAACCAATCAAAAAGCTCACGCTACTATAGCCCTGTGTATTGGACGTAACAAATTGACTGCAAAAAAGGCATGGGATGCCCTTAAGGAATTTTATGAACGTGATGCTCCAGGTGTAAAAGTAAGGTTGCTACGCGAAGTGATGGCGAAGAGAGCCAGTGATGACACTGAGATGGAGGCGCAAGTAGGTCAGATGAATGAACTATTTCAAAAGCTTATTGCGTTAGGTAGCAATATAACATGGGAATTTTTAGCGACGGCTACAATTTTGGGTTCTCTTCCAAGTAGTTATGATGGACTAATAACAGCAATGGAGGCGCACGATCAAAAAGATTTGACACCATCTCTTGTTTGTGCAAAAATCATTGAAGAGTATCGCCGGAGGCAAGATCGAGATAAGACAGTGGTTACGTCTGAAGGTGCAGATGCCATACGGGTCATGAATTTTAAACGTAAGAGTGGGAGTAGCATTACTTGTTTTTTTTTGCTAGAGAAAAGGTCACGTCCGAAGTAAATGCACAGAGTACTCTGCGTGGAAGGCTAACAAAGAAAGCAAAGAACGTAAATCAAAAGCAAATATTATAGAGCAAAATGATTCTGCTGAACATTTATTTTTTGTTTGCACAAAGAACTGTGACGAATTTATTGTGGACTCTGGAGCCACATGTCATATTTCTAGTAATCGTGCAATGTTTGATGTTTTTGATGGGTCACATACTGAAAATGTTTCAGTGGCAAATGGTCCATTGGTTGCTGCATCTGTGGACTCGAAAAGAAGTATTTACGGTCTTAAACAGTCAGCCCGTATCTGGAATCAAACGCTGCATACTCTGCTTGCTGAATAAGCAAACTTAAAACAAAGTAAAGCTGACCACTGTTTGTATACATATGAAAAGTCTTTGTTTGTATTAATATATGTCGACGACATACTGGTGATTTCAAGTGACAAAAATCAGGTAAATCGTATTGAAAATGTTTTACGTAAAAATTTCAGTATTGATAATTTAGGCCTGATATCTAATTACTTGGGTATTAGAGTCACAAAAGAAAATAATAATTATTTAATCGACCAAACGAAATATATTTTAGAAGTCGTTAAGAAATTTGATTTACAAAATTCGAAAGATTCTAATATACCTTTAAGCCCTGCATATCACAAACAACCAGAAGGTGACAAATTGCCAACTAATGAGAAATATCGAGCTGCAATTGGGTGTTTATTGTATATTTCAACAAACACACGACCTGATATTTCTGCTGCCGTTAGCATACTTTCACAAAAGGAGGAAAATCCTAATCAGTATGATTGGAATGAAGTAAAGAAACTTATAAGATACCTAAAAGGAACATCATCTATGCAATTGAAAGTTGGAGGAAAATCATCAGACTGTGAACTCATCGGTTACGCCGACGCCAATTGGGCTGAAGACCGCCAAACTCGTAAGTCTAATTCTGGGTACGTGTTTCTATTAAATGGTGTTGTAAGTTGGTCCTGTAAGCGTCAGGATTGTGTTGCTCTCTCGTCTACTGAGGCAGAGTTTATTGCTTTGTCCGAAGCATGTAAGGAAGCTGTATGGATACAACGAATCCTAAATGACCTAGCCTACAACAATATACGAGGACAACCAGAGTGCTATAAAAATGATAGCTGATGAAAAGCTGAGCAATCGCTCAAAACACATCGATACCAAAACGTTCTTCGTGAAAGACTACGTCGCAAAGAAACTAGTCCAAGTGGAGTTCTGTCCAACTGAAAAAATGTTAGCTGACTTATTCACCAAAGGCTACCAAAAGAAAAATTTGTTATGTTTAGAAATGTATTAAATTTAAAGTAAATTTTAATATTGTAAATTAAGGAGGAGTTTGTTAGATTATTATAATTTACAATTGCTCATCTTTATTGATATCGATAATTGTTTTTTATTTCTTTTGTTACATATGCAATATGTCACTTATGTCAACTTGATTTGTCTCTTTCTTTTGTAACTTCCGTTTTTACCTTCTTCTTTTTGTTTGCCTTAAGCACTATACATCGTAAAACTTATCTCTGTATTAATTAAATAATATTTTATAATAAAGTAATTTATCTTAAGGAAATAACTCTGGTTTTTATTTCTAAATAGCTTACGCTTAAATCCTCAAGCCTTTCAATGGTTGTGGGCCCAGGGATTGCTGAGATAAATTCACTTTAAATAAAATATTTGTATAATTTTTTTTTTGTAATTTTTTCATAATAAAAAAATTAATATGGCTGATTTTCATCATCAAATGCCGAAATTGACAACCACAAATTATTTTAACTGGCGCTTCAAATTGGAAATGCTTTTAAAGCGCGAGGGTTTGTGGTCGGCAATTACAGAAGCTAGACCAGCAGAAAATTTTGTTCAATGGAAAAAAACCAATCAAAAAGCTCACGCTACTATAGCCCTGTGTATTGGACGTAACAAATTGACTGCAAAAGAGGCATGGGATGCCCTTAAGGAATTTTATGAACGTGATGCTCCAGGTGTAAAAGTAAGGTTGCTACGCGAAGTGATGGCGAAGAGAGCCAGTGATGACACTGAGATGGAGGCGCAAGTAGGTCAGATGAATGAACTATTTCAAAAGCTTATTGCGTTAGGTAGCAATATAACATGGGAATTTTTAGCGACGGCTACAATTTTGGGTTCTCTTCCAAGTAGTTATGATGGACTAATAACAGCAATGGAGGATTTGACACCATCTCTTGTTTGTGCAAAAATCATTGAAGAGTATCGCCGGAGGCAAGATCGAGATAAGACAGTGGTTACGTCTGAAGGTGCAGATGCCATACGGGTCATGAATTTTAAACGTAAGAGTGGGAGTAGCATTACTTGTTTTTTTTTGCAAGAGAAAAGGTCACGTCCGAAGTAAATGCACAGAGTACTTTGCGTGGAAGGCTAACAAAGAAAGCAAAGAACGTAAATCAAAAGCAAATATTATAGAGCAAAATGATTCTGCTGAACATTTATTTTTTGTTTGCACAAAGAACTGTGACGAATTTATTGTGGACTCTGGAGCCACATGTCATATTTCTAGTAATCGTGCAATGTTTGATGTTTTTGATGGGTCACATAATGAAAATGTTTCAGTGGCAAATGGTCCATTGGTTGCTGCATCTGTGGACTCGAAAAGAAGTATTTACGGTCTTAAACAGTCAGCCCGTATCTGGAATCAAACGCTGCATACTCTGCTTGCTGAATAAGCAAACTTAAAACAAAGTAAAGCTGACCACTGTTTGTATACATATGAAAAGTCTTTGTTTGTATTAATATATGTCGACGACATACTGGTGATTTCGAGTGACAAAAATCAGGTAAATCGTATTGAAAATGTTTTACGTAAAAATTTCAGTATTGTTAATTTAGGCCTGATATCTAATTACTTGGGTATTAGAGTCACAAAAGAAAATAATAATTATTTAATCGACCAAACGAAATATATTTTAGAAGTCGTTAAGAAATTTGATTTACAAAATTCGAAAGATTCTAATATACCTTTAAGCCCTGCATATCACAAACAACCAGAAGGTGACAAATTGCCAACTAATGAGAAATATCGAGCTGCAATTGGGTGTTTATTGTATATTTCAACAAACACACGACCTGATATTTCTGCTGCCGTTAGCATACTTTCACAAAAGGAGGAAAATCCTAATCAGTATGATTGGAATGAAGTAAAGAAACTTATAAGATACCTAAAAGGAACATCATCTATGCAATTGAAAGTTGGAGGAAAATCATCAGACTGTGAACTCATCGGTTACGCCGACGCCAATTGGGCTGAAGACCGCCAAACTCGTAAGTCTAATTCTGGGTACGTGTTTCTATTAAATGGTGTTGTAAGTTGGTCCTGTAAGCGTCAGGATTGTGTTGCTCTCTCGTCTACTGAGGCAGAGTTTATTGCTTTGTCCGAAGCATGTAAGGAAGCTGTATGGATACAACGAATCCTAAATGACCTAGTTTATGGTTGCAATCAGCCTACAACAATATACGAGGACAACCAGAGTGCTATAAAAATGATAGCTGATGAAAAGCTGAGCAATCGCTCAAAACACATCGATACCAAAACGTTCTTCGTGAAAGACTACGTCGCAAAGAAACTAGTCCAAGTGGAGTTCTGTCCAACTGAAAAAATGTTAGCTGACTTATTCACCAAAGGCTACCAAAAGAAAAATTTGTTATGTTTAGAAATGTATTAAATTTAAAGTAAATTTTAATATTGTAAATTAAGGAGGAGTTTGTTAGATTATTATAATTTACAATTGCTCATCTTTATTGATATCGATAATTGTTTTTTGTTTCTTTTGTTACATATGCAATATGTCACTTATGTCAACTTGATTTGTCTCTTTCTTTTGTAACTTCCGTTTTTACCTTCTTCTTTTTGTTTGCCTTAAGCACTATACATCGTAAAACTTATCTCTGTATTAATTAAATAATATTTTATAATAAAGTAATTTATCTTAAGGAAATAACTCTGGTTTTTATTTCTAAATAGCTTACGCTTAAATCCTCAAGCCTTTCAATGGTTGTGGGCCCAGGGATTGCTGAGATAAATTCACTTTAAATAAAATATTTGTATAATTTTTTTTTTGTAATTTTTTCATAATAAAAAAATTAATATGGCTGATTTTCATCATCAAATGCCGAAATTGACAACCACAAATTATTTTAACTGGCGCTTCAAATTGGAAATGCTTTTAAAGCGCGAGGGTTTGTGGTCGGCAATTACAGAAGCTAGACCAGCAGAAAATTTTGTTCAATGGAAAAAAACCAATCAAAAAGCTCACGCTACTATAGCCCTGTGTATTGGACGTAACAAATTGACTGCAAAAGAGGCATGGGATGCCCTTAAGGAATTTTATGAACGTGATGCTCCAGGTGTAAAAGTAAGGTTGCTACGCGAAGTGATGGCGAAGAGAGCCAGTGATGACACTGAGATGGAGGCGCAAGTAGGTCAGATGAATGAACTATTTCAAAAGCTTATTGCGTTAGGTAGCAATATAACATGGGAATTTTTAGCGACGGCTACAATTTTGGGTTCTCTTCCAAGTAGTTATGATGGACTAATAACAGCAATGGAGGATTTGACACCATCTCTTGTTTGTGCAAAAATCATTGAAGAGTATCGCCGGAGGCAAGATCGAGATAAGACAGTGGTTACGTCTGAAGGTGCAGATGCCATACGGGTCATGAATTTTAAACGTAAGAGTGGGAGTAGCATTACTTGTTTTTTTTTGCAAGAGAAAAGGTCACGTCCGAAGTAAATGCACAGAGTACTTTGCGTGGAAGGCTAACAAAGAAAGCAAAGAACGTAAATCAAAAGCAAATATTATAGAGCAAAATGATTCTGCTGAACATTTATTTTTTGTTTGCACAAAGAACTGTGACGAATTTATTGTGGACTCTGGAGCCACATGTCATATTTCTAGTAATCGTGCAATATTTGATGTTTTTGATGGGTCACATACTGAAAATGTTTCAGTGGCAAATGGTCCATTGGTTGCTGCATCTGTGGACTCGAAAAGAAGTATTTACGGTCTTAAACAGTCAGCCCGTATCTGGAATCAAACGCTGCATACTCTGCTTGCTGAATAAGCAAACTTAAAACAAAGTAAAGCTGACCACTGTTTGTATACATATGAAAAGTCTTTGTTTGTATTAATATATGTCGACGACATACTGGTGATTTCGAGTGACAAAAATCAGGTAAATCGTATTGAAAATGTTTTACGTAAAAATTTCAGTATTGTTAATTTAGGCCTGATATCTAATTACTTGGGTATTAGAGTCACAAAAGAAAATAATAATTATTTAATCGACCAAACGAAATATATTTTAGAAGTCGTTAAGAAATTTGATTTACAAAATTCGAAAGATTCTAATATACCTTTAAGCCCTGCATATCACAAACAACCAGAAGGTGACAAATTGCCAACTAATGAGAAATATCGAGCTGCAATTGGGTGTTTATTGTATATTTCAACAAACACACGACCTGATATTTCTGCTGCCGTTAGCATACTTTCACAAAAGGAGGAAAATCCTAATCAGTATGATTGGAATGAAGTAAAGAAACTTATAAGATACCTAAAAGGAACATCATCTATGCAATTGAAAGTTGGAGGAAAATCATCAGACTGTGAACTCATCGGTTACGCCGACGCCAATTGGGCTGAAGACCGCCAAACTCGTAAGTCTAATTCTGGGTACGTGTTTCTATTAAATGGTGTTGTAAGTTGGTCCTGTAAGCGTCAGGATTGTGTTGCTCTCTCGTCTACTGAGGCAGAGTTTATTGCTTTGTCCGAAGCATGTAAGGAAGCTGTATGGATACAACGAATCCTAAATGACCTAGCCTACAACAATATACGAGGACAACCAGAGTGCTATAAAAATGATAGCTGATGAAAAGCTGAGCAATCGCTCAAAACACATCGATACCAAAACGTTCTTCGTGAAAGACTACGTCGCAAAGAAACTAGTCCAAGTGGAGTTCTGTCCAACTGAAAAAATGTTAGCTGACTTATTCACCAAAGGCTACCAAAAGAAAAATTTGTTATGTTTAGAAATGTATTAAATTTAAAGTAAATTTTAATATTGTAAATTAAGGAGGAGTTTGTTAGATTATTATAATTTACAATTGCTCATCTTTATTGATATCGATAATTGTTTTTTGTTTCTTTTGTTACATATGCAATATGTCACTTATGTCAACTTGATTTGTCTCTTTCTTTTGTAACTTCCGTTTTTACCTTCTTCTTTTTGTTTGCCTTAAGCACTATACATCGTAAAACTTATCTCTGTATTAATTAAATAATATTTTATAATAAAGTAATTTATCTTAAGGAAATAACTCTGGTTTTTATTTCTAAATAGCTTACGCTTAAATCCTCAAGCCTTTCAATGGTTGTGGGCCCAGGGATTGCTGAGATAAATTCACTTTAAATAAAATATTTGTATAATTTTTTTTTTGTAATTTTTTCATAATAAAAAAATTAATATGGCTGATTTTCATCATCAAATGCCGAAATTGACAACCACAAATTATTTTAACTGGCGCTTCAAATTGGAAATGCTTTTAAAGCGCGAGGGTTTGTGGTCGGCAATTACAGAAGCTAGACCAGCAGAAAATTTTGTTCAATGGAAAAAAACCAATCAAAAAGCTCACGCTACTATAGCCCTGTGTATTGGACGTAACAAATTGACTGCAAAAGAGGCATGGGATGCCCTTAAGGAATTTTATGAACGTGATGCTCCAGGTGTAAAAGTAAGGTTGCTACGCGAAGTGATGGCGAAGAGAGCCAGTGATGACACTGAGATGGAGGCGCAAGTAGGTCAGATGAATGAACTATTTCAAAAGCTTATTGCGTTAGGTAGCAATATAACATGGGCATTTTTAGCGACGGCTACAATTTTGGGTTCTCTTCCAAGTAGTTATGATGGACTAATAACAGCAATGGAGGATTTGACACCATCTCTTGTTTGTGCAAAAATCATTGAAGAGTATCGCCGGAGGCAAGATCGAGATAAGACAGTGGTTACGTCTGAAGGTGCAGATGCCATACGGGTCATGAATTTTAAACGTAAGAGTGGGAGTAGCATTACTTGTTTTTTTTTGCAAGAGAAAAGGTCACGTCCGAAGTAAATGCACAGAGTACTTTGCGTGGAAGGCTAACAAAGAAAGCAAAGAACGTAAATCAAAAGCAAATATTATAGAGCAAAATGATTCTGCTGAACATTTATTTTTTGTTTGCACAAAGAACTGTGACGAATTTATTGTGGACTCTGGAGCCACATGTCATATTTCTAGTAATCGTGCAATGTTTGATGTTTTTGATGGGTCACATAATGAAAATGTTTCAGTGGCAAATGGTCCATTGGTTGCTGCATCTGTGGACTCGAAAAGAAGTATTTACGGTCTTAAACAGTCAGCCCGTATCTGGAATCAAACGCTGCATACTCTGCTTGCTGAATAAGCAAACTTAAAACAAAGTAAAGCTGACCACTGTTTGTATACATATGAAAAGTCTTTGTTTGTATTAATATATGTCGACGACATACTGGTGATTTCGAGTGACAAAAATCAGGTAAATCGTATTGAAAATGTTTTACGTAAAAATTTCAGTATTGTTAATTTAGGCCTGATATCTAATTACTTGGGTATTAGAGTCACAAAAGAAAATAATAATTATTTAATCGACCAAACGAAATATATTTTAGAAGTCGTTAAGAAATTTGATTTACAAAATTCGAAAGATTCTAATATACCTTTAAGCCCTGCATATCACAAACAACCAGAAGGTGACAAATTGCCAACTAATGAGAAATATCGAGCTGCAATTGGGTGTTTATTGTATATTTCAACAAACACACGACCTGATATTTCTGCTGCCGTTAGCATACTTTCACAAAAGGAGGAAAATCCTAATCAGTATGATTGGAATGAAGTAAAGAAACTTATAAGATACCTAAAAGGAACATCATCTATGCAATTGAAAGTTGGAGGAAAATCATCAGACTGTGAACTCATCGGTTACGCCGACGCCAATTGGGCTGAAGACCGCCAAACTCGTAAGTCTAATTCTGGGTACGTGTTTCTATTAAATGGTGTTGTAAGTTGGTCCTGTAAGCGTCAGGATTGTGTTGCTCTCTCGTCTACTGAGGCAGAGTTTATTGCTTTGTCCGAAGCATGTAAGGAAGCTGTATGGATACAACGAATCCTAAATGACCTAGTTTATGGTTGCAATCAGCCTACAACAATATACGAGGACAACCAGAGTGCTATAAAAATGATAGCTGATGAAAAGCTGAGCAATCGCTCAAAACACATCGATACCAAAACGTTCTTCGTGAAAGACTACGTCGCAAAGAAACTAGTCCAAGTGGAGTTCTGTCCAACTGAAAAAATGTTAGCTGACTTATTCACCAAAGGCTACCAAAAGAAAAATTTGTTATGTTTAGAAATGTATTAAATTTAAAGTAAATTTTAATATTGTAAATTAAGGAGGAGTTTGTTAGATTATTATAATTTACAATTGCTCATCTTTATTGATATCGATAATTGTTTTTTGTTTCTTTTGTTACATATGCAATATGTCACTTATGTCAACTTGATTTGTCTCTTTCTTTTGTAACTTCCGTTTTTACCTTCTTCTTTTTGTTTGCCTTAAGCACTATACATCGTAAAACTTATCTCTGTATTAATTAAATAATATTTTATAATAAAGTAATTTATCTTAAGGAAATAACTCTGGTTTTTATTTCTAAATAGCTTACGCTTAAATCCTCAAGCCTTTCAATGGTTGTGGGCCCAGGGATTGCTGAGATAAATTCACTTTAAATAAAATATTTGTATAATTTTTTTTTTGTAATTTTTTCATAATAAAAAAATTAATATGGCTGATTTTCATCATCAAATGCCGAAATTGACAACCACAAATTATTTTAACTGGCGCTTCAAATTGGAAATGCTTTTAAAGCGCGAGGGTTTGTGGTCGGCAATTACAGAAGCTAGACCAGCAGAAAATTTTGTTCAATGGAAAAAAACCAATCAAAAAGCTCACGCTACTATAGCCCTGTGTATTGGACGTAACAAATTGACTGCAAAAGAGGCATGGGATGCCCTTAAGGAATTTTATGAACGTGATGCTCCAGGTGTAAAAGTAAGGTTGCTACGCGAAGTGATGGCGAAGAGAGCCAGTGATGACACTGAGATGGAGGCGCCAGTAGGTCAGATGAATGAACTATTTCAAAAGCTTATTGCGTTAGGTAGCAATATAACATGGGCATTTTTAGCGACGGCTACAATTTTGGGTTCTCTTCCAAGAAGTTTTGATGGACTAATAACAGCAATGGAGGATTTGACACCATCTCTTGTTTGTGCAAAAATCATTGAAGAGTATCGCCGGAGGCAAGATCGAGATAAGACAGTGGTTACGTCTGAAGGTGCAGATGCCATACGGGTCATGAATTTTAAACGTAAGAGTGGGAGTAGCATTACTTGTTTTTTTTTGCAAGAGAAAAGGTCACGTCCGAAGTAAATGCACAGAGTACTCTGCGTGGAAGGCTAACAAAGAAAGCAAAGAACGTAAATCAAAAGCAAATATTATAGAGCAAAATGATTCTGCTGAACATTTATTTTTTGTTTGCACAAAGAACTGTGACGAATTTATTGTGGACTCTGGAGCCACATGTCATATTTCTAGTAATCGTGCAATGTTTGATGTTTTTGATGGGTCACATACTGAAAATATTTCAGTGGCAAATGGTCCATTGGTTGCTGCATCTGTGGACTCGAAAAGAAGTATTTACGGTCTTAAACAGTCAGCCCGTATCTGTAATCAAACGCTGCATACTCTGCTTGCTGAATAAGCAAACTTAAAACAAAGTAAAGCTGACCACTGTTTGTATACATATGAAAAGTCTTTGTTTGTATTAATATATGTCGACGACATACTGGTGATTTCGAGTGACAAAAATCAGGTAAATCGTATTGAAAATGTTTTACGTAAAAATTTCAGTATTGATAATTTAGGCCTGATATCTAATTACTTGGGTATTAGAGTCACAAAAGAAAATAATAATTATTTAATCGACCAAACGAAATATATTTTAGAAGTCGTTAAGAAATTTGATTTACAAAATTCGAAAGATTCTAATATACCTTTAAGCCCTGCATATCACAAACAACCAGAAGGTGACAAATTGCCAACTAATGAGAAATATCGAGCTGCAATTGGGTGTTTATTGTATATTTCAACAAACACACGACCTGATATTTCTGCTGCCGTTAGCATACTTTCACAAAAGGAGGAAAATCCTAATCAGTATGATTGGAATGAAGTAAAGAAACTTATAAGATACCTAAAAGGAACATCATCAATGCAATTGAAAGTTGGAGGAAAATCATCAGACTGTGAACTCATCGGTTACGCCGACGCCAATTGGGCTGAAGACCGCCAAACTCGTATGTCTAATTCTGGGTACGTGTTTCTATTAAATGGTGTTGTAAGTTGGTCCTGTAAGCGTCAGGATTGTGTTGCTCTCTCGTCTACTGAGGCAGAGTTTATTGCTTTGTCCGAAGCATGTAAGGAAGCTGTATGGATACAACGAATCCTAAATGACCTAGTTTATGGTTGCAATCAGCCTACAACAATATACGAGGACAACCAGAGTGCTATAAAAATGATAGCTGATGAAAAGCTGAGCAATCGCTCAAAACACATCGATACCAAAACGTTCTTCGTGAAAGACTACGTCGCAAAGAAACTAGTCCAAGTGGAGTTCTGTCCAACTGAAAAAATGTTAGCTGACTTATTCACCAAAGGCTACCAAAAGAAAAATTTGTTATGTTTAGAAATGTATTAAATTTAAAGTAAATTTTAATATTGTAAATTAAGGAGGAGTTTGTTAGATTATTATAATTTACAATTGCTCATCTTTATTGATATCGATAATTGTTTTTTGTTTCTTTTGTTACATATGCAATATGTCACTTATGTCAACTTGATTTGTCTCTTTCTTTTGTAACTTCCGTTTTTACCTTCTTCTTTTTGTTTGCCTTAAGCACTATACATCGTAAAACTTATCTCTGTATTAATTAAATTATATTTTATAATAAAGTAATTTATCTTAAGGAAATAACTCTGGTTTTTATTTCTAAATAGCTTACGCTTAAATCCTCAAGCCTTTCATGGTTGCCGAGCATTTTGCTTGTTGCCTGACCAGAAGCTTAGTGGGCAACCAATGTAGGAATGCAAATATAGCTTTTGTAGAGGTGGTACGCAGAGCCCCTGTTATCAGAACCGCTGCTGTTCTTCTGACCTTGTCAAGAGGTTTTAGGTTCACCGCCTTGTCAGTTGCGGGCCACCAGAAGATAGCGCCGTAGAGAAAGTCTGGGTCAACTACCGATGCATAGAGCCAGGACATGATTCGAAGCTGGAAGCCCCATCTTGTTTCTAGGGATTTCTTGCAACAGTAGAGAGCACACGCGGCTTTCTGTACCCCCAGGACTAGATCTAGATACTTGACGCTATTGCTTAGGCTAAGCGAAGTCCCATTGAGTTTGGGTAGGACAAAACTTGGTATTTTATGCTTCCTGGTGAAAAGCATGGCCTCAGTTTTGGAAGGGTTGACGTCAAGACCAACTTCATGACATCATTGGGATAGAGTGCTAAGAGAGTAGCTTAGCTTTTCTGAAAGTGTTGAAAGATATTTGCAGGAAACAGAGATAGCAATGCCAACCGCATAAGCTATAGTGTTACAGCCGGTCTGATCTAATCTCATTAGTAGTGTGTTCACAGTCAGATTCCAGATGAGGGGTGAGAGCACACCGCCTTATGGCGTACCTCTTTTGACAGTCCTTTTAGCATGCACATTTCCTATTGAGGAGCTGATGATGCGTGTTTTCAGTAGCTGACCGATGAACCTAACCAGACTGGGATCAAGGTTTAGGTTTTCCAGGGATTTAATTATGGCGGAGGGACATATATTGTTGAATGCCCCTTCTATATCAAGAAATACTGCAAGAGTATAGTCTTTATTGGCAAGAGATTTCTGTATTTGCTCAATGAGCACGTGCAGCGTTGTTTCCACAGACTTACCTTTAGTATAGGCGTGTTGTGATTTGGATAGGAGCGTGGAATTAATAGAGCTCCTGATTTGTATATCAAGGACCCTTTCCAGCGTTTTCAAAAGATAGGAGGATAGACTAATTGGTCTATAGTCCTTAGGCTTGGTATGGGTCGCCTTTCCCGCTTTACGGATGAATACTACACGAGCTTCCCTCCAGCTTTTGGGAATGTACGACCTTCTGAAGCATGCATGATAAATATGCAGTAGCCAAGGCGCAACCGCACTTGCAGTGTGCTGGATATCCGCGGGAATGATGCCATCAGGCCCGGGTGATTTGAAAGGCTTTATGCTGTCGGTGGCCCACTGAATATGAGTGTGGGTCATTTGAAATTGGGTTGAGTGACTTAACATATGGTTGGTGTCAAGAGACCTGCAATCCACAAAGATTTCATTCCCCGGAAAGTGTGTTTCTATTAGGGCATCTAGAGTGTCGGTTTCAGAGTCAGTCCATTGACCGTCCGATCTCTGAATTCATTCAAGAGCCCGAGGAGTGATATTGAGGATCCTCCAGAGTCTGCTTGCCTCGGACGAGCTTTCTTTGCTGCCACAGAAGTCTCGCCAAGACGCTCTTTCGGATCTCCTCACAATATACTTGAGTTCCCTTTGTTTATCCTTGAAAGGGAGCCAGTCATTGGTAGATTTGGCTCTGTTGAAGAGCTTGCGGCATTCTTTACGTAGCTCAGCAATTTCCGAATTTCACCAATAGGGTTTGGGTTTGCCTCTTGGCTTCGGGGAGTTGCAGGATGCTTTGGCAGCAGAGCTAAATAGTGCTGTAATTGCTTCAACCGCTCGATCTGTATCGAGGTGATTATTGATAGTGAGAGGAGTTGACTGCAGACCCGACTCCATAATGACCTGGAACTTTTTCCAGTCAGTTCCTTTTCTGTTAGTATGCGTTTTAGACTCTGCAGAATCTAAGGGATCCGAGATCCCAATCTCAAAGCATATATAACAGTGATCCGAGAAGGAGCATTCCTGCAAAACGCGCCAGCTTGAAAGAAGATGGGACAAGTGATTGTTGCCAAGAGTGAGATCGAGAACCTCCCTTCTATTGGATGTAATAAAGGTTTTCTCGCTCCCCCTGTTAGCAATGACTAAGTCATGGGCAAGAATAAAATCAAAAAGTGACTCACCCCGCTCGTTGAAGTCCATGCTACCCCAGACCTTGTGATGGGCATTGGCATCGGCCCCGATGAAGACCGGGATTCGCTTCCTGTTTGCCTCCGTGATCAGCAGTTTTAAAGTGTCCGGAGGCGGCGATTGTCCGTGGTCGTGCGCCATGTAGCTGCTGAAGATCCATGTAGCCATGGTGTTGGTTGAAATTACCATGGCTACATGGTCCTTGTCGCTGAACCTGTTAAGAAGAAGAGCCTTATTATTGTTCTTAACAAGAATACAGGTTCTGGGTTTACCTTGATCCTGAACGAATACTGTGCGGTATCCGCTGATGCTGAGTCCGCGAACCTGATCATTTACGACCCACGGTTCTTGGACCAGTATGAGTTCCTCTCCTTTTTGAGTCAGGTGGAGGATCAGGGCTGCCGGGGGCTATTAAATGGTGAAGGTTAATCTATAATACCCTCACCATTCACGGAAGTGGCCATCATCGTCACGTTGGCGTCCTCCTCCGCAGACAGAGGAGAATCCCCAACATCGTCGGTATTCATTACCAGACGTCCGCAGAAACTGTCAACCAATTCTGAGGCCGAAGCATAACTCTCCCCATCATCGAAGGTGAGATCGGTTTCAGTCTGTGTGGGGCGCTTGTTTGCTCCCTGATTGTCGCTCCTATAGACTTTGAGTGAGATCGAACTAAAGCCATAGTTGATCTCTCCCTTGTTGGCATTAATAGGAGCGAGAGATTCCTCATTGAGAATAATGAGGATCTCGCGGAAGTTGCTTTGAGGCTCGCTTATCTTAGCGACCTTCCAATCATCCGTGGGGAGGTCGTAGTTGCTAAGACGAAGCAACTCCAGAAATTCATCCGGCGAGGAGTGCTCTGCCGGAACCCAGGCCCTGGAACGCAGACGGCTCGGGATCTGGTCTTTGGGAATAGCTGAAAACTTACCCCCGGCCAGATTTCACCAACCATTTCGATGGCCAGCTTACAGAACTCAGCCAAGCGTTCATCTGAGTACATGATGAGCCTGGTACCATCCCGCATCCTGGCATATGGGCGAGGGGCCAGGATGTCTCTATAGACCCTGAAGAGAGCCTTCTCCACCATTTTCGAGTTTGCTGGGGAATTGGTACCGTCACTTTTCCCAGTGTCAACGATGGCCCAAATGAGGCCCTCTTTGTCCACCGCATTAAACGGCCGAGTCAGTCTCGGCTTGGGAGCCAGTCGTGGGCGTTTGGTTTCCCGCACGACCGATCGGGAGGGCTGTTCAGCCGACCATTGTCGTGTCCGAGCAACCTCAGTGGTTGGCTGGGGACGAGCACCAACATTTTGGTGAGCTCATTCCAACGCTCCCTTGTCTCTGTCAGACAGAGTTGCGGGGTCGGCAGATTCCAACCTGTGCAGAATCCTGAAGACTGACCTCCGGGTTCTGTACGCCCGAGTAGACGCATTTACATGCGTGTGAGCACCTGAAGGGAGGTCGATGCTGTAGCCCATGATGGAGGAGGTCGGCTTAGTTGCCGGAGTTCTCCCTGTACCAGCCCGAGGAGCGGGCGGAGGGACGACCCTAGCACCCGGCTTAGCTGCCCTGGTGCTGGGATGGCCCGAAGCAGGGTTTTTGCGACCCTGGGAGGATGCGTTTTTGGCTGGGAACCTGGCTGGCCTTTTGGCCGTAACACCCGAGGACATCCTTGGTCTTGCAACGAAAGTCCAAGATGAAGTAATTGGTGAGCTTAAAGGTGTTTTTTTGCCTAAATAAGCTTGTTGTTTTTGGCTCCCCTTTTGGGTTGGCCGCGGAGTTTTTGTTGGAAATTTTAAAAGTGTCCATGCAAAAAGGGTCCCCACTCAAAGCCGCTATATCAGTACGAATGTGTAGTCACCTTATTGGTCCCATTGTTATCTATTCAGATGCAGGGAGGTCATGCGAGGGTTGGCACAAGTCCTTATGGGTGCGAGTGCTTACAGCCAGACCAGTGCTAATTTGGAGTCAGTCTCAACCAAACCTACACGGTCAACCAAATGACGACGTACCTCGAACTTACTTTGAGGCCTGTCAAGGTTTTAACGGGACGGAGACGGACGTGACCTTAGTGTGCATATAAATGTTGGCGATTTTATTGGGGACGGTGGGTTGAAAACAACTTTTAAGATTTAATTCATTGCTTTATTTCGTTTAGCGTTAACAAATTTTCACTTTAGATTATCAATGAGAATAAAAATAACTTTAAAAACAATTTGTTGCTCCTGTGTCTACATATCGACTGAGTGTACATCATACTCTTTCAAGTATGTATAAAAGGTGAAAAGTTTCATGATCGACAGTTATTGCATTCTTGCTAATGAAACACATACAATATATATAAGTACGTAAGAGAGTAAATAAAAACACACACATTATATGGTGTATGTGTGCAGACACGGGCAAAGGCAAAGTGCTAGAATGCAAGTTAGTAAAGGAATTAAGAGTTAATATTTTATTATTAATGTAAATACTCGTATATTTATACTTAAATTATATGCTAGTGCGGCGGTAACATTCACCACTTAACTGCTTCATGTAGTTCATCTTATCGTTTGCTGCATTCGCATACATGTATATTAAGGGCTGCAGTTGATGAGCCGCTAACGCAACTTCCTTGGATAGCCCATCCTAGACGGACTCTTGAAACTATTGGTTGGCCCCAAGGCCCCTCGAGTATCTTCAAGGGTATAGTGAGCTTCCAATTATTTGCACCAATCAGGAGAGCTAATTTCGCATTGGCGTAAGATTGAATTGGCAATTTGGCTAGGTGAGGATATTTGGCAGCAATAACGTTCATATTAATAAATTGAGTAGGGAGACCAAGGTCGTATACGGTATGGACGTTCTCCAGTGTGTACTTGACTCCGCTCTACCTACTTGAAATTTGGAGCGTTGCTTTTTCCGAAAAATCTTCTATACGCGTCACGTCGCCCGTCTAGAGCAAGCATAGAGTCTCTCTCAGGCCTTTGACACCTAATTGTTTAAATATGCGGCTCTCGATTAGGGTCACTGATGATCCTTCATCTAAAAATGCAAATATGTCAATAAAATTGTTTTCACAGTGAAGACGAATAGATATGATTCGAAAATATGACTAGTAGTATTATTATTAATAATGTTATAATATAAGTGTCTCTATGGAATTATCATGGGAAGTTAAATAACTATTGGATGCTAAGGAAGTAGTTAGTAAGGAAATCCAGATGTTGATTGCTAATTTTGGAAGGACCGAAAACGGGCAGTAAAGAAAATATGGTAATAGAGGAGATTTCGAAAATGGCGGTCAGGCTAGTACCCGTGTTAATTGGTTCCGCGTCAGAAGACTTGCGTTCAGAGGTCAATAGATTCATCCAGGGTTGCGAAGTTCCGAGGAGCATTCAATCAGATGAGTTACAGGATTTCTTCGACTGTCTGAACCAAAGGTTAGTCGGAGATGCGTGTTGCCAAAGACGTCCAGTAGTGCGGATGAGCTCTACTATTTGCTTAAGAAGACCTACTTGAAGGTGAGAACTCTTGAGAAAGTTACGTAGAAAATTAGGACAGGGCGACAACTAACGGGTGAGGACAGATGGGTCTTCGCGAGACGTCTAGTATCATTGCAGGGGTTGGCCACTGGGATATTAAGAAGCAAGTATAGTGGGGTTGAAGATACGACGCTATTCTATGAGGTCGACAAGTCAGTGCTGACAACCTTTGTAGTGGATGTCCGTGAACATGCTTGCAAGGTCCATATTCTGAAGAGCAAAACTGGAACTCTGGAGGAGTTAGCGGAAGATGCAATTAGAGTACATTTCCTGGTGGATCGAGGTCAGACTAGCAGGGTCCGGGGAATTGCCCTAGAAACAATTTTAGGGAAGGCAATGCCAGGTAGGGACTGAAGTGCTACCCATCCTGACGAGTGGGTCACCGCATGGTAATTGCAGAAATCGACTACCTCAGGAGGACCAGGGAAACTTCCAGCACAATTGCGGTCAGTAGACTGGAAAGGCGAGAAAAGAGAACGGAGAATTAGGTCAGAGGCAGCGAAAGGAAATTCTCGCCCAGTGTGTCCCAGGAGGGGGATGAGCACGAGAATTTTATATTGTTTTTAGTTTGGATGGTTCTAGTATTTAAGTAATGTTTGAATAAGGTTAAGAAGTCTGGTCTGGTGACGGCGAGCCAGGATTCAGGCAGTGGTCGGGGAGGCGGAATGATAGTTCCAGTCCCAGTTCTTTTGAGAAAACTCCACAGCTGACTATCGTCAAGCTTGGATCCGTCGGTGAGGGAATTCAGTTTCCTTCTCCATGGTATGACTGTTTGCCACTACCTTCTAGACGGAATATGTGTCTGGAAGTGCCTACCAAAGTTGAGATTATATATAGAGTGGTCAATCTGTTGGATACAACTACTCCAGGTATGCTTGATAAGCGAGTGGCCAGTCTGCCGATCAATCCATAATGCCGCGCATTTCACTCTTAGTGCTGATGTGGTGGCCGCTTGTTTCCCTACCATATCTAGTGTAAGTAGGTTGAGTATCGCTTCTAATGCTGCAAGCATCAGAAAAGCTGTTCTTTCGACCTTGCTCAGAAGCTTCAAATAGCTTTGTTTCTGAGTGGCTAGCCACCATACTAGTATTCCGTATAACAATAAAATGTCTGACCACAGAGATGTACAGCCAGTGCATAATTCGCCGCGATAATCCCCACCTAATTTCTACCGCTTTTTTACAAGTGTACAAAGTAATATTGGCCTTCCTAACTCTTTCCTCAATATTAGGCTTCCAGGTAAGTTTCGTGCCTAATACTAGTCCCAGATATTTGATGGACTCCTTCATAGGAATTTCCACACCTTTGTATATTAGCGGGGACACCGTAGGAGGAATATTTTTTTTTGAGAAGAGAATTGATTCCATTTTATCGGGGTTTATTCCTAGTCCCCTTCTTTCCGTTCAACAAGTAAGCTTGGCCATACAAAATATCCATTCGAGTGCTTGGATATTTCCTTCTAGTCACAATTGCCAAATCGTCAGCAGAAGCGATGACGTGGCAACCTCCCCTCTCTAGGGCTAGTAAGGGATTTACCGCCAAATTCCACAGCAAGGGCAGAGAACTCCACACTGAGGAATAACACTGTGCTTACAGTGCAGGTTTCTAAGCTGGCAGTTACCTTTCTTCTGACAAGTATAGTTTCAATCAGTGCAACCAACTTCTAACTATCTGCGATAGCATTCGCAGTATTATTATTAACTGCGCCTTCTATATCTATGAAGGCCGCCAGTGCAAAATCCTACTGTTTGGCTTTTTCCACAATACCAATGCGCAAGTGTAACGCCGCCTCTTTATGTTTGCCCTTCGTACATACCTGCTGTGCCGAGGAGATTCTACCCGTTGCTATAACTTCCCTTAAGTGTGCATCAGCCTCTCCATTGTTTTTAAGAGGAAATACGTGAGACTGATAGGTCTGAAGTCTAGGATTTACATGTGAGGACCTGCCCGCTTTGGGTTTGTAGAAAACCTTCGTTTCTCTCCATCCTAGCAGAATATAGCCCAGGTTAAGACAACTAATTGCATCCACCACCCAGGGGGTACTTATGTCCCGTGATTGGTGTAATTCTGGGTAAATTCCATCCGGACCCGGTGATTTGTAAGGGCCAAAGCTGTTAATGTTCCACTCAACTTTCTCAGCTGTAACTATCTCATTTCCTATCTCAGACTGCCTGCCCATAGGTGCCGAGTTATAGCACTACACCGTGCTACTGCCTAGAAAATGCTTATCTAAGAGAATACCCAAATATTCCTCGCTTAATTCGCTCCACACATCTCCTGGACCTTTTAGGTAGCCCAAGTTGTATGGCGTCATCGCTAGGATTGTCCTGATTCCGATGCTTCTTCCACATCCCTACAATAATTTGCCACAACTCTTGCTGCGTAGTTCTAAATGCTTTTTTATATGATTTTAGTTTAAGCCTTATAGGCTTCCCAGGCCGAGGACAGACCCGAGGTTTTAGTCCTGTTGAATAATCTCCTATTAGACTTCCGAAGAAGACCTAGATCCTAGACCGGCTGTCAGTGAAGTGTTCAATGCCCTGGTTACATGGTCTATCAGCCCATCTGACTCCACAGGATCTGTGGTGTCAGACGGGGGATTCCTTGGCAGTGAGGCCCTGAGATTCTTCCTGTACTTTCCCCAGTCCGTCCTCCGTATATTTCTATACCTCTCAACTGGATATACTGGGAAGTTCAATTCGAATTCTATATATCGATGGTCAGAGTAGAAATTTTCGTTCGAAACTCTATAATAAAGTCTAAAATTGACTCACCTCTTGCATTAGTGTCGGTGCTTCCCCACAATGTATTGTGGGCGGTTACATCGCTGGAGACAAACAAGTTCCTGTTGGCTGCAGCTGCCTCCGTTACCAATGCCCCAACCTCCTCCGGTGGGGCGTCCTAGTCATCGGCCATGTAGGTGGAGGCTACCCAGAAGTTGCTATGTTGCAGCGCCACGCTTGCCGCCACCGTATCGCCATTGCTTAACTGAGGGAGCAATAAGATGTGAATAGTATCCCTGGCTAGTGTACAAGCACGAGGCTTACCTGTGCTCTGAGCGGCAACGAAACCTCTCATATTTAAACCGCAGATTATGTTGCTGCATCTGCTCTTGGATGAAGTCCACGTCAAATCCACCGGAACCCAAGCGGACTATCAAATTCGTGAAGGCGACTTTAGAATGATGGAAGTTTTTTTGGAATAGCTTCATAAGAATCTGTCCTTCTAACCTCCACCATCGTGATGTCAGCGTCCTCCTTTCCTTCGGTATAGTCGATTAGGTCGTCTTCCTCAAAGAGTTGGCCGACCCCGGTCCGCTGCTCTGTGTCGGGGGACCTTTGGCTGCTGGGCAACCCTTCTTCACTACCCCACACAGGCTAACTTGTTTACCCTCTATCTCCTCCAGTTCCAAAGCTTGTTCGTCGATCCGAATTGTTGCGTCAACGAACCCGAAATCGACATCCTTCCTCTCTGCCAGTGGCGCAAAGGATGCGGCATTGAGGATCATCAACACCAATCTCTTACCCTCAACTGGGTTCTCCAGTTTTCCCACCCTCCAGTTATGTGTTGGCAGGTCCCTATTACAAGATCTGAAGATTTCTATCTTTGCAGGTTCAGCTGGCTTAGCCGGGATCCAGATCGGACCTCTGGGTCTGCTGGGAACGTCCTTCCTGCTGACGGCTACTATGCCTCCCTTCCAAATCTCGCAAACCTTGCGTACCGCAATCTTGTAGAGCCTGGCTGACCTGCTGTCATCGCAGTCGATAAGCTTGACCCTGCCCTGATACCAGCCAGCATCGTGACAGAAAGGAGACAGATTTCAGCAATTGCTTGACCCACCCACCTCCAGCAGTCAGCATTTGGGTCATATCTGCCTCCCCCTACAGCGCCAATCTTCCCATAGCGAGATACCAACTTTCCCAACCCTCCCCGAACCACTACTCGTGCTGGAACCGGCCCTAACGCATAGGCCCCCACTGCCTCCTGCTGTTGTCGATCTCTCTACTCCCCGTGAGTTAGCGGTAGCCAGGATCGCCTCTGTCGGTTTTTTGGGAGGACCGCCCTCCTTTGGTTTTAAGGTAAAAGTTTTTTTTTGGTTCATAAATGGTCCCAAGAGTATCGGACAAGAGAGGTCTGCTAGCGCAGACTTCCATGTGCGCGGGGAAGGCTAGATAGAACCGGAGGTCGCCAAGTATCCAGAGCACTCCGTTCGAGACTGGGCTAGTTTTTTATCTGGGTTCCCAGCCAGGTTGAGCATCGACGGGTCGTATGCCATCTTGCTCCAACCCAAAGGTGTTTTAAAGAAGCTAGCTCCTTAGCACCCTGTATCCGGGGAGATGTTTATTGTGTCCTCAGTCTAGACCCACAGGGTTCTGTTCTGAATAGCATGGTTACCTCTGGCAGGGTGTGACACTTTGCTACGCACTAGCGGAATGGGGCTAATATTCCTAGAACTATAATCGCATATTGCCATCCTGCGAAACAAACGCTTCAACCTCCTGAGCTTATAAAATACTATACAACTTGCAGCCTGGCGTTGCGCACTAGTCAAAAGAAAGTCACAGCAGGAAGGAAACAAGTATACAAAAGAAATGATTAAGAAAAACAATACGCCGACGCTGGCAACAAACGAGGTCTGCATCTAACAAAAGCTTCCTTAATGACATATCAAAAGACCTTACCCGTAAAATAAAGACATTCGAAAATAATTCTCTTAGCAAATATGAAATTACTGCAACACTGACTACGCCCTTTGGAGGTGCACAGCAAATGTTTCACAAAACGCCAAAAATATTTGAGCCAAAAGTTACAGAGCAAAAGCTGGAGCTTTCTCGGAGTAGTTTGAAAGTATCTTTAAGCAACATGACTGACACATTGAGTGCAGCCAAAATGGAATCTCCCCATCATGTTAAAGACGTCGAACTCTCTCCAGTTACAGACGTTGAGCGAAGAAAAGAAATAAGAAATTTAAAATCTAAAAAGTCACTAGTGAAATATTGAAACCCTCAAAATGTAATATCTAAAATAACAGAAATTATGTATGCTACTTTTAAATTGGAATACGTTTCTATCTACTGCAAAAATGCCGAGACTGCACATAATTTCAAAACTTATGGAAAAGCTTCTTGCTAAAAGTCTCACCCATATAATTGAGCAGAGAAAACTAATACCTGCACACCAATTTGATTTTCGTACGAAACACTTAACCATTGATCAAGTCCACAGAATAACTCAAGTTATTGAAAACGCCTTCGAAGAAAAAAGGCGTGTCCGCTGTTTTTCTTGATGTGTCAAAATCTTTCGACAAAGTATGCCATGACGGGCAAAATGAATTATCAATTACAAACACAATATAACACACCAAAATCATACCTATCATATCGCTTTTTAATCTTCGCCTGGCCAGAGCTGGGCACTGACACATGAGATGAAGTACTGTCTCTTCCTCCTCCTCAGAGCCGCAGCTGCGACAGAAGTCGTTATGGGGCAGTGCCAGTCTTTCAGCATGCTTACCAATCAGGCAGTGTCCCGTGAGCACATTTATTGTAGTGCCGATGGAGTTCCTGCTAAAATTAAGCAGCTGACTAGTACGCCTTGTATCAATAGTGCTCCAGGTTTGTCTGGCAACACTACAAGTATGTTCATTTACCCAGGCTCTTTTGGCTGCCTCAAGGTAGTCATGCTTTATGGCCCATTTGACCGTGGCTAGTGGGACACCTACAATGAAAGAGGGACAGATGTCAGGGAGCATCGTACCTATTTTGGCCCATTCATATGTCTCGCATATATGAACCAAGCATATATGAACTTGTGAGTTATCCGAGACGATGTTTAGGGAGGAGTGGCAGTCAAGTACAAGCTTAGATGTAGTGAATACACAATCTAGGGACTTGATTGCCGCCTGACTGTCCGTGAATATACGAATGTTCACATCGAATACTTCGTTATGAAGAAGCCACTTGGACGCTTGAAATATAGCCATTACTTCCGCCTGAAATACGCTGCAATGGTCAGGGAGACGATAGGAGAGCTTGATGCCAAGTTTTCTGGAGAAGATGCCGCAACCGACCTTTTTCTCCAGTTTGGAGCCATCCGTATATATGTCAATGGAACTACCAGTGACCACTAATTTGTTAGACCAATCCTCTCTGCTAGGAATGTAAGTGTCGAACCCGTGGTTTAGATTAGGTGTAGAGCACGTATAGTCAACGTCCGTCTGTATGGGCGTATCCTGCATTAGAATATTGGCATGGCCCAGGTTCAGCCTAGTCCAGCGAGATATAGCATTGAGTCTGGTTTGTTAGATTATTATAATTTACAATTGCTCATCTTTATTGATATCGATAATTGTTTTTTGTTTCTTTTGTTACATATGCAATATGTCACTTATGTCAACTTGATTTATCTCTTCCTTTTGTAACTTCCGTTTTTACCTTCTTCTTTTTGTTTGCCTTAAGCACTATACATCGTAAAACTTATCTCTGTATTAATAAAATAATATTTTATAATAAAGTAATTTATCTTAAGGAAATAACTCTGGTTTTTATTTCTAAATAGCTTACGCTTAAATCCTCAAGCCTTTCAATGGTTATGGGCCCAGGGATTGCTGAGATAAATTCACTTTAAATAAAATATTTGTATAATGTTTTTTTTGTAATTTTTTCATAATAAAAAAATTAATATGGCTGATTTTCATCATCAAATGCCGAAATTGACAACCACAAATTATTTTAACTGGCGCTTCAAATTGGAAATGCTTTTAAAGCGCGAGGGTTTGTGGTCGGCAATTACAGAAGCTAGACCAGCAGAAAATTTTGTTCAATGGAAAAAAACCAATCAAAAAGCTCACGCTACTATAGCCCTGTGTATTGGACGTAACAAATTGACTGCAAAAGAGGCATGGGATGCCCTTAAGGAATTTTATGAACGTGATGCTCCAGGTGTAAAAGTAAGGTTGCTACGCGAAGTGATGGCGAAGAGAGCCAGTGATGACACTGAGATGGAGGCGCAAGTAGGTCAGATGAATGAACTATTTCAAAAGCTTATTGCGTTAGGTAGCAATATAACATGGGAATTTTTAGCTACGGCTACAATTTTGGGTTCTCTTCCAAGTAGTTATGATGGACTAATAACAGCAATGGAGGCGCACGATCAAAAAGATTTGACACCATCTCTTGTTTGTGCAAAAATCATTGAAGAGTATCGCCGGAGGCAAGATCGAGATAAGACAGTGGTTACGTCTGAAGGTGCAGATGCCATACGGGTCATGAATTTTAAACGTAAGAGTGGGAGTAGCATTACTTGTTTTTTTTTTGCAAGAGAAAAGGTCACGTCCGAAGTAAATGCACAGAGTACTCTGCGTGGAAGGCTAACAAAGAAAGCAAATAACGTAAATCAAAAGCAAATATTATAGAGCAAAATGATTCTGCTGAACATTTATTTTTTGTTTGCACAAAGAACTGTGACGAATTTATTGTGGACTCTGGAGCCACATGTCATATTTCTAGTTATCGTGCAATGTTTGATGTTTTTGATGGGTCACATACTGAAAATGTTTCAGTGGCAAATGGTCCATTGGTTGCTGCATCTGGCAAAGGCAGTGTTGTCATACATACAATAAACGGTGATGGGCAATCAAACAGAGTTCGTATCGAAAACGTTTTATATGTTCCTGAAATTGGTGGCAATCTGATTTCTGTTAAACGATTGGCAGAAAAGGGCATGAAAGTCACATTTTGCCAAAACATATGTGATATACGAACAGAAAATAAAAAACAAATAGCTATTGCAGACGTCATAAATAACCTGTATAGACTGCGAGTAAAAAATACAGCAAATATTGTTTCAAACGATGAGAAATTTTGTTTACATGACTGGCATCGCATATTGGGTCATCGCAGCATGGATGCAATACGTTCTATCGGAAATGATAATATAGCGACTGGTATGAAAGTAGCGGAGTGTGGAACTAGCTGCAAAAACTACACTGACTGCGAAATCTGCATTAAGTCAAAATTAACACGGCTGCCGTTCCCAAAAGAGGCCAAATATAGATCAACAGAAGTTCTACAGCTAATACATAGCGACATCTGCGGACCGATGCAGACTACAACACCATCAGAGAAATCTGAGACATTCCAGAAATTTGAAGAATTTTATGAATTAACAGCAAATAAATTTGGCCACAAAATTCAATGCCTGAGAACCGATCGTGGTGGAGAATATACCGACAAAAATTTCGTCAATTATCTTAATAAAAAAGGCGTAAAGATTCAGCGTACTGCGCCCTATACACCTCAGCAGAACGGCGTCGCAGAGCGCAAAAACCGAACATTAATTTAGATGACGCGTTGTATGTTGTTAGATGCCAAGCTGGAGAATAAATTTTGGGGTGAAGCGATAATGACAGCGAACAACTTACAAAACTTATTACCATGGAAATCAATAGAAAGCACACCATTTGAAATCTGCCATGGTCGAAAACCGTTTTATGGAAATTTGAGAAGATTTGGTTCAAGATGTTTTGTTAAAGTTCACGATTGTCAGCTGCGAAAACTGGACCCAAAAGCAGATGAAGCTATTTTCGTCGGGTTTGATGTTCATTCGAAAGCGTTTAGGTGTTTTGTTCCAGAAAAAGGAAAAGTTGTTGTTTCCCGTGACGTTAAATTTGTAAACAACACGATTATAGAAAAATGTGAAAATAAAACAGATTTCATTCCAATTAGAAACGACAATAACAATTGCAACAGTCCCGAGTCCGTCGACGAAAACGCCGGTAGTGATTACGTCGATAATGAATACACCGACGATGAGAATCAAAATAACAATATGAATGATGATCAACCAGATGAATTAGGCGAGCCATAGCGAAGATCTGAACGGGTAAATAAAGGTATTGGTCCTATGCGGTTTATCCAAGAAATTGATGTTGTTATCAATGGCGAGCTATCCAATTACAATGAAGCTGTGTCATGTTCGAAGGGTAGTCATTGGATTGCTGCCATGAAGGAGGAGTATAGCTCTCTCATCGAAAATAACACTTGGGAATTAGTAAATTTACCTAATGGCAAAAATCTAATCGGCTGCAAATGGGTTTATAAATTAAAGACAGATGCAGACGGAAGAGTGCAAAAATATAAAGCACGTCTTGTTGCCCAAGGTTTCAGCCAAAAGTTTGGAGTCGACTACGACCAGGTGTTTGCTCCTGTTGCTAAACACGCTACCTTCCAAATTCTTCTTTCCATCGCCGCTGCTAAGAATATGAATGTTTACCATTTTGATGCAAAAACTGCATTCTTAAATGGTGAATTCGGAGAAGATATTTATATGCGTCAGCCGCCCAGGTTTATCAACGAAAATAATTCAAACAAGGTATGTTTGCTGAAAAGAAGTATTTACGGTCTTAAACAGTCAGCCCGTATCTGGAATCAAACGCTGCATACTCTGCTTGCTGAATAAGCAAACTTAAAACAAAGTAAAGCTGACCACTGTTTGTATACATATGAAAAGTCTTTGTTTGTATTAATATATGTCGACGACATACTGGTGATTTCGAGTGACAAAAATCAGGTAAATCGTATTGAAAATGCTTTACGTAAAAATTTCAGTATTAATAATTTAGGCCTGATATCTAATTACTTGGGTATTAGAGTCACAAAAGAAAATAATAATTATTTAATCGACCAAACGAAATATATTTTAGAAGTCGTTAAGAAATTTGATTTACAAAATTCGAAAGATTCTAATATACCTTTAAGCCCTGCATATCACAAACAACCAGAAGGTGACAAATTGCCAACTAATGAGAAATATCGAGCTGCAATTGGGTGTTTATTGTATATTTCAACAAACACACGACCTGATATTTCTGCTGCCGTTAGCATACTTTCACAAAAGGAGGAAAATCCTAATCAGTATGATTGGAATGAAGTAAAGAAACTTATAAGATACCTAAAAGGAACATCATCTATGCAATTGAAAGTTGGAGGAAAATCATCAGACTGTGAACTCATCGGTTACGCCGACGCCAATTGGGCTGAAGACCGCCAAACTCGTAAGTCTAATTCTGGGTACGTGTTTCTATTAAATGGTGTTGTAAGTTGGTCCTGTAAGCGTCAGGATTGTGTTGCTCTCTCGTCTACTGAGGCAGAGTTTATTGCTTTGTCCGAAGCATGTAAGGAAGCTGTATGGATACAACGAATCCTAAATGACCTAGTTTATGGTTGCAATCAGCCTACAACAATATACGAGGACAACCAGAGTGCTATAAAAATGATAGCTGATGAAAAGCTGAGCAATCGCTCAAAACACATCGATACCAAAACGTTCTTCGTGAAAGACTACGTCGCAAAGAAACTAGTCCAAGTGGAGTTCTGTCCAACTGAAAAAATGTTAGCTGACTTATTCACCAAAGGCTACCAAAAGAAAAATTTGTTATGTTTAGAAATGTATTAAATTTAAAGTAAATTTTAATATTGTAAATTAAGGAAGAGTTTGTTAGATTATTATAATTTACAATTGCTCATCTTTATTGATATCGATAATTGTTTTTTGTTTCTTTTGTTACATATGCAATATGTCACTTATGTCAACTTGATTTGTCTCTTTCTTTTGTAACTTCCGTTTTTACCTTCTTCTTTTTGTTTGCCTTAAGCACTATACATCGTAAAACTTATCTCTGTATTAATTAAATTATATTTTATAATAAAGTAATTTATCTTAAGGAAATAACTCTGGTTTTTATTTCTAAATAGCTTACGCTTAAATCCTCAAGCCTTTCATGGTTGCCGAGCATTTTGCTTGTTGCCTGACCAGAAGCTTACTGGGCAACCAATGTAGGAATGCAAATATAGCTTTTGTAGAGGTGGTACGCAGAGCCCCTGTTATCAGAATCGCTGCTGTTCTTCTGACCTTGTCAAGAGGTTTTAGGTTCACCGCCTTGTCAGTTGCGGGCCACCAGAAGATAGCGCCGTAGAGAAAGTCTGGCTCAACTACCGATGCATAAAGCCAGGACATGATTCGAAGCTGGAAGCCCCATCTTGTTTCTAGGGATTTCTTGCAACAGTAGAGAGCACACGCGGCTTTCCGTACCCCCAGGACTAGATCTAGATACTTGACGCTATTGCTTAGGCTAAGCGAAGTCCCATTGAGTTTGGGTAGGACAAAACTTGGTATTTTATGCTTCCTGGTGAAAAGCATGGCCTCAGTTTTGGAAGGGTTGACGTCAAGACCAACTTCATGACATCATTGGGATAGAGTGCTAAGAGAGTAGCTTAGCTTTTCTGAAAGTGTTGAAAGATATTTGCAGGAAACAGAGATAGCAATGCCAACCGCATAAGCTATAGTGTTACAGCCGGTCTGATCTAATCTCATTAGTAGTGTGTTCACAGTCAGATTCCAGATGAGGGGTGAGAGCACACCGCCTTATGGCGTACCTCTTTTGACAGTCCTTTTAGCATGCATATTTCCTATTGAGGAGCTGATGATGCGTGTTTTCAGTAGCTGACCGATGAACCTAACCAGACTGGGATCAAGGTTTAGGTTTTCCAGGGATTTAATTATGGCGGAGGGACATATATTGTTGAATGCCCCTTCTATATCAAGAAATACTGCAAGAGTATAGTCTTTATTGGCAAGAGATTTCTGTATTTGCTCAATGAGCACGTGCAGCGTTGTTTCCACAGACTTACCTTTAGTATAGGCATGTTGTGATTTGGATAGGAGCGTGGAATTAATAGAGCTCCTGATTTGTATATCAAGGACCCTTTCCAGCGTTTTCAAAAGATAGGAGGATAGACTAATTGGTCTATAGTCCTTAGGCTTGGTATGGGTCGCCTTTCCCGCTTTACGGATGAATACTACACGAGCTTCCCTCCAGCTTTTGGGAATGTACGACCTTCTGAAGCATGCATGATAAATATGCAGTAGCCAAGGCGCAACCGCACTTGCAGTGTGCTGGATATCCGCGGGAATGATGCCATCAGGCCCGGGTGATTTGAAAGGCTTTATGCTGTCGGTGGCCCACTGAATATGAGTGTGGGTCATTTGAAATTGGGTTGAGTGACTTAAAATATGGTTGGTGTCAAGAGACCTGCAATCCACAAAGATTTCATTCCCCGGAAAGTGTGTTTCTATTAGGGCATCTAGAGTGTCGGTTTCAGAGTCAGTCCATTGACCGTCCGATCTCTGAATTCATTCAAGAGCCCGAGGAGTGATATTGAGGATCCTCTAGAGTCTGCTTGACTCGGGCGAGCTTTCTTTGCTGCCACAGAAGTCTCGCCAAGACGCTCTTTCGGATCTCCTCACAATATACTTGAGTTCCCTTTGTTTATCCTTGAAAGGGAGCCAGTCATTGGTAGATTTGGCTCTGTTGAAGAGCTTGCGGCATTCTTTACGTAGCTCAGCAATTTCCGAATTTCACCAATAGGGTTTGGGTTTGCCTCTTGGCTTCGGGGAGTTGCAGGATGCTTTGGTAGCAGAGCTAAATAGTGCTGTAATTGCTTCAACCGCTCGATCTATATCGAGGTGATTATTGATAGTGAGAGGAGTTGACTGCAGACCCGACTCCATAATGACCTGGAACTTTTTCTAGTCAGTTCCTTTTCTGTTAGTATGCGTTTTAGACTCTGCAGAATCTAAGGGATCCGAGATCCCAATCTCAAAGCATATATAACAGTGATCCGAGAAGGAGCATTCCTGCAAAACGCGCCAGCTTGAAAGAAGATGGGACAAGTGATTGTTGCCAAGAGTGAGATCGAGAACCTCCCTTCTATTGGATGTAATAAAGGTTTTCTCGCTCCCCCTGTTAGCAATGACTAAGTCATGGGCAAGAATAAAATCAAAAAGTGACTCACCCCGCTCGTTGAAGTCCATGCTACCCCAGACCTTGTGATGGGCATTGGCATCGGCCCCGATGAAGACCGGGATTCGCTTCCTGTTTGCCTCCGTGATCAGCAGTTTTAAAGTGTCCGGAGGCGGCGATTGTCCGTGGTCGTGCGCCATGTAGCTGCTGAAGATCCATGTAGCCATGGTGTTGGTTGAAATTACCATGGCTACATGGTCCTTGTCGCTGAACCTGTTAAGAAGAAGAGCCTTATTATTGTTCTTAACAAGAATACAGGTTCTGGGTTTACCTTGATCCTGAACGAATACTGTGCGGTATCCGCTGATGCTGAGTCCGCGAACCTGATCATTTACGACCCACGGTTCTTGGACCAGTATGAGTTCCTCTCCTTTTTGAGTCAGGTGGAGGATCAGGGCTGCCGGGGGCTATTAAATGGTGAAGGTTAATCTATAATACCCTCACCATTCACGGAAGTGGCCATCATCGTCACGTTGGCGTCCTCCTCCGCAGACAGAGGAGAATCCCCAACATCGTCGGTATTCATTACCAGACGTCCGCAGAAACTGTCAACCAATTCTGAGGCCGAAGCATAACTCTCCCCATCATCGAAGGTGAGATCGGTTTCAGTCTGTGTGGGGCGCTTGTTTGCTCCCTGATTGTCGCTCCTATAGACTTTGAGTGAGATCGAACTAAAGCCATAGTTGATCTCTCCCTTGTTGGCATTAATAGGAGCGAGAGATTCCTCATTGAGAATAATGAGGATCTCGCGGAAGTTGCTTTGAGGCTCGCTTATCTTAGCGACCTTCCAATCATCCGTGGGGAGGTCGTAGTTGCTAAGACGAAGCAACTCCAGAAATTCATCCGGCGAGGAGTGCTCTGCCGGAACCCAGGCCCTGGAACGCAGACGGCTCGGGATCTGGTCTTTGGGAATAGCTGAAAACTTACCCCCGGCCAGATTTCACCAACCATTTCGATGGCCAGCTTACAGAACTCAGCCAAGCGTTCATCTGAGTACATGATGAGCCTGGTACCATCCCACATCCTGGCATATGGGCGAGGGGCCAGGATGTCTCTATAGACCCTGAAGAGAGCCTTCTCCACCATTTTCGAGTTTGCTGGGGAATTGGTACCGTCACTTTTCCCAGTGTCAACGATGGCCCAAATGAGGCCCTCTTTGTCCACCGCATTAAACGGCCGAGTCAGTCTCGGCTTGGGAGCCAGTCGTGGGCGTTTGGTTTCCCGCACGACCGATCGGGAGGGCTGTTCAGCCGACCATTGTCGTGTCCGAGCAACCTCAGTGGTTGGCTGGGGACGAGCACCAACATTTTGGTGAGCTCATTCCAACGCTCCCTTGTCTCTGTCAGACAGAGTTGCGGGGTCGGCAGATTCCAACCTGTGCAGAATCCTGAAGACTGACCTCCGGGTTCTGTACGCCCGAGTAGACGCATTTACATGCGTGTGAGCACCTGAAGGGAGGTCGATGCTGTAGCCCATGATGGAGGAGGTCGGCTTAGTTGCCGGAGTTCTCCCTGTACCAGCCCGAGGAGCGGGCGGAGGGACGACCCTAGCACCCGGCTTAGCTGCCCTGGTGCTGGGATGGCCCGAAGCAGGGTTTTTGCGACCCTGGGAGGATGCGTTTTTGGCTGGGAACCTGGCTGGCCTTTTGGCCGTAACACCCGAGGACATCCTTGGTCTTGCAACGAAAGTCCAAGATGAAGTAATTGGTGAGCTTAAAGGTGTTTTTTTGCCTAAATAAGCTTGTTGTTTTTGGCTCCCCTTTTGGGTTGGCCGCGGAGTTTTTGTTGGAAATTTTAAAAGTGTCCATGCAAAAAGGGTCCCCACTCAAAGCCGCTATATCAGTACGAATGTGTAGTCACCTTATTGGTCCCATTGTTATCTATTCAGATGCAGGGAGGTCATGCGAGGGTTGGCACAAGTCCTTATGGGTGCGAGTGCTTACAGCCAGACCAGTGCTAATTTGGAGTCAGTCTCAACCAAACCTACACGGTCAACCAAATGACGACGTACCTCGAACTTACTTTGAGGCCTGTCAAGGTTTTAACGGGACGGAGACGGACGTGACCTTAGTGTGCATATAAATGTTGGCGATTTTATTGGGGACGGTGGGTTGAAAACAACTTTTAAGATTTAATTCATTGCTTTATTTCGTTTAGCGTTAACAAATTTTCACTTTAGATTATCAATGAGAATAAAAATAACTTTAAAAACAATTTGTTGCTCCTGTGTCTACATATCGACTGAGTGTACATCATACTCTTTCAAGTATGTATAAAAGGTGAAAAGTTTCATGATCGACAGTTATTGCATTCTTGCTAATGAAACACATACAATATATATAAGTACGTAAGAGAGTAAATAAAAACACACACATTATATGGTGTATGTGTGCAGACACGGGCAAAGGCAAAGTGCTAGAATGCAAGTTAGTAAAGGAATTAAGAGTTAATATTTTATTATTAATGTAAATACTCGTATATTTATACTTAAATTATATGCTAGTGCGGCGGTAACATTCACCACTTAACTGCTTCATGTAGTTCATCTTATCGTTTGCTGCATTCGCATACATGTATATTAAGGGCTGCAGTTGATGAGCCGCTAACGCAACTTCCTTGGATAGCCCATCCTAGACGGACTCTTGAAACTATTGGTTGGCCCCAAGGCCCCTCGAGTATCTTCAAGGGTATAGTGAGCTTCCAATTATTTGCACCGATCAGGATAGCTGATTTCGCATTGGCGTAAGATTGAATTGGCAATTTGGCTAGGTGAGGATATTTGGCAGCAATAACGTTCATATTAATAAATTGAGTAGGGAGACCAAGGTCGTATACGGTATGGACGTTCTCCAGTGTGTACTTGACTCCGCTCTATCTACTTGAAATTTGGAGCGTTGCTTTTTCCGAAAAATCTTCTATACGCGTCACGTCGCCCGTCTAGAGCAAGCATAGAGTCTCTCTCAGGCCTTTGACACCTAATTGTTTAAATATGCGGCTCTCGATTAGGGTCACTGATGATCCTTCATCTAAAAATGCAAATATGTCAATAAAATTGTTTTCACAGTGAAGACGAATAGATATGATTCGAAAATATGACTTATTGTTTTTAGTATTGACGTGTGTGTTAACCCCTTCGTTCTAAACGTTATTGGCATCCGTTCTATAATTCACACTTTAATATAGGTTTTTGGGCTGTCCATTGTTCCATAATTATGTAGCAACGGTTGGTGCTTCACTGTGCTGTTAGTGATGCCATATTGATTTGCGGAGTTGCACCTCTTACGGCTATGTCTGCACAACCTTTTAGCTCGAACAGCTTCCCACTTTTCATTCAGAGATAAGGCCCTAAATATAACACAGTCACTTGTGATTGTCGCGTTTACAGTAGCTACAGGCCATACGCCCTTTTGGAAATTCTTCATCTGTGTGATGGTGCATGCTTACATTATCAGTTTTACACTGTAATGGAGCTGTCACACTACTAGATGCCTGCACCACCTTGAAGATCCAGTCGGTGAAACTCGTCATGATGGGTACCCTATCTTCGTAAGGATGTATCACCCAGTTCAATTTATGTTGGGATGGAAGCTTGTCCACCATCTCTCGTACAAGCAATGGATTATTCAAATGCGCTTGTAATTTGCAAGCCTCCAAGGTAGAGCACACGTTGCGTGCACACAAGGTGAATTCAATAAAAGTCTCTAATTTATCTCTTGGTGGCGCCATTTGCCTAATTTATTCAACCATGGAGTTAATAATGTATTCAGGTCTACCGAAGCACATTTGAAGAGTGCTGGTAAAAACAACCTATGCCTGGCAAGTTCTCATGCCTTACCTTTTAAGCACCCTTCTAATCGGATCAAATTTTCCCCATATGTGCATCCAGCAATTTCAATAACGATGTTGTTGGAAATGTTCCAGCATATTGTTACGAAATTGCCCTCTTGACAATTTACTCTGTTACAAAATTGCCCTCCTGACAATTCCTCTAACTCTCTGTACTCGGATTCGTAACACTGGATCGTGCAGTAATTAAACAATCGCAGGTTAAATTAAAATAACTGACTTTATTTAATTATTTCAATTTACAAACTTAATATTAGGCTTAAAGTTTACTTTGTTACAAATTGCACTTTATTTCACAATACATGAATCACTTTATTTAATAAGTAATCTCATCACTTTATTTAATAATGAATTTCATCACTTTACAAATCACAATTACAAATACTACTGCTTCGATTTGAATGCACGATGTACACACTGTTCCGATCTCTGTTCGAATGTTTTTGACTTTGCACAGTCGTGTGCCTTTTATAGTTTCGAATGGTTGAGGTAGAAACTTCTACAATACACTAGATCTGGATCTTTCTAGAATTTTATACACACCTCAGGAAGTTCTTTCTTTCGAGATAATTCTTTACACCACAATCTCTACAACGAAAGAAGCTTTTATTCGAATAGATTGTGTCCTGGGTACTAACACACAGGGTGGTGCACTCATTCTCAAACTCCAGATGGGATCCTAAAAGTATGCAATCACGTTTCACTGTGCTATCACGTTTCACTGTGCTATCACATTTCACTGTGCTATCATGTTTCAATATGTTGCTGCAGATGTTGCGGGGTAACTTTGATCAAATTGGTTTGCCAGCGGAGCGCTCAAGTTTGTTGGAAATGGTAAACAGGGTTGCGCAAAAGAAGAAAGTGTTGTGGGGCGCATTTTTCTGGCTCAGGCGAAACTGTTGATAAATGTCGATTCACTAATCGGTGCTGTCGGCTCTACAAATTTCTCGTTTGAGGGTATGTGAGATGCCGGAGAGGATGACGCTTGAGGCGGCTCAAATGGGGGTGGTGTTGTGGCATTTGCATGTGCGGTGGTCGGGGGAGCAGCAGGACTCGTTGTGGTTAAAGCTGATCGTGGAGGCGCACATATATTGCAGTTCCATATAACTTTTGCTCTTTTACAAAAATATATACATTGGTTTACTCTGTGTTCTAATTTATGCTCAGTGCTCTACATGCGCCCTATAGTAAATTGCGTAGCGTAGCAAAAGCACAAAGCAAATAAGTTGCAAGCTCATCATGTATTTCGTCTTCCAATGATTCACTGTACAAATTATTCCAATTAACATAATCTTTATTTATCAATTTATTCCAATTACCACATTCTTCCTGTACATGTTCAATATCAAACAGTGCTTTATGTTCGATTAATCTTTTTAACACTTTTTCTCGGAATATAGCAAATTCACTTCAAACAAAAATGGGACAATCGAAAACAGCTGTTTTTTAATTTACAAAAGTGCTCTCATTAAGATCCAGTTAGTCTTGCCGAAACAAACGCAACGAAACTAAACAAACGTGTCTTTACAAAAACTTCGTGTGCAGCTACTACTACTACGCCCTTGACAGGTCCGCTACTCCTCTCTCGATGAAAACACGCCAAAACTGATTCGCTGGGACGTCATAAAACGCTTTAATATATTTGGTGATATGAAAAATGCTCGTGCAAAGGCAATAATTTGTATATTAAAAGGATTTAATTATTTTGAATAGAAAAATTGGTTGCTTCACTTCTACAGCAGTCAAATTTAATATTTTTTATCTATTGTAAATATCATAAAAACTTAACAAAATTTGTTTAGCTTAAGCCTTTGTATTTATAATTACATATGCATATATGAATGCATATCTGAATGGATAAGTATGCATGAGCATAAATATATAAATAAAATAACTCAAATTATAAACTAAGTACATGTGTTTTCTTATTTCACTTCTCATAATTATTTCCTTTTATATTCCCATTGTGGCACCAAAACACTGAATATCAACTTTTGCGGCACAAATTTAACCAAAAAATTACTGAATAAAACAAAAATTTTATTGCCAAAATTATTGAAATCTTATTTCCCATTTATTTATATGAATAATATCATAAAAAGCGATAAATATTACAGATTTTAGTTTTAAGCACAAATTATCACATTTCTCACACAAAAATATAATCATTTTGGCTGTTCTCTCATTTCGTATGTGCCTTATGACGACATGCTTAGAGAAAGGAATTTTCATACCAGCATTGGCGCGATCTTCTATTCTATCATTCTAGGCGATTAGTCTTGACGTGGAGAAAAAGAACAAGGGCGAATTTTCGAAGTTAATTAAGTGAAATATATGAAAATAAAGAAAAGGTATTAAAAATGAAAAAGTAGTGGTTGCGCATGTAACATGTATAATATATATATTTTAGGATTAATAAATATAGAAAAAAAGTAATTAAATTTTTTTAAAGGAAAATTCGTCACGTTTGCTGTTCTCTACTCGACTGCTCATCATGTATCACAACGCAGTAGTAAAAAGCGTTCAAAAGTGTCAAATGTCTTCGGAGCATTTACGGACGCCGACAGTAAATTCTGCAACGTGGAAACATTTTTTTCGTCGTTCGTACGATTCAGGCAAAATACATTTACAAACTACTATTAATAGAAGACCGCTCTCCAAATGTCGGTCTCTTGCGATCTACAAAAGTGCCAAAATGAAAAAGCAGTGTTGCTTTTTTGTAAGTTTTAGCCGCTATTGTCTTAATAAGCAAAAACTCAAGTGCCCTTTATTTTTTTGTTTTTTTCATTTATTATTATTTAAAAACAAAATTATTTACTATGATATATACAACAAATACAACTCAAAATAATATTTTTAATAATTTATTATTGCCCATTATTCTCTGTTTATTTTTGAGTATTAATCGTCTATTTATATATTTAATTCGAAAATACATTCGACATTTAAAAAATCTTTTTAACGCATTAGGTAAATTAACTGCAGTGCTTAATTCCTGTTAAACTAAATTGAACAGCTGAATTTCAACAACGGTTCTTGTACCGAGTTGATTATAAAGTTGATACCAGGCACGTAAACCTTGGTATCGTTGAAAAAGGACCTAATGTCAACAGCGGTGCTTGTACCGAGTTGATGGTGGGTTTGACAACAGGCACATAAACCTTGGTGTCGGAGAAGGAGAATCAATCAATGTTAAGTTAAAATGAAAAGACTCACAGTTAACTCTTACTGATTGACTGACTTTTGGATGTGCCAATCGTGGGTATTTATTCATTTTCTATATACATATATTACATATAATTTGGCTATACATATTCGGTATTATTGAATTGACAGCATAACCATGAAATGTGCATTATTGACAAATTTGCAAGCTGGCCTTGAATTGAGTTTCTCAGCGTATTGCACTTGATATCATGTTTCATCCAGTGCAATGCCTTCGCTGATGTAGTATATATTGGAGTTTTTGTCAACAATGCAAATTCCATCGTTAAACTGGCAAGGTTTGCTTAACACAAGCCTAATTGTATGCAAAAGAAGATGTTATGCATTAAAAGTGTGAATGTTACATACCTCCCAATGAGGTTTGCACATCAACTGTTAATGCAATTAACATTTCTCCCGCGCGTTGAGCACAGCTCAACCTATATAAGATTCTCTATTGGTTGGTGGCGAGGGCGAGGCTGAGGCTGAGGCACCGTATCTGTTGACGTGATGATTTCTGGTACATTGACGCCACGTTGGCTTCGTATTTTCCATATGAGCCCAGTAATTAAAAGTATCACGGACAGGAACAGTGCGGTATAACTGACCGCATGGTGGTAATAGGCTGGTGGTTGAATTTTGTGCAGTGTCATCAGTTTTTCCTTGGCCAGAGCATTGTGTAATTCTGTGAGATTCTTCAGTTGTATTGTGTAAGTGATCGCGTTGATTTTTTGCAATAGTGGGGTTATTTGTTCACTATTAGATAATTCTGTAATTTTTCCTAGGCTTGTGCGTGATGCTGTTAACGCACTGGACACGGATTCTTGCCCTTGTATTGAGATTGCATTGTGTTTTAGCATGCATTCTGCCTGAAGTGTCAGTAGTCCTGAGCCTTTCAGTGTCAACGGGATGATTTCTTTGCCGCAGACTGCAGTGGCTCGTGAAGTTGACGGAATTGCGTAAATCCATTGATTTTTTTTCTTCAATGGTAGCCACGTAATGTTATTGGCCACAGGTTTTAGTTTACAATTTGGTTGAGTGTTGTTAAACAAATTGATTTCGCAGGAACACATCTCAGCCTCATAGCTGTACCGGATTGGCACATTTGAACATACGTATTCATTTTGATTGATTCGCTCACATGATGGAAAGTCGTCGGAGCTAATTCGGAGGTATTGATCGCGAGCAGCATTTGTGGCAAGAAAGGTGGTGCATGTATCAATTGCCACCATAGTGTTGTTGATCCAATTTGGTACCGAAATGAGCAGAAAGAGTTCAAATCGGTCATGTTCCACCAACGGTAATGTAATCTTAAACACAACATGGTCCTGAGTGAGTCCTCCCTTTACCTTCATTATCCTATATAGTTGTATTAAGTCCTCTTGATTTGCAGGTAGTTCTAATGATGATGGCAGGTGGAGTTTAATTTTGTCAACTTTGGTGTGCAATTGCTCGGGAGTTAAAAGTAGCGTATTGAATTTACCATGGTGAGTGTCTGTGAGAACATCCAGTATAGCTGACTGTGTACGTTGTAAATCGGTTGCGATTAGAGTTAGTTGAATTGACAGAGCGTTGAATAGTTCCAACAATTTCGATTGTTACAGCTCTTCGTCTTCTTTCTGCAATTGATTCCACATTTGATTCACTTGATGGTCAAATTCTTCAAATTTTGTCTTAACCGCTATCTGATCCTGCTTTATGATGTTGACGATGGAATCAATGATGGATGTTTGATTCTTCAGCAGATGTAGCAGATTGGACTTGTTTTCTTTGACGTTTAATATTGTCCTTGACATCTTTTTGGAATACTCTGAATCTAACACGCCAAATAGTGTATGTGCAAGGTTTCCAACGAGATTTACTGCCCCTCTCCTGTTGCGACTGCTTCTTAACAGATTATTATCTACACGCAATTCTCCTTCAAGTCGATCGAAGCTGTCGGTTAGATGACTACAAGTGTAGTTTTGTTTAATCTTTCGGCAAAGTTGACGTAGGGTGCTGTTACCGTTGAACAGCGTTGATGCTTCTGTCCAATATGGTTTCAGATCGTAGTATACGAGCAAGTTCCATTCCGTAGATGAAATAGCAACTGATCCTATATTTTCGAAGTGGATGCCAAGTTTTGAACCAAAACGATTAACTTGCACTGGAGATCCCAATATTATTGGTAACATCATTATTGTGACTAGCAATGCCAAACCATTAGTGATTGCTGGTATTATTCTTCTCCTTTTTGGCACTGGTTGCTCTTCTGGATCTACTTCGATGTCGTCATGATCTGCCGAGAATAATGGTGCCAGTCTTTGAATTGCTCTTTTAAATATGCCCCTTTGTGTTTTTACGTCGCACACTCTTACTAAGCCATCGTCACCCTTGTACACCTTAACAATTCGCCCTAGAAGCCATTGGAGCACTGGTAAGTTATCTTCTTTGACCATTACCATAGTATTTGGCTCTATGGTGCTAGTTGGACCCTTCCATTTGTGTCGTTGCTGAAGTTGGTGAAGGTACTCGTGTGACCAACGTTTCCAGAACTCGTATTTAAGGTGTGTCACCAATTTCCATCTAGTTTGTAGGGATACCTTGGATTCTGACATGTTCCTATCTATCTGTGAAGTTAACGGTTCGCCTATCAAGAAGTGTCCCGGAGTTAGCGCTGTTAGGTCATCTGGATCTGTTGACATTGGGGTAAGCGGTCGAGAATTCAAAATTCCCTCGATCTCCACGACGATGGTTTCGAGTTCTTCGTAGGTCAGTGATGCCGTCGATACACTTCGTAGTAGCAAATGCTTGGCGGATTTAACTGCTGCTTCCCATAAGCCTCCAAAATGTGGAGCTCTAGGAGGAATAAATTTGAAGTTTATTCCACGGTCGCTGCATGATCTCGTGATATTTTCTCGTGAGGTGTTTGAGAAGATGACATCATTTAGCTCCTTCAGATTGTTACTTGCGCCGACGAAATTTGGTTGCTTTGTCACAATAGATAGAGTCACACCGTCCGCGGCGAGACGTGAAGCGTTTCAGCGCTCCGATAAATGCTTCGGTCGTCAATTCGGTTACAACCTCTAGGTGAACTGCCTTTGTTGCGAAACAGGAAAATACTGCGATGTAAGCCTTGTGTGGCTTCTTTCCACGAATTTTATAGTGCACCCAAAATGGTCCGCAATAATCCACTCCACTATGGACAAACGGGCGAGCTGGAGTGACTGGTTGCTGGCAAATTTCCCATCACTTGAGTGAATAATTTAGGCTTGGATCTGGTGGCGCACGCAATTTTGCACAACGTTTCGGGCCATTATTTTTCCTTTTATTATCCAAAATCGTTGCCTTGACGCTGATAGCAAACCTTGTGCACCACAATGCAAATTATTCTCATGCATCATGACGAGAATCATTCTGGAGATATAGTCATTGTATGGCAGCAACATGGGATGTTTTGCGTCATAGCTCAAGTTAGATGCTTCTAGCCGTCCTCCAACTCGTAGGATACCTTGGTCATCAATAAACGGTGACAAATTACTGATATCGCTAGTGTTATTGACAGTTGAGTGACGCTCTAAGTTTTTAATGTCATCGTAAAAGGCTCTTCCTTGGGTACCCTTGACAATGAATGTCAATGATGCCTCCATTTCTTCAGCTGTTGGTGCTATTGTAGGGTGGGATACCTTGTTTCTTAATACTTTCACATACCGAATGACATATGCTACAATTCTTTGCAGGCGTCGAAATGAGTTCCTGTGATTGATTTCTTCCCAGAAAGTTGTTGTCTCTTTCGAATTGAGCGTTAGAGCTGCACTCGTCTGCCGCCTGAGTTCCAAGGCACATTGTTCTCGTGGAGGTTGAAGTGGCCAAATTGTCATAGATCCGTGCAGGAACTTAGGTCCATATAGCCAAAACAGGTTGTCTACCAATTTAGCTGCTGTCACGCCTCTTGCTACCAGATCTGCGGGATTGTCTTGGGACGGCACGTGACGCCATTGTTGTGGATTAGTTGCTTGCTGAATAGCCGAAATTCGGTTTGCCACGAATGTGTGGTAGTGTGCTGATTCTGCATTTATCCATCCCAGCACCGCTGTGGAATCAGACCAAAAATGCGTTGTAACGCTTTTGAAGAATGGGCTTTCATGGAGCTTCTGCATCAATTCCACGGCGACCTTAGCAGCGCACAATTCCAGTCTTGGTAATGTTACTTGCTTTGTTGGAGCTACTCGTGATTTCGCGCATAGGAAGCGAACGATTATCCGGGTTTGGGAATCTTGTGTTCGCATGTATGCTACCGCTCCACGTCACGCTACCGCTCCACGTTGGCACGTTCTGATGCGTCAGCGAAAATGTGTACTTGGGGGTCCTTGGGTACTGTGCGACCGAAGACGTGGCGTGGCACGCTGATGGTTTCTAACTTCTGCAAGTCCTTTTTGAATGTTAGCCATGTTTTGTGAAGTGGTGCTGGAACTTCTGTGTCCAAGTCTATTTTAAGTTTCCATAGTTGTTGAAGGAACACTTTTGCTGTGGTCGTAACTGGCGCGATGAAATATCTGCTAAGGCTGAACGCTTTGTTATCCTACCGGATTCTACTACACCAACCTTGACCTTAAAGTCATCATTAGAAGGGCTCCAAATCAATCCCATTGTTTTGATGTTGTCGTCCAGTGTGTCACCGAATTCCATATTTACTTCACGGTCCGTGACTGGAATTTCTTCTAGTAACTTTGGATGATTCGCGCACCATTTCTGTAAATTGAAACCCGCGGAACTAAGCATGAGTCGAAGTTGCCGCTGTATTTCAGTGGAAGATGATGCAGTGGAGAGATGATCAGATCCACTCAACACGTCATCGACATAAAAATTGGATTTTACGGCTTCTGCTCCTAGTTGATATTTGTTGGCTTGATCGTCAGCCAGAGCCTGAAGTGTGCGGATAGCCAAATACGGTGCAGATGTTGTACCGTAGGTGACTGTCGTGAGCTGATAACACTTCATGGGATGTGAGGGATCCTCTCTCCACCAGATAAGTTGGAACTTTTGATCGTCTTTATCTACTCGCACTTGTCGATACATCTTTTCAATGTCGGCTGTAAAGACAAATCGAGGGAGCCGGAAACGCAAAAGAATAGTGAACACATCTTCCTGGATAGTTGGTCCTGTTGCCAGAAGATTGTTTAAAGAGACATTTGTTGATGTTTTGGCTGAAGCATCGAATACGACTCTTAGCTTTGTCGTTGAGCTGTCTGGCTTCAAAACGGCATGATGTGGAAGAAAGTAGTGGGAACTCTTGATGCTAGTTATATCAATCTCTTCCATATGACCAAGCTTCTCGTATTCTCGCATGAAGGCTACATATTGGGCCTTGAATTCAGGAATCTTTATCATTTTTCGTTCAATTGTCATGAACCGTTGCAGTGCTAACTTCTGCGATTCTCCCAGTTGGTTTGGAGTGGTTTGGAACGGCAATTTCACTATGAAGCGCCCATTGATATCACGTTGATAATTTTGTAGAAAATGTTCTTCACAGCGACGCTCGGCGGTTGTAAACTTACAGTTCGGTGAATCACATCCTTCAAGTTGCCAGAATTTTTCAAGAGTGTCGTTGAGGGAACCATTCTCCTGACCAGTGTAGACTGCACATGTTGCTGTTTTTGTTGAGCTTTGGCCAATTTTTCCACTTATCACCCAACCAAGCGTTGTGTTTTGCATGACTGGGAGCTCAGAGGAAAGTTTGATTTGGCCCATTTCTATGAGGTCGTAATACAGCTCTGCGCCCAAGAGAACATCGATTTTTCCTGGTTGATGAAAGTTCGGATCAGCCAGTTGGAGACCCTTAGGAATCGGCCATTTTGTAACGTTTAGCTGCTGAGCTGGTTGAGTTGGAACAATGCTTGGCAGCACAAATGCCTCGAAGTCGGCTGCAAAGTTGCTTGTTCGAGATTCCAGTTTCATGTTAGCGCGGTGCGTAGCTCTTCTTTTGGCCTTCCCAATACCTTCAATGCACAACGAAGCCTCGATTGGATATATGCCTAGTCTTTTAATGACACGCTCGGAGACGATGTTGATTTGTGATCCTGAGTCGAGAATGGCTCTGAATTCACCCGATCGTCCATTCGCAGCTGTTATTCTGATTTTAGCTGTTCCCAACAAGACATAACAGCTTCGATGTGTAGGCATGATGTCGGTGGCTGCTGATGCCACTGCGGTATTGGACAGAGTTGTAGTTGATTTTAAATTGATTGCTGTTGATCGGCTTCCTCTTGTGGTCTGCTCCCGTGCTTCTAGATGCAACAACGTGTTGTGTTTTCTATTGCATTTGGTGCAGTTGCCTGACAAGCAAGATTTGGCATTGTGCCCACCTTTCAGACAGTTTACACAGTAGTTTGCTTTTTGGACTGTGTTTAACCGCTGACTTGGTGTCATTTTGAGAAAATCTTGACATTGAAATAGCGCATGATGTTGGTTGCATGTGATGCATGCTGGACCTGTTGGCACTGAAACACTTAACGCCTGGTAGGCCCTTGGTCGCCCTTGTTCTGCCGCATCCTTGTTGAGTCTTCCTCCTAAAGCTTCCAATGACTGGAATCTAAGTTCAAGGAATTTCAGGAATTCGTTTACAGATGGTATCTCCTTCGGCTGTTTTAAGGATTGCTCCCATAATGCGTGAGTGGTTTTGGGTTATTATGTACAGCAGAATGGAGTTCCAGCTGTCGGTGCTCACTCCTAGACCTTGTAGAGTCATGATGCACTCCTTGGTAGTGTCGTGGAGGAACTTAATCGCTGATGCCTGATCGTTGTTGATTGTCGGTTGGGAGAGCAGTCTGCTTAACGTTGCGTTTATCAGCAGCCGAGGGTTTTCATATCGATCCTTCACCACCGCCCATGCAGCCTCGTAATCATTTGCCGATGCTGTGAAGTGCCGAATTAGTCCTTCCGCCTGACCGGATAAGCTGGACTTCAAGAACCACATCTTTTGGCAAGCTGGAATTGGTTGTTTGTCGACCAACTCCATAAATAGATCGTGGAACTGCCTCCACTTGTGGTAGCTGCCATCGAATTTTGGTAGTTCAACCTTGGGAAGTTTTAGACCTGATGTCGTCATATTGGCTGTTTGCCTGTTGACTGCTGTTGGAGAGGCTTGCATAATTGATGCCGCTGATTCTCGAGCCATATCTTGAAGCTGCACAATCTGTGCAGTGATTGCTTGCTCAATCTGGGCAAAACCCTCGTAGTCGTATGAGCTGGGCTCATCAGATAACCAGATCCTTTGGTGCAGGTCCTGGGCAGATTTCGAATGCGTTTCTACTGTCTTCGCCTGCATTGCATAATAGTGCGACGTTTGTTGTGTCACACTATTAAGCACTTGGCTAAGTAGTTTGCTAGCTGTGTCTATTGACTTCTTTTGTTTGTCAATTAGTGAGCATAGCTGACTTGACGGACTTCTGGGGGCAGCTATCATGGTGCTTGATTCGCTTTGTCTGGTGGCTGGCTGCGGCGACCGTACTGTTTTGAGTACCTCCGGTGCAGCCTTTGAGGTTGATGCTGCCTGGAGACGTTTGATGGCCTGTACTGCTCTGTCCATCTCATCGCGTGCTTCTCGGTATTTCGTGCGAATGGCAGTGTGTAAATCCTTCACGAAATATGGGTGGTCGACTTCCTTGCCATGTTGGTCGCGGATGGTATTGTCGAGTTTGTCAAACTGTACCCACAATTCATCCAGCTCCTTGGCTTTTGTTGTTATGATATCTATTGTTCTGCGCTCTTGTGGCGCCTTCTTGTAATTGGCTATAGCTTTTTGTAGAGCCAGTGCAAGTTCATCTTGCCTCAATGATAGTTCATCCATTCCCATGATGCTGACGTATCGTGTTTTTGAATGCTATGTGCAGGATTCGTTGTTGTCGTCTGCTGGTTACAGGACACTTGATAGTTTGATGATGTATATGATGTCTGAAGTCTTCTGCAGGTTACTAGCTTAGGACTTGATTGATAAATGTGGATACTACCTGGTAGCTGTTTGCTGCCTACTGAAGGATGTTTCAATGATCAGTGGATCGATGGATACTTGGCACTTGAACCAGTTATCCTTTCCGTCTGATACTCAGAAGGTTGCAAACGTCGGGGTCACCAAAATGTTAAACTAAATTTAACAGCTGAATTTCAACAGCGGTTCTTGTACCGAGTTGATTATAAAGTTGATACCAGGCACGTAAACCTTGGTATCGTTGAAAAAGGACCTAATGTCAACAGCGGTGCTTGTACCGAGTTGATGGTGGGTTTGACAACAGGCACATAAACCTTGGTGTCGGAGAAGGAGAATCAATCAATGTTAAGTTAAAATGAAAAGACTCACAGTTAACTCTTCCTGATTGACTGACTTTTGGATGTGCCAATCGTGGGTATTCATTTTCTATATACATATATTACATATAATTTGGCTATACATATTAGGTATTATTGAATTGACAGCATAACCATGAAATGTGCATTATTGACAAATTTGCAAGCTGGCCTTGAATTGAGTTTCTCAGCGTATTGCACTTGATATCATGTTTCATCCAGTGCAATGCCTTCGCTGATGTAGTATATATTGGAGTTTTTGTCAACAATGCAAATTCCATCGTTAAGCTGGCAAGGTTTGCTTAACACAAGCCTAATTGTATGCAAAAGAAGATGTTATGCATTAAAAGTGTGAATGTTACATACTTCCCAATGAGGTTTGCACATCAACTGTTAATGCAATTAACAATTCCATTATTTCATCACGGATATTATTGCAGTGCACAATTTTATTACAACTGAACTCAATAAAAATATCCTCGAATTATTTGATGTCTCACATAAGTCTTTCTGAAGGCTTTTTAAGACCTCCTTTTAAGACTTGGTACACCCATGTCCAAGTGCTACCTTCGAATTCTTGTTCATTATAGTTCTGCCTTCAAATAACACAACGATAATTCATCATATTTAATTTTTGCACTTTGGAAACCGACTATTTCCCTTTTTTAGTTTGTTCTCGTATACAACATTCGTTAAGAGAGAAGATTTGCCACATTTGTAGACCGTTTTCCTCTCACTCTCTCAATTAATAGTACCTTGTAAATGTATTTTCGTTTCAGAGCACACCTAACATAAGTCTCGACTAGCTATAATTCATGGCTATGTTCATGTCTTAACATCAAAATGTTAAGTGGAGACCCCATATGTTAATGTCATACTAAAAAAATGAAACATTATGTCAAGACAGCAATGCTGCTGAAACCCTGACATCAATTTGAAGTTTGACTCGATTTTAACGGTTGTCTATTTAAAAATGGCACAAATTATATTTAATATAATCGAAATAATTAATATCATAAATATTTATCGAGAACTTGAGTGTTTTTGAAATTACAAACTCTTCAATTTCTGAATGCAGTATTTTTAACTATCTTAAAGCTTTCATTGCGAGAACGCATTTCTGTTGCATGAAAGCCATTGTCTAAAATGAAATGCTTAACATAATTTGCCCACTTCATATTTTGACTGCCATCAGCTGCTCTGACATAAACATGAACATTGCCATGAATTATAGATAGTCGAGACACTATGTAAAGCAGTCCCGACACGTTACTGCATTACTTACATCATACTCATATGTGTTTGCAGTATCTCAGCACTGACACGTTTCTGCATACTCTTCAATCATTCATTTTTCGTTTTCTCTTTCGGTGTGCGGACGACAATGGCAGAAGCGGATAAAATAATTATGACTGCGGTTGCGGTTGTTGAAAAACAAAAGCAACAAAAAAAAAATAAAAGAATTTGGATGGAAAATTGGTACCGAAAAAGGAATGAGTTTACTCATCAAAATTTAGTGGTAAATTCAATAAATTCGATGAGAAATGTTTTTCTCCGTTGCCCGCCATGACTTCCGCCCGCTGTGAATGTCTGCTTCGAATGAATACAACCAAATCATTTGGATTTTGTTTACTGCATGGCTTCAGTCATTGTATGTGAGACGCATACATAGCTATTTCACTAATCCATCTTTACGATTCTGTACATCATGCAGTAATGTGTCGGCACAGATTAATATAGATACGCAACTAATCTATGGTGTCGGGGCCGCTTTATGGGGATAGCGCATTTGCGTTAAATTGCAAAAATTTATTAAATATGGAATCCATATATTTGTTCTACACAGACCAAGTGTATGCTAACCGTAGGTAGGTAGGTAGGTAGGAGTGGCAGCCTTTGTCGCAAAAAGCACACTTAAGCACATAGAATGGCTCGTTGTGGTACCACACTGAGACGACGCGACTCCCCCGTCTAGAATTTTGGGAACCACAGTGATTCCGAAATGAACCTGGCTATGTCCTTGATGTTGATGGAAGATAGTTCGGTTAAGGAAGTGAAGAAAGGTGAGCTTAGGAATTTTAATCTACGCCTGGCCAGAGCTGGGCACTGACACATGAGATGAAGTACTGTTTCTTCCTCCTCCTCAGAGCAACAGCTGCGACAGAAGTCATTATGGGGCAGTGCTAATCTTTCAGCGTGTTTCCCGATCAGACAGTGTCCCGTGAGCACATTTATTATAGTGCCGATGGAGTTCCTGCTAATATTGAGTAGCTGACTAGTACGCCTAATGTCGATAGTGCTCCAGGTTTGTCTGGCAACACTACAACACTACCCAGGCTTTTTTAGCTGTCTCAAGGTAGTCATGTTTTATGGCCCATTTGACCGTGGCCAGTGGGACACCTACATCAAAGGAGGGGGAGATGTCAGGGAGCAGCGTACCTATTTTGGCCAATTCATCGGCCTCGCAGTTTCCTAGAATTTCGCTATGTCCAGGCACCCAGCATATGTGAACTTCTGAGTTACCTGAGACGACGTTCAGGGAGGAGCGGCAATCGAGTACAAGCTTCGAGGTAGTGAATACACCAGCCAGTGACTTGATTGCCGCCTGACTGTCCGTGAATATGCGTATCATCACATCGCATACTTCATTGCGAATAAGCCACTTGGACGCTTGGAATATTGCCATTACTTCCGCCTGAAAGACGCTGCAATGGTCAGGGAGACGATAGTAGAGCTTGATGCCAAGTTTTCTGGAGAAGATGCCGCAACCGACCTTATTCTCCAGCTTGGAGCCAGCCGTATATATGTCAATGGAACTGCCAGTGACCACTAAATTGTTGGACCATTCTTCTCTACTAGGAATGTAAGTGTCGAACCCGTGGTTTAGATTAGGTGTAGAACACGTATAGTCAACGTCCGTCTGTACGGGCGTGTACTGCATCAGAATATTGGCGTGGCCCAGGCTCAGCCTAGTCCAGCGCGATATAGCATTGAGTCTGGTTGCCGAGCATTTTGCTTGTTGCCTGACCAGAAGCCTAGTGGGCAACCAATGTAGGAATGCGAATAGAGCTTTGGTAGAGGTGGTACGCAGAGCCCCTGTTATCAGAACCGCTGCTGTTCTTCTAACCTTGTCAAGAGGTTTTAGGTTCACCGCCTTGTCAGTTGCGGGCCACCAGAAGACAGCGCCGTAGAGAAAGTACGGCTCAACCACCGCCGCATAGAGCCAGGACATGGTTCGAGGTTGGACGCCCCATGTTGTTCCCATGGATCTCTTGCAACAGTACAGAGCACACGTGGCTTTCCGTACCCTCTCCGCCAAATTTGCTTTCCAATGGAGCTTTGGGTCCAGGATCAGACCTAGATACTTGACGCTATTGCTTAGGCTAAGCGTATTCCCATTAAGTTTGGGTAAGTCAAAACTTGGTATTTTGTGCTTCCGGGTGAAGAGCATAACCTTCGTTTTGGAAGGTTTGACATCTAGGCCAACTTCAAGACACCATTGGGACAAAATACTAAGAGTATAGCTTAGCTTTTCTGATAGTGTTGAAAGATACTTACCGGAAACAGAAATAGCAATGTCGTCCGCATAAGCTATAGTGTTACAGCCGGTCTGATCTAATCTCCTAAATAGTGTGTTCACCGTCAGATTCCATATGAGGGGTGAGAGCACACCGCCTTGTGGAGTACCTCTCTTGACAGTCCTTTTAGCATGCACGTTTCCTATTGAGGAGCTAATGACGCGTGTTTTCAGTTGTTTGATGAACCTAACCAAGCTGGGGTCCAGGTTCAGGTTTACTAAGGATTTAGTGATGGCGGAGGGACTAATATTGTTGAATGCCCCTTCTATATCGAGAAATACTGCAAGAGTATATTCTTTGTTGGCAAGAGATTTCTCTACTTGCTCAATGAGCACGTGAAGCGCTGTTTCCACAGACTTGCCTTTAGTATAGGCATGTTGTGATTTGGAAAGAAACGTGGAATTAATAGAGCTCCTGATTTGTATATCAAGGACCCTTTCCAGTGTTTTCAAAAGAAAGGAGGACAAACTAATTGGTCTATAGTCCTTAGGCTTGGTGTGGGTCGACTTTCCCGCTTTAGGGATGAAAACTACTCGAGCTTCTCTCCAGCTTTTGGGAATGTACGACCATCTTAGGCATGCATTATAAATATGCAGTAGCCAAGGCGCAACCGCACTTGCAGTGTGCTGGACATCCGCGGGAATTGTACCATCAGGCCCGGGAGATTTAAAAGGCTTAAAGCTGTTGATGACCCACTGAATATGCGTGTTGGTCATTTGGAATTGGTTGGTGTTAAGAGACCTGCAATCCACAAAGATTTCATTCCCCGGGAAGTGTGTTTCTATTAGGGCGTCTAGAGTGTCGATTTCAGAGTCAGTCCAGGTACCGTCCGATCTCTGAATACATTCCAGAGCCCGAGGGGTGGTATTGAGAATCCTCCGGAGTCTACTTGTCTCGGACGAGCTTTCTATGTTGCCACAGAAGTCTTGCCAAGACACTCGTTTGGATCTCCTAACCATACACTTGAGTTCCCTTTGTTTATCCTTGAAAGGGAGCCAGTCATTGGTAGATTTGGCTCTGTTGAAGAGCTTGCGGCATTCTTTTCGTAGCTCAGCAATTTCCGAATTCAACCAAGGGGGTTTTGGTTCTCCTCTTGGCTTCCGGAAGTTGCAGGCTGATTTGGCAGCAGAGTTAACTAGTGCTGTTATGGTTTTAACCGCTCGATCTATATCGAGGTGATTATTGATCGTGGGAGGAGTCGACTGCTGGCCCGACTCCATAATGGTCTGGAATTTTGTCCAGTCAGTTCTTTTCCTGTTAGTGTGTCTTTTGCGCTCTGCCGTATCTAACGTATCTGAGATCGCAATTCTAAAACAGATGTAACAGTGGTCCGAGAAGGAGCATTCCTGCAAAAGGCGCCAGCTCGAAATAAGGTGAGATGAGTGATTAATGCCAAGGGTTAGATCGAGAACCTCCCATCTATTTGAGGTAATGAAGGTTGGCTCGCTCCCCCTGTTAGCAATGACTATGTCGTTAGTAAGAATGAAATCAAAGAGTGACTCACTCCGCTCGTTGGTATCCGTGCTGCCCCACACCTCGTGATGGGCATTGGCATCGGCCCCGATGACTACCGGGATGCGCTTTCTATTAGCCTCCGCTACAAGTAGCCTTAAAACATCCGGAGGCGGCGTCAGCCCGTGGTCGTGCGCCATGTAGCTGCTGACGATCCATATAGCCATGGTGTTGGTGGAAATAACCATGGCTACATTATCCTTGTCGCTGAACCTGTGAAGAAGAAGAGCGTTAATATTGTTCTTAACAAGAATACAGGCTCTGGGTTTACCTCGATCCTGCACGAATACTGTGCGGTATCCGCTTATAGTGAGTCCGAGGACCTGATCATTTACGACCCAAGGTTCTTGGACCAGTATGAGTTCCTCTCCTTTTTGAGCCAGGTGGAGGATCAGGGCTGCTGAGGCAGCCATGGAATGGTGAAGGTTAATCTGTAATACCCTCACCATTCCCGGAGGTGGCCATCATCGTCACGCTGGCTGCCTCCTCTTCTGACAGAGGAGAATCACCAACGTCGTCGATATTGGTTATCGGATGTCCGCAGAAACTGCCTATCGATTCTGAGGCCGAAGCGTAACTCTCCCCATAATCGAAGGTGAGATCCGGTTCGGCCTGAATGGGGGGCTTGTATGCTCCCTGGTTGTCGCTCCTATAGACCTTGAGTGAGATCGAACTAAAGCCATAGTTGATCTCTCCCTTTTTGGCATTAATAGGGGCTAGAGAGTCCTCATTAAGAATAATGATAATCTCTCGAGAGTTGCCCTTGGGCTCGCTTATTTTTGCAACCTTCCAGTCATCCGTGGGGAGGTCGTAATTGCTGAGCCTAAGCAACTCCAGAATTTATTCCCGCGAGGAATGCTCTGCCGGAACCCAGGCCCTGGAACGCGGGCGGTTCGGGATCTGGTCTCTGGGAACAGCTAAGAGCTTGGCCCCCGGCCAGATTTCGCCAACCATTGAGATGGCCATCTTATAAAGCTCAGCCGAGCGCTCATCTGAGCACGCGATGGGCTTCACGTGCCCCTGATACCATCCCGCGTCCCGGCATACAGGTGATGGGCCAGGATTGGCCCTCAGGATGTCCCTGTAGATCCTGAAAAGGGCCTTCTCCACCAGTTCGCTGGGGAAATGGTACCGTCACTGTTTCCATTGTCAACGATTGCCCAGATGAGGCCCTCTTTGGCTACCTCATTAAATGGCCGAGTCAGTCTCGGCTAGGAAGCCAGTCGTGGGCGTTTAGTTTCCTGCACGACTGATTGGGAGGGGTGCTCAGTCGACCGTTGTCGTTTCTGAGCACCCTCAGGGGTGGCTGCGGACGAGCACCAACATTTTTGTGAGCCCATGCTAGCGCTCCCTTGTCTTTATCAGATATTGAAGCGGGGTCGGCAGATTCCAACCTTTGCAGAATACTGAAGGCGGACCTCCGGGTTCTGTACGCCCGTGTAGACGCATTCACATGCGTGCGAGCACCTGAAGGGAGATTGGTGCTGGGGCCCGTGCTGGAGGAGGTCGGGTTATTTGCCGAAGCTCTCCCTGTTCCAGTCCGAGGAGCGGACGGAGGGGCGACCCTAGCACCCGGCCTAGCAGCCCTGGTGCTGGGGTGGTCCGAAGCAGGGTTTTTATGACCCTGTGAGGATGCGCTTGTGGCTGGGAGCGGGGCTGGCCTTTTGCCCGTAGCACCTGACGACATCCTTGGTCTGGCGACAAATGTCCAAGACGAAGTTGTTGTTGCGCTTAAGGCTGTTTTTTTGCCTAACTAAGCTCGTTGTTGGTTTTGGCTCTCCTTGTGGGTTGGCCGCTGGTTTTTTGTTGGATTTTAAAAAGGTGTCCATGTAAAAAGGGTCCCCACTCAACGCCGCTATCTCAGTACGAATATGTAGTCCCCTTATTGGTTATCTATGCAAATGCAGGGAGGCCATGCGAGGGTATGGGTGCGAGTGCTCAGAGCCAGACCAGTGCTAATTGGGAGCTAGTCTCAACCAAACCTACATCATCAACCAAATGACGACGTACATCGAACGTAGTTTGAGGCCTGCCAAGGTTTTAACGGGACGGAGACGGATGTGACCTTAAACTGGAGCCGTTCGCACTGGGTTTCACCCCAGTGGTAATTGGTCCAGAAGCCACACCCGCCAGCCCAGGAGCAATCAAATAAAAAGATTGTTGGGGGGTAGTCCGTGGACGAATAGGGTCGTGCCGTCGGACATCAGATGCTCTCCACAGGGAAGTTGCACCGGATGCCGGGGGGATATAGACTATTTAGCGCTATCCAGAGTGCACCACGAGGAGGCGATCTACACTACACTCCCTGGAAGGAAACCATTGCTTTAAAAGCTTTGCCCAAGAATTTTCTATAATTCACATGCACATGTATATTGCTACTCACTGCCAATGGCGGCCGCCCATTGTGATTTGGTACCCGTCCCACACACAATTGTGTACAGCGGGAGTAGTTTCATTGATCCGCTCCCACACACAATATTAAAAATTTTTCCATTTAAACATTTTCACATTTCCACGTAATTTAAACATTTTCACATTTCCACATAATTTAATTATTAAGAAATGTATGTTGTTCTATATTTATTAGATTTTATTTAATTTTCCTCACTTTCAAAATCGCAAAATTCAAATCCAGGGCACACAGATTAGTGTTCCCTGTTCAAATCTAAAATTAGATTGTAACTTGTCAAAAGCAAGAGCTTTTTCACTCCACTGACAACCCAAAATCGGGAAATTGTTGTTGTTGTAGCCTTTCGGCCACCTTCTTAGGTAGGTCCAAAATAGACGAGACGGGACGATAGCGATTGGACGAACGTCTGCACTCGTTACGTCGATTTTGACATTTAACCCAAAATGTGACGCTATCAAACGCATCGATGAATGGCTTTTTACATAAATTCCGAACTCATCCCTCACAGCGGCAATTAAATTGTAGCAAAATTCCGTATTTTTAATTTTAATTTCATTAAAAAATAACAATTGTGTCAACAAAGTAGCCACTGTGACGAGTAGCAGACGTTTGCAGTTCGGTTCTTACGGAACCGATCGTCACGTCTAAATGTTTCGTTCAGTTTCGATCAAATACGTATGGCCATTTTGGCTATTAGTATTGATTCACATATGCTCGAACTTACTCGTCACGTTTCGTCTCGTCTATTTTGGTCGGCCCTTTAGTGCACACTGATACGTATTGTCCGTAAAGCGGCCCATAGACGATAGGTCATGATCAAGATCAAGGTGAATTTACTTACATGGTGGCTGCAAGGTGAATTTCATACCTCCGGAATTGTGAAACATAAGGAATGTGCGATTAAATTCTGTTCCAAATAAACGAAATTGAGAGGAATGGAGAAATGCATAAGAGCTGCTTAAAGTGGTGCCCAATTTATATAAAATATATTTAATAGTTAAATAATTTCTTCATAATGTTTAAACTTTACAAAAATAACAATTAAGAAAAACTTATTTACTCAAATCAAAACTCTATTTGGAATTGTTTGCATACTTGTTTTGATCTCATTTTTCTATATTTTCAATTTTGACAGCTCCTGAGGGAAAATTGATTCAAAAAAATTTGTTCTTGCAGCCACCATGTAAGTAAATTCACCTTGATCAAGATTGATATCCAGTACATTAAAAAAGCGTATTTAATAAATAATAGAATTCCTAATTATTCTTAATCTTCTCAAACTATTTGCTAATTGGATGGCAGTTATGCAAGATGGTGTGGGAAAAAAGCATGATATATATTCAGCCTGTATAGAAAAGCGAAAACTATTCGAAATAAATAACATGTTTTTTTAAAGTATATAATTTTATTATTAACTTTGCACTTTCCATACCCCCAGGGGGTATGCAGTGGTGCGTTACCGAGTAAATTTTTCATTTGGATGCTCGGTTCCCCTGTAGGCCTATTACATCCATTACAAATATATTAAATTATATATATTAGTATTAAAATAAAAATACTACAAACCTATTTGTATAAGTTGATTATATAAATTTAATTAAAGATTAAAACTATTATTATAATTAATAGAATGCAACAAAAAGAATAATAAATAATATATATCACAATATTAAAATAAATTTATAACACACAAATTATTAATATATTCTAATTTTATTGAATATAAAAATTATTTACATATATTTACACATGTACAGTTGGTCAAGTAATTGTTTGCAAAATAAAAAATGTAATGAAATTTTCACTTTAATATTGATTTGAAGCAAGAAATGCATATATTTAATAAAAAAAAATTTTATAATTTAATATTTGCCAATTTTCCTCAACAGAAACCATCAAAAAAATTATTAAATAATTACAAAAAGATCCGTTTCTGTAGCAAAATAAAAAACAATAGCCAATTCATGGTGTCAAATAATTCTTTGCAAAATTCAAGGAACATACAAATAAGCTATTAAACTAATAGTAAATAATTGAATCCTGAATGTGACTACCAATAGAATCAATAACGGCTTACAACCTTTTTAACATAGACGCAATAAGTTTTTGTATATCGTGTTATTCGGGCACCTTTTCCCATTCCTTCCTTCTAACTCTTATTAGAAGCGTCTTTATTAGTTGGAGCCCGATTTGCAACTGTTTTTATAAGGTATGCCCATAAATTTTCGTTAGGTTCATATCAGGGCTTTAAGCTGGTGTATCTATGACTGTATATAGGCAATTATATATCATCCAGGTCCTGCACAAGAGCGATTTGTGCTTAGGGTCATTGTTCTGATAAACTTTGAATTTTAACTTTTCGGGATTTTGGGGGCCAATGAAGTCGAAATTCTGAACACTTTTTTTACAATTCGTTTTGAAGAATGTTTAAGTAACACTTCTTCGTCATGATATCGGTGAAAATTCTTCATTCACCAATGCCTTCCATTAAAATCCATTCCCATACCATCACCGACAACTTTCCAAACTCCCTAGTGGGGATCAAACTCTTCTGCTGCAGTGCTGTTTGCGGTTTCCGCCAAACTTTATTGGATCCATCGTGATAGTACAATGCTAATATAATAGTCAACATTAAAAATGCCCATAATGCGCTTCCATTTGTCTCTCGTATGAAACAAAATTTACATTAGAGGGAATAAGATTTACTAGGATGCGTAAAATTTGAAAAATATAAACAAATTGTTAAAAATGAAATAAAACGGAAAAAATAGCAACGAAGTGAAATGATACGAATAGTTTAATAAATAAAATTATACAAAATAAAATAATGAATAAACCATAAAAACAATATTGAGAATATTTAAAAACCAAAAAAGAAAATAAAAAGTTTACATACTAAACGAATAGTTTTTCACACAAACCTATGTCTGGGAAAACATTTTTATTTTATGACGACTTCCTTCTTGTTGATGGGATATCACTCATATCAAAGTCCACAGTAAACGAGTAAAGAAGTCTGAAGTCGGGTTAGACCGACTACGAAATACCCTTTACCTTTATAGTTTATAAAACCACGCACTCTCATTCAAATAAAATGTACGTGAGAGTTAAACCATGGCGATCAACACATATTTTTCTCCTTGTCGGTTGAAATTTTACACCTATAATGATCACTAAGTTTTATAGTTTAATTTCATAATGCTATAGAGACACTTGATATATCTTGTAGAAATTTCGAGTTATATAAATACTGAACTGAATCCGCTAGCTCAGTTTTGACATATTATAATAATACCCTTTGAATGCAATCAGAAGATTATTCATAAGAATAAAGGCCGTTTGGTTAAAAAAATTAAAAAAAAACTGAATCTTGTACTGATTTCATGATATAATCCGCCATTTTGTAAACATTACCAATTTCACTATACGTTGAACGCCATCAGAAGATTATAAATAAGAATAATTGACGCGTGCTTAAAAAAATATTGAAAAAAACCGAAAAACCGTCTTTTATCTGGACCACCTCATTTCTTTTCTATGACTATAAAGTCAATAAAAATTTTTTTTAAATTCTGAATAGGTCCAAAGTTTTAAGGTCCTATCTATACAGGGCGTAGCTCATAAAGTGCATCTCTAATTTTCTTATGTTTGTTTTGTGTTTTATACTATCACTCTGAATCTTCATATGAAGTTTCGTTGACGAGCCTTGCATAAGGTCCCAAAAATGAGTACTGGTTAATTGTGGGGTGGCAGTAGTAATACGAGTAATCTGAGCATATTTTGCATGCAAAAATAAGCAAATAAGGGGCGTGGCTGTGAAAACAACACGCCCAATTTTTGTGTGGTGTTTAATGTTGGTACCCGCAACTTTCTGTGTAATTTCGTTGATAAATATTCAATAGGAAGCTAGTAATGGTATTTGGTTGATTGTGGGCGTGGCAGTAGTAATAATCTGCCCATATTTGGAATGAATGCTAGTACAGATCCAGTGTATATATCTACCAATTTGCATTCATATATCATCACTAGAAGATAGATAGGGTAATTGCTTTTAAGTGGGGTCCCCAAAGTTCATTATATGGGAGGGAGGCGTATCCTTCATCTGATCGACTCCGAATCTTGTATATGGCTTTGCAGGGTCCATAAACGTACTAATGTAAAATTTCGTCCAAAAATATTATATAGGTCATAAGTTATAATAATATGTGAATAGTGGGCGTGGCTGTAGAAATAACACGCCCATTTTTTGTGTGGTATTTAATGTTAGTACCCGCAACCTTTCTGTGAAATTTCGTTGAAAAATCTTTAATAGGAACACAGTAATGATTTTTGGGCAATTGTGGGCGTGGCAGTTGGATTATGATCTCCATATTCTGCACACACACTATTATGGACCCCATGTATATTTCTGCAAATTTTTATTCTGCTGGCATCAAGACGAGCATAGGTAGGCTAATTTTAATTTTAGACCCGAAAGTTCCTTGTATCAAAAGTGTGCGAGTCTCTTCTCTGATCAGCCCCATTTGTTGCAGATAGCTTTATAATGTCCACATGTTCCTCCCTCGTCCGTAAATCTCTACCAGATCTTAAGTTATTAATATTTGTTAATAGTGGGCGTGGCAGTTAATATATACAGCCCACTTTTTGCACAGTGTTTAGTAGGACCCACATCTCCATAACTGCCAAATAATGTCACGATTGCGGCAATTGTACCGAAGTTATAGTCATTTTAAAGAAGGTGAAAAAAGTTCCTTATATGGGAGGTAGGCGTGGTCTTTGTCCAAATCGGCCCATATAGCTATCTGGTTCTGTATCTTTGTACAGGCCACACTTTTGCAAAATTTCATTAAGATAGCTCTAACGGTGTAGAAAAAAAGTGGCCACAGGCGGACAGAAGGACGGACAAAATCAAAATTGCTTAGAAAGTGATTCTGATCATACCCGTATCTGTATATATATGTCCATACCTACCACGCCTCCTTCTTGAAATTCCAACCCCTCTCAAAAGCCCAAAGTTAGTATACCCTATTTACCTTATAAAGGTAAAGGGTATAATTAAATTAATAATAAATCATTAAATTAGCATATTTGATGCAACATATAATGGATAACAAAATGTATTTATTTTTCTTCTTAAATGGGTTTAAAGTTTAGTTTGGGCCCCACTTTCATTATTATTCATCATGGAGAAGTGGGAGAAAGGGAAACATTTACAGGACAGTTATTGAAATAGTCTCTTATTTAAGTTAGGAGTGCAAGCTTTTCCAGAAGATTTTTACATCTTTCAACAATTTAATGATTATTTTTCTTTCAGACACACTGTTGTAAGTCAAATTCACAATGTCCTAAAACCCAAGTAGCGATTAGATTATTAATAAAATAATAAACGTGTATAGCCCTAAGTCGCACGTGTAATTTAATACAAATTTTATTATTAATTAAAACTCGATTGCTTGCTTTTAGGTGCGCTCATTTGACAATTTAACAGCAATTTATATTCACTATAATGACTGGTCAGCACTTTCCAAAAGTGTGCAAGTCAATGGCTGCATTGGCAAACAAATTCAGAATGTGCAAAACCAAAGAGTAGGGCAATTATAAATAATAATGTAGAGCACTTAGAAATAATAAAGTATCTTCCTCACAACTCTAAATGAATTAAGTTTCCTACAAATATTATGGTGTTTCGGATGCACATCAATAAAAAATATATATGACCTACCTCAATTTTAAGTTGTTTGGAAATTTATAACATGTATTGTATCCAATACAAGTTAAGTATCTCCTGCATCTATCTAAAATTATAAAAATCTTTAATAATAGAAATATTGAATTTATTTTAATATTATTTAATTATTGTAATAGTCCTTCTCCTTCGAGCTCTTGTCAATTAAAGGGGCGAGCTCTTGTACTCGGGTTCTTTTTATATGTTTTCACCGCCGACATTCGCATGGTGACAATGCTTCGAGGTGGCATTGCGCGACAGCGTTTCACGGCTGGGCTTGGCGGCACCGACATACAACACATGTCTTGCCAATTCCTCCGGCACCGAGAACCATCACCATCTACCGTAGCGGCTATGCCGCGAACTCTGTTGAAGCGTATTTTGTACAATACTTTCTACTGCTGCGCAAGCGCATGGCGCCAATGCTCTTTGTCATGTATTTACTCGCGTACCGAGAACCAGCACCGTCTACCGTGCCCCTGCGCAGCGGATGGCAGCATATTTCGTACCATCCTTTGTACCGCTGCGCAAGCACACGGCGCCAACGATATGCAGCACGTGTGTTGCTAACTCCTCCCCCCTTAAGATCAGCCGTCCTCGGCTGACGGGAGTCCCGCCCTCAGGGATGCTGTTTATTTCCTTGTTTAGGAATGCGGTGGCGGCTTTGGGGTAACGACATGATCGGCATAAACTGTATCATTGTCTGCAGTTCAGACGGTTGCAAGGACGTTTGCTTTGAACGGGAGGCTCTCTGCATCTGGTTCCCTTCCCTGAAATTGTTGACCATCCGAGTATCCTTTCCGCATATGAGGAGCGCCGGTAGAAGCTCCAAACTAGTTTGCTTTAAAGGTGTTTGTTGGGGAGTCCTCTATGGTGGCGCGTAACGTAGACGGTTTGTTCGATCGGGGTGGAGTTCTCGGCTGGGCGATGTTACCAGTTCCTTGACAACCAATAACTAGTCGAGTTGGCTTGGGCTGGTACATCCATATAGGCTGCTGGTTGAAGCTATAATTGAATGAGGGTGTGTTCTCTGGGGCTCGCATCGCCTCCATTACTAGTCTACGTGGGCTCTAGCTGTGTTTGTTTCTAGCTCCAAAGCCAAAGCGAGGGATGCTACCATATCCGGTGAATGGGCGGAAAGATCCGATGAACTTATGGACTGGCTGAGCCTCGAAATGGACACGCTCCAAGCCAGGTTTCTGTGCTCTTCATTCAGGACTTTCTTCAGCGATGCGTCACCAGAACTGCTCGTGTCATACTGGTTGGTTAGAATGGTGATCCACTTTTGAATCTCGTCATGATAGTGAGAAACGGACCTTCCCCTTTACCTGAGCCTCAGCATTTCTTGTTGAATCGACCTCTCCCATTGCTTTGCTCCGGATCAAGTGGGCGGCATGATAATGGCGAGGAATTCCTTATGAAGCTGCGAAAAGGGAATAAGCGCTTGTGACAGCATTCCGCCAGAAAGCGTACTGCAATCTACTTCCACCAAACTCGCAAAGGGCTTGAATGATCACGAATACCCCCCACCCACTCGATTGAATTTGACCCCGCTATAGACCACCAGGGGAACTGCCGGATGTCTAAGGATCTGTAGTTCTGACGGATCGGGTGATGTAGGGAACGTGGCCGGGCCGGCTCTTCCCTTGTCACAGTGGAAGTCCTTGGCGTGTACCGTCATTTTCGATGCTCTCTACGTGCCAAGGATGTGCTAGCTACCAAACAGCGCCCTTCGCGTTTTAGTGTAGCTGTGCAATGCTTTTTTGGGTAGTTCTAAAAATTTTAATAGTTTTATTATTTAAAAGTATTTATATATTTTTTTATTTATTATTATTTTTAAATATAAATTTTTTTGTCGTAAAACCTGGAGGGACCCCGTAGGAATCGCAGATTTTGCCGCAATATAGCATGTGTACCACCACATATCGCCATTCGCGCTTTATACCGGTGAACGTGGAGATGGGCAATGCACCACCTTTTTCGGTTGCACCGCGTTTAATAATAAACCTTGCGAATGGTCAATACGCAGCCATCCGCCTTTTTCGATAGCGCTAAAAATTGCATTATATTTATTATTAATTATAAATATTTATATTATTTTAAATTTTTAATTATTTGTGCTAAAAACTGGAGGGTCCCGCAAGAGTCGCAGATTTTACCTTAATATATAGCACGTGTATGTTATAAAAACTGGAGGGTCCCGTAGGAATCGCAGATTTTGTTATTTATTAGCCCCTCTCAAGGGGGGTACCGCTGCACAAGCACACGGCGCCAACGATATGCAACACGTGTGTTGCTAACTTACATCCAACGGCGCACTTCCTTGTATGCGGCATTATTGTAATAATCTAAAAATGAAATATATTAATTTAAAAATATAAAATATATATCAATATTTTAAAAAGTCACCTTCGTTGTAAATCCAAAGCTATTGAAAATGAAATTTGGTGAAATATTTGGAATTCACCTTTACGGAAAGGATTTCACAGGGGATTTCAGCATGAATATTAAGAATGGTTTTACATTATTTTTTGCTAGCACCTTAAACCAAACTAAAAATCAACTATTTTTGTTATGTTTAATATTTTATTACATAAGTGAATTTGAAAACTTTACTTAAGAATAAGCTACCATAGGCTTTGGACCTAAAATTGTGTTGTAACTCAAATTTGATATATCATGTCACATAATTTTAAGATGTTCATAACAATGTACATGTTTTCTTTGTGAAATTAGAGAGTACGTCAGATACCGCATAGATTGTCCATAGATTGAGACGCTTTTAGTTAGCATAATGGCATGTATCTTCTATCCTGGAAATTATGTCCCAGTCTTAATGGCGCAAATTTTGTATATACAAAGCATAAGATTTTATGATCTCAAGTCTTATTTGCCTGATAAAGCAATAATTTATTTACTTGCGTTAAATTGCTATGCATTGCATCAAGTTAATTTTTTTAAAAATATAATGCAATGTTTCGAGGTGTTTTTGAAGTTTGTTGCAAATTCGAAACCTTATTTAATTTTTTTGCAGTTCATTTCAGTTGTATTCATGACAAAATTATACGTGAACTGAATAGATTTTTCTAAAGTACAATACTTTTGTTATGAGAAATGAATCAATTGTTGCACTGTTCTATAAATCAGCTTAATTAAGTGTGGCCTGTTATTGTGCAGAGTAGCGCTTCTCAGTATTTCCATTTTGTTACGTATATACAAATTATGAGATCCTTTACGGATTCTTTAGAAAAAAAAGTGATTTTTATTTATTGTGGTCGTAGCCACGTCTTTATTATATTAAATCAGAATTAGAACTGAACTTTTACAAATATATTTCTTATAACTAAGCTTCGGTCGCATTCATTTATTTTGGAATTTGGTGCATTTTGCCGGTGCATTGTTCCCACGGCTTTTGCAGACACGTTGTTAGCATTTTGGCCGGATGCTCGTGTTCGGTGTTGTTGTTGTTGTTGTTGTTTGTGCAACGGATGCGCGTGTTTGCTGTTGTTGTATTTCTTACTGCAGCATATGCGCGTATTTGCTTTTGTTGTCTTTCTTATGCTTTTTGGGTGTTAACTTACACAATGGTTCTAAAAGAAATTTCAGAACACAGCACAAGAGAAAGAAATTGTTTAAAATTAAGGGTTTAGTTTACAATTGTGGAAACAATAGTAATAGAAATGGCATATACAAGATATATAAAGTAATGCAAAATAATATATATTTTCGGTCTGTATATATAATTATAATTATCAATAAGTAGTGTGTTAAAAACATTTGCGTTTAAATGATATGAGCGATTGGATTGTTCTCATGCGAGTTTCTTAAAAATTTACCTTGCACAAATAGCTGATGAATCCAAATGTTAAAAATTTTGTTTGTAAAAAAAATCAAGTGGAATCGGGAAATTTGCTTGTTTTCCTGTTTTCTTTTACTTTTGTTTATTTTCTTAATGAATTGTTTACATTACATTAATTTTTTTCATTTCATTTAAACACTTAAATCCGCCGTGAAGACAAATCCTATTTCTTTACTTCGGCTTTGGCCATGACGATCGGCAATGAGAATGGGCATAGCCACTGCGACAAAGTGGAGATAAAAAACTGCGGACAACTCGATTATTTTATATACACTTAGGTCTTCTTTTATGCGGTATATGGGTTCCTCAGAAAGTCGGATAAAAAAGCAGCAGGGGATGCGTTCCAGCATTTGGAAAAACCGCATAAATTTAGATACTCCATGTAAAAAACCCTAAAAAACCGCATAAAAAGAGACCTAAGTGTACATAAAATATGTCTTATATATATCGTACATACACTTAGGTCTCTTTAAATGCGGTTTGTTTTTATGCGGATTTGAATTTATGCGGTTTTTCAAAAAAAAAATTGTCTCTTAGCGATCTTTCTTTTTTTAGAGTTACACATGGCGAGTGGTGTTTCTAAAGCGGTGATTCCCCGTTTTAGTTTTGCTATAAGAGTGATATCTTTCTATTTTATGTTTATGTTGGTTTCATTACGACACGAGTGTAAAGTAGGTGAAGGTGAAAGGAAAAAATCTGGAATTTTTTATAAAATTAAATTTAAAGTTTAGAAATAATTCTTTGCCTTTTGAGAAGTAATTGTTATTATTTTCCGGTTTTTTCTATTATAATTTTATCTTTTCAAAACTAATTAGGAAGAATATTGATGCAATGAATTACAAAGGCAGGAAAAGAAATTCGATTTCTCTCGAAAGGAAAATTGAAATTTTGGACCGTATTAGAAAAGGAGACAGATATGCAACGATAGGAAGAAACTTTAAGCTTGGCGAATCTTCAGTTAGAGCAATAAAAAAGAATGAAGAACAAATTAGAAAATCCGTGGTTTCTGGCACTGATATCACTGTGAAGTATTCATCCTATTCGCGTGATCACCTGCTGGAAAAAATGGAACGAGCCCTCATGATATGGATTGGGGACCTAACATCAAAAAGTAATCCTGTGAGCGGTTATGTAATTATTGAAAAGGCGCTTAAATTTTATGAAAACTTAAAAAGGGCAGAATCAACATCTTCTATGTCCGATGTAAAGAAGACATTCTCTGCAAGCAAAGGATGGCCAAGTGGATTTTTGAAAAGAAATAAACTTCATAACATACAAATAAGGGGTGAAACATCATCAGGCGACGCGAAGGCAGCAAAAGAATATTAAGAGAAATTGAAGAATATCATAGCGGATGGACGGTACTCTGCAGAGCAGATATTTAATGCAGATAAGACGGTATTATTCTGGAAAAAAATGACATGTCACACTTACGTAGCAAAATCGAAAAACCGGGCCAGTGATTTCAAAGCTAAGAAAGAGAGAATAACTTTCCTGCTCTGCAGCAATGCATCTGGAGATAAAAAGTTGAATCCTCGAGAAGTCAATAGATTCTTAAGACCACGTGCTCTTAAAGGTAAGGAACCTAAAAATTTAGCTGTGCACTGGATGGCAAACAAAAAGGGATGGGTGACAACAGCAGTCTTTACCGAATGATTTAATTAATGCTTTGTTCCTGAGGTGGAGGCCTACATGCACGAAAAATCCTTGGAATTTAAAGGGATATTAATCATTGACAATGCTCCAGACTCCAGTAATAGAACATCCCAACGTTAAAAAAGTATTTTTTCCACCAAATACTACAAGCCTTATCCAGCCTTTGGATCAATGCATAATTTCTACGTTTAAAAAATATCACATCAAATGTTCCTATCAGTACATTTTTAATAAATTGGTAAATTCACAATCTACATTAATGGAACTGTGGAAGAAATTTTCCGTTCTTGATTGCATTGTCCAAGCTACATCTGCCATTGGAAGTCTAAACGCATGTTGGAAGAAAGTCTGGCCAGAGTGTGTAGAAAACGAAATCGATATTGAGGAACAAGGACTTGCGGAAGAAATAATATCAACTTTCCATCAAATAGGAGGAGAAGGTTTCGACATTTTCAACAATAATGGAGCCAATGAAAGGCTTGCAGACGTGCCTTTGCCCGATGAAGATATTATTGAAATAGCCTTAAGAGATGTAGAAATTTCTGATGGTGATAGCCATGACGAAGTTGTTTCTAGTCTTACGTTAAAATCGATTTCAGAAATTCTCCAAACGTGCGATACATTGCAAGACAAAATTTTGTTATACAAGCCTGACACGAAAAAGGCCTTAAAAATAAATCAAGATTTAAATCGTCTTATGTCGAGTTATAGAGAGCAGAAGAAAGTGTTGAAAAATGCAGTTACTCAAAAGAAAATTTTTTACAAGAGTAGACAATGCTGCTGATGTGAATGTGGAAGAATCTATAAGTGATGACAGCGGTCCTCCAATATTTGAACGACGCAAACCTCCACATATTAGCAGTGATTCTGATAATTAATTCGTCCCTATATCCTTTATAATTCATTAATTTATTGTGGTTTTATTTTTTGTTTTTGGTTAAAATACGGATACAATTTTATTCATTTAATTTATGCTCAAATTTTTTGAATAGTTTTAAATGGAATAATAAGTGTTGAAGTGAAGAAATAAATTGTTTTGTTTTCCTTAATATTGCTTCACTTGATTTTTTTATGCGGTTTTTTAGGGTTTTTTACATGGGGTATCTAAATTTATGCGGATTTTCAAAATGCTGGAACCCATCGCCTGTTTTTGTATGAAAGTAAAGAACTTTTTTATGCGGCTTTTTTTATGCGACTTTCTGAGGAACCCATATACCGCATAAAAGAAGACCTAAGTGTATAGAAAACAGGTTAGATATGAATTCTGACCATTCTCCAGTCTACTTAACAATACATGAAAATTTAGTTAATAAGGAACCACTACTAATGCTAGTAAATAAATACACTGATTGGGAATCTGTTGCTGCAAATTTCTGGAGCGATCAGCTACGCTATTGTTACATTTTTTATGCATCCCTCTTTTCTTTATATCTTTTGTCTGTATATAATGACTTGCTCTATTCACTAATAAAGTAAATAAAAAAAGTGTGATTTCGAACCTCGCAGTGTAACCAAGTAAATTAAGATTATTTGAAATTCGGAAATTTGATGTGTAGAAAGCCCGTATCTACTCAACAGAATCCTTTACTAAAATTCTCCTCGATCATGCTGACTACCATGCAGAAATAAACTGTTCTACCGAGTTAGACCACGAAATTCTGAACTTATCAAATGCTACATAACTTGCAGCCTGGCGTAGTACACCAGTAAAAAGAAAAGTCACAGCAGGACACAAGTATACAAAAGAAATAAAATAAATGATTACACAAAAACACCGAGTACATCGACGGTGGCAACAAACAAGGTCTTCTTCATCTGCCTGGCTGGCTTAATAAAATATCAAATGACCTTACTTGCGTAGAATGAAGCAATTAAAAATTAATTCTCTTAGCAAATATATAAGTCAGCTATCAAATGAACGCAAAACTGGTGTCCCGCAAGGTAGTGTTTTGGGACCCATCTTGTACCTACTCTTTACATGTGACTTACTTAAGGACGAAAATTGCGTCACACCGATATTTGGAGACGACACAGCTATTCTATCGGTGGAAACATCAGAGATTGAGTCCATCCCACAACTGCTACGTTATCTTACTTAAATCTTTGAGTGGCCAGTAATATGCCGCATTAAGCTGATCAAAACAAAATCGGTCCATATAGAGTTCACATACAATAGAACCCGATATCTTCCATTAAATATAAATGGTGTACAGATACCGTACCATAACAGTTATAAATTCTTAGGAATGACCTTGGATACTAAGCTCAGATGGAACTCACACATCAAAAAGGAAAGAGAAGAACTTAAATTGAAAATCAAAAATATATATTTGCTCATAGGTAAACGATCTGCTTTAACCACAAGAACAAAATTTTATTGTACAAGCAAGTGCTTAAACAGGTATGGACTTATGGAATTCAACCATGGGGTAGGTCAAGTTCCTGCAATGTAATGCAGATCCAAAGATTCCAAAATAAAGTTCTGAAATGTGTCTGCAGCATCGATACCAGCCATCTTGGTATCGACCCAGTTGCCGCTTCAATACAAAAATCAGCAGTCTCAAATGGAAAGACAATCTAGCCATTTGAACTGCCAATCCACAGTCCTTAATGCTCCAAATGAATGGACGAAAAGGCTATAAAGCAGATGGCCGGACTATCCCATATAGTAACTAATTTCTCTGGAAGTATTGTGTACAGCATCAATAAAATTACTTATTCTTCACAAAATCATATACAAATTGTTCGTCAGTTTTTTAAATATTTTAACTACTTACAATGTAAATAAAAAAAAAACTAAACATACATGTCTAAAATTACAATTACATGCATATTTCTTTTCTTAGCAATTTTCTATAAAAATCAATTTTGACAGTTGTTGCGTTCAGGCAAAGAACATAAACGTAATAAGAACTCCCATCAAGAAGATGAACAAAATATTTGATTGTGATCTGTGAGTTCCGCGTGAATGGCCGACACTACCAACCATGATATATGGGAAACTACAGAATTTTGAATTTTTTTTGTGAATTGTACACACAAGGGCTTACATACGAGTACATATGTAAAAAAAAAAACAACGAAGATGTTTTGGAAATACGCACGTGTGTATGTACGTACATTTATACAAGAATAATACCTGTTCTGCGCAAGTACACCATTGACGCCATTTTAAACGTGTTTTTATTGGGTGAAAATTGTAAGCAGAAGAAATCATAAAATTCGAATTTAACCATTGTTTATTACAGATACACAATCCCACTTCTGACACCAATTGTTACGAAATTGCCCTCTTGACAATTTACTCTGTTACAAAATTGCCCTCCTGACAATTTCTCTAACTCTCTGTACTCGGACTCGTACCACTGGATTGTGTAGTAATCAAACAATCGCTGGCTAAATTAAAATAATTAGCTTTATTTAATTATTGCTATTTACACATTTATTATTAGGCTTAAAGTTTACTTAGTTATTATTTGCACTTTATTTCACAAACCATTAGTCACTTTATTTAATAAGTAATTTCATCACTTTATTTAATAATGAATTTCATCACTTTGCAAAATTACAAATACTGCTAATACTGCTGCTTCGATTAAAATGCCTGATGTACACACTTTTACGGTCTCTGATCTATTGTATTCGACTTTGAACAGTCTTGTCGCTTTTATAGTTTTCGAATGGTTGGTGTAGAAACTTCTACGCCATTCTCGTAAAGCGGCTTAGCAAGTATCTAGTGTAGAGTTGCCAAAGTTAATTTTAAACAAAAATAAATAATAAAGAAAAAAAAATGGGTGTAGACCGTACCCCACCTAGAGGGGAAGGTCAGCAACAAGAAGAGCAGCAACAACAACAACAACAACAACAACAGCAGCAGCAGCAGCAGAAGCAACAACAACAACAACAACAGCAACACCGAGAAAAACAACATCAGGAACAACAACAGCAGCATCAACAACTGCAAACACAAAAGAAACCCCTTCTTCAGAATCCGCTCCAAAATTCCTGGAGTCCTCAATGCCCCTCGCCACAATCAAGCTCGACTTTTCCAAATAAAAACAGCTCTCAACAAACTGTCCAACAACAAATTGATCAGCTTCAACGCCAGCTTCAGCTGCTATACAAACAACAGCAACCAGTTGCCTCTCCCCAAGTCACAGTAAGTGTACCCTCCCACGACGAGGACTGGAAAACGGTTCTAAACAAGAAAAGGCAGAGAGAGAGTCCAGGTAAGACAAAGACCACTCAAAAACAAGCTAAACTTGAAAAATACTGGCTAGGAGATCCGAAAGGAACCGAAAATCGATTTTCGTCCCTAGAAGAAGTTGAAGAATGTGACCAAAAAAGCACAGAACATAAAGAAAAAGTGTCTAAGCCCCCACCAATATTTGTTGACAGAGTTACCAATATAGCTCCTCTAATGAAACTATTGTCTGAAGTTGCTCCAAATTCATACGAATTAAAGCTCATAAACAATGAGCAAGTTAAAATCCAGGCATTTTCTCCAGAAGCCTACAAGACAATAGTCAACCAGCTTGAGCTAAAAAACACCGAATTTTTCACCTATAAGCCAAAACAAGAAAGAGGCTTCAAAGTAGTACTGAAAAATATGCACCCATCTATAGGCACAGATGAAATAATCCAAGCCCTGCAAAACCTCGGTCACTCTGTCACGAATATTTGGAACATAAAGCGAAGAAACACAAAAAAGCCTCTGCCAATGTTTATCATTGAACTTCAAACAAACTCAAACAATAAAGAAATTTATGAAGTCAAATACCTGCTTCATACAAAAATTGTTTTTGAGCCCCCCCGACCGACTCGCGATATTCCCCAATGCGCTAACTGTCAGCAGTATGGGCATACAAAAACGTATTGTCGCAGGAAACCAATGTGCATTAAATGCGCCGGAAGCCACACGTCTTCAGATTGTGTACGTAAAAGCAGATCAGATGAAGTCAAATGCGCCTTGTGTGAAGGTAATCACCCAGCAAATTACAAAGGTTGTGTAGTCTATAAAAATCTTCAGAAAATGAAATACCCACAATTAAGGAAAAACGACAATTTACCCATGAATCCTACTCAACAACAGGAAGTTCTGGTAAATCCCAGTACATCAAAACAAACTCAAAATGTACTTTCATACGCTCAGGCACTGAAACACTCAACACAAGCAACTAATGAAAACACAACGGCCCTACCAATTAATACTGTTCCTGCAGAAACCCAAGCCCCGAACAAAATGCGAGAAATGATAATGCTACTCCGGCAAGTCATGCAACAAATCACAACAATGATGAACTTATTAGTGACCCTCACGACTAAGAATTGCTCATCCTCAATCCCATAAAAATCATTCTATGGAACGCTAATGGGATGTCAAAACATTTATTAGAAATTAAAAAATTCCTTAAAACATACGAAATAGATATACTCCTAATATCTGAAACCCATTTCACCAACAAAAGCCATTTTCAGATTCCGAACTTTAAGTTTTATCACACCCTGCACCCAGATAATAAGGCTCATGCAGGTTCAGCAATATTAATACGCAATAACATAAAACACTGTGAGAGCACATCTTATCGCACAGAAGCTATACAAGCCACGAATATAATTGTTGATGACTGGAAAGGGCCAATTACAATTTCCGCTGTCTACAGCCCACCTAAACACACAATAAAAATGGAGGAGTATGAGAAATTCTTTAAGACCCTTGGCAATAGATTCCTAGCTGGAGGAGACTATAACGCAAAGCACACATACTGGGGTTCCCGTCTCACTACACCAAAAGGTCGACAGCTTTATGCGGCCATTGGAAAATTAAATTTACTCCCTGTCTCTTCAGGTACACCAACATACTGGCCAACAGATGTAAGAAAAATTCCCGACTTGATTGACTTCTGTGTGACGAAAGGTATCATGCTTAGTGATCTTAAATGTAGCCCATGTTTTGAGCTGTCTTCTGACCACTCTCCAGTTCTCGTCGAGCTTAACAACAATCTTGCCCTTCTTCCCAGTCAATGTAGCTTACATAATCACAAAACTGATTGGAATCGCTTCCGATATATGGTATCTTCCACAATTAATTTAAAACTATCACTGAAATCTGAAGAAGACATCATTGCGGCACACTTCAACACTTCAACAACTGCCTGCAACAAGCTGCCTGGGACTCCACCCCCCCACTAAATGAACGAAAATCAACGAACATCTCCAAACCTATAAAAGAAAAACTGAGAGAAAAGCGATATGCAAGAAAAAAGTGGCAACAAACTAGACATCCTGAGGACAAGAAAAAATTAAATGCGCTTACAAAAGAACTTAAAGAGATCCTTAATAACGAACGAAACACCCAACTCCATCATTACCTCAGTAATCTCGATGCAACAGCTGCTACAGAATACTCTCTCTGGAAAGCAACTAGGAATCTAAAGATACCCACAATGTTCCAATCCGCTTTACGAATGGAAAATAACGAATGGGCTAAAAGTGACCTTGAAAGAGCAGTCACATTTGCCCGACACTTAAAAAAAGTATTTACCCCACATGAAATCGAGCCCCCAGCATGTGTAACAGAAGAAGTGAAAAGTGTTCTGAGTAATACCCATTAGATGGACCTACCCATACGTAAATTTTCCAAATCTGAAGTGAAAGCAGCTATTGATAAGCTAAATATTAAGAAAGCCCCTGGGTACGACCTTATCACTGGAAAAATAGTAAAACAACTTCCAGAAGAAGGAGTGACATATCTTACCTACTTATTTAACGCGGTACTAACATCTGGCTTTATACCTCCCCAATGGAAAGTGTCACAATTAAAAATGATTCTCAAACCCGGAAAAAGCGCTGATAAAGTTGAATCGTATCGCCCAATTAGCTTGTTACCGATTGCTTCTAAACTCATGGAAACCCTTTTCCTGAAAAGACTACTCCCAATTATAGAAGAGCGAAAGCTAATTCCAAATCATCAATTTGGATTCAGGAAAAAACACAGCACAATCGAACAGGTTCATAGGATTGTTGAGTATATACACACTGCATTCGAACATAAACAATATTGTACAGCAGCGTTTCTTGACATCTCGCAAGCATTTGATCGCGTTTGGCACGATGGCTTGCTTTACAAAATAAAAACTACACTCCCCATTAACTACTATGTGTTAATCAAGTCCTATCTTACAAATAGATATTTTTTCGTAAAGCAAGGTGAGGAACAATCTGAGCTCCATGAAAGCTCAGCAGGCGTACCCCAAGGAAGTGTCTTGGGCCCAATACTTTATCTACTTCACACGTACGACTTACCATCAGCTGAAGGAGTCACCATAGGTACCTTTGCAGATGACACTGCTGTCTTAGCTGTTGACACTCTCCCACACTTAGCTTCCTCTAAAATCCAGAGTGGGCTAAACAAAATTACTGACTGGCTAAAAAAATGGAAAATCAAGTTGAACGAAATAAAATCAGTCCAGGTTACATTCACTCTCAAACGAAACACCTGCCCACCCGTTAAACTCAACGGCATAAATATACCCCAATGTAATGAGGCTAGATACCTTGGGATGCACCTCGACAGAAGATTAACTTGGAAAACACATATATTTACAAAACGAAAATCACTCGGTATAAAGCTCAGAAATCTACACTGGCTCTTGAATCGAAACTCCAGTCTCAATCGATAGCAAATTGCTCTTGTACTCAGCAATTTTAAAACCAGTTTGGACATACGGTATTCAGCTGTGGGGCACTGCGGTAAGTTCCAATGTTGAAATACTTCAAACATTCCAATCAAAGACCCTAAGAATGATTGTAAACGCGCCCTATTATGTCACAAACAACCAAATCCATCGTGACCACAAAGTTCCTACAGTCGATCAAGAAATAAAAAAGCTTTCTACTTCGCACAATCTGAGACTCCAAGCCCACTTAAATCCACTGATATCGGAACTCACTTCCTACCCCTTCACTTTCATCCGACTGAAGAGAAAATCCACAACAGATCTCCTTTGCTAATAGGCAATGGCTGCACCACTGGGTGTAGTCCATAAAAGACAGTAAATACAAAAATTAGTCTTAAGTTATTAAATATTGCTGAGTGTGATTGAATGTAACAGATTGCAATAAAATATTTAGATATTAAAAAAAAATAATTAGCGTAATGAAGCCTATGCATCAGTCAGTTGGAAAACATACGGAAGTATCTACCGGCTGGCCTCCATGTGCCTCGCCCATGATGACCCAGAGCCACTACAATCGGACATGCCAAGGAAGCTAAGAGCGAATAGCGAAGCTTCCGGAGTGGGTCTTATACGGGGGGGTGATGAAAATGCCCACTATACGGTATTGGGCAACTCCGATATCAACGAACGGGGTGAGTTTCTTTTCAATTATATTATAAGTAGAAGTTACTACTTTGTAACAGAGGAAATGAACCCACGTTTATCACGCGCAATCGTCAAGAAATGCTAGATATTACGTTGGTATCTGATGTATTATTCGAAAAAGTGGTACAATGGAAGGTTCTATCGGAACACTCATTCTCAGACCATCGCTATATTGTGGTCATCTTTAAGGAGGAAACGTCCCTACCAATTACTTATAAGAATCATAGAAGGACGAGCTGGCAGAAGTATAATCTTATGCTAGAGAAAAATCTTCGTAAATATCCACTACAAATTCCTGACCATGCTGAGTCCCTAGATAACCTTGTCAGGTCTTTCACCAACTCTTGCATGAAGGCACTAAATATTGCGTGTCATAAAAGCGATAATAGAGATAAGAGGCAACCCCCCTGGTGGTCCTCTGAACTTAACAAACTAAGAAGGAAGTATAGAGACCAGTTCAATAAAGCGAAGTCCTCTCGGAACGAAAGCGACTTCGACAGCGACTAGCTAAAGATATATAGAAAGGAATTGGGAAAAGCGAAAATAACATTTTGGAGGTCCTTCTGTGGTGATATTGAGTTCACTACAGAGGCATCTCGACTACGCAAAATACTCTCAAGCTCCACTCCAACAATTGGATACCTCCAGAAACACGACAAGAGCTGGACAGAATTAAGTGACGAGTCTCTAAATCTGTTATTAAAAACATACATTCCTGATAACCCAAAAATGGGTATAATGGAAATTGCACATAATACTAGGGCAAAGTCAGAAATTCTAAATATCATTTCGAAGGCTAGTATCACGTGGGTCGTAAAAACGTGTAAGCCCTTTAATTCGCCTGGACCAGACGGGATCTTCCCAGCACAACTACAGTATTTAATAAACTACATTATAGAATGGTTAATAACTATTTTCAAAAGTGCGCTACATTTAAATCATATCCCCTCATCTTGGAGGGAAGTGAAAGTGGCTTTTATCCCAAAGGCGGGGAAAAGCTCGCATGTTAGTCGAAAGGATTTCAGGCCTATCAGTCTTTCTTCTCTTTTATTGAAAACTCTACAGAGATTAATAGAAACATATATCAGGGAAAAATAAACACGTCTCAAATATCAAATGCATACAGTAAAGGTAAATCTACAGAAACAGCTTTGAATTCGCTAGTGGCGGTGATTGAGAAATCAATGGAAGACAAAGAAGGCTTGGTAGCTTTCCTAGACATTCCTACTTAAGGCAATATCCGGTGCAATGACGGAGTTGGGTGTCCCCGGGGCGCTGCTTCTTTTCATCGCACAAATGCTTCTATGCAGGTTTGTGAATTCAACATTCGGTGCCTCGAGGTTACGTAAATCCGTTAGCAGGCGTATTCCTCAAAGCGGCGGGTTGTCTCCTATCCGTTGGGTACTGACAATGAATAAACTGTTAAAGGGCTTAGAGGGGAGAAGAGTGCACGTTGTTGCCTATTCAGACGATATTGCAATCTCGGCAGGAGGCAAATTCCCAATACGCTTTGCGAAGTCATGCAAAGCATATTACATGAGCTAAATCTATGGTCAGAATCATGTGGTTTGGTCATAAACGCCAATAAAATAGAACTGGTACTATTTAGTAGAAAACATAGAGTGCTAGAAGTAAGGCCCCCTAAAATAAATGAAATCACTTTGGCTTTTAAAGATAAAGCTCACCACCTGGGACTGATTTTCGACAGAAAGCTTAATTGGAAATTAAATGTAGCGGATAGAGTAAGAAAAGCATCAATAGCACTCTATTCGTATAGGAAGACACTGCAATTTAACTGCAATTAGCAGAGTTCATACGACTATAGTAGCAAAATTTCGTAATATTCCTGATAGTACAGATTACTGTAGCTCATTAGAACGGAATTTAAGAAAACCATTTAACACCATATTCCCCACAAAGGAGGATTGGGATAATGGAATCATGATCAAAAATCATGATTAAATTAAGCGGAAGGATAAACGGACGCTCAGCTTTTCAGAATATACACCTCAACCCACCCGATCATTAAATTTTGAACCGTCAGTGTAAATGCTAGTTTCGTAATTTTTGTAATAATATATATATATATATATATATATATATATATATATATATATATATATATATATATATATATATATATATATATATATATATATATATATATATATATATATATATATATATATATATATATATATATATATATATATATATATATATATATATATATATATATATATATATATATATATATATATATATATATATATATATATATATATATATATATATATATATATATATATATATATATATATATATATATATATATATATATATATATATATATATATATATATATATATATATATATATATATATATATATATATATATATATATATATATATATATATATATATATATATATATATATAGCGCATTTGCGTTAAATTGCAAAAATTTATTAAATATGGAATCCATATATTTGTTCTACACAGACCAAGTGTATGCTAACCGTAGGTAGGTAGGTAGGTAGGAGTGGCAGCCTTTGTCGCAAAAAGCACACTTAAGCACATAGAATGGCTCGTTGTGGTACCATACTGTGACGACGCGACTCCCCCGTCTAGAATTTTGGGAACCACAGTGATTCCGAAATGAACCTGGCTATGTCCTTGATGTTGATGGAAGATAGTTCGGTTAAGGAAGTGAAGAAAGGTGAGCCTAGGAATTTTAATCTACGCCTGGCCAGAGCTGGGCACTGACACATGAGATGACGTACTGTTTCTTCCTCCTCCTCAGAGCCACAGCTGCGACAGAAGTCATTATGGGGCAGTGCTAATCTTTCAGCATGTTTCCCGATCAGGCAGTGTCCCGTGAGCACATTTATTATAGTGCCGATGGAGTTCCTGATAATATTGAGTAGCTGACTAGTACGCCTAATGTCGATAGTGCTCCAGGTTTGTCTGGCAACACTACAGGTATGTTCATTTACCCAGGCTTTTTTAGCTGCCTCAAGGTAGTCATGTTTTATGGCCCATTTGACCGTGGCCAGTGGGACACCTACATCAAAAGAGGGGGAGATGTCAGGGAGCAGCGTATCTATTTTGGCCAATTCATCGGCCTCACAGTTTCCTAGACTGTCGCTATGTCCAGGCACCCAGCATATGTGAACTTGTGAGTTACTCGAAACGACGTTCAGGGATAAGCGGCAATCGAGTACAAGCTTAGAGGTAGTGAATACACCAGCTAGGGACTTGACTGCCGCCTGACTGTCCGTGAATATGCGTATCATCACATCGCATACTTCATTTCGAATAAGCCACTTGGACGCTTGGAATATTGCCATTACTTCCGCCTGAAAGACGCTGCAATGGTCAGGGAGACGATAGGAGAGCTTGATGCCAAGTTTTCTGGAGAAGATGCCGCAACCGACCTTATTCTCCAGTTTGGAGCCATCCGTATATATGTCAATGGAACTGCCAGTGACCACTAAATTGTTGGACCATTCCTCTCTACTAGGAATGTAAGTGTCGAACCCGTGGTTTAGATTAGGTGTAGAGCACGTATAGTCAACGTCCGCCTGTACGGGCGTGTTCTGCATCAGAATATTGGCGTGGCCCAGGTTCAGTCTAGTCCAGTGCGATATAGAATTGAGTCTGGTTGCCGAGCATTTTGCTTGTTTGTATATATATATATATATATATATATATATATATATATATATATATATATATATATATATATATATATATATATATATATATATACTTATATATATATATATATATATATATATATATATATATATATATATATATATATATATAAATATATATTTGTGGTGGAAGTTTGAGGTATATCTGTTTTCACCAAACCGAACAGGAATAGAAGTAGTAAATAATTGCGGGGGATACGAAAAAAAAAATATGGTAACACTCTCCTTCAGCAGGGAGCAGCGAAGTAAACGATAGCAGAATGTATTCAGTCTGGTGAACCTTTCCCCAACCACATTTGAACAAAGGGACCTATAAGAATATAATATATAGTATATAAGAAAAATTTAAAAAGAAACAAAATTGATTTCTCTTAGAATTTTAATAGAGAACCGAGAGTAAAATTTAACTTTTTTTTAAATAATTAGCGATAGCTGAGGGAAGTAATAAGCACAAATAGAAGTAGTAATTTGAGATAGAATATGGAGAATCAAAATCCAAAAGCGGGAACGCCTGGGAAGGGGCCGAATGAATTCTTCCGAGATATGTTTCCACGCTAATTAGGCCAGGGTGAATTGAAGAAGCAGCGGGCCTAAATGCGTCGGGAGAATCTATAGGGGCAAAGCCAAAAGAGAAGACGACGTGGACGTCGTATGGATAAATGAAGGGAACCGGTCAGAGGGGATTTAGCCATGCGACAGTACTGGGTGGAAGTGCCTATAGAGAAGGGGCAAACTCAGAGGAGACGGATGATCGGAAGGTACTTTTGGACGAGGAAACTCCAATGGTGGAGGAAACGGCAGGAAATGAGAGGAGTGTCTTGTTGGCTGAAGTAAAGGAAGCTTTAAAGGACATCATGAGGGAGATGTGCAGAAACGGGGGAGTAAAGCTCCTGTTTACTAATCTGTTGAGCAAAAGTAAATAATTTGCATCCGAAATAATCCAGATTCCTAGGAGCAAACAGTTGGAAGCGAATTCAGAGGAGACGGATGATCGGAAGGTACGTTTGGACGAGGAAACTCCAATGGTGGAGGAAACGGCAGGAAATGAGAGGAGTGTCTTGTTGGCTGAAGTAAAGGAAGCTTTAAAGGACATCATGAGGGAGATGTGCAGAAGCGGGGGAGTATAGCTCCTGTTTACTAATTTGTTGAGCAAAAGTAAATAATTTGCATCCGAAATAATCCAGATTCCTAGGAGCAAACAGTTGGAAGCGAATTCCCAGAATATTTCACAAGCGGGGTGGTACTGCTCATAAGACAGGCAAATGGCTCTATTGTTTTATTGCCTTTTTATATTAAACAGCGTAGAGGTACACTCACCAATGAGAAATAAAATACTAGAGACTTCTTCTGATCAATGAATTCTGATTTTATTTTTCACAACGTCGTAGCCATATAATTTGGTTAGTGGACGAATTCACCAATTTCGAATTTCAATAATAATTTTCTGCGCGACAGTCAGAAGTGTGCAGCATAAACAAAAACTCTTGTGGTTTTGCTTAGTGCACTGCCCTGGTCTCGAACGCAGTAAAGTGTCTGTTTACATTTTCGTGCTCTGCTTTTATGCAGCTGTTCGTTCGGTTTGTTGGCCGCGAGAAAATGCATGTATGTATGTATGTACTATGGTTCCATATAGCATGACTGTTCGTAAGTGGCTTGACAAAGTATATGTTTGTATGCTTAATATATGTTTATATATGTTTGTATGTTTTATATATTTGCTTGTACATTTGAATGTGCACTAAATTGGACCACAGGAGCACGCAAGTGAGTCGTCAGCGTCTATACGGAATAGCAGGGCCACATATGAAATGGAGGAGGAGCCGCTTCCACCATGGTTACGTAACGAAGGGAGAGTGGCAGGGACATATAGAGAAATAACTATAACAATTTTTGAAGTAGATAGAAGTAGGGAGACTTTTAGCGGCAAGGGAGTGCAAGTCATTGTAGAGGATTTCGTGTTCTAAGTGGAAAATCTTAGAAGCATTATGGAGTCCCGTGGCCTCAAGTGTTAAGGAGCTTCCATCTGTTTGTGCAAGGGGAAGCCAATGAGTGGTACTGGCTATATTTAAAAACTAAAGAGACGCCAGATTGGCTGACCTTGAAGCAGGCCCCAATACAGAGTTATTTCGATGTGATGCGAGAGATGCTCGCTGTGCAGAAGATGAGGTCGAAACTTAAAGTACCCATTATCGAGAGGGACATGAACAAAATATTAAAAGGGAGGGGAGAAATTGCTTTGGTAGACGGGAACAAACAACAAGCCGTCAAATAGCCAGCAGGTTCCAGCCAATACGGAGGGGCCAGGTAGAGTTAGAAACTGACCGTCCAGAAATGTCTAGACAAATGCAGCGCCAGTGAGAGAACCGAGACCAAGTTGATCGGAGGAAGTAAGACGCCGTCCATTAGAGTGTTGGAACTGCCAGGAGCTATGACATGTGTTTAAGGAGATCCTTTCCAGAAATCGGAGGATTTTTTGCTACAAGTGCGGGCTCCCCGAGACCGTCATACCGAAGTGTCCCAAATTTATGGCACGAAACGCGGAGAGGATCGTGACGTTCTGGACAAAACAGCTGCAGAAAACCCGTCTCAGAAGAGATAAAGGGTAAATACATAGGAACTAAGAGAATAGAACAGGAGAAAGCTCAACATAGTAGAAGTAACAGTGCAAGTAAAAAGAAGATTATGGATAAAGATTTAGGAACGGAGAGAATAGGATAGTTGGCGGAAAAGGGTGGAAGGAGGACAAATATGTATTAAGTATTAAGAGGATTCAGAACCTATGAGCAACACCGGCTAGGACAAACCAAGTTGGAAACACATCCGATCCACTTGACTGACGTCACTGTATCCGTTAAGGATAGGCACTATCCCCTGTCACCCGCTATAAAGGATATCGATTATGCTGAAATCGATAAAATGTTGGTTTTGGGGGTAATTAAAGAAAGCCACAATGCGTAGAGCAACCAGACGACCAAAGTGAGGAAATCAGGGAACAATACGGTGTGTCTGGACGGCCGAAAGCTAAAGCAGTGAACAATAAAATACGCCTATCCGCTGCAGAATAGTGAGAAGATCATAAGCTGATTAGATCATACCCATTTCATTAGTGGCGTAGATCTGAGTATGTGTTTTGGCATGTCGAGTTAGACAAAGAGAGTAGAGCATACACGACTTTTGCTGTCCCGTTTGGCTTATATAACGCAACTCAACAGATGTGCAGATTAATGGATTAAGTGGTACTTCTACGATTACGGGATCACGTGTTTATGTATCTAGACGATTTATTAATAATCGTGGCCAACTACGGCACCCACCTACGTGTCCTGGGGGAAGTAGTAAAATGTCAAAAGAAAGCAAACTTGACCATTGCGTTAAAGAAATCTAAGCTCTGTTTCAGGAAGCTCCGATATCTAGGATTCATTGTGGTAGGAGGATTACTGAAGACCGACCCGGAAATGTAGAGCCCATACCGAATTTTAAATACCGAGAAACTCTAGGGTAGTTCGATGCTTTTTAGGAACAGCGGAGTGGTACAGGCGATTTATCAAGGACTTTGCGGAATTAGCAGCGACCTTCAGTGATTTGTTGAAAAAGGGGAAGAAGTTCCAGAAGCCTTCCGAGGCCTCCCAGGCGTTAGAAAAGATGTAGTTAACATTAACAAAGACCCCAGGGCTACAATACCTAGACTTTTCCAGGCGATTCGGGATTCAATGTGTAGAGGAACAGCCAAGACATTGTATAGGTTAAGGTAATTTTATTACTGGCCGTGTATAGTGGTCCAAGTCCGCAATTATGTGTGAGATTGAATCACCTGTAAGGAGGTGAAACCTGTGAATGTGGTAGTGAGTCCATTGATAAGAAAAGAGGTGGTGGCAGAGAGACCCCTTCAGAAGTTATACATTGATTTTTGAGGAAATACCCGAGATGGAAAGTGGGAAACGCGTATATCCTAATAGTTGTCGATCATTTAACCAAATTTGTGTTTTTGAAGGTATTGCGTGAATTTACAACGCGTAAGGTGATAAAGTTTTTGGTACACTCAGATAATGGGAAGCCGTTCGTGGCCAATGAATTCTAAAAGATGATAAGGAACCTCCTCTATATTCAAATTCTGAAAAAGTTTCCCAATTTCACCCTTACTCAACTCATAACATACAAATCACAGTTTCGTTCTCGTGATATGGGCAAGCATACTCGTATATTAATTTAATTACTTTATTATTTCTTACAACGGTATCATTCTCCATATTTATTTTCACTCCTAGAGGTTTTAATATATTTTGCCCTAAAATTGCATCAAATTGTTTTCCCTTAAAATTCGCTAATTTCCAAACCATATCGGTGTCTTCATTAAATTCTTGAGGTAGGCTTGTTATTATTTCCTCCCTTACCATAGTCTCATTCTGCAATGACTTAAGTTTAATTGGTTGCCTCAAAAAAATTCGTTTACACTTTTTTAACTTTACACTATCGATGACCGAATTTGAAGAACCTGAATCTATATAATCATTGTATCGTTATTAACTGTTAACACTGCTATCGATAAATGTTTCGACTGTGGGCCATGTGAAAATTTCCTTCTTCAATGTGGTCAATATCCATTGGCTCCACACGATTAGAGTCTAACCGTCCTGTATTCGACCTGTATGTGTTGTTCGTCCAACCCGATTGTTTTCCAAAATTCCTTTTCTCTCTAGAGCTTCGCCTGTTATCAAACTGCCTCTGAACTTGTAGCTGTTGTGGGTTTTTATTATTTAGCGTAAAGTCAGGTCGTGATTGTTGCTGATATTTCCTAAATGTTCGCTGTGTATTGTTATTCAGGTGTCCATAATTTTGTCTCTGATCCCGAATCAACCTTTCACCCTCCAATATACTAAATGCTTTTCTAATGCTTTCCCATTATTTTCTGGTGTAAAATTTGTTGGTCCTTGCACATCATATTCATATTTCTCATTTATTTTGGACAATACATCTCTTACTTTAATCTAATATTCTCTTATAGTATAATTTCTTACCGAAAATATTCTCTGGTACAATGAATGGTAAGTTTCTTTGACTCCAAAATTATCCACCAGAGCTGCCATGATTGTATCCCATGATGCTTCGCCTCCCACCGTCTTCATAACGTCCAACGCTTGTCCTTGTATTTTATTTACGATTATTCTTCTGAACACATAGTTCCTCGTATCAGCATTCACCAATAGGGGAAGCAGGGTGTCCACTTCTTTCACAAATGATGTAAGGGATATAGTCTCATCTCCTGAGAATTCATGAATACTCTGAGAATCCTTCATCAAGTCCTGGACCGATGGTGCAAAAGCCATGGCTAAAATTTCTTCTATATTGCCCTCAGGTACTGTAGTGTAAATTTCCAGATTGTCGTCACTCTCACTTCTTTGCATATAATAAGGGCTTTGCTGCACTTTTCTGCTATCTTTCTTTTGTTTTGGCATTTGAATTTAGCGGTCTAGTTTATATAACTTTGCCACTGACATACAAGAAATCTGCATTTAATTGTTATTCTCCTTCAATTTCAATTTCCAATTTGTCATTAGATACTATCCCCATTTTACGATATAAATGTTCACTTTCATATATCCTTTTTCACAGGATGGAAGTTCACTTTCGTATATCCTTTTTCACAGTATAGAAGTTCACTTTCAAAATCTTCAGACTTTGAGGTTCTTTATACTGTCGTCTTCAGACGAAACTCTGCGACTGCGCCAATTTCGGAGAAATTAAAAGACCGTATTATCGGTTTGAAAGTATATTTATTAATGCTACGTTTTTCTTTCATTTTTCCAATCCAAAATCAGCTTAAAACTATTTTGCAATTTCTTACTTCTAGTTCTTACACATTCTTCCTCCCATTGTATGACTCATTCTCTCTGTTATTGTTGGACTTTAGCCCTGTTCGCAACTATTACCACTTTGTTGTACTGTTTACATTATGCCCCGAAATTTATTGCAGAGCAATCGAAATGAAATTAATAGGCAATTATTATGGAACGGGATTGTTGTGCTGTTAGAAATCTGATATGTATAAATATGTTAATGGGTCAGCTTGCAACAAAGTATGTTAAACTCATATAAATATGTTAATGTAAAGTATGTTAAACTATATAGCGAGAGTATGTTGATGCTGAGTCAGCTAACATTGGTGGAGGCTCCGACGTAACTCGCATGCCGAGCAGTTTCTACAGAATTGCCTTTTGTATAGCCATGCTGTGATTTGTATATAAAATTAGGATTTATGGACCTCCTGATTTGCAGATCATGACCTCTTTCCAGAATTTTAAAAAGAAAGGAGGACAGATTAACTGGTCCTTATGTTTAGTATGGGACGCCCCCTCCCTGATTTAGTAACTCCCTCCAGCTTTTAGGAATGTACGTCAATTTTAAATATACATTAAAAATTTGCACAAGCCATGGTGTGAACTGTACCGAGGCATATTGGATGCCCGCGGGAAAAATACTCTCTGGACCAGGAGATTTGAAAGGTTTGAAAGTGTTGATAGCCCATTTGAGATAAGCGTTGGTTACTTGAAAATCGGAGCAGTCGCTTGTAGGATAATTGATCTACTGGACCTGTGATTAACAAAAAGCTCACTCCCTGGGAAGCGAGTGTTGAATAAGACCACGAGGGTCTCACTTTCAGATTCGGCCCAGGCATCACCTTGGTGTTGTACTGATAATCTTCCGCAGTCTGCTAGTCTTGGAAGAGCTTTCTGTGCTCTTAGCATATGGGAGTTATGTGCTTGCAGAGTGAGATCGAGGATCTCCCTTATATTGGAAGTTAGGAGGATATGCTTCCTTCGATTAGCAATGATCAAATTATGTGCCAAATGAAATCAAATAATCGGTCGTAAGAGCCGGTGCATTCCCACACCTCTTGATTGTATCGGCCCCTATTATGACCTGAAGACGTCTTCGATTGGTCTCTGAAACCAAGCGACGACCCGTGGCTGTGTGCTATGTAGCTGAGTAAAAACGAATTAGGTGTTTCTTACGAAAATGGAGGCTCTAGATTTCGCTTGACCCTCCATATATACCGTGTGGTAATCGCTGGAATTCAGTCCACAATTGGATGATAAAGAATGGAGTGATATTCACCCTCATTGGGGCGGCCAGTAATGGTTACATTAGCGTCCTCCTCATCCGACAATGAAGATTCCTGCTCTGAGGTCCATCTCACCGAAGAAGTCGCCAACAAACTCCGAGGAGGACATCATCGTCAGAATCGTTGCGCTCAAATTGAAGTTGGTTGTCTTCGTTGTCTGGGGCATAAGCTGGAGGGTTCCTGTTTAACCTAGGCTATCGCTCTTGTATACCCTGAGATGGATTGTGCTCAACCCATTTGTAGACGTTAAGGGGTGCCAGAGGATGATATGGATTTCCCGACAGTGGCCCTTGGGTTCGTTTACCTTGACAACCTTTCAGTCTTGTGTTGGCCAATCGAGATGGCTGAATCGCAACTTCTCAAGGATTATGTTCTTCGAGGATTGCCCGGCCGGGATACATGCCCTATAATGCAGATCTGGTCCTTCGCCACAGAAGCGAGTTTAGCTCCTTGGCAGATTTACACCAATCCCTCGATTGCCAGCTTGAAAAGATTCACAGAGAGCTGATCAGCGCAGGGAATTAGCTTAACGTGACCCTGGTTATAGATAATTTGGCGTCACCAAGGCAGCACGAGGAGGCGATCTATAGTTCATCCCAAAACCATGTGTATATCACATTAGTGATGAGGAAAATAAATATCTGTGCCGGTGATTTGATCACAGTTACTGAAAAGTAACTGGGACCAACAGTTACCGAATATTTTAAATAACCTTATTTAACTTATTTTAATATACGTTATTTAAGATTCTTGTCTCTTTCTTTCATACCGTTAATGTTATCGCTTTTGCAACTTGTAAGCTTGTTGCTTTTCGCTTCGCTTGGTAGCTTTGATTTTTGTGGAAGTTTTTTTTTCTAAATGCGAAACACTCAAAGCCATGCGAATGAGTTCAAAGGCAGAACAAGTCAGCGAACATCGAAACTATCTAAAAGATAAGAAAATTAAAATTTTTTTTATTTTTTAACACTAACTATAAATATGTTTTATAAAATATTAAAATATTGTATTAAATGAAATAATTTAGTGAATCTCTCTGATATAAAACTGTATTATTCATATTTAAAACGTCGTTTCAAAAAACAAAATATATTATTTTATAATTTTATCCCCGATAATAGCATTCTTTCGAAATAACTGGATCGCTCACTTCTAATGTAGACCGTGGACTGCTAAACCAGTGAGTAATATATGTTCATTAAAGGCACTAGTATACACTAGTTCCGAAAAAAGTATTCGATGAGAATTTTTCCTGCTCTAACTCACTTTTCTGTGTTCGATGACTATGTATGTTCTAACTTACACTTTCTGCAATATTCAACACTAGCTATTTAGGTATAATAGACGATTTATTTAGAATTGAAATTCCAAGTATGGAAATGTAGCAATTTGCACTTTTACCGTCAAATCAAATTAAAATTATATCATTCTTAGGGAATCAAGAGTAGCTGAGACAATAGAAAACGTTATAATGTAATAATTCAGTTATGTTTTGGCTAAAATGAATGTATTAAAAATGTCTGCAGATCCCGAGAGAGGGTCATGTTTCGCAAATTGAAATATTCCATCATCGATCAACACACGGGAAAGGCTACATGGCTAGATTGCCAACCAAAGCTCTTTATAAAGTGTATGAACCGAATCACTGCTTACGAAATCATCATCAATTTCTTTTAAAAAAATGTTCTTGCTTCTATTTTAATTGCTGGCGCCAAACTTTATATATATTTGCGTACAATTGATCAGCTGATCTGCACTAGCTTGTACTTTTTCGTTCGATGAGATTTGTGAATTAATCTGTTCGTACACTGACATCTATCAGTGGCTGTACTGCACTGCACTGTTCTACACTTGTAGTGAACTCGACAAACATATTCGACAATAATCTACACATTTATAGGCTATACGTCTATATTTTATTTTATTAACTTTACAATTGTATGAAATGAAATGAAAAAATGCAATAAAATACGAGTATGTAAGAACGCAATTCGTTGCAAAAATGCAAAACCCAACACGAAATAATTTTTTATTTGCTTATATTGAATGTATTCAGAAGCAATTGTAGACAGAATTTGGTAAAATCTCGTAATTAATACTAGCATTTCACACACACAATACAAATAGTAGTACAAAAAGGAACACAGTGAAAACAATTAAACAAACCCCAAATCAAATCCAGTTAAAATATGTTGTTCACGAACCCAGCAACAGCTTTGCCTATGAATATTGTAACCCATAAACTCAAAATATTGTTATATAGAGACAAATGTTGCTTATTAAGTATTTGATTATGAATAATATGAATCTTTCTTGGCTTGGTAGTTTATGTAACGAAATAGAACATTAATACGATGCTGAAGAGATCTATAATAGATTATACAAATGCAAAGATTTTTACTTACAAGTGGGGCTATGATGTTATTCCATGCAATAAATTCCAGGAAATAAGAAATTTATGAATTCTGAGTGTTTACATTACTGTATTGCAAAATAATAAACACCTTTCGTATCTGTGCCCCATATTTTCAATAATATTTTTCTCACCGGACCAGTTTCTTTCTGAAGATAAACATATGTATGTAGGAGTATGTACACATATAATGCATTGGTTATTTGTTGTTGTTATGACTTGTTATAGTGTGCGTTTGTTATAATATATGTAATATCACATGCCACTTGTCGCTGTCATCATTTGTCACATTTTTGGGGGCTCGATTACGGTGCGACTCAGTGCAGCCACGACCGGTAATGGTATTTATTCAATTTGCAAAGCAGAAAAACAAGTGGGAAAAATGTTTGTCACCTGCTTGAAGCGAATTGGATGGAGCGTATGTGTGACATGTGACCATACGTTTTGCCTGTATTGATATTCAGCTCATGAATATTTAAACTTGGCTTTAATTTGCATTTTATTTTGCTGAAATTTTATTAAAACTTTATTCATTCGAATTAGTTCTTTAGTGCAAAACCCATTTAAATTAAATATGAAATTTAAAAAAAAATTGTTTTAGGCGGTCATGCTAGCTATTACATTTGCACCTATATCTTACTATGAAGATACGATTATTTTACCTCCTTTTTCCTAAAATAAACGTATAATTTAATAAAATATTCACTGAAAAAAACAAGTAATATGTTCAATTAGCATTTCTACTAACAGCCAATATATGTAAATATACATAGGTGATGTTACAGACATTGCGGTTGAACTTGTTCATGTTCAGAGCTTGATCTCTGTATATTTCGGATAGGTGGATAAATTTTTGAAGAACGGTTATAATTTGTAATTTCATTTTATGTATTTTAGTAGAACGTTTGATTTGGCGAATACACGTATGAACGAAATTGGATACGTTTATTGTCAATACTATACATTTCGGGGAAAAAAGAACACGCAAATTTCATTGTAACATTATTAATTAATCGATATGTGAAATGTGAACAAAAATAAGATCAATGTTTTCGAAAGTCTTAAAATTCAAATGTTGGGAAATAGTAAATTAACCATAAACCGTGTTTGTTCCATAGCACTATAAATATAATCTTGAATCTGTAGCTAACGAACGTGTGTCAAAAACTAGATTCGTTGAAATCTCTAAGAAAGTTTTTGCACATATAGAAAATTCCTTTACTCTCTACTGGCTCCGGAAAACAAGTATTTAAAACTTTAAAAAATCGAATCGATACACATTTAAAAGCCATATCAGCCTGCGTATGGTAGGAATACATATTTTATATTTAATAATATCAATAGTCGATATATCTACATATGATTATCTATATATTAAATCGCTGAAATTTAATATCGATATATCGAAATTAGTGTGAATTTTTTACTTTATATCTCCTTCACAGTTTATACTTTTTTTATATTGGGAAAGAGCGATTTTCTGCAACTCTAAAAAAAAAAATTCAATAATTTATTTTTAGAAAATATACAATTTTTTAGGACACTTTAAAGCAATATTTAAATAGTCCACTTGTAATGTACTCCTAACTGATAATTAAAATTAAGTTTATAAGAACAAAGATCCAGTCCATGTCAATCAGTTATTAATATTTGATTTTCTATACATGCAGTTTTAGCTTCATATACCTGGTATCTTTCCTATATCTGAATCTAATAATAATATAAGATTTTTCGTAATTATTACTTACACTTACCATGAATATTTGCTATTGTTGATTATATCAAATATATAAAATCACATAAGTACTCGTACACTAACTATCAAACCAACAATAAGTCAGTCCACATTATGTAGAAGTTTATCGTATTAAAGAATTAATATAATATTGATATTTTGTAGTTTAATAGAATTTTTTAATTTAAAATACCGTCATAGAGAATATAAACCTCTTTATATTCCTCACTCAGCATGAACAATTGCAGCATTAGTTTCTCAAAATTGTATACCAAAATAGTACGAATGTATTTATATACATATGTGTGTAGAACCGGAACTCCAATAGCGCGGATGTAATCACGATATGATCGATCAAAATTGAATTTTCAATAGCGTTCAGAATAGTTTCAAAATGCATAGTATTGAACAAAACATAAAAATTCCAGATACTCATAAATAAATAATATCGCAACAAAAACTACAAATATAATATCGATGTAACGTTATATCGACATTGAAAATAACGTCCCAATATATCGAAATAAGGACATTGGTAGATCGCTTTATAATACGAGAAGTATCTAATAAACTTATGGTCAGCATAAATACACAATGATTAACCAACAACCTTGCTGGTTTGAACCAGGTAGCTCCTATAGCACGTTTTGCTGAAATATGTACAGCTGGATGTAGAGTACGAAAAAATGGACTAACTTTATTCGTAAATTAATTCTATAAATTTCGTTATTAGAACTATCAACCACAACAGCAACAACAACTAAACAAGATAAACAAAATACTCGTTTGAAATATTTAAATTATAAAAACGAATACGCATGCGAACACCAATACACCACTACCAAGCAGATACAGGATTTTGCTTGATTAGCGAAACTCTACCAGCAACCTTTTTCGATGTGTAATCGTAAGCAGCGTCGGTAAGCTATAAAAACTGCTCACGGATTTTAAGATCACAGTAGTTGCTAAGAGGGTTCCAACCCATACCGATCTTGTTGTAGATTTTATATATACAAAACTATAAAACACTATTTTTGGCTTACTTTGTTGAACAAATTTTTGTGTAATAATGGTACGTGGTAAAATATGTTAAAAGATCAATACGCTAATAATACAGTCGATAGCCATTATCATCATATCATATGGAAACTTTTAGTCATACAATTTGTTGCTTTGCATCCATTACTGCTTTAGCAGTAAAAAATTGTTTTAATGGGGATATTTATTTGTTTAATTCAATCCATACGTAAAGAAGTAAAGACCTAAAAAAATTGCATGAGAGGCTGTTCTAAGTTAAGGGAACCTAACAAATTTATTAGTGCCCCTTTACAATAAATATTTGCGCTTTTTATTTATAAGCTACTTTTGTAATGGTGTCTAGCAGTACGAACTTAAAACAATTGACCAGGAGAGTATGTTTCTTTCAAGTTGACATTTCAATCCCGCTAACAATGTTTCTCAATTAAAATAAAATGCTTAGGGAAATATTTGTTGACAATTGCCATATATAGTGATTATATATATAGTGATTATAGTATTTCAATATACTACTCATAAATTAATTATAAAACTAATTTCCATATATTTTTTTATTTTCAATTTATAGACTACGTATAACGACAAAGGCCCAAAGGTACACTTAGCTCAAATATTATTTTCGCATTAATTCCTTTTTCATACCTACATTGTGTATTTTCAGCCAAAAGGGGGTACATTTTTAAGTTTCGATCACCTGACCTTTTATGTAGGCAATGCTAAACAGGCAGCTAGCTATTATACAACTCGCATGGGCTTCGAGTCGGTAGGTTATCAGGGCTTGGAGACGGGACACCGTCGTTTTGCGAAACATGCAGTGAAACAAAATAAAATTGTGTTTATTTTTGCATCATCCTATAATCCTAATGATGAAGAACATGGTCAACACCTGATGAAGCATGGTGATGGAGTCAAGGATGTCGCTTTTGAAGTTGAAGACTTGGATATTATTTTCAAAATCTCTAAAGAACGTGGGGCAATCGTAGTGCGTGAAATTTGGGAGGAAAAAGATGAGTTTGGTACCGTGCGATTTGCCACAATAAAAACGTACGGCGACACAACTCACACCTTCATCGATCGCAGCAAATACCACGGTGACTTTTTGCCGGGTTTTAAATCACAACCCAACGATACACTGCTAACCAATTTACCTTCCGCAAAATTAAATTTTATTGATCATGTTGTCGGAAATCAACCAGATCAAGAAATGGAAAGTGTAGCCGCTTGGTACGAAAGAGTACTCCAATTCCATAGATTTTGGTCAGTCGATGATTCACAAGTTCACACAGAGTACTCCGCCTTGCGTTCAATCGTCATGGCTAACTATGAAGAGACAGTCAAAATGCCTATTAATGAGCCTGCTCAGGGTAAAAAGAAGTCTCAAATTCAAGAATATGTCGAATTCTACGGCGGTGCAGGTGTACAACATATAGCATTGAACACTAACGACATTATTACTGCAGTACGCAATTTACGAGCACGTGGTACAGAATTCTTAACCATTCCGAGCTCATATTACGAAATTTTGACAGAGAAGCTTAAGCATAGTCGCACTAAAGTTAAGGAAGATATGAACATACTAAAGGAATTAAACATTTTGATTGATTTCGATGAGAATGGTTACTTACTGCAAATATTTTCTAAAAATATGCAGGATAGGCCAACGCTCTTTCTGGAGGTGATTCAGCGTCATAACCATAATGTAAGTTCCACATTGTGACTATTCAATTGAAAAAATTACTTATTAAACTCTTTTTAGGGTTTTGGTGCTGGCAATTTTTTATCCCTGTTCACCGCTATCGAACTCGAGCAGGCTAAACGTGGCAATTTATAAACACAGTTCCAAATTATTTGGGGTTTAGTTATAAACGTTATAGAACTTAAAAGTAGTTAATATCTAGCTAATAAACAAGTTCGAACAATTAATATATTAAATGACACGCGATTTGAGAATAAGAAAATTGTGAGATATATTCTTACACTACTCATTTTTTACCTACAAAGATGACCGTTGACAATTTTTTTACGCGGATTACTTTCAGAAAAAGACATCATAAGTGGATTCGAAGTCATCTGGTGTGGAATTTATTGGCTCATCGCAATTGTTGTTACGACTACAGTTAAGCAAATGATCTTCTAGTTGCTTAGCAGTCATGCAACTATCCTGAAAGTCAATGAACTGCAAAGAGAAAATGGTTCAAACTGTATTATCAACGAACGTACACAATATTAAGACATCACAATCATAATCAAATTTTAATTAGTAATTATTGAAAACTTCGAATTGTTACATTCAATATTATTCTACCAATGACTAAACTAATTAAAATTTAGTTATAAATATCCAAAACACACAGTATCGTAAGTAATTAAATAAACCTATATTGAATCGCAATTTAATATTTAAAGGGACAACAGACATATGTTTAGATCTGCATTAATTAAAATGTGAAAAGCTATGAAATTCTCCACTTATTTTTTTCAAAATTTTGGTAATCGCACATTCAGTTTCAAAGACGGTTCAACTTCATCAATAAAATATCGTCAGTAGATGAAGTGTCGCAAATTTGAAACTTTTGTGTTGTTTTGAAAGAGTTATTTTTACTAATGGTGGATCCAAGTTTCTGTCTTTTCTGAATTTTCAAATATGCGCAAAGTGCGATAAGGTAACTGAACAAGTAGTATTATGGTGGTAAAACCCAAGTCCGAAGGCACCAATATTGGCATGCTTACCTTGTGTGTAAAATTCACAACAAAAACTTCAAATTGTGTGGTTTGTCGCATTTCACGATTTGTAGTTTGTCGCCCACTTAAGTTGGAGCATGAGAGGAAAATCAAATAAATCCTTCTACCGATGCTGCTACTTCTTACTATATTAATGTTTTTTGATAGAATTGTGAAGGATTGGACTTCCTCTTAAAAAATACATAATGCTATTTTAAGTGGTTTAACCAAAGGATGGCAATAAGCTAAGTTCTAATTGAGAACCTTTTCTTATCTAGACCATTAATGAGTGGCGAATAGTCACACCCTGTTCGAGATAGCCCTGTTACTCCACAGCTCTAGAGGGAGGAGTCATTAGAGCTCCGAATCTAGGGAATCATGGGATCTGCGCCCATGGACTGTTTGCAATCAGGAGTAACCGACTGTATCGTATGGATACCTTGTGAGTAAATCTTTTTTTTTTTTTTTTTTTTTTTGCTAAGGAGGGCAAACATTTAAAGTCAATGGCCGAAGCCGTATTGTGGGACGTTAGCCCGAACCGGCTTGGATGCTTTTGTAGTATGACTTCTTCGTATTTGCCAGATCGGTGCTGCATACAGGATCACCGAACTTGTCACAGTTGATAAGAGTTGCCGTCTGGTTGCTCGGGGGCCACCAACGTTATGCATTAGTCTCGTTAACGCACCATTTATTCGTGCGGCTTTATCGCTGACTATTTGTAAGTGTTGCCTGAACATCATCCGGGTATCAATTACCACTCACAAATATTTTAGATACGGTTGAGAAGTGACGATGCGATCACCCGCCGTTATTGTTATTTCTTGGCGCACGCGTCTTGTGCTCAGCAGCACCACCTCAGTTTTTTGTGCTGCCAGCTCAAACTTTGCATTTCCCAGCCATCTTCTTACTTTCGTGATAGCGTCGTTACATACCGCCTGCAGTGTGTCAATATGCTTTGCCACTGAAACCTTCGCGATGTCATCTGCGTATCCAACGAGTGTTGTGTCTGCCGGGAGGTCAAGTTTAAGGATACCGTCATAATTGCGTTCCAGAGTGTTGGGCCCAGCACCGAATCCTGGGGGATGCCCCCAGTTACTCTGTACGTTTTACGCCATCGTCCGTGTCATAAAACAGGACTCTGTTGTCGAAGTAACTCGATATAATTCGCTGCAGATATACCGGCACCGCGAATCTTTTAAGAGCGCTCATTATCTGATGCCAGCTTGCGGAGTTGAATGTGTTTTTAATATCCAACGTCACCACCGCACAGTACTTATTTGTACTAAATCTCCATTGTCTGCCGCTAGTGGCTTGACGAGCAATACTCATGACGGTTTGAATAGCGTCCAGCGATGATCGCGCATATTGATTTGGCGACAGCCCTTCTGGTTTCTCCAGATGCTCCTGTAGTCGATCGCATATGATGCCCAGCGTGTCCAGCATACACAAAGGGCGGTACGACGATGGTTGGTGCGGCTGCTTCCCCGGTTTAAGCAGCAGCACCAGCCTCTGCTCTTTCCAGGATTTCGGGAAAACGCCTTCCTTGAGACATGCGTCGTAAAGTTTAGCGAAAAGCTCCATCGTCGCCTTATTCGCTGCTTTCACTGCAATGTTTGGAAATCCGTCCAAACCCGGTGCTTTGTTATCTGCGATGCGTTGCGTGATGAGAAGCACTTCCTGTGTGGTAACTTCGGGGATATCATCCATTTGCAATTGCTGTCCCTGGTAAACTGTGGCTTCTTCTTGGCGAGGGAATAGAGTGGATACCACCTCTCGCATGAGTGTCGGGCTTGTGGGGTGTGGTGCTCTTGAGCCTTTGAGCTTTCTCATAACTGTTTTATAACCAATTCCCCAGGGATCAAGGTCTACGCTGTCGCGAAGCTCCCTAAAGCATCGGTTTTTGCTATCTTGTACGGCTTTTTTGAGTATTGCTTTACAGATCTTGTAGTCTGCCAATAGCGCGTCTGTCGCTGGAGCAGCGCGAGATCTCTTAAGTTTTCTTCGTGCATGATGGCAATTTCTTCTAGCGATCACGATCTCCTCATTCTACCAGTAGATTGGCTTTCTGTCAGGTCTTCCTGACAACCTAGGCATGATTGTGTCGCATGATTTACCGAGGCAGGCTGTGACGCTCGCCGTTATGCTTTCTTCTTTCATCTCTAAGTGGCTTTCTTGAGCGGTGCCATTTTGCCAAGCCATGTTAAAGATTTCGGCGTCATATGACTGTTTTTTCCGGCCTTTTTGCTGAACTTTCTGCACCCGGTATGCGTTCTGTTGTTTATATTGCGATATGTCCATGATGATAGCATTATGGTCGCTCTGCGTGTAGATGGAGCTTACATTCCAGCTTGCTTTGCGAGCTATGTCATTCTGGGCGAAGGTTAAGTCCACGATGGAGCTGTTTCTTGCTTTTTCGAAGGTGCATTGGCCAGGCACATTGAGCAGCTCGAGATCAAGCAGAGCCATGCTCTCCAGCAGCACTGTGCCACGTCTGTTGAAGCGCGTGCTCCCCCAATTTTGCATGAGGCTGCAATGTGGCCACTTTCGCCACAATTTCTGCACATTCCCTTTCGGTCCGTCTGCTTGCAAGATGCTGCAACATGACCAAATCCCCAGCACCTGAAGCATCTAGTTGGAGATATGGACTCCGACACTCGGCAGCTAACCCATCCGACTCGCAGGTGCTTCAATTCCATTACCTTATTAGCGTCCTCGGCTGGTAACGTTATATAAGCAGTCTGTGTCCCACCGTATGTGTTCCTCATATCCCTTATTGCGGTTTCATCTGGCATACGAATTCTCGCCTGTTCTTCTAGTGCGTCCAGCAGCTCCTCTTTAGTGCTGATTTCAGTGACCAGACCTGTGAACTGTACTGTGATCATGTGAGTTCTCACTTGCACTCTCGCTACATCTTTCAGGACTCCCTCGAGTGAGACTGTGGTTACCTCCTTCATAGGGTTGAGCTCTAGGAGAAACTCTCCTTTCTGCGTCCGTCGTATCGTCCGTACCTCTTTTCCCAACGCCTCTAGTTCCGTGCTAGTTTTCACCGCCCGAAGAATATTTGCATACGACGCATTTTCTCCTTTTGTGGCAATAATAATTGCATCTGCCCTTGGTTTAATTACCTTATGCTTCTGCCTGCTTTGCTTTCTTACCACTTTTGTCCATGCTGCCTCGTCAGCTGCAACTTCTGCTGGCTTCGGGATAACCACCGCTTCCAAAGCCCTCTGTTATTTTGCTGCTGGTGACTTGGCTAATCCGTTTAGCAGACGGTATGGCAGTACTTGCCTGATTCTCGTGTGTTGTTGCAGTTGTGGCCCTTGGAATAACTCCTAAACCTGGCCGCTTCTCCTCCTTATCCAACTGTATCATCGCTTCGGTATGTACACGTTTGATAATACTGCACTGTCTAATAACATACTTGTGCATGTTCCTTTGTGAGTTGCAGTATCGCATTAGGTCATCGATTTCTCGACCAATTGCCTTCAATGGCCCTGCCATCTTATGTGGAACCTTTCCCAACGATGCCTCTGTTGTGGGTGACCGATTTTTTGCTATCGACGTAAGCGGCATCTCTTTGCTGACAGTATCTACTGTCCGCTTCTCCTGTACCTCGGTTTCCAACCACCTAGTTGGTGTCTCCGTCAGCACATTGTTGGCTAGTGGGGTCAGACCCGTGCATGGTGTCCTGTTGCATTGTCCAGGCGAGACATTTGTCTATTTCGGGATTCCCGTATCGCGATCTCTCGGGCAGTCAGCCGTATTCAACAGGGAGCGCATGATCCTTGCACTACCTTGGAAAGGTAACGGGGTATTCTCATTGTAATTTTTTTCCTTTGCTTCAGTCGTCTTTGATTTTACAAAATTATTAATTGCGATTGGGTGCCTCCTCGAATCCGCTATCCTTATACGAATGTGCAGTCGCGTTAATAACCCCATGATTATCTATGCTAATTAAAGCAAGGAGGCCAACGCGAGGGTTAACGCAAGACCTTATGGGTACCTGTGTACAGAGCCAGGTTCGCGTGAATAGGGAGCAAGCTCAACCTAACCTGCACCACCAACCCAATGGTGACGGATCAAGAAAGTACTTTCAGGCCTGCCAAGGTTTTATCGGGACGGGGGCAACTGCTGCAATATCTGAACCGCCGTTTCACTGCGATTTCACTCCAAACCTACTAAGAGGTCAATCACAGCAGCCACCAGCTCAAATCATCATATCAGAAATATGTTCCAGTGCCATTATCACCAAGATCCTACTGGGCTCAGATCGTGGCTGTGGACAACGTTTGTCCCAGGATGTCTCTCAATAGAGGATGAAGGATAATATCCCACGTCGGTCCATCGATGATCCCTCGTTGTCCACCGGTGCTCAAACAGCCGCCCCTCCGGGGTCATCGCTGAATGAATCGTCGCTCACTCTGGCTAATATTCAGCTGATGCTGGTATACCATTGCCCGGTGTCGCCACGAGGAGGCAGTGAGTCTTCTTGGAGAAGTTCTCTCTAAGGATCGCCCTGGCCCCTTCCTAGAGGCAGTCAGCAACTTTACCTTACGATTATCCTCCCTGACCCCTTATAACGGATTGCCTAACCGAGATACCAGCAAGCTCCTGAAGCTCCGCCTTCTTTAGAAAGAGAACTTTCTCGCCTCCTTCTGGAGAATCTTCAGCACCAAGGATGAAAACAGACCATACCAAAATAAGTTACTATTAAATTGGTTAGTAAGGTAATTGATCAGCCTATTACCTTACGAAAGCCAAAAGTATGACGACTGAAATCTACCCAAGTTCAAGCTAGTAGATATTGACGTATTTATGTCAGACAGCTCTCTAGAGGACAACCTAACTCTGTCGGAGGAAGATTGATTGAAGTTGATCAGCATCAAATCTACAAACTGCGGCCATAGCGAGGACATTCGCAAAAGAATCAAATTGAGTCGATGCTGGTCCAAGAACCCGCCCAGCTCAGAGGCTTGATTGGCAAAGGCAGACAAGTAATCTACAATAATCGGACAGCAAACCCAAGGGCTGTATTATTATTCGAAGAAGTTTAACTTTTCTGGAAGATGAATAATCGGAGATCTGGTTATCGTCCAGATCAACGGGAGGACAACGAGACGAACCCTTGACGCAGTCGTTAAACTGTGCTTATTCTCAATAAGTCTGCCACTGCAAATTTACTATGACGCCAAATGGAATTACGGACAACATAGGCGAGGTTAGCGTCTGTCTGTATTTATAGTCAGTTAATATCCAGATATTTACAACATGAGTAACAAGCCTACCTTGGTAACTAGAGCTATGGAAGATTACTTGTAGGGGATTCATATTTTAAACATATAATTACTAATTGGGCTGTATCTGATGAACTCACATGTCCTATTCTCATATTAGCTGTGTTTCTCTTGACATGAGTGTGACTAAAACAACCGCCTACATACTGTCCGCTTAGTTACAGCAAGCTGTTTGTATTTGCTTAGTGCCTCAAACAGAAGTGCTGCCAAGACTATTTTTTTGTCTATTGTGAACGAGAAAACAGATTAAATCAAGAATACACCGCTGTAATTATATAAAAATCAAAATGGAGAATAACGAAAATAGTTTTGTAATTAAAGAAATATGTAATTGGTTAGGCTAGGTTGGGAAGGCGTGTGCGGATACAAAGTATCCGCACTTCCACTCGGAGACATCTATGTCCATTGTGACTGCCTTCAAAAATGCCAGGAGGAGGCATACTCGTCCTTACCCTTGATTTCCATAAACATTGGAAAATCCATCCCTATTAAACCATTTGGTTTTCCAGATGAAAGTGAGAAGATCCGATAAATCCACCTACGTTATCTCTGTCAAATTTGCGAAGAAACGCGAACCCAAACATTGAAGTCGTTCCATCTGTAGTCTTGGACATTGACATAAAAAGTGATGAATCGACGCTGTCTCTTCTTCATCATGGCAACTCCTACTTAGCCCGCTCGACGGCAATCGCCAATGTTGCAGCATTGGTGCGATAGCACAATGAGCCGAAATGACCTCCGTAAGCACTCTTACTGCAGGTTTGTTGAGCCCTAAGAGAACCTTCGTTCTCTTCATTTCTAACCTAGGTCATAAGGCCCTTGAAACTTCACAGTCGTCACGAGTCCATAAGTTATTTGTCACAGCAATAGTGAATTCATCTACGTTTATAAACAGTTCACATATCGGGATTTGTATTGAGGTATCTGCTTCGTTAATGTCCATTTCAGAACCCCTTTGGGCCGTCTCGTCCGCTAATTCATTCCCTTCTATATTGCTATATCTGGGAACGCAGCAAAGTGAGACCTAGTGGGGTCCAATGGTCAGTAGTGAAGTACGACATTTCATTACCAATTTCGATTTAACTGTTTTGGATTTTATTGCCTTAAGCGCCGCCTGACTATCCACAAAGATAGTGATATTCGAAGGTCGAATTGTACAACTTTGTATCAGTACGGCCACTTTCCCAATTGCGTAGACTTCGGCCTGAAAGACGCTGCATGCGTCAGGCAGCCAATATGACTGTCTTGCCTGCAAGCCTTCGGAGAAGACACCCGCCCCCGTTCCACCCTCCATCTTTGAGCCGTCAGTGTAGATGGTTATGTCAGAATTACGCGTCACAGAGCCTGACTCCCAGTCTTCCCTGGTAGGATAGAGAGTTGGCATTCTCGCTGTAAAATTCATAGTAGAAGTCATGTAGTCTGTAGCCGTTTCTAAATCGGCAGTAACTAACCTTTGACCCTTCCGTCTTATTTCGCTCAAAATTGTACAGTGTCCATAGTTGGCAAATTTCTACGTGTTGCACTCCCTCAGTCTGAGAGCACACTTCGCGGCACAACCCTGAATGAACACCTACGAGTATAGTGGTAAGAGGTGAAAAATTATATTTAAGATTTCTTGAGGCGCGCTGCTTACAGCCCCTGAGAGTCCCAGGCTAACAAGTCTTTGTACTATTTCAATACGGTTTCGATTACATTTTCTTTCCAACGCCTTCCACCAGACGATGGACCCGTAGGTGAAAATTGGTCTTATGATTGTGGTGTACATCCCATACACGATGTACGGTGACAGTCCCCATTTTTTCCCAAAGATCCTTTTAAAGGTATAGTATGCAGCCAAACCCTTCTTTCTTCTCTCCTCAATATTCCTTCTCCAATTTCACTTGGAGTCCAGAATGATACCCAAGTATCCTGCTTCGGAAGAGAGATTGAACGTTACCCTACCTAACTTTAGCAAAGAGAACTCAGGGATTTTTGTTTTCCTGGTGAAAAAAACTAGCTTCGTCTTAGTAGGGTTAACTCCTAAGCCGTTGCGCTCAGCCCATCCGGAAATCTCGCCCAGTGCTGATTCCATGATTTCACTAATCGTTGACAAGAACTTTCCCGGGATTAGTATGGCAAAGTCATCAGCGTAGGCTACAACATATATTTTCTTTGCTTTGAAGGTTTCTAAGATCTCATTTAATACTAGAAGCCATAGCAGAGGTGATAGCACTCCCCCCTGCGGCGTACCCCTTGTAGTCCTCCTACTCACCGAGGCCGTCCCAATAGTGGCGTTAATAACCCTGCTTACTAGCATTGTGTTAATCCATGTCACTATTGTAATGTATTTCGCATAAACTAAAATAACTAATATTTACTCTCGAGTGTAAACTCATAAATTACTATAATGCATTGCGTTGATGATTACATTCTTGAGTATCGATTGCTCGCTAGTTTAGTTTTATGAAAACCACTGAACTGTACTCATCTATTTCTCTCTGAATAAATATACTCAATAGTAAAGACCAAAAACCAGTTGTTATTATTAATTTAATGATGTACCAGAGGACATAATAATTTTGGCGACGAGGAAAACTGGAAAACGTGTAATAGTAAAAGAAACAAAAAAATCAAACAACAAAAGTAAAAGTAAAAAGTAAAAATAAATGACAGATTCTCAAACTATAAAAACTGAAAATAGTGAACATTTAGAACAGCCAGTACAAAAAGTTACAAAGATGATTGGTCATATGGATCCTTATATAATGGGAAATGATTTTGCTGAGTACGAGATGAGATTCCAGCAATTTTTTATTGTTAATGATGTGGCAGAAGAAAAAAAAGTTGCCTTCTTCATAACATATATTGGTGCCAATGCATACTCCGTGTTAAGGAAATTGTTTTCACCTGATGATCCAAGCTCGAAGAAGTACAAAGATCTGGTGGACGCCCTAAAAGCGTATTTTGCACCTTCTGTAAACGAAATTGCAGAATCTTTTAAATTTTATAATGCCCAGCAAGGTGAAAAATCAATAAGAGAATTTATCATAGAATTAAAAGCGTTTGCAGAAAAGTGCAATTTTGGTAATTTTCTTGATCGTGCACTACGTGATAAATTCGTTTGTGGCGTTCGAGACAATCAACTAAGGTCCAAATTTCTAAAAGAATCCAGTTTGAGTTTCAAAAAAGCGTGTGAATTGGCTTTAAGTTGGGGAAATGGCTGAGGATGAAACACGTGAGATGTGCAAAAAAGAATTTCATAACACGTGTTCGATACAAGAGAGTCGCAGCAAGTCACGTAATCGCAACTCTGGACAACAGAAAAAATATTATTCTTCACAAAAAGCATGCACACGATGTGGTAAAAGGGGACATAACTCGGACCAATGTTTCTGTAAATCATGGATATGTTTCCATTGCAACAAAAAAGGACACATTTCGTCACAATGTCACTCAAAAAAGAATGGTCCATTTGAAAATCGTCATGTGAAGCTCATTAACGAAATGGTAGAAGAAGCTAACATAACCAATGTAACATGTGATGAAACCGTATGTAAAGTGAATGGGGAATCGGTGTGTGGAGCAAAGAATGTGGAGCTGATGGTCGGTGGCAAGTTAATTGAAATGGAGGTGGACACAGGGGCTTGTATGACTATTATGTCTAAAGTTAAGTACTTAAATTTATTTGAAAATTGCAAACTAGAACCAATACAAACAAAATTAACATCTGTCACTGGTAACCCATTAAAATGCATAGGTCAAATTCTTATCAATGTGAGTAAAATGTCAGGTATTGGAGATCATAAACTAAATTCGGTTATAATTGACATTGAAAGAGATTTTAAACCACTTCTGGGAAGAAACTGGTTAACAATTTTGTACCCAGCCTGGAAAAATATATTTGATGTAAATAACATTAGCACAATTAATTCATTAGAAAACTTTAAAGTGTTAGATGAAATAAAGTCAAATTTTCAAAAAATTGTAAGTTCTGATCCAAACCAATGCATTGAGCATTATACAGCTGAGATAATTCTAAAACCGGAAGCTAAACCAATTTTTAGAAAAGCTTATGATGTTCCATTTAAACTAAGAGATCAAGTGGAAGATGAGTTAAATCGCTTGTGTAAGGAGGGAATTTTAGTCCCAGTTAATTTTAGTAGTTATGCATCACCAATTGTAATTGTTTCTAAACCAGGAAAAAGAATTAGAATCTGTATAGATTGCAAGGTCACAATAAATCGGTTCATCGAAACCCAACACTACCCCTTACCGAAAATAGACAACATTTTTGCAAATTTGGCAAATTGTAAAATTTTTTGTGTGATTGATTTATCAGGAGCATATCAGCAATTAAAAATTTCCGAAACCTCAAAACAGTATGTGACAATAAATACACATAAAGGTTTATTCCAATATACTCGCTTGCCATTCATAGTGGCGAGCGCACCTTCTATTTTCCAGTCAGTTATGGATCAGGTTCTGTTAGGAATTCCCGGAACTTCATGCTATTTGGATGATATTTTAATTGGTAGTTCGACGCCGGATGACTGTAAACGTATTCTTTTTCAAGTATTGAAAAACCTGAATGATTTCAATATAAAAATTAATATTGATAAATGTTTTTTTGCTTCTAGCACCTTATCACCTTTAGAGCGAAACCAAAGAAGACAAAGAAAAGACATTCAATTCCCTCCAAATTTATTTACCGTTCCGAAAATTTTTTTTGGTCACACGTATAGTGTATGTGAATTTATTGTGTTTGCTGTAAAAATATTCCATATCCCTGTAGTGAAAATTATAGGCAGTCTTCAAAATGTACTACTAAATTTAATAGTAAAAAATCAAGTGGTTAATTTACTAGTTCAAAACTTATTTATATAATAACCATTTGCTGACTTTTGCGGCACTTCATTGCCGTGTACACTAAATTTTTCCTTTCTTGTCAATTTAATAAAAAAGGAAGTAAAGACAAACATTGGAATTTGAAGAAAAACAGTTGTTTTTATAATTGCAAGCACTTTTTGTAATTCCTCAATTTAGAGATAAATCTTCAAGTTAACGCGTGTTTTAAAATATCCGCAAGTGTTCGCAAAGAAAAGTAGAAATGCGACACAATGAATTAACATGCTGAATTAATGTCGAGTACACATTATTATATTATATACATACATACATATACTCTTATATGAATTTTACATATAATCTGAGTTTTACTATTACTTTAACTAGTTGGTTTCACTGCTGGGATGTTGTCTAAAATAGCGAATATTCGGAGAAAAAAATCAGAAGAAATCAGGGCTACGTTCAAATTAAACTTTCAGGGGGTCTATTCATTTGTATTTTAGAAGGAACTGCGAAACTTCTAAAAAGAAAAGGTGATAATAAATCAAAAAAAAATTGTATTTTTTCATTTGGAATTGAACTCAAATGTTAACAAGTTCTTTTCATAAATTATAACTATTCTTAATGTAAAATCTGATCCAATTGCTTTCCATTTACACTTCTGTTCACTGTAAACGCACCATAGTAATCATAAGATGTAGAATAATAATTATTTGGTTTTTTGACATAATATTATACTACTAATAACTAAAATAATTAATAAAAATTCATTTATATTAAAATGAGGTCCGACTGCCCCAGTAGTACCCCAAGCGTGGCTAAATATGCATGGCCATGAACGAATGAAAGTGCACAGGGGACAGTAAAAATATTAGAATTTGGAACAGAAGGAGACAAAAATTTAGAAATTGACGGTCAAAAAAGAATTCAACGTTTCTACAGTATTCTCACAAATAACAGCAGTTTCAATAATCTCAGAAAAATCTTCAAAATAGGTCAAAAATACACCTAAACGAATTAAGTTAACGGCTTTATGCTTTTAATTAAATAGAGGTAGTGTTTCTTTCTTTAATAATGTAGAAAACAATTTTTTATTTTGTCGAATCAATTTTTTTACTTAAACGTAACTGGAATATTTCGACTTGTGGATCTTGAGGGTTCATTGATAATGAGAAATTATCAAAGAAATTGTATGTTTTCAGTTATTTTGAGAAGTTAAGTGAATTGAGGAATGACGAAAGTTAGAGTTAAGGGTGTGCCTTGATGCAACGACACAGGTGGTGCAGATATATTTTGAGAGAATTCAGATCTCGGTTCTGTCAAAATAGTCAGCAGGCGGGTTCCGGAGGCATGAGAATATTTGTAGTAACGGGCGAAAAATTTCTTTGACGCCTGAAATTTTAGTTTTATAACGGCTGAGATAATCTCGTCACTTGGAACTTTGAAACACTTCACATTTTCTTTGCCCCAACTTTTGCGGCATATTACACAAAATTTGCCCATTTTATTATTTTCACTTAATAATAAATAATAAATTTTATAATCAGCAAAATTTTATGTTTCGATAAATTCAATAAAGCGCGGCAAAGTTTTTGGCGGCACCGGTTTTCATAATTTGACAGAACCGAGACCGAAAGAGAACAACAAAACAGAATAGGCTAGGAAATGTCACTTATCTGCACCACCTGTGTTGTTGCATCAAGAGGGTGTGCACTGTATTTTTACCACTACATACATCAATTTTAAAAACTCCTCTCAGTAGCAGAACCCGCACAAACACATTCATATCAACTGTCTATTCTTGTATATTCTTTGCTCTTAGTATGAGCATAGTAATAGAGAGTACGGCGAATGATTCTGAGTTAACTGAGATAATGAAATACACCAAAAACAAATGGCCTATTCAAGTACCACTAAATTTGAAAAAATGGTATAACGTGCGTAAAAGTCTTTCCACTGATAATAATTGTTTGTATTACAGAGATAGATTAGTTATTCCGGAAAAATATCGTAATAGGGTGCTTAATATTTTGCATGAGAATTATGACGGAATTGTAAGATCAAAAATGATAGCACGTAGTTCAGTTTGGTGGCCGAAAATTGATCAGAATTTAGAAGAATTTGTTTCAAAATGCTTTAGTTGCCAAACTACACAAAAAGTTCCAAGAGAAGACGTGAAAACTAAGTGGCCATTGTGTGAGAAACCTTTTCAAAGGGTACACATAGATTTTTTCATGTTGATTCCAAAACATATTATATTTACATAGATTCATTCAGCAAATATATTATTGTTAAGTACTTGCCAAAGACAGATGCAATAAATTTGGAAAACAGTTTACTATCAATTTTTAGAATATTTGGCTATCCTATCGAAATAGTTACCGATAATGGGCCACCATTTTCATCAATCCACTTTGAACAGTTTGCACGAAAATTAAATATAAAATTAACAAAATCACCAGCTTATCATCGTCAAAGCAATGGTTTGGCTGAACGTGGAATTCAAACAATTCAAAATAGTTAAAAAAAATATTTATCAGATGAAAAGTTGAAATATTTGCCTATTCAAGTAAAATTAAATAAAATTTTAATGTGCTACAATAATACACCATGTACAACAACCAATAAAACCCCTAATAATATAATATTTTCATATCAACCTATAACATTGCTGAATTCTTTATCTAAGAAAACTGTAACATTTAAGAAAAATAATAATAACAACACTTTAGCATATCCTAAACATTATAATGAAAAATGTAAAACTAAAATTTTACAAGAGCCAATTTTTAAAAAAGAGCAAAAAGTATTATATAGGAATCATTTTAAAGATTATGTTAACTGGATTCCAGCTATAATACATGAAGTTATAAGCCCACATACCTATAAAATAAATGTTTATAATTCAGTGAGATTTGTTCAAAATTCAGATTAGACATTCTACATTGGAAGATAAGTATCACCCATTGATTCCAAATGAAGAACCTAGAACAAACACGGAAACTGAAACTATTGATCAGCCTCAAAAGAAAAAGAAACGATATTATAAAGTATTACATGAATCTATACCTTTAAGAAGATCTAAACGCAAAATTGTTAAACCTAGTAACATTCAAAATAAATAATATTAAATTAAAAATAGTGATGTATTATAATACAATAATTTTAAATATTAAAACATATTCATGAATTATTAATTTTTATTGTAAATTGATTTAAAAATGAAATACATTTATTTTTAGTAGATAAGACAAGTTTTATAAAAAAGGGGAAAATGTAATGTATTTCGCATAAACTAAAATAACTAATATTTACTCTCGAGTGTAAACTCATAAATTACTATAATGCATTGCGTTGATGATTACATTCTTGAGTATCGATTGCTCGCTAGTTTAGTTTTATGAAAACCACTGAACTGTACTCATCTATTTCTCTCTGAATAAATATACTCAATAGTAAAGACCAAAAACCAGTTGTTAACAATTAAATGATGGACCAGAGGACATAATAACTATGAATTCCTTCACTCCGTGATCTCTCAGCGCCTTACAGATCGCCTCCGTGTTCACATTGCTGAAGGCCTCAATATCCAGAAAAATTACCAACATGAATTCCTTATAGTTCATTGACCTCTCAATGATACCAACCACTTCATGAAGGGCGTATCCACAGATCTACCCTTACGGTATGCGTGTTGCGCAGTATCCATTGTGCGAATATTGGTAATCCTTCTAATATACAGATCAATAAGACTCTCAAGTGTTTTAAGAATAAACGATGAGAGACTTATTGGTCTGTAATCCCTGTTAGTAGAGTGATTTATTTTTTCCCGCTTTTGGAATGAAAACCACCCTGACTTCTCTCCAACTTTTTGGCACGTACCCATCCTCGAGACACCTCGTGAAGATGTGAACTAGATGGGGAATAACGCCCTCAGAAGGATGTTACAGCATAGCCAGTATAACCCCATCAGGATCCGCTGACTTGTACTGGTCGAAGGAACCCATCGCCCATGCAATCTTGTACTCCATCACGATATCCAACATGTCGGTTCTTGAAACACGTGCAAGACTTACCGACTGCGTATGGACGGTATGCCAGTCCGTGCAACCTGGAAAGTGCGTTTCCATCAAAACCTCCAGCGACTAGTGACACGAGCCAGTCCATAAGCTACCTTCCTCTTCATACCGCCGAGAACCGTCGTGGTTCTGGACATTATTTTCCTGAGTCTCAATGCTTCATTTACCGACTCCAGAGTTCTGCAGAACTGCTGCCAGGACTCCCTTTTTGCAGCTTTAATTTTGCTTATAGATCCAATCCTCTCCCAGCCGATTGTTTTTGGCCTTGTTGAAGAATCCTCTTGACTTTTTCCTAAACAGTCCTAACTCAGCGTTCCACTAAACCAGTTTTGGTTTAGCACGCGGACTAGTCAAATGACAAGATAGTACAAAAGATTTTTTCAGTATTCCCGTAAGATAACCTACCGCCTTATCAATGTTAGCATTCCCTTCGCCGACCTTGACCTTCATCAAAGTAAGTTTTTGGGTCGCCAGTCTTGAGAATGTGGACCAGTCAGTCTTTTTTGGGTTCCTAAAAAGCGGTGGGGTCTCTACCTCGTAGTAGACTGAGAAGCGTATCCGACTATGATCCGAAAAGGAACAGGCATCAGATACTTTCCAGTTGTCGAACCTTATGGTATTAGATCCAGTGGCCAGAGTGATGTCAATCACTTCCTCCCTAACCCTATCACGAAACGTTGGCTGATTTCCCTTCTTACATAAAGTTAGGCTAGTGGAGAAAATGTAATAAAAAATGGGCTCACCCCTACCATTGGTATCAGTGCTGCCCCAGAGTACATGGTGCCCGTTTGCGTCACAACTGGGCACTATGCCCAGTCCGCGTGACTGACCATAGGCAATAAGTTCCCGGAAGATCTGTGGTGGCAGCCGTTCCTAGTTGTACGTAAAGTATGCGGACATTAGCACCAAACTAGGTTTGTGCCTGTGCTCGCATACCACCGTTGTATGGAGACCTTACTTGCTGTAGGGAGTAAGAAGAAAAATATTAATATCCTTTTAGGCCACTATACACGTTCTGATCTTTACTTTAAAGAGCCAAGACACCTGAACAAGGGCTACGTCCACATCGTCCTCTGCGATGAACTTAATTAAATCGAGCGAGGCTGCGATGGTGTGATGCAAATTAATTTGCACCACCACCAGCTTCCTCTCCATTGGCTTTTCACCGGTCACCCGGCACGCGAACCTTTAGAGAACCGAAACCGAATCTAATGCAGTTGTCGCTCCTTAATTTGGATAGCGACGCGTAGTCCGCTGCGAGCACCGCGTCACTCCCCACTCCATTTTTGCAGGGGGTCACGGAGATCATCCGCCACTCTGCCGAATTTAGAGACTGGTTTTGCCGTCCGATCAGCTTGAGTATGGATTCCTGGTCCGGAACCGGAGGTGGAATCCACACCGAAACAACCGGGCGGATCGGAAGCAGAGAACGAGGCACCACCTCCAATCGAGCACCCCGCCAGAGTGGGTCAAGGCCGCTAATTGCACGAGTTAAGAAGTCCAGAGACTTATTGTTGTTGCAACCAACGACCTTAACACCCCTCTGCCAGCCGGCCCCGTCAAACTGCAGCTCCCCGCCGTCAGCACCGACCGTCTCCGCTATCATTCACGCCTCTACTAGCAACCAATTCTTCGCCGTTATCTTCCCATCAGGGTAGACTCTGGCGATGATAGCTAGCTGTAGCTCCATAGGTGATTCGAAGGAGGCCGATGGCTTCGGCTTTTTTGAAGCTCTCTGAGCCTGCTCATCAGACCGAACTCTTTTTGGAGTTTTGCCCGATGCCAAGCTATGTGGCTCCTTCGAAGAACTCGGCTTCGGCTTTGGGGGCACCTATACGCGGTCACCTGTGGCCTTGTCTGGCTTACCATTTTTCCTGGAGGTCGAAGCGTTGTCATTATCAGACTTTGCCCCAACAATTCCCTGCTCCATTTTATTGCATGAACTGGCCGCAGCGTTATTTTTCTCAAACCTTGCTACGACCTTTTCATGCTTTTTAATGAGAATCTTCTCCCTACGCATGTGGAGCGGAGGGCTGAGAAGGACTGAGCAATTGCCTATGTCGTAGACATTGCTGACCTGTGACAACCAGTCGTCATCGGTTGCGTGTTCTATGTGCAAGCCCAGAATCTGAGATCCTATGCGGTCCCCCTCAACTTCCACCTCACAGGCCCCTTGCCTACTCAGAGTTGGCTTGGAGACCCTCCCAGTAGCACTAGCAGACATCGCGGCCTGGGGTACCAAGGCGATGCCTGAGGAGTTCCTTGATATTAACGCCAGGTGGCCTCCTCGCCAACCACCTACCGCCGGTACTGGGGATCCGACCATCTGCACCGTAAACTCTTCCTTGCCTGTTTCAGACATCTAAGACCAGAGAAAACACCCCCTCCCCGTGGGGTTTCTTTACAGAGTACCACCCCACGCACAAAAGACTAAAAAAAACGACCGCTCCTTACATGGAGAAAACAGACGTCGTTGTGTGCCGCCCCTAACCTGGGAAACAGACGCACACGAGGTAGATCTTTGTTCGATACTCATCGGTCGGTCTGTCTAAAAACACTGGCGGCCCTGCCAGGGGGCAGTATATGGCCGCTTTGAATTAAAATAGTCCGACGAATCTTTGCAACTTTAGCCCCACACCACGCCAAGGTGCCTACCATAATGGGAGAAATATGTAATAACTTTTAATTTAAATTTAAAAAAAGGTAAGCTTTTGAATTGAAGTTTATAAACATTAGGATTGTTTGAAATGAAATCGAAATTTTTGTTGTTTTGTGTTTAATAGCAATCGGAAGGCCTGGACTAGAGAGGAGACCATGGGGCTGCTTAGATATTTCCAGGACAAAGGAGGAGTTTGAACACCCCAAGGGTAAACGAAACGCATACAAAAATATCCTGGAGGATATGATATTCTGTCTTGGAGGAGCTGGAACTGGAACTCTGAGCATACACCGTTCCAAGCAAATCTTTTATTTTGGATTGCTTTTTGAGGCATCTAATAAAAAAGTTATAACCTAAATAATCACATATTTAGTATATTATCGTACATTAATTAATATGTACACATTTAAAGTTAAATTACTAACGTTTGCTCAGAATTTGTAATTTACAATTTCTCCTGTTCCTCTTTAAAATTTGTTTACAAATGTGAATGTATAAGTATTTTAATTGTCAAAACCAGTGCTACTAAATGCCAGATGGTTAAGCGACGGGTGTCACTTTATTCACACTCGCGTAGAAAGAAACTCAGCTATTATCAGGTTTCAAATTGAGTACTGCCAGCTTAATATTATTAATATTTGCTAGAAACAGCAAGAAAAAAAATTGGGAGCATAATGAAAAACATTAAACAGATAAGTCCATTTGCAACGCACTTGAACTAGAACTTCATCAATAGCGTTTTCTTTTCTATGCAAAAATGCTACACTTGAGAAGATTTCGTGTTCTTTTCTCAAATTAGTGCAACCCTGAATGAGGGCTGTGAGTTCTTTCTGAGAATGTTACCCATTTAGTAGCAAAAAACCTCCACTCCTCCTCGAGGGTTCCGATTGGCAATAGATATTATAGTATGATCCTGGTGTCAGGAGGTATCTAGCTAAGATGAGCATGTAAAGTCGGGTGTTTGTTGTACTCAATAGTACAGCATCTGGTCTTTGCTCTCTTGTCATGGTTGGGGGTAATGGGCTGGATCAAGGTGTTGTGCGACCCGTGCCGAGGATCAGCCAGGCTAGGGGCCCTTGTTCGTAAAAATAGCCCAGTCACTAACGAGAGCTTACGGATACCTGGCGCCCTCCGTAATAATTAGTCTTACATGCGTAGTTCGGAGCTATGCGCAGGAGGACATCTTTTCTCCGACACTCGTGGGTCCAAAATATGAATGAAAACAAAAATGAAAAAATAAAAAGAATAATAGAGAAGCCTAAGCGGTCCGGTCCTCCAAATAATAGCAAATAGCTTGGTAGCAAATGGCCAAAATAGAGATCACCGACCCAGCGAAAGCGGGCTATCACGAGAGGCGTACCGCCGTGCGAATATTGAAAAGGGTACATGAACGGGAACCCTCAGGCGAGGAACTCACTAGTGAAGTGAGAAGTTCCATCGAGTGGGTACAGGCGGTCTTGCCTGATTTTAAACTCGACCGCATACATGTCCTGGCACCGAAGAGACAGAGATCCTTCGAGGAAGCGAAGTCGGCAAAAACAGTGAAGACGCAAAGTGTCACTCCGAAGAAGACATTCGCGGAAGTTACAAAGAACCGCATAATCATAAGCCAAGGGGAAATTCCGCGTACGCAATGGAAGTGGGTTCAAGCCCCCCTAGCAGAGGTCTTTCTAGGGGTGCTAGAAAAAAATCCCGGTCCTCCACCGACATGCGAGGATGCTGGCTGGCACCAGGGCCAGATAAAGATGATCGCCTGCGACGATGAGAGAGCTGTATAAGCCTGCCATCTCAGAAGTAGGGGAGGTAAACCCGGGTGCCAAACTGGTAGCGGTCGATAGGGAAGATATTCTATCTCGTCCGAGAGCGAGAGCTTGGATTCCGGCTACACCGGACGACCGTGGGACCCCAATGAGAATTTTCAAGTCAAGTATCTTGGAACTGCCGGTAAATGAATAGAGATTCAATAAAATTGAAAGAGATAGCGATAATACACAAGCGGTGGAGACGAAATGTGCCACGATGCAGTTGGTGTTGCTACTAAATAAAGAAACATTTGAGTCGTTAGCGAAATGCGACGGCTAATAACGGTATGGATTCGGCAAGGTGAAGGTGAAAGATTATAAAGCTGACACCGAAGCCGTTGATTGTCTTGTGTCGACAGACGAATCGGATATAAATGACGAGACCGATAATGAGCTAGAGACAGTGAGTAACGTCGACAGCTAAAAGAATAAGGATGGGTACATATCTTCAGGTACTGAGCTTAGCAAGGGCACGGAGAGAATATACTCGGAGAAGGGGCTGTTTAGCGACTCGCAAGATGACGCGTATGCGACGCTGGTAACTAATGAAGCTCCAACAACTGAACCACCAACACAGTAAAGCAGCTTTGGCTGCGTTCCTGAATAGACTGGCAGAACACCAGTGAGACTTTGTCCTCATCCAGGAGCCATGGGTGAGTGGAGGAAGAGTGTGTGGACTGAGGACTCCAGGGTATAAAGCTTACACAGCCAATAGTTTAACTAAAATCAAGGCGAGAATACTTGCCAAAACACAACTTGATGTTTTCTTGATTCATAATTAGCGTTACGGTTGGCAACTCTTACAAAGTGAAAAACTAATCCGATAGTGATAATAAAATTTAACAAAAATCGAGGTATTTAATGAGAAAATAATAACAATTTCGCACAAGCGTGAAAGTGCAAAATTTTCTGCGTCGGAAGAGTGCCGAGTGCAGTGATTCTGAAAACAACTAACTTAAAATTCTTTAATTTTTAAATAAAGTGTAAAAACAAAAACAAAATATACAAAAATAAAAACAACAAAATTTTAAAGTGAGAAACAACAAATAATCACAAAGTGAGACAACCGCAAAATAGCACTGCTATTATACGGTTATGTATGTATACAAATACGTTAAATTAAAAGCGGCTTAGCAAGTATCTAGTGTAGAGTTGCCAAAGTTAATTTTAAACAAAAATAAATAATAAAGAAAAAAAAATGGGTGTAGACCGTACCCCACCTAGAGGGGAAGGTCAACAACAAGAAGAGCAACAACAACAACAACAACAACTACAACAACAACAGCAACAGCAGCAACAACAACAACAACAGCAACACCAAGAAAAACAACATCAGGAACAACAACAGCAGCATCAACAACTGCAAACACAAAAGAAACCCCTTCTTCAGAATCCGCTCCAAAATTCCTGGAGTCCTCAATGCCCCTCGCCCCAATCAAGCTGGTCTTTTCCCAATAAAAACAGCTCTCAACAAACTGTCCAACAACAAATTGATCAGCTTCAACGCCAGCTTCAGCTGCTATACAAACAACAGCAACCAGTTGCCTCTCCCCAAGTCACAGTAAGTGTACCCTCCTACGACGAGGACTGGAAAACGGTTCTAAACAAGAAAAGGCAGAGACAGAGTCCAGGTAAGACAAAGACCAATCAAAAACAAGCGAAACTTGAAAAATACTGGCTAGGAGATCCGAAAGGAACCGAAAATCGATTTTCGTCCCTAGAAGAAGTTGAAGAATGTGACCAAAAAAACACAGAACATGAAGAAAAAGTCTCTAAGCCCCCACCAATATTTGTTGACAGAGTTACCAATATAGCTCCTCTAATGAAACTATTGTCTGAAGCTGCTCCAAATTCATACGAATTAAAGCTCATAAACAATGAGCAAGTTAAAATCCAGGCATTTTCTCCAGAAGCCTACAAGACAAGAGTCAACCAGCTTGAGCTAAAAAACACCAAATTTTTCACCTATAAGCCAAAACAAGAAAGAGGCTTCAAAGTAGTACTGAAAAATATGCACCCATCTATAGGCACAGATGAAATAACCCAAGCCCTGCAAAACCTCGGTCACTCTGTCACGAATATTTGGAACATAAAGCGAAGAAACACAAAAAAACCTCTGCCAATGTTTATCATTGAACTTCAAACAAACTCAAACAATAAAGAAATTTATGAAGTCAAATACCTGCTTTATACAAAAATTGTTTTTGAGCCCTCCCGACCGACTCGCGATATTCCCCAATGCGCTAACTGTCAGCAGTATGGGCATACAAAAACGTATTGTCGCAGGAAACCAATGTGCATTAAATGCGCCGGAAGCCACACGTCTTCAGATTGTGTACGTAAAAGCAGATCAGATGAAGTCAAATGCGCCTTGTGTGAAGGTAATCACCCAGCAAATTACAAAGGTTGTGTAGTCTATAAAAATCTTCAGAAAATGAAATACCCACAATTAAGGAAAAACGACAATTTACCCATGAATCCTACTCAACAACAGGAAGTTCTGGTAAATCCCAGTACATCAAAACAAACTCAAAATGTACTTTCATACGCTCAGGCACTGAAACACTCAACACAAGCAACTAATGAAAACACAACGGCCCTACCAATTAATACTGTTCCTGCAGAAACCCAAGCTCCGAACGAAATGCGAGAAATGATAATGCTACTCCGGCAAGTCATGCAACAAATCACAACAATGATGAACTTATTAGTGACCCTCACGACTAAGAATTGCTCATCCTCAATCCCATAAAAATCATTCTATGGAACGCTAATGGGCTGTCAAAACATTTATTAGAAATTAAAAAATTCCTTAAAACATACGAAATAGATATACTCCTAATATCTGAAACCCATTTCACCAACAAAAGCCATTTTCAGATTCCGAACTTTAAGTTTTATCACACCCTGCACCCAGATAATAAGGCTCATGCAGGTTCAGCAATATTAATACGCAATAACATAAAACACTGTGAGAGCACATCTTATCGCACAGAAGCTATACAAGCCACGAATATAATTGTTGATGACTGGAAAGGGCCAATTACAATTTCCGCTGTCTACAGCCCACCTAAACACACAATAAAAATGGAGGAGTATGAGAAATTCTTTAAGACCCTTGGCAATAGATTCCTAGCTGGAGGAGACTATAACGCAAAGCACACATACTGGGGTTCCCGTCTCACTACACCAAAAGGTCGACAGCTTTATGCGGCCATTGGAAAATTAAATTTACTCCCTGTCTCTTCAAGTACACCAACATACTGGCCAACAGATGTAAGAAAAATTCCCGACTTGATTGACTTCTGTGTGACGAAAGGTATCATGCTTAGTGATCTTAAATGTAGCCCATGTTTTGAGCTGTCTTCTGACCACTCTCCAGTTCTCGTCGAGCTTAACAACAATCTTGCCCTTCTTCCCAGTCAATGTAGCTTACATAATCACAAAACTGATTGGAATCGCTTCCGATATATGGTATCTTCCACAATTAATTTAAAACTATCACTGAAATCTGAAGAAGACATCATTGCGGCACACTTCAACACTTCAACAACTGCCTGCAACAAGCTGCCTGGGACTCCACCCCCCCACTAAATGAACGAAAATCAACGAACATCTCCAAACCTATAAAAGAAAAACTGAGAGAAAAGCGATATGCAAGAAAAAAGTGGCAACAAACTAGACATCCTGAGGACAAGAAAAAATTAAATGCGCTTACAAAAGAACTTAAAGAGATCCTTAATAACGAACGAAACACCCAACTCCATCATTACCTCAGTAATCTCGATGCAACAGCTGCTACAGAATACTCTCTCTGGAAAGCAACTAGGAATCTAAAGATACCCACAATGTTCCAATCCGCTTTACGAATGGAAAATAACGAATGGGCTAAAAGTGACCTTGAAAGAGCAGTCACATTTGCCCGACACTTAAAAAAAGTATTTACCCCACATGAAATCGAGCCCCCAGCATGTGTAACAGAAGAAGTGAAAAGTGTTCTGAGTAATACCCATTAGATGGACCTACCCATACGTAAATTTTCCAAATCTGAAGTGAAAGCAGCTATGGATAAGCTAAATATTAAAAAAGCCCCTGGGTACGACCTTATCACTGGCAAAATAGTAAAACAACTTCCAGAAGAAGGAGTGACATATCTTACCTACTTATTTAACGCGGTACTAACATCTGGCTTTATACCTCCCCAATGGAAAGTGTCACAATTAAAAATGATTCTCAAACCCGGAAAAAGCGCTGATAAAGTTGAATCGTATCGCCCAATTAGCTTGTTGCCGATTGCTTCTAAACTCATGGAAACCCTTTTCCTGAAAAGACTACTCCCAATTATAGAAGAGCGAAAGCTAATTCCAAATCATCAATTTGGATTCAGGAAAAAACACAGCACAATCGAACAGGTTCATAGGATTGTTGAGTATATACACACTGCATTCGAACATAAAAAATATTGTACAGCAGCGTTTCTTGACATCTCGCAAGCATTTGATCGCGTTTGGCACGATGGCTTGCTTTACAAAATAAAAACTACACTCCCCATTAACTAATATGTGTTAATCAAGTCCTATCTTACAAATAGATATTTTTTCATAAAGCAAGGTGAGGAACAATCTGAGCTCCATGAAAGCTCAGCAGGCGTACCCCAAGGTAGTGTCATGGGCCCAATACTTTATCTACTTCACACGTACGACTTACCATCAGCTGAAGGAGTCACCATAGGTACCTTTGCAGATGACACTGCTGTCTTAGCTGTTGACACTCTCCCACACTTAGCTTCCTCTAAAATCCAGAGTGGGCTAAACAAAATTACTGACTGGCTAAAAAAATGGAAAATCAAGTTGAACGAAACAAAATCAGTCCAGGTTACATTCACTCTCAAACGAAACACCTGCCCACCCGTTAAACTCAACGGCATAAATATACCCCAATGTAATGAAGCTAGATACCTTGGGATGCACCTCGACAGAAGATTAACTTGGAAAACACATATATTTACAAAACGAAAATCACTCGGTATAAAGCTCAGAAATCTACACTGGCTCTTGAATCGAAACTCCAGTCTCAATCGATAGCAAATTGCTCTTGTACTCAGCAATTTTAAAACCAGTTTGGACATACGGTATTCAGCTGTGGGGCACTGCGGCAACTTCCAATGTTGAAATACTTCAAACATTCCAATCAAAGACCCTAAGAATGATTGTAAACGCGCCCTATTATGTCACAAACAACCAAATCCATCGTGACCACAAAGTTCCTACAGTCGATCAAGAAATAAAAAAGCTTTCTACTTCGCACAATCTGAGACTCCAAGCCCACTTAAATCCACTGATATCGGAACTCACTTCCTACCCCTTCACTTTCATCCGACTGAAGAGAAAATCCACAACAGATCTCCTGTGCTAATAGGCAATGGCTGCACCACTGGGTGTAGTCCATAAAAGACAGTAAATACAAAAATTAGTCTTAAGTTATTAAATATTGCTGAGTGTGATTGAATGTAACAGATTGCAATAAAATATTTAGATATTAAAAAAAAATAATTAGCGTAATGAAGCCTATGCATCAGTCAGTTGGAAAACATACGGAAGTATCTACCGGCTGGCCTCCATGTGCCTCGCCCATGATGACCCAGAGCCACTACAATCGGACATGCCAAGGAAGCTAAGAGCGAATAGCGAAGCTTCCGGAGTGGGTCTTATACTGGGGGGTGATGAAAATGCCCACCATACGGTATTGGGCAGCTCCGATATCAACGAACGGGGTGAGTGTCTTTTCAATTATATTATAAGTAGAAGTTACTACTTTGTAACAGAGGAAATGAACCCACGTTTATCACGCGCAATCGTCAAGAAATGCTAGATATTACGTTGGTATCTGATGTATTATTCGAAAAAGTGGTACAATGGAAGGTTCTATCGGAACACTCATTCTCAGACCATCGCTATATTGTGGTCATCTTTAAGGAGGAAACGTCCCTACCAATTACTTATAAGAATCATAGAAGGACGAGCTGGCAGAAGTATAATCTTATGCTAGAGAAAAATCTTCGTAAATATCCACTACAAATTCCTGACCATGCTGAGTCCCTAGATAACCTTGTCAGGTCTTTCACCAACTCTTGCATGAAGGCACTAAATATTGCGTGTCATAAAAGCTATAATAGAGATAAGAGGCAACCCCCCTGGTGGTCCTCTGAACTTAACAAACTAAGAAGGAAGTCTAGAGACCAGTTCAATAAAGCGAAATCCTCTCGGAACGAAAGCGACTTCGACAGCGACTAGCTAAAGATATATAGAAAGGAATTGGGAAAAGCGAAAATAACATTTTGGAGGTCCTTCTGTGGTGATATTGAGTTCACTACAGAGGCATCTCGACTACGCAAAATACTCTCAAGCTCCACTCCAACAATTGGATACCTCCAGAAACACGACAAGAGCTGGACAGAATTAAGTGACGAGTCTCTAAATCTGTTATTAAAAACATACATTCCTGATAACCCAAAAATGGGTATAATGGAAATTGCACATAATACTAGGGCAAAGTCAGAAATTCTAAATATCATTTCGAAGGCTAGTATCACGTGGGTCGTAAAAACGTGTAAGCCCTTTAATTCGCCTGGACCAGACGGGATCTTCCCAGCACAACTACAGTATTTAATAAACTACATTATAGAATGGTTAATAACTATTTTCAAAAGTGCGCTACATTTAAATCATATCCCCTCATCTTGGAGGGAAGTGAAAGTGGCTTTTATCCCAAAGGCGGGGAAAAGCTCGCATGTTAGTCGAAAGGATTTCAGGCCTATCAGTCTTTCTTCTCTTTTATTGAAAACTCTACAGAGATTAATAGAAACATATATCAGGGAAAAATAAACACGTCTCAAATATCAAATGCATACAGTAAAGGTAAATCTACAGAAACAGCTTTGAATTCGCTAGTGGCGGTGATTGAGAAATCAATGGAAGACAAAGAAGGCTTGGTAGCTTTCCTAGACATTCCTACTTAAGGCAATATCCGGTGCAATGACGGAGTTGGGTGTCCCCGGGGCGCTGCTTCTTTTCATCGCACAAATGCTTCTATGCAGGTTTGTGAATTCAACATTCGGTGCCTCGAGGTTACGTAAATCCGTTAGCAGGCGTATTCCTCAAAGCGGCGGGTTGTCTCCTATCCTTTGGGTACTGACAATGAATAAACTGTTAAAGGGCTTAGAGGGGAGAAGAGTGCACGTTGTTGCCTATTCAGACGATATTGCAATCTCGGCAGGAGGCAAATTCCCAATACGCTTTGCGAAGTCATGCAAAGCATATTACATGAGCTAAATCTATGGTCAGAATCATGTGGTTTGGTCATAAACGCCAATAAAATAGAACTGGTACTATTTAGTAGAAAACATAGAGTGCTAGAAGTAAGGCCCCCTAAAATAAATGAAATCGTGAATGAAAAATGATGCGTGAATGATGACGGGGCCGGCTGGCAGAGGGGTGTTAAGGTCGTTGGTTGCAACAACAATAAGTCTCTGGACCTCTTAACGCGTGCAATTAGCGGCCTTGACCCACTCTGGCGGGGCGCTCGATTGGAGGTGGTGCCTCGTTCTTTGCTTCCGATCCGCCCGGTTGTTTCGGTGTGGATTCCACCTCCGGTTCCGGACCAGGAATCCATACTCAAGCTGATCGGACGGCAAAACCAGTCTCTAAATTCGGCAGAGTGGCGGATGATCTCCGTGACCCCCTGCAAAAATGGAGTGGGAAGTGACGCGGCGCTAGCAGCGGACTACACTATCCAAATTAAGGAGCGACAACTGCATTAGAATCGGTTTCGGTTCTCTAAAGGTTCGCGTGCCGGGTGACCGGTGAAAAGCCAATGGAGAGGAAGCTGGTGGTGATGCAAATTAATTTGCATCACACCATCGCAGCCTCGCTCGATTTAATTTAGTTCATCGCAGAGGACGATGTGGACGTAGCCCTTGTTCAGGTGTCTTGGCTCTTTAAAGTAAAGATCAGAACGTGTATAGTGGCCTAAAAGGATATTAATATTTTTCTTCTTACTCCCTACAGCAAGTAAGGTCTCCATACAACGGTGGTATACGAGCACAGGCACAAACCTAGTTTGGTGCTAATGTCCGCATACTTTACGTACAACTAGGAACGGCTGCCACCACAGATCTTCCGGGAACTTATTGCCTATGGTCAGTCACGCGGACTGGGCATAGTGCCCAGTTGTGACGCAAACGGGCACCATGTACTCTGGGGCAGCACTGATACCAATGGTAGGGGTGAGCCCATTTTTTATTACATTTTCTCCACTAGCCTAACTTTATGTAAGAAGGGAAATCAGCCAACGTTTCGTGATAGGGTTAGGGAGGAAGTGATTGACATCACTCTGGCCACTGGATCTAATACCATAAGGTTCGACAACTGGAAAGTATCTGATGCCTGTTCCTTTTCGGATCATAGTCGGATACGCTTCTCAGTCTACTACGAGGTAGAGACCCCACCGCTTTTTAGGAACCCAAAAAAGACTGACTGGTCCACATTCTCAAGACTGGCGACCCAAAACCTTACTTTGATGAAGGTCAAGGTATATACGAGTATATATTTATATATATATATATATATATATATATATAAATATATAAAATATATATATATATATATATATATATATATATATATATATATATATATATAAATATATATATATATATATATATATATATATATATATTTTTTTTTTAATCTTATTTATGTATGTATGTAAAATATCACGAAAAACAAAATTTTTTTGGTGTGGTAACTCTAATCACTTATTATGGCCAGAGTCCACTGTGGCAACACCACACACAACCGGGATTATTTTATTTGTTGTCTCTTTCAACTTTTAACTCATATATGTATATATCTGTTCCACTGTTTGTTTGATTGTTTATTTAACACTTTTAATAAATTTCAAATTAGTTATTATAAGTATTTAGATTATCTAAACAGAACTAGACCCTTTCTTGAAAATTGCACTTTCGTTTAGCGTCTCTTTCGAGGGTTTTGTAAAATAAGTTATTTGGTTTTAAACAACGATAAATGTCACAAGGGCGGAGCTCGTGTGATTACACGTCCGTTTAGTTACACGACCGTTTAGTTATATATATATATATATATATATATATATATATATATATATATATATATATATATATATATATATATATATATATATATATATATATATATATATATATACATATATATATATATATAACTAACGACTCTTCTTTTTGCCGGGGTAAAACTCAGCGGAGTCGAGGGGTCGTATACAGAATTATTTATTCTTTCTGACTACAGTAGATTCCTCGCGAGTCCTGGAACTCGCGTGACTTGAGATGATCCGGAACGCGTTACTAGTGAATGACCTGGGTGAGTACCGGAACACGCGTGATTTGAGATGATCCAGAACACGTTACTAGCGAAGGACCTGGGTGAGTACCGGAACACGCGTGACTTGAGATAATCCATAACGCGTGACTAGCAAAGGACTTGGGTGAGTACCGGAACACGCGTGACTAGCAAGGGATCTGGGCGAGTCCTGGAACTCGCGTGACTTGAGATGATCCAGAACGCGTGACTAGCAAAGGATCTGGGCGAGTCCTGGAACTCGCGTGACTTGAGATAATCTGGAACGCGTGACTAGCAAATTTGTCAGTTTATTTTGAAGAACGAATGAATGAATGAATGATTCCCCGCATTTTCCGACTTCATACATTTTTTCTCGCCTACTATTGTTTTATTAGTTTTCGTGTGAGTGAAATTTGTCAGTGGGCAAATTTCATTCTCACAATATATATATATATATATATATATATATATATATATATATATATATATATATATATATATATATATATATATATATATATATATATATATATATATATATATATATATATATATATATATATATATATATATATATATATATATATATATATATATATTTATATATATATATATATATATATATATATATATATATTTATATATATATATATATATATATATATATATATATATATATATATATATATATATATATATATATATGTATATATATATATATATATATATATATATATATATACATATATACCAATACCTCGCTTTGCGTCGTTTCGTTTTGCGTTTTTTCGAAGTTGCGTCGCTGCTTAATTAGTACTAATTTTCACTGTGCGTCATTAGGTTTTCGAGGTTGCGTTGTTGTGGGTTCGAGTCTTTAATTTTTTTCTTGTTTTCTAACAGATGGCTCCATTTTTGTTTCTAATTGCGCCATGCCATCAAAACTCGGGGATTCCTTTTCTAACTGAAAATCAACGCAATTTTAATACAGTTTTATTTTCACTTTGTTTTGCTAATTTTAGAGTTCAGTTTCAATTATGTAGTGTATTGTGCTTTTTGTAACGTTTCAATTAGTGTTTGTGCTTTTTTAAAAAGAGAAAAATTAATTTTTGTAAATTTTTACGGGTTGTTTCTGATTACAAAAAGTTAAATATTTTTCCAATTTATTAATTGGCAGAGTTATATTTTTTTTTTACACACACTTATAATTTTTTTAGCCAAATGAGTGGAAAGGGAGCTGCTGGTAGAATTACCAAAAATAAGAAAAAAATTGTCAGCTTGGAGACAAAATTAGATATTCTGCGACGATTTGATAAGGGAGAGAAAGCTGTGGAGATAGCAAAGGCTGTTGGTCTGGCTGCAACAACTGTCAGAACTATTAGAGAGATGGGGATAAAATAAGAGAGGCTGCAAAATATGCAACATCATTAGATGCTAAAACGATGACCCATACAAGGAGTGCTTTGATGATCAAAATGGAGTCCTTGCTTTCTATTTGGATTGAAAAGCAAGTTGCGCATGGAATACCATTAAGTAAAATGGTAATTCAGACGAAAGCAAAAAGTTTTTTTGATGACATAAAAAGTAAAGCAGCAGTATCCAACGATAATGCTAGTGGTAGCAAAATTTGAAGCTAGTCAGGGCTGGTTTGAGAGATTCAAAATTCGAGCAAATCTGCACAGCATCGCTATTAAAGGCGAAGCAGCTAGCGCTGATATAACTGCTGCAGAACGCTACCCGACAGAGTTAAGACATTAATTCATGAAGGGGGCTATGATCCGAAACAGGTCTTTAATGTTGACGAGACTGGGTTATTTTGGAAACGTCTACCTAAAATTACTTTCATATCTAAAACAGAAAAATCTGCGCCAGGATTTAAAGCTAGCAAGGATAGACTGACTCTTCTTCTTGGTGGTAATGCAAATGGTGATTTTAAATTTAAACCATTTCTCATTTATCACTTAGAAAATCCAAGAGCTATGAAAGGTTATTCAAAGAATCTGCTTCCTGTCCACTGGCGAGCAAACAAAAAATCATGGATGACATCATTATTTCAAAACTGGGTTTTAACTTGTGCTATTCCAGAAATTAAAGCTTATTGCCACAAGGAAAACTTAAACTTCAAGGCTTTGGTCCTAATAGATAATGCCACCCAGTTTATGTTGATGAGTTGTCAGAGAACGTGAAATTTGTATTTTTGCCGCCTAATACGACACCAGTTATTCAGCCGATGGATCAGGGAGTAATATCGACTTTTAAAAGTTATTACCTTCGACGAACATTTAAACTTCTTTTAAGTGAGACTGATGGACAAGATAAGACCATGCTAGAGTTTTGAAAAAAGTTCAACATTATGAAAGCCATAGAAATTATTTCTGATTCGTGGGAGGAGGTTAAACCATCTTGCATGAATGGTGTTTGGCGCAAAATATGGCCTGAATGTGTTCACCGAATATGCGCTGCAAAAAATGACGGTATACCAGCTGTTCGTCATGAAATTTCTAATTTAGCTAGAGAGTCTAATTTTGAAGGTATGGAGGAGGCTGATATAAATGAATTGTTAACCTTGCACAACCAAGAATTCTCTAATGAAGAACTATTGCAACTGGAATTGCATTTTGCTAATGAAGAAGGTGACAGTGACCGTTCAATAGAAATCTCCGAAAATAAAATTTAACCTCAAAACAAATTTCCAAAGCGATGTGTTTGATTGACGAAGCTATTGAGTTTTTTTTTCAAAACGATCCTGACAACGGAAGGAGTTTTAAAGTGTCCCAGGCGGTAGCTACGAATATCAATTGCTACAAAGAAATTTATTTTACGTTGAAAAAAAAAGCTATTCAGAAAACATTGGACCAATTTTTTGTGAAAGAAAGCCGACTTAAGATAATGGATTCATCAGAATGTGATTAATTTTAATTTTGTTTTTTATAATAGTTTATTTTCTTTTAATTAAATACTTTTTTTCTGTTTTTTGTATGTATATAATAAAATTTTATATTATTTTTGTTTTTTTAATGTTTACTTTTTTCAATTTTCTTTTTAAAAAGTAGTATTTTCGTAACCCTGGAACCTATCTTCGATCTTTACATGGTTTGCTATAGAAAATCTTAATTCATTTTGCGTCGTTTCAATTTGCGTCGTGTTTTTTTGGAATGTAACCCCGACGCAAAGTGAGGTATTGGTATATATATATATATATATATATATATATATATATATATATATATATATATATATATATATATATATATATATATATATATATATATATATATATATATATATATATATATATATATATATATATATATATAATATATATATATATATATATATATATATATATATATATATATATATATATATATATATATATATATATATATATATATATATATATATATATATATATATATATATATATATATATATATATATATATATATATATATATATATATATATATATATATATATATATATATATATATATATATATATATATATATATATATATATATATATATATATATATATATATATATATATATATATATATATATATATATATATATATATATATATATATATATATATATATATATATATATCTATATATATATATATATATATATATATATATATATATATCCACTGCTATACTGGAGCAGGACATTATTGGGGGTTTGCCATGTGCACTCCACGAAGAGTGGAGTGACTCGCTCATAGATCTCGTTCTCTCACGGGGAGAGCGCTGCACACTCATGGCGATTACCGACTATACTTTGTTTTTAGTTTTTTAAGAATTTCATTTATTATTATTTTTGCTATATTTTAATCTTATTTATGTATGTATGTAAAATATCTCGAAAAACAAAATTTTTTGGTGTGGTAACTCTAATCACTTATTATGGCCAGAGTCCACTGTGGCAACACAACACACAACCGGGATTATTTTATTTGTTGTCTCTTTCAACTTTTAACTCATATATGTATATATCTGTTCCACTGTTTGTTTGATTGTTTATTTAACACTTTTAATAAATTTCAAATTAGTTATTATAAGTATTTAGATTATCTAAACAGAACTAGACACTTTCTTGAAAATTGCACTTTCGTTTAGCGTCTCTTTCGCGGGTTTTCTAAAATTAGTTATTTGGTTTTAAGCAACGATAAATGTCACAAGGGCGGAGCTCGTGTGATTACACGTCCGTTTAGTTACACGACCGTTTAGTTATGTATATATATATATATATATATATATATATATATATATATATATATATATATATATATATATATATATATATATATATATATATATATATATAT